>OY796874.1:1602082-2909164 GCA_963680765.1 Agrochola lychnidis | reverse complement strand
CGCGAAATCTTGTTTCTCGTTGTCCGAATCTCGACACTGTTTGCCAACCGCACCGTGAACTCCAGTTCACGGTGCGGTGGACAAACAGTGTTAGTTTTACTGTGTTTTTTAATCAATGAGCAAAGATGTGTTTTACATACAATTTTCTATATATTTTAAAATCAAATTAGATTTGTTACAACTGTGGCAATCATGTCATTTGGTTTAAATAGGTCCTTATTTTTATTATTTTGTTAATCTTTTATATATCGATTATTTTCTTTTAGATTTTGTGAATGTGAGAACATTGTAGGCTGTAGACTTGTGGACCATTTTCTATTTTACTAAGTACCTGGTACTTGTTGATAGGGCTACACTGTCCTCCCATACCTATTTATACTGTAATTTGAAAACATTGTAGAAACCTTTTTTTTTTAAAAGAGTAACCGCGGAGTTTCTTGCCGGCTCTTCTCCATAGGAAACGACCTATTGGAACCGTGCACTGGCTTCTGACGTTTCATATGTGCCCTTGTAGGTTTATGTGAAATAATATATTTTGATTTTGAATTTTGAATGAGAACACTTTCTATTTAAAAGACGCACGTCGGTCCTTTTCCAAAATATCATAATGAAGAGAGTCAGCAAAATAGAGAGCTAGAATGAAAAATTCTGATAGGGATGCCTCCTTGCCTGTTAATTTAGTTGCATCACCAGGAGTACTTAATATCAATGGTTCCCGGCCCTCTTTCCCCTACTTATAAACAGGCCCCTCTTTTCCAGTGGGCACTCTGGGCAAGTGCCCAGGGCCCCGCGATAGACGGGAGCCCCGGCCAGCCCTCAAAACAACATTTTTTGCAGCCGCCGTTCCATTCTACGCATGATCAGATCCCGATTCAATGACAAAATAATTGATTTGGCAGTGTGATTTACGATAAGTTTTTAGCCCCAAACTTATAATTTTAGTATTTTGCTTATCTAGGTACTTTTATCTACACAGGGGCCTCATAATCCTTATGACCTCCTGACATCCTTACTTTGACATTGGTGTCGATTCCCTTGTTCACAAACTAAACTAAATTTAAGTTCAATGCATCTTTTTCTTTATATTTCATTAAGAAAAGGACAGAAGATAAATTTTAGTTTAGTCCTGTCAAATTAATCAGCGCCTGTCAGTCTCCATACAAGTTTAGACGTGATTAAAAACTTGCCAACTAAAATTACGTCAATTTACCTCAAGCGCTGATTAATTTGATGGGCTAAACTAAAATTTATCTTCTGTCCTTTTCTTAATGAAATAGAAAGAAAAAAATGCACTGAACTAAATTTAGTTTAGTTTGTGAACAAGGGAATCGGCACCATTATTGACTAATTTTATGTATGTACATTTCTTTGATGAGCAGATGACACTATGCTGTTGTACATTTTAATTTTTAAGTTTTTATTGTAATTTGGATTGTTAATTATAAAGAGGTAAAATTTGTTTGCATGTTTGTTTGTTTGTGAGTTTGTATGTAGGGGGTAATCTCTGGAACTACAAGTCGGATTTGAAAAATTCTTTTTGCATTGGATAGCCCAATTTTTGAGGAAGGTTATACGCTCACGGACGAAGACGCGGGCAGGAGCAAGTTTTGTATAAAATTACTTACCGGTAGCCACAGCCGCCTGGTTGGCTAACTGCACATATCTCATAAACCGATTCCTTAATTTCGGCCCAGTTTGATCCCGAAAACTTTTCCATACATACAGCAATTCACTCTCAATCCTCGAATGTGCTAAAATTCTGGATATCTCAGGATCCAGCTGCATATCACAGTAGTTAGATTCCGTCGATTCTGTGTAAGGTTGGTAGTGCTGGTAAGGTTGGTTTGCCAGTTGGTAGCCCTGGTTCATGTCCTGGTATTCGTTGCTGAAGGGAATCCTTGGTATATGAGGGTCGTACGGCTTTTGGCCGTAGGGACAGATTTTTGCCGAGTTGTAGATTTCTTTCATTTCGGAGATTAGTTGTTGGAGCTGGAAGAGAGTTTTATAAACATAGTAAGCAACCCTAAAGGATCAGCAAAGTATTGTATAATGACGTAATGTTTGATCTAATATCAAGCATTGCGTCATTATACAATGCTTTACGCACACAAACTTGCTTTTAATTTTATTTTTTTGTTTCTTTTATAAATTAAAAAATCCAGATATGAGTTCCAGGATAAAGCCGTTTGTATAGATTTTGTATCTGTGTTACTAGCTAGTCTTTAAATACTTCCTATTGTAATCTGTGGAAAACATAGTGGGTTGCATAATTGTTCAAAATGTTATATTTAAGATATTGTGACTGTTTTTTATTGTGCTACTGTTTGTTTTTCCTTAAATAATAAATAGTAGTTTAGTTTATTCCCGGGTCGGGCAAAGTGTTATTTGATTTTTATATCTGGAATTTCTCAGTAGCAGCCCGGAGTCCAGATTTGTGCCCGGTTGATGGCAATAGGCTCGCCCCCGATTACATGGGACTTAAAACATAATTGGTGAAATGTGGGTGTACCTGCTACAGGGACACCTCTGCCCAACCCTTCGGGGAAACAAGGTGTTATGTATGTATGTATATTAGATTTTTATAAAAAAAACGCGTGGCACTCGGGGACTGCCGCGGTAAAGCTATTCCATAGCATTTGTAACCTCCATACTTCCTATTTGTCAACGCTACACTTGGGATGATGACGTTATGACATAAAACAAAAATTACGTTCCCATGACAACATCACGTTGTCATGGGAACCGTCATTACATGGTAGGCGGAGTGGGGGGTGTTAGGTTTTATTTTCGTTACGTTACGGAATTTCTTGATTCGGTCGCCGCGCTCAAAGCCCGCGATAAAAGCTATGCAATAGCTTAAAACTGTGGCGACTTTAACATTCATTCCTGTATTAGAGAGGTAGGACAGATATAGGTACTATAAAACCTACTGTTGTAGATCCTGGTTAGAATCTAAACACGTCCCTCAGATTTTATGGATTCATTTTGATTATATTTGATTCGTATTGTATAATTATTACTTGCTTCAAAAACGGTGAAGGAAAACATCGTGAGGAAACCGGTATGTCTGAGAGATGTTTCTCGACGGCATGTGAAGTCGGAGGCCCATGGGCGGCATAAAAACTCTGACTCCAATTTGTTGAGCAAATTTTTTTTTTCCAACTTATGAAGCAATGGATAAGCAATCTGTTTCAAAACGATTCAGATTCTAATTGGCCGAATGTTACCTTTATTCTCGTTAAACATTTTTACAAAAAAAAAAAACAACTGACTTAAAAAAAAAACACTACAAAGTGAAAAATAATTTTGAAAAACGAAAATTCAAAACAAAGACACCGACTTCCGAAATTAAAGTTATTTATCATTTAGTAGTGTTTTTTTTTTGGAAGTCGGTTGTTTTTATTTTTTGGTAAAAAGTTTTAATTTTTCACTTTTTAGTTATGGTACCTGCTACCAGTGACAGGAACTTATCATATCATCTACATACTAAGTGGGAAAAAATACGTATTATTGAAGCTAACTCAAAAACTATCCTAGCAAAGTTATTACAATTTATATGGGACTACCTTGAGAGCATACCCTTTCAAACAAAAAAATATATTTTTAAAATTGGTCTACAATTGACGGAGAAATCGGTGAACATACATAAAAAAAAACATTTGCAACGAACATATAACCTCCTCCTTTTTGGAAGTTGGTTAATAAAAACAGAGTTTTTAGTTTTTATAACACTTTTTAGGTTCAGAATCAGGTATGGAATATCTATACCTCACCTCTATGCCCTTACCTCAGAATACTTATCATCAGGCAAGGCCGCCCTGCTAGCCTGCACAATCTTCATCAGCTGCCGTCTCCCCTGAGGGTCGGAGAGCCTGGAGGAGTCATAAGCAGCCGCTTTCCTCCACGAGAGCCTCTCGAACTTGGAGCTGAGAGCCAGTTCCTCCAGCATACGGCGACGATTGTACTCCGTGATGTTGGTCACGAACTTCCATTGGGACATTGTTACTCTGGAATAGTATTGAGTAATTTAAAATGAGGGAGACAATTTTAGGCTGACTGTAGTTTCGGAAATAAGGCCCGGATCTCCGAAATCAATGTTCATATATTATTTTATTAAATATAGAAAGAAGAAAGAAAGAAAATAAATTTATTTGACACAGGTTAAGGCACACAGTTTTCAAAAACAAAAAAAAAACAGAAAAAAACAAAGAAAGCTTAAAACAGTATTGTGTGCCTCACGGCTGTGACAAATAGGCCCAGTTCAGCATAAATGCCAGACAACTAGTGCCTGACGCTGGTTTTCAACTGAACCTTATGTTACGAGTACGTCTTACGGATGTAAATCAGTTTTATAGTGTGTGTTAATATTTAAATAAAGAATAAATAAATATGTGTAGCAAATAATAATAAAATCGATATGATACAAATAAGTTAAAAGATAATTAAAGATTTAAACAGTGGTATTTAACAAAATAATTATAATGGCATGGTTGCACAATAAACAAAGGACTAAAGGGACTGTACGTCAATAAATAATAGATAACTTTATCATAATACAATTTATATCAATGAAACATTAAGGTTGATCATGTCTATCTTCCGTTGTGCATCCATGAGATTCTGCCGTAAGCGGCTTCTAAATATCTTAACGTGTTTATTTTAAAATTATAAAAAAATGAGATCCTCGCAACAACGCCCTTTCATTTGATATGTCACACGGTAAGGGCGCTTGTACACGGTAAGAAAATACGCCGGGCCTACGCAAGAATTCGTGTCGTAACTAGAAAATAACTGTGTACACTGCTCGCAGCCGGTGCACGAAAAAAAATCTTGTCTGCGCAAGACACAACGCGGCGAACGTTGTTGCGGAGCGGTGGGGGGCGGAGTAGTAGGGTTAGAACCCACCAAACTCATTTTTCTCTTGTATAATTGGATGAACCCAGTAAAGTCTCTTGTTTTTTGTTTCCTTTTTCATTTTGTTATAATAATAATATGCAATTATCATTCTTTTTTGCTTTGTAGTTAACATTTTTATAAATAAACGAAAACGATTATCAGACTTGTTATTATTTGCGCGCCCTACAAAAAATCGTGTCGTGTACACGTTCCGATTGGTCTTGTCTGCGGAAGACACGAAAAGTTTTCGTGTGTAGAACAGACAAAATTCTTGTCGTGTACACGAAGAATTTGTCTTGTCTGCCGCAGACACGGTAAATTTTCTTACCGTGTACCGTGTGCCTTATGTTTGCAAAACTTTTTTTTAAATTTTCTTTTTTGCCCCCAAAACTGATCTCCATATTTTAAATTCATTTATTTACGTTACACGTTCGTGTTTGGGTCACAGAAATACATATGTGTACCAAATTTCAACTTAATCGGTCCATTAGATTCGGAGCAAATGACGGACAGACAGAAACACGAGTGTTCCTATAAGGGTCACATTTTTTTTGTTTTGAGGTTTGGAACCCAAAAATGAGTGTGACGGACACAATCTTTTGTTTAGCGTGTTGATGGCAAACAATTATACGTAGAGTAAGCCCAGAATTTGACTACGAGCTTGGCACCTTCAGTAGCATCCATCAGCTCCTGTAGCAGACAGTTGGACACACTGCACACGACATCAAGTACCCACTCTTTGTAGGATAGCACCCATTTACACTCCAGGGCAGAGTCATCTCTGGTACGGAGCGAGAGGAAGTGGGAGGCCGTCACCTCCTTCTACGAAGCAGTAATGCTCGCGAAGGAGGAGGCGGAACGCGTGAGGGAGAGGCAAAGTTCGCGCCGTCACGCCCCTTACCACCGCAGGAGACGCCCTGGGCATCGCGAATCGCAGGCCGATTTCCGGCCACCGTAGGCGCGGGCTTGCGGACGGTGAGCAATGAGTCCGATACTTGATACCGCCAATTTTTTTGAAGGGGGTGAATATCTTAAGGAATCTTACCTGTAGCACATTCCAGAAGCTTCTCTGTCATACTCCCGAAGAAACTGGGATGCCTCTGCTGTATTTGTGTTGACACCCTGAAAATTGGGATAAATTTGTAATAAGATGATTGCCTGAGTTCGGGTAGTTTGGGAATTTTTTTTTTAGGTTTTCCGTTTTCCATCAAGAAATCTCAGTAAACTGAGATCTTAGCAATAGGTTCCACCCCCTACTTATTATCCTTTCAACTGTCATTAACGAGACACAATAGAATTTTAATTGTTATCCACCTCAATGAGGCAACGTAACAGATAATGAGTTCCATGGAAAACTGAAGATAAGTGGGAGTAGGTGGAACACACCTCTGCATATAGCATAAGCATAACATAATCAGCCTCCAATGTTTCCACTGCTGGGACACAGACTTCTTCTCTTCGAGAGGGAGTGGACTGTAATCTACCATGCAGGCCCAGTGCGTTGGTAGATGTTACATGCCTTCGAATTTTTGTTTCTAGGACATGTCGATTTCCTCATGATCCTTCACTGTTTTGAGAGCAGTGGTGATGAAATCATTTACACAAAGTAACGCACCCTGCCTGAGTTCGACTCCATGACCTACAACTCGTAAATCGGGGCCGTTACCACTAGACCACCACTGCTCTCCGTTCGGGAAATACAGGCTGGTTCGGTAGCAAGCAATGTAGTGTCTGACGTATCATCACGAAACAAATGACTCTCTCTGTTCAAAATCAAAGAATGATTTACGAATTGGACCTACCCACAAAAAAAACATGTGTGCAATTCACACGTGGTAGAAGTGACCCCTTCAAAAATAAAAAATTGTACGTGCACAAACACGTATTAACACACGTATAACGCTGAGGCTCAAGCAAACTCCCACTATGCCTTGGTAAACACGAGTGGAGAGGGTACGAAGCAGAGCACAAAGAGAACCACGAACATAATAAACACTGTATAATGCTTTCTATCTCATTTTCTCCTACGTTAAATCTTATGAATTTATGTGTCTGTCTCTTTTTCGTTTCATCGACTTTCAAATCACAACGATGTTAAAGAAGTTTTAACTTCAAAAAAATACTACAGCAGTTGAATCTTTCTGGTTCACCCACCAGCCCTTCGGAAAACCCTGACAGTTACACACTTTAGAAAAAGCCATAATGCACAAGATGATTGTTACAAAATCGGCGGAAATCCTTACGTTATTAGATGAATTGCTAGCGTTACAGTATCGTGATTGTAGGTGACCTTGAGTTGGTCATACAATGTCTTTGTGTAACCTATGTAGAATGATGCCTATGATGGCTGTGTCCTATGGCCTTGTGTGGAGGGGAATACATTTTCTCTTACGATGTGTGAAGCCGCGGAAACGATTTGTGATCTAGCCATCGGGACCGACTGTTAATTTTCTTTTACGATTACCCGTTGTGATGGCTGTGATGAGTTGTGAGTTCAAATCCGGGCAAGTACCAATGTGATTTTTTCAATTCATATGTACTTTCTGAATTTATCTTGGACATTACTGGTGAAGGAAAACATCGTGAGGAAACCTGGACTTTATAGTTAAAGAGTTCATCATCCGTCGGGCTCCTGTTACCGCCGGGGTGCCAGCTGTTTTAGAACCCAATGGCTTGGAACGCGATGATGGGAAGAGGCTAGACGGAATTACCATTATTCCTTGGAAGTTGGGAAGGCGTTTGGTGTAGGATGTAACCTATGTCCAGGCCTGGACTTACGAGACCCAGGGCCCCTAGGCATTTCAACATTTGAGGTCCCCCCATTCGGCGTAACTCCACTGCCACGAGACAGCGGATAGAGCTCCGGCGGGATCTCATGGCGTTATGGAGAGTGCAATTGTCGCAACCCAGTGCTGGGCACGTCACAATTGCAGCGTTAAGTCCCCTCTTTGAGGAGTGGGTAGAGAGGCGCCTCGGCGTCCTCACCTTCGGCCTGACGCAGGTCCTCACCGGACACGGTTGTTTCGGGAGGTTCCATTGTGTGGATCACCCAGAGGACACGGTGGAGGTCTGCCCGACTTGGGCGGAGCATCATCGTGTCGTCGTGGAGGCGATCGGCAGCGGTAATCTCTCTCGCGTCCGGCCCTGGTCCAGGCCATGGTACGGAGCGAGAGGGCATGGGAGGCCGTCACTTCCTTCTGCGAAGCAGTAATGTTCGCGAAGGAGAAGGCGGAATGCATGAGGGAGAGGCAAATTTCGCGCCCTCACGCCTCTAACCGCCGCAGGAGACGCCCTAGGCGTCGGGGATCGCATGGCGGTAATACCCATAAAACGTTAATAATGTGCGTAACGAGGCTGACTCATCATCACCCGTGGAGATACGTCTTTGTAAACTTGAGGGCACCCTAAAGTTTACAAATTCAGTATTCAAAATCACGAAATAAGCCTCATCATAGCCAAATTGAAGAAATTAGAGTACCTAAGTAGTATAACGTTAATAAAAGAATCGAAAGTGTCCCTCCATTGTCAGTAGGTCTGTACATCCGTCTGTCTATCACAATTCGGAATTGAACAATGGCTCAATGAAAGTGGTCAGTCAAACCACGTGGTTTATTAGAGATACCGTTCCGAGGTTAATTTGTTAACGGAAATTATAATGTTGGAAGTTTGTTAATTTTGTTTTTGATTGAGTTTGTGAGTAAATAGATGACGTGATGTTGGAGCTGACTTCAAATACTTAATGAGAGATTGTGGTGATGTCAATTTATGAAAAGAATTCCCCTGTCAAAGATTTCTTCCGCAAACAGAAATTATGTTATGTTTGTGAGCACCATGTATCCATCACATAATTAATTTATATGTCATTGTTTCATTTTTAATTATTTTTACCTATTGTGGTATAGTAATCTTATTACAGGTGCATCGTATTCAATTATATATTTAATATATACAAAATATTGTTGAATATTTTAAAAGAGTAACGGTGGAGTTTCTTGCCCATTTTTCTCCATACGAAAACTACTTTGTGGAACGACTAGAATCAGTCCTATTTTTTGTAAATTTTGACGTTCGAAAGTGTCTTATAAGATTGAAATAAATTATTTGACTTTGACATTATTAGAATCAGATTTAGAATCAGAATTTATTTATTTGTAAGAATGTAGTTTTACATAGTATGGTGGTAATATTTTTGTTAGTTCCATACATTCTACCACAAAGTATATGTGTATGCTTTGTGGTAGAATGTATAGAACTTACAAAAATATTAACATTTGACTTTGTGTTAATATTTTTGTTAGTTCTATAAATTCAACCACAAAGTACAATGGTGTACAAATATTCAATTGCCAATCTTAATTAAACTAAGTACAATATTAATTTTATGATTTGTGATTTACAATATTCCTAGTCCAATGAGAATTAGTACTATTATAATTAGGTAGTCGTTACTTTAAAATGTCAAAATTAAATCCATGTCATCTTAGATTTTTACAATATTCAATATATTCGCCAATGTCATAATAGTAGTTTATGAAACTGTTGCATAATAAGGGGTATTCAATAATGAGTGTGTGTTTAAAAACCGAGCCGTAGGGGAGGTTTTTAATAGTATCACACGAATGTTTTAATACCTAGTTATGTGCAGTTTCATACACTACTTTATCTACTCTCAAACATTGGGATTGAAACAAATACTAAATAAAAGATCAAAAATAAATTAAAAATCCCACGAAATTCAGTAAGTACTACAAAACAAATGAATGTCGCCTGCAGCAGCACATCACCGCACATGCGCTACAGCGGGTGCTGCTGTCCCCCGCCAAAAGTTGATGGAAACTCTTTGGTGATATTAACTTCGTGGATTAGCGGTGTATCGTAACAGAAAAAAAAAATTGTTTTATAGTATTATTTTGTTAGAGAAAAAGTGTTATAATATGATTCTATTTTTAAATTTCGGTATTCTGTTTCTAAAGTATGTCAATATAAATTCGTTTTGAAGTTCATAATGCGAATATTACGCTATGAGAGTAGATAAAAGCAATTATCTAATAGCCAATTTGTCAGCTTTTTCTTGAACATGGGTTTGGGAAGTTCCCAAGTGAATTAGGTAACTGTTTATACACCTGGGGGCCTACCACCAGCTCATAAAGCAGTATTATTTGAATATTACTTCAATGTGGGAAGGAGATGAATGTCTACAGGACGTATAGCTCCATCTCTTTCTCCCAGTGAAGTAATATTAAAATAATACTGCTTTTGAGCTGGTGGTAGGCCCCGTGAATGGCATTGACATATACATTCCTTCTAAACATTTGAAATCTACATTGAGGTATATTTAGTTCGTGTTTATACTTTTTCTAGCAGTAGCCTTTTTATGACTGACTTCTGATTGCATACGAAAATAGTGTGGATATTGTTTTACTAGCATTCATAGTTTTTTTGTGTACATTCAGGGTAAAGGTAATATGTGTTGTTTTTTATTTAAATAACGGTTTACAGCTGTCCAAAAAACAGATGACTCGTCCTTTAGAGCCCCGATCCTTGAGAACCCCGATAAATTTGATAAAATGCAAATGTCGTTTAAAGTATAATTGCCAACAAAA
The DNA here is from genome assembly GCA_963680765.1 of Agrochola lychnidis. Classification (NCBI taxonomy): domain Eukaryota; kingdom Metazoa; phylum Arthropoda; class Insecta; order Lepidoptera; family Noctuidae; genus Agrochola; species Agrochola lychnidis. Next base: position 2,898,665 of record OY796874.1, on the reverse strand, counting down.
GTGTTAAACTAACAAAATTATTTATCAGTTGGAATTAAGTAATAACACGGTTGCTAATAAAGTAGCTCTTATTTCACCGCTATTAGTTCCATAATGTAGCTTATAAAACAGGCGTACGTTTTACTTTATTTTATTGTCTAAAGACATAGGCATGTCCGGAATGCAATAACCACTTTCCACCCAATCTATTTCTTGTCAAAAGTCCTTCCCTCGACATCTTCATGTGACACACTAAATTTTCTTATTATTTGCTTAGTGCTATTGGTAATTATTTCGCATAATTGAAAGAGATAGAAAAGTACATTGTTATGCATGCGTAAAAGAAACAGATTTATTGGTATATTAACTGGTACCGCCAGCTCTATGGTTTCATTATAACTAGTTAGTGGCCAGGTAGATTTTTTAACAATGGGTCCACTTTTCTGGCTGGTCTTTAGTATTTCTAGGGATTTAAAATATGGAATAACATAAAATTCTATCAGTTTAACTCTAGACTAGTTTGCCTTAATCAAACTAACACATTATTTAATTAATGCACTTTGAAGCACTTTTTGTATCGATGGTACACTAGCATGATAATGGCAAAAATAACAAAAAAAAGATAATCAAATTTATCGGGGTTCTCAAGGATCGGGGCCCTAAAGGACGGGTCCCTCAAGGATCTTAAGGATGAACCCAAACCAGATGCCAGATATTGCCCTAACACACTTCTCTTGTACTCGAAATGCCATTAAAACTTCACCGGAGTTGCCCCATAGTATCAAACCATATGATAGCACAGACGATACGTATCCGTGATATGCAGTGACTGCTGCGTCTACGGACACTGTTGATCGTAGACGTTTTATTGCGTATACGAATTTGTCTAGTTTATCGCATACGTAATTGATGTGCGATTTCCAGTTACAATTTTGGTCCACAATTATCCCCAAGAATTTTGTCTTTACTACTTACTTGTTCTAGGATAGTGTCTTCATATTTTATACTAAGATTCTGAAAGTTTGATTTTTAAGTTTGAAATTGAACTTTTTGTTTTATTTATATTTATTTTTAAATTGTTGTCAAAAAGCCAAATTATTACGTCTTTGATTACTTCATTAATTTCCTGTTCAATTTAATTTTGTCATTACTTTTAATTATTAGTGTTGTATCGTCAGCAAATAAGATTGTTTTGTGGCGTGTTGCATTGGGAAGGTCATTAATATATAGTAGAAATAAAAAGGATCCCACCACGCTGCCTTGGAGTACTCCTACTGCATAGTTTTAAAATTAGATTTATATTCTACTTGTTTATAAAAGTATTGATGGTTTTATTCGCCATCTGTAGTTAAATTTTTGTTGCAACATTATCTCTATAATTTTCTACCACGTATTTTTAACTAATCTGCAAAACTACCAAAATCTGAAAACTGTTTAAAAAACCGACACCCAAAGTAAACAATGAAATAACCACCTATTAAGCACAGGATCACAGGGCATGACGGAAAACTAATTTTAAGAGCTTTAAAACCCACTTTTTTAAGGTTAATCTAAAAAGCAATTGACCAAAATGACTTTTTATGCATCTTCCAACCAATTTGTCATTTCGGTCATGCCTTGTGCGGACCACGAAGGTTGTAAGACAAAAAATGTCACATATAATGGCGTGGGTACATGTAAGGATGGTCATAAGCGTGACTAAATACAATAAGACTATCTGGGTCATGTTTACGGTGGAGTTTTGTTGGGTATACAGATGTTCAGGTGTTTAGGATATGGTAGTCATTTTAAAGTATGTATTACTTCTTTGTCCCAGCTAAAGCACTGACAAGTGAAGGGCGCATTTCGGGGGGCTGTCTTACGTGATTTTGACTTTCAAAAAGTGCTGATTCTCAGCCTAATTTGAATAGACGACTTTTTAACCGACTTCCAAAAAGATTCTATGTTCGACCTTTTTTTTAAATTATGTTCATCGATGTTTTCGTCAATTGTAGACCGATTTTGAAAATTCTTATTTTTCATTTGGTCGAGGAACCTTGCGCGGTAGGTAAGTACTCCCTTATTGGGTAGTTTTTGAGTCAGGTTCAATAATACGTATTTTTCCGACTTAGTCTTTGTGGATGATGTTAAAATAAGTTCCTGTCACTGTTATTTACATAGCAGGTAGTGGTATTCGAATTTGTGTGGGGTAGGTACTACAACAAAAAAAAGGAAAATAAAAACTTTACACAAAAAAAAAAAAACGACTAAATATTGGTCCGTAACCTTATCTAAATAAAGAGCACAATTGCGTTTACAAAAAAGTAAACTTCCGAAACCTTTAAAGTAAAAATACTTGCATAGAACATTGATCCGTAACAGAATATAAATAAAGAGCACAATCGCGTTTACAAAAATGAGGTGTCATCATGGTGTCGCGAAATCAATAGTTTTGTCCCATCTCAAAAATGCCCAACGCGCCTAAAGAAGTTTTCACTTCAAAAATGTCTGTATACACAAATTCATACAATTCTAAGTGTCGTTCGTCACGCGTCTATGGTTCTATCGGTAAAGGTGTCTAACTGTTTACCATTATACCATTCATGCACTATTCTGCATTGACTATGATATTTGTGATTGTGTAGAGAGTGCAAATCTTTCGAATAGGTATGTCTGGTTTTTGAACAGGATACTAGTTTTTTTGTTGTTGTAAATTGGTGTTTTACACTATCATGGTGGTTGAAGTGTAGTAAGCCCTTTGGCTTACAAGAAAAGCAAATTGTAAATTGTTCATCAAGTAATATTAAGCGTTGGAAGAGCGAAGTGTCCCAATACGTGGTGGTAGGGACATCGACGCGAAAACTGAAACCATGGATTCGGTACATGATTCTGAAACCCCTGCGTTTATTTTTTTTAAATGTCGCAGCATATGCTGAGATAGGAGCCTTTTGGCCTCGTACAGGACTCTGCTTTTATTGTTTTTTTATTAATGTTTTTAATGAAGGTGTTTAGTTTAATTTGTGATTTCCTGTGCGAGTCTCAATAAATACTTTTTCTTTCTTTCTTTCTGCGTTGAAATATTTCGTCATTTATAAAAAAAAAAAATTTGCTGTTCCATACATTTTGACCACTTTTCATGAAACAGCATTTTTTTTTTTAAATAACCGACGAAAAATGTCAACGCAGGGGTTCAGAATCACGTACTCCATGGTTTCAGTTTTCGCGTCGATGTCCCTGACACCTTATATATTCCTTTAGTTCTGAGTTGAGCTCCATGATTACTGACAAATGCGTGCATTAACTGGACAGGTTCACTCAATCTATGTGGTTCTTTCCTCATACGACCATTTCAGACACTAATCTACATGGTCTTCACATGATTTGACCAAGATTATGTCTGAACTTTAAAAGGGACTGTGACCTCTGACTTTGTTTCAGCCTTTCTTCACTTATTATTAGTCAAATAGGAAACGCCGACCGCTTCTAGTTTTTTTAATATGATTGACGTGTAAGTGTTTACTGAAATAAAATCATTTATCAATACATTTAGCATTTTTTTCTTCAGTCACTAGATGTAGTAAAAATACTTGTGTAAGATTATCTTCTTATATATAAAATTGTCGTGTCACAATGTTAGTTACCTTACTCCTCCGAAACGGCTTTACTGATTTTTACCAAATTTTATATGCATATTCAGTAGGTCTGAGAATCGGCTACTATCTATTTTTCATATCCCTAAGTGATAAGGGTTGTCCAACCCAAACAAATAATTGGCAAAACAACGTTTGCCGGGGTCAGCTAGTTTTTTTATATATTTGTATTGGCTATACTTAAGATGGTTCTTAAAATTCACTTTATACTATTGTAGCGGTTACACCGCCACATACGAACTACGCATCATAGACATGACGTCACACAAATCCTGCATCGCGCAATTAGAGTTTACCAAGCGATCGACATACATACAAAATTTCAACTTCAAACCGATGGGCAGTTGCCCGCCAGACACAACACCCGTCTGGTCGGAGGATCCTCCCTTTTCTATGGTGGATGAGTGAACTTTACACCCTGTTCCTCATACCACTAAACTATTAAATAGTGCAAGGAGCCCTTTGTGTAGATATCAAATAGGTAAAGGTAGCTCTGGACAACCCGCTGGTGGATGAACTGGACGTGGAAGGCGGAGGTGCTAGGAATGTTCTTTCTTTCATGGTTAGTTTCTTTCTTAGTTTCTTGCCCATTCTTTTCCATAGGTACCTACTACGCTTTGGAATGGGCAACTAGCTTCATCTTTCTGACTGACCGACCCCTTGACAATTCATATGTACCTGTAATTGGTTTACTTGAAATAAATGCTTTGGGTTTCAGTTTGGTCATTGGTCATATTAAGTCCAACAGAAGACTGAGATGATAAATAAACACAGGAGATACGTATGAACGTATATTCCAATGCAGCTGAAGTAAGTGCCTACATAATGAATGCAGTTTTCGGATGCATGAAGCAGAAACCTCATTTCTAAAAGATATAGAACAGAGATAGCTTGGCACAATTTATGGGACAATAGTGTGATTGTATTCTTAATTTTCAGATCCAACTAAGATTTAGACTGACAGTGCAGTTTTCCTTACTCAGGGGTCGAATATTGGAAATTATCAAATAACTTCTCCCGCTCTGGGTGGAGCGGGAGGACGTGTCAGACTCTTGCTGACTAAAACCCACCCGTGTTCCTTCAGTTGCCATATTGCCGGGGGGCCACGATTTCCCTTTCGGCCTTATTCGCAACCCCGGCAGGCATCGGCCCTAGCGGACCCCGTCAATTCTGCTGACATCTCTTTGAGGCGCGCGTGGAATACAACGCGCCGTCGACCCGGGCTTGGTCCTTATCGGACGGCGATCTACCCATTGCTTACCGTCCGCAAGCCCGCGCCTGCGGTGGCCGGAAATCTGCCTGTGATTCCCGACACCCAGGGCGTTTCCTCTTGCGGAGGGTAGGGGCGCGAGCGCGCGAAATTTGCCTCTCCCTCACGCGTTTTGCCTCCTCCTTCGCGAGCATTACTGCTTCGCAACAGTCAGCAGCTGACATTTCTAATAAGTAGTTAAAACTTCATAAGATTTTATAACAGCACAATAGAATATACATAATGTTTCTTTTGCAAGTCTTACTGTCTTGCACACAATGTTACATAAGCAAAAGATTCTGCATCACAATGCACTCGAACGAAGATTTTACGAGATAAAAACTTTGTTGTATAAAATTTACATAAACGGAGTCGTTAATTAGTGGAAATCCAAATTGAAAATTAATTTAATTGGTACACTTACCATTCTAAAGTACTCCTGAGATAGCGCATACCGTGTGAAGAAAGCAAAAAATACTAGACGCACTGCCGCGCCTTTGCTAGCGTCCATCTTAAAAAATATAGCTCCCAACTGTCAGTTACAACATCAATTCAAACACTTATTTAACAAAACAACTGTTTTAAAACTTTTAATTAACTTGTAAACTTATCATGTGATTAACGTAAGACATTTTCATGAATATTAATTTTATTTACAACTTAGAGATTAAAGAGTAATTAGATTTGTATAAATATTTTGGCGGTAATTTTGACAGATTATGTTTTTAAATTATTCTACTATTAGGCAATGGTAAGCAAGCACACAGCCGAGGTTTTATTTGAATTATTTAACGATTATAATTAAGTGTTTTGTATCGAAAACTGTCCTCTGGGCTTTCTTGTCGTCGACTGGAGTAATATTTCCGTTGCTTTTGTTTTCTGCATGCTTTGATGAGCACGGCGCGACTTGCGAGGGAGCGGCACGAGCCAAGATTAATTTATTTATCTTGAGATTGTTGTATTTTTATTATGAAGGCATTAACAATCAAGCAGGTTGCAATGCACAGCCTGCAAATCTTTGATCACTCATTCAAATAGCTTCCTGCCTACCTCAAAATGACTGCAGAAACCTTTTAACAGCGTTTATACTGAAAGTGGGCAACGTCGCAAATAGCTGTCAAATATTTCGCTGTTTTCATTAATTTGGCAATATTCATCATCTGCCTAGCCTTTTCCCAACTATGTTGGGGTCGACTTCCAGTCTAACCGGATGCAGCTGAATACCAGTATTTTACATGGAGCGACTGCCTATCTGACCTCCACAACCTAGTGACTAGGTAACACGATACCCCTTGGTAAGATTGGTTGTCAGACTTTTTGGGCTTCTAACTACCCGTAACGACTGTCAAAGATCTACAAATGACAGCCGAGACCAACGGCTTAACGTGCTTTCCGAGGCACGGAGGGGACTTGGTATGTAAAGATGGTCACTCATCCACGGACCAACCGCGGCAAGCGTAGCTTAACCTGATCGATCGACCCGTGCAGCTGTTATTACTTAGCCACAAGCCCCTCTATTAATTTGGCAATATTACTGTACGGAAATAAGAAATATGGCTAACTAGTGAACTAAAATCAGTTTCCGTGGTGCTATGGTCAACGTTTGAAAATTCCTAACCTATCCCACGACTTTTCTCTCCTAAATCTTACAGGTAAGCAAGTTATATCTTCAGACAACTAATCAGATATATCTTCAGCTAGTTACCTCGTCTGCGGCTGCGCATGCGACGCGCCATCGCGTGCGTTACTGCGACATACTTGACCAAGACTATAAGTTGTAGACAAGACATTGGTATGCACTTATATTGTAGGTACAGTTAGAATAATATACGAGTATATGAAAATATATAGCATAGATGTCATGTGGTACAGAAATCATCATCATCTGCCTAGCCTTTTCCCAACTATGTTGGGGTCGGCTTTCAGTCTAACCGGATGCAGCTGAATACCAGTATTTTACATGGAGCGATTGCCTATCTGACCTCCACAACCTAGTGACTAGGTAACACGATACCCCTTGGTAAGACTGGTTGTCAGACTTTTTAGGCTTCTAACTACCCGTAACGACTGTCAAAGATCCAGTGTATTGTATACCCATATTAATATGTATACCCATTCCAAATTACAGCTTTCTAGTACTAAGAGTCTCGGAGCTAGACCGCGGACAGACAGACGGACATGACGAAACTATAAGGGTTCCTTGTTTACTACGGAACCCTAAAAACGGAACCCTTATAGGATCACTCGTGAGTCAGTCTGTCTGTCTGTCTGGCTGGCTGTCCGTCTGTCATAGCTAATTTGCTCAGAATCAGCTGGACCAATTTAGTTGAAATTTGGTACACATATAAATTTCTATTTTATCTTTTTTTTTCTATTTCTATAAATAAATGAATTTTGAATATGGGGGTCAATTCACGGAGGTAAAATGAAAAAAAAAAAAGTTTTCTAACTTTACCGTGTGATATTATTATGTTAAATGAAAGGACATTTTGTGAGGATCTTAAATATAATTTTACTTAAAAGACGTTATTTTTAAAACAGTTTACGTGGAGTTTCTTGCCGGCTCTTCTCCATAAGAAATAACCAATTCGAACCGTGCACCTAGCTTCTGACGTTTTATAAGTGCCCAATGTGCTCATGTAGGTTTATATGAAATAAAGTATTTTGATTTGATTTAGATACTGAGAATCAAAAACTTTCAAGTTCCACTAGAGTCAATCACTCTCGTTACGCAAAAAGTCAAAGTCAAATAATTTATTTCAATTAGGCACAAAAAGGCACTTTTGAACGTCAAAATTTACAAAAAATAGAATTGATTCTAGTCGCCCCTTCCAAAAGGTTGTTTTCGTATGGAAAAGAATGGGCAAGAAACTCCACCAATACTCTTTTAAAATGTTTTACAATATTTTGTATATGATACATTAATTAAATAATTATATGTGAAGACGATGCACCTGGAATAAGATTACTATACCACAATAGGTAAAAAATAATTAAAAATGAAGCAATGACAGAAAAAATAATTATGTAAGTAATGGATACATGGTGTTCACATATTTATAAGCATTGTAAAAGTAGGTATCTATACGATATTCCTAAAAAAAAATTACAAACGCAGCGAATACGTTGAAAATCGCCTCGCTGGAAACACGCCAGTGTGTTATGGCCCTAACGAAGATATATTTATCATGAAGGCTCTTCAGGAGATGATAACCGACTTTTAATGATTTTATACTGAAGATCACGTCTAAACGAGTAGTGTTAATGATTTGGAAAAAATAAATGTTAAATTAGAGCATTTTCTTAATAACTCAATCTGCGAATGTTTTAGATTATTATTATATTACGTAGTGTAATTAATTTGTTAAGTTATATCTAACGCAGATAAAAAACGAAGAATCACGCAAAAACTATCAAGTGCATTTTTCTAAAACCTTCATCATTTTAAAGATAATTTAATAATTTATCTTTTAGTATACGTTTTTTATTAAAATACCTTTTGATTTATGTATAATAAATTAATAATGCGTCTAATTTGGGACAGCGCTCCTTGATGGGCGACTCCTATTACTGGCTGGACGTACGACGTGTTGCGTGAGCTCAGTACAGAACACGCAAGCTAACCACTCAAGGCCACTGGCATTTATCGGCGTCTTCATCATCACCATCATCAGCCTGTAGCAGTCCACTGCTGGACATGGGCCTCTCAAATTGTATACCTCGAGTAGCCGAGGAGCTACTCCCAGCTGCTAGGTACACACGGCTACATATCAAGCTATACATCTCGCATTGGTGGCAATTCTCTTGTCACAAATGCCTCTAAACTAGACTAAAAATCACCAAAATTTAGTTTATACCTGTTAAGCGATTATTTCCCATTCTGAAATAAAGTGACACAACTTAACTATATTTTAGTTTGACAGCACTAAGATCGTACTGAGATATTAATTTAATGAAAATGGCAATTTTGCTGTTCTGAATTTGACGTTTTTCACCTAAAATTTAGAGTTTCTAAGTCTGACTATTTTTAATCGCGACTAAAAACGTGTGGAATAAAATTGGTTTGTCATAAAATTTAAATTCACACCAATACCTCGACTTCAGATGCAAAAACAGTACTGAATCTTTTTTTTTTCTTTTGCTTATATCTCGAAAACGGTGTGTCCAATCGCAAAAATAATGAAAATTTCGACCCCTTTATAAAACTCTTAAATCCCTAACACTCTACGTGTAGGTAAAACTTTAAATTCACACCAACACCTCGACTTCAGATGCAAAAACAGTACTGAATCTTTTTTTTTCTTTTGCTTATATCTCGAAATCGGTATGTCCAATCGCAAAAATAATGAAAATTTCGAGCCCCTTTAAAAAACTCTTAAATCCCTAACACTCTACGTGTAGGTAATAATTTTTCTTATTTTCCATACAAAAAGTGAAAAATTCCATATAAAACACGTCGAGGCGCGCCCACCACGTGTGGAGTCGCGACTGTCAAATTCAATTTAAATGAGTCAAAATTATTTTTAAATATAGAGAATTTATTTTGCAGAATAGCTTAGAGATTCTCATAGTCAAATGTAAGGAATTTTAGTGATAGTTTAGTTCGGTGTACAAGAGAATCGGCACCATTGTATAGGATTTCCGTACAATGCGAGTTCAGCTTATACTGGAACTGAATAGCTTGACGTGTAGCTGTGTGTACCTACCAGCCAAGGAACAAAAAATTAGGTAGGTGAATGATATTATTGTGTCCTGTCTACAAAATAATCTTTGCATTTATTTATATAGGTCCGTCACAAGATGGAGAGAGCTTAATGATTTGATATATCGCTAATAACAGTAAGAGAGGAGATGTTTGGTTAAATTAACTGACACACGCGACATTGCAAGACGATCAGCTGGCAATGACTCCTGTATATCATGAATTACTTGGCTGACAAGACATGCAATTAAAACTGGTTACGATGAATTAGAATTAATTTAATAAACGAGTAGAAATTACAAAACACGAGCGTAAATTAAAAAAACAGTCGGTTTCAAAAAACAAAAATACTGATCCAAAGACACCGACTTCCGAAATTAAAGTTATTTTTCACTTTGTAGTTTGGAAGTCGGTTGTATTCTTTGTAAAAAAAAATATTTTTTCTTTTTAGTGGGTTGGTTTGTAATTTATCTAAGTTACAATAACCTAATGTCAACTGCTCATCAAAAATACCCAAATCGCTATAGATGTGCCTTTCATATTTGAAGAGTTCCCTCGATTTCTCCAAGATCCCATCATCAGATCGTGACCAAATGACAATGGGACCAACTTGAAAGTATACCCTTTCAAACATCAAAATAATTTTTCAAATCGGTCCAGCCGTCTTCGAGTAATCGGGGAACATACCGACGAACTGAGAACCTCCTCCTTTTCCTCATTTCATTTTACTACTCCATCACCAGACCCTGTTCACCATCTATCCAAGTATAACCTATTCATTACTATTCCAATGAGCCCAAACACGATACCTGTGTTGTAAGTTGCTAAGGGAGTTGATGGGTACCCTGCAAATTCCAGGTGATCATGGCATCAGTTCAAGATTACTGTTTTTTTCTAATATCTTTGAAGTAACAGAATATCAAATTTCAAATCGATCAGACTTGTGGAAGATACTCACATCCATTCATCAACTAGAAAAGAGCTGATAATCTTCAAACGGCTGAACCGATTTTCTTGAATCATAGCTAAAAACACTCTCGATTAAGTCACCTTTCAAACAAAAAAACAAAAACTCAATCAGTTAGGCCGTTTTGGAGCTACGATGGCGCAGACAGACATACAAATACACACGTTAAACTTAAGGGGGAAGCGTCAGGGCAGCCCGCGAAATTCAAATTTTCTTAAATTTTTTGCATTTTGCAGGTCAGTGTCTGGTTTTTAATTTTTTATTATTTTAAAACTTGATTCGCGGCCGTAACAAATATGGCTTTACCCAATTATAATAATTACAATCAGTAATACAACTCCATAAGTTAGCAAAGGTGTCAAATGTCATAATTTCATGAAATCATCACATTTGACACCTTAACTACATTTAAAACCTGACACTGACCTGCAAATTGCAAAAAACGTAAGAAAATTTGAATTTCGCGGGCTACCCTGACGCTTTCGCCTTAAATTATCCCTCTTTTTACGTCTGGGGTTAAAAAGGAATTTACATGGCAGAGGTGAGTGGAAGGATATGGACCTGTCTGATGAAGAACGTCACCAATCAGGTCACCATACAATGTAGTGACTTAAAGCAGTGGTGGCCCAGTGGTAAGCCCAGGCAGGCTTTACTTTGTGTAAATAAATAATTTAATCACTAGATACTGCTCTCAAAACGGTGGACGAAAACATCGTGACGAAACCGGCATGTTCTAGAACCAAAAATTCTAAGACATGTGACATCTACCAACCCGGGCCTGCGTGGTAGATTACAGCCCCATTCCCTCTCGAAGAGAGGAGGCTTGTGTCCCGACAGTTGGAACATTATAGGCTGATTATGCTATGAAAACTTTATGACTTTATTGGTGATGTTCAGGCAGGTCCGTAGTACACACGGCTACATATCAAGCTAAATGTTTCCAGTATAAGCTGATCTCACACTGGTGCCGATTCTCTTGTGCACAACTAAACTAAATTTAAGTTCAGTGCATCTTTTTCTTTCTATTTCATTAAGAAAAGGACAGAAGATAAATTTTAGTTTAGTCCTGTCAAATTAATCAGCGCTTGACGTAAATTGACGTAATTTTAGTTGGCAAGTTTTTAATCACGTCTAAACTTGTATGGAGTAGTGTCAGGCGCTGATTAATTTGACAGGACTAAACTAAAATTCATCTTCTGTCCTTTTCTTAATGAAATAGAAAGAAAAAGATGCACTGAACTTAAATTTAGTTTAGTTTGTGAACAAGGGAATCGGCACCATTGTAAGGATTTCCGTACGGTAGGTAATCTGATATTCTGTGCATTTTCTATCAGAAATATTTATAATTTCTGAAGCGTTTTTAAATTCAAGATTAGGTACCCACCGTTTTCGCCTCAAAACCTACACCGCTAGAATGCCCGACAAGCCCTGGCTAACGGTCAGCAAAACAAAAGAGTAGCGACACGACGCCACATCAACAATACAAGTATGCAGACCGTAGCGTCGTGTCACGTTTCTTACCATTGTAGGTAGGTACCTACCTACCTACTCATAGACTTATTAGAGCGAAAATTACCTAAAAGTAACTTAAGGTGAATCCGCAGCTGTAGCCGCGAAATTAGAATTTTTCTTACGTTTTTTTGCAATTTGCAGGTCAGTGTCAGGTTGTATTTTGATCAAAATATCATTCGCGACCATAACAAGTATGTATTTACAGAATTATGATCATTGGAATCATTCATACATCTCTCTTATGAACTTTCTTATGGAAAAGTTCAAGATATAACCTGACACTGACCTGTAAATTGCAAAAAACGTAATAAAATTGGAATTTCACGGGCTACCTTTGCGGATCCACCTTCTTTTTTTTTTGGGTGGGAAATTATCATATAACTTCTCCCGCTCTGGGCGGAGCGGGAGGGCGTGTCACTCTTACCGACTAAAACCCACCCGTGTTCCTTCAGTTGCCATGTTGCCGGGGGCCACGATCTCCCTTTCGGACTTCTTCGCACCCCCGGTAGCTACGGATCCACCTTAACATTATGGATGAATTTCTTGAAGGTGGGCAAATATGTAATAGATTATTGTATACCCACAATTCAGGAAGGTTTTGGAGTGGCGACCGCGTACCGGAAGACGTAGCGTTGGAAGGCCCCCTACAAGATGGATCGATAACCTGGTGAAGGCCGCAGGAATCCGCTAGATGCGAGAAGCACAGAACCGGTCGAGGCGGTGGTGCTCGGGGGAGGCCTATGTCCAGCAGTGGACGTCTTTCGGATGATGATACCCTCAATTCGCTGGTTATTTTAAGTCTCGTGTAATAATTGGGGCGAGACAATTGACATCAATCGTGCACAAATCCAGCCTCCAGGCTGCGGCTGCTGGCGGAGCGCGTGAGGAAGGCAAAATTCGCGCCCTCACGCCCCTAACCGCTGCAGAAGGAGACGCCCTGGGCGTCGGGAATCGCGAGCCAATTTCCGACCACCGTAGGCGCGGGCTTGCGGACGGTGAGCGATGGGTAGCTCGCCGTCCGATAAGGACCAGGCCCGGGTCGACGGCGCGTTGTGTTCCACGCGCGCCTCAAAGAGATGTCAGCAGAATTGACGGGGTCCGCTAGGGCCGATGCCTGCCGGGGTTGCGAATAAGGCTGAAAGGGAAATCGTGGCCCCCAGCAACATGGCAACTGAAGGAAAACGGGTGGGTTTTAGTCAGTGAGAGTCTGACACGCCCTCCCGCTCCGCCCAGAGCGGGAGAAGTTATTTGATAATTTCCCACCCAAAAAAAGTCTGCGGCTGCTACAGAGTAATTAAAAATGGAAATGCAAACAAAAAAAAAAATGTTTATTCCAATTACAAAAGGTATTTAGATACAATATAATGAGATCATCTTAGAAGCGAGGAATTGCTTGTGATAGGAGACTGCGCTTCCACTTATCGTTATCTTATGCAAACCAACTAGGCTTCAGGACGACCAACTGGGCTTTTATTATAAGGGTTTTAAATGATGTTTTTTTCAGGGTTAATTAAGAACAAGCAAAATGAATAATAAAATATTGCTTTATTTACTTAGGTACATACATAATAACTGTATACCTAAGAGTAAGGATAATTATAATTATTTAATAATATGTACAGTAAGGGTGCGAACATAACAATTAACAAATAATTAGATTTTTTTCGTTTTCACGAAAACTAAAAGACCTGTAGCAAGGTCAAGGTCTTGTCACTGTCCCCGGCGAATGAAATGGTAATCGTAAAAACCAAATTTTACAGGAAAAATCTTAATACAGACGCCAGCACTTCAAGCTACTAGAATCTGTCAAATTTATTTAATAGATTTTCAACTTTATCGCTGAACTATAAGGTTCAAAGTTGATTGGGAAAATTTGAGTTTCGGGTAGCTTGATGTGCTGGCGTCTGTACATAGCGGAACTGTTGAAAAATCAAAAGAAAAGTGATTTTTTACATTCATTACAATACACCTTAAAATCTTGTAACTTCTGCAATAACCGTAGGGAATTAATGAAAAAAAATTGACAGAGTGTAATCGGACCTCTTAATATCGAATATGCAATAACCTTTAAAACTATCGTAGTAGCACATTACTATTTTATTCGCCGGGGACAGCGTTGTAATGACAATAAAATGGGCGAATTTTGAAATGGCTGAAGTTTTTTTTGACATTAATATGATTGTATAAATATTTATCATTTGTAGATCTTTGACAGTCGTTACGGGCAGTCAGAAGCCCGAAAGTCTGATAACCAGTCTTACCAAGGGGTATCGTGTTAACGACTAATTGGGTTGTGGAGGTCAGATACGCAGTTGCTCCACGTAAGATATGGGTATTCAGCTGCATCCGCCACATAATGAAGTTAAAACATTTATCTCCAAGCTGATTTACAAGGAATGAATAGAAATAAAAACCAGTCAAGTGCCAATTATTTGGGATGCATTTATCCAAAAAAGAAACTTGTTAAAAACTTGCTCTCCCATACCATAGTAAAAGGAGTGGAAGTAGGTACGCTATCTTCATACAAACGCACCGCGCGCGGCTTGTATGTGTGCGCCATAGTATCCATGCGTCGCCGCACGCACACTTAAACAAAATCTCGACCCGTTTCTCAGTGCGCCAGTCGGGGCTAACGCCGCACAAGGTTCGCGCGTCACGGCTTTTCGTCACCGCTAAATGTATGAAAAATGAGTGATAATCGCAGGAGAAATTATTGCTGTGCGTTTGGGTGTCTAAATAATTCATCGATTCCAGAGTTGTTTCTGTTCAGATTACCTACTGAACAGGAAAGGTAACCAAATCACTTATTCTAGCATATAATTTTTATTTGATGATGAGATACCTACCTACTTATTTTTTGTTGTATTAGTTATCTATCAGACAGACGAAGTAGGCAGGCCTACTTTCCCACTAAAATGTATTAGGTACCTACTTTTGATCTGTCAATTGATATGCCGCTAATGCTTTGTTTAAGTTTAGTCATGCCGATTTCTCAGTATTGTAGGTATAGTAAAGTAACTAAGTACTTACAGTAATAAAATCATAATTTCAAATATTTGACAAATTGTGAATCAGATAAATAGAGCACTGAATTAAAATTTAGCTAAAAGTGACAACCCTGAGACAGGCAAGTATGGTAGGCAATTATATCGCGGATTGGGCCGGAGATAGCCAATAAACGATAATAATATATTTATTTCTATAATATTTCTTCTTTTCTTTTTATATTTCTTTTAATTGTGCTGTGAGACGTTGCTTCTTGCCAAATTTCATGATTCTAGGTCAACGGGAAGTACCCCATAGGTTTTATTTGCGAGTATCAAAATATTGCGCTTAAGGGGACGATAGCTGACTTTTAATGATTTTATACTGAAGATGACGTCTGAACGAGTAGTGTTAGTGATTTGGAAAAAATATATGTTAAATTAGAGCATTTTCTTAATATAGGCATATTTTTGATTATGTTTATATTACATAGTGAAATCTCGATGACCTCAGTAGAGCCTCCGAAAGAGTGGGTCTTAAAATGAACATGGACAAGACAAAAGTCATGTCAAATGCCCATGTGACACCCACTCCCATGAAGATCGGAGACGCTACGCTCGAAGTTGTGGACGAGTATGTTTACCTAGGACAAATTGTCCAGCTAGGTAGGTCCAACTTCGAGAAAGAGGTCAATCGTCGAATCCGACTCGGCTGGGCAGCGTTCGGGAAGCTACGCAATATCTTTTCGTCCCACATACCACAGTGTCTCAAGACGAAAGTCTTTGACCAGTGCGTGTTGCCAGTGATGACCTATGGTACTGAAACGTGGTCGCTCACAATGGGCCTTATCAGAAGGCTAAAAGTCACCCAAAGGGCAATGGAGAGGGCTATGCTTGGAGTTTCCCTACGTGATCGAAGCAGAAATGAAGAGATACGCAGGAGAACCAAGGTAACCGACATAGCCCGAAGAATTGCCAAACTTAAGTGGCAATGGGCAGGGCACATTGCTCGCAGAACGGATGGCCGATGGGGTCGAAAGGTTCTGGAGTGGCGACCACGTACCGGAAGACGTAGCGTTGGAAGGCCTCCCACAAGATGGACCGATGACCTTGTGAAGGCCGCAGGAATCCGCTGGATGCGGAAAGCACAGAATCGGTCGAAGTGGCGGTGCTTGGGGGAGGCCTATGTCCAGCAGTGGACGTCTTTCGGCTGAAATGATGATGATGATGACATAGTGAAATTAATTTGTAAAGTTATGTCTAACGCGGATAAAAAACTGAGAATGACGCAAAGTCCATCAACCGTATTTTTCTGAAAACTTCACCATATTGAAGATAATTAAATAACTGATCTTTTAGTATACGTGTTTTATTAAAATACCTTTTGTTTTACGTGTAATAAATTAACAATGCGTCTAATTTGGGACAGCGCTCCTTGATGGGCGAGTCCTATTAACTGGCTGGACGTACGACGCGTTGCGTGAGCTCAGCACAGAACACGCAAGCTAACCATTCAAGGTCACTGTCATATATCTGCGTCTTAAACCGACGTTAGCACGGACGTAATAAAATCGCGGCGAATTCTTTTTGTGCTTAGCGCCGAGAGTTGAAAATCCAATAGTGTGTTTTTTTAACGCACTGGGACAAGAGAGCGTCACAGCGCTTTGGAATCTCAACGCTCGGCTTAACACCGAGAGTTGAAAATCCCGCCGCGATTTTATTACGTGCATGCGAACGTCGGCTAAATGGCGAAGCTTGGTTTTTTAGAGCCCCAATCAGCTGTACGCAATTTTTTAAGCCTTATATTCATCCCTTTTGTGGCCCAATATTCTGATCGATATCATCGCAAAGCAGTGTGAATAAACAGTCATTTACATCATTGTCCATTCTTGCGTTTCGATTTGGATGGGGTACTTACTTAGCACACTGCTCACCCAATGGACAACAGAGAATGTTTACTTATTTTTAACAGACTTCCAAAAGGAGGAGGTTCTCAATTCGACTGTTTTTTTATTTTTGTATGTTTGTTACGCGATTACTCCGCCAATTATGAATTGATTTTGATGATTCTTTTTTTGTTTAGTAAATCATACTTCAGAGGTAGTCCCATATAAATTTGATTAACTTTGCTTGGGTTGTTTTTGAGTTAGCTTCAATAATATGTATTTTTTTCCACTTAGTATGTGGATGATATGTTAAATTCCTCTCACTGTTATTTACATAGCAGGTAGTGGTATTCGAATTTGTGAGGGGTAAATACCACAGCTAAAAAGTGAAAAATAAAAACTTTATACAAAAAAAAAAAAAAAACAGACTTCCAAAAAAAAACACTACAAAGTGAAAAATAACTTTAAGGAAGTCGGTGGCAAAAAACGAAAATTCAAAACCAAAGACACCGACTTCCGAAATTAAAGTTATTTTTCACTTTGTAGTGTTTTTTTTGGAAGTCGGTTGTTTTTTTTTTTATTCACAAGAAGTTCAGTTGTAATCCATACTAATATTATAAACGCGAAAGTATCTGTAGTATTTGTCTGTCTATTAATCACTGAACCGATCGTTGGGGGGGGAGGGGGGGGGGGCAGGTGGGCCATTGCCCTGGGCGGCACGTGAAAAGAGGCGGCAAGTGCCGCAATTTAAAAAAAAATACAAAATTAGAAAATACTTTTTCAAATCGCGTCCGCCCGACAAGGAGGCGCGGACGCAACAGAGTGGCGCGGCGCGGTTGTTGGGTTATCGTATGAAGACGACCTAAGCCCACGGTCGCACCGACGTAAAAATATCGCGGCGGCATTTTTTCGCACACTTGATTTTAACGCTCTGCTTAGTGCCGAGAGTTGTAATCCAACAGTGTTTTCACTCCTCTTGCTCAAAAAGGCCGTCATTGTAGAGTACCAGAGCGGGAAAAAAATAGCATTTCTTGCTCTAGGGGGAAAAGTAATTTCTTTTTAATTTTTGTTTGTTCCAACGAGCCTTGAAAAACGAAAAAGTCTTTATTCTTATGTAGAATAATCATGATTATGGATTAGATTTATTACTGGTTTAAAAAAGAACATTTTATTTTTGAAAATAGAACTAAATGCGGCTATCTCTTCGATAAAATACGTGCATTGCGTTGCGGCTACAGAAGAAATAAAAAAGGCATTGGCGCGAAATCTTTAGATTTTTTTCTAATTACGAATTGAATTGGTGACCGAAATATAATAATTTACAACAGTGAAAATGTCATCATCTAGTGAGAACATCTTCATAGAGGACTGAAATTAAGTTGCCGGAAAAAAACATCTCGTTAAATATCCAGAATTGTACAAATTGTAGATTTAAAATAAAGTATTTAATATTGTATTGGATTATTTTATTTTCTCGCAATCGTAGTGAAAAGTAGAGTGTAATACACGGCGCTAAAACCCATTACAACTCGGTTTCTATTTACTCCCTCGTTACAATGGGTTATTTTAGCCCCTCGTATAACAATCTACTATTTTTTGACGCGCTGGGATAGACTTTGTTGACGTAACAATATCGCGGCGGGAGTTTAATTTACGCACTGGATTTTCAACTCTCGGTGTTAAGAATGCATGAATGAACGCATGAATTGTCCATACAAACGTAGTACATAAATCATTTGCAATTTGAGCATATTTTCACCATATTATGTTGATATTCGGATTGAGACAGTATTATCTAGGCTCCTGAGTCTTTTTATTTCCAAAAACATACCTTTAAATGAAGTGTAAGCGAATTGCATTTCGTACATTTTTACAGCGTAAATGACATGTTTTCATATTGTTTTTTCTGTATTATAAACAACAATATTTGTAATATTGGTTGCGTAGAAGCATAGTTTATGTTAACAAGTTACAATTATCGAAAAAAAAAAATGGAAATTTAGTTTTCATTCATAATTTTTTGTATTACGGAACACATCCAGATTTATCATAACTTTTCGAAAGCTAGTAGTGCTATCGCGTCAAGCAATAAGTGTTAATGTGTGCGTGGTAGTATTGCTCACTGTAGGTGTATATCGCTGCGACAGGCACTCACACTAGCCCAACGTGCTTGGAATTGAATTTTGCAAACATCTCGATTTATAGTTGCGAGCCGTGTTCGCAGGCCTCTTAAGAGAAGCTTCTCTAAAATTAATTTAAAAGAAGCGGCCAAGTGCGAGTCGGAATCGCCCATGAAGGGTTCCGTAGCAGCAAGTAACAAAATATAAAAGTTCTTGTAGTTCGTTGTAACTTTGATCGATGTTTTAATAATAGTGTATTTTTAGTTTACGATTTATGACGTATTAAAAATAAAACTACACTAGATCTCGTTCAAACCAATTTTCGGTGGAAGTTTACATGGTAATGTATATCATATATTTTTTTTAGTTTTATCATTCTCTTATTTTAGAAGTTACAAGGGGGGACACATTTTACCACTTTGGAAGTGTCTCTCGCGCAAACTATTCAGTTTAGAAAAAAATGATATTGGAAACCTCAATATCATTTTTGAAGACCTATCCATATATACTCCACACGTATGGGTTTGATGAAAAAAAAAAAAAATTGAGTTTCAGTTCTAAGTATGGGGAACCCCCAAAATTATTTTTTTCCATTTTTGTGTGAAAATCTTAATGCGGTTCACAGAATACATCTACTTACCAAGTTTCAATAGCATAGTTCTTATAGTTTCGGAAAAAAAGTGTCTGTGCCATACGGACGGACAGACATGATGAATCCATAAGGGTTCCGTTTTTGCCATTTGGCTACGGAACTCTAATTATCTAAGATCGATTATGTCCACGTTGAGACTATCAAATTTAGCTATATTGGCAATCGAACATGATGTAGGTACCTACCTACATATAATTATTGACATTGATAATTTCATAAAAGATTTTGCTGCTTATGCTGAAGTACATAAGGTACGTCTTTCTTTCTCGATAATATAAAATAAAAACTTTATACAAAAAAAAAAAAAACAACCGTCTTCCAAAAAAAAAAACACTACAAAGTGAAAAATAACTTTAATTTCGGAAGTCGGTGTCTTTGGTTTTGAATTTTCGTTTTTTGCCACCGACTTTCGAAATTAAAGTTATTTTTCACTTTGTAGTGTTTTTTTTGAAGTCGGTTTTTTTTTTTGTAAAAAGTTTTTATTTTTCACTTTTTAGTTGTGGTATTTACCCCTCACAAATTCGAATACCACTACTTGCTATGGAAATAACAGTGAGAGGTACTTAACATATCATCCACATACTAAGTGGGAAAAAATACGTATTATTGAAGCTAACTCAAAAACTATCGAAGCCAAGTTAATAAAATTTATATGGGACCACCTCGAGAGCATACCCTTTCAAAAAAAAAAAGAATTTTCAAAATCGGTCCACAATTGACGGAGAAATCGGTGGACATATATAAAAAAAAACAAACATACGCGACGAACATAATATGTTATATATAACCTCCTCCTTTTTGAAAGTCGGTTAAAAAATACATGCAGACGAAGTCGCAGACAACAGCTACACCATATATTTATGAGAAGATCAGTCGGTAATTTAAGTGTGTTTATGTCAAAATAACAGCTTTTTACTAAATGCTTATGAAATGCATATAGGTACGGTAAATAAAAACCATTTTTAAAATATTCGTTTGTCTCCGTTTGTTCCGGCTAATCTCCGAAACGGCTGGACCGATTTTGACGGCACTTTCACTGGCAGATAGCTGATGTAACAAGGAGTAACTCAGGTTTTGTTATTTAAGAAAAAACCAAGCGGGCGTTGTAAATTCAATTACAAGCAAACAAGCAACCTAAAGAAAAACTTAAGTTTATGTAATAAGCTTTTGCCCGCGGGTTCGCCCGCGTGGATGTCGGAAAATATCCCACGGGAACGTACTACCGAGATTTCAAACCTAACACCCTAACAGAGGAAAAGGTCATTGACTCCTACCGCTGCGCCCGCGTAATTTTGAAACTGTGATATCTTTTAAAATATTCATTTAAATGATATGATATACAGGCATATTTTAATCTAAATTAAATGCCCAATTTAAATAACATATTTTTTTGGATAAGAATTAATACTATACCGGTCAAAAAATCTTCGGAAATAACAATTAAATTTTTATTAAATTCTGAAACCATTTTTATGGTTATTGTGGGTCATCCTTAGAAGATAGACTTATGCCATCGGGGACTTTTTGTTGAACTTTTTAAGATGAACAATACCGTAGAACATAAATTTGATGTATCTTTTTCGATTAACGCAGCGCACGCCAGTAAAGTTCCCAGTCGGCATGATTTTTTCAGACTTCTTCAACAATAATCGTCAAATTTCAGCCAATTTACACAAAACCATAAATGATAAATGATTTTATTTCTGTAAGTAGGTTTGTACAAACACTTTTACACGTCAATCATATTTTAAAAACTAGATGAGGTCGGCGTTTCCTATCTGACTACTCTGAGAAGAAAGGCCGAAACAAACTCAGAGGTCACAGTCTCTTTTAAAGTCCAGACATAATCTTGGTCAGATCATGTGAAGGCCATGTGGATTGGTGTCTGAAGTGGTCTTTAGAGGAAAGCATCACACAGATTGAGAGGGTCTGTCCAGTCAGTGCACGCATTTGTCATTTATCGTGTAGCTCAACTCAGAATTTAAGGAGCTCAACGATTTGACGAACAATACCAAAAAAAGGACATTTGTGTAGGCCACATAAATTACTCAATACTATATAATGAATAATACACTAAAACCTTCCACATGAATCACTCCGTCCATTGGTGAAAACCGTTTGAAAATCCGTTCGGTAGTTTTTGAGTTTATCGCGTTCAGACAGACAGACAGACGCGGCGGGGGACTTTGTTTTGTATGTAAGGATTATAACCTTCGTTTTTGTTTAGGTGAACATGCAAAAAGGCCGTTTTCTCAACATATTAAAAGAATGTCCATGGAGTTTCTTGCCCGTTCTTCTCCATAGGAATCTGCTACGCTTTGGAATGGGCAACTAGCTACTTGACAATTCAAAAGTGCCTGTAATGAGTTTAATTATTGAAATAAATGCTGAGTTTGAGCAAAATTGTTTAAAAAAAAGATGCGAGATTTATTAACGGACAAGTGTTATTATAAGTGATTTTTTGAATGACACTACCATACTTGGATCAAAGTGCCTTTAGAATTTAGTTTTATTTTTTAATTTAGTTTTTATGATATTTATTTTTTGTAAATTTTATAAATTTGTATGCCTTACGGATAAAACATGTACGGACGATATATCAATTGTGACATCCTGCATGCTTAATTTGCATGTATACGCATGTTTAGACAAATAAAATTATCTTTAAACCACTTTTACTAAGGCAACTAACCAGACAACGAGAAAAAAAATCCGCTGCTCCATACATTTATTATTAAGTTCATTAAGATTAAAACACTAAATACACAAAATGTATGGGAAATCTGTTTTTTCCCTATTTCAATGTTGGTTCCATATTAAAAGTGTAAAACAAAATAAATATGAGAAAATGATATTAAATTAACTTAGGAAATTCTTATTCCTGTTCTATCAATCTGCCTAGCCTTTTCCTATGTTGGGGTCAGCTTCCAGTCTAACCGGATACAGCTGAATACCAGTATTTTACATGGAGCGACTGCCTATCTGACCTCCACAAGCCAGTAACTGGGTTATACCCCTTGGTAAGACTGGTTGTCAGACTTTCGGGCTTCTGACGACCCGTAATGACTGTCAGATCCACAAGTGACAGCCGGGACCAATAGCTTAACGTGCTTTCCAAGGCACGGAGGAGTCTCTGTATATAAAGATGGTCACCCATCCACGGACCAGCCCCGGCAAGCGTAGCTTAACCTGATGGATCGACCCGTGCGGCTGTTATTACTTAGCTACAAGCTCCTCCATTACACTACAATTCTTATTCTTGTTCATTCCACAATAAAAAATCAAACTTGAAAATAAAAATACATTTTAAGTTTACCGAAAACAGTATCTACTTTTGATTTGTCTCAACATCACTGCGTTCTAAACTCGGTTCATTCTCAACAACATTCGTAGTATACCGTTTTCTTGAAGTATCAATATTATGTCTGCGTTTCATATGCTTCTTAAAATTAGACCCATTCGTGAAGTCCCGCTGACAATACACACATTTATATGGCTTAGCACCTGTATGTTGTCTTACATGTAAGTTCAAACGGGTTTTAAACCTGAAAGTTTTGTTACAATACTCACATATATACGGCATTAAGTCTGTATGCACTATAGAATGAGATTTCAAGTGTCTTTTAACACGGAAGCTTTTACCACACTGCTCGCAAACAAATGGTTTGGTTCCGGAATGAAGGCTGAAGTGGGATTGAAGATTCCCTCGAGCCCGGAAGGCCATTGGACAGAACTCACATTTGAAAGGTTTTGTGTCATCATGCGTCATCATGTGAGTACTCAATGTTCCTTTAGTGAAGAACATTTTGCCGCAGACATGACAAGAGAAGTCTCGACTACGCTCTGTGTGTATTAGTTTGTGTTGCTGTAAGTTACTACGCGATTTAAATTCCTTTTGGCAATGTTCACATTTAAGTTCAAATTCTATCGTTTCACATTTCATTCGTTTTCTGTAGTTTTTAGTGTACAATATTATGTGGTCTTGAAGTTGTTCTTCGTTCTCAAACATTGAACCGCAGTTTTGACATATAGTTCTGTATGCATTGATGTGACAAGTGTTTTTATGCTTTTTCAAAACTGATGCCGTTGTAAAACGCTTGTTGCAAAGCTCGCAGCAATATCTAAGCCATTTCTTGTGTGAACGTACATGGTTGACAAATGATTTGTAGTTATTCAGAACTTTGCCACAGTCTGAGCACTTGAATATGCAGCAATGGGTGTGTATTTGTAATGCGTGTAACCTTAGAGACATGACATTCTTGCATTGGGCATCACAATCTGCACAACGGCACATATAATCATCCCAAGTCAATTTTTCTGACCCTTTTTCATTAATCTCAGCGTCTAAATCAGAATTGTACTTCAATTTCTTTTTCTTTTTGAGCTTCTTCTTCTTAACAGTCATGTACAGAGGTGTATCACTGTCTGTGGTGTTAAAACCATCGGAATTTTGAAGGATTTCGTCAACACTCAGACGTTCTATTTTTACTGCAGCCGCAGCCAAGTCTATCAATGAATTAGGGTCTACGGTCACCATTTGCAGTTCTTCATTGATAATTTCCGGTTTTACATCTCGTTTCGTATCCTCAAAGTCTTCCCAATCGATGTTTATCGGTTTTCCATCATTATTGGGGTCTATTTTGACATCAGAATGCGAATTCTCCTTGTCATCTTTTTTCAAGAATATCTCGTTCAATTTCGTCTGTGCAGTCCTTACATTGTGTAAAAAGGACCAAGTACGTTCTAGTAAGTCGAAACATGAGAAGCAAATGCTTTTTGGAAGAGCTTCAGACGTATTAACATCGATATTTATCCATAACAATTTCGTAGCTATTTTGGAGTTGATTCCTACATCTTCGTCTGGCGATATTAGTGTTTCTTTTGTCGTTGGTTCGGCGCACAGGCGACAGTAGGCTTCGTCTTCGTCACACATTGTTAATTATCAACTGAATTTACGTAACATTTAATTGGAAAATGTTTATTTTTCGGAAAATTACTATCAATGATAAACAACCATTTTGACAATAGACGCGACGGTATTGCCACATCTTTAAAACAAAATAAAATCTAGTCTACTATTCATAAATGTAACTATTAATTCCATGACTAAAGAAAGTAAATCGCATGCTGTTTTCTGTTGTTTTAGTTTTTGGTAATGAATTTATTTACATTTTTTTTTTAATTATTTATTTTACATTGTTCTGAAACTGTGGTTATAAAACTGCCACTTGCTCACTTCAGATGTCGCTACCATGTCGCTACTATACTATGACAATAATTTGACAGCTAACTAGCTGTAAAGGTGTTCCGTACTAGGTAATTTTTGTACTACAGTGTGTTCATTACAACTCGTCCCGAGAGTGGCGCGATTGGTAACACTGAATTTTGCAGGCATACTGTAATTTATAGTGAATGGTCAGTAGGTCCACCTAGTACGTGTAACTTTAAAAAAATACTTAGTCCAAATACCTGTTCCGAGTATCTACGTATTAATTTTTGTAGTACACACAACTAAGATTTAGTGAACTAACCAACTTAGCAAGTCCAAAATCAACCGTCAAGAAGCATTCTTTCATTTAAAATAAAATTTTAGGTGCATGTTATTAGGTTTTTTTTACATAAAACATGAATAGACTGAAATATGCGGATACTCGATAGCCGTACGCTATGAACGTAGGTACTTCGTCATACGGACTCAATGGATCGCGTCCCGTGGAGAAATATTAAATTGTGTGACATTGTAAAGCTCTATAGCATCAGAAATGACATACAATAATAATAACCCCACCGCCATCGCCACCGCGCCGTGTCTCTACGTTGACGTCGTCTTGGGGCATGCACTCCTGGGGGATTATTTTAATATTACTTCAGTGGGAGAAAGAGATGGAGCTATACGACCTGTAGAGCTTCATCTCTTTCCCACCCTGAAGTAATATTAAAATAATACTGCTTTTGAGCTGGTGGTAGGCCTCCTTAGCTCTAGGCCTGTGCCTAAGTGTAGATGTAAGGTCGGTTTAAAATCAATTAAACCAATCCATTTAAAACGAAAAAAACCGTTTAAAACCGAAATTCTTAATTATAACTACATTTTCTTGATTTTACCGAGGTAGGGATATAACAGTAAGAGCAGTGGTGGCCCAGTTGCAACGGCCGCGACTTACGAGTTGTAGGTCGTAGGTTCGAACCCTGACAGGCGCTTTACTTTGTGTAAATTATTTCATCAACACTGCTCTTAAAACGGTGAAGGAAAACATCGTGAGGAAACCGGCATGTCCTAGAACCGAAAATTCGAAGACATGTGACATCTACCAACCCGCACTGGACCCGCGTGGTAGATTACGGCCCACTCCCTCTCACAGAGAGGAGGCCTGTGTCCCAGCAGTGGGAACATTATAGGCTGATGATGATAATGATGATGAGGGATATAACGGAGTACCTAAAAACTCTGTGTTGGTTAATATATTTATTTTCATTGTTTTCAAACGATATAAATAATGAAATGAAATGAAATTGTTTATTCTGTAAATAGGATATCGGAATCACTTTTACACGTCATGTAAAAAAATATTAAAAATAAGCTAGATGAGTTCGGCGTTTCCTATCTGACTACTCTGAGAAGAAAGGCCGAAACAAACTCAGAGGTCGCAGTCTCTTTTAAAGTCCAGACATAATCTTGGTCAGGCCATATGAGGACCATGTAGATTAGTGTCTGAAAAGGTCTTTTAAGGAAAGAACCACACAGATTTGAGTGGACCTGTCCAGTCAGTGCAAGCATTTGTCAGTAATCGTGGAGCTCAACTCAGAACTTAAGGAGCTCAACTCGACGAGCAATACCAAAGAAAGGACATTTGGGTAGGCCGCAAAAACTACTCAAACTGCCAGACCATCACTAAAACTAGAATTTGATATATTTTTGTGTACATACAATACGTTTTCAAAAATATATTGTGAGGCTACATTCAGAATATTTATTTCTTTGAATTTTTCTCTAAGGGAATCTCTTGGACCTAGGTTGTAATGGCTCGAAAAGCCCTTTTCTGTAGAACAAAGATAGTATTAATGTCCGCACAGGTTCCCCAGAGAAGAATCCCGTATGACATAAGACTATGAAAATAACTAAAATAAACAATTCTGGCTGTATCTACGTCAGTTATCTGTCTAATTTTTTTAACAGCATAGGCGGCCGAACTTAGCCTTTCAGACAATTTTTCTATGTGTGGGTCCCATTGTAATTTACTGTCAATAGTGATTCCAAGAAAAACTGTCGACTCAACAGGGTCCAACTCTGTTCCATTAACCTGAACATTGGTAGATAGCTGCCTGACATTTGGCATTGAAAATTTGATGAGTTTAGTTTTTTTTTTTCGTTCAGGAGAAGATTATTTACATTTAACCAATACACAACTTTAGAGAGTGCATCATTAACTTGTTCAAAGTTGACTAGCTGACGTTTGATTTTAAAAATGAGGGAAGTATCATCTGCGAATAATACGATCTTGTGATTATCCCTTATGTGATAGGGCAAGTCATTTATATAAATTAGAAATAAAAAAGGACCAAGAATTGAACCCTGTGGAACGCCCATGGTGACCGCAGATCCTGCAGATCTCTTGCCATTATCATCGACCCTCTGAATTCTGTTGTTCAGATAAGAAGTCAGAAGATCAAGAGCCTTGTCCCTCATACCATAGCAGTACAGTTTCCTGATGAGTGTATCATGATGTACGCAATCGAAGGCCTTGGACAAGACGCAGAAAATGCCAAGAGCATCTTGCGACTACTCCCAGGCCTCGAATATGTTCTTTAGTAATTCCACGCCCGCATCTGTAGTTGAACGACCCTTTGTAAAAACCAAACTGTTTCAGATGAAGTAAATTATGTGCATTGAAATGTCCTAACATTTATTTTCAAATGAATTTTTCAAAGATTTTGCTCAATGTGGGTAATATCGAAATGGGCTGAAAATTTGTAGGATCAGTTGTGCTGCCAGATTTGAACAGTGGAATCACTTTTATTAGTTTCATCAGATCAGGAAATACACCAGATGCAATACAAGAGTTAAAAACGATTGCTAAAAAGGGTGAAATAACATCAATTATTGAGGACACGGTTTGTACTGATAATCCCCAAAGGTCAGCAGTTTTTATATATCAAGATTTTTAAAAGATTCTATAATGTCTTTAGCAGTAATAATTGTGAATTCAAAAAGTTTGTCACTTTCTGGTACACATTCTTTAAGTATTGAGTAAGCAGAAGTGGAGGACGACGATGACAGAGTTTTGGTTCTTAGAATGGGAATATTAGTGAAGAAATTTTCAAACTCAGTTGCCACCTCCACGTCTGCCTTAATATCTACATCATTGATTTTTAGATGGAACATACGATTCCGTACTGTCGTTCTTCCCGTTTCTGAATTAATTATATTCCAAGTTGTTTTAATTTTATTTCCAGGAGATTTTATTTTATTTTTAATGTTTATAGCTTTTGCTGAGGAACAGGCTCTTTTAAAAGTTTTTAAATATTTCCTAACAAATTCTTTAAAAGTTTCATCATGGTTACATGTTTTTTCATGATACAATTCAAATAACCTCTGCCTACTTTTGTAAATACCTGGTGTTGCCCAATCACTAAATAGAACGCGGTCACAAACAGGCAATGTTTTTAAGGTGAAAATCTTATTAAACTCACAATTGATGAGATTAAATAGTAAAGTGCAAGCTTGATCCGGGTCGTTATGATAAGGCAAACTCGGTAGTTTTTCCATTAAATTATTTTTAAATTGTCCTAAGCGACTTTTATTTACAGGAACAAAACTTACAAGTTTTCTTTGAGCTCTGACTGTTTTCAGAGGGAAAGTGACTAACTGGCCACAGTGATCAGAGTCCAACTCATTTATAATTAAATGGCTGGAAGGTCTTAAGTTCGTAAAAATGTTGTCAATACAGGTAGCACTAGTGGCAGTTATTCTAGTCGGCTCAAATAATGTATTGTACAAATTATATGACTTTAAATAAAGTTATAAATTTATTTACTACAGCAGATTTTTCCAGTATATTAATGTTGAAATCTCCACAGACTAAAACTGTTTTATTACTGTTAAAATCAATTTGATTCGGTTTAAAACCAAACTCACACTCTCGCACTCTCGTTGACGTCGTCACTCGTGACTCGACGCAACGTTGCCAGCTCGCCTACCCTACACACACATGCGCCTTTATAAACTGCCGCGCGCGGCCGCCGCGCCGGGCATGCACGTACTTTTATTTTTGTAGGCGAGTTTTCAACCGTTTAAAACAATTTATTTGGAGTTTAAAACCGGCAACATTTTATTTAAAACGTTTTAAATCGGTTGTTTTACATCTGTACCTGTGCCAGTAGAGTTTACTTTGCCGACAAAGTCTAAGAAAGTAGACGGAACTGGACGCTCTGGATAGGAATGTCTGTACATTGCTGACGGCAAATCGGATGCATCACCCACGGGTGCTAAAACTACCGCGAGATTTACAGTCTCAGGGAATATTTCCTTCAAACTGACGTGGGTATGCACCGAGATGTGGTTGCAGTGGACAAGGGCCTCACCCCGCTCTCCTTGGCAAAAGAGAACTGGCGCAAACCTGCAGTACTTGATACTAACGATCGTAAGGAAGAATGGTAGGGCAAAGAGCTACACGGATGGTTTTTCCGGGCCCTCCACCGGCCTGATGTAGTCTTTTTGGCATCTGTATCCTGGCTGCGTTTTGGCAACCTCTTCGGGGAAACTGAAGGTTTTGTCTGTGCGATTATGGATTCAGTTATCATGACGAATAATTATCGGAAATACATTGTCAAGGACGGTACGGTTGACATCTGTCGGGCATGCCACCGTCCCGGTGAATCAATCCGACATTGTTGCCGGTTGCTCTCGTCTTGCTAACGGCGAGTACTTGCACAGACACAATCTAGTGGCTAGTATTATCCACCAGCAACTTGCCTTGCAGTATAACCTTGTGGAGTCCGAAGTACCATACTACAGATATGTGCCCGACCCAGTTCTCGAGGATGGTCACACCACATTGTACTGAGATCGATCTATCATCACTGACAGAACTATTGTAGCCAATAAGCCTGATATCGTGGTGATAGATCGACGAGAGCGCCGTGCAATGATTGTTGTTATCGCTATCCTTCATGACGAGAATCTCGTGAAAGCTGAGAAAGATAAAAAAAATCAAGTATCTTGACTTAGCACACGAGGTTGTCGACATGTGGGATGTGGACCCTGCGATCATAGTACCGATAATCGTTACGGTTAGTGGCCTAATAGCGGAGAGCCTCGATCAACACCCCAGGAGGCTCTAATTGCTCGGCTGGGTCAAGGGCTTGATTCAGAAAGCAGTACTCCTAGACACGGCACGCATAGTGAGGAGGTTCCTCTCTCTAGAGCCCTGACCACCGACATCTTGGACTCTGCTCCTGAAGCCGATGGGCCACAATTTTTTATATTTTCAAATGTTTTTTTAAGAAGATTTTTATAAAAATATTTAAAAACTAGCTTCTGCCCGCGACTTCGTCCGCATGGAATAGTTACTTTGGTGCTCCGCTCCTATTAGTCTTAGCGTGATGATATATACCCTATAGCCTTCCTCGATAAATGGGCTATCTAACACTGAAATAATTTTTCAAATCGAACCAGTAGTTCCTGAGATTATTGCGTTCAAGCAAACAAACAAACAAACTCTTCAGCTTTATATATTATAATTTAAAAAAAAAGTATAGATGTAAACGATATGTACATAAAAGAAATAAAGAAAATAATAAATAGTAAAGATTTGTAATTCCACTCTTATGAAGAAAAACAAGTACTTACAACGAAATATTTATATTTTGGATTTCTACGAAGCTCGATAGATGGTGTGGGCGTGGAAATAAATTGCGCTATGGTTTTGTTCAAAGCACTATGCACTGCTATTGGAATTTAAAATGGGTTAATTACTGACCTATTGTATTATTCTTATTTATTTACGTCATCGTAACGTTTATTAAGCGTGAAAACGGAAAAGTATAAAATAAAAAATTCAATTTCATAAAAACTGTAACCCGACTACGGGAAAACAAATATTTAGTGATGCAACGAATACGAATACGAATATTCGTATTCGCCGAATAGTAGACATTTACCGAATATTCGTATTCGGCGAATACTTGTGGGAGAAATGTTGCATTTTGATTAATTTAGAAATATTTAGGTAATTTTTCAAGTAACTTCCGGTTTAATAATTTGTTCGGTTGGCTACTCGCCCCCACTCACTGACAAGCAGGCCATAGTATAAAAGAGCGCGCAAGTGGCTCGACCGGTCAGTCTTTGTTCGACTACAGACTCGGCAAGATAGTTCTGAACGGTCAGGTATGTTTTATTTTGGGACTATTAATAAATAGATTATTATTATTGCTATATTGTTATAATGTTATATTGCTACATCATTTTGTTGTGCAAACTGTGTAATTACTGTATTTTATTTTAATAATAATTATAAAATTGATCTAATTTATGCATTACTTTTATTTCATCTATACTTATCCCACATACTAATACGAATATTTAAAAATTAATATGTTTGCACGCAAATCTAATTACTGGTAGACTTGGAAAACGCGCGTCGTCGGCACGTAAAAATACGACGTGTGCAAGGGCCTTAACCGCAACGACGACGCAACGGGGGACTCCCCGGCCATAGTTTATACAGTGCCGCGGCCCGGGAGTTTTCCTATCATTACCAACCATGGATTGATTGATTGATTCATTCCTTTCATTTCATTTGTCAGTCGAAAGCACAAGTCAAACAAGAGAGTATTGTTTTATTTATTTTCTGAGGTTGCTGCGAAGTGAAAGAAGTTGAAGTTGAATAGAAAATGTCTTCTCGTAAACGAGATCAAATTGACATATGGAAACACTTCGATAAATTACCAAGTAAGTAGTTATATGGTCTGTATTTCTTTTGTATGAACAAAAGGTAGGATAGTAAGTCCTAAGTAACTTAGACGAACGTTAGTAATAGCTGTGTCTATGTAGTACTAGACTATTAGTCTTTTATTATCATGGCGAGATATTCGTATTCGTATTCGCCGAATAGTAGGTTTAATATTCGTATTCGTATTCGTAAAAGTAGTATTCGTTGCATCACTACAAATATTATCTAAAAAGTACAAAACAAGAATATGTTTCAGACAGAAATCAAGACAAAGGTACAAAAATGGTCAAGGTAAAGCCGTCGTCGACTCGTCGTATGCCATTATAATTTTGAAGGTTCTTCCTGGCATCCATATGGTATTCAGGCATGCGACCACGGCTTTTCTTGACCATTTTTGTACCATTGTCTTGGTTTCCGTCTGAAATATATTCTTGTTTGTACGTTTTAGATAATATTTGTTTTCCCGTAGTCGGGTTACAGTTTTTATGAAACTGATTTTTTTATTAAGACCAGTCATTGATCTCACGCAACGTTTTTGGGCTTTGAATATCCTCTCCCTCTCAGTACAGTTACCCCAGAATATAACTCCGAATCTCAAAACTGACGCAACTAGACCATGATAAGCTTCCAGCACAGTGCGAATGCTTACTTTTTGCCAGGTTATATAGTACGTACGCTGACTTGCTTAACTTCTAACATACATCCTCTAAATGCGGTTTCCAGGTCAATTTGTTATCAATTTGAATACCAAGGAATTTAGTAACATTTGTGGAGTTTACTTTTTGTCCATTAAAATTAACATCATAATTTTCAGCTGCTAGACGCTGGTGAAAATGCATAACTTTTGTTTTTTGAATATTTATAATTAAATTATTTTCATTATGCCAATTTATTATGCTTTTCAATGTAGGTACTATTAATATTTTCTTCGTAATTATGTTTATTGCCGCATTTTACTATAGCCGTACTGTCGTCTGCAAAGAATTACCATAGGTTTTTGAATTTGGCGAAGCAAGTCATTAATATATAAGGATCGGATTTAATAACATAAAACAATACCGCTTCGCGTAACCATGTAGACTGAACGCTAAAACGCCGCCGCCGCACGCGCCCGCCGCCACGCATGTACTTTTATTTTTGAACGTTTTAAATCGGTTGTTTTACATCTATAGTCGTGCGGGCTGGTGCGCGTGCGTGCGCAATATCGCGCACGCGTGGGAAGCCACCTTTATCTTTATGGGTCACCGTGATAAACAGAGGTCTATAAAAACCTCAAATACACAAACTTTTTCATTAAAATTTAAAGCTACATTCCTCACAAAATATCGACTTTTGTTTTACGAGATATTCAATTCTTTTCTAAACTTGACAAATATCAACCGCCCAAGTCAAACGAAAAGATCGAAGCGCAAAATAATTATTTTATTTATATTCTAAGCCAAAGATATAAATCGATTAAGATACCGGTACCTATTAAGAGTGTTGTGAAAAAATGAAAAAACCACCAGCCAAAAAACCACCACCCAAAAAACCACCACCCAAAAAACCACCACCCAAAAAACCACCGGCCAAAGCACCACCGGCCAAAAAACCACCGGCCAAAGCACCACCGGCCAAAAAACCACCGGCCAAAGCACCACCGGCCAAAAAACCACCGGCCAAAACACCACCAGGCAAAACACCACCGGCCAAACCACCACCAGACAAAAAAGCAGACAAAAAACCAGACAAATCAAAAGGGCCGTAAGTATTGCATGTAATTATTAAGCATTTACATTAAGTACCAAGAGGCACCACAAAAGCCTTCCTCTGAACAAAAATGTGCTTCTGCATCGGCTAGTAAACCAATAAACCGTCACCTCAACATAATATTATTATGTTCTTTTATTTCATTATTTACATATAAATTATATTTTTAAATATTAGAATAAAATAATATAAAACATTTAAAAATATAAAAAATAGTGTCCCACCGGTATCGGGAGCAGGGTCCAAGCTACCGGCGGTCAGGGCTCCAGAGAGGAACCTCCTAACGATGCGAGCCGTGTCCAGGAGTACCGCTTTCTGAATCAAGCCCTTAATCCAGCTGCCCAACGAGAGCCTCCTTAGGTGTTGGTCGAGGCTCTTGGCAATTAAGCCATTGGCTGATACGACTATCGGCACAATGATTGCTGAGTCCACATCCCACATGTCGACAACCTCGCGAGCCAAGTCAAGATACTTGATTTGTTTATCTTTCTCGGCTTTCACGAGGTTCCCGTCATGCAGGACTTATGTCAATAATCATTGCGCGCCGCTCTCCTCCTCCATTATTATTATTATTATGGACGTGGTCTTCAGCGCATTTTTGATGCTGGTTTTTCGTGTAAAGGGTCCCGAAACGATCAAATTGATTGTCTACCAAATGCAAGTAAACCGATTGACAAAAAATACAAAAAAACCTTAGATGA
Organism: Agrochola lychnidis; assembly: GCA_963680765.1. Classification (NCBI taxonomy): domain Eukaryota; kingdom Metazoa; phylum Arthropoda; class Insecta; order Lepidoptera; family Noctuidae; genus Agrochola; species Agrochola lychnidis. Next base: position 2,864,587 of record OY796874.1, on the reverse strand, counting down.
ATGATTGGTCTCGCTGCGCTCGACAAGATACCGCCGGCGTACTTATCAAATGCGGCAACAAATACTACGCCGAAGTCGGCGTACCCGAGTGTGACGTGTGCGTGCCGAACGTTTTATTAAATTTTGGGCATAATCTAAAGGAAAATGCCAGTTTGCTTAGTGAAACTGTGTAAAAATAATACTACAAGAAATAAGGACACTGGGATCACATACCATCAGTAAATATCCTATAATTTAGAAATTTCAACATAAAATAACATGAGCCCTAAACGCCATTCACTGTTGCCGCGTATACAAGAATCAAGTACCCCGTGGTTGAGATTTTTATAATGTGAATTTATTGTTTTTCTTTTTTTATTATATAACCTATTTCATTTATCTAACCTAGTTATTTATATACTTTACCTAGTTATATAAATTATTTAATGTTTATCTTTGTAATCTATACACATAAGGTGTAAAAATGTTAGCTGACAATATTTCAAGGGGTGATTCTACCCACGAAACTGAACAACTTTCCCCAAGGAACATGGGTCGAAAAAAAAAAAAAAAAAGCGGCCAAGTGCGAGTCGTACTCGCCCATGAAGGGTTCCGTAGCAGCAAGTAACATTGAATGAAAGGTAAATTGCGGTTTACGATTTATGACATATTAAAAAAAAACTACTTGCTAGATCTCGTTCAAACCAATTTTTGGTGGAAGTTTACATGGTAATGTACATCATATATTTTTTTTAGTTTTATCATTCTATTATTTTAGAAGTTACAGGGGGGGGGACACACATTTTACCACTTTGGAAGTGTCTCTCGCGCAAACTATTCAGTTTAGAAAAAAATGATATTAGAAACCTCAATATCATTTTTGAAGACCTATCCATGGATACCCCACACGTATGGGATTGACGAAAAAAATTATATTATTATTATATTTTTTGAGTTTCAGTTCTAAGTATGGGGAACTCCAAAATTATTTGTATTTTTTCTATTTTTGTGTGAAAATCTTAATGCGGTTCACAAAATACATCTACTTACCAAGTTTCAACAGCATAGCTCTTATAGTTTCGGAAAAAAGTGGCTGTGACATACGGACGGACAGACAGACAGACAGACAGATAGACAGACAGACATGACGAATCTATAAGGGTTCCGTTTTTTGCCATTTGGCAACGGAACCCTAAAAATGTTCTGTCTTCCCATACAAAATGTAATGTAATGTGTTTTTAATAATAATTTGTAAATTTTACATGTAAATAAAAAATAAAACTATTAAAAATGAAGCCTAATCATTGATATTAGAATCTTCCATTTTTCTAAAGAAGAAACCTACGCCTAACCTATACACAAATATATTTATACGTTCGCTTTTAATTTATTGTTCATTTTTAAGTAGTATGTAAGTATTTTCTGAGCTACATTTATGACTTAACTAATAGACAAAAATATTTTTCCCATTAACTCGGGTAACAGTTGAGCAGCTGGTAACACAATTCTTCACGCACACTAATAACTGACAATTGTCAAATAACAATGTCTTACACACACTACAATAATGAATTGCCGCATTCACGGAGCTATTGTTTTTACATAGCGCAGTATCTAGTCGAGCGCAGTGAGACCAATCATTCATCTAAGAAAAAAAGCGGCCAAATGCGAGTCGTACTCGCCCATGAAGGGTTCCGTAGCAGCAAGTAACATTGAATGAAAGGTAAATTGCGGTTTACGATTTATGACGTATTAAAAAAAAAAACTACTTGCTAGATCTCGTTCAAACCAATTTTCGTTGGAAGTTTACATGGTAATGTACATCATATATTTTTTTTAGTTTTATCATTCTCTTATTTTAGAAGTTACAGGGGGGGGGACACACATTTCACCACTTTGGAAGTGTCTCTCGCGCAAACTGTTCAGTTTAGAAAAAAATGATATTAGAAACCTCTATATCATTTTTGAAGACCTATCCATAGATACTCCACACGTATGGGATTGATGAAATTTTTTTTTTTGAGTTTCAGTTCTAAGTATGGGGAACTCCAAAATTATTTGTTTTTTTTCTATTTTTGTGTGGCTGTGACATACGGACGGACAGACAGACAGACATGACGAATCTATAAGGGTTCCGTTTTTTGCCATTTGGCAACGGAACCCTAAAAACATTGACAATTGCAATTGATCGTTTCGGTGACCTTGTACGTTACAGAGCACCTACTGCAAGTCTAGTTGGCTACCGTCTCCTATGGCAACTTTACATAAACATATAGAAACCGGGTGTGTAACGTTTGATATAATAACAAAAGTTCTAATCATTAAACCTAATTTCATTTAATGTTTTTTTGAAGTGATAACTTCTTTAGCATCGTTGTGATTTGAAAGTCGATGAAACGAAAAAGCGACAGTAAAAAGAGACACAAATTCATAAGATTTAACGTGGGAGAAAATGAGGTAGGACTTATGTTCGTGATTCTCTTTATGCTCTGCTTCGTACCCTCACTCGTGTTTACCAAGGCATAGTGGGAGTTTGCTTGGGCCTCAGCGTTATACACACGGCTACATATCAAGCTATACATTTCCAGTATAAGCTGACCTCGCATTGTACGGAAATCCTACACAATGCGAGATCAGCATAAACTGGAAAGTAAAGAAAGAAAAATATTTTACTCAAAAATGCATGTAATGTGGTCATTATTTTGACAACCTTGTTTGAGCAAAGTCGACCTTGCCGTTCTGTTTCAAGGAGCGGCCGGCAAAGTTTTGCTGGTCGCTCTAACAGGCCGGCAAAACATTGCCGGCCGCTATTTTGACGTTTCAACGTTTTAAAAAATCAAATGCAAAAAGATTTTATTTAAAACACAGCTGTTTGTATTTATAGAGATAGGTACAAAAAGATTTTATTCCATATTTGGCCTATAGTTCCAACAACCATAATTAAAAAAAAAAACAAAGAAGTAACAAAAGCGCGGTTCAGCGAAAATTTTATTGTTATTTAGTGACTTTTTTGCTAAAAATGAGCTCTCAAAGCGAAAATTCTTCCGATTCAATGTGTTTAACACCGCCAGACTGTTCAGCTGATGAAGCTAAATTAGTGGTTGAAAATTTAATACCGCGAAACTCAAAGGAAAAATATAAGCTTGCATATTAAAAATTTGTGCAGTGGAAAATCAGTAGGAAATCTAAATCTTTACTTGCTGGTTTTATTCAGATTAGGTACTTGCATTTTTGAGTAAAGCACTATACAAGCCTTGGCCCACTATGACTGCTTCGCTGGTCACGCTATGATTGCCTCGAGCTAGCCTAGCTACGCTCTAGGCCTTCCAGCTTGGCCATCATTACAGCCCTTGCTGTCCTCGCTGTAAAGGCCTCGACCTACGGCCTCGGCCTTTATCTCAGCTCGTCCATCAAGTGCTGCACGCTGACCGCGCTGTGTCGGCCTGGAGCTGCGCTATGTTGCGCTGTCGGCCATCATCAGCGCGACCAGCAAAGTAGTCATTATAATAGACCGCGGCAGTAATGTCCTATTATTTGGGACACGCACAGGAAATATAAAACAGCAATTAAAAAAAAGGTTCCACTTCTACCACGTGTGAATTGCACACGTTTTTTTTTTTTTTAGTATGTTGATCAAATGACATAATGAATTATTGATATAATTTCATTTTACTTAATTTCATATGGTATAATGAACAGTTTATACAGGGTGTTTGGCAGAACGTTGAACATACGAAAATGGTGGATAGGTGGGGTCATCTGCTACTTACTCAGCCCTAATCTATTTGGCCCTGACGCCCTGGATATTAATTTTTTTTTTTGCTTTCTTCTAGTTTCACAACTTTCTTAACTTTAAAGTGTAATTTTTATTAAAAAAATGGGTAAAACAGGCATTTTTTTTAAATCTTTAATATTGGCAGATTCTTGTAACAGAAAGATGTAAAAAATACTTAAATCCTAATTTCAACCTGCATTAAAAAAAAATATCCAGTAGGCCAGGGCCAAATAAATTAGGGCTGAGTAAGTAGCAGATGACCCCACCTATCCACCATTTTCGTATGTTCAACGTTCTGCCAAACAGCCTGTATAATGCACATTTGAAATAATACTCAATTAATATTCCTTTGCTATAATATTTAAAATCTATAAGTAATAGCGTAACAAACAAAAAGCTCACTTTCGCATTTATAATAAAATTATCTTTTGCTCGAGGTTTCGCCCGCGTGGGTGTCGGAAAATATCCCACATGAACGTGCTACCGGGATTCAGAGTTATCCTATGTCCTAACCTAGGTCATGGCCTATCCGTATGCCTTGCATCTAAATATGTTCAGCCGTTACGGCATGAAAAGGTAACAGGCTGATAATAAATCTGTTTTAGGGTTCCGTACCTCAAAATTAAACATTGAAACCCTTAAAGGATGACTTCGTTGTCTGTCAAAACCCTTTTTCTCAGGAACACGTGGAGGCATCAAGTTGAAACAGATATCAAAAACTTAGACCTACGGTCTCTTGGAAGTGTAACGAAAATCAAACTTCCAAGTCAACGCAATAATGGGCACGCCACAATTGCGGCGATAAGTCTCATCTTTGAGGAATGGCTAGGGAGGCGCCACGGCGTCCTCACGTTCCACCTGACGCAGGTTCTCAACGGACACGGTTGCTTCGGGAAGTTCCTGTTCCGGATAAGGCAGGAGGAAACGACCGGGTGTCACCATTGTGTGGATCGCCCGGAGGACACGGTGGAGCATACGGCGGAGGTCTGCCCGGCTTGGTCGGGGCACCGCCGTGTCCTCGTGGACGCGATCGGCGGCGGTGATCTCTCGCGTCCGGCCCTGGCTCAGGTCATGGTACGGAGCGAGAGGGGATGGGAAGCTGTCACCTAAGGAGGTGACGGCTTCCCATCCCCTCTCCGTTCCGCAAAAGGCTGCGAAGCAGTAATGCTCGCGAAGGAGGAGCCGGAGCGCATGAGGGAGAGGCAAATTTTGCGCCCTTACGCCACTAACCGCCGCAGGAGACGCCCTGGGCGTCGGAAATCGCAGGCCGATTCCCGGCCACCGTAGGCGTGGGCTTGCAGACGGTGAGCAATGGGTAGCTCGCCGTCCGATAAGGATAAGGACCAGGCCCGGGTCGACGGCGTGTTGTGTACCACGCGCGCCTCAAAGAGATGTCAGCACAACTGACGGGTCCGCTAGGGCCGATGCTTGCTAGGGTTGCGGGAAAGTCCGAAAGGGTTACCACACAGGCAACTGAAGGAACACGGTTGAGTTTTAGTCAGTATAAGTCTGACACGCTCTCCGCTCCGCCCAGAGCAGAAGAAGTTATTTGATAATTTCCCACCAAAAAGAAAGTCATCGCAATAAAAAAATACGGCAATTTATGCCGCATATTTTGACACTCACAAATAAACCAGTCTATTTGGTACTTCCCGTTGGCCCAGCAGCATGAAGTTTGGTGAGAAGTAAATCAAGTAAAGAGGAAAATCTAAAAATTGGTAATTTATAGTTATTTAATTAACTGCAAAGTGGTTTTTTCTGCAATCTGGCATCAGAAATTCATAAGGCCGTGTCCTGAAGTAATATTTAGGCTGTATTTCATTACTCTATTAAAAGATATTTTTCAATATTGAAAAGTTAAGTTTGTCCTTTAATCCAGATTTGGAAATTCGGGCAGCCGAGGAAGCACAGCGTTGAGACGGAACCCTCAGGGCGCAAGTCCTACTCACACTTGACCGGTTTTTTCAATAGATAAAACAGTACCCTAATTGCGTAATGCAACACAATCATCGATTTCAAACAGATTGCTAATCCAAAGGTAAATTGCGGTTTACGATTTATGACGTAATAAAAAAAAACTACTTGCTAGATCTCGTTCAAACCAATTTTCGGTGGAAGTTTACATGATAATGTACATCATATATTTTTTTTAGTTTTATCATTCTCTTATTTTAGAAGTTACAGGGGGGACACATTTCACCACTTTGGAAGTGTCTCTCGCGCAAACTGTTCAGTTTAGAAAAAAATGATATTAGAAACCTCAATATCATTTTTGAAGACCTATCCATAGATACCCCACAAGCATGGGATTGATGAAAAAATTTTTTATGAGTTTCAACTGAAACTCCAAAATATATATTTTTTTTATTTTTGTGTGAAAATCTTAATGCGGTTCACAGAATACACCTAATTACCAAGTTTCAACAGCATAGCTCTTATAGTTTCGGAAAAAAGTGGCTGTGACATACGGACGGACAGACAGACAGACATGACGAATCTATAAGGGTTCCGTTTTTTGCCATTTGGCAACGGAACCCTAAAAAGGTAAGAAAACGTGTATGTGAATTTGTAAATGTGTGCACAGTTGCTAAATACGATGTACGTATAAATACAAACGAAAACAGGACTTATCCTTACGTATTATAAAACAAAGTGTCCCGCCGCGTACGCGATACGTAAACTAAAAAACTACCGAACTTATTTTCAAACGGTTTTCACCAATGGACGGAGTAATTCTTGCGGAAGCTTTTGATGTATAATTCATTAATAGTTTTGTGTAAATTGGCTGAAATATGACGATTATTATCGAAGATGTCGGAAAAAATAGAGATACATCAAATTTATGTTCTACGGGATTGAAGATCTTAAAAAGTTCAACAAAAAAGTCCGCGATGGCATATATCTATCTTCTAAGGATGACCCACAGTAACCATTTTTAACCGACTTCCAAAAAGGAGGAGGTTATATGTTCGTCGCGTATGTGTTTTTTTTTTATGTATGTCCACCGATTTCTCCGTCAATTGTGGACCGATTTTGAAAATTCTTTTTTTGTTTGAAAGTGTGTGCTCTCGATATGGTCCCATATAATTTTTATTAACTTTGCTTGGATAGTTTTTGAGTTAGCTACAAAATACGTAATTTTTTTCCCACTTAGTATGTAGATGAAATGAAAAGTTTCTGTCACTGGTAGCAGGTAGTGGTATTCGAATGTGTGTGGGGTAGGTACCACAACTAAAAAGTGAAAAATAAAAACTTTTTACAAAAAAAAAAAAAACCGACCTCCAAAAAAAACACTACAAAGTGAAAAATAACTTTAATTTCGGAAGTCGGTGTCTTGGGTTTTGTATTTTCATTTTTTGCCACCGACTTCCGAAATTAAAATTATTTTTCACTTTGTAGTGTTTTTTTTGGAGGTCGGTTTTTTTTTTTTGTAAAAAGTTTTTATCTTTCAGAATTTGACAAAAATTCCATTTTTATTTCCGAAGCTATATTGACCGGTATCATATTAATCTTTATCCAATAAAATATGTTATTTAAATTGGGCATTTAATTTAGATTAAAATATGCCTTGACATCATATCATTTAAAATTACGCGTAACAAAATAATTATGGTTAGAGCGCAGCGGTAGGAGTCAATAACCTTTTCCGTAATCCCGGTACTGCCCGGTAGTACGTTCCCGTGGGATATTTTCCGACATCCACGCAGGCGAAGCCGTGGACAAAAGCTAATTTAGAATGTTTTATACTTTGGTGTGAACGCGGGGATGGCCGTTGAAAGGATCTATCGGCGAAACTCGTAAAAGTGAATCGGTCTATCAGCGAACCGTTCATCGGAGAAGCGAATGGGTGAGGCCACAACACTGCGTTGCGGCGTCGTATTGCAAAAACGACGTCGCACAGCAATACAATGCGCGTATAATATGTTGTGCGGCGTCGTAGATTTTTACGATGCGACGCCGCAACGCAGTGTTGTGGCCTCGCCCAATGTCGTCGAACTATTTAAGAATCAACAGTTTTACGAGTTTAGAGCGCATTTATCTCTGATTCTACGAGGAATAATTCAAACTTTTTACCAGCGAACGATTTGCGACAGAACGATTAACTTTTTACAATTTCGTCGATAGTACCTTTCACGGCAAACGATTTAATGAACAAAACATAAAAAAAAACCGGCCAAGTGCGTGTCGGACCACGCACAATGAAGGGTTCCGTAGTTGGGATGAATTTATCCCAAAAACAGAGTTAACTTTGTAGTTGAAAAATATGTTCTCCCATACGGAATGTATGGGAAAACATGTTTTTGCAACTGCAAAGTTAAGTTGGTTGATTATTACTCGTTAACCTGTAGAGCCTACTTAGCTGTGATAGTTTTCCTTTTAATTTCGTTATATAAACTACTGTTGTGATTTTTTTCACATACTCAAAACCAACCATTTAGCCGGCAGGGGGGGGGACACTTGACTCTAACAAAAATTAGCACTTTAACGCTTAATATTTCGCTAACGAATCCCTGAATCCAAAAATGGTTATCACAAACTCCCAATATTTTTGAAGGACCTTTCCAATGATACCCCTCACCATGGGTTAAAAAAATAAAAAAAATAAACATCACCACTTTACGTGTATGAGAGATACCCTAAAAAAAAAATGTTTTTCATAATTTTGTTTTACCACTTTGTCGGCGTAATTAATATGTATACCTATGCTAAATTACAGCTTTCTAGTACTAAGGGTCTCGGAGCTAGACCGCGGACAAACAGACAGACAGACAGACGGACATGACGAAACTATAAGGGTTCCTTGTTTACTACGGAACCCTAAAAAGGATTGTGTGGTTTTATGAAACCACGGTAAAAGTGAAACTTTTCACTTTATCCCTACTCCGCGGCCGACCGTCACGCGACATGCAACACACAGACGAAAAAGTTTGAGACGATGTAATAAAAGTTTCACTTTAAAAAAAAGTAATATACTGCCGCCCCAAAACCTTTTTGCACGATTTTTGGGATCATCTTCAACCGAACAAAAATAGTCAGCTGCATGAAAGTGAGGGGAATATTTAAATAGTAGTCGCGTAAATGAACACATGATCTTTGGGTTCCGTATGAAAACGTCCTAAAAGCAATTTGTCCTATGAGCCTAAAAAACAAAATAATGGAAAATGGAGTCATACCACACATAAATATGATATTTTAAAGGAATAATTATTATGTATCGTCTTCTCGAGACAACAAACTTTAACAACAAATAAAATAAACAATGGTGCCGATTCTCTTGTACACCGAACTAAACTAACTAAACTATCACTAAAATTCCTTACTTTTGACTATGAGAATCTCAAAGCTATTCTGCAAAATAAATTCTCTAAATTTAAAAATAATTTTGACACATCTAAATCGAATTTGACAACCGCGACTCCACACGTGATACCTAACCACGTGAATCTTTTTAGAGCCGGATGCGCGCAGGGGGGGCAGCCTCGACGTGTTTTATATGGATTTTTCACTTTTTGTGTGGAAAATAAGAAAAAATATTACCTACATGTAGAGTGTTAGGGGTTTAAGAGTCTTATAAAGGGTGTCGAAATTTTCATTATTTTTGCGATTGGACACACCGTTTTCGAGATATAAGCAAAAGAAAAAAAAATATTCAGTACTGTTTTTTCATCTGAAGTCGAGGTGTTGGTGTGAATTTTAGTTCATGACAACCAATTTTATTCCACATGTTTTTAGTCGCGATTAAAAATAGTCATATTTAGTTAGAAAATCTAAATTTTAGGTTAAAAACGTCAAATTCAGAATAGCAAAATTGCCATTTTCACTAAACTAATATCTCAGTGCCATCTTAGTGCTGTCAAACTAAAATATAGTTAAGTTGTGTCACTTTAGTTTATTTCAGAATAGGAAATCGTCGTTTGACAGGAATAAACTAAATTTTGGTGATTTTTAGTTTAGTTTAGAGGCATTTGTGACAAGAGAATCGGCACCATTATAAATTAAAACTTACTAAATTAATTAATTAGATTATCTGTCTTCTAATATTAAGTCGGTATCAGGTCGGTATCAGGTCGGTATTGTTATAGGCTAATGTGAAATTAAATGGAAGCCGATAAAAGGCAAGTCATACATATAGGTGAAACACATAACCCTCCTTTTTGGGGTTCACCTCAGTTGGGTAAAAACCGATAGTGATTTTTCAGTGTTACTGTACTTTACAAGTAGGACGTTCTGCTAAAAGGACCATTTGCTCATAGGACGATTTGCTAATAGGACATTTTGCTAAAGTGTCGTTTTGATTATGGGTCGTTTTGCTAATAGGACGATTTGCTTTTACGACGTTTTGATACGGAGCCGATTTTTGCAATGACACATTAGGATTAAATTCAAAACTATATGGGTACTAGGACTAAATGGGCAAAAGAACAATGGCCGTTAACAAAAAATTCACAAAAAAAAAAAATTGTTTTTAAAAACCTTTTCCTGATTTAGGTAAAATCGAACCCGATTCCTTTTATAAAAAAAGCTCGTCACCATCGCGTACTCGTTGCCTTACGAGCGATTACTGGCTGGTATGCTTAAATACTAAGGCTTCCATCCCGGGACTCACGGTCTCGAAAATATCAAGAGTCTCGACGATTTTTTAGTATTTTCGAGACTCGAGACTGCAACTTCCAGTCCCGGGAAAAACGAGACTTTCGAGATTCCAATGAAATAATTATTATCATTATTCAAAAATGTACCGAATCACCCTGAGGAATGATCAATTTTTTTTTTTTCACCCTGCTTATGTGGCAAGTGACAACTAATAGTGATTCCAATGATATTACGCTTTCGGAACTCACAACAAAAGACCAGCTTGAATATGAATTAAGTAATTTGACAAACCCCAAAAATAAAGGTACTTCTGTCCACAACTTAAAAACAACTATGCATGTTGAAAGAGCATTGTTTGAAAATGGTGGAGATAGGGAGAAATTCATAAACAAGTGCTACAGTTACCTTATATCTATCCCTCCCACGAGTGTGGAAGCAGAGAGGGCCTTTTCCACTGCAGGTTATTTTTGTAACAAAATAAGGTCCTCTCTATCAGAAAATACATTGAATGCTCTTGTTTTTTTACGAGCCCACTTAAAAAATGAGAAAATCTGATAATTTTTTTATATTCCTTTCATTTTGTTTATTTTCAGTTCACTGTAACATTTTGAAAAATAAATGACCTTATTGAAATATCTTGTATTCACTAACGAAATACCTAATCCCTACCTAGACTACCTACATAAGGGCACAGAAATTAATTTTTAAAAAGTCTCGAAAGTCTCGTTTTTCCCGGGAATCCAGGGACCAAACCGACTCTCGATATTTTTGTCCCGGGACTCGAAAATATACCGAGACTGGAAATCTTAGTCTCTTCTAAAGGTCCGCGACACGTAGTAATATCGCAGCTGGATCTTAGACTATACAAGTGCCGATGGCATTAGTCAAAAGGGCGCGCATCACCTCTGTGTATGTAATCGTTATTAGGTAAAGCTGGTTTTCCTGTCACGCTGACCGCACGCTGACGGTCGGCGCTGATGTCAATATGTACGTAGTTAAAAGCGCTGAGTGGTCAGCGTGACTCAAAGACGCTACCTATAACTACATACATAATGGTGCCGATTCCCTTGTTCACAAACTAAATTTAATTTCAGTGCATCTTTTTATTTCTATTTCATTAAGAAAAGGACAGAAGATAAATTTTAGTTTAGTCCTGTCAAATTAATCAGCGCTTGACGTAAATTGATGTAATTTTAGTAGGCAAGTTTTTAATCATGTTTAAACTTGTATGGAGTAGTGACAGGCGCTGAATTTGACAGGACTAAACTAAAATTTGTCTTCTGTCCTTTTCTTAATGAAATAGAAAGAAAAAGATGCACTGAACTTAAATTTAGTTTAGTTTGTGAACAAGGGAATCGGCACCATTGACATCAGCGCTGACCGTCAGTGTGCGGTCAGCGTGACAGGAAAACTAGCCTTACCTAAATAGAGGTACAATGTTCTTACTTCTTCTTAGTTACCCAGATAGCGGTAAACTTAGTCGTAGAAGTAACCAAAATTCCGTCCACCGCGAGCTAAACTACTTAAGATGACGATAACCGACTTTTAATGATTTTATACTGAAGATGACGTCTAAACGAGTAGTGTTAGTGATTTGGAAAAAATATATGCTAAATTAGAGCATTAAAAAAAAAAACATTAGGACATATTTTTGATTATGTTTATATTACATAGTGAAATTAATTTGTAAAGTTATGTCTAACGCGGATAAAAAACTGAGAATGACGCAAAATCTATCGAGCGTATTTTTCTGAAAACTTCACCATTTTAAAGTTAATTAAATTATTAATCTTTCAGTATACGTGTTTTATTAAAATACTTTTTGTTTTACGTGTAATAAATTAATAATGCGTCTAATTTGGGACAGCGCTCCTTGACGGGCGAGTCCTATTACTGGTTGGACTTACGACGCGTTGCGTGAGCTCAGTACAGAACACGCAAGCTAACCATTCAAGTTCACTGTCATATATCTGCGTCTTAATTTAGCTGGCGGTGGACGGCTTACTTATAAAGTGCGCGTTGCAGTATGGAGTTTCTGAGAAAAAATACTGAACAGATCGAGTTAAACCGATCCGGCACCGAGCTGTGTGCGTTCACCTTTAATTAAAAGCGCTTCTATAAAAGCAAGTGGATAAAACACGATTTTGCATTTGCATGAACCTTCATCCTATTTGATGACTTAGGGTCAGCTCACACCGAGCTTTTCGTGAGGACAATAAGTTCGATACTTGTTTAAAAGTACCCGCAGTATCGCGTCTCGGTGTGAACTGACAGGCATTTGCAACAACCATTGTATTTAATATTATGTTTTCAGCAACTTAGAGGATCTTCATAAAACCCGAGTCAGTGGCTGCTGTGAACAATTATGGAATATGTTTAAAAACAACTACAGAGGTTTAATTGGCATTTTAGTACCATTATGTGTACTGTCACCTTTTCTAGAAAGATTTAATGTGAGTACAAACACCTAAATATCCATGATCATCCATCAAATAAAATTTTAATGTTCTCATCACATTTTATCCGACTTTAAAAAAAGGAGGAGGTTCTCAGTTCGTCGGAATATTTTTTTTATGTATGTTCCCCGATTACTCGAAGACGGCTGGTACGATTTGAAAAATTCTTATTTTGTTCGAAAGGGTATACTTTCAAGTTGGTCCCATTGTCATTTGGTCACGATCTGATGATGGAATCTTGGAGAAATCGAGGGAACTCTTCAAATATTATAGGCACATCTATAGCGATTTGGGTATTTTTGATGAACAGTTGTCATTCATTTTATTAGGCTATTGTGACTTGGGTAAAAATTACAAACCAACCCAATAAAAAGTGAAAAAAAAAAAAACACTTTTTTACAAGAAATACAACCGACTTCCAAACTACAAAGTGAAAAATAACTTTTTCGTAAGTCGGTATCATGGATCAGTATTTTAGTTTTTTGACACCGACTTCCGAAATTAAAGTTATTTTTCACTTTGTAGTTTGGTAGTCGGTTGTATTTTTTGTAAAAATGTTCTTTTTACGTCGTTGGAAGCCGAGCATAATAAAAGAGGTCAACAAAAGTAGCAGAGAAAAAAAAAAGAGGAATTTGAAAATAATTGATTTTCATATCCACTTGAATAATTTTGTACCTACTTGCAACACAAAGGCTTGCCGACTAGGACGACTTGTCGCGCGATGCGACACCGGTAATTGTTCTACCGAGAAGTTTTCTTAGAAATCGTCGCGCTGTCGCGTCGCGCCAGGTCTGCACGAGGTTTTAATCATGTGGCAACTTTAGATGAACAATAAGTAGTTTTATCGAAATTAAAACGTTGAAACGTCAGTTTGAAATAAGATTAGACATTTAACTAAACCTTTTTTACAGTCCGTTCAACCGATTTTGACTTCTATTGCGTTGGTGGCACGACAAATGACAGCTGCAGTAAACAGTTGGTTTGTAATCACTTTTTTTGCTTTTAGTGCCATCCTTATGCCTTCGGTATAGAAGTCAAAATCGGTTGAACGGATTGTAAAAAAGGTTTGTTTAAATGTCTAATCTTATTTCAAACGGAGTATAGTAGGTAATAGGGTCAACACACACCGAAAGAGCGGCGAAGGGCAGCGAAACTCGAACGAGTCGCGCGGATGCCCGCGGCGCCGCGGGAATTCCGGCGAATTCCTCGTTCGAGTTTCTCATGCGATAATAAGTATTATAGTAATGAAAATAAAGCTAAAATTCATATGACACTGAAACTGCGCTCCGCTTCGCTGCCCTTCGCCGCTCTTTCGGTGTGAGTTGACCCATAGGCTCGCCCCCTATTATTTACATGGGACTTAAACATAACTGGCGAAATGTGGGTGTACCTGCTACAGGGAAACCTCTGCCCAACCCTTCGGGGAAACAAGGCGTGATGTTATGTTATATAGTAGGTAATACGTGGTTCAGATAGAAGCGGCGGCGGTCAGATTGTCAGTAATTGTGACATTGGCTCAAAAAAAATAATTAAAAAGGCGAATAAAAAAAAATTTTTTTGTGCTCAGAGTATAGTAAGAATAAATCCATGGCTGGCGTGAATATGATGACACGTCATTTTTTTTTCGGTTGGGAAATTATCTAATAGCTTCTCCCGCTCTTGGCGGAGCGGGAGGGCGTCAGACTCTTGCTGACTAAAACCTACCCGTGTTCCTTCAGTTGTCATGTTGCCGGGGGCTACGATATCCCTTTCAGACTTCTTCGCAACCGTTAGGCATCGGTCCTAGCGGACCGCGTCAGTTCTGCTGACATCTCTTTGAGGCGCGCGTGGAACACAACACCCGCGTAGTTCCCGTTCCCGTGGGGGGAGTACGGGCATAAAATATAGCCTATGTTAATCGCTGATAATGTAGCTATCCATTGCTGAAAGAATTTTTCAAATCAGTCCAGTAGTTTTAAGTTTATTCGTTACATACAAAAATTCAAATCTTTCCTCCTTATAATATTAGTATAGATCAGCGGTCGGCAACCTTTTGGCAGGCAAGGGTCACAAGGTGGCAAAATAAACTAAAGGCGGGCCGCACTTGTGATATTAACCCTCGAAGCCCAATATACGTATAATTGGTCATGTCCCATAGAAAAAATAAAAAGCGGCCAAGTGCGAGTCGTACTCGCCCATGAAGGGTTCCGTAGCAGCAAGTAACGATAAGTTTACGATTTATGACGTATTAAAAAAAAACTACTTGCTAGATCTCGTTCAAACCAATTTTCGGTGGAAGTTTACATAGTAACGTACATCATATATTTTTTTTAGTTTTATCATTCTCTTATTTTAGAAGTTACAGGGGGGGGGACACACATTTTACCACTTTGGAAGTGTCTCTCGCACAAACTATTCAGTTTAGAAAAAAATGATATTAGAAACCTCATTATCATTTTTGAAGACCTATCCATAGATACCCCACACGTATGGGATTGATGAAAAAAAAATTTTGAGTTTCAGTTCTAAGTATGGGGAACTCCAAAATTATTTGTTTTTTTTCTATTTTTGTGTGAAAATCTTAATGCGGTTCACAGAATACATCTACTTACCAAGTTTCAATAGCATAGCTCTTTTAGTTTCGGAAAAAAGTGGCTGTGACATACGGACGGACAGACAGACAGACAGACAGACAGACATGACGAATCTATAAGGGTTCCGTTTTTTAACGGAACCCTAAAAATGCTATTAAAAATTGTTAAACCATACGGAATTAAATTCGTACACGTTATACTTACATTATGTTTATATGTTTGGACTTTATAGCTAGAAAAATAACCACCGTAAATCATTCAGAAATGAAAACTATAGGTAACCGATACAAATTTCAGTGTGATGTCTGAAGTTGCATTTGGGAGGCTATTTCTTGTATGTCAGCTGTCAAATTTGTAGTTGCAATTCATAGAATGGCTCTCAAATGCTCATCTGTGAGACGAGAAGCATATTGATTTTTTCTATAATTTACAATTGAAAAGGTTTGCGCGTTATTTATAACTTATTTTACAAAATATTCGCGGGCCGCAAGGAAGACGTCCACGGGCCGCATGCGGCCCACGGGCCGCGTGTTGCCGACCGCTGGTATAGATAGATATAGATTATTATAATACTGAATCGAATGACACCTTGTCCATATTTTTCTGAGACTGTTGAAAAAATTAACAAAAAGCAGTTGTTGACTACATTACTGTAATGAAAGGTGTGTAACCTTTCATTATAGTTGCACAGAATAACTTTTATCAACACCCATGCTATAAAACCTCCATAAAAGTTTCAGATATAGTTAGCTGGCCAACATTAAAACAGCCAGTGTCATAATAACCATTACCTCATCCCAATGAGTGTTACAATGTTGTACTAAATTTCATTACGCAACTCGTTTCAACGTTCAAGCGGGGGACAGCAGCACCCGCTGCACGCATGTGTGTGTGATGTGCTGCTGCAGGCGACGTACATACGTGCAGTTGTACTGAATTTCGTGGAAATTTCTTTATTCTTGATCTTGAATTACAAACACCCAATGGTTTCAGAAACTTTTATAGAGGATTCATATCATGGGTGTAAATAAAGTATTGTATGCAACTGTTATAATTAGGTATTAAAACACTCATGTGATACTATTGTCTTTGGTTTTGTATATTCGTTATTTGCCACCGACTTCCGAAATATAAGTTATTTTTCCCTTTGTAGTGTTTTTTTAGAAGTCGGTTGTTTTTTTTTTTGTCAAAAGTTTTTATTTCTCGCTTTTTAGTGGGTCAGTACCCTTGAAATACATCCTTTCCAATAAAAAAGAATCATCGAAGTCGGTTGGCGTGATATTGAGTTATTCGTCTATTTGTCGCGCACATACTTAATGCAAATTTAAGACTTATACAGTTTTCTCATGGATGCCACTGTCAGAACTGAACCAAATTGAAATAGGACCACACGGGAAGCATCAGCTTTCAAATAAAAAAAATAATCATGAAAATCGGTTCACCCAGTCGAAAGTTCTAAGGTAACAAATATATAAAAAAATACAGTCGAATTGAGAACCTCCTCCTTTTTGAAGACGGTTAAAAAAATACAGTCGAATTGAGAACCTAATTTTTTGTAGTCGGTTAAAAACAGTGCAGTACCGTTTCGGTACAGAGTGCTTACTGACCACTGAGGAAACAGTACCGAAACGATCTTGGTGTATGAATGGTGTTTTACTATATCACTCTTTGTTTTAGAATACTTTAAAACTTAAGTGTATATCGCTGACGATAGTAACTCTTTATTTTAGAATACTTTAAAACTTAAGTGTATATGTCTGACGATGGTAACTCTTTGTTTTAGAGTACTTTAAAACTTAAGTGTATATGGCTGACGATGGTAACTCTTTGTTTTAGAATACTTTAAAACTTAAGTGTATATGGCTGACGATGGTAACTCTTTGTTTTAGAATACTTTAAAACTTAAGTGTATATGGCTGACGATGGTAACTCTTTGTTTTAGAATACTTTAAAACTTCAGTGTATATGGCTGACGATGGTAACTCTTTGTTTTAGAATACAGTAAAACTTCAGTGTATATGGCTGACGATGGTAACTCTTTGTTTTAGAATAAAGTAAAACTTCTGTGTATGTGGCTGACGATGATATGGTTCTACCTGTTCCAACCAGTGTGTGTTCCCGTGACGTCATTAGTTCCTGTATTTGCGATGCCTTTGGGTGGTATAATGGATTCCATGAGCACTTGTAAATCTTACATGAATGTAAGCTGTTTTAATATTCATAGTAATTATTACACTACTTATTTATTGATTTATTTATTTAATACTTCAAGCACAGAAATGTACAAAGGCGGACTTAATGCCACAGGCATTTTCTACCAGTCAATCTTTGGGTGACGCAGAGACAAACTGTGGTAGGTGCAATTACGAAAATGGAGGAAAAAAAACTCAAATATAAGGATACACATATACTTGTAACAAACTATAAATATAATATACATATAGGCCTAATTACATATATAAAATAAGCACAAATAAATACACATAAATACATGAATATACTAAATAAAATAATAAGACAAACGATGGGAAAACATTAGCGTTGTGATGATACTGCCAGCTTCTTACGAATGTGCTCACGAACTTTAAAGGATAATCGGTTGGTCGCCTCGCGGTCCGAGGGGCCTCGCACCTCGAAGGTTTATGCATTACATAAAAGCCTTGAGTGAAAGCGTCGAAAAAATTTTACTCGTACAAAATTCTTATGCGCCCTCTAGGTGGGCTCCCGGTACTGAACGTGTTTAAAACTTAATGTTATGTAAACGGATCCCTAAACAGAAAAATGGTTTTCACAGACCCGCAATATTTTTGAACGGCCTATCCTATAACTCGACCCATACCTAACGTGACCATACGTCCCGTTTTGAACGGAACCGTCCCTTTTTTCGGTTTTCCGTCCCGGTGTCCCCGAAAAAAGCCTAGGGACGCAAAATTGTCCCGTTTTCAGAAACGGGACAATTATGCGTTGGGTGGAAGTGTTCAAACATTTTCACACCAACAACCTTAAGCATGACAGATTTCGTACTTTAACTGAATATATTCTATGTATGCCCGGCACAAATGCACCAATAGAAAGAGTATTTTCTTTAATGAATAAATTGTGGACGTCTGAAACACGAAACGACAGGTTCCGGTCCTTATGGCGATGTTGATAATTAAGGTGAATTTAAATAAACATGCCAAGAATTTTATTCTTACATAAAATCATCACCAGCTGTATTCAAACTTTGTTCTGCTGACAAATATTAATCTTAACTTTTTTTTTAAGTTGTTTTTTAATTTAATTAAGAACCTAGGCTGGTACCTATTCTCAAAATTGAATCAATCAATCAATCAATCAATCAATATTCTTTATTTGTAAACATAGGTGACAACAGTGTGCAAGATGTTACAATGATTAAATTATAGGTTCTCTATGTTTTGCCATTTGGCGTACAAATATACATGTATGGGACGCTTTTGCCAAGTAAATTAAATTATTATAATTCAATTCAATTTCAATTCATTTCATTTTTTCAATTTTATTTTTTTAATTTATTTTTTTTATTATTATTTTTAAGTTTCCTTTATGAATCGGCCCATAAACCGATGTCCCGTTTTGAGTCAAAAAGTAAATGGTCACGTTAACCATACCTAAAATTTGACAACTGTTCAACTGCAATTGTTTTTCGTCTCTTGCGCCACCAGAGGGCATCGCGAAATCTACCTCGCCCACATACAATTTTGGTCTTGCCCCATCACTGCTTATTATTAGCGCTGCAGCTGAGCATGAGATCCTGGGTTCGATTCCCGGGTTGGGCTAAGTGTTACTAAGTTTTTCCATCTGGAATTGCTTAGTAGCAGTCCGGATTCTAGATTTGTGCCCGGTTTAATACATTCGCCTCCTATTACATGCAACTTAAATACATATCATTGGCGAAATGTGGGCCCAACCCTTCGGGGAATACGATTAGTCCCCCTATGATCTAGTCCCGCTATGCTCGACTCGTAAAATACCTAATAAAAAGTTTCGCTATGCACGAAATCACATTCGCGGGCAGTGATGAAGAAAACTGTTGGGTGTTTGGCAGAACGTTGAACATACGAAAATGGTGGATAGGTGGGGTCATCTGCTATTTACTCAGCCCTAATTTATTTGGCCCTGGCGCCCTGGATATTAAAAAAAATTTTTTTTTGCTTTCTTTTAGTTTCACAACTTTCTTAACTTTAAAGTGTAATTTTTATTAAAAAATGGGTAAAACAGGCATTTCTTTTTAAATCTTTAATATTGGCAGATTCTTATAACAGAAAGATGTAAAAAATACTTAAATCCTAATTTCAACCTGCATTAAAAAAAAATATCCAGGGGGCCAGGGCCAAATAAATTAGGGCTGAGTAAGTAGTAGATAACCCCACCTATCCACGATTTTCGTATGTTCAACGTTCTGCCAAACCCCCTGTATTATTTAACCATTTAAAAAGTAAATTAAGAAAACCTATACTCCATTTGAAATAAGATTAGACATTTAACTAAACCTTTTTTACAGTCCGTTCAACCGATTTTGACTTCTATTGCGTTGGTGGCATGACAAATGGCAGCTGCAGTAAACAGTTGGTTTGTAACCACTTTTTTTGCTTTTAATGTCATCCTTATGCCTACGTAATAGAAGTCAAAATCGGTTGAACGGACTGTAAAAAAGGTTTGTTTAAATGTCTAATCTTATTTCAAACGAAGTATAAGTATGTAAATATGTTATCCTATTCTTAATCATCATTAAACATATTAAAACAAGTGAAGCTTTTGCGTTTTTTATGAGAAGCATGTGTCAAACTGGTTTTTTCAGGGTAACCATAACAATGAGCCCTTCCGCGAATCTTTACCTGGTTTTTCTCTTTCGCTATTACGTAAATAGGTAGAGACAATATGATTACCTTATTATTTTGCAGCTGCAACTTACTGGTAAGCGCAATTAGTTGTCGGTTAGTTCTTCTATGACAATGTCGGGTGCAAGTTGTTCAACTTTTACAATAGGCCTGTTTCCAATTTTTTAGTTTTTAGTCCGTCTTTCAGAAAATAAAAAAATATTGGACACGTATTTTTTAATTTTTGACGTAATCAAAAGATTACGGCGATACATTGAGTTAAAATGTGGCATGACGTCACGCCGTGCTAGATTTTATACGACGTTGTGACGTAGCGAGCCCCCACTCCCCAACTTTAATGCGTGTTTTCTAAGTTATTTTTGATTAATATGATAAAGCAAAAAATACGTGTCTAATATTTTTTTATTATCTGAAAGACGGACTAAATAGAATTTTAATTTTTTAACCGACTTCCAAAAAGGAGGAGGTTATATGTTCGTCGCGTATGTTTTTTTTTTTTTTTTTTTTTTTATTTATGTCCACCGATTTCTCCGTCAATTGTGGACCGATTTTGAAAATTCTTTTTTTGTTTGAAAGGGTGTGCTCTGGAATTGGTCCCATATAAATTTTATTAACTTTGCTTGGATAGTTTTTGAGTTAGCTACAAAATATGTTTTTTTTTCCCACTTAGTATGTAGATGATATGATAAGTTTCTGTCACTGGTAGCAGGTAGTGGTATTCGAATGTGTGTGGGGTAGGTACCACAATTAAAAAGTGAAAAATAAAAACTTTTTACAAAAAAAAAAAACAACCGACCTCCAAAAAAAAAAAACACTACAAAGTGAAAAATAACTTTAATTTCGGAAGTCGGTGGCAAAAAACGAAAATACAAAACCCAAGACACCGACTTCCGAAATTAAAGTTATTTTTCACTTTGTAGTGTTTTTTTTTTTTGGAGGTCGGTTGTTTTTTTTACCTAGGAAACTACCCTATTACAATTTGGTATTGTGTAAATAAAAAAAATAAAATTAAATGCACTGGGAAACTGATTCTGGACAGTAAGAGCCATGCAATAGTTCACGAAAATAAACACAGCAATGCCAAGTTTTGAAGACAGTGAGGTTCAAATAATAATAGTAAACTTTATTGAAACAAAAAAAACTCAGTTTACAGAAAGTGAGTGCAAGAGAGAAGTTAGTACAAATTATACACGATTCATCTGCCTAGCCTTTTCCCAACTATGTTGGGGTCGGCTTCCAGTCTAACCGGATGCAGCTGAATACCAGTATTTTACATGGAGCGACTGCCTATCTGACCTCCACAACCTAGTTACTAGGTAACACGATACCCCTTGGTAAGACTGGTTGTCAGACTTTTTGGGCTTCTAACTACCCGTAACGACTGTCAAAGATCTACAAATGACAGCCGGGACCAACGGCTTAACGTGCTTTCTGAGGCACGGAGGGATCTTGGTATGTAAAGATGGTCACCCATCCACAGACCAACCGCGGCAAGCGTAGCTTAACCTGATCGATCGACCCGTGCAGCTGTTGTTACTTAGCCACAAGCCCCTCCACAAATTATACACGATTATTAGACTTAAATATTATGAATACAGGTGAATTGACTTTGAGAACGGACTTTTCATTTACGCTCTTTTATATTTTACTAGTTTTCTGCCCGCGACTTCATCTATATGTTAATTCAGGATTTTCAAATCCTATCTGTGTAACTTTCATCCCGATCCGTTCAGCCGTTGAAGTATGAGTGCGTAACAAACATTCAAACATCGTAACTTTCATATTTACCATAAAATAATGTAATATTAGTAAGAAGGACTTGGAACGAAGTCTACAGACTTCGTTAAATCTTGTGGGTCCAGTATTGACTTACAGTTCTATTCATAAACATTTCTTAACTCAGAATTGCTCTGTAATTCGTTTGTCCTTATCTGTCATTTTGACTTTTTTGTTTGTCAGAACGAGACAAAATACAAGAATAGGGTAGTTTCCTAGGTAAAAAAATTAAAATTCTATTTAGTCCGTGTTTCAGATAATAAAAAAATATTAGACACGTATTTTTGCTTTATCATATTAATCAAAAATTACTTAGAAAACACGCATTAAAGTTGGGGAGTGGGGGCTCGCTACGTCACAACGTCGTATAAAATCTAGCATGGCGTGACGTCATGCCACATTTTAACTCAATGTATCGCCGTAATCTTTTGATTACGTCAAAAAATAAAAAATACATGTCCAATATTTTTTTATTTTCTGAAAGACGGACTAAAAAATAAAAATATGGACACAGGCCTATAGTGCTATAAAAAATTTAACTTGTATTCAAACACTTTCCAAGAATTTCGTGCATAGCGAAACTTTTTAGTAGGTATTTTTCGAGTCGAGCATAGCGGGACTAGAGCATAGGGGGACTAACCGAAAATCATAACCCTCCTTTTTGCTTCGCCGTAGTCGGGTAAAAAGGGGATGTCCGTATTTCGAGGCAGTAACTGTAATGATGATGATTTATTATTACAATTTTTAGTTATGTTATTTCCATTACCTGGACAAACATCTTTCTGTAATTAACATCATACAGAGATAAAATTCTCACCTGGATACAATATTAGATGCTAGACAGGAGGTCACAGTATTTATTTATTTATTAGACCAGAAATAGTAAACATTGAACACAATTTGTTTTAGCTACTTAAAATTATTATGCTTTAATTAATTAACAATTGTGTCCAATTATTAGCATCTGCAGCCGAACTATACTCCATTTGAAATAAGATTAGACATTTAACTAAACCTTTTTTACGGTCCGTTCAACCGATTTTGACTTCTATTGCGTTGGTGGCATGATAAATGGCAGCTGCAGTAAACAGTTGGTATTGTAACCACTTTTTTGCTTTTAATGCCATCCTTATGCCTACGATACGATTTTGTTTGAATGTCTAATCTTATTTCAAATGGGGTATAGGTTTATAGCCTGTGATTCAGCATGCAGCGCCTCAAGCCCTTGAACTGGATATGCGAGTATGATGAGCTTACGAACAAAAGGAAACAGTTTATTTTAAAATATGAACTTAATTTACTTTACTCAAAAATGCATGTAATGTGGTCATTATTTTGACAACCTTGTTTGAGCAAAGTCGACCTTGCCGTTCTGTTTCAAGGAGCGGCCGACAAAGTTTTGCTGGTCGCTCTAACAGGCCGGCAAAACATTGCCGGCCGCTATTTTGACGTTTCAACGTTTTAAAAAATCAAATGCAAAAAGATTTTATTTAAAACACAGCTGTTTGTATTTATAGAGATAGGTACAAAAAGATTTTATTCCATATTTGGCTATATAGTTCCAACTACCATTGTTAAAAAAAAAAAACAAAGAAGTAACAAAAGCGCCGTTCAGCGAAAATTTTATTTTTATTTAGTGACTTTTTCGCTAAAAATGATCTCTCAAAGCGAAAATTATTCCGATTCAATGTGTTTAACACCGCCAGACATTAAAGATGAAGCTAAATTAGTGGTAGAAAATTTAATACCGCGGAACTCAAAGGAAAAATATAAGCTTGCATCTGAAAAATTTGTGCAGTGGAAAATCAGTAGAAAATCTAAATCTTTACTTACTGGTTTTATTTAGATTAGGTACTTGCATTTTTGAGTAAAGCACTATACAAGCCTTGGCCCATTATGACTGCTTCGCTGGTCACGCTATGATTGCCTCGAGCTAGCCTAGCTACGCTCTAGGCCTTCCAGCTTGGCCATCATTGCAGCCCTTGCTGTCCTCGCTGTAAAGGCCTCGACCTACGGCCTCGGCCTTTATCTCAGCTCGTCCATCAAGTGCTGCACGCTGACCGCGCTGTGTCGGCCTGGAGCTGCGCTACGCTGCGCTGTCGGCCATCATCAGCGCGACCAGCAATGTAGTCATTATAGACCGCGGCAGTAATGTACTATAAAAAAAGAAAAATGAAAGGGTTGCTGTCCTCTGAGTGTGTAAGGTGAAGGTGAGTGTATGTTTGTGAGAGGGTGTGTAGAGAATTAAATAGATTTAGCTAGTAGATTCTTTTATAGTGTCCATAGTATATAAAGCCGACAATTAGTTGTATCATTACTTTAAGATGGTAAGTATATTTTCAGTTTGATCGTACGTTAACTTCCAAAGCCACAGAGATACCGATTTCTTTAGTATCTAGTAAATTGTATGACATCTGCGAGAGGTGGATAGCTTGGAGTTAACACCACCAATACAGCATAATTTTATTTATCTACACCCATGCTATGAAACCTCTATAAAAGTTTCTGAAACAGTTAGCTTATTGGCAATATTATAACAGCTAGTGTCATAGTAACCATTACATCATCTAAACGAGTGATATAATGTTGTACTAAATTTCACTATACAACTTGTTTCAATGCTCAAGCGGGGGACAGCAGCACCCGCTGCACGCATGTGTGTGTGATGTGCTACTGCAGGCGACGTACATTTCTTTATTCTTGATCTTGAATTACAAACACCCAATGGTTTCAGAAACTTTTATAGAGAATTCATATCATGGGTGTAGATAGTCTTGTATGCAACTGTTATAATTAGGTATTAAAACACTCATGTGATACTATTATCACATTCGTGTTTTAATATCCCTTATTATACAACAGTTGCATAAATATTTCCGCGGAAAGTTACCATTTTCAAGTTATCACCTAACCATGCATTAGATTTTTCACCAGCTTATTATGAAAAAAATCCATTTCTAGTATCTTTTTTTCGAGAAAATGACTTAGAAATAAATAACACTTTAATTTATTACCCACGACGGAACGGAGACGGTATATATGCGTTTGGGGTGAGAGGATGTTTGTGCAAATCCATGTTGCCATTTTTCTCCAAAACTACTAGTCCGATTTTGATGCAGTTTTCAGTGATGGGTTTGGGTTTGATTGGTGCATGTTCTTAGATAAGTGTTACGGTGACAGCTCACCAGGGGGCGCTGCAGTAAACATTTATTAGTGCAAAACTTTTATCCTTTTTCAATTACTTTTTAACCATCGTGGGTTTTTTCAAAATATTTAATTTAGCTTTTTTATTACAGGAAAGTGTCATGCTCTTCGTATTAACTGGGTGGCTAATAGTACTGATCAATAATTCAGGTTTGGATAAACGCATTGCTTTCTGGTTTATTACTGCTGGAGATGCAACCCAGTATGATGGAAGAAGGTAAGGACGTTTAACGGTATTTGGTACTGGTTGCGTCTGAAATTTATATATTTATTTTATGGTTAATAAATATTTAGGTACTTAGTGGGGACTAAGTTTAACCTGCCGGCCGCTATGGCAACTGAATTTCGTATCTAGTTGCCAAAAAAATAAAAACTTTCGTTCTGTGCAACCGGTTGCCAAAGAAGAACTTTATTTCTTGTGTGGCAAGTGGTTGCCAATTAAGAATTTTTCGATGATAGCGCCGTCCATCAAGTAGCATTGTTACTCTACCTCTTTTAGTGCTTATAAATTCAATTTGTGATGAAGTAGACATGATTGGTGAAAAAATCACCATTGCCACAGCACGCCTTCGGAAATTACACAAGTATTCTACTATTACAAGCGAAAACTTGAGCAGATTCATTGAGCAGATCAATTTGATAGATGTCAACTCTGGCAACTACAGAAAAAAAAAAAACTTTAAATCCTTTCAAAAAAGTTTTTAAATTGTAAACGTAAAAGTTCGTATGACTTTTTTTTTAATCGGGAAAATTTAATTATTTTATGGTAACTGGTTGTGAAACTTCTGCGATAGTGGCTACTGCTTGCCAAATAAGAAATAAAGTTCTTCTTTGGCAACCGGTTGCATAGAACGAAAGTTATTTCTTTGTTGGCAACTAGTTACGAAATTCAGTTGCCATAGCGGCCGACAGGACTTTAATACCTACTTTAGACTATAAGGGGTGCGCACATGGGGGTACACACATGTTCGGGTTGGCATGATTCAAATATTTAGCTGTTTTGATTAATTTGGCAATATTACTGTATGGAAATCTGAAATACTAGCATAAAATACAGCCTATGTTACTCGCTGATAATGTAGCTATCCATTGCTGAAAGAATTTTTCAAATCGGTCCAGTAGTTTTTAGGGTTCCGTAGTAAACAAGGAACCCTTATAGTTTCGTCATGTCCGTCTGTCTGTCCGTCCGCGGTCTAACTCCGAGAATCTTAGTACTAGAAAGCTGTAATTTGACATAGGTATACATATTAATTACGCCGACAAAGTGGTAAAACAAAATAATGGAAACATTTTTAGGTTACCTCCCCTACACGTAAAGTGATGTTTTATTTTTTCTATTCCTTGGTGAAATGAAATGAAATTGTGAAATGAAATGAAATTGTTAATTCTGTAAATAGGATATCGGAATCACTTTTACACGTCATATAAAAAAATATTAAAAATAAGCTAGATGAGTTCGGCTTTTTCTATCTGACTACTCTGAGAAGAAAGGCCGAAACAAACTCAGAGGTCGCAGTCTCTTTTAAAGTCCAGACATAATCTTGGTCAGGCCATATGAGGACCATGTAGATTAGTGTCTGAAAAGGTATTTTGAGGAAAGAACCACACAGATTTGAGTGGACCTGTCCAGTCAGTGCAAGCATTTGTCAATAATCGTGGAGCTCAACTTAGAACTTAAGGAGCTCAACTCGACGAGCAATACCAAAGAAAGGACATTTGGGTAGGCCGCAAAAATTACTCAAACTGCCAGACCATCACTAAAACTAGAAGAGAAATAAAAATAATATCCACATAGTCCTCACATTCACAATAGTTAAAATAATAGAATACTTTGTGGGGTATCATTGGAAAGGTCCTTTGAAAACATCATGAGTATGTTACAAACATTTTTGAATTCAGGAGGGATCCGTTTGCGAAATATTAAGCTTTAAAGTGCTAATTTTCGTTACAGTCAAGTGTGTCCCCGGCAGGCAGCGGAGCGGAGAAATGTGCACATATTAACCAATAGGAGCAGAGCTCTGATTTTTGATTGATGATTTTTTTCCAGCTTGATATTTAAGTTCAATGTGCCACTTACCAAACGGTGATCACTTCCGGTTTTCACCGCGTTGATCACAGAGACATCATTGAATACTTGCTTCTTCGTCGACGTAATGAAGTCAATCTCATTTTTTGTTGCACCATCAGGGCTCTGCCAGGTCCACTTTCTGTGCTCACGTTTTCTGAAGAAGGAGTTCATCATAAAGAGGTCTTCCCTTCTCCATAAAACTGGCCAGTAGGTGACCCTAGTGGTTCCGACGTCCAACTCCAAATTGACACACTCTCGATCTTCAATACGTTACTCACGAGGGACTTATGGACGATAAACCCGATACCACCTTGGCACTGTTGGTCGCCCTCCCGGTAATAGAGCAAGTTCCCGGATTATAGAGTCCTCTCCCTTTTCGGACTTTAGATAACCCCATCGTAACCGGCTCAATTCTTCCTCGAGTTCGATAATCTTCTCGTCGGTCCGGAGTGTACGCGTGTTGTATGTTGCCAGGTCCAGTTTTGATAATTGTGATAGCGGAATCTCGTCCGAGGATTCTTCGCACCCCTTGCCTCACCGAGTCCTTGACCGCTACCGTAGCCAGGGGTAGGTGGGCCGCCCGGCACTAGGGGCCATTTTCTGTTGATGCTTGTCATTTTTGGGCGTGTAGGTATGCCATAATCGCCACGCTTGGTAGGCGGGTTGGCGGACGCAGTTTGGTGTTTCAAAAATCATAGAGAACGCTACTACCCATTCTCTAGTAAGTCCCTTAGTTGACTTTTACGACACCTATGGAAAAATGTAGGGTAGTGTTATTCATTAAGTTTAAGAGGGCTTATACTAAAAGTCGGCAACGTCGCAAATAGCTGTCAAATATTTAACTGTTTTGATTAATTTGGCAATATTACTGTATGGAAATAAGAAATGTGGCTAACTAGTTCCCTAGAATATTAATAATGAATTGCAATTATAACACTGAATTTGATGTTGTAACCGTTTTAGGTGTAAAAAAGGCACTTGGAATGTTTCAAAATGCTTTTTTTATATCTAAAACTAAATATTCGGTGTTACGATATTAATTATTTCATTTAATATTTTAGTGCACTACTAGTTAGCCATATTTCATGTTTCCATACAGTAATATTGTCAAATTAATCAAAACAGGTAAATATTTGACAGCTATTTGCGACGTTGCCAACTTTTAGTATAAGCCCTCTTAAGCACCACACGGCTCGGGAAGTAGAACAAACGAGTAAATCTACTTAACATTGTCAAAACCAGATGTAGGATCTGAGCTAATCTATAGAGAGTCCGTCGATTGCAAGAGTTTTCTATGGGTAACTAGATCCAGTCCAATTCAGTTCGTCCGTCGTGTGTAGAATGTCGAATACTTCACCATTCGTCCACTCGATTACTCTATTTGTCGATTCTCTTACCCTTTTGCTTGGCTTTGGATGTTAAATTAGGCAAGTTTTTAGAAAAGGAATCTCCGTGGCTCAGGGAGAATCTTTGTAGCGCTGATTTGCTGGATTTGTTTTCTCCTCTACCTATCGTTATTTCTCCTGACAAAGTTTATTCGGTTTATATGTATGTATTTATGTATTAGTATGTATTTATTTTCAAGTTATCACTTATGTTGCACCTGCCATGTTTTGACTCTGCATCACCCTAAGGTTGACTGGTAGAGCGGGCTTGCGGACGGTGAGCAATGGGTAGCTCGCCGTCTAATAAGGACCAAGCCCGGGTCGACGGCGCGTTGTGTTCCACGCGCGCCTCAAAGAGATGTCAGCAGAATTGACGGGGTCCGCTAGGGCCAATGCCTGTTCGAAGAAAACCGATAGGGAAATCGTGGCCCACGGCAACAGGGCAACCGAAGGAACACGGGTGGGTTTTAGTCAGCAAGAGTCTGAAACGCCCTCCCGCTCCGCCCAGAGCGGGAGAAGTTATTTGATAATTTCCCACCCAAAAAAAAAAGGTTGACTGGTAGAAAATGCCTCAGGCATTAAGTCCGCCTTTGTACAGTATTTTTTACTTGTGCATAATAAAGTTTTAATAAATATATAACTTAATTAAAACATAAATCGTTTTTAAAAATCTATACTAATATAAAGATGAAAGATTTTTTTGTTTGTACCGAATAGGCTCCGAAACTACTGGACCGATTTTAATAATTTTTTCTATATTTAGATGAGGCAGACAGATAGATATATTATAGAGATAGTTTATAACCTGAATTAACACATTTGTCCCGGTAGTACGTTTCAATGGGATTATTTCCGCCTTGCACGCTAAGTCGCGGGAAAAAGTTATATATACTAGTCAAAACAAGGGCCACCACGTTTTTAGAAAGAAAGAAAATTCGTTTATTTGCGGTAAACATGACGCAAAGAAAGATAAAAAACACGTAAATAACAAATTGGGGGAAAATATGCGTCACATCCACGCAAAACGGCCATCGCTCAGCATAAAGCTGCGACCCCATGCGAGCCAGAGCCCCAGCGCTGCTTTTCAGCGATAGCCGGCGCTGACGTGATGACTTCAACCGGTGCAGCATATAGTGAAATAACAAATCAAAAATAAGATAAATACAATACTAGTCCTAAATGTTTATACAAATATAATATTTAAAAATGGCAACATTTCGTGCCGTCGGCGACTCACGCGCCGCATACTTATTACAATCTGTGCAAAAAATAAAATCTTTAACAATCTTTAAAAATCTTTTACAGTATTCTCATGAATTCTTGAGGTTTAAGGTTTGATTAATGATTCGATTGGATAAATTAATTGATTTTTATTGTAGACAGCATAAAATAATGATGGAAACAATAAAAAAAAAATGTTTACTCCACTTTTTCTAAAAATTATCATTTTTGCAACAATAACGATTCCAAGCATTCTGGATCGCTCGCCGGGAAAAACCCAGCTGCAACGCCACAGAACGCTGCGAATGGCCTTCTTGAAGCAATGTTACGGCCCTAGTTACGGTTGATAAGTCCATTTGACGTCAAATTCTCGGTATAACTTTTTTTAAATGTTAATTCAGCCACTAGTTAAACAAAACTTAGTGTTCTTGACAGAATCGTCACTTTGACTGAGTTAAAATCCGTCTTAAAATCGGGTAGAATCATGGTTCCAATAAATTATCAAAAATTACACATTTTAAACAATTATGCAGGTGGAATACTCAAAAAATGTTTATAAACAAATAAGGTAACACCACGATAAATAATCAGCTACTTGAGAATGCATAAAAAAAAACTTTTTACAAAAAAAAAAAACAACCGACTTCAAAAAAACACTACAAAGTGAAAAATAACTTTAATTTCGGAAGTCGGTGTCTTTGGTTTTTAATTTTCGTTCGTTGTCACCGACTTCCGAAATTAAAGTTATTTTTCACTTTGTAGTGTTTTTTTTGAAGTCGGTTGTTTTTTTTTTGTAAAAAGTTTTTATTTTTCACTTTTTAGTTGTGATACCTACCCCACACAAATTCGAATACCACTACCTGCTATGTAAATAACAGTGACAGGAAGTTATCCTAATATCATCCACATACTAAGTGAAGCAAAAATACGTATTATTGAAGCTAACTTAAAAACTGCCCAAGCAAAGTTAATAAAATTTATATGGGACCACCTCTGAAGTATGATCTACCAAACAAAAAAAGAACCATCAAAATCAATTCATAAATGACGGAGTAATCGCGTAACAAACATACAAAAAAAAAAAAAACAACATACAGTCGAATTGAGAACCTCCTCCTTTTGGAAGTCGGTTAATAAATATCGCTAATGAGGTCAAAAAAATCAAGTGGCCCTTATTTTGTTTTGACTAGTATATATTATAGAGGAAAAAAATTGTGAGTTTGTATGTTGTCGTAATTTTCGGAACTACTGATCTGATTCCGAAAATTGTATCACAAATGGGAAGCTAAAGTATTACCGAGAGGCATTTTATGTTAAAACAAGCAGGGATGTAACGGATATCCGTATCCGCATTCGCAAAACATCCGCATCCTCAACTTTTGATTTTAAAAGCTCCGCATCCTCATCCGCATCCTCATAATTTCTATGAGGATGTGGCCCTACGATGTTCGCACAAACAATGAATTTTTAAAAACTCGCGCCGAGCTAAATGCCAATTTATTTATTGTTTATTGTTAATTAAAACGGAAAACACCAATTACATTAATTAACAAAGAAATTCATGAGCAGTTATAGTAAACAAAAATATTTCAAATATTATCATATAATAGAGGACAACCTAGCATACTTACTCTCGCAAAACATCAGACATACACGCATAAAGCCTTGTGCAGACCAGAGCGACACGCGACGCGACACAAAGACACCGCTCGTCGCGCGACGAGCGGTGTCTTTGTGTCGCGTCGCGTATCGCGCTGGTCTGCATAAGCCTTAATTCTGCTCCATTCATCATCTCCAATAAGTGAGTTACTCGTTCCTATTGGCTGAATTCGCAATGTCCTTGTCCTATGACAGACGATCGGCCGCACGTGGCAGTGGTGGCACGACTGTGGCGTCACATGTCACAATTTGAATTACTGGGTGCCGGGTGACGTGTTATTGTTTAGTTTTTGTTTGCTCGTAGAAGTAAATTTTTTTGCAGGCGAATTACGCTATGGTAACCTACCAAATGATTAGCTACAACCTATAATACAAATATACATTTAAAAAAAAAAACAAAAAAACAAGGGTTATTTTTTGTACGACATCCGCATCCGCACCCTCATCCGCATCCTCAATAAGGAATTTTCCAATATCCGTATCCTCATCCGCATCCTCAAACTCGATTATTTCGATATCCTCATCCGCATCCTCATCCGTTATATGCACGGTATATGATATCCGTTACAACCCTGAAAATGAGAAATTCGGATGAAGTTGCGGTTAAAAGCTAGTTTGTGATAAAGGCGACAGGTTCCCGTTAACCGTTCGTTCTCAATACCAAGGCTCGGAACCGGTTAAATAAATACCGGTTAAAACCAGTTTATTTGGGTTTTACTCCGAACTTTTCTTAAGAACGTGAATGTTTTAAGAACTTTATTTTAACCTAAATTAACCGGTTTATTCGACAAGCGGCATGTCGGTAAACGCGTTACAACTTGTGATTACTTGTGAGGATGCCACGCTGAATAAAAACTAAACAAAAAACCGGTTAATATTGCTCTAAACCGTTTAATCCGAAAAAAAAACTTTTATGTATAGACTACTCCAAAACCGGTTTATAAAAACCGGTTGTAAAGTGAAACCGAATGTAAAGGTTTTTGCGGCAAGAACATAACGGTTTGAAAATTTAACCGGTATCCGAGCCTTGCTCAATATCATGGGACGCAATTACCGTTTACCAGTCGGTGGCAACACTTCATGTTTGGGGATGTGATGGATTTTACTAGCACAAGTGGGTTTGAAATAGATATTATTAAACGTAAAATCTAAAAGTGCACATTTGGGATTTGGTAGGTGCTGTTTGGCGGCTTCGAGTTAGTGCATCTCCTTCAAAATGAGAAGGCACGGCGCACGAAAAAAATACTCGTCTACATTTCATCCTTGCCTTCAGTTCGGGCTGCAATCCCGCGTCGTGTGCAGTGTTACTTTGCTCACTTGTAATCAAAATGTATTTTTTTTTTAGCATGGTTTACAAATTTGGTGCTGCGGCATTCGTTCTTTCGATTTTTAGTAGTCGGCTAATAGTGACATTAACCCTCACAGAGATTGTTACTAAATCATACAATAAATTAATCGTAAGTACATTTTTATTAATAATTTTTAATATTTTTTCCATTTTGATAAAAGTCAAAATCAAATCATTTATTTCAAATAGGCATATGTATGGCACTTTTAAACGTCAAACTTTACAAAATATTAGAATTGATTCTAGTCGTCCCTTCCAAAAGGTAGTTTTCGTATGGAGAAGAATGGGCAAGAAACTCCACTGTTACTCTTTTAAAATATTTTACAATAGTTTGTATAGGTACAGTCAACAGCAGAAGTAGATGATCAAAATCAGAAATTCAATACTAATGAACGGAGTTCGCGTCAGAACTGTGTGGCATCGAAGTGATTCAAAAGTATGTGATTGTTAATTATTCCAAACATTTACTACTAGTACAGCTGCCATATATTCGTGACTCCGTTCATTAGTATTGAATTTCTGATTTTGATCATCTACTTCTGCTGTTGACCGTACGTGCATTAGTTAAATAAATATGTGAAGACGATGCACCTAGAATAAAATTATTATACCACAATAGGTAAAAAGAATTAAAAATGAAGCAGCGACAGATAATTTGAGGTATTCCATGAAGCACACCCAAACGAAGCACACCCAGACGAAGCACACCTAAAGTATTCCACTTAGCACACCCGTAGGTGGGCTTAAAATAAAAATTTAAAATAATTAATTTCCAATTCCACGAAGCACACCTACGAATATCACTCGCATAGTGCGGGGACTAAGAAATAAAAATGTCGATAGGAGAAAATATTTATTATTTAAAAGACTTAAATTTAACTTAAATTTCTAACATCATTCAGTTTCATTATAATAAAGTGAATATTGTGTCTTGTAATTTTTAGCCACGTCACGTGAAGCAATAATTGTCAATGTGTGCGTGGGTAGTATTGTTCACTGTAGGTGTATATCGCTCTGACAGGCACTCACACTAGCGCAACGTGCTTGGAATTGAATTTTGCAAACATCTCGATTTGTAGTTGCGAGCCGTGTTTGCAGGCTAAGAAACCTAAAAGCTCGAAATGGTTTTAGAATCACCGTAGAACATTTTTTACTTTACATACCGAATTGAATATTTGTTAATAATTCACAAATTCGATACGATTATATTACGTACGTTTCATTCTTCAGATAAATAATAGACACATGTAGTACTTTCATTGTACTGGCAACTTCGCACTTATTATTAGGGTAGATTGAAAAACTTTGCGTTCCGTCCAACCTGCCGCAACGGCGCCGACGCTCCTCATTCTTTATGCGTGGCAACAAGCAGTCACTCTTCAATACTTTTATATATTCAGTGATATTTCGTTAAAGTTATCTTCAAATTACTTTCTCATAATGTCTAAGCGTAGCGCTGACAACAAAATTAATTACTATGAAAATAAAATTAAAAGACTTAAAGAACATGCAAACAAAAAACGTAATCGTGTGATTATATATTCATCTTCGTCGGATTCCGAGAAAAACCCAGGTTAGTTACGATGTATTTTAATTAACTGATTTCGTATAGGTAAATACGAGTTACAACAATTTTTCAAAACTGTGTAAACTTTTATACTCTTTTTATGTGGTACATAATAAATAATTTAGCATCTCTAAGCTAGCCTGGAGGATATCACTTTGAGGGTATCACGAAGGTATAGCATGATGTGTAAAATATGCCTGGAGGTTGACTGCGGGTCAACACGAGGGTTTAAAAAATGTTAAAAAACGCTTGGCCAGTTGGTTTACATTTGAAACGATGATCGTTTCAGACGACGGAACCATGCAAGATGATATCACGGCGACGCAGCTGCACGTTCCAGTTGAACCTCATGACGTTCAAGAAAACATTGAAATGAAACCAGAGGCGCCGATTCAACTAGCGCAGGATGATTCTCCGCAGCTCGATCCAGAGTTACTATCAGCGCTGGGCGATACCACGGATGAACAACCGATTTACAGTGAAAATATACACCACAGTTTAGCACAACGTTGGATTCCTTTACAAAAAAAAAGGACTTGCCAAGGATCTCAAGGAAAAAATACTTAAAGAGTATCAGATACCGGAGAACTGCAAACTCCTTAAGGCGCCTACTTTGAATCCGGAAATTAAGGCTGCGATCTCAGAAATTATTATTAACCGTGACAAAAATATACAATTGAAACAAGATCAACTAGGCCTCGGTATAAGCGCGCTTAGTAAAACTATTACCCAGCTTCTCCTAGGAGATGATAAAATTCAGGCTATTAAGTTTCTTTCTGATAGCTGTAGGATCCTGACCGACCTACATTATAATTTATACCGAAACTCAGGTGAGGGCAAAACTCATAACTCCCTGTCTGGACAAGTCTTTTACACCTCTTATAAAAGACCACGAAAGAGACGAGACGCTTTTCGGAGAAAAGCTCTCAGAAACCATAATAGCTTCTAAAGCTATTGAGCGACAAGGATCGGTGATTAAAAAATCCGCTCAAAAGGCGACGTCTTTACCCGCACCCACAGCTGGAACATCGACAGCGAGGTCTCGATTTTCGGGAAACGGGACTGGCCCCCCTTATTATGTCTCGGCGAGCAGGGGCGTGGGGGATATCCACGAGCAGCGTCAGCATACCGGCGGCAGCCGACGACGACGCGACGTCGAGCTTCCCCCAGCCAGGGCAAGCACCGTGCCCCGACTCGACGCTAGCGATACAGGTACACGCAGGTCGTTTACAATATTTTTACAAATGTTGGATGACCATCACTAGTAATAGTACAATATTGGATTGGATTAAAAATGGCTACATGATACCATTTTCTAAAAAAGTTTATCAACATGTTGTACCCTCTAACACGATTACGAATGAAGAACAGAGAGATATGTCTGTGGCGCTCGACAATTTGTTACAATTAGGCGCGATACATGAATGTGAGCCACAATCAGATCAATTTATTTCTAAATAACTTCAAAATTAAACGGCGGAAAACGATTTATTTTAAACTTAAAATTGTTAAATAAATTCGTAAGTCAAAATCATTTTAAAACGGAGGACTATAGAACAGCTTGCAAATTAATTCCTCATAACGGCTTTATAGCCACGATCGACTTAAAGGAATCATATTTATTGATACCAATTAATCCATCACACAGAAAATATTTAAGATTTCAATTCCATAATGAAGTCTGT
The DNA here is from genome assembly GCA_963680765.1 of Agrochola lychnidis. Taxonomy (NCBI): domain Eukaryota; kingdom Metazoa; phylum Arthropoda; class Insecta; order Lepidoptera; family Noctuidae; genus Agrochola; species Agrochola lychnidis. Next base: position 2,828,435 of record OY796874.1, on the reverse strand, counting down.
GAAAATTTAACTTATGAATTCAAAGCTATGCCTTACGGCTTATCATCGGCACCAAGAACATTTACGAAAATTATGAGAGAGGTTGTGGCTCATCTCAGATATCGCGGCTATTGATCTGTTATATATTTCGACGATTTGTTATATTATGTGCTGCTGCTGCAGGCAGTATTTTTTGGTCTCAAATGTTTTGCACGCGATATACGTAACTGTTCCATTCTATTACGTGTCGATAATACCACAGCATTAAGGCTACATTAATCACATGGGTGGTATCCAATACCCCCATTTAAATGACTTGACACGAGAAATCTGGCGTTGGTGCGAAGAGCGAAATTTATTTTTAACTGCCTCTTATATTAAAAGCAAAGATAATAAAGAAGCTGATAAAGAATCTCGCAAGATTAACAAAGACATAGAACTAAAATTGTCGGATGAAGTTTTTGATAAAATTATGACTAGACTAGGCAAACCTGAGATCGATTTATTCGCTTCTCGCACCAATGCCAAATCTCAGCAATACGTATCATGGAAACCAGACCCGGATCCCGTAGTGATAGACGCGTTCACAATTCAGTGGGATAACATGTTTTTTATGTCTTCCCACCTTTTTCTTTAATATTAAAATGTTTAGAAAAAGTTATTATAGATAAGGTTGAAGGCATACTTGTCTTTCCCCATTGGCCTTCGCAACCCTGGTTCCCTCTATTAAAAAAATTACTCACTTCAGATATTATACAATGTCGCCCATATGACCGCCCGAATTTTTCTGAATATTCATGAAAAATGATCGAAAAATAACTTTCAAAGGGGGGTCTATCTTTAATATTTTTCATGTTATACAATTTTTTATGTTTTGAATTTCGTTTGCCATATCTCCGATGTTATTGGCTCGATTTGGATTCTTTTTATTATTTCTAAAAGCTTATGAGTTATTTTATCGGATTAACTAACATTTTATTAAAATTTGTCAACCATGCAAAAATAATAGAGGTGATAACAAATTTAAAAAAAAAAAATCATATTAAAAAAAAATACACAAGTGTAAGAAGTTCATAAAATAATAGGGAGGGATTTTGAAAAAAAAAAATTGAAAACAAAAAAAAAAAATAAGATAGACCCCCCTTTTAAAGTTATTTTTCAATAATCTTTCATGAACATTCAGAAAAATGCGGGCGGTCACATGCCGATGGGCGACATTGTATTTATAAATTCAGAAAATAACAATATATGGTCTTCCTCTAGGAACCCTCTAATCAAAGGAGTTACCCTGGGTGCAGCGAAGCTCTCAGGAATGCGTTGATAAAACGAGGTGTCCCTATGGCCTCTTTAGATTTAATGATGGCATCTTTAGCCATGAACACATTGAAACAATATGCTGTGGCCTTAAAAAATTGGTGGCAGTATTGCCTTAATAATGAAATAGATCCATACAAATCTTGTATACCGTCAGTGTTATCATTCTTAACGGAACAGTTCGATAAAGGTGCAGCTTACGGCTCTCTTAATAGTTACCGTTCGGATTTAAGTTTACTATTTGGCAATGATTTAGGATCTCATGAACAGATCAAAAGGTTATTAAAAGGAACTTTTAAATTAAGGCCAAACATCCCAAAATACACATCTACGTGGAACCCTCAATTAGTTTTACAACACATCGTCCAATTGGGCCCTAATATAGAATTACCTTTAAAAAAGATTTCCCAGAAGCTTGTAATCTTATTAGCCTTATGCACAGCTCACAGAGCGCAAACAATTACCATCATCTTCCTGCCCTTGTCCCATGTTACTTAGGGTCGGCGCAACACGTTTTCTTTTTCCACTCTCCCCTGTCAACCGTCACGCTATCATTCACTCCCTTCTCTTTCATATCATTCCTCACACAATCCATCCATCTTTTCTTTGGTCTTCCTCTCCCGCTCCATCCATCAACATTTATATTCATTACTCTTTTAGTCACATGCGTTTCTTCTCTCCTCATCACATGCCCATACCAGGCCAAACGATTTCCTTTCAACTTTTCTGTCACTGGCGCCACTTTTAAACTTCCTCTTATATACTCATTTTTTACTTTATCCATTTTTGTCACTCCACACATCCATCTCAACATTCTCATCTCCGCTACATGCAATCTTTTTTCATCCGTCTTTTTCACGGCCTAGCATTCCGATCCAATTACATCAATTAAAATTAAAAACATTAATATTTGTCCTAACGGAGTAAACATTATATTTTCCGATATCATTAAAACATCTGCGGTCGGTCGTGACCACCCAATTCTATTCCTGCCTTACTTCAAAGAAAATATAAATATTTGTCCAGCGACAACTTTGAAAGATTATTTGTCGGTTACAAAAGATTTAAGGGCAGTTACAGTTGGAAACCTTCTGATGACATACAAGCGACCGTTTATGGCCACCTGCACACAAACCATTAGCTGATGGATTAAGGCAGATGCTTGCAGAGAGCGGCGTGGATGTGTCGAAGTTTGGTGCGCACAGCACCCGACACGCTGCCACATCCACGGCGCGCTCGCAAGGCGTCTCGCTTGACATCATCAGGAAGACTGTTGGTTGGTCGCAATCATCGCAGACGTTTGCTAAATTCTATAATCGTCCAGTGAGCGATGATGCTTGTTTCGCAAGATCAGTTTTTCTCCCTGGTTAACAATCGGGACTTTATTATCTGTGATTACAAGTGTCCATTTATCTGCTTGTGTTTTCTTGTGTCTAACAAAATTATAAAACCTTATTTTTTGTTTTGTGCAAATCTAAGAATGTTGGAGTTGTGTTGAGTAATTAAATGATTTCTAGTAGTAAAACACTAGTTTTATTCTTATTCATTTAATACTATCTAATTACAAAATTTTTAATCTCTAAACATCTACATGTGTCTATTATTTATCTGAAGAATGAAACGTACGTAATACAATTGATGATTAAACGAACTTACCTGCAAGTGAAGTTCTATCCCAATTATATGAGTACGTTTCATTCGAAGATAAAGGTCCCTCCCTTCCCAGAGCCTTTAATCTAAAAAAATTATAATAGGACTCTAAAAAATGAGGAGCGTCGGCGCCGTTGCGGCGGGTTGGACGGAACGCAAGCAGGGAAGTTTTTCAATCTACCCTAATAAGTGCGAAGTTGCCAGTACAATGAAAGTACTACATGTGTCTATTATTTATCTTCGAATGAAACGTACTCATATAATTGGGACAGAACTTCACTTACAGGTAAGTTCGTTTAATCATTAATTATTCCACACAAAACTGTTAAACATACTAGTATATTTTGAGACATGAGTTACAGTACCTATTTTCTCAGGTTGGAGTGTTGCTAGTTAATTGACCACGACTTTCTTACCATAGATTTCACTTTTTTTTTTATATTCACCATAAAGTTTTCAAAATTATTTCCTAAATTTTTCCTTGATTTCGTAAAATTTTAATTAACTTTTAAAAAGGAGCACTCAAACCACACGCACATTGGAGTGAAAGGCATGATTCTAAGTATGTATAAAACCACACACCGGCACACCGTGCTCTCTACATAAATATTTAAATCGTTCGTTTTGACAGTGTAGATATAAGTGAATCTTATTGGGTTTCAGAATTCGATAAAAAAAAGCGAAGACGAGGACGAGGTGATTTGGGAACCTGACTACGCCACTATACGTGACGTAGTTAATAATGCAATTCAAACATCTGCGGGAATTGGTACGTAATATTGAGAATAAATTTGGAAAATTGTTTACGTTTAACATTGGACTGGTCTATAGTTGTTAAGGTTACTACGGTCGCCTTTTTTTTAAGAACTGTCGAAGAAGAGTTAAAACTACTGCTGCTGAGTAGATCCAGTTCTCAATTATTATTGTCATATTCAGTTACTCAATTATTATTATAAAATTCAGTTACTCAATTATTGTCAAATTGTGTTTGGAGAACGCTTTGTAAGGCCTCTGTCGCGAAGTCCGCGGGCAGCGGAAAGGCGGCGGCGGTGGCGGTGGGCGGCGGCCGGAGGCGGCGCGGCTCCGCATAGTTTTATACAGAACCGCTCGCTCCCCATCCCGCTGCCTTCGAGGCCAGTTACATATAAATCTATGCATTTGAACGCGCTACCCTCGCGCCGCTGTCGCCGCCGCCCCGCTGCCCGCTGACTTCGGCTTCCTGTAACGAAGTCGCAGCCGCACCGGCGCGAGACCGCTAGTTTGTGTATACGAATAAAAAAATATTCAAGGGGGTTCGATAATGTTGGCCACAGACTATACGAACCAAATGTTTAGTGTTCGATGTTCGAGATCACCATGTTGTTCATTTGTGCGTACACGCCTATTAGTCCAAGAATATTAGTCAAATGTGGGCAAGTATCTCAGAATGAGAGATAGTCAGCTATAAACTTGTATAGGTAAACCTTTATTTTGGCACCCTAAAACTTGTCTCAAAACCTACTTATCGTAGGGTGTCCGCGACTACAGATATTCCAAGGTCAAAGGTCAAAAAAACTACTTTTCACACATTTATTGCAAATATCTCGTTTCTTATGGGTTTTATGCTAGGTATTTGTACGTTTGTAAATATTGTAGAAGATTAAATTTTTTCAACTTTTGCTTAAACATTTCTTTTATATCTTGAACCATTTTCGAGATAGAGGGTAGAGCGCGCGCAGTGATACCTAAGTATATATAATTTTTTGTTATTTTTATGTACATATTATGTTCAGTTATATTCACACTCATTTCCGTAATAAATTTTGTTTACCTGATATTTATTATCAAGCAGGGGGACGTTATTACGTCATTCGCGAGGTTTTTGTTGAAAATCAGCGCCTTAACCGTAGGTTCGTCCGAAGTTGCGGCATTTCGCTGAGCAATGACCTATTCTTGCACAGATGCGACGCACAGATTAATTGCTCTTGTTATTGTTGTTTGCTTGTTACAGAAAATTTTACTATTCCACATTTTGTTTGTTTTGAATGTTTGTTGTTTTCATTTGATAATGCAAACAAAATTGTAAATTGTCTTTGGTATCTGGCCTTGACATAAGCAATAGACAAAATTTGTCGAACTTTTTATTAGTTTTCGAATCTGAATACGAGGCTTTTGGCTTTTTGTGAATGTATATTTTATGACTTATGTATTTTTTTGTGTAATGTGCGTTTATTTTGTGTAGAATAAACAATTTTCCTTTCTTTTCTTTTTTCTTTCTTTTCTTTCAGTGTTTAACTATTTAGAGTATCATTTGAGGTCATATTGTTTCTTCACGCAATAAGTGGCTGTGACACGACTTCTGCGCTCTTTAGAAAAGGAAAAAAAGCTTTTGTAAAAACACTCGAGAAACTTCCGAATTTAGATCATATTGCTGCAGCATATAAAGAAGAAAACTGCCCGATTCAATCATTATTTTAGAATGGAGTGCGAACCTTGTTGGCAATCTATAATGCTCCAAAATCTGAGAACTGTATCGATCGTCTTCGCTATGGACAATTCATCAAGTTAACAAAACTGAATAAACCTGTGCAGTTATCAAATCTTCCACCAACAAGTGCAGCAGCTCACCAACATTTCAACCGTGTTTATTATCAAGTTGACTTGGTTAGGGCATGATTTAGAACCCCAGAATTGTGGTTGGATAATATGTAATGAATTCTTGGATCCTGTTATGACAATGAATCCACCAGCTCCTGAGGAATTGCTTAAGACAATATTCTGCAACTGCAAAAATGGTTGTGGTTCGCCATGTGGATGCAGGAAAGCAGGGTTGCAGTACTCTTTAGCTTGACGCCAGTGTAATGGGCAAGCTTGTCTTAATGCTTCATTATATCAGAGATGAAGACGGTACTTTTGACCCCGAAATCCTGGAAGAACTGGAGACAAATATCGTTGAAGACGAGAACACAGAGGAATTTGAAATTTTACAGCGACCAGAAGATGATGAAAAAGAAGCAGAAAATTGAAATTAGAACTTGTAGTTCTTATTATTATTAATTTTTTTAAATTTCAACGTTCATAAATGTATGAAATGGTATTTTTCAATAAAAACATTAATTAAAATTAAAATTTCCATACTTTCTAGTCACTAAATATAAACTAATATAAAGAAAAAACTAATATTTTTAAATAAATTCATAATAAACTAAACAAACATTACACCAAAATTTAATTAATTATAACATAACACCCTAGAGGTCGCCAAAGTAAAATCGTTCAGAGAACAACTATTGTATTCATTTACCCCTCTTGAGCCATGTAGACGTTGTTAAAGGCATTAACAAACTTAAACCTAACAGTTCCATTGGACCCGACAACATCCCCCCTTCATAGTTAAAGACTTAAGTAATATTTTCATCGATCCTCTTTGCCACATTTTTAATTTAGCCTTGCAGACTGGTACATATCCCTCTGAGTGGAAAGTTTCTGGAGTTACACCCATCCCAAAAACCAAAAACAAAGTTCCGTAGAAGAATACCGCCCTATCGCAATTCTATCTTCCCCAGCGAAGGTCTTCGAGAACATCCTGCATAGTGCTATTTATGAGCAAATAAACAAATATCTCTGTAATGAGCAGCATGGTTTCAGAAGCAAAAGATCAGTCGACACAAATCTCCTAACACTGGTGGATTATATCTCGTCTAGTTTGGACCGCAGGCGTCAGGTAGACGTTCTTTACTTCGACTTCCGGAAGGCGTTTGATAGGATCAACAATGACGTGCTGCTAATGAAGCTTAGCAAAATAGGGTTCTCACCATCTCTCCTCTTTTTCTTTGCAGACTACCTACGTGATCGACAGCATTTTGTTAGGCTTGGTATGTACGTATCGGGTACCTATCACACGCGTTCCGGTGTGAGTTAAGGCTCAATTTTGGGGCCTTTGTTGTTTCTCATCATGGTCAATGATCTTCCTCAAGTTCTGCTTCATGCAAGATGTCTCTTGTATGCTGACGACTTGAAACTGTACCTGGAAATAAACTCCGAGCGTGACAGTTTCGCACTGCAGCAAGACATTGATGCAATATACAAGTGGAGCGTTGACAACAAGATGGAGTTTAATTCGTCCAAATGCTTTGCTATGACATTCGGTTGAATGCGGCACCCAGTTAATTTTGATTATAACTTAAATAATAATACCATCACAAAGTCAACAGCCATAAAAGACCTGGGAGTCACATTCGACCGAAAACTCACCTTCCACGACCATATGACCATGGTAGCTAAACAATCCTACCAAAGGGTTAGGTTTTGTTCTACGTAACTGCCGCGATTTTCGCACCGTTCATGCCATCAAAATATTATAATGCACTTGTACGTAGCAAGCTGGAAACCAGCTCTTGCGTGTGGAATCCACATGAAAGTACCTACGCACTTTTATTAGAAAAGGTACAAAAAGCGTTCCTTAGGTACCTATATAAGCAGAAGCACGGCTACTATCCTTACCTCTATCCGACTAAATTCTTACTGGGTTGCCTTGGATACAACTCGCTAGAGGTAAGGCAAGCTCGAGTTCAGCTCACAATAGCCTGTAAGACTCTGCGTGGCGCTATTGACGCTCCTGACCTGCTTGATGTGCTGGCGCGCTTCTTTGTCCCAGACAATTACTGCCGGGGCAGAAGGCACAGGCTTGTTTGCCGTGCCTCCATGTCGTACTGTTGCACGTGCTAAGTCGCCAATTCCTCGCACTCTGGCTGCGCTTAATGATCTCTTGGATTCTAATCCTACAACCGACCTGTTTGCGGATGGATGGACGAAGTTTTTATTGATATGTCAGGAGTACTGTGAGTGGAATTTGTGAATGTGTTGTAACTTGCTTTTTTTATATTTAAGTTTTCATGTTTTTATTTTGTACATTTTAATGTGTCTTAGGTATTATCTTAGTTACTGTAATTGGTTTAACACAACCGTTGTTGCTAAATAAATAAATAAAACAAGAAAACAAGTCAATTTCATCAGCTACCCTGTTGAGCGTGCAGTGCGCGCGTCAGCGGTGCGCGCTGAAGCAGATTGGTGCGCGCGGTCGGCACCACCAGCAGCCGCGGTCGCCGCCGTCTGCTCACATACTCATCTGGTACGCACAGCCGAATTGACTGTAGTATAGCAAGATTTTAAATTTTTCCCCACATTACATGGAACAAGTATGTGGCTAGTACTATAAAAAAAATATAAAATATAAAAAACTTTATTGTTCAAGTAAACAGTACAAATTCAAATAGCACTAGCCTCCACACTAGGATTCCCTGTGTCGTGGAGACTAGTCTCTTTCGTCTTACAACTCTAATACATAGTAGGTACTATATGTAGGCACTTAAGTAACATCAGTCGGTAAGATTTGTGAAGTGACAATAATCGAATGTTATTCCAGTACAATAAATTCACCTTAAAATATTGTAATAAAGTTACATGCATTATATTTAAACGTGTTTGGTGTATTGTATACGTGTGTGGTGTGGATGTGTGATGAATGAGTGAGTTAAGGTGGGTTTGGACCAAACGAAGATAAGACAAGGTAAGAGCAAATCCTTTCCTGACATCCCCAACATTTCTGCAGGTATGGATAGACCAACGAAAGAATACTCCCACTCCGTTTAGACAAAGGGACACCAGAAAAGTGGGTACAGAAAAAGCTTTCGCTCGTATGGTCCAAGTCGACCTTTATGTATTAGTGTGATGAATATGTGTGTTGTGCTCATGAGTTAAGGAACTTCTCTGTGCTTTTGTAGTCCATTCCTGCCAGAAATTTTGGAAGGTGATTTTTACATTTAGTTCGCGCTTAGGCTCTAATTTATAGTATCCAACCATTCCCAAAATAAATAAGGTTGGATACAGCAAAGGGTATCCCGGATATACTCCATGTAACCTCAAATACTTAATCTAATATATTTGTTTTGTATCCGCTCCAGCATCGTACTGTAGTTGGCTTCACTAGGACTCCAAATAACCGTGTTGTATTATAAACTATACGGCGTGTTTTTAATCGGGATTACAGGTGGTTGACCTCGAATGATACTTTAAATCAGCGCAGCGGTCGGCAACCTTTTGGCAGGCAAGGGCCACAAGGTGGCAAAATAAACTAAAGGCGGGCCGCACTTGTGATATTAACCCTAGAAACCCAATATACCTACGTATTCTTGGTCATATCCAACAGAAAAAATAAAAAATGCTATTAAAAATTGTTAAACCATACGAAATTTTGGGCTTTCTAGCTAGAAAAATAACCACCGTAAATCATTCAGAAATGAAAACTACAAAGAACCTAAATAGGTAACAGATTTTATACAAATTTCAGTGTGATGTCTGAGGTTGCGTTTGGGAGGCTATTTCTTGTATGCTAGCTGTCAAATTTGTAGTTGCAATTTGTAGAATGGCTCTCAAATGCTCATCTGTGAGACGAGAAGCATATTAATGTTTTCTATAATTTACAATTGAAAAAGTTTTAGCCTTATTTATAACTTATTTACAAAACATTCACGGGCCGCAAGTAACACGTTCGCGGGCCGCATACGGCCCGCGGGCCGCGTTTTGCCGACCGCTGCTTTAAATAGTTAAACACTGCGCGCGCTCTGCCCTCTATTTCGAAAATGATACAAGATGTAAAACAAAATTGAAACAAAAGTTGAAGAAAATTTAATCCTCTACAATATTTACAAACATACAAATAGCATAAAACCCATAGGGAACGAGATATTTCCAATAAATGTGTAAGAAATCGATTTTTTGACCTTTGACCTTGGAATATCTGTAGTCGCAAACACCCTACGATAAGTAGGTTTTGAGACAAGTTTTAGGGTGTCAAGATAAAGGTTTATACAAGTTAGAAACCCCTAATATTCCTGGACTATACAGGATGAAATTGAAAACATGCGACAAATTGAAATGGGAGATTCAGTAACTGTTACTTAATCATTATAAATTTTTATTTCCGAAATATAAATTGTTAAAAAAAATCGTATAATTATCGTCTTAGATAGTGCAAACTAAATTATTGTCTTCACGTAGACACGATTTTATGGCGTTCCAGTAAAATTAAATAAATTTAAAACAAACAAAAAATTCAAGTATCAATTTAAGGCTCGTTCAGACCAGCGCGACACAAAGGCACCGCTCTTCGCGCGCGATTTTTTTTTCACAATTTAAATTTCGGAAATCGTATAGCAAGGACTGTAGAAGTCACCATGCCACTTAATATATTTCCGATCTTTTCGTGACTTGATTCCCAGCTTTTTAATCTATCGACACAGATTTCTGCGCGACACATGCAGGTTGTCACGTGTTTTTTACCACTGATTCATAATTTTATTGCAATCGTCTATTGTTTGTACAGACGCCAGCACATCAGGCTACTACAATCTGTCAAATTTATTTAATAGATTTTCAACTTTATCGCCCAAGTATAAGGTATAAAGTTGATTGGGAAAATTTGACAGTTTCGGGTAGCTTGATGTGCTGGCGTCTGTACTAGCTAGGACGCGAATGTGTCTGTGTAGCTGCGTCACAGCCTGTGCTCACGGCCTGTCTGCCTTTATCTTTATTGCAATTCATAATGTACACAAAAATTAATTGAAACAATTATGGACCCTGTCGGGCTCTCTTGGACGCTAAGCCTGACTGTGATGTGTTCGCGGATGAATGGAAGAAGATCTTGTCAGTATGTCTGGAGTATTGTGAGATGAGCGTATGACTGTCGAGTAGTTGTATACTTTTGTTTACTGGACCTTAATAATCTTTTGTCTTTAATTAACTAATGTAATTGGCCTTGGCCGTTTTATGTTAAATAAATAAATTTCTTTTAAAGGAGTGTCAGTGGCTGACCATTGGAAAGTCATAATGACGCCATTATATTAGTAGATTATCAAACTTGTCAAAATCAACAATTAAGAAATCAATGATAGACCATTCTGACACTATTGTAATAGCAGACTTGAGGCCCAGTGCGCAAACTTAAACACGTGACTTTGTCATCATTAGGAATTTTCCTACATTTTGTCGAGTTATGCAAACATAAATAAAAAAAAAAAAAAAAATGTAGGGAACAGCTGATTTTTTTTTCGCGATTTCAGGTTTGGTCCCAAAGTAAAAGTTGTTTATAAATGATCAGTAAAGTCACGTGTTAAAGTCCAGCCCGTCCCATCTTTTGATGTCCTCCCTCCGGATAACGCCCTAAGCCGAGGCTCGTACCCCACAGGGGGTGCCCTTAGCGAGCATTCATCCTAAGCTTTTTAGCTTAGTTTATGTGTGCCCTGGCTGGAGGCTTTGAGTGTAACAGCTTAAGGCAACCACAGGATTGACCGGTTAAACAGCCACGGTTTTCGGAACCAGCTGTGAGATGCACTACAGAAAAATAAAAAAGTTGCGCAAAACTTAACATTTATATAGGTTTGAAAAATAAACTTTTTTTTTTCCCTTGCTAATTTGAGTAAAAGTAAATAATTACTAATAATAATTGTGATTTTCAGGTGGTATTGCAATTATGCATTCTTCGGTCGTGACTATGCTCTTCCGGGGAGCCTTTCATGAGTACGTATCTTGTAAAAACAGTGTTCAGCATTAATTTAGGGTCAGCGCCAACCTAGGGAGCCAACAAAGCGAGTAATTCTATAACAACTGAAAGGAGATTTTATTAGCAAATTGGCAGTTTGTATTTTACATTTTTTTTTTTCTTGACTTTGACAACGTCATGATTTAGTAGCAATTCTGTTTCAAAAACGTTTTTATACTCAATCACTAAGGATACCATATCGCAGTAAATCGTGTGACTGTGGTACTCCCTGGCCGCGCCACAGTGAAGAATTAAAAAAGCAAATTTCTGGCTAAATTTTATTTACCATTAATATACCCTACTATACAGTGTGATTTTTCATAATGTGCACATATCGAAATGAGGGAATCTATGCTTAATTTTAACGACAGAAAAAATATTAAATCATCTATCGCAATGAAACAAACTCCATAATGATTGGAAGTAATTAGGCGTCCATACATAAAATGAAAATTGAGAAAAAAAAAAACTACCCTCAATTGAAAATAAACATGTTCTTTTTTAGCAGAAATCTGTATTTTTTCATAAATTTTTTTACACAATTTTTTTTTTCACTAAAATTGTAAAATTTATAAATAAGATGCCAAAGAAAAAAAATTTTTTTTTTAGGTACTAAAAAAATAAAAAAAACTAAAGTTTAATATTATTTTCGTCGATAAAATTAAGCATAGATTCCTTCATTTCGATATGTGCACATTATGAAGAATCACACTGTATAAGTATGGTACATAAATGGTAAGTATTTGATTACGTGCTTATTTTATTTATTTAGTTTTTTAAGTATACAAATTATGTATTAGGTATGTTGAAACTGTTTGTAGGGTAGGGTCACCATTTCGCTTGAAATTAGGACCAAAGGGGGCGTGTTGCCTTATGGGCACATTACAACCAGAGCCGCTCGGCTCAACCCCCCAGGACTCCTTCATCCCCGCTCACGGCGCTCAACTGCGCAGGTCCTAGCGCAGGTGACTGCTTACTCCTACTCGCCATCAGCTGGTTTTAGTGACAGTCGAGCCCGCCACCACCCAGTCACGGGGGGTCACGGTTAGGAGTGGAAGTTGGAAAGGCGAAAAAGGGAGGAGTGGGGATACGGATAGGATAGAGTAGGGAGGGTTTGTGAGATTTGGGACAGGAAGGCATAAGACGGGAAAGAATGAGGTCAAGGGAATTGAGGAAGGGATGCAAAGACGCCTGGTGGTTTTAGTTACGTCTATTTCTTATGGAATTAGACCAAGAACGGGGTGGCAACCTCGGGAAAATGCATCCGCCAGACTTGTCTTGAGGATCTACACGACTGTAGCGCTCTCCCTCAAGACCCCGCCAACACTACCACCTCTGAGGGAGACGGTAGGGTAGGCCTGCATCTATACTATAAAACAAAGCGTGTCGTTTGTGCAACTGCAAAAGCATAAATCCAGAACCCCCTGATTGTCGTTTAAGAAAAGTAGTTAAATTTCCATAATTTTTCAAGTCAATGCCGTTTTTAACATGAACTGTAAATTTCAGCATGGAATAAATTGCCCACAATGTAGATGGTTTTTAGTTTTAGTAATCTCATTAAAATACGCCAAAAATATTGTTTCGGAGAATATGTTCACTTTTTAAAAAGTAGTTTAAATTTTATATTATTGTTATAACACGAAATATTAGGAAATACCTAACTTTATAGCTATTGTACAACTCTAAACTGTTAGCATTTATGTACAGACGCCAGCACATCAGGCTACCACAATCTGTCAAATTTATTCAATAGATTTTCAACTTTATCACTGAAGTTTAAGGTTCAAAGTTGATTGGGAAAATTTGACAGTTTCGGGTAGCTTGATGTGCTGGCGTCTGTACATAGCAATGAATTTACTAAAGCTCCACTCAGCGAAAGTAAAAAACTTTAGAATTATAAAAGGTTTTGTGGAAAAAATATCGTATCTCTACTGGACTATTAGAGATTAATTGAAACATGAAACTTTGTTTTTAGTTCTGCTACTTCACGATAGCTGATGACAGCGTGCGGAGAGCAGCTATCTTTTCAAACACCTCGTTTTACATCTGAAATTATGACTGTGTTTAATCCACTTTTGAAAGGCTTTTATTTTTCGGCCATTTTTTATTCATCTCCTGTTTTATTATTCGCAGGTTAGCACCGAAAGGCTTTGAGTACCCTGATGTATTTAACTATCTACAATATTCGGCGTTTGGGTTTCCTATAGCTATTGCTATGTTTTTTTTTAATATATTATATCACGAGTGTCTTGTTAGCACGTAAGTAAAATAGTAAGTAATGTTAATTAGACATGACCATAGTTTTCATCGTGCGGTTGGGTAAACCATGTACGTTCGTCTAGCGCGACCCTTGAAAAATGCAGAAATGCATTTAGGTAAAGATGAATTTATTATAGACTATCTTTTTACCGAGGCTTCGCCCGCGTGGACGTTGCCACTTTTGCACACAGCGACCCAAAAAGAAAATGTATTTATTGAGACTCGTACAGGAAATCACAGATTAAACTAAAACACACTCATTAAAATATTAATAAAAAAATTAAAAATAAAAACCAATAAAAAGTAGAAAGTCCTGTAAGAGGCCACAAGGCTCCTATATCAGCATATATTATATAGCAAACGACATGATATCGCAAAATGGAGGAAATATAGTTGTGGTATGCAGTAATTGCGGTTTTCCGAGATATTTCGCAGCTAATATTAGAGGGTAGACAAAACTATTTATTCTACCGTAAACGTCATTTATATGGTTTTTCAAAGAACAAAATTTATCTAAAGATATCTCAAGAAAGAGTCAGTTTCAGTGAGGGCGACCCCTTTATACAGGGTGTTTGGCAGAGCGTTGAACATACGAAAATGGTGGATAGGTGGGGTCATCTGCTACTTACTCAGCCCTAATTTATTTGGCCCTGACGCCCTGGAAATTAAAAAATTTTTTTTTTCTTTCTTCTAGTTTCACAACTTTCTTAACTTTAAAGTGTAGTTTTTATTTAAAAAAATGGGTAAAATAGGTATTTTTTTTTTAAATTTTAGTATTGGCAGATTCTTATAACAGAAAGATGTAAAAAATACTTAAATCCTAATTTCAACCTGCATTAAAAAAAAAAACAAAAAAAACCAGGAGGCCAGGGCCAAATAAATTAGGGCTGAGTAAGTAGCAGATGACCCCACCTATCCACCATTGTCGTATGTTCAACGTTCTGCCAAACACCCTGTATGATGTACGTGTGTAGGTGTTTTTTTTATCTTTCTTTGCGTCCTGTTTACCGCAAATAAACGAATTTGCTTTTTTTTTTCTTTCTATATGATACATTTAAGGGTCACCGCACACGGGCTTCACGCCACAGCCACAAACGCCGCCACGAGAAGCTAGAAGCGGCTACAACGGTAGCTGAGGCGCGCGACAGCCACTTGTGGCCGGTGGTCAACACTTGCGGTCGGTGACTGTTACTTTTTTTAACCCATGCGTGCGGTGTCATAATGGACTCGGACGAAGAAGGTTTAATTGCGCTGCTTCTGATAAAAAAACGTCGTAGAAGACGAAACCAAACAAACAGGTTGACTGAGGTAAGCGAGAGACGGGTGGGGGGGGAATCGCACGAGTGGCGTGTGGCAGCGTTTTGTGTCGGCGTTTAGTGGCCGGTGCGGGCTACAAGAAGCGAGCAGCGACGATTTGTAGCGTGTGGCGGCCACCGGCGTCAACCGTGTGCGGCGAGTCCATATAAAATGTATGAAAACTACAGGAAATATGCCGGTGGCGTCGTTTTGTGGTTGTGGCCGGTGGCCCGTGTGTTCCCTAAGTTCAATGGATTGGTTCGGTATGTATGAAATTGCATAAATTTTGTTTCACTAATATTGATCTTTAAATTGTTCGCTTCAAGCCACTCTATAGACGTTTGGAGGGCCGTGTTTATTTATAGCTCGTATATATTCTTATCGCTGTCCTTTAAATATAATAGTAGTGTAGTCCGCAAATAGTACACATTTGTGGTTAAAAATATTTCGAAAGTCATTTATGTAGAGCTGATTATTATTATTATTTATTTTATTTATCAAACAAAGTTTATAAAAAATCTTAACTTAAAAACAATGCCCCGCAAAACCGTTTTCACGGTTTGTCTGTGGGAACAGAACAAATAAAATTATAAATAAGGTTTATTAGAGCGGACACTTAATTTCCACTTACTGCATGCACATCTATAGTAACAAACGAATATATCCTTACATCAAATGACTTATAACACAAAAATTAAATAAACTACCAAATCACTCATCTGCTCTCCCCAACAATCTGCAAACCACTTTCCTAAGAACATTGCTTACAAACTCCTGAGAAAGAACCGCTTAAGTGACTTGGCAAATTTACCCTTCACTTCCTGATTTCTTATATCAACAGGTAGTTGGTTGAGAAGGTATGGTACTCTTTTATCAAGCGTTCGGTCGCCAAAATAATTCCTTATTCTAGGTACATCAAATTTACCTGCTGATACCATCCTATTGGACCCAAGATCTCTTGTTCACTAACGAGACCCTGTGCGATCTAACAATTACATACTTCTAGAAATCTTAAATGAAACAGCCATAGTTCAGTACACAATCATGTAGCATTTTTATTTTATTAAGAGAAAAAACATAAATGTGAAAATTATATTTAGTACTTAACTACTTATTTACATATATAGTGTGAGCATTGCGTCGTGAGTATCTTCCACTAGTTTAGCATAATCAGGTTTGTAGTTTGAGATTGCCAGCCTTAAAGAATCCAATATATGAGCGTCAGCAGTAGGTGATTACGTTGGGTAGTCTGGTCTACGTATTTATATTTTTTGCCTTGCCACGATCGACTGGACTAACAGTCGCGATCGACCTGTTGGCCACCCCTGATGTAGGGCAAGAACAACGGTGGATCTAAAATACTGCCTTGTGGCACGCCATAACTATTTAATAAAAATGAAGACTGAAATAACTCTCTCGTTTTAGATTGATCATCATCATCATCATCATTTCAGCCGAAAGACGTCCACTGCTGGACATAGGCCTCCCCTTAGCACCTCCTCTTTGACGGATTCTGTGCTTTCCGCATCCAGCGGATTCCTCATTATATCTTGATATTTCTATAATTTAATTTGATCAGTAGCGACAGTGGTTTCGATATGCCGTTGTTCTACCATTTTCCATAGTGCACCGGCGCCGCACTTTTTTAACCGACTTCCAAAAAGGAGGAGGTTATATATTCGTCGCGTATGTTTTTTGTGGACCGATTTTAGAAATTATTTTTTTGTTTGAAAGGGTGTGCTCTCGAATTGGTCCCATATAAATTTTATTAACTTTGCTTTGATGGTTTTTGAGTTTGCTACAAAAAACGTATTTTTTTCCCACTTAGTATGTAGATGATATGATAAGTTTCTGTCACTGGTAGCAGGTAGTGGTATTCGAATGTGTATGGGGTAGGTACCACAACTAAAAAGTGAAAAATAAAAACTTTTTACAAAAAAAAAAACAACCGACCTCCAAAAAAACAAAAAAAAAAACACTACAAAGTGAAAAATAACTTTAATTTCGGAAGTCAGTGGCAATAAACGAAAATAAAAACCCAAGACACCGACTTCCGAAATTAGTTATTTTTCACTTTGTTTTTTTTTTTGTTTTTTGGAGGTCGGTTGTTAGATAGAATATTCTTTATTATGTACACCATAAAAATTACAGACATTAATATAGACATTTTACATTGGGTGACACAATGGGCGGTCTTATCGCTAAAAGCGATCTTTTACAGACAACCTTTGGATGGATTTAAATGGAAAAGGAGAGACAATACTGCAGGTAGTCAGTGGTGTACCATTTACATATACAACAGATACACAGATACATAAAGCATATACCTATATAAATATTTATTATTGTTGTTGTTTTTTATTATTGTTTTTTTTTGTAAAAAGTTATTCATCTTGCGCTCATGTGCTGCTCCGTTGCGGCTCCGGCGTCATGTACATGAAGCCTAAAGGTCAAGGGTCTCGCTAGGCTAGGAATAATCTCGTTAGCAATCTGTACATAAATATTTGTACTGCTGAGTATCAGAATCAGAAAATGGTGATCAGTGTGTGTAAATGTATGTGGTTTAACCCTCAACCCTACATTACAAATCGTATTTTATCACAGCTTATAACCTAATGATCGCCTGGGAGACGTCTTTTTATTAAAAATCGATTTTCTATAATAAAACTTTTACTGAAGAATCTTTAAACGTAATAAAAGGCAAGCGTTCTGCCTTTCAAAACATAAAATATAAGGTAAAAAAAAAACATAATCAATATTGTGTTGAAAAATTGAGAAATCTAAAATGTCCTACATATGTTCTGTTATAAATCTTCTATATTTAATACTTATGATCACCTACTAGGCGATCGCAAAATCAGAATCTCGGTAACGCAACCCGGGTGGCGTAAATACAAAGGCGGATACGACAGTAGCTGTTCTGTAACGCAACCGCGTTCATATGAATAAAGTATTACAAACACGATTACACTACAAACATTTGAAAACTGCAATGTGATCGGCTCCGAAAGACATTGTTTTAACAAAAAAAAGCGGCCAAGTGCGAGTCGTACTCGCCCATGAAGGGTTCCGTAGCAGCAAGTAACGATAAGTTTACGATTTATGACGTATTAAAAAAAAACTACTTGCTAGATCTCGTTCAAACCAATTTTCGGTGGAAGTTTACATAGTAATGTACATTATATATTTTTTTTAGTTTTATCATTCTCTTATTTTAGAAGTTACAGGGGGGGGGACACACATTTTACCACTTTGGAAGTGTCTCTCGCACAAACTATTCAGTTTAGAAAAAAATGATATTAGAAACCTCAATATCATTTTTGAAGACCTATCCATAGATACCCCACACGTATGGGATTGATGAAAAAAAAAATTTTCAGTTTCAGTTCTAAGTATGGGGAACTCCAAAATTATTTGTTTTTTTTCTATTTTTGTGTGAAAATCTTAATGCGGTTCACAGAATACATCTACTTACCAAATTTCAACAGCATAGCTCTTATAGTTTCGGAAAAAAGTGGCTGTGACATACGGACGGACAGACAGACAGACAGACAGACAGACAGACAGACAGACAGACAGACAGACAGACAGACAGACATGACGAATCTATAAGGGTTCCGTTTTTTAACGGAACCCTATAAATGACTGCAATACAGCTTGTAAGTACTCGCTCTGTCTACACTGCAGATATCAATCAGTCTTTACCTACTAACATAGTTTATAATCTCCTGTTGTTGCAAACCATTAATGGATCATGTTATCTGACAAATAAAAAGTAATAATAATAACCTCACCGCTGTATCTCTACGTTGACGTCGTGGTGGGGTTTGCTCACTCCTCAAGCACCTCAGGACATGTTGCCCCTTGTCGCGTCGCTGCGTCACTATATGCCGAGGGTTGTCCTTGGGTGCACTTTCATAGTACGTACAGGGATAATCGTCGGTTCGTGCCTCATTTCAATAAAACGCCTAACGGGGGCTTCTGGGAGTTGGCTTCGGCCCTTCGTACGCCTTCCAAAGGTCCGGGACCCCAGGGTCCCGAGAAATGTAAAATACCAAATAATAATAATAGTATTTTTATTAAAATTTGACTTAACGTCCGTTGTTCTAAATGCCGTACTTTAAGAGAAAATGCATTTAATTTTTTTATATGAGAGCTATTTTGGTAGGGTGACCATAATTTTCTTCTCGAATAAATAATAGAAGAATTCAAAATAAGTTTTGTAAAGCGCCGTCAGAAAGTCTTAAAGAAACTAAAACAATTTATTTACTTATACCTTAAACTCACAGGTCAGATACAATCTTAAAAATATAAACTACCTATTGTACAACTCATAATGCGAAGCATTAGAGTGCTATGCTATCGAAAATTTTGTTTTGCCTCCTTTCTGCAACTGCTTTTATAGTCATTCAATTTTTTTTTTGTTTTTGAATGAGCGTTATGAGGCGTGCACTTTTGGATTTTCCAAACATGAAGACAATCATTAATCCATAATTTTGTAAATTAACGACAAGCTTTTAATGAACTAAAAAGTACTAAATAACATAACATAACATAACATCACGCCTTGTTTCCCCGAAGGGTTGGGCAGAGGTGTCCCTCTAGCAGGTACACCCACATTTCGCCAGTTATGCTTAAGTCCCATGTAATAGGGGGCGAGCCTATTGTTAGTACTAAATAAACTTATGTAAACAGAACTTTAATATTTTTTTTAAAAGCTTGAGGCGTAAATGTCCTTTTTTACACTAGATAAGCCCCAAACAAATGCGGCTGCACTACAAACCGCTGTATTGCAGCTGGGTTTGGACAGACATTCGCAAGATAATGCAGCACAGACTATGGGTGTTTGTGTTGCATACGCCTTTGTATTTACGCAGCCGAGTGCTGGATCGCCCTCTAATGCGTTGAAAGTTGGGTTAACTTGGCAAGAACGTACAACCCGTTGCCCTTACCGACCCATGATGACCCCATTACCCTCCTCAAGGAGAGCAGTAGGGAAATCAGCATAGTGTACAAAAACAGACGCCTCCCATCATTCCGACCTCGTCGCCGAGGTCCTTTGCGATCGCGACCACGTCCCCGAGTAAATGATACTCCCCCCCGACCCTTGCTCGATAACGAGGTGCCAGCAGTTGTTGCAGCTGAGCACGTAGCTATAAATTCCCCGACTAATAATCATGATCAAAACATTGATCCAGCCCGTCCCATCCTTGATATCCTCCCTCTGGTTGACGCCCTAAGCTGAGATTACGTACCCCACAGGGGGTACCTTTAGCGAGCGTTCACCTAGTTTTAATTAGCACCGTTGTAGACCCGTTGTGTCCCTGAAATTTCAAAATAAAGACTGCAGGCGTCGTCTCAGGCGATGATTAGTAGTCTATAGTTAAGAGGTACGTAAACCGCAGCAGTAACATCGTCCTTTCTTAACACTTTCACTGTCCATGCATTACATGTAATGCACTGAAGACGCAGCCCTATAAGTCCGTGCATGACATGTAATGCTCTAGTAGTTATCTATTTTATTCAATATTCCTGCAAAATTAACCAAAATCAGTTCCATTGTTTGTTGTATGAGCTTCACTTCCAGCTAAATAGTGTTTAAACAAACTTAGCTGGAAATGAAGCCGTGCATTACATGTAATGCATTTTTTTAAATGATATGTAATGTAATCTGAGGATGATAGACAAATTTTCGCTATTGTAGAATTTGTAAATGACCTTATAAAACATCATAATGCAATATTAATATTGGACGTATGGTTATAGAATTACCAATTACCTTGGGACAGTGAAAGTGTTAAACCGCAGCGATATGACTAGGGGCCAAGTCTGCTAAAGCAAATTATTTCGGCATGGCCGATCGCTGGCACCGTATTTGTAGATTTTGTCAATTTTGGTAATCTCCTAATAGGCCTGTGTTCAAATTGTTTTTTATTCGTCTTGCAGATAATTAAAAAAATTTGAAAACGTATTTTTTCTTTTTTGACGTAATCAAAGGATTACGGCGATACATTGAGTTAAAATGTGGCATGACGTCACGCCTTGCTAGATTGAATACTGAGTTGTGATGTAGCGAGCCCCCCCTCCCCAACTTTAATGCGTGTTTTCTAAGTTATTTTTGATTAATATGATAAAGCAAAAAGTACAAGTCTGAATTTTTTTTATCTGAAAGACGGACTAAATAGAATTTCTTTTTTTTACCTTGGCAATTATCGTATTGAGATGCGTCATTTTAATTTTCTGACGACATGCCACTGACAATCCGTACTGGAGGCCTACCACCAGCACTTAAAGTATTATTATTTTAATATTACTTCAGTGGGAGAAAGAGATGAAGCTATACGTCCTGTAGAGCTTCAAAATTCAAAAATTCAAAAGTCATTTATTCAAACTAGGCTGAGAATCAGCACTTTTCGGACGTCAAAATTACATAAGACAGTCCCCCAAAACGCCCACCCTTCACCACTCCTAGTGCCTTTAGCTGGGAAGAAGTGGCGCAACAAACTCCCCAGCAGCACAGCTGTCTGTTCAGTTAGAAAAAAAGTGTGACACTCGGGGACTGCCGCGGTAAAGCTATTACATAGCATTTGTAACCTCCATACTTCCTATTTGTCAACGCTACACTTGGGATGATGACGTGATGACATAAAACAAAAATAACGTTCCCACGACAACGTCACGTTGTCATGGGAACCGTCGTTACATGGTAGGCGGAGTGGGGGGTGTTAGGTTTTTTTCGTTACGGCATTTCTTGATTCGGTCGCCGCGCTCAAAGCCCGCGATAAAAGCTATGCAATAGATTAAAAATGATCCTATACAACAGTATGCAAAATAACTTACATTATGCAACACAAAACATAATTTAAATGATAAATTATTGGCCATATGTCAGCTAGCACACGCCAATATATCAACCAAAAACATCGAGAACTATACTTAAGCAGAATTTAAACAAATAAAAACTAAACGTAAACAGAACTAAATATCTAAATAAAAGCTTCCAGGCATAAAGGGCGTGCCCGCTTACATAAAGCTGTAATTGGAAGTTATAAATGATAAACTAGGACCATCGAGGTAAAATAAATAAACAGTTAATTACTAGTTACAATAACAAAACCATGATCAGCAAGACGACCAGTCACCACAAGCAGCACCCCACCCGTTCACGAGTGAGTATAACACAAAGCTTCATCTCTTTCCCACACTGAAGTAATATTAAAATAATACTGCTTTATGAGCTGGTGGTAGGCCCCCTGGTCGTAATCTGCGGGTCAAGTGCAATAGCTTCATATTGACAGTTCAACAATATTTATTATGTTATTTACGTTGTTGAGCAGACAAAGGAGATCATTCATTTTGGGCAAAATTATGAAAAAGCCGGCCAAACAAAAAAAAAGTTACATTCCGTTAGAACATGTTATTTATTCTCTTCACTTTTCACTATGGGACCAAATCTGTAGGACCATTCCCTACGCTGTTATACGAGTTTGAAAAATACTGTTTTCAGTATATTTTAGTTAAAAGAATAACAGTAATCTAATTATAGTAATAGCTTTTTATGCCAGTAAACATTACGATTATCATCTTTTACTGTGAAACTAAGGCTCTAGGATTATTCTCCAGATAACTACAGTGTGCAAAATTGTTGCCATTCGGCCCTACAGATTTGATCTCCTAGTGAAAAGTGAAGAGAATAACATGTCCTAACGGAATATACCTAACTATTTTTTTATTTGGCCGACACTTTCACATTTAGCCCAAAAATGTATGGACGGCGAATGTTCTCCTTTTTCGAACATAATAAAGTAATGGATTTGCAATATCCTTCAATATCATTCAGATGGTCGCAATTAGAGTGCTATACGTCAGTATGATTTCAGTAAATTACGAACTTTTAGGTATCGCAATGGTGATAATAGCGTTGTCATAATGACCAATAATTTAAAATAGCAGTTTTGGCCCCTCCGGGTTTCTATGTAACTTTTATGAAGACTTAGGCTCTAGACAGACGAATTTGCAGTTGAAATGCAGTCCGTTTGCCTAAGGCTGGATTTAGTGCTCGACCGACGGTCAGTGCTGACATCGGTCGCGTACTGATTTATATGGAGTCGCGCTCGCAGACCCTTGGTACTACACTATTTTTGATTTTCTTTATCTTTCTTTATTCAAAAAAGTTACAACATTGTTACAAACACTAAATACATTTACAACATACAGAAGAAGTGTCTTAAACATAGGTCCCCTGGCTCCCAAACTAGGTTTATAGCGACCTGTGACTTGGGAGTCAGTGTTCCTCCATTAAAAAGTCGTTACGTATGTCGTTGGTTATTAAAAAAGCAATGAAAAATAAAACAAAGGCACATTTTCTATAGATAAAGTACAAAAATAAATAACAATCATGAAATGTGCGGGGAGGTGTGTTGAGAGTGTGTGTGTGTTTTATGAGTGAGTGAGTGTGTGAGTTTGTTTGATGAGTGTGGGGTGTGTGTGTGTAGGGGTGTGTATGTGTGTGTGTGTTTACACTATACACGTCCATTTATCGTCAGCGTCTTGGTACGCGCGACCGACGTCAGCATAACAGCATGTCGCTGTCTACGAAAGCGTTTACATAGTTACATAGAAACCAGTAGTATCACTGCGGTCTATCATTGTGTTTGGGTGGCGCACAGTGGTCTGAAAATTGAGCTCCATACTCATAGAAACTTAATGCCTGGAATTCCAAAAAAAAAATGTTAAGAGTCTGGTATACCTCCTTTTATGTAATATAGCTGCGCCCCGCGGTTTCACCTGCATAAGTCTCGATCCCGTGGGAAAAAAAAGTATCCTATGTTCTTTTCCAGGGCATTATCTATATATGTGCCAAATTTCATCCAAATCCGTTCATCCGTTTTAGCGTGAAGGCGTAACAAACAAACTTACTTTCGCATTTATAATATTAAGGATTAACGTATAGATGGTATTAGTACTAATACCATCTATACGTTAGAAGTTTCTATGAGTATGGAGCTCAATTTTCAGACCACTGTGCGGCGATGCGTCCGCGGTTTTCCAATGCCGCTGTGTGGCGCGTAAGGCCGCTTTCACATTAGGACGTTAGCAGCGTGACAGTAGCGCGGCAGAAGCACATGCCTTCACATTATAAGAATAGCCGCGCGTTAGCAGCGCGGCTGCCGCGCCGCAGTTTGGATCAGTGTGGCTCATTTCAAAAATACCTAACCACGTGCACTTGCTGTTGAGGCAGAGCGAGAGGCTGGCTACTTTTTCATACTAGGAAACCCTGTGTCACGGATCACCAGGCTCTCGCCCCGAATTTAATCTAATGTACATTACAATGGTCAATTTTCAAACTCTAGACAAATTATTTATTAAGGGAAAGGGAAAAATAAAACAGACATGTTTAAATTAATTAACCAAAAATGACAAGTATTCATAATAAAAAGAACATCCACAATGTCAATAGACAATAGTCGCATAGACAATCAAATCAAATTGAGTTTGTATTCCGACACTGGCTCATTGCCGATTGAGCGAAAACGGTAGCGCCGGCCGCGCGCTACCGCCGCGCTATTCTGACTTCGCGACGGTCGCGCGACGGTCGCGCGACTGTCTAAAGTCGCCTTAATGTGAAAGCGGTCTTAGTGCTCCATTGATTTCACACATCTTAAAAACGCGGCAGTTGACACGCAAAGCACATCTAGTTATGCTTCGGGCGTAAATGTTACAAAATAAAATTATTCTTAAAGGGCTTCCTCGACCATGTGTATGAAGCATTATAGAGCATTTATGAATGTTCTTAAGAGAGAGGAAGCCCGCATGCCACAAGATATGAGTCTACATGAAAAGGTAAGTTATAAAAGTTTAATTAAATAATTATAGGTTTTTTATACAACGTTGCCCATCGGCTTGTGCCGCTTGCATTGTTCATGAAAAATTACCGAAAAAAAAATTTTTTTTTTAAATCTTTTCAAAATTTGAATTGAATAACATAAAACATCACGCCTTGTTTCCCCGAAGGGTAGGGCAGAGGTGTCCCTGTAGCAGGTACAAAAAATAAATAACAAAATTGAATAACATGAAATAGTAGATTGTTATACAAGGATCGAAACGAATTGATGATTTTCACCCGTGTTAAAAACTCTACTTTTCATTTCGAATTTAAGGAAAGTAAACGATTAGTCTTTTTAGGGTTCCGTAATAAACAAGGAACCCTTATAGTTTCGTCATGTCCGTCTGTCTGTCTGTCTGTCTGTCTGTCTGTCTGTCCACGGTCTAGCTCCGAGACCCTTAGTACTAGAAAGTTGTAATTTGGCATAGATATACATATTAATTACGCCGACAAAGTGGTAAAACAAAATTATTAAAAACATTTTTTTTAGGGTACCTCTCATACACGTAAAGTAGTAATGTTTATTTTTTTATTTTTTTACCCCATGGTGAGGGATATCATTGGAAAGGTCCTTCAAAAATATTGTGAGTTTGTGAAAACCATTTTTGGATTCAAGGATTCGTTTGCGAAATATTAAGCTTTAAAGTGCTAATTTTTGTTAGAGTCAAGTGTGTCTCCCCCCTGCCGGCTAAATGGTTGGTTTTGGGTGTGTGAAAAAAATCACAACAGTAGCTGATATAACGAAATTAAAAGGAAAACTATCACAGCTAAGTAGGCTTTAATAGTTATCGAGTAATAATCGACCAACTTAACTTTGCAGTTGCAAAAACATGTTTTCCCATACATTCCGTATGGGAGAACATATTTTTCAACTACAAAGTTAAGTTTGTTTTTGGGATAAATTCATTCCAACTACGGAACCCTTCATTGTGCGTGGTCCGACACGCACTTGGCCGGTTTTTTTATTTTAAATATGGAACGCACCGCGTCACCGCCGCGGGTCGTTCCGCTTAGGGTCAGTTAATACCGAGAAGCGACGCGACGCGACGCTGCGTGCACTTTTAAACAAGTATCGAACTTATTTTCCTCAAAAAAAGGTATATTTCAGTGCGAGCGTGAACGCGTGTCAAAGTACGCTGAGATGCGCGGTGCTGCGCAGCGCGTGTACCTTATTGCGTAGTAAATAAATTCGATATTGGTGCCGATTCCCTTGTTCACAAACTAAACTAAAAATTTAAGTTCAGTGCATCTTTTTCTTTCTATTTCATTAAGAAAAGGACAGAAGATAAATTTTAGTTTAGTCCTGTCAAATTAATCAGCGCCTGTCACTCTCCATACAAGTTTAGACGTGATTAAAAACTTGCCGACTAAAATTACTTCAATTTACGTCAAGCGCTGATTAATTTGACAGGGTGGGGATCAGCGTCTTTCACCTGATACATGGATCAAACAAACACTACTTTCCGAGTATGAGAAATGAAAAATATTAAAGATAAAATCAAAGTTATTTTTCGATAATTTTTTATGAATATATAAAAAAATGTGGCTCCGGTGGTCAATTTCTATAGAAATTGACCACCGGAATATTATAGATAGATAGATAGAATATTCTTTATTATGTACACTATAAAAATTACAGATCTGCCGCGGTCTATAATGACTACTTTGCTGGTCGCGCTGATGATGGCCGACAGCGCAGCGTAGCGCAGCTCCAGGCCGACACAGCGAGGTCAGCGTGCAGCACTTGATGGACGAGCTGAGATAAAGGCCGAGGCCGTAGGTCGAGGCCTTTACAGCGAGGACAGCAAGGCCTGCAATGATGGCCAAGCTGGAAGGCCTAGAGCGTAGCTAGGCTAGCTCGAGGCAATCATAGCGTGACCAGCGAAGCAGTCATAGTGGGCCAAGGCTTGTATAGTGCTTTACTCAAAAATGCAAGTACCTAATCTAAATAAAACCAGCAAGTAAAGATTTAGATTTCTTACTGATTTTCCACTGCACAAATTTTTCATATGCAAGCTATATTTTTCCTTTGAGTTTCGCGGTATTAAATTTTCAACCACAAATTTAGCTTAATGTCTGGCGGTGTTAAACACATTGAATCGGAAGAATTTTCGCTTTGAGAGCTCATTTTTAGCAAAAAGTCACTAAATCAAAATATAATTTACGCTGAACCGCGCTTTTGTTACTTCTTTGTTTTTTTTTTAACAATGGTAGTTGGAACTATACAGCCAAATATGGAATAAATTTTTTTTGTACCTATCTCTATAAATACAAACAGCTGTGTTTTAAATAAAATCTTTTTGCATTTGATTTTTTAAAACGTTGAAACGTCAAAACAGCGGCCGGCAATGTTTTGCCGGCCTGTTAGAGCGACCAGCAGAACTTTGCCGGCCGCTCCTTGAAACAGAACGGCAAGGTCGACTTTGCTCAAACAAGGTTGTCAAAATAATGACCACATTACATGCATTTTTGAGTCAAGTAATGATAAGCGACTGTTTGACCATTCATTTATGACGTTTAGTTGTCTCTTAACTATGAAAAAAACGTTAGTGAATAAAGAGGACAATGTTTTAATCCAGGTTATAATGGTGACACAGCAAAATCGGTTCCTTTGTTGAATCGTGAAAAGATAACACAGTAACAATCTCTTTGCATCTCATAGCCCAATTCTTGAGTAATAGTAAAAGCGTGGGTAGGTGATGCTATGCGGCGGGGTGGGTTGGGGGAACAAGAAATTTCACGTGGACGTTAATTGGCTTCATCCATACTCATCCCCTGTTCGAACTCGCCCGCTTTTTTAACCAACTTCAAAAAAAAGGAGGAGTTTCTCAATCCGTCGGGATATTTTTTTTTTTCATATATGTTCCCCGATTACTCGAAGACCGCTGGACCGATTCGAAAAATTCTTTTTTTGTTTGAAAGAGTATACTTTCAAGTTGGTCCCATTGTCATTTGGTCACGATCTGATGATGGGATCTTGGAGAAATCGAGGGAAGAGAGCCTTCTAGCTATTATTTATTTATTTATTATTATTATTATTGCAGACTACAATGGTCTATAGCAGCGGTCGGCGACCTTTTGGCAGGCAAGGGCCACAAGGTGGCAAAATAAACTAAAAGCGGGCCGCACTTGTGATATTAACCCTAGAACCCCAATATACTTACGTATACTTGGTCATATCCAATAGAAAAAATAAAAAATGCTATTAAAAATTGTTAAACTATACGAAATTTTGGGCTTTATAGCTAGAAAAATAACCATCGTAAATCATTCAGAAATGAAACCTACAAAGAACCCAAATAGGTAACCGATTTTATACAAATTTCAGTGTGATGTCTGAGGTTGCATTTGGGAGGCTATTTCATGTATGTTAGCTGTCAAATTTGTAGTTGCAATTCGTAGAATGGCTCTCAAATGCTCATCGTGTGATACTCCCTGGCCGCGCCATAGTGGAAAATTAAAAAAGCATGTTTCTAGATTAATTGTACCATTTATGTACTATACGGTACGTGTAATGAAAATAATTGTACCTCAACGAATAATGAAATATAATGAAGTTTTGGTGGCGCGGCTGGGGAGTATACTCCCTGGCCGCGCCACCACGGTTTTTGTAAACTACTTGGCGCACCCGGATATAGTAAACACTAAATAATTGTACCGGAATTGTTCTTTTCCGTACGCTATAAAGAGATTCAAAAATTTAATTACTTTATAAATTATAGCCTTGTGTTGGTGGCGCGGCCAGGGAGTATGCTCCCTGGCCGCGCCACCAAGAGTTATTAGGCGTACCAGGACATGCTATACACTAAATAATTGTACCGGAATTGTTCTTTTCCGTACGCTATCAAGAGATTCGCAAATTTAATTACTTTAGAAATTATTGCCTGTCGTTGGTGGCGCGGCCAGGGAGTATACTCCCTGGCCGCGCCACCAAGAGTTGTTAGGCGTACCTGGACATAGTATACACTAAATAATTGTACGCATTATGTACTACCCAAAAACGTCACAATATTACGGAAAAATGTAATATCTTAAGAGAAAACATCAAATCAAGATTAAGCGCATCAGCAGACTTGCTGATCTTTGTAGTTACTAGATGTGGCCTTCAAATTATAAGTACAGGGAATTATCTCTGTGAGATGGTCGCATAGCAGTGCTAGAATTATGCAACACAATACGAATCTAGATGCATAACAAGAATAATTGACCTTCAAGAAGAAGATAAGAAGTTGATAGGTACTTTTTGTTAGGTACGGTCAGCAACGAAAGTCGTTAACTCTGCTACTTTTACATGACATCTAAAATTACACAAAAGTGCGCCGCGGCAGCGGCGGCGGACGAGCGCTACTTCCAAGTTGGTCGCAGTTGCATATCAATTTACCCGACTACGGCGAAGCAAAAAGGAGGGTTATGATTTTGACTAGTATGTATGTTCGTCTGTTATCTCATAACTTCTAAACTAAAAATCATAATTTGACAAATCATGTATCATTGGAAGCGTCTTGATCGTCCGGTGGTTATAG
Organism: Agrochola lychnidis; assembly: GCA_963680765.1. Classification (NCBI taxonomy): domain Eukaryota; kingdom Metazoa; phylum Arthropoda; class Insecta; order Lepidoptera; family Noctuidae; genus Agrochola; species Agrochola lychnidis. The sequence goes on along the minus strand of OY796874.1, from coordinate 2,798,950 downwards.
GCTATGTGGCGTTACATTAAATGCAATATGGCGCCCTCTAGAGGACATAAAGTCATGAACTAAAAAAAATGTTTTAATTGTGCCATGTTGGGTATCAAATAAAAAGGCTTGATAAGCACATCAGTTAAAAATATATCAATTTGAAACTTTGAGAGCCTCTATTGAAAAGTTGTCAATTTGCACATTGGCCGTTATACATAGGACCCATCGATTTAATGTAACGTCACATATCCTATAACCACTGGACAACCAAGACGCTTCCAATTATACCTCATTTGTCAAATTATGATTTTTAGTTTAGAAGTTATGAGGTAACAGATGAACATACATACTAGTCAAAATCATAACCCTCCTTTTTGCTTCGCCGTAGTCGGGTAAATTGATATGCAACTGCGACCAACTTGGAAGTAGCGCTCGTCCGCCGCCGCTGCCGCGGCGCACTTTTGTGTAATTTTAGATGTCATGTAAAAGTAGCAGAGTTAACGACTTTCGTTGCTGACCGTACCTAACAAAAAGTACCTATCAACTTCTTATCTTCTTCTTGAAGGTCAATTATTCTTGTTATGCATCTAGATTCGTATTGTGTTGCATAATTCTAGCACTGCTATGCGACCATCTCACAGAGATAATTCCCTGTACTTATAATTTGAAGGCCACATCTAGTAACTACAAAGATCAGCAAGTCTGCTGATGCGCTTAATCTTGATTTGATGTTTTCTCTTAAGATATTACATTTTTCCGTAATATTGTGACGTTTTTGGGTAGTACATAATGCGTACAATTATTTAGTGTATACTATGTCCAGGTACGCCTAACAACTCTTGGTGGCGCGGCCAGGGAGTATACTCCCTGGCCGCGCCACCAACGACAGGCAATAATTTCTAAAGTAATTAAATTTGCGAATCTCTTGATAGCGTACGGAAAAGAACAATTCCGGTACAATTATTTAGTGTATAGCATGTCCTGGTACGCCTAATAACTCTTGGTGGCGCGGCCAGGGAGCATACTCCCTGGCCGCGCCACCAACACAAGGCTATAATTTATAAAGTAATTAAATTTTTGAATCTCTTTATAGCGTACGGAAAAGAACAATTCCGGTACAATTATTTAGTGTTTACTATATCCGGGTGCGCCAAGTAGTTTACAAAAACCGTGGTGGCGCGGCCAGGGAGTATACTCCCCAGCCGCGCCACCAAAACTTCATTATATTTCATTATTCGTTGAGGTACAATTATTTTCATTACACGTACCGTATAGTACATAAATGGTACAATTAATCTAGAAACATGCTTTTTTAATTTTCCACTGTGGCGCGGCCAGGGAGTATCACACTGCTCATCTGTGAGACGAGAAGCATATTTATTTTTTTCTATAATTTACAATTGAAAAAGTTTGCGCGTTGTTTATAACTTATTTACAAAACCTTAGATAAATGATTGGTCTCGCTGCGGTCGAGCGCAGCGAGATCAATCATTCATCTAAGTACAAAACATTCACGGGCCGCAAGTAAGACGTCCGCGGGCCACATGCGGCCCGCGGGCCGCGTGTTGCCGACCGCTGGTCTATAGTGTTAGTAACAAAAAAACTTAGCCTATGTTAGTACTTAATAACTAAAACAGAACGGGTCCGGTTTGTAAGCGCCCACACTAGCGGGCTGTCTGTCCTGGCGGCTATTAATTGCAGGATAGTGTTGCGACTGCCACGCAGCCTGCCGAGTAGCGAGGCAGATTTCTTACGCCACAGTGCCTCAAAGCCGTCAGTGCGTGCGTCTGCAAACATTGCCGAGGCACTACAGAAGCGCGGCAATCGCAACAATACCCTGAATGCGTTATAGTATTGGATACGCAGAGCATTGTAAGCCTTTTGGGTGTATGTGAACCACAGAGCTCCCGAGTTCGTGCTGTACAGTATGCCTTAAAAAGGTTTATTTTAATTGCGTCTGTAAATCGAGAAAATTTGCAGGCCAGCATATTCGCCCTAACTGACAATGCTCTGCGCTCCTTTTCTAGATCCATATCATCCACAGGTCATCAGTAACCAGATGGCCCAGATATTTAGTTATACATGTAGTTAGATATATACGAATCGGGCGAGTTCGAACTGGGGATGAGTATGGACGAAGCCGAAATCGCGGGCAGAAGCTAGTCAATAATAGATGTAATAATACCTTAATATAATTATATTTATTCTAACTTCTGCCCGTGATTTTATTCGGAGCTTCTGTGGCTAAGATTGCGGCGTCGTGTGACAAGTCGTGGTGGTGGCTGCGTGGTGCACCAGTTCCTCAACCCTCGCGTTTATATCCTTAAACAAGTTGTGATACTTGATAGTTAATTGATTCAGGCGTGACCTTGCGGAAATCCATTATAAAATACAATAGACGTGGATATATTTAGTAACCTGTTCCGCTTAGCTATTTCTAAAGAGCCATAAAAAACTCCTGAAATAAATCGACACGTGTTTCACCTCTCAACGAGGCATCCTCAGGATGACGATGGACTTGTTGCGAACTCGAACACGGCGTGTTGCCACACCAAGCGCTGAGTGCAGAGTCTGCACTCAGCGCTCGGTGTGGCTACACGCGGAAAAGGTTATTAAATATATCCACGTCTATTGTATTTTTTGTAATACTTGTTTTCAAAAAGGCTTGCACTGTTTTGACGTTGTTTCAGACATGTTTAGCTACATTTCACATTTTTGACAACAAGTCTTTATAACTTGTTTTAGGAGTAAACGATAAACAAAAACCTTGGTGAAATGCGGGGTTAGGATGATGATAACATTTACCTTACTACCATAAAACCGTGTTTATCAGCAGTTGTTTAGGCTAAACACCATTTAGGGCCGATTTTTCCAATGCTAGATATCCGCGGAATAATTAATTTGAAATTCTGACATCTTTCCATACAAAAACTGTCGGAAGTCAATTTTATTTCACGGATAAAAGATATCTTGACATCTTGACTTGGAAAAATCAGCCCGTAAACACGTTATTTATGGAATTTGACTTGTGTGTGTCAAGTTTTAGTAGCTAAGACCCTAAAGGTACAGTCACGATCATAAACTTACCTCACTTCCGTAAAATTCAAAAGCGATTTTCCTGCAAAATGCCAAAGCAATTTAAAAAAATCGGCCAAGTGCGTTTTGAACTACGCTCAGTTAGGCGCCATCTCGATGGGCGAGAGAATTTCAGCTATCATCACGCCGTGCCACCAAATTCAATATGAAGCAATACCTCAATATCAAAACGTCCTAAAAGCAAATCGTCCTATTAGCAAAACGACCCATAATCAAAATGAGTATTACGAGGCAAAAGGAGTATGTAAGGATCGTAGCAGGTGGCGTTCTGTAGTTTCTGCCTACCCCCATGGGAAGAAGGCGTGAGTTTATGTAAGTATGTATTTTAATTTAAAAGATTATTATTTTGAGTCCGGTGTCAAAATAATAATCTTTTAATTAAAACATTTCCTGCTAAGCTGGGATTTCAAATAGAATCCCTATTCCTATCAGTATTTTTTATCGACTTCAAAAAAAGGAGGAGGTTCTCAGTACGTCGGATAAAAAAAAACCGGCTAAGTGCGTGTCGGACCACGCACACTGAAGGGTTTCGTAGTTGGGATAAATTTATCCTGAGAACAAACTTAACATAGTAGTTGAAATAAATGTTCTCCCATACATTTCAACTGCAAATGTGAGTTTGTACGCACAATATTGAAAGATTTACAATGTTATTCTAAGACCACAGACATCTTATAGGTTTTATTTACTGTAATCTATGATCTAAGAATCATTCTCTGTATTTTTTTCATAATTTTAGGCTCAGTAGTTACGGAGATAGGGTGGAACGATAATTTTTCATCAATTACCTTAAATTTCTTTAAAAGCATTCATTTTAAAATTATGAAAAAAAAAAACATTTTCGTGATATAAGCCCTTTCATTTGATGTGTCACATGGTACGGTTCGCAAAACTTTTTAAATATTCTTATTTGCCTCCCAAAAGAAACTCGTGAATGTCAGGTTGGCGGGTGTATTTTTCAGAAATGGTCGAAATATATCTCAAAATTTAGTACCTAATTGGTACCAAATTGTACCACTTGTGAAATAATTTGTACCTCGTGGGATCGCAAGCTATTGCAATAGTTTCATACACCCGCCATTCTGACGTCAGCTTGGCGGGTGTATTTTTGTGTAGCCAAGATTACTGAGAAGTTGGATATAAAACATATATGGATATTTAGTACCTAATTGGTACCTCTCTAAACATACCTCAAGTCAGTGAAATCTCAGTGGAATTCGACAAAAAATGAAAAATTCACTTTCCAATATACAGGGTGTTACAATATTTTGCTTATTTGACACAAAGAGTAAGAGAGCCTACGACCAAAACCATGTCGCATCGTTTTACGACGAAAACCGTCTAAAATCGTTAGTTTAGACGGTTCTTAGCCCAACTCGGTAGGTAGTACAGGGGGCCTACCACCAACTCAAAAGCAGTATTATTTTAGTATTACTTCAGTGGGAGAAAGAGATGGAGCTATACGTCTTCTAGAGCTTCATCTCTTTCCCACACTGAAGTAATATTAAAATAATACTGCTTTATGAGCTGATGGTATCAGAAACGTCGCACAATTGCGACGTTTTTGGGTCAGACAGTTTTACCACAATATGTCTGATATTAAAAACGTACATTGGATTCGTTATTTTATTATGAAAAAAATAGTTTGCAGACATTTTACGCGTCACATGTGGCCTGAGCGACACTAAAAAGATGCATGTTACGTTTAACAAAAATTGCCATTTCTAAAATATACATTGCCGGAAATGTTAACAGCTTTAGGGACTTAAACACTGGAAAACAGCTATCAGTCGATTTCATATCGACCTCAAACAACGTTTTTGGGCTTTGAATACCTGTTCCCGTAGGCAAGAATTTCCCCAGAAAATTATACCGTATCTCAGAATGGAAGCTACAAGACCATGGTATACAATCAAACTTGTGGTGATGTTAACTTTATTAGTCAAATTGAATAGAACATAAGTAGTTATGCAAAAATTTTTATATACCTCTTTCTTCTACTTGAGGTTTCCACGTCATTTGACTGTCAATTACTATGCCTAGAAATTTTGCTTTTTGTACTTGGTCTATTTTAGTTCTAATAAATTCAATTTTTAAATTTGGTAATTATGTCCGCTGATAAAAATGTATTATGTTAGTCTTTCCTAAATTAATTACTAAATTATCGTCGTCAAGCCAATTCACAACGTCCACGAGTGTATTATTTATGTCCTGTTCATATTTATTTGCATCAGAACAACTGATTAAAGCAGCTCAGTTAAGCTCCTTATTAATCGTACGTATAAATACCCACGCCGCAGTACGATTTTTTTTGTCTGATATAATTGCTATGTTACCGATCGGAAAAAAAAAATCAATCGATTCAACACATAAGTTGATCACATTTACTTCTGAAAAACCATTTATTCGACCAATGTTCACTTGAAAACAAGATTTTCAGACTAGGCAAATTATTTTATTTTCGCAAATGCTCTCCTGGGTACGTGTGACGCTAATGATATCTAAAAATTGTGTTTTCGGTATCTAAAACATTTATTTAAATTCAGAATAACCAAAAGATTTTATACGGTTTTGGTCGTAAAACGATGAGGTAAAAATTTTGGTCATGAGCTCTCGTCGTATACCAGTTGAGGAAACCGGGGATACTTGAATATAGGGATACTTAGCATCAGGTGGAATGACAGCTCACTTCACCTGCGTGAAAAAAAGAATAAAAGAAGAATAGGGTCAATTGGTGATGGTAAGTTATTTTTGTTTTTTCAGGTATTGTTTATACTTAAGAAATACTTTTTTCTGGTCTTCTAGTTTAATAGTAGTTTTACGACCACGTTTCATTTTAATTTAGATAAACATTATTTCATATTTAGAAGAATGTAGGAAAGAAAGAGGCAGGTCGGTTATCTGCAAACAGATGTCAAAATTATGGCCACTTCGATCATGGTAAATTTAAATAAATATATAATATAACATCTATGATTGCCATCCATGATTTACTTTGTAACGTGAACTAGAAACAGATAAAAAAAAGAAAATACGTCTGCGAATATACCTACACCTTTTTCAAATAAATTTTCATGTCATGTGTTTTCAGGCAACTAAACGACATGCCAGCCGGCCGGTCTCAAACTTAAAGCATTTATTTCAAATAAACCAATTACAGGTACTTTAGAATTGTCAAGGGGTCGGTCAGTCAGAAAGATGAAGCTAGTTGCCCATTCCAAAGCGTAGTAGGTACCTATGGAGAAGAACGGGCAAGAAACTGGAGTATCGTTTACTCCATCCGGTCTATTCAGTAAAATCTCACCGTGTAAACACGGTGTAGGTGAAGTGAGCTTTAAGTAAGCTGTCAATCTCTAGCATCACATGGAATGTCATATCGGTTGATGCTAGGGGTTGACACTATTGACAGCTCACTTCACCTTATTTTACACGGTGAGATTTTTACAGAATAGATCGGCTGCTGCGGTCTATTCAGAAAAAAAATGAGCCGTCGCGGGACGACTGGCAGATGTGAAAAATTGAAATTATTATGTACATAATAATTTAGATTTTTCACATCTCCATCTGCATATGCATAAAAGGATAGTTTACGACAGGAAATAAACATGGCAACTGTTGGCGTGGCGATGCGTCGGCGACGCGTCGCCACGCCTACAGTTGGGCTGACCCACCGCTATAGATGTTTCACATCAAAAACTCACCGTGTAAATGCAGGTGAAGCGAGCTGTCATTCCACCTGATGCTAAGTATTCCTATAGTCAAGTGTCCCCGGTTTCCTCTACTTGTGTCAAACAAGTAAAATATTGTGATAGCCTGTATATGGGAAAGTGAATTTTTAATTTTTTGTCGAATTCCACTGAGATTTCACTGACTTGAGGTATGTTTAGAGAGGTACCAATTAGGTACTAAATATCCATATATGTTTTATATCCAACTTCTCAGTAATCTTGGCTACACAAAAATACACCCGCCAAGCTGACGTCAGAATGGCGGGTGTATGAAACTATTGCAATAACTTGCGATCCCACGAGGTACAAATTATTTCACAAGTGGTACAATTTGGTAACAATTAGGTACTAAATGTTGAGATATATTTCGACCATTTCTGAAAAATACACCCGCCAACCTGACATTCACAAGAAACTCACATATTCAAAATTCATTTATTTACGTAACACGACCGTGTCCGGTCACAGAAATACATAATAATATATGGATAATAATAATTAAAGCTTCCGAAACAAAAAAAAACTTCCGAAAATCTGTGGTTGACTGTAATACTAAATTTCCAAATAAAATACTAAACTTCCGAAAAAAAAAAATACAAATTTTCCGAAAAGTCAATATGTTGTGCTACAAAAGTTAGTGACAGAAACGAATCGCTGCAAAACCGACTCCACGTAGTCTCGTCTGCCCTACCCTTAGTGCGCGAGCTCAGGAGTAGGTGGTTTTATGAAGCTGCGGTGGTGAGCGTTAAAATCATCTGCGAAGATAAGCTCGCGTGGGACCGCCCGCGCCGGAGCCTCGCAGTGCCGGAGCCGTAACAGAAACCATACCTGCTGCATATTGCATGCTCGCTTGCATGCTGCATGCATGGTGTATGCTTGTTTGCGTATCTGAAAAATATTACGTCAGCAAATTCTGTATTGATTTTTCGGAATTTTCAGTATTTTATTCGGTCGTTTCAGTATTTTATTCGGTCGTTTCTTTATTTGTATTCGCATATAAACTGTCGGAAAGTTGGTATTTATAGCAGTAAATTTCATATTTTGAGTATGCCCATATTTTTAATTTTTCTTGGCACGACACTGTTACAGAGTTTACCGACACCGTGGAGTAATAGAAATCAACCGTTGATTACCGCGGTGCGTGGAGTAAGACATCAACACGTTGATTACCGCGGTGCCAATTTTTTTTACAAGTTTTCACTTCTGTCAGCACTCCCGGAGTGCCACTGTTTTGCATAAGTGAGGATTTGTAATTGACTCTCTGGTGACTACAGTCCCCTTTTTTGTCCGTTTTGATAAGGTGTAAATCAGGGTCGGCCCGTTCATATAGGCGAACTAGGCGACGGCCTAGGGCGCTCGTATTAGGGGGGCGGCAATCGGCGGCATCGAAATCATAAAATTATACACTACATTTATTTTTATTTAACTACAACTTGAAAATACTCCCAATTTTTACCCATTTTTCTACCAAAATGCGCTCATAGACATTTACGAAACCATCGGTACGGTTCATCTGGAAATCAAAAGCGAGTTGAGGCCAATCCATTGCTAAAAAAATCGCAATTTCAAATGTATTGCTTTTTTTTGTATGGTATAATATTTTGTTCAAAATTAATTTGACTGTTATAGTTTGACCGCGATCGTTGTACCGATCGCGCCTGAGAGATATTTCTCGACGGCATGGGAAGCGAAGTCAGAGGCCCATTGGCGGCTTTAAAACCCTGACACCAGGTTAGTCACTAACCACACGAAAAAGAAAGAACATTGTTTTATTTTGTCACGAATTTTCTTAAAAGGGCGCTGTTCCAGGCTTTCGCCTAGGGTGTCAGGAATTCTCGGGCCGGCGCTGCTGTAAGTCCTCCATGTACTAAATAAATTGGTCCAGTAGATTCGGAGTGAATCGGCTGTGACAGACGGACAAACAGACAGCCAGCCAGACACACGAGTGATCCTATAAGGGTTCCGTTTTTTACAATCTCATGCAGTCGTAGACCTCTTCATCAATTTAATAAAGTCTTATTGACGGAGACTACTTTTTCCGCAGTCGTCGGGTTTTAGATTTTTTATTTTCCACTTTAGTTAGGATATTTTTAAATCACTTTTCAATCCAAATTACATTTAAACATGTAATTTGTTTATATTTTTAACCGACTTCAAAAAAAGGAGGAAGTTCTCAATTCGTCGGGATATTTTTTTTTTATATGTATGTTCCCCGATTACTCAAAGACGGCTGGACCGATTTGAAAAATTCTTTTTTTGTTTGAAAGGTTATATTTTCAAGTTGGTCCCATTGTCATTTGGTCTCGATCTGATGATGGGATCTTGGAGAAATCGAGGGAACTGTTCAAATATTAAAGGCACATCTATAGCGATTTGGGTATTTTTGATGAGCAGTTGACATAAGGTTATTGTAACTTAGATAAATTACAAACTAACCCACTAAAAAGTGAAAAAAAAAACTTTTTTACAAAAAACACAACCGACTTCCAAACTACAAAGTGAAAAATAACTTTAATTTCGGAAGTCGGTGTCAAAAAACTAAAATACTGATCTGATCCAAAGACAACGCTAAAAAATCCTATTTACATAAATAGGATTTTTATTCCGACGGCTCAAAAGCTAGCTTAAGACCATTTGCTCATAGGATGATTTGTATGTTCAACGTTTTGCCAAACACCCTGTATAACTCAAATCTGGAAAAAATGTTAGATGCGTCTTTTTTAGGGTTCCGTAGCAAATGGCAAAAAACGGAACCCTTATGGATTCATGTCTGTCTGTCAGTCCGTCCGTCCGTATGTCAAAGCCACTTTTTCCGAAACTATAAGAACTATGCTGTTGAAACTTGGTAAATAGATGTATTCTGTGAACCGCATTAAGATTTTCACACAAAAATAGAAAAAAAAAAACAATAAATTTTGGGGGTTCCCCATACTTAGAACTGAAACTCAAAAATATTTTTTCATCAAACCCATACGTGTGGGGTATCTATGGATAGGTCTTTAAAAATGATATTCAGGTTTCTAATATAATTTTTTTTTAAACAATAGTTTGCGCGAGAGACACTTCCAAAGAGGTAAAATGTGTGTCCCCCCCCCCTGTAACTTCTAAAATAAGAGTATGATAAAACTTAAAAATATATATGATGTACATTACCATGTAAACTTCCACCGAAAATTGGTTTGAACGAGATCTAGCAAGTAGTTTTTTTTTAATAAGTCATAAATCATAAACCGCAATTTACCTTTTATTCAATCAACTCAATTTAAAAACTTTTATATTATGTTACTTGCTGCTACAGAACCCTTCATGGGCGAGTCCGACTCGCACTTGTCGCTTTTTCTATCGGGGGCAGTATAGTGATTTGGGTATTTTTTATAGTAACTCGTGCATTTGCTCTCAGATAGCACCATTTGGTTAAGACGCAGATATATGACAGTGACCTTGAATGGTTAGCTTGCGTGTTCTGTACTGAGCTCACGCAATGCGTCGTACGTCCAGCCAGTAATAGGACTCGCCCATCAAGGAGCGCTGTCCCAAATTAGACGTATTATTAATTTATTACACGTAAAACAAAAGGTATTTTAATAAAACACGTATACTAAAAGATTAGTAATTTAATTATCTTTAAAATGAAGTTTTCAGAAAAATACGCTTGATGGATTTTGCGTCATTCTCAGTTTTTTATCCGCGTTGGACATAACTTTACAAATTAATTTCACTATGTAATATAAACATAATCAAAAATATGCCTATATTAAAATATTAAAAAAATGCTCTAATTTACCATTTATTTTTTCCAAATCACTAACACTACTCGTTTAGATGTCATCTTCAGTCATCTTCATCATCATTTAAGTGGAACTGATGATGAACATAGATGGCCACCGCAACTACTCAATAATATGTATTTCACGGGTTGCGATTCGATTACTTTAATATGGTTGGTAAGCAATTGATGCTCGTCATAATTCATATGGTGCAGTGGAGCTGATGGTAAAGTACCAGGAGAACTCCTTAACGATGGACCGTCCCTGCATCGAGAAAAGCAATATTTTGTAAAAGGTGATGAGCAGTTGACATAACACATATTATGTAAATTACAAACCAAACTATTAAAAAGTGAAAAAAAAAACTTTTTTACAAAAAATACAACCGACTTCCAAACTACAAAGTGAAAAATAACTTTAATTTCGGAAGTCGGTGGCAAAAAACTAAAATACTGATCCAGAGACACCGACTTCCGAAATTAGTTATTTTTAACCGACAAAAAAAGGAGGAGGTTCTCAATTCGTCGGGATATTTTTTTTTGTATGTTCCCCGATTACTCGAATACGAATGGACCGATTTGAAAAATTCTTTTTTTGTTTGAAAGGGTATACTTTCAAGTTGGTCCCATTGTCATTTGGTCACGATGTGATGGAATCTAGGAGAAATCAAGGAAACTCTTCAAATATTAAAGGCACATCTGTAGCGATTTGGGTATTTTTGATGAGCAGTTGACATAAGGCGATTGTAACTTAGATAAATTACAAACCAACCCACTAAAAAGTGAAAAAAAGAACTTTTTTACAAAAATACAACCGACTTCCAAACTACAAAGTGAAAAATAACTTTAATTTTGGAAGTCGGTGTCAAAAAACTTAAATACTGATTCAAAGACACCGACTTCCGAAATTAAAGTTATTTTTCACTTTGTAGTTTGGAAGTCTGTTGTATTTTTTGTAAAAAGTTTTTAAAATGTAATTAACTCTTATATACAAAGAGTTAATTACATTTAAAAAACTTGCACTCTGTGCCGAACTATCCATATCTTTTTTATAATCGACTGTGCCTAGTTTGGGACCAACGATACCTCCTAATTGTAATGATGAATAAATATTTCTTTTAGGACAAAATCGCTTTTGAATCTCGCATAATTTATACCTACTCGTGACTGTGCACTTCATTACCATAACTTCTTGTGTTTTACTTGGCTCATTAATGCTTTTTGTTGCAGTTAACCGGATTTTTTGCATTACTTTATTTGGCGGTTGTATTTTTCCGCTGGTGTTTTTGGTTCCCAGGATGGGCCATATATACCTCTAGTACTGGTTTAATAACAGGGTAATAACTTTTGTAAATGAGATAATTGATTTAATAGTACATTACTGCCGCGGTCTATAATGACTACTTTGCTGGTCGCGCTGATGATGGCCGACAGCGCAGCGTAGCGCAGCTCCAGGCCGACACAGCGCGGTCAGCGTGCAGCACTTGATGGACGAGCTGAGATAAAGGCCGGGGCCATAGGTCGATGGCCAAGCTGGAAGGCCTAAAGCGTAGCTAGGCTAGCTCGAGGCAATCATAGCGTGACCAGCGAAGCAGTCATAGTGGGCCAAGGCTTGTAGGTATAGTGCTTTACTCAAAAATGCAAGTACCTAATCTAAATAAAACCATCAAGTAATTTCAATAAAATCTTTTTGTACCTATCTGTATAAATACAAACAGCTGTGTTTTAAATAAAATCTTTTTGCATTTGATTTTTTAAAACGTTGAAACGTCAAAATAGCGGTCGGCAATGTTTTGCCGGCCTGTTAGAGCGACCAGCAAAACTTTGCCGGCCGCTCCTTGAAACAGAACGGCAAGGTCGACTTTGCTCAAACAAGGTTGTCAAAATAATGACCACATTACATGCATTTTTGAGTAAAAGTATTTTGTTGGTTTTCGACAATGAACATTACTACATCATCAGTTCCTTTTCACCTTCTGTCTACCAACTAGATACCCATTCAGGCCAATCCAATAGGTTCCAACTTAGTTGGTCTACGATTTATAAGGCCGTGGTCCTGTAACCACCACGCATTAAAATCTGACCACTCGTTTGGAAGCTACGATGAATGCCACAGACAAGACGCAATCTCTCTCCACGAGTCTCACACACAAAACGATATAGAAGCCTCGTGTAGACCGACGTGACTGTAACAAAACAATTTCTAAGAAAACTTCACGGTGTAGTAATTACCGGTGTCGCGTCGCCGTACCTGTCTGTACGAGGTTTTATAACTCCCCTCTTTAAATACGTCGGGGTTATGTGCATCTAGACTAGGGCCTTTGAAAATGGTAAAAAGTGAAAAAAAAAAAAAACAGTAGGATGAAACCTATTGGAAAAGGAAGAGAATATAACAAAAATGAAAGAAAAAATAATTTACGAGTGATCTAAGGTCGGGAATTGGATGGGGGTGCGTTTTTAAGGGCAAAAAACGGTTTATCTCGATTTCCGGCAAAACTACAAGTCCTATGGAAAAAAGTTAAATGGCAAAGTTGTAGGTAATAAAAAGATTTACAACTTTTGTGTTAACAATTTTTTCACATAACCTTAAAATTTATGTAAAAATTTAAATAACCAAGTTTTTGGTATTGTATCTTTTTCAAAAATTTATTTTTTTCTACGAAATTTGGTGAAAACTTAACTTTTTATATCCCAAATACACTGTAATTTATTTGATGTAAAATATTTATTTTTTCACTTTATTTTGACTTAATATCAAAAAAGCACCCTAATTTTCAATCGAAATTTCTCGTGTCAAAATATCAGCTTTTTTCAAAAAGTCTGTGGGTTTTTGTTCGTTGAAATCTCTACTTTCTGACGGTGTAAAAAAATAAACATTACCATAGTAAATATTCTCAGAAAATGCAAAAAATCGAAAAAAACTCGTTTTTTTTATCATTATGTACAATTTTGAGCTATTTATTAAAATTTACACTTTAATTACTCAAAAAACCTAAGATTCCATGTTACATTGATAAACGAAAAAAATGCAAATCGAAATATACTACTTTAACTAAGAAACAAATAAGTTAATAAAGTTAATATTTAATAAGACATCTACAATATTTTGAGAAAGTTGTAGAATCTTCTTTAAATAATATTTGTAGAATCTTCTTTAAATAATATTTGTAGATGCCTATTTATTGCTGTTTTATGATAATTTATATACCTGAGTGAACTACGGAAAATTTTAGCCCATTGAAAGGTTTACGAAGAATAAACTAGCTCTTTTTGAATACATGTGATTTAAAAAAAATGTAATGTCCGTGCCTTCTTTTGTTTGCAAATAATAGACTCTTGAATTCTTCGATATATTCAGTCAAGTACGCGATATGTAAAGCTTTTGTTCAATCAATAACAGAACCCTGAAAATATTCAGCTTACAGCTTAGAACCTATAAACTTCCTGTTTTTTCACTTTTAGAACCATATTGTAGAACTGCAAGTGGCATAGAAATGATAACAATCGTTCTTATATTCACGTAGGTGAAGTGAGATGTCACTCCACCTGACACTAAGTATCCCTATAGTCAAGTATCCCCAGTCTCGTCAACTGGTACTCGACGAGAGCTCATGACCAAAATTTTTACCTCATCGTTATACGACCAAAAACGTATAAAATCTTTTGGTTATTCTGAATTTAAATAAAGGTTTTAGATACCGAAAACACAATTTTCACACGTACCCAGGAGGCCATTTGCGAAACTAAAATAATTTGCCTAGTCTGAAAATCTTGTTGTCAAGTGAACATTAGTCATTGATGCGAATAAACCATTTTTCAGAAGAAAATGTGAGAAACTTATGTGTTGAATCCATTTTGAATTTGGTAAAAATAATCAGAAATTATTAGAAACGTCTCAAACTGCGACGTTTCTGATCAGTACTACCCACCGAGTTGGGCTAAGAACCGTCTAAATTAACGATTTTAGACGAGTTTCGCCGTAAAACGATGAGACATAGTTTTGGTCGTAGGCTCTCTCACTCTTTGTGTCAAACAAGCAAAATATTGTAACATTCTGTATGTAAAAAGTGTTTTTTTAAGTTTTTGTCGAGTTCCAATGAGATTTCACTGATTTAAGGTATGTTTAGAGAGGTACCAATTAGGTACTAAATATCCATATATGTTTTATATCCAACTTCTCAGTAATCTTGGCTACACAAAAATACACCCGCCAAGCTGACGTCAGAATGGCGGGTGTATGAAACTATTGCAATAACTTGCGATCCCACGAGGTACAAATTGGTACTAATTAGGTACTATACTCCATAGGTTTAGGTAGTTAAAAAAAGGTAAACAAAAAAAACCACGTGACGAGACAGCTGTCAAGTAACCGACTAAACGTAATACCTGTCACTTCAGTTGTTATGCTACGTCACAGTTGAACTCTTCAATTTAGCAACGTTATATTTCGTTGACGTTTAGAAATTGGGCACTTTACAATAGACAGATTACAAAATATTATAAATCAGACAAAAAAAATTGTGGTCAAGCAGTTACATCTACGAAAAGTAGTGAAGAATAAACGATAAAGTTTAACATACTTAATAAAAGAGGAAACTATAGATAAAATCTAAAATAAATTTAAGTTGGTTTTATTGTTTTTTTAACAAGAAAGTGTCATCTATAAAAACCCTTTTTACGATTTGTTTACCTTTTTTTAACTACCTAAACCTATGGAGTATAAATTTTGAGATATATTTCGACCAATTCTGAAAAATACACCCGCCAACCTGACATTCATAAATTTTCCCACCTTGCTATCTTTACGTACTGTCAGACAGACTATTTAGGTTTACAATTTATATTAGTTTTTTATTAATTACGTTATAATATTAAAATGAATCCCTATTTACTTGGTCACGGCATCACGCGTGAAGCTAGACAAACGGTAATTCTTTTTTTTTGTTATTGTGAGGAGAAGGTTCATATAAAAGAAAGAATTAAGAAAGTTGGGCGGAAAGTAGATTGCACCCGTGCGAAATATCGTCGGCGATTGTCTAGCGAAACCATTTTAAATACTTTAAAATGGTTTCGCTAGACAATCGCCGACGCGTTAATGACGCAATGTTTGTGTGCAAAGTAATGCACCACAAAATTGACTGCCCACAAATATTGCACACCTTTAATTTCCGTGCCCCATCAAGAATTCCTCGCAGTGCAATAACACCACTCTGCCCACCGCAGAGTAGAACAGTTCTAGGCGCCAATTCCCCCTATGCAAGGTTATGCAAGATTGTAAATAGCTGCAGTGATCAGATCGATTTGTTCTTTGAAAGTTTGGGCAAATTGAAAGCCAATTTTCATAAGTACATTCCTAAATAAGTAATAACCTTTCATTATCTTCATTATCTCATTATCTCACTTAAAAGGAAATGTGTCTACTTAAAATAAGTATAGTATAGTATAGTTTGTCATATATATATTTATTATGTTGTTATTATTAGGTTTTAACTAGATTAATTTATTTAAAAAAATTGTACAACTTCTTTATGCATGCGGAGTTTACCTGTAAGTGATTGTTGCACTGTTGCATATACGTTTTTGCATGCTACTCATAAGCATTATCCAGTGTAAACAATTGTTGGTGAACCTATAAATAAATAAATAAAAATATGGGGGGTCGCAAGTTGATTATTATTAAACTACTTTGAATAAAAGAGCCACTTTCAATAGGGTTACTCCTATGGAAATGAAACTTTAAAAAAAGACTTAATTAATTGATTTTTCCGCAAGCTACAATATTTTCAGGTTTCCTTGGTCCACTCCAGGTCACACTTGATTGACGGGTTTTTTTTTGGAACTATATATATTGATGTGTTTTTCGTTTCTGTTTATCTATAGCTACAATGGTATGTATGGACTAACAGGAGTGTAAGAATAAAAACAGTTGTGGAAAGGAGGCAATACAATTTATATACAATTTTTTCGATAAGTCTCAATTTTATTCGCAAGAAAAGGGCCCTCAGTCCAGATGCAAAAGTCGGAGTTTAAAATGTTTTTAGCGAATATATACCTTGGAGATAATTATTTTCCTTTGTTGCAGATGTAAAGATGCGACTGTTGCAGCTGTGTTTATTATAATCTTACATATTTTACCCAAAGGTTTTGGTTTTCTGACGATCTTTTGTTGTCGCAGTAAGTTAATATTATTTTCGCTCTAAGACGAGATCCATTTATTAGCAAAAATAAGTCAACTTCAAGTCATGCTTGAAGTTTCTGGTGTCAGGCAAAACCGTCAAATTTAGGATTTTAATTATTGTTATACGTGGCAAAGATCAAGATCCTAAGGTATTCAGGATATGGTGACGTCATGACGAACAAAACTTAAAAAAAATATTTAAAAAAATACTACAGCTTGGAGAAACAATATTGAAATTAGTTGCTTATAATTACTAAATCTATAAATAAAAAAATACCTAACAAAAACTTTACATACCGAATTGTTAAATAATGCTGTCCCGAAAACGTAAGAAAAAAGATATTTGAAGACATAATTAAAAAAAAAAAAACTATCGTCAGTTGAATCAAAAACATCCATGTTTTCAACTATACAAGGGCACGTAAACACGTGGATGCAAAGCACACAATCCCTAGAATAAGGTAGGTACTAACTGATGCTTGAAGGGACAGTTAACTTTATTCCTCAGTTACAGGCTTTAATCATTAGATACGTCAGTATGACTGACTATTGAAAAATCCAGAATCATGTGTTAGGTTTCAATTTATTAATACGTAATTGTTGGATATTGTACTGGCAACACCCTAAGATTTGATATGTCAAAATGGGGGAATAACGATTCTTCTGGGTCAGGCGCTCGTGACAGTAAGACGTGTTTAGTGGCTGTGTCGGTAAAAAGATAGATTGGCATAGTATTGGTTGGAGATCTACTGTAAATTAAGGTAACCTATTAATTTTATGGTAAATATTAAAAAACGGATTGAATTGTGATATTATGTGGGGAATAGATGTGATGGTATATTGAATTTGATGTTGGCAAAGAAATATAAATGACAGACAAAATATCTTGGTGTTTCATATTATTTTCCTTATCCCTGAAATATTGTAAATATGTAGTTTTATTAAACAGTTTTAGATTATGACATTGAGGTAACGACTTTAAGATTCATTCGGGGATTAGTATCTATTTTGAGGTTAAATAATTATATTCGGAATTAAATTAGTTTAATGCGAGTACATTAAATTTCGTTTATTACAATAAACTTAAACTAAATTACACGACAAACTTATAACATCGCGAGTGTCGCGGAGGATGTCTGTACTGTGTAGAACATAGGTACGTCCTTTCCCGTCAGTGATCGGAACTTCAATCTTTTGCCCGCGACGATGGCGTGCTTTTATATCTGTAGGAATGTAGGTACTCCTAGTAGCGCAATCCTTTTGGTGTTGTAGCCTGACGACGTGATGTCCAACATCCCCCACCCGATCAACGGACCAATAGGCGATTTTCTAAGCTAGCGAGCGATCCCCGTAGGTTAAACAATAGGAGCGAGCGAGATAGAGAGCCGTACTCTTCTAAGCCGTGGTAAGGCTTTTGGAACAACTTTATTTTATTTATTTAGTTTGTTAGAGTTTTCTCGCGTTACATTAGTTATTTTAGAGCTAGGATGGTTCTTATTTCACATGCTATCTATGGAATAAACGCTATTCGATTCTTTATCAGAACAAGGAAGTTTGGCAATACTTTCTTCTGCACATGATGTAGCTTCCCTGGTACCTCATCAATGGCATTACAATGTAAATATCAATTAACTGTTCCCAAATTACGATGATTATTTTATTTCCCTTTTTAGGGTTCCGTAGTAAACAAGGAACCCTTATAGTTTCGTCATGTCCGTCTGTCTGTCTGTGTCTGTCTGTCTGTCTGTCTGTGTCTGTCTGTCTGTCTTCGGTCTAGCTCCGAGACCCTTAGTACTAGAAAGCTGTAATTTGGCATAGGTATACATATTAATTACGCCGATAAAGTGGTAAAACAAAATTATGAAAAACATTTTTTTTTAGGGTACATCCCATACACGTCAATGTTTTTTTTTATTTTTTATCCCATGATGTGTGGTATCATTGGAAAGGTCTTTCAAAAACATTGTGTGTTAAAACCATTTTTGAATTCAGAGATCCGTTTGCTAAATATTAAGCTTTACGGTGAAAATTTTTGTTAGAGTCGAGTGTCCCCCCCTGCCAGCTAAATGGTTGGTTTCACATATGTGAAAAAATTCACGACAGTAGCTTATATAACGAATTTAAAAGGAAAACTATCACAGCTGAGTAGGCTGTACAAGTTAACGAGTAATAATCGACCAACTTAGATTTGCGGTTGCAAAAACATGTTCTCCCATACATTCTGTATGAAAGATTTTTTTTTTCAACTACAAAGTTAAGTTTGTTCTTGGGATAAATTCATCCCAACTACGGAACCCTACATTGTGCGTGGTCCGACATGCACTTGGCCGGTTTTTTTTTTTTAAATATTTCCTTGACATAATCTTTTCTTTAGTTGACAATGGTGCCGATTCCCTTGTTCACAAACTAAACTAAATTTAAGTTCAGTGCATCTTTTTCTTTCTATTTCATCAAGAAAAGGACAGAAGATAAATTTTAGTTTAGTCCTGTCAAATTAATCAGCGCCTGTCACTCTCCATACAAGTTTAGACGTGATTAAAAACTTGCCTACTAAAATTACGTCAATTTACGTCAAGCGCTGATTAATTTGACAGGACTAAACTAAAATTTATCTTCTGTCCTTTTCTTAATGAAATAGAAAGAAAAAGATGCACTGAACTTAAATTTAGTTTAGTTTGTGAACGAGGGAATCGGCACCATTGTATACCTACAATTTTCTATATTTTCTATCAAATCAGGTTTGTTACAGCTGTAGTGGCAATCATGTCATTTGGTTTAAATAGGTCCTTGTTTTTATTATTTTGTTTATCTTTTATATAGATTCTTTTCTTTTAGTTTTTGTGAATGTGAGAACGTTGTAGGCTGTAGACTTGTGGACCATTTTCTATATTACTAAGTACCTCGTACTTGTTGATAGGCCTACAATGGTGCCGATTCTCTTGTCACAAATGCCTCTAACCTAGACTAAAAATCACCAAAATTTAGTTTATTCCTGTCAAACGACGATTTCCCATTCTGAAATAGACTAAAGTGACACAATTTAACTATATTTTAGATTGACAGCACTAAGATGGTACTGAGATATTAATTTAGTGAAAATGGCAATTTTGCTATTCTGAATTTGACGTTTTTTACCTAAAATTTAGATTTTCTAACTAAATATGATTATTTTTAATCGCGTTTCTTTAGCTTATACCTCGAAAACGGTGTCTAATCGCAAAAATAATGAAAATTTCGACTCCCTTTATAAAACTCTTAAACCCTTAACACTCTACATGTTGGTAATAATTTTTATTTTCCATACAAAAAGTAAAAATAAAACTCACGTAAACAAAGCTTGAGGCTTACATTAAAGGGTAAGAAAGACGTTCACGCCTCAAGCTTTTAAGAAAATGTTAAAGTTCTATGTTTACGTAAGTTTAATTTTTTACTTTAAGTTCATTAAAAGCTTGTT
This sequence comes from Agrochola lychnidis, assembly GCA_963680765.1. Lineage (NCBI taxonomy): Eukaryota > Metazoa > Arthropoda > Insecta > Lepidoptera > Noctuidae > Agrochola > Agrochola lychnidis. The sequence continues at coordinate 2,778,746 of OY796874.1, read as the reverse complement.
TAAAAAGGTTTTTACTTAAATTTTATTAGAACTGTGCGCTTGTCAACGTCAAATGATAGGCGACACAAGTTGTGTACCGTTTAAAGAGGCGTCGAGGCACTGAGAAGGTAAACGGGCGGGTGCCTTTAATACTAACAACCTGTGATTTTGACAGCTATAAAGCGCAGCTATGTGCAGCCCGTCCAAGTGCACAGTTAAAAACATGTCAAATATTTTTATTTCAGAAAAAAGTCAATTGCCGCCTCGAAGACCAGAATCGGCCATTTTATGGTATCGGTATATTGATAAGAACATAAACTATGGTTATATATTTACATATGGTAAGTATATATTTTGCATAATTCATAATCTTATCTTATGGTCGAGTGCAATTCGGTTAAAAGAGTAGAACGAAGTGGGAATATACTTAAAATCCGGCTAGCCGGGGTAGCCAAAGGCGAGAGCGCAATGGAGCCGGAGTGGAATGAAAAATGCATACGAGTACCTATATAACCACTTTTTTAACACACTTCTGCGTCTGGGCGCTCTTTGTGTGGCTCCGCATCGCTGCCAATGTAGTGAAGGTGTTGACTGTCTCGGACAACATGGCCTATCCTGCAGTAAGAGCGCAGGCCGGATAGCACGGCACGTCAGCATCAATGACATCATCCGTCGTGCTCTTGTCACCAGCGTATAGTTGCCAGCTGTTTTAGAACCCAAAGGCTTGGCACGCGACGATAGGAAGAGAGCAGACGGAATGACCATAATGCCTTGGAAGGTAAGTAGGCCTTTGGTGTGGGATGCAACGTGTGTCGACACCCTTGCGCCATTCTATCTTCCTAGCACGGCGGGCTGTGCTGGGGTTGTTGCTGCAGGTGCGGAAAACCTAAAAACGGCGCAAATACTCCAATCTTATTGGGACATATGTTTGAGCCTACCCCATTTATTAAAAAACCAACCACAAATGGCGTTATTTGCTGACGACACTTCCTTAATTTTTAAGATAAATAGACGTACATCAAATTTTGACGACGTAAATAACGCCCTACTGCAGGTCCCAAATTGGTTCACTGCTAATAATTTAGTATTCAATGGAAAGAAAACTAAATGCATAAGATTTGCTTTACCAAATGTTAAAAGTAGTGATTGTGACATAGTATTGAATAAGAAGAAACTAGAATTTGTCGATAAAACTGTTGGGGATCACGCTCGATTCAAGGCTGCAATGGGGTCCTCATTTAACATCTCTTGCAGGACGGCTAAGTTCAGCAGCATATGCTGTGAGAAAAATCCGTCAATTTACTCATGTAGATACCGCGAGGCTGGTCTATTTCAGTTACTTTCATAGTATCATGTCTTATGGTATTTTACTATGGGGACGGGCTGCAGATATCGCGTCTATTTTTATTCTGCAGAAGAGAGCCATCAGAGCAATATATCGTCTCCGCAGACGCGATGCTCTAAGGGAACTGTTTAAAGATATTAACATCATGACGGTACCTTGTCAATATATCTATGAAAACATCATGTACGTTAGGAAAAATCTAAGTCTTTTCAGTAAAAGAGGTGATAGACACAATTATAGGACTAGAAATAGGGATCAATTAGTTCAATCGGGTTTCAGACTGACTAGACTCATCTTTCATGGGGTGCTGTTTAAAATGTTATAATAAAATACCTTCCCACATACTCCAACTGAACGAAACAAAATTTAAATCATGTATAAAACGCACACTATGCTGCCAAGCATATTATAAGTTAGGGGATTACATCGCTGATAAAAATGCTTGGCTCAGCGCTGGTCCAGCTCCACAAGGGCGCATAAACTAATTGATTAGCATTCGAAAGTATTGTTGCAGCTGCTGAAGATTGTAATTTTATATTTCCTTTGCATAAATTCGATCTCTTTGTATTGTATAACTGCATATCACATGTGTGAGCACTGTGACCATGTTGTACATTCCATAAAACTGCCATTTACTGGGTACGTCTTTCATTGACTTGAATGTGCCCTGGCGGCTGAGAGTATGTCATGCTCACTCAAATGTCTCGCTGATGGTGGCGTGTGTGTTGGATCATTAAGTTACCTTCAAAATGGTAGAGCTAAATGGTGCTGATCCATGCGTCATGTTCGTGAACGGGCGCCGTCAGTAGGGACTGTTCATCTCTTAGCTGCTACGGTTTATTTTAATTTATTTAAATTTTTGAATCGTTATCATATTTTTATTACGGACGCTTTTAACGTTCACGTCTTTCTACATTGTTCTCACATGTACAAGTTCAACACGAATGATATAACCAATATTTTGTAACAATATTTTGAGTGTCCGTAGAGTTTCTTGCCCGTTCAAAAACTCAAACTCAAAGCATTTATTTCAAATAAACCAATTACAGGTACTTTTGAATTGTCAAGGGGTCGGTCAGTCAGAAAAATGAAACTAGTTGCCCATTCCAAAGCGTAGTAGGTACCTATGGAGAAGAACGGGCAAGAAACTCCACGGACACTCTTTTAAATCAAAATATTGTTACAAAAAATTGGTTACATCATTCGTGTTGAATTTATACATGTGAGAACAATGTAGAAAGACGTGCACGTTAAAAGCGTCCGTAATAAAAATATAATAACAATTCAAAAATTTAAATAAATTAAAATAAACCGTGGCAGCTAAGAGATGACCAGTCCCTACTGACGGCGCCCGTTCACGAACATGACGCATGGATCAGCACCATTTAGCTCTACAATTTTGAAGGGAACTTAATGATCCAACACACGCCACCATCAGCGAGACATTTGAGTGAGCATGACATACTCTCAGCCGCCAGGGCACATTCAAGTCAATGAAAGACGTACCCAGTAAATGGCAGTTTTATGGAATGTACAACATGGTCACAGTGCTCACACATGTGATATGCAATTATACAATACAAACAGATTGAATTTATACAAGGGAAAGATAGTTTTACAATCTTCAGCAGCTGCAACAATACTTTCGAATGCTAATCAATTAGTTTATGCGCCCTTGTGGAGCTGGACCAGCGCTGAGCCAAGCATTTTTATCAGCGATGTAATCCCCTAACTTATAATATGCTTGGCAGCATAGTGTGCGTTTTATACATGATTTAAATTTCGTTTCGTTCAGTTGGAGTATGTGGGAAGGTATTTTATTATAACATTTTAAACAGCACCCCATGAAGGATGAGTCTACTTTAGCCAATCTGAAACCCGGTTGAACTAATTGGTCCCTATTTCTAGTCCTATAATTGTGTCTATCACCTCTTTTACTGAAAAGACTTAGATTTTTCCTTACGTACATGATGTTTTCATAGATATATTGACAAGGTACCGTCATGATGTTAATACCTTTAAACAGTTCCCTTAGAGAATCGCGTCTGCGGAGGCCATATATTGCTCTGATGGCTCTTTTCTGCAGAATAAAAATAGACTCGATATCTGCAGCCCGTCCCCACAGTAAAATACCGTAAGACATGATACTATGAAAGTAACTGAAATAGACTAGCCTCGCGGTATCTACATCAGTAAATTGACGGATTTTTCTCACAGCATAATATGCTGCTGAACTTCGCCGTCCTGCAAGAGATGTTAAATGAGGACCCCATTGCAGCCTTGAATCGAACGTGATCCCCAAGAAAACAGTTTTATCGACAAATTCTTCTCCGTAGGTACCTACTACGCTTTGGAATGGGCAACTAGCTTCATCTTTCTGACTGACCGACCCCTTGACAATTCAAAAGTACCTGTAATTGGTTTATTTGAAATAAATGCTTAGAGTTTGAGTTTGAGCCGTTTGGGGTTGAAACACTAGGGCCATGGGGTCCGAGTGCCCACCTTGTTTTTCAAGACATCGCCACGCGGCTGGTCGACTCTTCACGTGACCAGAGGGCTGGCCTAATCTTCGGCTAATTGGCATTGTCATACAACGTGGCAATGCTGCCAACCCGTGGAAAAGTGAAAAAGCCCTTTTGGGCACTTTTCCTATTGACAGCGATGCGGACGAATTTTTTGATGCCCTATGATTTCCTCCCCCCCCCTGTTTTTATACAGTTGTACATATTATTATTTAAGTCTGTTAGTTTTTAAATCATGTTAATACGTGTGTGAAAATAAAGTTTAATTTGGCATAAACTTATTATACCGACGAAAAAAAGAGGAGGTTCTCAAGTCGACGCGTATTTTTGAAATGAAAACTTCTTTAGCATCGTTGTGATTTGACACTCGATGAAACGAAAAAGCGACAGTAAAAAGAGACTGACACAAATTCATAAGATTTAACGTGGGAGAAAATGAGATAGGAAGCATTATAGTGTATGAGGGGGGGTATGTCTGACGGTGTGTGTGGGGGTGTCTGAGGGTGTGTGTAGGGGTGTGTCTGAGGGTGCGTGTGAGGGTGTGTCTGAGGGTGTGTGTGGGGGTGTGTCTGAGGGTGTGTGTGGGGGTGTGTCTGAGGGTGTGTGTGGGGGTGTGTCTGTGTGTTTTTATGTTCGTGGTTCTCTTTATGCACTGCTTCGTACCCCCTCCACTCGTGTTTACCAAGGCATAGTGGGAGTTTGCTTGGGCCTCAGCGTTGTACACACGGCTACACATCAAGCTGTACAGTTCCAGTTTATGCTGATCTCGCATTGTATAGGATTTCCGTACAATGCGAGGTCCGCTTATACTGGAAATGTATAGTTTGATGTGTAGCCGTGTGTACGTGTGTTAATACGTGTTCGTGCGCGTACAAAAACATTTTTTTTTTAATTTTTGAAGGTTTCACTACTACCACGTGTGAATTGCACACATGTTTTTTTTTTTTTTTTTTTACCTGTGACCACGCTTTTATCTTTTTACAGAGTAGTCCATTTTGACGATTTTTATTGCGTAATTTCACTGGCAATAATGATGACATAATATTTTTTATTTTTCAGGGAGTGTTTTTGCCCTTCTTCATGCCGCTACACTCACTCAACTGGATCATCTGCTAGGTTTATATTCTGGTAGAATAATTACCTTACTACCCTGGAATGTTGGGATATTAATTATTGTTGTTGTAGCGTCGATACTATGCAACGTGATGTCTCCATTGGCAGCGTGCTCAATGTGGCTTCCCTATGTGCTCCTCATAGTAATATAACTTTTATACACATAATAGTACATTACTGCCGCGGTCTATAATGACTACTTTGCTGGTCGCGCTGATGATGGCCGACAGCGCAGCATAGCGCAGCTCCAGGCCGACACAGCGCGCTCAGCGTGCAGCACTTGATGGACGAGCTGAGATAAAGGCCGAGGCCGTAGGTCGAGGCCTTTACAGCGAGGACAGCAAGGGCTGCAATGATGGCCAAGCTGGAAGGATAATTTCCCACACACAAAAAAAAGTTAATGAATGTAACTTTTTTTTTGTGCATAGAGCTAAATGTTGGTTTGATTATTTATATCATCAATCTAAAAGAAATGTCTAATGTCCCCATCGATCGCGCATGTGCAAAAATAGTAGATTGTTTACCAAGGGAGCAAACAACTATTTTTAAGGCGAGAGTGTTTCTTTGAATCCAGATCGGAGCGAGGGATTCAAAGTACGTCACTCGAGCTTAAAATTGTGTTGCTCCCGAGGTAAAAACTGTACTTTTTATCACCATCTATCAAAAAAAAAAACGTGTGCGGTTCGACTCCCGTCAGGAACGAAGTTCCTTCTCAACTCTCGAAAACTATGAAAACGACACCCATGTCGAAAAATGTGAAAATTTTCGCAGCCGCCATCTTGGATTTTCATTTTGACCTCACGATCGGCTTTAGAACCCTCGAAAACCATGAAAACGACACCGATGACGAAAAATGTGTAAATTTTCGCAGCCGCCATCTTGGATTTGCTTATTGACCAAATTCGCTATCTATATATATCTCTCTCTCTTTCTTTCTCTTTGAATTAGAAGAAGATAGTCGCAAGCACCCTTTCACGTGACGATTTCTGCCAGTGCACTCCTACTGCGAGCCGCGTTAAAGAACATCGTTCCAAAAAATATAACAAAACAGGATTTAAATAAAACCTTAACAAATTATTTGCAGAAAGAATTCATAAAACTACTTACGATTTCACCTACATGTATATATATGGCTCGTGGTTCTTGTTACTTCTGATTTTTTCTTGCTTATACTTTTAATCCACACTACTGTACTATTTCACAATCAAACTACGACTAACTATGCATTACATTTTACCATTTAAAATGACTTTTGCCCCACCCAGAAATAACGATAATATCATAACCGTCATTTCTAAGTGTTGCCACAATACATTCACTTGCCATAATGAAAATACATTTAGAAGTTTCTGATAATTTTTATTTTGACAGTGTTGCCACAGTGGATATTATAAATCGATACAAAAATAATACATTAAAATTAAATCAAAGAAAAGCACGACAATAATAAACACACGTATCCACGACACCTGTGAGGTAGTGTACACGGCGCACTCTTTTGATGTAATTTCCTCGGTAGGCCTATTCCACGGTCTGTTGTGTCTTGCTTGATAAAAAAATGTTGTTTTTAATGCAAATGGAACTATGAAGATGATGGAAGCTGTGTGAAACGTAGTTAGGGAAAACCATTCGCCAGAATATTAATCTTTTAGTTTAAATCAATTTTCCGTTTTAATCTGTTTGAATCTATTCGGTTAGTATATCTATTAGGCTTCTCACTGTTTTTACCCATGACGGAACGGAGACGGTATATATGCGTTTGGGGTGAGAGGATGTTTGTGCAAATCCATGTTGCCATTTTTCTCCAAAACTACTAGTCCGATTTTGATGCAGTTTTCAGTAATGGGTTCGAGTTTGAATGGTGCATGTTCTTAGATAGATGTTACGGTGACAACTCACCAGGGGGCGCTACAGTAATCATTTGTTTATGCAAAACCAAAACTACTAGTCCGGTTTTGATGCAGTTTGTGGTTGATTAGTCAGGGTTCTTAAATAGATGTTACGGTAGTAACTCACTAGAGGGCGCTGCAGTAATATATTTTATATTAGTTACTACATATTAAAGACATTTAAATTTTATCCTTTTTCAATTACTTTTTAACAGTCGTGGGTTTTTTCAAAATTTTTAATTTTGCTTTTATTCTTCCAGCAATTGGTATAAATTTTGTGAGTCTTGCATTTGAAGATATTACCTCTACGTTTGCAAATTTTACAGGACGTGTATATGGCTTCTTCTTGAAAAGAGGATTCAGGTTCGTCGTTATTAGTCATGTTTTGGTTATGACGGGCTTCACATTCTTCTATAATTTAGTCTGGAGCTCCTCTGGCTTCGGAAGAGTGTCTCGCGATTCTATAGCGACTCTGAAGTTCTCAAATACATTTGAAGATTGTACAATATTCTCATTAATAGCTATGTCCATGTCTGCCAATTTATCAACTAAATCCATGAACTTGTTTAGAGATGAGCTCTTACATCGTGTCCTTCTAATTTTGTTAGCATCAGTTGCTTTTTTAGGGGTGCCTTTCGCGCAGGGTCCCTTACTGGTATACGTAGTCACGAGCAAGTATGAAAAAAAGTATTTATTTATATATACTTTATTGTAAACAACAAAAATACATAACGAAAAATAAATCAAACACTACAAAATATACAATGGGCGGCCTTATCGCTTTCCGCGATCTCTTCCAGGCAACCTTGGAATGGACAGTGATTTGCCTGGACATAAAATGGGGCTGTCGTTGGTGCAATCATAAGTATATAATATACTAAAATAGATACACACATATATACATAATCCTAAATAATATATACATAAATACATACATACTATAATAAGCAACAAAAATAAATGAAGACTATAGATAATGAGTACAAGATTACAACGACAAGTAATGTTCCTTTACGAGTCTCTTAAATACAGCTAACGATTGCGCGCGTTTTATTTCAACTGGCAATGCATTCCTCAAACGAGTGGCCTGGACAGTAAAGGACTTGTCGAGGAAAGTTGTGGAATGCATAAGCATTTTAAGCTTCAAGTTATCTGATGACCTTAAAAGTTTCGTGTGGGAGTCGCAAAGAAACTGGAAACGTTTCTTGAGATAGAGAGGGGTGGAAGGGGAAAAAGCACATTATACAAAAGGGAAAGAATATGAACATTTCGGCGAAGGCGAATTGGTAACCACTTGAGCTTCACACGAAATTCGGAAACATGGTCATATTTGCGCAAACCGAATATGAACCTTATACAAACATTTTGAAGCCGCTCAAGTTTATCGAGTTGGTCTTGGGTAAGGTTAAGATAGCTGGCATCAGCATAGTCAAGGATGGGAAGAAGTAGCGATTGTGCAAGCGCAATCTTGGTGGCAGTCGGTAGAAAGTATGTACAGTTCAAAATGATTTTCGCGTGGAATAACGATTGCAACTTAGTAGTGTGGGATTGTGGGTTCCAAAATACTATATTCCTAACAACATACAATTACAATCAATACATTAGGAGAAAATAACTCTAAAAGTTGATAATTGTATTCGTATTAGTGCTCGTGATTGTACTTGTCTTTAAATTTTTTCCATAATGCTTTAGCAGTAGTGCAATTTTTTATTTGTTTAAGCTCAGAAGGAGCGATTATGAGTTCAGATCTCGTCTGTCTATTGCCTTCTTTATCAGCCACTGCAGCATCAGTCTCGATGTATCTCCATAATTTGTGTCGTACGAGAACAGTTTCAGTTCTTTCTAGTTAGAGGGTCAATTTTAGTGTTCGACGTTTCGGGTAGGTACTCAAACTTATTATTTCGTACACGCTCTGCTACCATGCACAAATACAATATTTCGGTGACTAAAAGTACACAGTTTTTATTTTAAGTGACAAAAGAGCGAGAAATAGAAACAAGTCCAATCGAAGTTCGATTTTAAAATTCCATAGCTAGTAGACTCAGAAAAAAAAAACAACAATAAACACATAAAACCGTAAAATTGAAAATAATTTGTTCAGGTTTTATTTAAATCCTGTTTTGTTATATTTTTTGGAACGATGTTCTTTAACGCGGCTTGCAGTATGAGTGCACTCTGGCAGAAATCCTCACGCGAAAGGGCGGTTGTGACTATCTTCTTCTAATTCAAAGAGAAAGAAAGAGAGAGAGAGAGACAGATAGCTAATTTGGTCAATAAGCAAATCCAAGATGGCGGCTGCGAAAATTTACACATTTTTCGTCATCGGTGTCGTTTTCATAGTTTTCGAGGGTTCTAAAGCCGATCGTGAGTTCAAAATGTAAATCCAAGATGACGGCTGTTTTTTTAAAATTATTATCATGGGTATCGTTTCGTTCGTTTCGTTTCGTGGTTTCGTACAATGTATTTCTGGCAAATAAACATTTGATTTGGTTTTGATTTGATTTGATTTGATTTAGTATTTGAGGGTGCATAATTCGATAGAGAGGTCAAAATGTAAATCCAAGATGGCGGCTGCAAAAATTTTGTTTGTTTTAAATCATACGTGAGAAGGAACTTCGTTCCGAAGAAAAAAATACGAAGTTTATCTTGTATTTTTTTACCTTTAGGTATATGTACATGTTCGCGCTGCTGAGGTGAAAAGTTGGTATGTGTTACACGAGACCAAAGTTATTTGCATCTCGTGTCTTTGAATCCCTCGCTGCGCTCAAGATTCTAACCTAGAATCACTCGCTACGCTCGTGATTCAATTATAGAATCCTTTGCTTACTCGGGATTCAAAATCAACACTCGCAGCAAAAACCAACTTTGGTCTCTTGTTGCACAAATAACTTACTTTTTGAGTTTACTACTAAGTTACAAGCGTTGCATTATCTTTTACTAATTGAACTATAATTATGATGTAAATAGTTATGCCTTTACAGACGATAAATGCATAATTATGTAACTTTACTTTCCTCTATAAGTCAGGTCATGGTTCCTTTGACCAGCTTGCTCTATGGTTTTAGATTAACCTTGATGTGCCATCGCAAAATTCACCATGTATAAACTGATATTACTCTGACCGCATAGATTTTTATGATTAACAGAAGAATATTATTTCGTCAGTAATATTATATTGTACCAAATTTTTTGTGTCATGAATGGCCACTAAGAAAAAAAGGCATCCCTGGGCTATACATTTTGATTAATGATCAAAATGTTTAGCGCAGGGATGCCTTTTTGCCTTCTTTTAAATTCGGGGTGCGTATTTTAATATTGCCAGCGTTTTTTTATATTCTTCTTATTTCAGTCAGGTGATGGCGCTTTACCTTGGCCAAGATCGGTTTATCTTGCAGCATTAGGTGTGGGGGTAGCTTCTAATTTTGGATTCTGCATACCTTTTCAATATACCCCGGCTTACTACTGCCATCGCGTTGGAAAAATACGAATCATGAGAATGGTAAATGTTTTGAAATATTTTTGACATTATAGGCCAACTTGATCATTGATTTCACACATAATTACGCACAAATAAGTAATAAGAGCAGTGGTGGCCCAGTCGTAATGGCCGCGACTTACGAGTTGTAGGTCGTAGGTTCGAACCCAGACAGGCGCTTTACTTTGTGTAAATTATTTCATCACCACTGCTCTCAAAACGGTGAAGGAAAACATCGTGAGGTAACCGGCATGTCCTAGAACCGAGAATTCGAAGACATGTTACATCCACCAACCCTCACTGGGCCCGCGTGGTGGATTACGGCCCGTGGGAACATTTATAGGCTGATGATGGATGATGATGTAATAAGACGCAAATTTTAGAGTAGTTCTCGATATATAATTATTATGGCTGTGGAAAGTTAACGATGCAAAGTCGCGGTTTTCATTATTTTGTTTCGTAATGGTCTTCTTCTTCTTTTCGAGTCGATGGTAAAACAAGTTATTTCTAAGGAGGGTTGGTGTTAGGCTGGCGGCCGACTGTAAAATTTTGGTAAAACCATAAAAATGAAAATGATATGATGCGCGATAGGGCTAGGGCGTACCCCACAGGTGACGCGCAGGGGCAGCACCCAGCTTCTGTGGGAAATGGACAAGGGTTGTCGCACCAGAACGGGTGGGTGTGACGTAAGACGCAAGCCCGGAGTGTGAGAAAAATTAGTGAGGTGTGCGAGCTGGAATATAGGTGCGATGACTGGAAGAGGAAGGGAACTAGCAGATAGGCGACTCCTGAATTTAGCGTATCTGCAAGAGACAAAGTGGAAGGGTGTGAAGGCTAGAGAGATATAAGAGAGAAGGATATAAGTTTTATTACTGTGGAAGTGATGGCGAGCGAAATGGTGTGGGTAAAGTTTTGGATAGTCAGTTGAAAGAATGTGTGGTGGATGTTAAAAGAGTCAGTGACAGAGTGATAGCTGTTAAAGTAATTGTGGAGAGTTTAGTTGTTAATATAGTTAGTGTGTACGCATCTCAGTCAGGGTGTGAGGATAGTGTAAAAGAGAAATTTTGGAAGGACTTCGATCGGGCGATGATGGATGTGCAAGATAGTGAAGAAGTCTATGTGGGGGGGTGATTTTAACGGGCATGTAGGAAGAGAGAAGGATAGGTATGAGAGAGTGCATGATGGTTGGGGATACGGAGATTCTAACACTGATGGCGAGACACTGCTGCAAGCTGCTTCGGCCTTTGACTTGGCAACAACAAATACGTGGTTCGAAAAACAAAATGAGCATCTTATTACTTACGAAAGTGGCCGCCACGCCACACAAATTGACTACTCGCTGGTAAGACGGAACAGCCTAAAAGTGTCAAGAACTGTAAAGTGCTCCCAGGTGAAGACTTAATCTCACAACATTATAATGGAAGTAAGTCAGTGTCTCGTCCAGTAGGAACAAGGAATAGCCCCCACGCAAAACCTGATGGCGTATGATAGAAAAAGAGGAATGCGCCAGTATGTTCAAGAGTCATATGATAAATAAAATGATTGCTATGAAGGATATGGAAGGAAAATCTGTGAATGAATGTTGGAAAGAGATGGCGGATTGTATAAGGAGAGTAGCTAAAGATGTGTTTGGAGAATCGAAAGGAAAAGGTATCATAGAAAGGGATACATGGTGGTAGAAAGAAGACGTGCAAAAGATGCTTAAAGAAAAAAGAATTGCATTTAAAGAATGACAGGGTGTAGAAAATGGGAACGATAGTTTGAAAGAATATAAGAAGGTTTATAAAGAATGGAAGAGAAAGGCAAAAAAGGCGGTAGCAGTTTCGAGGACCAAGGCACAGGAGAAGTTGTATGACTCATTGAATAGCCCTAGAGGTCTGAAGGAGCTCTACCGGATTACAAAAGCAAGAGAAAGGAGAACGATTATGTCCAAAGATGACGAAATAAAGGAACGATGGAAGATTTATTTTGATAAGCCAATGAACGAAGAGAATAAATGGAATGGTGTGCTCAGAGATGAGGTAAAAGTAATCATGGGTTTGGTGAGGGTAATTTCCCTCACCAAACCCATATTGTATTGCATGGATGAAGTAAGAAAGGCAGTTCAAAGTATGAAAAATGGAAAGGCCATGGGCCCAGATGATATACCAGTAGAAGTATGGAAGTGTTTAAAAGAAGATGGATGTATATGGCTGACTTTATTCTTTAATAAGTTGTTGCATGAAGGATATCCCACAAGAATGGTGCAATAGTTCGCTAGTGCCCATCTTAAAGAATAAAGGTGATGTACAGGACTGCAACAACCATAGAGGGATAAAGCTCATGTCATATATAGTATGAAGATATGGGAGAAAGTAATAGAGAATGGACTGGAGGAGAGTGAGATTATCCCAAACCAGTTTGGGTTTATGCCAGGTTGAGGAACAATGGACGCCACTTTTGCACTCCGTCAATTGTGCGTGAAGTACAGACATGCACACAAGAACTTATACATGTTGTTCATTGATCTGGAGAAAGCGTATTTATTTATTTATTTATCATAAGCACACCAACAGCACAGTCACTTACAATTCAAATTAAATAACATCAAAAATTTACATTTCAGTAACCATGCAAATAACAGGTATGCATGACATTCAACATATGAAAATTAGAGACAAAGGAAAAGAATATAAAGTGTGTCTAGTAGACATAAATCTACAACACTACAAAATAAAACAATTTGAGCTAGACCGACGGCCATTCATTACACTTTTTAAATAGGGAGCGTCTGTATGAAGCGAAAGTCATGGAGAAAATATCAATTGGGTAATCCGTCAAGTTGGACCTTTCATTATATTGCCTTGCCATACGTGTAAGGAGGCTATTAAACGTAGTATTCAAGGTCGATGTAGGTAATACAAAAATATTACGATGATGACGCTTACTACGTTGGCTAGGCCTAAAGTTAAAATAGTTTATTAATTGTGCATCAATGGAACCGTTTATGATTTTATGAAGTATTAGTAAGTCCGAATGGTTACGTCTTTCATTTAAGCTAATCATATTAAAGTGCCTTAACCTGTCATTGTAATCAGGTATAGCTTTTCGAATCCCATTCTTCATACATAACCAACCTGACATTCACAAAAAAGTTTAATTTCTCCTGTTGTAATTAACGTGTGTACTGGCCACAAACATTAATTAGTAAATGCTATTAAAAAACAAAGTTTTGGAATGTTTTTTTTGTCGAATTTCATTTGTTTTATGTAATTATTGCATAACATTGCGTTCTTTCGTACTGCGAAAAAAATATTCTACTTTTGAGTTTGAGTTTTTTAGGTTTTGTTTAAATTTTTGCTTTGACTGCCCTGTTTATCGTGTTAAGTGTGAATTGTTACTGCAAATAAACTGAGAATGCCAGATCTAAACACCACTCAAGTTGCGAAGGCTGTTACTTTAATTGAAACTGGGAACACCTACAAACATGTCGCCCAAACATTACGAGTATCAAAATCTGTGGTACACAGAGTTGTCAAGAGGTATCGGCAAACCGGACAGTATACGAGACTCGCAAGACAGGGACGTTAACGGAAAACTGTTGCCAGATATGACCGGTTCATTTGTTATACACACTTTTTTTTTGCGTTCCTCTAAATTTGTCCATGAGTGTATGTCCATGAGTGTAGTTATTACGAAGAGGCGCCCCACTTCGCTCCGCTCCGTACTAAAGTACAGCTTATAGTACAGTAATCGTGGAGTGGGGCGCGTCTTCGTGGATTGCACAATCATAAGTAACCAACGCAATAAAAATATCCCAAATAAAATATTTTTCTTTCTTTCAATAAACGTGGCTACCTGGACCCAAACAGAAGTACTGTCCTCTATACGAAAAGAAGAAAAACAAACATGGCCCCTCAATCCGCACGAACATAATATATTGAATAATCTGTAATTTGTAAGCTCTGTTAAAGTGGGTTTGGACCAAACGAACATAGAATCAGAACAAGAGCAAGACCAATCTTCTGTTGATATTCTTGACATTAAAATAGGGATAGTAGTGTTGTATAACTACATAATTTATGCATAAAATGCTTGCCAGTAAACGTGTTCATTTGGAAATCCCATAACTGTCCATACGGAGACCATGACATGTCAATGAATCGACGGGCATATTATGAATATTTATCAATATTTATTTTTAGTTTCCATTTAGCATTCAAAATAATTCGACAAAGGCACGATTATTTATCTAAAATACCCTTACGTGATAAGATAAGAGACCGAATTTAAAAAAAAATTACACAGTCCGCCCTCGATGATATCCCCAAACTCTGAGCGCGAGCCGATTTAACCGGATTTACTATTTTTGTAGGTATAAAAAAATCCATTAAACTCTGAAATCCAACTGTTAAATTCTCTCTAAAATACGATTACATCAAAGTACACGCAATTTTCATGTTATTATGTGCTGTAATAAGAAAATGAAACAAAAAATGGTTTTGAAATCGACCCTGTTTCAGGTAATTTCCCTAAAACGAGTAGGTATCTATGGCAAAAACATTATTTTTTCAGGACCTTAGACTAATATGACTATTTTAAATTGATTACAGGCAAATTCGGATAATCCCCCTTCTTATCTGAGTATATTATTTAATGTAGGTAGATACCAAAAACCTAGGTGATAATATATTAATTTATTCATGTTACAGGTAAGATATTCCATACCAACTGTCATAATTTGCACCACAATTTTATATCTTGCTTTAATTGTGTATGCTCCAATTTTGTGGGATCCTACCGGACATGGCTTCGCGCCAGAATTTGCTGGGTTTTTTGATGGTCAAACAACAACACCATTAACAACAACAACAACAACAACAACAACAACAACAACAACCACCACAACCACAACACCGGAACCCACCACCATTGTCACGGTGGCTCCGGACAAGTAAATATTTTAATGTTAATAAAAGTTGTTTTAATTTAATTTGTGTGGCTATGCATACCAGCGTTTGGTTTTTCTGCTAATATAAGAACGTATTTAAAATGTTGTTTTATTTTGCTAATAAAGATTGAGCCAAAAACCTCGCACACAATATTACGTGTTTCTAACGCTCCGGTATCAAAAAGTTCTAAAAGCAAATGGTCCTAAAAGCAAAAGGTACAGTAATACCACACGTTTCTATCTTGCTGGCCCCCAGAGCCACAGCAACGAAACTGATCTAGAGCTAGACTGTTACGTAGTTGTCTAATCGAACTGAAACATTCGGATTATTCGGTTTAGGACAGATCATAGTTTGGGCAGATTCTGGATGTGCGTGTGGTGTGAGGGCCACTTTGTTAAAACTCTTTGAAAATGTGCTTAGGATTTAGTGAACATTCCCAAAGAATTGTGAAAGTTGGAATCAGATTTTGTGAAAGTCAAATAACCGATTTATGGGACTGTAAAGTTGGGCCCTCAGTTCTCACATAGAGGATTGAGGGCTCACCTGAACCTGATAAACTATGGACACTACAGAAAAAGTCTTTATGCCAAAATCTAAGCTAAAGCCAAACAAAATTTGTGAAAACAAGATATTATCGCAAAACACTGTCCTACTTTGTATTTCTTCGTACAAAATGGGCCCTCAATTCTCATACATGTAAAAGTTTACTACGCAAATAAAATGAAATCATTAACTTACAGCTACTGTTTGAAATCCTATTTGCTACTACATAAATTGTGAAAATTTGTGAAAGCAAGAACAGGTCACCACTTTTTGTTGTTTTAAAGTTATGACCTTGATAAAATTCGGGCCCTCAGTCCTCTATTTATTTTGTTTTCGTTTTATTACGCTTATCGTATGAAAGATAAGACAAATACAAAATTTTCTCTTTTTGTGAAAAAAATTGTGCAACAAATTCGATACCAGAAAGAAATACCCTTTATTGTATAAGAAAATCGAGTTTTATTTTTACTCTCTGAATTAGGAAATAGGGTGACCACAATTTCTTTTAGATTGCAGTAAAGATTAGTAAATGTAGTGTCACAAATTCGATTTTTCGCATAGCATTTGAAATTACTATTAATTAATACATGACATTTGTAATGACCAATACCTACTATCAGCGAAAGTTGGAGGCTCGAATCTAATTGCTCCGATAAGTTCGTACACCTTTGATTTTATTCTTAGTGCGGTATATCCTGCAGGCAATACTCACAAGTACCGTTTAAATCAAATGCAATGACGAAATGTAATTCGTAGTTGACTGCTACTTTAGAACCACAAGTAAGACAAGACTTAATGATTCGTCAAAACAAATTGCGTCTTCCAAACACTCGATTCCAAAAACGGATAACTTAACCGAATTGAGTGGTAAGAAAGCAAATTGTCTTTCTATTGGAATAGATGTGCAGTAACTGTTAACGCATCGCTTTATAAATAAGGAACTGTAATAATGGTTCAATAGAACTGTTTCAAGATAATTAGCTACATTGCTTTAGCTTTAGTTCTGATTTTTATATAAATGCTTAACGACTACATCTGCATGACTACAATCAAAATAGAAAACACTTGTCGGCTGATAAACTTCTGCCTGCCGCTGAAAATGTGAATGCGCCTAATGCCATTGAACAAATAGTGAATGTCAGGTTGGCGGGTGTATTTTTCAGAAATGGTCGAAATATATCTCAAAATTTAGTACCTAATTGGTACCAAATTTTACCACTTGTGAAATAATTTGTACCTCGTGGGATCGCAAGTTATTGCAATAGTTTCATACACCCGCCATTCTGACGTCAGCTTGGCGGGTGTATTTTTGTGTAGCCAAGATTACTGAGAAGTTGGATATAAAACGGTCGTAAAACGATGAGGTAAAAATTTTGGTCACGAGCTCTCGTCGAATACCAGTTGAGGAAACCGGAGATACTTGAATATAGGGATACTTAGCATCAGGTGGAATGACAGCTCACTTCACCTGCGTGAAAAAAAAAATAAAAAAAGAATAGGGTCAGTTGGTGACGGAAAGTTATTTTTGTTTTTTCAGGTATTGTTTATACTTAAGAAATACTTTTTTCTGGTCTTCTAGTTTAATAGTAGTTTTACGACCACGTTTCATTTTAATTTAGATAACATTATTTTATATTTAGAAGAATGTAGGAAAGAAAGAGGCAGGTCGGTTATCTTCAAACAGATGTCAAAATTATGGCCACTTCGATCATGGTAAATGTAAATAAATATATAAGATAACATCTATGATTGCCATCCATGATTTACTTGTAACGTGAACTAGAAACAGGTAAAAGAAAAAGAAAATACGTCTGCGAATATACCTACACCTTTTTCAAATAAATTTTCATGTCATGTGTTTTCAGACAACTAAACGACATGCCAGCCGGCCGGTCTCAAACTTAAAGCATTTATTTCAAATAAACCAATTACAGGTACTTTTGAAATGTCAAGGGGTCGGTCACTCAGAAAGATGAAGCTAGTTGCCCATTCCAAAGCGTAGTAGGTACCTATGGAGAAGAACGGGCAAGAAACTGGAGTATCGTTTACTCCATCCGGTCTATTCAGTAAAATCTCATGCAATGTAGGTGAAGTGAGCTTTAAATAAGCTGTCAATCTCTAGCATCACATGGAATGTCATATCGGTTGATGCTAGGGGTTGACACTATTGACAGCTCACTTTACCTTATTTTAAACGGTGAGATTTTTACAGAATAGATCGGCTGCCGCGGTCTATTCTGTAAAAAAATGAGCCAGATGTGAAAAATCGATTTTTCACATCTCCATCTGCATATGCATAAAAGGATAGTTTACGACAGGAAATAAACATGGCAACTGTTGGCGTGGCGATGCGTCGGCGACGCGTCGCCACGCCAACAGTTGGGCTGACCCGCCGCTATAGATATTTCACATCAAAAACTCACCGTGAAAACGCAGGTGAAGTGATCAATCTTATAATAAAACAGCATGAAATCACACCGGTAAATCTGTGAATGTCAGGTTGGCGGGTGTATTTTTCAGAACTGATCGAAATATATCTCAAAATTTAGTACCTAATTAGTACCAAATTGTACCACTTGTGAAATAATTTGTACCTCGTGGGATCGCAAGTTATTGCAATAGTTTCATACACCCGCCATTCTGACGTCAGCTTGGCGGGTGTATTTTTGTGTAGCCAAGATTACTGAGAAGTTGGATATAAAACATACATGGATATTTAGTACCTAATTGGTACCTCTCTAAACATACCTCAAGTCGGTGAAATCTCATTGGAATTCGACAAAAAATTAAAAATTCACTTTCCCATATACAGAATGTTACAATATTTTGCTTCTTTGACACAAGTAGAGGAAACCGGGGACACTTGACTATGGGAATACTTAGCATCAGGTGGAATGACAGCTTACTTCACCTGCGTTTTCACGGTGAGTTTTTGATGTGAAACATCTATAGCGGCGGGTCAGCCCAACTTTCCTATCGTAAACTATCCTTTTATGCATATTACATGTACATAATAATTTAGATGTTTCACATCTGTCAGGCGTCCCGCGACGGCTCATTTTTTTTACAGAATAGACCGCAGCAGCCGATCTATTCTGTAAAAATCTCACTGTGGAAATTAAGGTGAAGTGAGCTGTCAATAATGTCCACCCCTAGCATCAACCGATCTTACATTCCATGTGATGCTAGAAATTGACAGCTTACTTAAAGCTCACTTCACCTACATTTAGATACACATAGAGATTTTACTTAATAGACCGGATGGTCTCGTTTACTCCAGTTTCTTGCCCGTTCTTCTCCATAGGTACCTACTACGCTTTGGAATAGGAAACTAGCTTCATCTTTCTGACTGACCGACCCCTTGACAATTCAAAAGTACCTATATATGGTTTATTTGAAATAATGCATTGATTTTGAGTTTGAGACCGGCCAGCCGGCATGTTGTTTAGTTGCCTAAAAACACATGACATGTTTTTTTTTGTTTTTTTTTTTTATCTGTTTCTAGTTCACGTTACAAAGTAAATCATGGATGGCAATCATAGGTCTTAAGTTAGAAGTTATATAAATTATATTTACCATGATCGAAGTGGCCATAATTTTGACATCTGCAGATAACCGACCTGCCTCTTTTCTCTTTCCTATATTCTAAATATGAAATAACGTTTATCTACAAATTATGTTATCCTGCTGTTTATAACCTTATTCTTATACTTTTTAGTATCTATAGATAATGCCGCGATATGTAAAGCTTTTATTCAATCAATAACAGAACCCTGAAAGTATTCAGCTAGCAGCTTCGTAAAAAACCTATGCAAACTGAACCTATTTCACTGTGCTGTTTTTCACTTTTAAAACTGCAAGTGGCTTAGAAATGATAACAATCGTTCTTATATTCACGTAGATGAAGTGAGCTGTCATTCCACCTGACACTAAGTATCCCTATAGTCAAGTATCCCCGGTTTCCTCAACTGGTACTTGACGAGAGCTCATGACCAAAATTTTTACCTCATCGTTTTACGACCAAAACTGTACAAAATCTTTTGGTTATTCTGAATTTAAATAAAGGTTTTAGATACCGCGTCACACGTACCCAGGAGGCCATTTGCGAAAATAAAATAATTTGCCTAGTCTGAAAATCTTGTTTTCAAGTGAACATTGGTGTGAATAAACCATTTTTCAGAAGAAAATATGAGAAACTTATGTGTTGAATCCATTTTTAATGTGGTACAAATGATCAGAAATGATCAGAAACGTCGCAAACTGCAACGTTTCTGATTGGCTACCCACCGAGTTGGGCTAAGAACCGTCTAAACTAATGATTTTAGACGGGTTTCGCAGTAAAACAATGCAACATAGTTTTGGTCGTAAGCTCTCTTACTCTTTGTGTCAAAAAAGCGAAATATTGTAATACTCTGTATATAAGAAAGTGAATTTTTCATTTTTGATGAGATTTCACTGACTTAAGGTATGTTTAGAGAGGTACCAATTAGGTACTAAATATCCATTCATATTTTATGATTAACTTCTCAGTAATCTTGGCTACACAAAAATACACCCGCCAAGCTGACGTCAGAATGGCGGGTGTATGAAACTATTGCAATAACTTGCGATCCCACGAGGTACAAATTATTTCACAAGTGGTACAAATTGGTACTAATTAGGTACCGTAAAATGGGGTTTTTTGGATATAGTGAGGTTATTTGGAATTTCTAAAATAAAAGTTTTGATCACATGTATTTTTTTATCTGTCAAGGGCAGGAATATTTGAATGCCACCTGGCAACACAACAACTAACTGTCTATGTCACATTCAAATTTTGGAGGTTAGTTTAGCATTTCACGTGGAGCAGTAAATGTTTTTGTAAATTTCGAATTTCTGGTTTTTATCGTGGGGTTACAACTTTCATCTGATACACAAAATCTAGAAAGGTATGTACTACGCTAATCAAACTATGTATACGTGTGTTTTTCGCAGATTTCAGTGGTTTTAGTTGCTGTTTTCTATCTCTAACGAGCTATGTACTGTACCTATTTTTTGTGATTGGGGCTTTTTGAGGTTGATTTTGGGGTTATTTGGAACAATATTTCAAATAGCCCCTTCTACGGTTTTCTATGCATTAGTATGGATTAAAGTAGACGCTTCAAATAGCCCCAAGAGTGCAACAAAATTCACTTAAGGCTAAGTTATCACGCTTCAATTGAATAAGTTAAAATTACATAGGTACCTACCTATTATTTTGTCCACAGATAATATGAAACTAGGGATGATATCATGGTGCGAACATATCAAAGGAAGTATAACAACTCACGCAATGGCAAAACTCATCCACCATATCTGCGGTATTCTGAAGAAGATTTACAAAAAGCAATAGAAGCCGTTCAGAATGGTAATTTGAAAGTGAAAGATGCTGCGCAACATTACAATATTCCGATTAGCACTTTAAGCAGAAAATATAGATATAACGTATTTCTTTTTTTTCTAGAATTTTATGTTGGGAATATTTAACATTTGTTTTGACTTTTTATTTTTCTTACGTTTTTCTTTATTCATCATGAATATTAAATAAATATGTCAATTGAAATGAGATAGTTGGGTTTTATTTATTTATAAATTCATCATAATCAGCCCACATTCATGACACACGTAAAAAATAGCTTACCCTTAAGAATTCCAAATATCGCTTTACTTATAATAGGTACAACTTTGTTATACTTACGTAATATTCCAAATAACCCCATTTTGGCAACAAATATAATTTCGATATGTAACTACCTTCATATAATTCGGTATTTTCTTGACCAAAAACAGTCAAATTGCCATTTAAACAAAACCAGGTTACCCTAAAATATTTCCAAATATCGCTTCGACGGTTTTATTTAGCACAATGTTTGATAAATTAAGAAAAACAGGTCCAATAAATTGTGGTACCAAATAACCCCATAGTAGCGATATTTGGAACAGCGTATTTCAAAATATATATCTTCAAAACTTACTACGATAGACGTATAGTAGTAGAAGTGATCAAGAGGGCATTATAGGAACTACTCAAAAATGTTGCGTTATTTCATACACTGTTCTTTTATTAAACACATGTTTTAGCAAAAAGATGTTTCAAATAGCCCCGTTTTACGGTACTAAATTTTGAGATATATTTCGACCAGTTCTGAAAAATACACCCGCCAACCTGACATTCACCCTTAAGTCAGTGAAATCTCATTGGAATTCGACAAAAAATGAAAAATTCACTTTCTTATATACAGGCTATTACAATATTTTGCTTGTTTGACACAAAGAGTAAGAGAGCCTACGACCAAAACTATGTCGCATTGTTTTACTGCGAAACCCGTCTAAAATCGTTAGTTTAGACGGTTCTTAGCCCAACTCGATGGGTAGTATTGATCAGAAACGATCATTTGTACCACATTCAAAATGGATTCAACATATAAGTTTCTCATATTTTCTTCTGAAAAATGGTTTATTCGCACCAATGTTCACTTGAAAACAAGATTTTCAGACTAGGCAAAATATTTTATTTTCGCAAATGGCCTCCTGGGTACATGTGACGCTACTGGTGTCTGATTCGAAAATTGTGTTTTCGGCATCTAAAACCTTTATTTAAATGCAGAATAACCAAAAGATTTTGTACAGTTTTGGTCGTAAAACGATGAGGTAAAAATTTTGGTTATGAGCTCTCGTCGAGTACCAGTTGAGGAAACCGGGGATACTTGACTATAGGCATACTTAGTGTCAGGTGGAATGACAGCTCACTTCACCTACGTGAATATAAGAACGATTGTTATAATTTCTATGCCACTTGCAGTTCTACAATATGGTTCTAAAAGTGAAAAACAGCAAGTTTATAGGTTCAGTTTGCATAGGTTTTCACGAAGCTGTTAGCTGAATATTTTCAGGGTTCTGTTATTGATTGAATAAAAGCTTTACATATCGTGGCATTATAGATTCTAAAAAGTATAAGAAGAAGGTTATAAACAGCAGGATAACATAATTTGTAGATAAACATTATTTCATATTTAGAATATAGGAAAGAGAAAAGAGGCAGGTCGGTTATCTGCAAACAGATGTCAAAATTATGGCCACTTCGATCATGGTAAATATAATGTATATAACTTCTAACTTAGACCTATGATTGCCATCCATGATTTACTTTGTAACGTGAACAAGAAACAGATAAAAAAAATCTTAAAAAAAAAAACATGTCAGGTGTTTTTAGGCAACTAAACAACATACCGGCCGGCCGGTCTCAAACTCAAAATCAAAGCACTATTTCAAATAAACCATATATAGGTACTTTTGAATTGTCAAGGGTTCGGTCAGTCAGAAAGATGAAGCTAGTTTCCTATTCCAAAGCGTAGTAGGTACCTATGGAGAAGAACGGGCAAGAAACTGGAGTAAACGAGACCATCCGGTCTATTAAGTAACATCTTAACGTGTATCTAAATGTAGGTGAAGTGAGCTTTAAGTAAGCTGTCAATTTCTAGCATCACATGAAATGTCAGATCGGTTGATGCTAGGGGTGGACACTATTGATAGCTCACTTCACCTTAATTTCCAGTGAAATTTTCACAGAATAGATCGGCTGCTGCGGTCTATTCTGTAAAAAAAATGAGCCGTCGCGGGACACCTGACAGATGTGAAACATCTAAATTATTATGTACATGTAATATGCATAAAAGGATAGTTTACGATAGGAAAGTTAGGCTGATCCGCTGCTATAGATGTTTCACATCAAAAACTCACCGTGAAAACGCAAGTGAAGTGAGCTGTCATTCCACCTGATGCTAAGTATTCCCATAGTCAAGTGTCCCTGGTTTCCTCTGCTTATGTCAAACAAGCAAAATATTGTTACACCTGTATATGGGAAAGTGAATTTTTAATTTTTTGTCGAATTCCAATGAGATTTTACCGACTTGAGGTATGTTTAGAGAGGTACCAATTAGGTACTAAATATCCATTCGTTTTACATCCAACTTCTCAGTAATCTTGGCTATACAAAAATACACCCGCCAAGCTGACGTCAGAATGGCGGGTGTATGAAATTATTGCAATAACTTGCGATCCCACGAGGTACAAATTATTTCACAAGTGGTACAATTTGGTACTAATTAGGTACTTTTGAGATATATTTCGACCATTTCTGAAAAATACACCCGCCAACCTGACATTCACCTGTTATTGGGGTCATCACAAGAGTGTGCTTTAAGGCTTATTACTGTAGGTTTAGTTTTTGCGAAAGTAAATTGCAGAAATGAGGTTTTCGAGATATTAAGGGTTAGTAAGTTAACTTCCAGCTAGTGGATTATTTTGCGTAACCCTGCCTCTGCAGATTGCCGTGCCGCTTCCCAGCTCTCTCCATCAAATATTAGAACGGTGTCGTCTGCATAACTAAATATTTTACCGTTAATAAGAGACTGCTAGCAAAGATCATTCACATAGAGCAGGAAAAGACTCGGGGATAGGCAGCTACCCTGCGGCACACCATAATGAACTCTGTCTTCATTGCTAATGACCTCACCAATCTTCACTTTTTGTGTCCGGTCATTGAGAAAGTCTGTAAATATGCTTAGAGCTCTTCCCGGATTCCAGCATGTTCTAACTTGGTCACAAGGGTTGGAATACAGACAGTGTCAAACGCCTTGGCTAGGTCCAGAAAAACACCGACATTTTTGCTTTGAGTCAACTTTTCCAGTCACGTAATCAACAAGTTGATTAACTGCGTCTGCAGTGCTTTTTCCGGACCTAAAACCAAATTGTGTGTCCGCTAATAATTTGTGATGCTCTAAATATTTCATGAGTCTACGGTTCAATAATTTTTCCACTATTTTCGACAGTGCTGACAAAAGACCAGGGCGATGTTAAAAACTATAGACCTATTTCAGGGTTTGTAGTTTTTAACATCGCCCTGGTTTCCACCCTTGTGAACAGGTGTGATTAAAGATTTCTTAAAGATACGGGGAAAAACTCCTTGCTCAAAACAGGCTCCAATAAGCTTTGTGACAGGTGGTACAAGTACTTCTTTACCCAGTTTGAGGAGTTGAGCCGGAATAGAGTCCCATCCTGTAGCACAATTATTTTTTAGGTTGTTAATGACTGTCTCTACTTCTGCTTCGTCCGGAGAAAGTAGAACCATAGAATTTCGCGCAGGGGGTGACTCATTTTTGTATAGGGCAAGTGGGGGGGAATTTTGGTTTTTGATAATAGTGTCTGCCAATTGCTTCCCAATATTCGAAAAATAATGGTTTATTTGTTCGTGAATGTCAGGTTGGCGGGTGTATTTTTCAGAAATGGTCGAAATATATCTCAAAATTTAGTACCTAATTGGTACTAAATTGTACCACTTGTGAAATAATTTGTACCTCGTGGGATCGCAAGTTATTGCAATAGTTTCATACACCCGCCATTCTGACGTCAGCTTGGCGGGTGTATTTTTGTGTAGCCAAGATTACTGAGAAGTTGGATATAAAACATATATGGATATTTAGTACCTAATTGGTACCTCTCTAAACATACCTCAAGTCAGTGAAATTTCATTGGAATTGGACAAAAAATGAAAAAATCACTTTCCAATATACAGGATGTTACAATATTTTGCCTGTTTGACACAAGTAGAGGAAACCGGGGACACTTGATTAAAGGAATACTTAGCATCAGGTGGAATGACAGCTCACTTCACCTGCGTTTTCACGGTGAGTTTTCGATGTGAAACATCATAGCGACGGGTCAGCCCAACTGTTGGCGTGGCGACGCGTCGCCGACGCATCGCCACGCCAACAGTTGCCAGTTTTATGCATATGCTTTTTCACATCTGCCAGTCGTCCCGCGACGGCTCATTTTTTACAGAATAGACCGCAGCAGCCGATCTATTCTGTAAAAATCTCACTGTGTAAAATAAGGTGAAGTGAGCTGTCAATAGTGTCAACACCTAGCATCAACCGATATGACATTCCATGTGATGCTAGAGATTGACAGCTTACTTAAAGCTCACTTCACCTACGTTTACACGGTGAGATTTTACTGAATAGACCGGATGGAGTAAACGATACTCCAGTTTCTTGCCCGTTCTTCTCCATAGGTACCTACTACGCTTTGGAATGGGCAACTAGCTTCATCTTTCTGACTGACCGACCCCTTGACAATTCAAAAGTACCTGTAATTGGTTTATTTGAAATAAATGCTTTAAGTTTGAGACCGGCCGGCTGGCATGTCGTTTAGTTGTCTGAAAACACATGACATGAAAATTTATTTGAAAAAGGTGTAGGTATATTCGCAGACGTATTTTCTTTTTCTTTTACCTGTTTCTAGTTCACGTTACAAAGTAAATCATGGATGGCAATCATAGATGTTATCTTATATATTTATTTACATTTACCATGATCGAAGTGGCCATAATTTTGACATCTGTTTGCAGATAACCGACCTGCCTCTTTCTTTCCTACATTCTTCTAAATATGAAATAATGTTTATCTAAATTAAAATGAAACGTGATCGTAAAACTACTATTAAACTAGAAGACCAGAAAAAAGTATTTCTTAAGTATAAACAATACCTGAAAAAACAAAAATAACTTACCATCACCAACTGACCCTATTCTTTTTTTCACGCAGGTGAAGTGAGCTGTCATTCCACCTAATGCTAAGTATCCCTATATTCAAGTATCTCCGGTTTCCTCAACTGGTATTCGACGAGAGCTCATGACCAAAATTTTTACCTCATCGTTTTACGACCAAAACCGTATAAAAAATCTTTTGGTTATTCTGAATTTAAATAAATGTTTTAGATACCGAAAACACAATTTTCAGACATCATTAGCGTCACACTTACCCAGGAGAGCATTTGCGAAAATAAAATAATTTGCCTAGTCTGAAAATCTTGTTTTCAAGTGAACATTGGTCAAATAAATGGTTTTTCAGAAGTAAATGTTAGCAACTTATGTGTTGAATCCATTTTGAATGTATTGTTTTTTTTTTCCGATCGGTAACATAGCAATTATATCAGACACATTATGTGTATCACGTTACTAATCAGACCAACTTTACCATAATCAGAAATGATTAAAAATCGTATTGCGGCGTAGGTATTTACCTACGTGCGATTAATAAAGAGCTTACCTGAGCTGCTTTAATCAGTTGTTCTGATGCAAATATATATGAACAGAACATAAATAATACACTCGTCGACATTGTGAATTGGCATGAGGACAATAAATTAGTAATTAATTTAGGAAAGACTAACATAATATATTTTTATCAGCGGACATAATTACCAAATTTAAAAATTGAACTTTTTAGAACTAAAATAGACCAAGTACAAAAAGCAAAATTTCTAGGCTTAGTAATTGACAGTCAAATGACGTGGAAACCTCAAGTAGGAGAAAGATGTATATGAAAAATTTAGCATAACCACTTATATCCTATTCAATTTGACTAAGAAAGTTAACATCACCACAAGTTTGATTGCATACCATGGTCTCGTAGCTTCCATTCTGAGATACGGTATAATTTTCTGGGGAAATTCTTGCCTGTGGGAACAGGTATTCAAAGCCCAAAAACGTTGTTTGTGGTCGATGTTAAATATGAAATCGACTGATAACAGTTTTCCAGTGTTTAAGTCCCTAAAGCTGTTAACATTTCCGACAATGTATATTTTAGAAATAGCAATTTTTGTTAAACGTAACATATATCTTTTTAGTGTCGCTCAGGCCACATGTGACATGCAAAATGTCTGAAAACTATATTTTTCATAATAAAATAACGAATCCAATGTACGTTTTTAATATCAGACATATTGTAGTAAAACCGTCTCAATTTGCGACGTTTCTGATCAGTACTACCCACCGAGTTGGGCTAAGAACCGTCTAAACTAACGATTTTAGACGGTTTTCGTCGTAAAACGATGCGACATGGTTTTGGTCGTAGGCTCTCTTACTCTTTGTGTCAAATAAGCAAAATATTGTAACAGCCTGTATATTGGAAAGTGAATTTTTCATTTTTTGTCGAATTCCAATGAGATTTCACTGACTTGAGGTATGTTTAGAGAGGTACCAATTAGGTACTAAATATCCATATATGTTTTATATCCAACTTCCTCAGTAATCTTGGCTACACAAAAATACACCCGCCAAGCTGACGTCAGAATGGCGGGTGTATGAAACTATTGCAATAACTTGCGATCCCACGAGGTACAAATTATTTCACAAGTGGTACAATTTGGTACCAATTAGGTACTAAATTTTGAGATATATTTCGACCATTTCTGAAAAATACACCCGCCAACCTGACATTCACTGTTTATACTTAAGAAATACTTTTTTCTGGTCTTCTAGTTTAATAGTAGTTTTACGACCACGTTTCATTTTAATTTAGATAACATTATTTTATATTTAGAAGAATGTAGGAAAGAAAGAGGCAGGTCGGTTATCTTCAAACAGATGTCAAAATTATGGCCACTTCGATCATGGTAAATGTAAATAAATATATAAGATAACATCTATGATTGCCATCCATGATTTACTTTGTAACGTGAACTAGAAACAGGTAAAAGAAAAAGAAAATACGTCTGCGAATATACCTACACCTTTTTCAAATAAATTTTCATGTCATGTGTTTTCAGACAACTAAACGACATGCCAGCCGGCCGGTCTCAAACTTAAAGCATTTATTTCAAATAAACCAATTACAGGTACTTTTGAATTGTCAAGGGGTCGGTCAGTCAGAAAGATGAAGCTAGTTGCCCATTCCAAAGCGTAGTAGGTACCTATGGAGAAGAACGGGCAAGAAACTGGAGTATCGTTTACTCCATCCGGTCTATTCAGTAAAATCTCACCGTGTAAACGTAGGTGAAGTGAGCTTTAAATAAGCTGTCAATCTCTAGCATCACATGGAATGTTATATCGGTTGATGCTTGGTGTTGACACTATTGACAGCTCACTTTACCTTATTTTAAACGGTGAGATTTTTACAGAATAGATCGGCTGCCGCGGTCTATTCTGTAAAAAAATGAGCCAGATGTGAAAAATCGATTTTTCACATCTCCATCTGCATATGCATAAAAGGATAGTTTACGACAGGAAATAAACATGGCAACTGTTGGCGTGGCGATGTGTCGGCGACGCGTCGCCACGCCAACAGTTGGGCTGACCCGCCGCTATAGATATTTCACATCAAAAACTCACCGTGAAAACGCAGGTGAAGTGATCAATCTTATAATAAAACAGCATAAAATCACACCGGTAAATCTGTGAATGTCAGGTTGGCGGGTGTATTTTTCAGAACTGATCGAAATATATCTCAAAATTTAGTACCTAATTAGTACCAAATTGTACCACTTGTGAAATAATTTGTACCTCGTGGGATCGCAAGTTATTGCAATAGTTTCATACACCCGCCATTCTGACGTCAGCTTGGCGGGTGTATTTTTGTGTAGCCAAGATTACTGAGAAGTTGGATATAAAACATATATGGATATTTAGTACCTAATTGGTACCTCTCTAAACATACCTCAAGTCAGTGCAATCTCATTGGAATTCGACAAAAAATGAAAAATTCACTTTCCCATATACAGACTGTTACAATATTTTGCTTGTTTGACACAAGTAGAGGAAACCGGGGACACTTGAATATATGAATACTTAGCATCAGGTGGAATGACAGCTCACTTCACCTGCATTTTCACGGTGAGTTTTTGATGTGAAACATCTATAGCGGCGGGTCAGCCCAACTGTTGGCGTGGCGACGCGTCACCGACGCATCGCCACGCCAACAGTTGCCATGTTTATTTCCTGTCGTAAACTATCCTTTTATGCATATGCAGATGGAGATGTGAAAAATCGAAATTATTATGTACATAATAATTTCGATTTTTCACATCTGCCAGTCGTCCCGCGACGGCTCATTTTTTTACAGAATAGACTGCAGCAGCCGATCTATTCTGTAAAAATCTCACCGTGTAAAATAAGGTGAAGTGAGCTGTCAATAGTGTCAACCCCTAGCATCAACCGATATGACATTCCATGTGATGCTAGTAAAATAAGGTGAAGTGAGCTGTCAATAGTGTCAACCCCTAGCATCAACCGATATGACATTCCATGTGATGCTAGAGATTGTCACCTATGTTTACACGGTGAGATTTTACTGAATAGACCGGATGGAGTAAACGATACTCCAGTTTCTTGCCCGTTCTTCTCCATAGGTACCTACTACGCTTTGGAATGGACAACTAGCTTCATCTTTCTGACTGACCGACCCCTTGACAATTCAAAAGTACCTGTAATTGGTTTATTTGAAATAAATGCTTTAAGTTTGAGACCGGCCGGCTGGCATGTCGTTTAGTTGCCTGAAAACACATGACATGAAAATTTATTTTAAAAAAGTGTAGGTATATTCGCAGACGTATTTTCTTTTTTTTACCTATTTCTAGTTCACGTTACAAAGTAAATCATGGATGGCAATCATAGATGTTATTTTATATATTTATTTACATTTACCATGATCGAAGTGGCCATAATTTTGACATCTGTTTGCAGATAACCGACCTGCCTCTTTCTTTCCTACATTCTTCTAAATATGAAATAATGTTTATCTAAATTAAAATGAAACGTGATCGTAAAACTACTATTAAACTAGAAGACCAGAAAAAAGTATTTCTTAAGTATAAACAATACCTGAAAAAACAAAAATAACTTACCATCACCAACTGACCCTATTCTTTTTTTCACGCAGGTGAAGTGAGCTGTCATTCCACCTAATGCTAAGTATCCCTATATTCAAGTATCCCCGGTTTCCTCAACTGGTATTCGACGAGAGCTCATGACCAAAATTTTTACCTCATCGTTTTACGACCAAATCCGTATAAAAAATCTTTTGGTTATTCTGAATTTAAATAAATGTTTTAGATACCGAAAACACAATTTTCAGACATCATTAGCGTCACACTTACCCAGGAGAGCATTTGCGAAAATAAAATAATTTGCCTAGTCTGAAAATCTTGTTTTCAAGTGAACATTGGTCAAATAAATGGTTTTTCAGAAGTAAATGTTAGCAACTTATGTGTTGAATCCATTTTGAATGTATTGTTTTTTTTTTCCGATCGGTAACATAGCAATTATATCAGACACATTATGTGTATCACGTTACTAATCAGACCAACTTTACCATAATCAGAAATGATTAAAAATCGTATTGCGGCGTAGGTATTTACCTACGTGCGATTAATAAAGAGCTTACCTGAGCTGCTTTAATCAGTTGTTCTGATGCAAATATATATGAACAGAACATAAATAATACACTCGTCGACATTGTGAATTGGCATGAGGACAATAAATTAGTAATTAATTTAGGAAAGACTAACATAATATATTTTTATCAGCGGACATAATTACCAAATTTAAAAATTGAACTTTTTAGAACTAAAATAGACCAAGTACAAAAAGCAAAATTTCTAGGCTTAGTAATTGACAGTCAAATGACGTGGAAACCTCAAGTAGGAGAAAGATGTATATGAAAAATTTAGCATAACCACTTATATCCTATTCAATTTGACTAAGAAAGTTAACATCACCACAAGTTTGATTGCATACCATGGTCTCGTAGCTTCCATTCTGAGATACGGTATAATTTTCTGGGGAAATTCTTGCCTGTGGGAACAGGTATTCAAAGCCCAAAAACGTTGTTTGTGGTCGATGTTAAATATGAAATCGACTGATAACAGTTTTCCAGTGTTTAAGTCCCTAAAGCTGTTAACATTTCCGACACTGTATATTTTAGAAATAGCAATTTTTGTTAAACGTAACATATATCTTTTTAGTGTCGCTCAGGCCACATGTGACATGCAAAATGTCTGAAAACTATATTTTTCATAATAAAATAACGAATCCAATGTACGTTTTTAATATCAGACATATTGTAGTAAAACCGTCTCAATTTGCGACGTTTCTGATCAGTACTACCCACCGAGTTGGGCTAAGAACCGTCTAAACTAACGATTTTAGACGGTTTTCGTCGTAAAACGATGCGACATGGTTTTGGTCGTAGGCTCTCTTACTCTTTGTGTCAAATAAGCAAAATATTGTAACAGCCTGTATATTGGAAAGTGAATTTTTCATTTTTTGTCGAATTCCAATGAGATTTCACTGACTTGAGGTATGTTTAGAGAGGTACCAATTAGGTACTAAATATCCATATATGTTTTATATCCAACTTCCTCAGTAATCTTGGCTACACAAAAATACACCCGCCAAGCTGACGTCAGAATAGCGGGTGTATGAAACTATTGCAATAACTTGCGATCCCACGAGGTACAAATTATTTCACAAGTGGTACAATTTGGTACCAATTAGGTACTAAATTTTGAGATATATTTCGACCATTTCTGAAAAATACACCCGCCAACCTGACATTCACTGTTTATACTTAAGAAATACTTTTTTCTGGTCTTCTAGTTTAATAGTAGTTTTACGACCACGTTTCATTTTAATTTAGATAACATTATTTTATATTTAGAAGAATGTAGGAAAGAAAGAGGCAGGTCGGTTATCTTCAAACAGATGTCAAAATTATGGCCACTTCGATCATGGTAAATGTAAATAAATATATAAGATAACATCTATGATTGCCATCCATGATTTACTTTGTAACGTGAACTAGAAACAGGTAAAAGAAAAAGAAAATACGTCTGCGAATATACCTACACCTTTTTCAAATAAATTTTCATGTCATGTGTTTTCAGACAACTAAACGACATGCCAGCCGGCCGGTCTCAAACTTAAAGCATTTATTTCAAATAAACCAATTACAGGTACTTTTGAATTGTCAAGGGGTCGGTCAGTCAGAAAGATGAAGCTAGTTGCCCATTCCAAAGCGTAGTAGGTACCTATGGAGAAGAACGGGCAAGAAACTGGAGTATCGTTTACTCCATCCGGTCTATTCAGTAAAATCTCACCGTGTAAACGTAGGTGAAGTGAGCTTTAAATAAGCTGTCAATCTCTAGCATCACATGGAATGTTATATCGGTTGATGCTTGGTGTTGACACTATTGACAGCTCACTTTACCTTATTTTAAACGGTGAGATTTTTACAGAATAGATCGGCTGCCGCGGTCTATTCTGTAAAAAAATGAGCCAGATGTGAAAAATCGATTTTTCACATCTCCATCTGCATATGCATAAAAGGATAGTTTACGACAGGAAATAAACATGGCAACTGTTGGCGTGGCGATGTGTCGGCGACGCGTCGCCACGCCAACAGTTGGGCTGACCCGCCGCTATAGATATTTCACATCAAAAACTCACCGTGAAAACGCAGGTGAAGTGATCAATCTTATAATAAAACAGCATAAAATCACACCGGTAAATCTGTGAATGTCAGGTTGGCGGGTGTATTTTTCAGAACTGATCGAAATATATCTCAAAATTTAGTACCTAATTAGTACCAAATTGTACCACTTGTGAAATAATTTGTACCTCGTGGGATCGCAAGTTATTGCAATAGTTTCATACACCCGCCATTCTGACGTCAGCTTGGCGGGTGTATTTTTGTGTAGCCAAGATTACTGAGAAGTTAATCATAAAACATGAATGGATATTTAGTACCTAATTGGTACCTCTCTAAACATACCTTAAGTCAGTGAAATCTCATTGGAATTCGACAAAAAATGAAAAATTCACTTTCTTATATACAGGCTATTACAATATTTTGCTTGTTTGACACAAAGAGTAAGAGAGCCTACGACCAAAACTATGTCGCATTGTTTTACTGCGAAACCCGTCTAAAATCGTTAGTTTAGACGGTTCTTAGCCCAACTCGATGGGTAGTATTGATCAGAAACGATCATTTGTACCACATTCAAAATGGATTCAACATATAAGTTTCTCATATTTTCTTCTGAAAAATGGTTTATTCGCACCAATGTTCACTTGAAAACAAGATTTGGACTAGGCAAAATATTTTATTTTCGCAAATGGCCTCCTGGGTACATGTGACGCTACTGGTGTCTGATTCGAAAATTGTGTTTTCGGCATCTAAAATCTTTATTTAAATGCAGAATAACCAAAAGATTTTGTACAGTTTTGGTCGTAAAACGATGAGGTAAAAATTTTGTTTATGAGCTCTCGTCGAGTACCAGTTGAGGAAACCGGGGATACTTGACTATAGGCATACTTAGTGTCATGTGGAATGACAGCTCACTTCATCTACGTGAATATAAGAACGATTGTTATCATTTCTATGCCACTTGCAGTTCTACAATATGGTTCTAAAAGTGAAAAACAGCAAGTTTATAGGTTCAGTTTGCATAGGTTTTCACGAAGCTGTTAGCTGAATATTTTCAGGGTTCTGTTATTGATTGAATAAAAGCTTTACATATCGTGGCATTATCTATAGATTCTAAAAAGTATAAGAAGAAGGTTATAAACAGCAGGATAACATAATTTGTAGATAAACATTATTTCATATTTAGAAGAATATAGGAAAGCGAAAAGAGGCAGGTCGGTTATCTGCAAACAGATGTCAAAATTATAGCCACTTCGATCATGGTAAATATAATGTATATAACTTCTAACTTAAGACCTATGATTGCCATCCATGATTTACTTTGTAACGTGAACTAGAAATAGATAAAAAAATCTTTAAAAAAAAAACATGTCATGTGTTTTTAGGCAACTAAACAACGTGCCGACCGGCCGTGAATGTCAGGTTGGCGGGTGTATTTTTCAGAACTGGTCGAAATATATCTCAAAATTTAGTACCTAATTAGTACTAATTTGTACCACTTGTGAAATAATTTGTACCTCGTGGGATCGCAAGTTATTGCAATAGTTTCATACACCCGCCATTCTGACGTCAGCTTGGCGGGTGTATTTTTGTGTAGCCAAGATTACTGAGAAGTTAATCATAAAACATATATGGATATTTAGTACCTAATTGGTACCTTTCTAAACATACCTTAAGTCAGTGAAATCTCATTGGAATTCGACAAAAAATGAAAAATTCACTTTCTTATATACAGGGTATTACAATATTTTGCTTGTTTGACACAAAGAGTAAGAGAGCCTACGACCAAAACTATGTCGCATTGTTTTACTGCGAAACCCGTCTAAAATCATTAGTTTCGACGGTTCTTAGCCCAACTCGGTGGGTATTTCTGATCATTTGTACCACATTCAAAATGGATTCAACACATAAGTTTCGCATATTTTCTTCTGAAAAATGTATTCGCACCAATGTTCACTTGAAAACAAGATTTTCAGACTAGGCAAATTATTTTACTGTCGCAAATGGCCTCCTGGGTACGTGTGACTCTACTGGTGTCTGAAAATTGTGTTTTCGGTATCTAAAACCTTTATTTAAATTCAGAATAACCAAAAGATTTTGTACAGTTTTGGTCGTAAAACGATGAGGTAAAAATTTTGGTCATGAGCTCTCGTCGAGTACCAGTTGAGGAAACCGGGGATACTTGACTATAGGGATACTTAGTGTAAGGTGAATGACAGCTCACTTCACCTACGTGAATATAAGAACGATTGTTATCATTTCTATGCCACTTGCAGTTCTACAATATGGTTCTAAAAGTGAAAAACAGCAAGTTTATAGATTCGGTTTGCATAGGTTTTCACGAAGCTGCTAGCTGAGTATAGGGTTGCCAGATGGTCGGGATTTGTCTGGATTCTCCCGACATTTTAAATGATCTCCAGACTCCCGACAAAACTCAATATCTCCAGAAAAATAGCTTCTCGGAAAGTTCTATCCAAAATGATAAATAATTATGATGACAAATTCTTTGGTAGGTAATAGAAATAGAACCTTATTAATTATTATGGAATGTATTCGATGTGAGAAAACCCTGGTGGACTCGGTAAAGTCCAATGCCACATACATGTGGCAAACTAAAAATTAAGTGTAGGTACTTAAATTAGTTATGTGTCAAAAGACTTAACATTTTAAGTCTTTTTGTTGCCTATTAAAAAATAAATCCCGACAGCAATCCCAAAATCCCGACATTTTCAAGTTTTGTCCAGATATTTTGGTCTTCCGATCTGGCAACCTTAGCTGAATACTTTCAGGGTTCTGTTATTCATCATCATATCGCGGCATTATCTATAGATACTAAAAAGTATAAGAAGAAGGTTATAAACAGCAGAATAACATAATTTGTAGATAAACATTATTTCATATTTAGAATATAGGAAAGAGAAAAAAGGCAGGTCGGTTATCTGCAAACAGATGTCAAAATTATGGCCACTTCGATCATGGTAAATATAATGTATATAACTTCTAACTTAAGACCTATGATTACCATCCATGATTTACTTTGTAACGTGAACTAGAAACAGATAAAAAAATCTTAAATAAAAAACATGTCTTGTGTTTTTAGGCAACTAAACAACATACCGACCGGCCGGTCTCAAACTCAAAATCAATGCATTATTTCAAATAAACCATATATAGATACTTTTGAATTGTCAAGGGGTCGGTCAGTCAGAAAGATGAAGCTAGTTTCCTATTCCAAAGCGTAGTAGGTACCTATGGAGAAGAACGGGCAAGAAACTGGAGTAAACGAGACCATCCGGTCTATTAAGTAACATCTTAACGTGTATCTAAATGTAGGTGAAGTGAGCTTTAAGTAAGCTGTCAATTTCTAGCATCACATGAAATGTCAGATCGGTTGATGCTAGGGGTGGACACTATTGATAGCTCGCTTCACCTTAATTTCCAGTGAAATTTTCACAGAATAGATCGGCTGCTGCGGTCTATTCTGTAAAAAAAATGAGCCGTCGCGGGACACCTGACAGATGTGAAACATCTAAATTATTATGTACATGTAATATGCATAAAAGGATAGTTTACGATAGGAAAGTTGAGCTGACCCGCCGCTATAGATGTTTCACATCAAAAACTCACCGTGAAAACGCAGGTGAAGTAAGCTGTCATTCCACCTGATGCTAAGTATTCCTTAGTCAAGTGTCCCCGGTTTCCTCTACTTGTGTCAAACAAGCAAAATATTGTAACATTCTGTATATGGGAAAGTGAATTTTTAATTTTTTGTCGAATTCCAATGAGATTTTACCGACTTGAGGTATGTTTAGAGAGGTACAAATTAGGTACTAAATATCCATGTATGTTTTATATCCAACTTCTCAGTAATCTTGGCTACACAAAAATACACCCGCCAAGCTGACGTCAGAATAGCGGGTGTATGAAATTATTGCAATAACTTGCACGAACGACACAAACGAACGACGACGACGACGTTAACGAGGTACAAATTATTTCACAAGTGGTACAATTTGGTACTAATTAGGTACTTTTGAGATATATTTCGACCATTTCTGAAAAATACACCCGCCAACCTGACATTCACCTGTTATTGGGGTCATCACAAGAGTGTGCTTTAAGGCTTATTACTGTAGGTTTAGTTTTTGCGAAAGTAAATTGCAGAAATGAGGTTTTCGAGATATTAAGGGTTAGTAAGTTAACTTCCAGCTAGTGGATTATTTTGCGTAACCCTGCCTCTGCAGATTGCCGTGCCGCTTCCCAGCTCTCTCCATCAAATATTAGAACGGTGTCGTCTGCATAACTAAATATTTTACCGTTAATAAGAGACTGCTAGCAAAGATCATTCACATAGAGCAGGAAAAGACTCGGGGATAGGCAGCTACCCTGCGGCACACCATAATGAACTCTGTCTTCATTGCTAATGACCTCACCAATCTTCACTTTTTGTGTCCAGTCATTGAGAAAGTCTGTAAATATGCTTAGAGCTCTTCCCGGATTCCAGCATGTTCTAACTTGGTCACAAGGGTTGGAATACAGACAGTGTCAAACGCCTTTGCTAGGTCCAGAAAAACACCGACATTTTTGCTTTGAGTCAACTTTTCCAGTCACGTAATCAACAAGTTGATTAACTGCGTCTGCAGTGCTTTTTCCGGACCTAAAACCAAATTGTGTGTCCGCTAATAATTTGTGATGCTCTAAATATTTCATGAGTCTACGGTTCAATAATTTTTCCACTATTTTCGACAGTGCTGACAAAAGACTAGGGCGATGTTAAAAACTATAGACCTATTTCAGGGTCTGTAGTTTTTAACATCGCCCTGGTTTCCACCCTTGTGAACAGGTGTGATTAAAGATTTCTTAAAGATACGGGGAAAAACTCCTTGCTCAAAACAGGCTCCAATAAGCTTTGTGACAGGTGGTACAAGTACTTCTTTACCCAGTTTGAGGAGTTGAGCCGGAATAGAGTCCCATCCTGTAGCACAATTATTTTTTAGGTTGTTAATGACTGTCTCTACTTCTGCTTCGTCCGGAGAAAGTAGAACCATAGAATTTCGCGCAGGGGGTGACTCATTTTTGTATAGGGCAAGTGGGGGGGAATTTTGGTTTTTGATAATAGTGTCTGCCAATTGCTTCCCAATATTCGAAAAATAATGGTTTATTTGTTCGTGAATGTCAGGTTGGCGGGTGTATTTTTCAGAAATGGTCGAAATATATCTCAAAATTTAGTACCAAATTGGTACCAAATTGTACCACTTGTGAAATAATTTGTACCTCGTGGGATCGCAAGTTATTGCAATAGTTTCATACACCCGCCATTCTGACGTCAGCTTGGCGGGTGTATTTTTGTGTAGCCAAGATTACTGAGAAGTTGGATATAAAACATATATGGATATTTAGTACCTAATTGGCACCTCTCTAAACATACCTCA
This sequence comes from Agrochola lychnidis, assembly GCA_963680765.1. Taxonomy (NCBI): domain Eukaryota; kingdom Metazoa; phylum Arthropoda; class Insecta; order Lepidoptera; family Noctuidae; genus Agrochola; species Agrochola lychnidis. Next base: position 2,740,235 of record OY796874.1, on the reverse strand, counting down.
AGTCAGTGAAATCTGATTGGAATTGGACAAAAAATGAAAAAATCACTTTCCAATATGCAGGATGTTACAATATTTTGCCTGTTTGACACAAGTAGAGGAAACCGGGGACACTTCATTAAAGGAATACTTAGCATCAGGAGGAATGACAGCTCACTTCACCTGCGTTTTCACGGTGAGTTTTCGATGTGAAACACCATAGCGACGGGTCAGCCCAACTGTTGGCGTGGCGACGCGTCGCCGACGCATCGCCACGCCAACAGTTGCCAGTTTTATGCATATGCTTTTTCACATCTGCCAGTCGTCCCGCGACGGCTCATTTTTTACAGAATAGACCGCAGCAGCCGATCTATTCTGTAAAAATCTCACTGTGTAAAATAAGGTGAAGTGAGCTGTCAATAGTGTCAACACCTAGCATCAACCGATATGACATTCCATGTGATGCTAGAGATTGACAGCTTACTTAAAGCTCACTTCACCTACGTTTACACGGTGAGATTTTACTGAATAGACCGGATGGAGTAAACGATACTCCAGTTTCTTGCCCGTTCTTCTCCATAGGTACCTACTACGCTTTGGAATGGGCAACTAGCTTCATCTTTCTGACTGACCGACCCCTTGACAATTCAAAAGTACCTGTAATTGGTTTATTTGAAATAAATGCTTTAAGTTTGAGACCGGCCGGCTGGCATGTCGTTTAGTTGTCTGAAAACACATGACATGAAAATTTATTTGAAAAATATTCGCAGACGTAATTTCTTTTTCTTTTACCTGTTTCTAGTTCACGTTACAAAGTAAATCATGGATGGCAATCATAGATGTTATCTTATATATTTATTTACATTTACCATGATCGAAGTGGCCATAATTTTGACATCTGTTTGAAGATAACCGACCTGCCTCTTTCTTTCCTACATTCTTCTAAATATGAAATAATGTTATCTAAATTAAAATGAAACGTGGTCGTAAAACTACTATTAAACTAGAAGACCAGAAAAAAGTATTTCTTAAGTATAAACAATACCTGAAAAAACAAAAATAACTTTCCGTCACCAACTGACCCTATTCTTTTTTTATTCTTTTTTTCACGCAGGTGAAGTAAGCTGTCATTCCACCTGATGCTAAGTATCCCTATATTCAAGTATCCCCGGTTTCCTCAACTGGTATTCGACGAGAGCTCATGACCAAAATTTTTACCTCATCGTTTTACGACCAAAACCGTATAAAATCTTTTGGTTATTCTGAATTTAAATAAATGTTTTAAATACCGAAAAGACTATTTTCAGACATCATTAGCGTCACACGTACCCAGAAGAGCATTTGCGAAAATAAAATAATTTGCCTAGTCTGAAAATCTTGTTTTCAAGTGAACATTGGTCGAATAAATGGTTTTTCAGAAGTAAATGTTAGCAACTTATATGTTGAATCCATTTTGAATATATTGATTTTTTTTTCCGATCGGTAACATATCAATTATATCAGACAAATTATGTGTATCACGTTACTAATCAGACCAACTTTACCATAATCAGAAATGATTAAAAATCGTATTGCGGCGTAGGTATTTACCTACGGACGATTAATAAAGAGCTTACCTGAGCTGCTTTAATCAGTTGTTCTGATGCAAATAAAGAATGACATAATATATTTTTATCAGAAGACATAATTACCAAATTTAAAAATTGAATTTATTAGAACTAAAATCGACCAAGTACAAAAAGCAACATTTCTAGGCATAGTAATTGACAGTCAAATGACGTGGAAACCTCAAGTAGAAGAAAAAGTTACCTATATGAAAAATTTTGCATAACCACTTATGTCCTATTCAATTTGACTAAGAAAGTTAACATTACCACAGGTTTGATTGCATACCATGGTCTCGTAGCTTCCATTCTGAGATACAGTATAATTTTCTGGGGAAATTCTTGCCTGTGGGAACAGGTACCTATTCAAAGCCCAAAAACGTTGTTTTAGGTCGATGTTAAATATGAAATCGACTGATAGCTGTTTTCCAGTGTTTAAGTCCCTAAAGCTGTTAACATTTCCGGCAATGTATATTTTAGAAATAGCAATTTTTGTTAAACGTAACATGTATCTTTTTAGTGTCGCTCAGGCCACATGTGACGCGCAAAATGTTTGAAAACTATTTTTTTCATAATAAAATAACTAATCCAATGTACGTTTTTAATATCAGACATATTGTGGTAAAATCGTCTGACCCAGAAACGTCGCGAATCGCGACGTTTCTGATCAGTACTACCCACCGAGTTGGGCTAAGAACCGTCTAAACTAGGTAACGATTTTAGACGGTTTTCGTCGTAAAACGATGCGACATGGTTTTGGTCGTAGGCTCTCTTACTCTTTGTGTCAAATAAGCAAAATATTGTAACAACCTGTATATTGGAAAGTGATTTTTTCATTTTTTGTCGAATTCCAATGAGATTTCACTGACTTGAGGTATGTTTAGAGAGGTACCAATTAGGTACTAAATATCCATATATGTTTTATATCCAACTTCTCAGTAATCTTGGCTACACAAAAATACACCCGCCAAGCTGACGTCAGAATGGCGGGTGTATGAAACTATTGCAATAACTTGCGATCCCACGAGGTACAAATTATTTCACAAGTGGTACAATTTGGTACCAATTAGGTACTAAATTTTGAGATATATTTCGACCATTTCTGAAAAATACACCCGCCAACCTGACATTCACAATTGACTCTGCAGCGATCTAGTCTATAAACGCACATTAATACAATAAGTTCGTAAACATTGGCACTAAAACATACGTATGTGCATAGTCGGACGATAGCCGGAGCGGAGCAGCGAGCGACACAGCCATCCCGTCTCAATACTAACGCACGACTGCCGTCTGCGTCCCCGCTTCTTTTTTTTTCTTTTTCCTGTAGGGCATCTCACAGCTGGCCTGAGGCCATGACTATTTAACCGAGCAAACCTGTGGGTGCCTTAAGTTACTACACTCAAAGCCTCTAGCCAGGGATTTACAAACTAAACTTAAACTTATAAACTAGGTGAACGCTCGCTAAGGGCACCCCCTGTGGGGTACGAGCCTTGGCTTAGGGCGTTTACCGGAGGGAGGACATCAAAGATGTGACGGGCTGGTGCGTCCCCGTGCAGAGCATAGAGTTACATACTCTTTGGCGCAGAGCGCCTCTGACCCTCCATCTTTAATTGGAGACATTTTCTTTGCAAATATTGATTGATTTACAATCATTAATTTTGCACTGTAAAAATATTTACAAACATCAAAGCCGTTTAGAAGTAGTAGGGAATATTAGCTAAAAATTGTATTTTGGTAAATATTTTTTTAAGGCGTACTAGCCATACGAAAAAATCCAGTTTCAGAAATGATGTTCATGAGAAGATAGCTTTTAAAGTGACCACAGAATCTGTGAAAGTGACCGTTTTACGGTACTAAACGGGACTAAGACCCTTAAGAGCGGCCAACCCGTCATACTTTTCATACAAACGCTCGTACGTGATTATGGCGTCGTAATAAATCTTTCTTTGAAATTTTTAAACTAGTAGGTATCTTGTGTACTATTTTTAGGTTTCCTAGAAACCAAAAAATTAAAATTTCGAGAAATAAATTCAGTACAAGCCTCCGAAAATCTGCATTTTTGCACAATTTTTATCTGAACTTTGGCCGTTCATAATGTAGCCATAAATTGTAAAAGTAAAGAAAACATCCGCATAAAAATCTTGCACATGTAATGGAGATTCTAAATGACAAACATTTATTTCACAAACTAGTAAAGCTTACTCAAAAACACGTATTTCCTGAAACGAGTTTTATGAAATTTCCGCATACTATTTTTCGTACAATGTTATCGCGTTCTCCCTTGCTTGCTAGTAGTTCTCACTTGCTCTAGATGAAACAACATGCTTTTCGACCATGCTTGCGTTGACGATAGACGGATCGGGAAGGGCCCTCTTAAGAGCTTTTAAGAAAATTTTAAAGTTAATATTAAATGTAATATTCTATTATAATCAGTATTCTGTATCTGTATATAAGAAAAAGACAAATGTTAACATAAGTTATATTACGTAAAAAATGTACATTTTACACTGATTGAATAAAATCTTCATCTCATTTTTCTTTAAATGCCTAAAATTATAGTTAATAGCACCAACACCTCTTTACTATGGCAGCGCTCTGAAACAGATAAAAACATTATGACACATACAGGTAACATAGGCCTGTATTCCGAAGGAGTAGGCAGAGCCGCAAAGGTATAGAATACTGTGTAATTTACTGCCCGACCCGGTCATCGAACTGAGGGCGAAACGACAGCTAGAGTCTGCGCTAGTGATGTAACGAATATTCGCATTCGCATTCGCGAATATTCGCATATTTTTGTATATTCGCATTCGCATTCCCATAATTATTGCGAATGTTTTTGCGTGTATAATTTTTTTAAGTAGGTAATATTATTCACACTGTAACCTCAAAATTCACTTGTTTTGTTTACGAAAACACCGGCGCGAGTGGAATGACACTTCAATCGGATGCGTTCGTATTAACAGACGGAACGCACTTCGTTCGGACGGGACTGCCGCTAAAGTCACCAAGCCATAGACAAATGGCGCCAAATTTAAACAAAAACTGAATATTCGCATTCGCATTCGCGTTCGCGAATGTTGGCAGCAGATATTCTCGAATGCGAAAAATATGACATTCGTTACATCACTAGTCTGCGCCAACACTGAACTGCGGCGGAAAATTATGGAAGTATAGTGCACAGCACGAAAGAAGGCTCTTGACACGGCGCTAATAGTGTCTATGCCATTACATCATATTGCATTAAAACAAAAAACAATTTTCCGCAGGCCTTCTTTTGTGACGCACACCGTTCATCTTTTTATGTAATTTGATGCTCATAGACTCTAGCGTCGCGTGAAAAGGACTTCAATGGTGGCGCGGACTATAGACTAAAGGTGCTGATAAACTTGAGCATTCACTTGTAATGAGCATTCTAGTGAATGTTACATTACAGAAAAATAACCGGGACTGTTTTAGCGAGCATTCTCAACCCAGGCCGGCGTAAATGTTTCTCAGATTTTTTGTATTTATATGTGACAACATATTAAGTAAGTGGCGTTGTCAAAATCCATTTCTAAATGGCATAAATTGCTAGTTGTTTTTGTTAAGGAACTATACTTAATAAAAAATGGCGTTTTCCACTAGTGCGGAGAAAAAGAGGAGCTGGCGGTTCAGGACGTAAAGAATGATCGATCCTATGCCAACAAGGATGGCATATTGACCTCGTTCCATCGAAAGCTAGCTGTAACAAACAAATTGTAACTACCATTTTAACAGCGATGATATATGATTAGGTGGGTGATAGTGATGAATAATAAGTCCTCATGGTTGATAGGGTTCCACGAACGAGATATTCCGCTGTCGTTTTTCTGTGTTATCTTTTTATTCGTAGCTCTATTTAATGTCTTATTACTACTGCAACGACTCATACCGTAACTACGGTTTGGTTTGGTGCCTCTGCGTCCTGTAACAGCTACTGAGACTGGATTATACTAGTTAGCGTAATATGTAAGATGGCTAAATAACACAATTAAAAATGAAATACCTATAAAATAACTGTGAATGTCAGGTTGGCGGGTGTATTTTTCAGAATAGGTCGAAATATATCTCAAAATTTAGTACCTAATTGGTACCAAATTGTACCACTTGTGAAATAATTTGTACCTCGTGGGATCGCAAGTTATTGCAATAGTTTCATACACCCGCCATTCTGACGTCAGCTTGGCGGGTGTATTTTTGTGTAGCCAAGATTACTGAGAAGTTGGATATAAAACATACATGGATATTTAGTACCTAATTGGTACCTCTCTAAACATACCTCAAGTCAGTGAAATCTCATTGGAATTCGACAAAAAATTAAAAATTCACTTTTCCATATACAGGCTGTTACAATATTTTGCTTGTTTGACACAAGTAGAGGAAACCGGGGACACTTGACTATAGGAATACTTAGCATCAGGTAGAATGACAGCTCACTTCACCTGCGTTTTCACGGTGAGTTTTTTATGTGAAACATCTATAGCGGCGGGTCAGCCCAACTGTTGGCAGTTGCCATGTTTATTTCCTGTCGTAAACTATCCTTTTATGCATATGCAGATGGAGATGTGAAAAATCGAAATTATTATGTACATAATAATTTCGATTTTTCACATCTGCCAGTCGTCCCGCGACGGCTCATTTTTTTACAGAATAGACCGCAGCAGCCGGTCTATTCTGTAAAAATCTCACCGTGTAAAATAAGGTGAAGTGAGCTGTCAATAGTCTCAACCCCTAGCATCAACCGATATGACATTCCATGTGATGCTAGAGATTGACAGCTTACTTAAAGCTCACTTCACCTACGTTTACACGGTGAGATTTTACTGAATAGACCGGATGGAGTAAACGATACTCCAGTTTCTTGCCCGTTCTTCTCTATAGGTACCTACTACGCTTTGGAATGGGCAACTAGCATCATCTTTCTGACTGACCGACCCCTTGACAATTCAAAAGTACCTGTAATTGGTTTATTTGAAATAAATGCTTTAAGTTTGAGACCGGCCGGCTGGCATGTCGTTTAGTTGCCTGAAAACACATGACATGAAAATTTATTTGAAAAAGGTGTAGGTATATTCGCAGACGTATTTTCTTTTTTTTTACCTGTTTCTAGTTCACGTTACAAAGTAAATCATGGATGGCAATCATAGATGTTATCTTATATATTTATTTACATTTACCATGATCGAAGTGGCCATAATTTTGACATCTGTTTGCAGATAACCGACCTGCCTCTTTCTTTCCTACATTCTTCTAAATATGAAATAATGTTTATCTAAATTAAAATGAAACGTGGTCGTAAAACTACTATTAAACTAGAAGACCAGAAAAAAATGACCTGAAAAAAACAAAAATAACTTAGGTACTATCACCAACTGACCCTATTCTTCTTTTATTCTTTTTTTCACGCAGGTGAAGTGAGCTGTCATTCCACCTGATGCTTAGTATCCCTATATTCAAGTATCCCCGGCTTCCTCAACTGGTATTCGACGAGAGCTCATAACCAAAATTTTCACCTCATCGTTTTACGACCAAAACCGTATAAAATCTTTTGGTTATTCTGAATTTAAATAAATGTTTTAGATACCGAAAACACAATTTTCAGACATCATTAGCGTCACACATAACCAGGAGAGCATTTGCGAAAATAAAATAATTTGCCTAGTCTGAAAATCTTGTTTTCAAGTGAACATTAGTCGAATAAATGGTTTTTCAGAAGTAAATGTTAGCAACTTATGTGTTGAATCCATTTTGAATGTATTGATTTTTTTTTTCCGATCGGTAACATAGCAATTATATCAGACAAATTATGTGTATCATGTTACCAATCAGACCAACTTTACCATAGTCAGAAATGATTAAAAACCATATTGCGGCGTAGGTATTTACCTACGTACGATTAATAAAGAGCTTACCTGAGCTGCTTTAATCAGTTGTTCTGTTGCAAATAAATATGAACAGGACATAAATAATACACTCGTGGACGTTGTGAATTGGCATGACGACAATAAATTAGTAATTAATTTAGGAAAGACTAACATAATATATTTTTATCAGCGGACATAATTACCAAATTTTAAAAATTGAATTTATTAGAACTAAAATAGACCAAGTAAGTACAAAAAGCAAAATTTCTAGGCATAGTAATTGACAGTCAAATGACGTGGAAACCTCGAGTAGAAGAAAGAGGTATATGAAAAATTTAGCATAACCACTTATATCCTATTCAATTTGACTAAGAAAGTTAACATCACCACAAGTTTGATTGCATACCATGGTCTCGTAGCTTCCATTCTGAGATACGGTATAATTTTCTGGGGAAATTCTTGCCTGTGGGAACAAGTATTCAAAGTCCAAAAACGTTGTTTGAGGTCGATGTTAAATATGAAATCGACTGATAGCTGTTTTCCAGTGTTTAAGTCCCTAAAGCTGTTAACATTTCCGGCAAAGTATATTTTAGAAATAGCAATTTTTGTTAAACGTAACATGTATCTTTTTAGTGTCGCTCAGGCCACATGTGACGCGCAAAATGTCTGAAAACTATTATTTTCATAATAAAATAACGAATCCAATGTACGTTTTAAATATCAGACATATTGTGGTAAAACCGTCTGACCCAGAAACGTCGCAAATTGCGACGTTTCTGATTAGTAATACCCACTGAGTTGGGGCTAAGAACCGTCTAAACTAACGATTTTAGACGGTTTTCGTCGTAAAACGATGCGACATGGTTTTGGTGGAAGGCTTTCTTACTATTTGTGTCAAATAAGCAAAATATTGTAACAGCCTGTATATTGGAAAGTGAATTTTTCATTTTTTGTCTAATTCCAATGAGATTTCACTGACTTGAGGTATGTTTAGAGAGGTACCAATTAGGTACTAAATATCCATGTATGTTTTATATCCAACTTCTCAGTAATCTTGGCTACACAAAAATACACCCGCCAAGCTGACGTCAGAATGGCGGGTGTATGAAACTATTGCAATAACTTGCGATCCCACGAGGTACAAATTATTTCACAAGTGGTACAATTTGGTACCAATTAGGTACTAAATTTTGAGATATATTTCGACCATTTCTGAAAAATACACCCGCCAACCTGACATTCACAAAATAACTATATGTAAGAATTATGCCTGTTATAAAAGAATTAGTAAAATCTTACATTTAGAAACGAATTTTGGCTAAGTTTCTTATTTAATATTAAATAACTATTTTTTTATAAAAATATGAGATATGTTCCGTTTGTGCCGGGCCTGGGTTTTTTTTGAGCATTGTCCTTTGCTTCGAATTTTTTCTCGAGCCGAGCCATTCTGTCATTGTTCCGCCACCGTCCTTCGTATGCCTCCCGCACCACCACGAGCATTGACGAGGGCATTCGCTAGAATGATCGTGAAAATCTTCGTAGCTATGTTTGGCTCTAGTTTTGTTCGTTGTTCAATTCGACAAATTTAAAAACGGCGAATGCTCGATGTTCTATTACAAGTGTTATGCCGGCTGTACACATGGGGCCAAGGTGTTGGGCCAACGTGTTGGGCAAAAATGATGGAAAACCAAGATTGCTGTTCACACATTGGCTTACTGATCATTCTGCATTGGCGCTTCAAAGATGGATGTAGAAGTTCTTGCAGCCGCGGCAATTTATTTATACAGTGCGTTTAATTATTACGTATATGTGCACCAAAGTAGAGTGACTAAAAAGAAATGGCGCAAAAGAAGGTGGTGGATGGTTACTATTCATCGGAATAGAACGAGGTAAATGAAATCGGAATAAACGAGGTAAATAACAAGACACCAACGTGTGAACGCTGTTTGCGGAGCGCGCCAAGATGTGTGCACAAAAAACCGACACTATTCGGATGGCCTGCCAATGTTGGCGCCAACTAGACCAATTAAGCCAACATACCGCCAGGTAGCTCTCTACACGTTGGCCCAACACGTTGGCCCAACACCTTGGCCACATGTGTACAGCCGGCTTTAGGTTTTAATTTATTAATACGTAATTGTTGGATATTGTACTGGCAACACCCAAAGATTCGATGTATCAATTGAGTAGCGCGGGAACCTTCCTTCTAGGTTGGTCGCTCGTGACGGTAAGATGTGCTTAGTGGATGTGTCGGTAAAAAGATAGATTGGCATGGTATTGGTTGGAGGTTTACTGTAAATTAAAGTGACCTATTAGTATAATGGTAAATATTAGAATACGATTAAATAGTGATATTATGTGATGGTATGGTGTAGAATATTGAATTTGATGTTGGCAAAAAAATATAAATGACTGACAAAATATCTTGGTGTTGTATATTATTTTCCTTATCCCTGAAATATTATGAATATGTAGTTTTATTAAACAGTTTTAGATTATGATATCGGGGTAACGACTTTAATATTCATTTGGGTATTAGTATCTATTTTGAGGTTAAATAATTATATTCGGAATTAAATTAGTAATTTTAGAGTAAGGATGGTTCTTATTACACAAGTGAATGCTCAAGTTTATCAGCACCTTAATGAAATAGCCGTGCTTTAGGTAGGTAACGTATGGTGGAAGTCTGCCCGGCTTGGGCAGAGAATCGCCGTGTCCTCGTGGAAGCGATCGGCGGCGGTGATCTCTCGCGTCCGGCCCTGATTCGGGCCATGCTACGGAGCGAGAGGAAATGGGAGGCCGTCACCTCCTTCTGCGAAGCAGTAATGCTCGCGAAGGAGGAGACGGAGCGCGTGAGGGAGAGGCAAATTTCACGCCCTCGCACCCCTAACCGCCACAGGAGGAGACGCCCTGGGCGTCGGGAATCACAGGCAGATTTCCGGCCACCGTAGGCGTGGGCTTGCGGACGGTGAGCAATGGGTAGTTCGCCGTCCGATAAGGACCAAGCCCGGGTCGACGGCGCGTTGTGTTCCACGCGCGCCTCAAAGAGATGTCAGCAGAATTGACGGGGTCCGCTAGGGCCAATGCCTGCCGGGGGTTCGAAGAAAACCGATAGGGACATCGTGGCCCCCGGCAACACGGCAACTGAAGGAAAACGGGTGGGTTTTAGTCATTAAGAGTCTGACACGCCCTCCCGCACCGCCCAGAGCGGGAGAAGTTATTTGATGATTTCCCACCCAAAAAAAAAGGTAGGTAACGTACCGGATATAGAGGCACATACAATATGCAATGTGTCGTGTGCCGACAGAAATAGGTGAGGCGGTATACAGTGTGATTCTTCATAATGTGCACATATCGAAATGAGGGAATCTATCGACATTATGAAGAATCATATTGTATAAGAGCGAGCATTCTGAAAGTGGGCAACGTCGCAAATAGCTGTCAAATATTTCGCTGTTTTGATTAATTTGGCAATATTACATACTGTATGGAAATATGAAATGTAGCTAATTAGTGAACTAAAATATTGATTACGAAATGCAATAATTAATATCATAACATCGAATACCTAGATGGATAGAATATTCTTTATTATGTACACCAAAAAAATTACAGACATTAATATAGAAATTTTACATTGGGTGACACAATGGGCGGTCTTATCGCTAAAAGCGATCTTTTACAGACAACCTTTGGATGGATTTAAATGGAAAAGGAGAGACAATACTGTAGGTAGTCAGTGGTGTACCATTTACAACAGATACACAGATATATAAAGCATATAATTACCTATGTAAATTTATATATATTAGATAGATAACAGATATACATAAAATTATAAACATGAAACAAGAGCAAGGAACTATATGTAATGATGATGTTTAAGGAGAGAGGAAGTGTTTTTTACCAGAATTTTAAAAGTGGACAAAGATTGAGCACGCCTTATCGACACGGGCAAGGCATTCCATAACCGTACTGCTTGAATCTTAAAAGATTTGTCATAAAAGCCGGTGGAATGCATCGGCATCTCTAGTCTCAAATTTTCCGATGACCTCAGATATCTATTATGTGTGTCATGAAGGAACTTGAAACGTTCTTTAAGATAAGAGGGGGTTGTAGGATTGAACAGAATACTGTAGAGCTAAAATAAAATATGAGAATCCCGGCAAAGACGTATGGGAAGCCACTTGAGCTTTGTACGAAATTCAGAAATGTGATCATATTTGCGCAGGCCAAATATAAATCTTATGCAAAAGTTTTGAAGTCGCTCAAGCTTATCTAGTTGTGCCTCAGTGAGATCAAGATAACTGACATCAGCGTAGTCAAGGATGGGAAGTAAAAGGGATTGTGCAAGCGCAGTTTTAGTGGCAGTCGGAAGGAAGTTCCGCAGTCGTCTCAAGGACTTACCAGATGCAAAAATTTTGCAACTTACGTCTTGTAGCTGGGGAACCCAAGAAAGATGTTTGTCAATCCAAACCCCAAGGACCTTAACCTTTTCGCTTACTTGAATAGCAGTTCCGTTAAATTGAACTTGAGGAAGCTGCGACCAGTTTTAGATACAACATCAAATTCAGTGTTATAATTATTACAATTCATTATTAAGTTATGCGGACGACATGGTGCTGCTGAGCCCTACTATCAGTGGAATTAGAAAGCTACTCTCCATTTGTGAAGTATATGCCAAACAGCACGGGCTAAAGTATAATCCTACAAAAAGTGAGTTGTTGGTGTTTCGAGGCAGGAATAAAAAATCCAACATTTGTTCCTCCTGTAAAATTAGATGGTTCACCTTTGCAAAGACGACTTGGATATGGAAAGGGAGCGCAGGGCACTGGCTGTGAGGGGAAATATGGTCTGCAGAAGGTTTCATGGTTGTTCAGTCCCCGTGAAACTAACTCTTTTTAAGGCTTACTGCCAAATATTTTACACCAGCAGTCTTTGGGATAACCATACCCTAAAATCAGACAATGCCCTGCGCATTCAATATAACAATTCCTTCAGGGCGCTGTTGAGGCTTCCACCGTTCTGTAGTGCTTCAGGTATGTTCGCTGATGCGCACACTGACGACTACTTTGCGATAATGCGTAAGAAAGTTGAATCCGTAATATTACGGGTGAGGGGGAGCAGCAACAGCGTTCTGAGGGTTTTTGCAGAAAGGCTGGATGGGCCTACAATGGGGAGGTTTACCAAGCTTCATGTTGGCTTGTTGAACCTTCCTGTTATTATGATTTTTTTTTTTGTGTTCCTGCATGTTATCTAATATCTACTAATATAGTTTTTTAAGTCAAATGTAATACTAACACCCTATGGGCCTTGATGCCTGACACTAAAATATTTTTATTTATTTATTTATTAATATTTTAGGTCACTAGTTAGAAACGATATATTTCTATACAGTAATTTGGCCAAATTAATCAAAACAGGTAAATATTTGACAGCTATTTGCGACGTTGCCAACTTTTAGAATGAACGCTCTTAATGAATTCCCAGGTGAGCTTCTTCACAAAGAGCTCTAGTTACTAAGAACTATATAAGTATAGCTTCAGGGCCTACTCGTGTAAGATCAGATACGTAAAGCCGTGTATAGACGCGTGTAAAGCCGTATTCTCGGCGGGGCGGCGGAGGCAGCGGTGCATTCAATCAAATGCATAGTTTTATATGAAACTTAGGTGACACGACTTTGTTAGGTGACAACTCTCCCCTTATGAGAGCTACCAAATTGTATAATGCTTTATGCCGCAAAGCTGAAATCGATATCAATCATGACAGTCTCAACACTTTTAAAAACAAATTATATAAGCACTTTCGGTTAGAGGACATTTGACTTATCATTCCAATAATTAAATAATGTATACTTTTAATGTAATTTAATTTATATCAAATTTAATTTAATTTATAATTCTACTTTTTACTTTTTATTTATAATTTTTAAAATAATATTATATATATTTTTTTAATTCATTATGACATAATATTGATAATCAAGTTAATGCTTGGTTTTACTGTATTGTATTCGTGTAAGTTTAAACTTTTATAATGGCACGTATATTGTTTCTTTTTTTTATTCTTAATTTAATTTAAATTATGTATACAGAGCACTAAGTACTCGATAATGTGTAAGCTGTGTTTACCTGTAATTGAGTGTGCGTTGCAGGATAATGTAATAAAACTAAGTTTTACTATTGTAAAAGATAATTTGTAATGTAACTCGTTGGTAATCCTTAAATAAATAAATAAACTGTCCTCGCTCTCCGCGCCGCACACTGGTCCCGAATGATAAAAAAGTGGACATTAAGAAATTTTTGACAGAAGGTCAACGGATTCGGCTGATTTTTTTTTTGTAGACAGCTGATGCAATTACAAATCACTTTTATAGATTGAGTTTTTGCCAAATAAGCCGTATTTTCAGAGAAAAAAAATATTGAAATATTTTTTGTATGAAAGAAATCCTAATTTTGTCTTTATCTTCCAAGATTCAAACGTATTCAAAATAAAACTTAGCGCAGCTTGTAGAGGTGCTAATTACTCACCACTTTGTCATAGACACTCTTCTGCGATTTTGTGCTCCTTTTGAGTTACAGGCACTTTAAATATTTTTTGTATGAAAAAATCCTAATTTTCTCTTTATCTTCCAAGATTCAAACGTATTCAAAATAAAACTTAGCGCAGCTTGTAGAGTAACTCTTACAAATATATGAAATTATCAGTATCAAATAAACAAACAAGGAAATCTCAAAACGTGTTCAGACATGTTTATGTACAGGTAAGTTATTGTGTGACTCGTATGTAAAATTTTTTTTGTATAGAGTCATTGCTTAATTACCCTATAAGTGACGATTTCGGCTCTATTTGGTCATCTAGTCGAACGCGTCGAAAACGCTGAATGATGAATAGGTATATAAATTGCAATTAAAAATTCCCTTTGTAGTTTTGCGGTATTTATGTAGGAGCACATCTTAGTATGTTTTATTTTCTCGTGACTCATCCAAATTGCAAGAATATTTGGCTCATTATCTAACTACCCCATTAAGTAATGAGGTAGTTAGGTAATGAGCCATTCTCTAACTACCCCATTAAGTAACGGGATAGTTGGGTAATGAGTCATATATCAATAGTATAAGGGCAAGCGGAACCCGTTTTTGTTCATTACGCGTCTTGTGCTCGTAAAAACAACACAATTTTTTATCAACTATCACCACATTGTAACTTTTATTTATTTGCCTGTAACATTTTTGTATCAAAATGACTACATTTGTGACTAATTTAGACATTTTTTCTTTTTTGAGTAATAGTGGGTGCCTTAAAAATAGTGATTTACTGTGTCAAACCATTATAAATCGTATTTCAAGTGAAATTCCAAACGAAGAGCTCAGTATTATCAAAAAGTTTTGCCAAAATTATACGTCAAACCTAGCTAGAAGATGGGACAATTCAGGTAGAAACGAAAGATTTGGTGTTAAAAACAAGGAGTGGTTGGAGTCTAAAATTTTGTGGCCAACTTTAACTTCTGTGAATTTTCCTATGTTGTTTGATCCAGAATATACCATAGAGGACATTTCAGTAGACGTAGAAGAGCATAATTTATCGTACGAAGAGGAAGCGGGTGCATCTACATCAGAAGCTACCACAAATACTCCCAGAACTAGAAATAAACGACCATTTGAAGATTTAACAAATAAGCAGAAGAAAAGACGTTCTTTGTCTCTTTTGGAGCATTCCGAAGAAGAGCTGTTCTATGCTCTTATTGCTAAACTTAATGAAAACGGGCGTGTGTTTGTTCTAAAGTTATTAAGTGCCTCTCAAATAAGCCAGAAAAGGTGCAAGAAGTAAGTGACTTTTTATATAAAGCTTCTGATAAATCGATTTCCGAGGAAGACACCTTAGCTCTTGCCACAGCATTGAGTTTATCAAAATGGCAATATCTAACTTTGAGGTCCATTTTAAGTACAAATGGCACAGCGGCTTTTCCATCTTACCAGAAGTTACTGTTGAAGAAGAAAGAATGCTATCCAGCAAAAGAAGATATTGTGATATCGGAGTCAGGAGCTAAAATTAAGTTACAGGCAGTTCTAGATTTAACTGCCGAGAAGATTTTGAAAGTGACTGGTTCAAATATTAATGGTGGTGTTTTGAAGCTAGTTAGTAAATGGGGCTGTGACGGAGCTTCTTCACAAAGTTGTTACAAACAAAAACCAACTGGTGACATATTTTCAGAATCTTCTGTATTTATGGTTAGTTTTGTGCCACTTCGCCTTATGAGTGACAACGATGTGATAGTATGGGAAAATCCGCGCCCTTCTTCAACAAACTATTGCAGACCAATTATGTTCGAATTCAAACAAGATACAAAAGAATATATTCAGCAAGTAGAAGCAACATTACAAGAAGAAATTCAGAACCTTCTACCAACAAAGTTATTTGATGGCGAATTTGAAGTATTTCATGAATTGCATATGACGATGATCGACGACAAAGTATGCACGGCACTTTCACAGACACAGTCTGCAGCCAATTGCAACATTTGCTTAACAAATCCGAAAGATATGAACAACTTGAACCTCGTTTTTAACAAACCAGAAAACCATGATATGTACAAATATGGTTTATCTTCACTTCACATGTGGTTGTGATGCATGGAATGTATTTTGCACATATCTTACAACTTAGATTTCAAAAAATGGGCGGCTCGGGGTGAGGACAAACTGCTCCGAAAATCAAGAAAAGAGTTAACGCAGCATGAGTTTTTTGTTGTAACTGGCTTAATGATTGATATCGTCAAACAAGGCTTTGGGACAACAAACGATGGCAATACAGCTCGACGGTTTTTCAATGATTACGAAAGGTCAGCTGAGATAACAGGAGTTAATGCTAATTTGATTAAGAGATTTGCTGTAATTTTGCAGGCAATATCTTCTGGGAGAAATGTAGATATTGAAAAATTTAGAATTTATTGCAGAGAAACAGCAGAACTTTATGTCAGCGAGTACTCGTGGTATTACATGCCTTCGAGTGTACATAAACTTTTAGTGCATGGTGCAGATATTTGCCAGCATTTTTCTTTTATTCCAATTGGTATGATGTCCGAAGAAGCCTCAGAAGCAAGAAACAAAGATTTTCGTTCAATCAGAGAAAAGCATACTAGAAAGATAGGCAGAATGCAAACAAATGAAGATATTTTACACCAGTTACTTATCAGCTCCGATCCGTACATTACGAACATAAGACCGAAGTTCACCAAAATTCAAAAGCAGCAGAGGTTTGAAGAAGCCGAAAATCTTCTAAAGGATGACGTTTCACCCAATGAACTCGATTTAGAAGTTGCTGATGAGGAAGAAGTATACGTCGACATTGAGAATAATCCCCCACAAGATCCGCTAGCATAATTCACATTGTAACATACGCACGTTCATGTTAGTTTATTTAAGTTTGTAAGTTTGTAATCTAGTTTATTTAAGTTATTAAGTTTATAGGTACTGAGAAAAAATGCGCTTAAAATTAATTTATGTTCTAGTTTATTTAAATTTGTAAAATAATAGTTTACTTTAGTTATTAAGTTTACAGGTACTGAAAAAAAATGCGCTTTGTTTTATTTTTTGTGTTTGTTTTATTTATTTATTTATTCATATTATGTTGACGACAGCCCTAGCAAAGTATTACATTTGTAAACAAAGACTACCCACTGTTGGGGTAGTCAAATAAAAAGTTGTATTTTACATTTCATATGACTTATTAGGACAAAGTAGGGTAGAACAATATTGTTTATTTTTATTATACCCTGATATTTTATTGTGACAATGACTTAACATTGAATCTTGATCGCACGAACATTGCTCTGTGAATTAACCTGTGAAAATAATTGTAAAAGCGTGTGTTTTGTTGTGGAACTATAATTAAAAGACTGTTAATAGTGCAAGTGCCGTTTATTATTGAAGAAAGTGACCAAAACAGATAAGCACGCCAAGATCCCTGCCCTAAATCAAATACATATTAAGTGATAAAGTATAAAATAAATAAATAAACAAAACATGCATGTAAAGATAAATTAAGCGTTAGGGTTACAGGTAGTTCAAATTTTTTAAGTACGCCTTAATACAATACCTATATTATTATATAGGTTTGTATTTTGACGGTCCTAAGCCCGTTAAAGTACGAAGGAAAAGTTTTAATTGCAATTTATACCTTTTTATCATTCAGCGTTTCCGACGCATTCACTAGCGTTAGATGACCAAATATAGCCCAAATTGTAAGTAATCGGCTAATTAAGCAATGACTCATTACCAAAAAATGCTTATAATCTGAATATGAGTCACACAATAAATTACCTGTACCTGAACATGTCTGTACACGTTTTGAGATATCCAAGTTGTTTATTTGATATATTTAAAATAAGACTTTTTTTAATAGAAAGACATTTATAAGAGTTACTTATTAATGAAGAAAATGTTATTACATCTTAGTCTATCTTTAACAAGATTATTTCTAATCCGCCTGAATTAATTTTTTAACTCTGAAAATACGGCTTATTTAACAAAAAATACATCTTTAAAAGTTACTTGTAATTGTATCAGCTGTCTACAAAAAACTAGTAAAGCTCATCCGACAACGAAAAATTTAAAGTGCCTGTAACTGAAAAGGAGCACAAAATCGCAATTGAGTGTCTATGGCAAAGTGATGAACAATTAACCCCTCTACAAGCTGCGCTAAGTTTTATTTTGAATACGTTTGAATCTTGGAAGATAAAGACAAAATTAGGATTTTTTCATACAAAAAATATTTAAAGTGCATGTAACTCAAAAGGAGCACAAAATCGCAGTTGAGTGTCTATGACAAAGTAGTGAGAAATTAGCCCCTCTACAAGCTGCGCTAAGTTTTATTTTGAATACGTTTGAATCTTGGAAGATAAAGACAAAATTAGGATTTTTTCATACAAAAAATATTTAAAGTGCATGTAACTCAAAAGGAGCACAAAATCGCAGAAGAGTGTCTATGACAAAGTAGTGAGCAATTAGCATCTCTACAAGCTGCTTTAAGTTTTATTTTGAATACGTTTGAATCTTGGAAGATAAAGAGAAAATTAGGATTTTTTCATACAAAAAATATTTAAAGTGCCTGTAACTCAAAAGGAGCACAAAATCGCAGAAGAGTGTCTATGACAAAGTAGTGAGCAATTAGCATCTCTACAAGCTGCTTTAAGTTTTATTTTGAATACGTTTGAATCTTGGAAGATAAAGACAAAATTAGGATTTCTTTCATACAAAAAATATTTGAATATTTTTTTTCTCTGAAAATACGGCTTTTTTGGCAAAAACTCAATGTACAAAAGTGATTTGTAATTGCATCAGCTGTCTACAAAAAAAAAATAAGCTGAATCGGTTGACCTTTTGTCAAAAATTTCTTAATGTCCCCTTTTTTATCATTTGGGACCAGTGTGCGCTGCCATCGAGAACAGTTCCTTAAAAAAACTATGCATTTGAACGGGCCGCTCTCGTGCCGCTGCCACCGCCTCTCCGCTGCAGCATGCAAATAGTGTGGACAGCATACAAACTCAACGCGAATCCTTATGTGTCTGCGAGAGCCTTTGTGTTCGCGCTAAAACCCGACAGCCAATGAATCAGCGCGAGCATTACCTACATGTCTGCAATGCTCCTAGTGCCGTCCACACGCAGGATTCGCGTTACATTACACATCACACACGCCTGTACATGGCTTAAGTAACGCTTCGTTCTGTCAAAACCACTCCAAAATTTGACAGATTTTGACAGATCCAAGCGTAAGTGTATGCTAAGTTTCGTCTCTGTATATCACTAGGAAAGGCGATACGTACCCTATCTCCATGATATTCTTAGTGACCCGCTCTGTGCCGTTGGTCACGACGACTTGATAGACACCCTCGTACTCTTTGGTAAACGTTTTGATTGAAAAGTTGATAGTAACCGTCATGATTTCTTTTTCATTCGTTTTCACCATCTACACAAAAAGTAAAAACATGCTTGAATGTAAAGATTTATAGTGCGACAAGGATCTTTCGGCGCTTGGATGACATTGTTGGTTAACATTTAATAAAAGTGTTTTGTGAAATTGCGTTGAAACACAACGGACCTCCAAGTTGAGCTCCACGATTACTGACAAATGCTTGGACTGACTGGACAGGTCCACTCAAATCTGTGTGGTTCTTTCCTCAAAAGACCTTTTCAGACACTAATCTACATGGTCCTCATATGGCCTGACCAAGATTATGTCTGGACTTTAAAAGAGACTGCGACCTCTGAGTTTGTTTCGGCCTTTCTTCTCAGAGTAGTCAGATAGGAAACGCCGAACTCATCTAGCTTATTTTTAATATTTTTTTATATGACGTGTAAAAGTGATTCCGATATCCTATTTACAGAATAAACAATTTCATTTCATTTCAAAAAAGAAAAAAAAATAACAAAGGCAAAAACAACTTTAACTTAAAACTAGGATGTCTTTGGTATCAATTGTTACGTTATTCTTCATATAAGAAACAACGTACTAAAACCAGCTTATAATATTGTGTGCGAAGTTATAACTTTCTTTCACAGATATTTTGTACTTTTCACTATCGTAACTCTCACAAAAGTCTTTGTTAGGCTAGTTACCGAAAAAAGAATTATACCGATGTATGAGGATTGAAAAATGTATGTTTCTGTTTTTTTTTTTTAAACCTGGAAAGTCTAACAGATCAGGGTTGTAACGGATGTCATATAACGGATGAGGATGCGGATGAGGATATCGAGATAATCGGGTTTGAGGATGCGGATGAGGGTGCGGATGCAGATGTCGTACAAAAAATAGCCCTTGTTTTTTATAGTATTTATATTTGTATAGGTTGTAGGTAATTATTTGGTAGGTAAAAAAAATTGAATATTAACGTTGTTAATATTCACCGAGAGGAGGCCTGTGTCCCAGCAGTGGGAACATTATAGGCTGATATGATGATGCATATGATGATGAATTTGGTAACTGAAATTTCAAATTGTGGAGTCAAATGCACAACTTTAATAAATAAAAAAATAAAAAATTAAGCAAAGCTTTAAATTAGCTTTAAATTAAGTAAAGGTAAATTATATTTGATAAAAAGTAACTGGCATGCCGTTTCGCCTTCTAAGCGGTTTCTAAGTTCATCATAAATAAGGGCTCCACAAAATAATTGTTCGCTCGGGATACTTGCCAGTGGCGGTGATAAAAAAAATCGAATGATTTTATACCCAGTAAGCCGACGTAAACAAGCAATATAATCTCGGCGGGATTTTATCGCGCACTGGATTTTCAACTCTCGGTGTTAAGCCGAACGTTGAGAATCCAATGCGCTGGGACGCACTCTCGTCCCAGCGCGTAGAAAAAACACACTTTTGGATTTTAACTCTCGGCGCTAAGCAGAGCGTTGAAAATACAGTGCACGAAAAAAAAAATCGCTGCGATTTTATCACGTCCGTGTGAACGTCGGCTAACTCAGATTGTGCAATGTGACACCACAATCGTGCCACCAGTGCCACGTGCGGCCGATCATCTGTCATAGGACAAGGACATTGCGAATTCAGCCAATAGTAACGCGTAACTCACTTATCGGCCCGCCCATTTAGCTCGGCGCGAGTTTTTAAAAATCCACTATTTGTGCGAACAAGGTAGGGTCACATGCTCATAGAAATTATGAGGATACGGATGGAGGATGCGGAGCTTTTAAAATCAAAAGTTGAGGATGCGGATGTTTTGCGGATATCAAAATTTATGCGGATGCTCCGCAGTTGCGGATGCGGATACGGATATCCGTTACAACCCTGTAACAGATACCCCTTTTATCGCGATTCAAAGTGCACGAAAACGTTTTTTGGCTCTCCTATAAACCCTCATTTTCGAGTTACAATTTTATTCGAATCGCAGGTCGATATATATAAATATAAACAAAAATAAATACATATAATAAAAACTTTTTACAAAAAAAAAAAAAAACAACCGACCTTCAAAAAAAAAACACTACAAAGTGAAAAATAACTATAATTTCGGAAGTCGGTGTCTTGGGTTTTGTATTTTCGTTTTTTGCCACCGACTTCCGAAATTAAAGTTATTTTTCACTTTGTAGAGTTTTTTTTTGGAGGTCGGTTGTTTTTTTTTGTAAAAAGTTTTTATTTTTCACTTTTTAGTTGTGGTACCTACCCCACACACATTTGAATACCACTACCTGCTACCAGTGACAGAAACTTATCATATCATCTACGTACTAAGTGGGAAAAAAATACGTATTTTGTAGCTAACTCAAAAACTATCCAAGCAAAGTTAAGAAAATTTATATGGGACCAATTCGAGAGCATACCCTTTCAAACAAAAAAGAATTTTCAAAATCGGTCCACAATTGACGGAGAAATCGGTGGACAAACATACAAAATATTATATTTAAATTTAATAAATTAAATTTAAATAGACACATATTTTCTTGGTTTATCAATTTAAAAAAAATTAAGATAAAAAAGCATTAAAGTTGGTGAGTGGGGGTCGCTACATCACAAGTAAGTATAAAATCTACATACTCGTGACGTCATGCCAAATTTTAACTCAATGTAAATACTTTCTGTTACATACAAAAGGTATCAAAACTTCTGTAATAATCTTTTGAAAAAACTAAAAAATCAGTATGATAAAAATTAATTACAGAAGGCGGGGACAAATAGTAAACTTGTGTGGAAATTTATAAAAACGAATACATTTAGATCAAAAAATCCCGAACCTCCGTTTGACCTACTATCTACAGAGGCAAACCCATCCGAAGCAATGAATAAAATAAACAACTTTTTTGCTAACGTTGGTAAAAACTTAGCTGAAAAATCATTAAACTCTAGTAATTTTTCCCGTCAAAACCAGACTACTACATCCTCAACACTAAATTCATTTGTTTTATTAGATACCGACGTTTGCGAAGTAGTAACAATAATAAACGGTTTAAAGGATGTTTGTGCTACTGGGTGGGATGACATACCTAATAATATTCTTAAGAGATTTAAATACCTCCTTGCCCCTCCGCTAACACACATTTTTCAGCTATGTTTATCTAAAGGTAAATTTCCTAAGTTGCTAAAAAAAGCTGTGGTCACACCTGTATTCAAGTCTGGAGACAAAAACTGTGTGAATAACTACAGACCCATTTCAGTGTTAACAGGCCTCTCAAAAATTTTAGAAAAAATCATTAACAGTAGATTGATAAAATATCTGGAAGATAACAAACTACTTTCAGATAGTCAATTTGGTTTTAGGCCCAAAAGATCAACTGGCCAAGCAGTACACAAATTGACTAATTATGTCACTACCAATCTAGATAATGGTATGCACACAATTGGGATCTTTCTAGACCTTGCCAAGGCCTTCGACACCATTTCATGTACTTTGCTTTTGCACAAGCTTGAAACACTTGGGATAAGAGGAGCCCAACTTCAACTATTTTCTGATTATCTTAGCGATCGTCAGCAATGTGTAAAAATTGGTCAATATACAAGTTCTGAACTTAAAAATAGTTGTTTTGGAATTCCACAAGGCAGCATTTTGGGCCCTACGTTATTTTTAATCTATATAAATGAACTTTGCTGCTTGGCACTCCAAAATGGTGTCATAATGTCATATGCGGATGACACTGCTCTATTGTTCTCAGGTCAATCAAGAGTTGAGGTCTATGAACATGCTCAGAATGGTTTTAACATTGTTTCTAATTGGCTCCATAATAATCTACTAACATTAAATACAGATAAAAACAAAATACATTTCATTTACAATGAGAAATACTAACACACCGCTTACTAATATAAACATTTACGCACATAATTGTAGCACGTACGCTGACACTGCATGTTCCTGCCCCACTCTAGCTAAAGCTGACCATTTAAAATATCTGGGTGTCACTATTGACTCCAATGTCAACTTCCGTAAACATATCGATTTACTTTGTACAAGAGTGCGCAAATTAATATATGTCTTTAAGAATTTACGGAACATAGCAGACTATAAATTAATTAAACAGGTTTATTTAGCTTTGTGTCAATCCATTCTTACCTATTGCATAACTTCTTGGGGTGGTGCTGCAAAAACAATTTTACTCCCTCTAGAGCGTGCTCAAAGAGCAATTCTAAAGGTTGCTACATTTCGCCCTTTTAGATTTCCTACACACCAGCTCTACTTAGCATGTAATGTACTAACAGTACGGCAATTATTTATACTAAGCATAGTATTACACCAGCACACTGCACTTCCTTTTGACCCAGCACCTACAGACAAGAGAAGGAAGGACTTGGTTTGCATAAAGCCTCAAACTAGACATGCATTTGCTAATCGATTTTATGTGTTTTTAGGACCTTTTCTGTATAATAGGCTCAACAAGTTACTATGTTTCTATAGTGTAAGTTATAAAAAATGTAGTAAAATGTTATCAGAACATTTAGCGATACTCAATTACACAGACACAGAAAAACTTCTAGAAATTTTGTCATGATGATTATAATTTATCCCTCGTAAGTATTTACTTTTGTATATTTACATAGGTTTAGTTTTAGATATAAATATACCAATATGCTTTTTCTCATAGTTGTTAATAAATTATTTTATATCAGTTTAACTTAAAATTTTAGTGCTCCAATTTAATACAAATGTAAAGTGATGGCCTGAAACACAGGTTTGAATTAACCTAGATCGGGCGGGTCGCTACCTAACATTGTAATTCCGAACCATCATTACTTGCACTTGTAATTAATATATTTTAGTTTTAGTTTATTTTTAGGCATTATAATTGTTTGGGAAATCTTACTATTGACTAAATGTACACTTTTTGTAAACGTTCTTATATTC
Organism: Agrochola lychnidis; assembly: GCA_963680765.1. Taxonomy (NCBI): domain Eukaryota; kingdom Metazoa; phylum Arthropoda; class Insecta; order Lepidoptera; family Noctuidae; genus Agrochola; species Agrochola lychnidis. The sequence goes on along the minus strand of OY796874.1, from coordinate 2,715,925 downwards.
AATAAATATTATTATTATTATTTTTTTTTTTTATAATCTTTTGATAACGTAAAAAAGAAAAAGAAAACGTGTGGCACTCGGGGACTGCCGCGGTAAAGCTATTGCATAGCTTTTGTATCTTCTCCATACTTCCTATTTGTCAACGCTACACTTGGGATGACGACGTGATGACATAAAACAAAAATTACGTTCCCATGACAACATCACGTTGTCATCATCCGTCATTACATGGTAGGCAGAGTGGGGGGTGTTAGGTTTTTTTCGTTACGGAATTTCTTGATTCGGTCGCCGCGCTCAAAGCCCGGGATAAAAGCTATGCAGTAGCTTAAAAATACGTGTCCAATATGTTTTAGTAATCTACGTGACGGACAAAAACACAATTTTTTGGTCATCATCCCCATTGACAAAAATAAAAAATAACCAAAACGTACAGACGAACACAGAACCTTCTCCTTTTTAGGGTTCCGTAGTAAACAAGGAACCCTTATAGTTTCGTCATGTCCGTCTGTCTGTCTGTCTGTCTGTCCGCGGTCTAACTCCGAGACCCTTAGTACTAGAAAGCTGTAATTTGACATAGGTATACATATTAATTACGCCGACAAAGTGGTAAAACAAAATTATGAAAAACATTTTTTTTTAGGGTACCTCTTATACACGTAAAGTGGTAATATTTATTTTTTTACCCCATAGTGAGGGTTTCAAAAATATTGTGAGTTTGTGAAAACCATTTTTGGATTCAGGGATTCGTTTGCGAAAATTAAGCTTTAAAGTGCTAATTTTTGTTAGAGTCAAGTGTCCCTCCCCCCTGTCGGCTAAATGGTTGGTTTTGGGTGTGTGAAAAAAATCACAACAGTAGTTTATATAACAAAATTAAAAGGAAAACTATCACAGCTAAGTAGGCTTTACTAGTTATCGAGTAATAATGGACCAACTTAACTTTGCAGTTGCAAAAACATGTTTTCCCATACATTCTCATTGTAAAATTCTATGTGAGAGAAGAACAATAAACTTTATATTATTATTTCCTTTATTCCATTAAAATACTTATAAATTACATTTTTAAATATTAGAATATAAAAAATATAAAAACATTTAAAAATATAAAAAATAGTAGCCCACCGGTATCGGGAACAGGGTCCAAGCTACCGGCGGTCAGGGCTCCAGAGAGAGGAACCTCCTAACAATGCGAGCCGTGTCCAGGAGTACCGCCTTCTGAATCAAGCCCTTGATCCAGCTGCCCAACGAGAGCCTCCTTAGGTGTTGGTCGAGGCTCTTGGCAATTAAGCCATTGGCTGATACGACTATCGGCACAATGATCGCTGAGTCCACATCCCACATGTCGACAATCTCGCGAGCCAAGTCAAGATACTTGATTTGTTTGTCTTTCTCGGCTTTCACGAGGTTCCCGTCATGCGGGACTGTTATGTCAATAATCATTGTGCGCCGCTCTACTCGATCCACCACCACTATATCAGGTTTATTGGCAACAATAGTCCTGTCAGTGATAATGGATCGATCCCAGTACAATGTGATATTTCCATTTTCGAGAACTGGGTCGGGCACATACCTGTAGTACGGTACTTCCGATTCCACAAGGCCGTATTTCAGAGCAAGTTGCTGATGGATAATCCTGGCTACAAGGTTGTGTCTATGCAAGTACTCTTCGTTAGCTAGACGAGAACACCCGGAGATAATGTGTCGGATTGATTCTCCCGGACGGTGGCATGCCCGACAGATGTCAACCGTGCCATCCTTCACAATAAATCTCCGGTAATTGTTCGTCATGATAACTTCATCCATAATTGCACAGATAAAACCTTCGGTCTCCCCGAAGAGGTCACCGAAACGTAGCCAGGTCACGGACGCCAGTAAATCTACTTCGGGTCCATTTAGGGCCCGGAAAAAGCGTCCGTGAAGCTCCTTACTCTGCCATACCTCCCTGCGATCGTTAGTGTCGAGCACTACAGGCTTGCGCCAGTTCTCTTTAGCCAAGGAGAGCGGGGTAAGACCCTTGTCCACCGCGACCACATCTCGATGCATCCCCACGTCGGCTTCTAGGAAATATTCCCTAAGACTGCATATCTCGCGATTGTGGAGGGTCTTAGCGTTTAAAAAGCCTCGACCTCCACACTTTCGCGGGATATACAGTCTCATTACCGATGACCGTGGGTGATGCATTCGATATGCAGTCAGCAGCGTACGGACCCTCCTATCCAGGGCGTCGAGTTCGGTCTGAGTCCATTTGAGTATGCCGAAAGAGTACATCAAAACCGGCATGACCCAACCGTTGAAGGCGCGCACCTTGTTTCCACCTGATAGAAGACTATTAAATACTTTCTTCAGGCGGCCAAAGAAACGCTCCTTCAACGATTGCTTCATGTCAGTAACATTGATGCCCAACGCTTCCGACATACCCAAATACTTATAGGTTTCGGATGCGGAGAGGGCTCTAAGGTTTATGGAATCCGAGAGTTGAGCTCCCATGGATTCCACAATCTCCCCTCGCTTTACATGCATGACCGCACATTTGTCCACACCAAATTCCATTCTGATGGCACTACTGAAAGTTTCAGTTACTTTCAGTAGCTCCATCAGTTGCAAATTGTTGGGGGCAAAGAGTTTTAGATCATCCATGTATAGGAGATGAGATATAACCTGACCACCTCTCCTCAACCGATAGCCAAGACCTGAATCTTCTAGCAGTGTGCTTAGAGGATTCAGGGCTAAGCAGAACCAAAGCGGACTCAAACTGTCGCCCTGAAATATGCCTCGCTCTATCCTTATCGGCTCGCTATTCCTCTGGACATTTCGACATCCTGGATAGCGAAGGACCGTCCTCCATTGCCCCATACACGACATCAGGAAGGTGCGCAGAGTTGTATCTACTTTATACAACTCCAGCACCCTCATGAGCCATGTATGTGGCACCGAGTCATAGGCCTTCTTATAGTCTATCCAGCATGTCGACAGATCCTTTCGGGAACGGCGAACTTGTTGGCTAATGGCCATATCAATGAGGAGTTGCTCCTTAGTACCGCGGGACCCGTTCCTACATCCATTTTGAGAGGCAGACATGATGGAGTTGGTGTCTATATGTTTGTTAATTTTAGCTCTCAAAATGGATGTAAAAACTTTATAGACCGTCGGTAAACACGTGATCGGCCTATAATTTTTGGGTTCCGCGGTGCTACCAGATTTATGGAGCAGGTGGGTAACTCCTGTTGTTAGGAACTGGGGTAGCGACCCAGACTCCAAAGCAGTCTGGTACTGAGCCGCCAAGCGAGCGTGCGATCTCATAAACCATTTAATCCAGAAGTTGTGCAGCCCGTCCGGTCCTGGAGACTTCCAGTTAGGTAGCGGACGAACTGCACGTGTTACGTCTTGGGGGCAGATGGTAATAGCCCCCATTTCTGGTATTGGATCGCAGGCTCGCTCGACTTCCCGAGTCCAGTCACCTTCGGTGTGACTGACAGGCACCGACCAGATACTCCGCCAGAAAGAATCCATGGCATCATCATCCGGTAGGCGCGTGTCATTCACACCTTGGTCCGGTCGCTCCCAAGCCCTATAAACCCACCTTTCATCACTCTGGAAGGTGCGATTTTGAGTATATCGCTCTACCCGCCGCTTATACCTACGGATACGGTTTGCCCATGCATACACTTTCTGCTTCAGAAAGTCGATGCGCTCTGTGACACGGGACATATAGTCCTCAGGGCTGATATCAGTCCCTGAGAACGCCCGCCTCACAAAGCGCATCACTCTAGGGCGAGTATTGCCCTCCCTGAAGCAGATTAGTTTGCCGATGAGCGCTCTGGCCACACTAATACGGCGCTCAATTCTGCACTGCCAGGCTGGTACGGCTGGTTTCGGTCGCGTAGCTCTAGAACTATTAGCAAATTTGACGTGAGCTACACGACATGCCGCTACAGCCGCGCAGTACAAAATTGAGTGAGTATCAGTGAGGTCTTCGCAGTCATCAAAATAGTTTGATAACTGCGAATCCAGAGCCGCCACCAGCGCCCTATTTTTGTTATGCATGGGCAAACGAGGTAAGCGTGGCCTAAGTTCGGGCAACATATATCGATATTCCTGAATCGCACCTTCCAAAGCACTCCTCAATTCCTCATTGCATTGGGTACTTACGATTGTAGCCCTGTCGTCACTCTCGTCAGCTTGGCTTGTGTTGGACCGTGGTGTTACTACAACAGTCTGCGACGGGGGAGCAACGACATGGCTACTCTGCATTTCAACTCGTAGGCGATCAAGTGCAGTGTCGTCCAGCATATGATTACGCTGGATGACCCGCACCTGATCCGATAGTCGTTGTGCCGAAACGTTGACAGCTGGCTCAAGCACCCGAAATAGAGAGAGCATCCGAACACGGTACGCGGTCAGATTATTTCCTCCATCTGTAGCCCCATAGTATGAGCGCATGACGTTTTCATTGATGGAGCGTGTCCATCTCATGCGCTGCACACTTCCGCCGGGAGCTGGGACCCTATCAGAGGCCGGTGGGCCTCGAGGTCCTAAACCGTCCGGCGGCCGGCGTCCTCCCCGTCGACGAGCAGGTGTTGGTGTCGTGGGCGGAGAGAAATACTCGTCGCTCGAGCTCGACGCAACTACCGCAGCCGGTGTTGTCACAGCACTCACAATGGAGCTGGATACCGGTGGCGGCGAGGCGGAGCTGAGCGACGAGTCCGGAGGTGGTAGGCGTGCTCGGCGAGTTGCTGATCTCGTCAACATTACATAATTTTTATATCTTGCATATTTTATTTATTTATATGGGAGTCCGTATTTGACACTGTCATTTTTGATTATAGTATTTTCTTTTTTGGTTTTTTCATTGTAGGTAGGTTTATTGCTTATGAATTTATTTAGTACTGTTTATTCCAAGGAACAATTATTGAGGTTTTTGTATTAATACGATATATGGAAATATTTAAATATGCGAATTATGAGATAAGAAAATTTTTTGTTGTTGACGTTTCAGTGTTGCCAATTATATTATTATTATTATTATTCCGTATGGGAGAACATGTTTATCAACTACAAAGTTAAGTTTGTTTTTGGGATAAATTCATCCCAACTACGGAACCCTTCATTGTGCGTGGTCCGACACGCACTTGGTCGGTTTTTTGGAAGTCGATTAGATAACAAAATGGCGGCATTAATTTAGATTTTTGCCACGTGCCGAAAGATCCTTGTACAGTTTTGTAGACGTAATTGTATACATAGATACTGTATCCATCGCTTTGATGTTTGGAGTAGGTACCATCAGTTACAGTCCAGATTTTTAAATTATACAGGGTTATTGGTTATACGTCGGCAATCCGTTAAGGGGATGTAGGAGAGGTCATTTGCAACCAAATTACCCCTGATGACCCCTATGCCAATGTCAACGATTTTCGAGTAATTTTATATTTTAAAATGTATGAAATAAAAATATAAAATGTCAAAAAACGCGAAAAAATGTTGTTGTAAAAGAATTTTGACATTTGCATAGGAGTCAAACGCCGTCATTTAGTTGTAAATAACGCCTCTTACATCACCTTAATGTATTGCCGACGTATAATCATTAACCCTGTATATCAGGGTTATTAGTAAAATTTTACATTTTTATTTCAAACATTCATTAAAAAAAAAAAAAACTTGAAAATGGTTGATATTGGCATAGGGGTCATCCGGGGTAATTTGGTTGCAAACGACCTCTCATAACCAATAACCCTAGTGATACGTACCTCTGACTTGTAGGAGTATAAGCTATTTTCGTCATCACTTTTCAGAGTTTTGTCGTTAATGTAAATCTGCGAATTAGGAAACAAAAACAGTATTGTTAAATACTTATTAGTAAAAAAAATTCATATATTTTTTTTTTATATTTTAACAAATTTCGGGACCATGGGTCCCGGTCCTTTGGAAGGCGAGACGAGGGGCCGAAGCCAACTCGCAGAGGCTCCTTAGGCCTCTGCCTCGAATTTTGCGGGCAGCGGTGCGGCGGCGGCGGCGGCGCGGGCAACGCAGACTCGTTCTCGAAACCAGCGGGCAGATTGAGCGGCACTATAGCGGCGTAGTGTTGTGTCGTCGAGATATTTGTTTTTATTCGCGAACGAAATGAACAACGGCCGACAAAATCTTTTTGATTCAAATTTATTCCTAACGCTCGATTTATTGTAGGCAAAAGAAGAAGTGAATCCCTACTATAGGGCGAGGAAAAGAAAACGCGAGTTTTGTCGAAATTATGAAGAACAGAGACAATGTCCTGACAAATTCTATGACTACACAAAAATGAGTGTATAAACTTTTGACTATATTCTTGAAGCTATCAAGGGCAATTTAGAGTCTGAAATTAATCCAAAACGATATAGAGGTACTTATATTATATGTAATTTCTTCCCATAACTGGTTAATTACTCATCTATTTTTATGGTTCACATCTTTTCTGTTTTATATCGGTGTCCTCTCAAAAATTGCTGAAAGAATTTGCTCTAACACGTCCGAAGACATTTCGATACGTCACAAAAATAAATTGCACAACACTACAATGCAAATGCGCGGGCGGTCACCGCTTGACTAGATTGCACCGCTCGTTGCCCGCCGCCACGCCGCTCCCGCCCCGCTCTTTTCGAGGGCCGGTCCATTTGATTTTACGCATTAGGTCCTGGCGATTCCGCGCCGCCGCCGCCGCCGCCCCGCTGCCCGCAAGATTCGAGGCAGAGGCCTTAGACACTTTTGAGTGTTGAGGCACCAACCGTCGATTATCCTCGTATGCACTATACAAGTGCACCCAAGGACAACCCCCGGTTGGTGTAGGACTATTGCAGAATATGGAAAGTATCGTAGCGACAAGGGGGCAACATGTCCTGAGGTGCTTATGAGGAGTGGAGAGGTTTTCCACGGCTATCAGGACAATCCCGGAAGTACGGTCAAGATCCCTACCAGCATCTTACTGGAATACTTTCTTCCTCCGAGCACGTTTGCTGTTACGAATCTCCACTCAAGCCGACCAATTGAGGCAAGAATGAGATGGGAGCTGCGTTTCTCGTCAGTGTTCACTTCAGCTGGCCAATAAAGGCAAGCTTGAGGTGAGGAACAAGACTTCTTCCAGGAGATAGGGTCCGTGGGGTCACTACTGCCCAACAGCTCGCCACATACTGCCCTGCGGGTTTTTGTATCTCACTTGGTCTGGCTCCTCATCCCAGACCTGTTCCGGCAAAGTAAACTCTACCGGCACAGGCCTAGAGTTCGGAGCGGGCAAGCCCCACCACGACGTCAACGTAGAGATACGGCGGTGGGGTAATTATTATTATTATTATCCGTAGCAGTTCTGCCGCGTCACTATTAGTCTCTATACATTATCTATAGGTAGGTTTATATGAGATTACATTTCGCGCCACGTCAGACCAGCAGTGTCTAGTTCAGCACAGCGATAACACGTGAACATTGACAAATTGGTAACAAAACTGCGAGACACCAAGAACAGCAGGTACTCGGAATCAGCAGCCAGTGGTAGCGGCAGGCTGCACTGCCGCGGCAACAACACCGCAGTAACCACTGCTGGGTGCAGGGGGTTCGGAATCATGTGATTCAACTAAAAATAGGAACGTCAATGACCTCTAATCTGTCAACTGCAACTTGAAAAGAAAGGCTTGCAAAGAAAATTTGTTGTTATCCAATTTTGTAATTTGTTTTTGATATCACCGACTTTGATCCAAAACGAGGCATTGGTGCCGATTCTCTTGTCACAAATGCCTCTAAACTAAACTAAAAATCACCAAAATTTAGTTTATTCCTGTCAAACGCCGATTTCCCATTCTGAAATAGACTAAAGTGACACAACTTAACTATATTTTAGTTTGACAGCACTAAGATGGCACTGAGATATTAGTTTAGTGAAAATGGCAATTTTGCTATTCTGAATTTGACGTTTTTAACCTAAAATTTAGATTTTCTAACTAAATATGACTATTTTTAATCGCGACTAAAAACATGTGGAATAAAATTGGTTGTCATGAACTAAAATTCACACCAACACCTCGACTTCAGATGAAAAAACAGTACTGAAATATTTTTTCTTTTGCTTATATCTCGAAAACGGTGTGTCCAATCGCAAAAATAACGAAAATTTCGACACCCTTTATAAAACACTTAAACCCCTAACACTCTACATGTAGGTAATATTTTTTCTTATTTTCCACACAAAAAGTGAAAAATCCATATAAAACACGTCGAGGCTGCCCCCCCTGCGCGCCTCCGGCTCTAAAAAGACTCACGTGGTTAGGTATCACGTGTGGAGTCGCGGTTGTCAAATTCGATTTAAATGTGTCAAAATTATTTTTAAATTTAGAGAATTTATTTTGCAGAATATGAGAGAGAGGCCTTTGCCCAGCAGTGGGACAATAACGGCTATGTAATGTAATGTAATGTAATTTTGCAGAATAGCTTTGAGATTCTCATAGTCAAAAGTAAGGAATTTTAGTGATAGTTTAGTTAGTTTAGTTCGGTGTACAAGAGAATCGGCACCACTGTTTTGCTAAAACGTCACAATATGGCGCGAGGTCATAGCTCATTCCTATTCTCAGTTCTTCATCTTACCATAGCGGGGTCACACTTGGCAACGTTGCAGGTGTAGACTACTTTGTGCTTGAACTCTTCCGTGGGAGGACGCGGCTCTACAGCACTCACGGTCACGCTAATCACTGGAAGATAACACGAAGTTATAGTAACCAATCAGAGACGAATTCCAGCAAAAATAAATTAAATAAAAGTAAATTATGGAACTTACTTGGTGCTGAAAAATTTAAACATAAAGTTAAATATAAAACCGTATGAAGCGCCCGTAACAAAGCTCACAAATCACAAAACGCATCTAAACTAACATTGTAATTATCCAAAGTTCAGTGTTCATTGGGTTTGCATATTAATTTTTTAACCGACTTCTAAAAGGAGGAGGTTATCAATTCGGATGTTTATGTTTTTTTTTTTATGTATGTTCGGGCATAACTCCGTCATTTATAAATGGATTTGCAAAATTCTTTTTTTTTTTGTTTGAAAGGGTATACTCTCGAAGTGGTCCCATTGTCATCTGGTCAGGATCTGATGATGGGATCCTGGAGAAATCGAGGGAAATCTTCAAATATTAAAGGCACAACTATAGCTATTTGGGTATTTTTTATAGTAACTCGTGCAGTTGCTCTCGGAAAGCACTATTTGGTGAAGTGGAACTGATAATGAAGACCACAGATGGCCATTGGGACTATTCAATAATAAGTATTTAACGGGTTGCGAATCGATTACTTTAATATGTGTCAAGCAATTTATGCTCGTCTAACTGCATATGGATAAGTGAAGCTGATGGTGAAGTACCAGGAGAACTCCTTAACGATTAACGTCCCTGCATCAGGAAAAGCAATATTTTGTAAAAGGTGATGAACAGTTGGCATTAGGCTAATGTAACTTAGATAAATTAAAAATTGAACCACAAAATAGCGAGAAATAAAATCTTTTTTACAAAAAAAAAAACAACTGACTTCCAAAAAACCACTACAAAGTCGGTGGCAAATAACAAAATACAAAACCAAAGACACCGACTTCCGAAATTTAAGTTATTTTTCACTTTGTAGTGGTTTTTTGGAAGTTGGTTGTTTTTTTTTTGTAAAAAAGATTTTTTGTATGACACTTGTGGCGACATCTACAACGCCACATGTAAACTACGCGTCAAAGAACTAACGTCACACAAATCCTGCATCGCGCAAGCAATGTTTACTGCACGACGAGCATTTAGACAGCGTCCCCAATTTTTTAACGACGTCGCCGCCAGATTGGTTCATGTCCAGCTTCACTGGTGCATCTTTTAGCCTGGTTAACTGCTTTCTTGACCCTTTTCTATGTCACTGCCACGCTGTGTTAAGGTGCGTCTATGCTAGACGAGCCGAGCATGAGCGGAGCATGAGCTGATTACAAAATACAAGCCTCGAACGATCGCGCTTCGAGCATTCAGTTCGTGCTCGACTGTGCTCCGCCAACTGTCGGTTTTTTGACGAACACAAGGGATTTGCATCGCGCTCAAACTACGTTCGAGAACAGTGATCGTTGTAGGTTCGTTGTAAGTCCACACTTGACGCCGCGAACGACGACGCCCAGAATGGCTCCGTTCGTGCTCGGCTCGTCTAGCGTAGACGCACCATTACACCTATACACCTTTTTCCTCATACCTCTAAACCCTCACTGAGCGAGCGTGCTAATAAAAATCCTTCACAGCATGATAAAGTACCTTTGGAACAGATTATTAAAATTAAAACAAACTTACAGCTATCTGAAATAAAATATAAAATGAAAATTAATTTATTATAATGTGAAATGAAACACGAAACATAGGTTAGGTTGGGTTACACATAATGGCGGCAAAAATCCGCTGTTTTTTGAGTGTGTATGTGTAATAGTATGTATGTACCCAGTATATTAGTTTGGTACTTTCTGCAGCCTACACAGCTTGAGGGATTTAAGAAAATAAGATATCAGTAGCTTGATAACGCGAGTGAACGACACTGGCTGTAATAAGGGTTTAAAAACTAGGCATTTATGGGAACTGCCGACAGAAGTGATCACTTAAGACTGGTATTAGAGCCATATTTAAGTGTTAAAAAAAAACCATACAGCTTAGAACAGTAGGTGTTAACTTTACTATGGAACAGCTGATTTTTTTTCGCGATTTTGGAGTTGGTCCCAAGTAAAAGTTATGCAGTTGGTCTAAAACTCCTCTTAAAGTTTCTAAAGTATATTTTTCAACACCTTTTATATTCTATAGTAGAGCACTATTGCGCGACCATGTCGGTGACGCGAATCCATAAGTTTATCCCCTATCAAAAATTGTTCAACTTTCACTTCAAAAATCTATAGTGTAGTCGCAAAAACCCTTTGTTTTTAAAAACTTACTTTCAAATACAGCTAATGTTTTTCTATATTCAGTTTGGTTGATTTTGAAGATTCCCATATATACGCAAGCGTTTGTATCCTCAAACCTGTGAAAACAATAATTATTAAGATTATGTTTATTGTCATCACAAACTCCTCCATCGCAGTACCATCTGGTAAAGTAAAGTAAAGTAAAAAAACTTTATTCAGTTCAGAAAACAAGGTACAATATAAAAACCGGCCAAAAGCGAGTCGGACTTGCGCACCGAGGGTTCCATATCATTTTAAATTTTCATCGGCGACAGAGAATTTTAACACTGGACACTGCGGTGTAGAATATTGCAGTTTTAGGTCAGCGCCTTCTCTTAACCGATAGTGGAACTATTGTAATTTTTGTTGATGATTTCTGAAAAGTGTGCTATTTAGAGACATCTTTTTATTTTTCGTGTAATCTTTACATAAACTTCTATCACACAGAATAATTTCAGATTTTATTTCTATGCAAATTTCGGAGATAAGGCGGAACGGTATTTTTTTAAATATTTTTCATCACAAGTTGAAAACTATGCGGCCTTAAAAATGTTTTAAAATGTGCAAATAGCGTCCTTTCATATGATACCCCACATACCCTAGTAGCCCCACTTCGAATTTTTAAGACCTTCGTTAAGTCCCTGTTGCAAAAGAAAACCTATGCATTTTCATTTCTTTCTTATTTAAAAAATAGTTGGGCAAACGTCTTCTAAAACTATTTCAAATTTCAAGTTGATGGCATTAGTAGTTCTTGAGATATCCAGCTATGACAGACAGACGGACAGACAGACTGAGTCGCACCATAATGGTTTCTTTTTACCATTTTTGTACGGAACCCTAAAAACGAATAACAAATGGTCGGAGGATCCTTTCTTTTCAATGGAGGAACTTTCCACCCTCTTACTGTTACACATATCAAAAGCCCAACAACACTGGTGGGCAGTAGCCCGCCAGACTCAACAACCGTCGTCATAGTTATAAAAGTATACACAAGTACAACACAAGGTTTTTAAGCGTGTGTCCAAAATTGGAACTAACTTCATCATCTTGTTACGTCGTTATAATGTCTGTGACACAATTTCACCAAATGTTTACCAGCAACACCCCCCTGTCAATGTCATTTAGGTGCCGTAAACGTCCTCCTATAGTTTGACCGAGATCGCTGTGCCAAGCCTTAAGAATGCGCGGCGAGGCGGGGGGTGGCGTTGACAAATGAGCGGCAGAACACCATGGAAGTTGACGAATGGGCGGCCTGTAGTACCCCCACGTCTCGCCATGCCTAAGGCGCGGTACAGCGGTCTCGGTCAACCTATAGCACTCTAGGTACTCACTGATCAAAATCAATACTGACGGTGTTGTTCGTCGATATACCGAATCCTGTGGTGACGTTCTGTCCGTGACAGCTGACGGCGACGAGCTGGCCGCCAGGGCAAGCGTACTCGACTATCTTCTGTTTGTAAGCGTGCCCCACTTGCACCGCGTCACGGAGTATGTGCACCGTACAAGCTGGCAAGTACAAACGATATTAGTAAATCAGACATTAAGGTTACGCTTCCTGCAGTGCTATTCTGTAAAAATCTCACCGTGAACGCTAAGGTGAAGTGAGCTGTCATTCCACCAAATACTAGGGATTGACACTGTTGACAGCTCACTTTCAAGCTCACTTCACCTAAGAGTTCACGGTGAGATTTTTACAGGATAACACCGCTGGCGTCAGCGCAACACCACAGATAACGCAACATGTTTGTTTCTTCTATTCTCGACTGTCAGCCATCATTTTCACTCCTTTTTAGAGTTTCGTACCTCAAAGGGAAAAAAAGGAACCACTCGTGTGTGTGTCTGTCCATCTGTCACAACCAATTTGCTCGTTGTGCGTGATCCGACACGCACTTGACCGGTTTTTCTTTCATACGATCCCTGACACAACCCATCCATCTTTTCTTTGATAGGTATTCCTCTCCCTCCTTCAAAATTTACATTCATCAATCTTTTAGTTTCATGCGTTTCATCCCTCCTCATCACATACCCATGCCAAGAAAAACAATTCCCTTTCATGAAATAATAAAGTATAAAATTCTCGTTATTCTATTACTTTCTTCCGTTTTGTCTCCACTGCGGCGATTTCCAGGAGGCTGTTGCTTCCTGCGTCTGTCTTGGGGTGTCGGCATTGTCTCGTCCGCCTCTTTCACCTCCTCTGGATTCAAGTCTACATAAGCACTCAGGAATTCTGATTCCTGATTCTCCTTGGGCCTGCAATAAGTAACAATTACATGGCACACACGCCTATTCCTCAAAGGAGAAGGCAGTGGTGTGATCGCATTTGACAGGGTGATGCAAATCAGGTGTTCCATACATTTAGTTCACATAACATATCAAGGTAAAAAAAAATCTTGATGTTTAATTTATTCAAAAAGCTCTTTTCTGGTTTTGCGTTATTTCAACTATATCTTGTATAGAACTACCCAACAAACATTGATAGGTCGCCACAACGTGCTAATTTTAACTTTTGGTTCTAAACGCTCGCTGGTCGTAAATACGTCGCTATCACGTTGATACGACCGAGAATAGGCCCATTTTATACGAATCAGTGTCGTAATAGAGTTATGTAGCAGTCGTATTAATTACTATCTGGTTGAGTAGTGGTCGTATAGACATCGTAAGATCGTCTTTTCGTCGAGTTATGATGTTTATTAGCGCTGCTTTGCGACATTTCATCGAGTAACTAGTATTCATCACGACTTTTATAAGGGATTTTGATGTAAAGTGATCGATTACGATTAATGTAGTGAATTGAAACTTTACAACCGGACAACTTTTATACTGTGTTAGAATATAATAATATTTTTTATCATTGAAAGGTGAGTACAGCCATTTTATTTTTATTTATTTTATCTTCGAAACTCAATACTCAATACTTTATTGCATTCCACAATGTATGTGCTTAGGTGGTAAACATTTGAAAAGAAACAATCGTGGACCCTGTTGGGCACAGCAAAAGAAATATAGTAGAGATGAGGACTTATTGTTTATCTTATAATCTAATTTATTCTAAAAAAAACATTTATTGTGTATTTTATTTGAGTTTTAGAGATTTATCATTTAAATATTCTTGTACACTGTAGTAACATTTACTTAATAATAGATTTTTTAATTTATTTGTGAATAGATGGAGTTTTTTTTCTTTTCTGATTGATTCAGGTAATTTGTTATATATTTTTATTGACATAACTAGAGGACTTGTTGAATGTATTTTTAGGCGGGATTTTGGTAAGTTTAGTCGTGTTTTGTATCGGAGTGTGTATCTTGTTTGTATGTCTTCTCGTTTAGTGTAAAAGTGTGGGTATTTATGAGCGAATTTACATATTTCAAGTATATATATACAAGGAAGAGTTAAAATGTTCAGGTTTATAAAATGGGGTTTGCAGCTATCTATTTGTTGTATATTAACTAGGATACGGACGAATTTCTTTTGAATTGTAAACAGTGTAGGTGCATCTGTACTATTTCCCCACATTATTATACCGTAACTAAGCCATGCATAAGCATAGGCGTAGTATGTTACTAGAGCTATCTGTAAATTTGTGGTTTTTTTTATTTCTCGAAAAGCATATAGGAATTTCGAAAGTTTCGATTTAGTTTTTTGTACGTGTGATTTCCAATTTATATTCTTGTCTATGGTTATGCCTAGTAATGTGAATTCATTGACTGTTTCTATTTTGTGATTATTATAAGTAAAAGCTACATTGAGAGGATTTTTTTGGTGGGGATGGAAAGTTATGAGTTTAGTCTTTGCAAAGTTAATTTCGAGGTTGTGTTCGTTCATCCAAGTTATTATTTTGCTAAGTATATCGTTAAGGGTACTGTTTAGGTTTAGGTTATCATGACACGAGGAGAGAATGGAGATGTCGTCCGCAAACAAAACGCATGGTCCGGATTCTGCTATGAATTTTGGGAGATCGTTTATGTAGACGAGAAATATAAGACATCCAATAACACTTCCCTGTGGTATGGATGCGTTTATCGCCTTCCTGTCAGAGTGGAACTTTTGAAGTCCGTTCATTTTATCATTGAAGTATTCTATTTCTACTAACTGTGCTCTATTTTTTAGATATGATTTAAACCATTCATGTGATTTACCGCGGATCCCTATTCTGTATAGCTTGTTTAGTAAAATATCATACTGTACTTTGTCATAAGCTTTGGTCATATCAAGCATTATACCTACTGCGTATTTTTTATTATTTATTATGTTTAAGGCTTCCTGTATAAATTTATAGACTGCTAATGCTGTTGATCGATTTTTTCGAAAGCCATTTTGGCATTCGTCAAATATTTCATATTTTTCGCAGAAAGTGTACACGCGATTACACATTGCTTTCTCAAAAATCTTTGAAGCTGTAGGCAGTAGGACGGTAATTACTTGGCTCTGTTTTGTTATTTTTCTTATATAATGGTTTAACTAGTGCTATTTTCAACTGATCAGGGAATACGCCCTCTTCAAAAGACTGGTTTATTAATTTATAGAATGGTAGTGTAAGCTCATCAGCGCATTGACTGAGTAAACAAGGTGGAAGTTCGTCTATGCCGTGACTTTTTTTATTTTTTAAGCTCTTTAACATAATATTTATTTCGTAGGGGTCTACAGGAGTGAGGAACATTGTATTTTCGGTAGGTGAGAGTACTGGGATACTTCTTGGCTCATCGTTTGCTCGTTCATGACTTACCTCGCCGATGGATGCAAAAAAGTTGTTAAACAAATTGGCTACTTGTTTTGGCTCCGAGGTTGTTGTATCGTTATTTATTTGTAGTTTTATGTTAAACTTGTCTTTTTTTATTGTTTTATTGGTTCGCTCGTTTATTATATTCCACATTGTTTTGACTTTGTTACTAGATTTTTTTATTTTGTCAATATATTGTAATTTCTTTGCTGTTGTTACTGTACTTTTTAATATTTTTTCATATTTTTTATAGTGTCGTGATAATATTGGGTTCTTTGTTTTAAGTGTAAGTGTTTTTAATAATCGCTTATTTTTGCAGGAGGTTTTTATACCTTTGGTTAACCATTTTTTCTTAAAAATAGATTTTAATTTAATTTTACGTAAAGGTATGCATTTGTTTAGGACATTGGTTAGCGTATCGTTAAACGCATTATAATTATCGTTCATATTTTGGTCTTTTATTATTTCGTTCCAGTCTATGGCTTGTAGTGCTGACTTAAACTTGAAAATATTCATATCATTAAATAATCTTTTTTTTGCGTACAAAGTAGGTTGTGTGGAGGTTACATGTGGTATAGAGATTTGTATTGTAGTTCCGCTATGGTCTGAGAAACCTAATTCCTCTACGGTTGTAAATATTTTGTTAGTGTTAAAGTTTGTAAATATCAAATCTAAGCATGTAGATGTAGTTTGAGTAATTCGGGTGGGTTTTTTAATGTGTTGTGTAAGTTTAAACTCTAGCATTAAATCTATGAATTGACTAGTTTTCCTGTTGTTCTCTAAAATATTTATGTTAAAATCTCCGCCTATAACAATATCAAATTTATAATATTTACTGTTTATATAGTTTAAAATAATTTTTAATTGATTTATAAATATATCTTCTTCTCTTTTATTCCAATATATCGTTATTAATAATATATTTTCCTTGGGTAGTTCTACTGCACATAGTTCTATTACATATTCTATGGACATATCTGTGATGTCATTTCTCTCTCTAGAATCGATGTGTTCTCGGAGCAGGATGCAGACGCCGCCACCTCCTCGCTTGCTTCGGCAGTATGATGCAGCAATTTTAAATCCGCTAAATTGTATCATGGTTTGTTTTTCTTCCGATAACCAGGTTTCTGTTAAGCATATTGCGTTATATATTGGGTTTTCTTCAACGAAAGCTTCAAGTATGTGTTGTTTATTACAAATACTTTGTATGTTTTGGAATAAAATGTTAAATTGTGGTCCTGTAACTTCGAAAGGAATTGTTTTCTGTATTTATGTTACTAATTGTTTCCTTCTGTTGATCGTTGTTGTAATTATTATTTTGGGATATTTTTGCTTTGTAATTTATCTCATCAGTTGTGTAGTTTAGTTGGTTGGTTTTATTCTTTACATTTATTAATTCTCCCTCGACATATAATTGATTGTTTCGGATGACCGAATATAACCCTTTCTTTCTCGCTTTTAACATTTCTTCTCGCATAAATTGCCTTTCTTTGCGTGCATTTTCATCTAAAAACTCTGATAGAGATAGTCTTGAACCTTGAAAATAGTGGTTATTTGCGATGATGTACTTTGCCATTCTTTTACTTAATAGTTCTATTACCAATGGTCGGGTTATAGTATTATTTCTGCCGACTCTATGCATATTTTCTATATAGCCCCGTAGGTCTACTTGCAAAATGTCTCGAAACATATCAATTACTCTGTCATGTAGATCAGCTTCCGATTCTTTTAAGTACTCGGCGAAACCGTACAGAACTATCTTTTTTGAATTACTTTCTGTGCATTTAATAACTGGGGAATAAGATTTAGATTTTATTTCTAATATGTCTTTTTTTTGTTTTCCATTTTCTTTAATTAGGTTTTCTATTTTGGTGTTAACTTTCTCTAATTCTAGTTTTCTTTGATCATTTTGCTTTGATAGGTGATTGGTTTTTTGCTCGAGATCTTCTGTGAGTTTGGCAATAGCTTTGTTAATTTCTATTTGTATAGTGCTTCGTAGTTCGGATATTAATGATTCATTATTTTCTTTTAGACGTATCATAATCATTTCACTCAAACTTTGCAATGAGAGTTCAGATTGTACGTTGGTATTTGTGAGTTTTTTATCATCTGGGTGGAGTGTGTCTCCTAGTACACTGAGATCTTCAAAAGTGGTTGTATCATTGCTGGAGTTTATAGTTCTTATTCTAAACGTGACGTTGTTTTCTTCATTAAATGAAGTTACTTGCTGGTTGTGAATGGAGACATGTGGGCGTATGGGAGTATTTGAGTTTCCTATTTTGGGCATTTTGCAGCGGCAAACCTGACATTTCCATGCTTTTTTGTGGTCTGCAGTCATTGCTACATTAAAATGGTCTCTGGAGATGTTTGCACACTCCAGATCGTATTTGCAACTACATAATGTGCACGTTAGATGTTCGCTGGTTGGGAGATCTTGTGTACAGCCTGCGCATAATTGTGCCATTTTGAGTAACTTTTTAACTGGTGCTGTCATCCAGCGGGCAGTCGTGCAACTAGCTACGTCTTTCTGTTGATGGTTTGATCGGCCTGGAGCTAATTCCTCTATTAGAATATAGATGGCGCTGTTCAGAGTAATTTGGCCAGGATGACGAGCAGTTTCTGATTTATTTAGATCGATAATTTACATTAAATTTGAATATCACTATCGTACCTTAACTAGGGTTTTAGTCCGTTAAGCAGTTTCTGGTGGTTACGAGGATCTTTGAGCAGCGTAATGAGCAGCCGATAATTTTTCTGTAAATTTGAGTTTTGTTCGTCTTCTGGCACTTTGTATCAGATTTTAAAAAATCTTCGTAATAACTGTCTAACACTCGTGTACTTCGACTTAAATCAGTACGGGTTCCTGATTGTCACAACTTTAATCACTTTTTAAACTGTATTGTCACTCAAAACTATTTTTTAAACTTTAAAATACACGGAGTAGATGTTTATTCATGCACAGTAGCGCCCTCTCTCATGTTTGAGTGCATTAATCTTTTGGGAAATTAATTTTATCGAGTAATATTAGTGAGTTTTCTCAATATAATGGACGCGCTTTATAAATTATTTAATTAAGGCAATATTTTTACCCTATATTTTGACGAAAGTGTTAACAGTTACCTTAATACGACTTAGGATTAACGGCACAACCGTAACACAACATCTAAACGACTTTTCATTCCGTGCACTTATTTTTATCTGTATAATATCAGCCATATTATCGAAATCAGGGTTCATTTGGCGATTCAGTCTGTGAAAAAACCATTTTAAATATATACATAAACAAGTGATTTATTTATTGGTGGTCTCGGTTATAATAAAAAATTATATGTAACATAATGGACATCGATAAGTTTTTATCCAAAATAGATTTTATCTTATTGATACGTATGTATTTGAGATGGCCATGGATATCCACACACTTTAAACGCGCGCATCGTTGTTATGGTTGCGGATTTCCGATAACTGGCAATTAAACCAAACCTACACATTTTATAGTGACTGAGGAAAATGTTAAATACATGTTAAATTTTGATTTTTTCTGGTGTCCACGCTGTTCTTTTGCTATTTACGATCATTACCCAGAAGAAGAATGTGAATATTGTAAATAGAAATAATATTGTTTTACAAAAAATAACACAATCAGTGCGAACAAAATACCTAACTTATTGAAGTGAAGTACCTACATAACTTTTAAAGTTCAATAAACCCACTTAGGTATTTGATCTTAGATACCTATGGCGTAAAATATCGATACCTTTGGGTAGAAAGGTCGTATAAACCAAAACCCGACTTTTCAGGAGAGCAGAAAAACTATTTTTTTTTTAACATAAAAATTCATAACTTTTTTGTTTTTGAAGTTATAAAAAAATGATCTATGAGAAAGGTTCTTACAATTTGCAAATGAAAAAGGTTAAATCATCAAAACCTATCTATCTTCTTTAGTTTTAAAGTTAGCTTGGATTTACGTCTAAGAAAAAATCAATTCTTGGTTAAAACACCCCATGAAAATGTAAAGGTCTTAAAAAAACTGTAAAGGTCGTATATCCATTTTTGGTAAAGAAATTTAAAAAAACAAGAAACAGATTAAATTAAAAGAAAAAAAATATTAAAAGTCAACACAAGAAAGTTAAGAAAAATTAAAAAGGAAAAGGGAAAAGACCAACCTCAACGTCGCGAACACCAACGTCGCGAACTGCCTTTGGATTTACGACGTCGAATTTAAACTATGTTTAGGTAATGCATTTAACACGTTAGGGCGTATAAACCATTTACAATTAACGACTATTTTTACGCCCTGAGTTAATATAAATTATGGTCATTACATCATAACAAAACTACAAAAAAAAAACATTCGGCTTTTACATTGAAAATTTACCTTTTTTAAGAGGCTATGACCGAAAATTTCTGGGTCGTATTAACCATTTTTGTGCGAATTTCTGCATTTCGTATATACAGATCGATAGAGAAAAAAAATCTGAGAAAAATGGTTTATATAACTCAATTTGGCCAAAATAGTTTATACGACCTTTCTACCCAAAGGTATCGATATGTTTTACTATTTATTATTATTGATAAAATACTCCTACATAATATTATATTTTGTGCTTCGATCAATACGATAAGTAATAATAAATTAATAATAATAATACTACTACATTCCGCGCGCTAGTCGCTCCCTCTTTGCTCCCCCGCACCCCGCCGAGCGGTGACATACGGCCGAGGCGGCTCAACTCTCGTTCACTTAGTTCAGAATAACCGAAGTGAGCGTTAGTATCGCGCCGCCGCGCTATCAGTTTGCGAGTATAAGTAAATATCACTAAGATATAATTTATCAAATATTTCATCTACTTCGTCTTCTTCTGACTCTACTGTTATAGAGCCACTGGGATTACTTTCTGCGCTTCGAACAACATCATATGGTTTAATCCCCCTTTGCACCGAACTCGATTCACTTGAGTTTAAAATTAAATTTTGTGCGGAACCAACTCCAGTTTGATTACAGTTGACTTGTCGTGTAGAAGTATTCGAAATAACAGAATTGGACGTAAGAAGCGCAATGTAGTTTTTTTTACTTTTCTTTTAAAAGCACCACTTTTTTTCACATTTCCCCAGCTTTTTCTATTCATTTTAATACCGTAAAATCCATTTTTACAAAGACAGAAAAAAATGGCGGTGGTTGTAATATTGCTAAATTATTATATACTTATAGGTCATCCAGTCATTAAATAGTAGTTTAAAAGTGTTCAAATTGACTGAAAATTGTATAAGAGTGCAATTTATCACTCTAACATGATTATCATGTAAAAGTAGTTCTCGCGACTTTAATACGATTAATGCCAATGTAAAAGTTTTTTAGACATAACTAAGACGACATCACTGGTTATACTACTGAAAATTGTTTTAAAGTCGTGTAACACAGTCGTATAGAAGTTTATACGACGTCTATCATATGACTACAAGTTGTGTAACGATAAGAGGCACTAAGTCGTATGACATGCTGAAATTACTTTAATTCGATTTTTATAGCATTTAGAGTCGCGTAATTTTTACTTATACGACTAAAATGTTTGTTGGGTAGTGCCAGATTAAGCCAGCGTGGGGCCTATTTTTTTTTTTTTGGATGGGAAGTTATCAAATAACTTCTCCCGCTCTGGGTGGAGCGAGAGGGCGTGTCAGACTCTTACTGACTAAAATCCAACCGTGTTCCTTCGGTTGCCCTGTTGCCGGGGGTCACGATTTGCCTTTCGGCCCATATTCGCAGCCTGCGGCAGGCATTGGCCCTAGCGGATCCCGTCAGTTCTGCTGACATCTCTTTGAGGCGCGCGTGGAACACAACGCGCTGTCGACGGACGGCGAGATACCCATTGCTACGGTGGCCAGAAATCGGCTCGCGATTCCCGCCCAGGCTGTCTCCTCCTGCGGCGGTTAGAGGCGTGAGGGCGCGAAATTTGCTTCTCCCTCACGCGTTCCGCCTCCTCCTTCGCGAGCATTATCGCTTCCCAGAAGGAGGTGACGGCCTACTATTTCCTCTCGCTCCATACCATGGCCTGAACCAGGGCTGGACGCGAGAGATCACCGCCGCCGATCGCCTCCACGAGGACACGGTGATGCTCCGCCTAAGCCGTGCAGACCTCCACCGTATGCTCCACCGTGTCCTTCGGGCGATCCACATAATGGTGACACCCGGGCGTTTCCTCCCACCTTATCCTGAACAGGAACCTCCCGAAGCAGTCGTGTCCGGTGAGGACCTGCGTCAGGCGGAAGGTGAGGGCGCCGTGGCGCCTCTCAAGCCACTCCTCAAAGAGGGGTCTTATCGCCGCAATTGTGGCGTGCCCATGACGCCATGAGATCCCGCCGAAGCTCTGTCCGCTGTGCCGCGATTTCTTGCGGCATTGAAGTTAAGCCCCGGCGTTTAACCTCCTCGCGCCACTCCCAGATGTGCGCGAGAACCTTTGCCTTCAGATCCCATGGCGGTAATCCGGCAAGGAAGCCAGCGTGGGGCCTGTAGCACATTCTACTAAGGTTCTTAAGTTTAGGAAATAAAATAAAACTACCTATTTTTACAAAAAGATGATTAATTCATATTGACGTCAAAGCACATAATCAGTCTATAACGTTCTCACTGCTGGGACACAGGCTTCCTCTCTGTGAGAGGGAGTGCGCCATAATCCACTACGCGGGCTCATCGCGTGTTGAAAAACCGTGGCTTGATGGATGTCACATCATCATCAGCCTAAGCAGTATGTCGACTGCTAGACATAGGCCTCTCCAATTGCACACCATTCAGCTCGATTCTTGGCAACTATCATCCAGCTGCAACCAGCCACCCTGCGAAGATAGCCGCTCCACCTAGCCTGAGTGCGTCCTACCTTACATTTGCTGATTCGCGGTCTCCACTTAAGAACACATCTGCCCCAACGGATGATTAGCCGTAGAACCGATGACGGTTCTACGGCTAATATGGCCGCCCCATTGCCACTTCAGCTTGCTTATTCGG
This sequence comes from Agrochola lychnidis, assembly GCA_963680765.1. NCBI lineage: Eukaryota > Metazoa > Arthropoda > Insecta > Lepidoptera > Noctuidae > Agrochola > Agrochola lychnidis. The sequence goes on along the minus strand of OY796874.1, from coordinate 2,693,263 downwards.
TGAGCTATGTCGACAATTTTGGTTCTCTGCCGGATGACCTCGTTCCGGATTCCATCCCTCAGAGAGACTCCAAGCATAGCTCGTTCAATAGCTCGCTGAGCGACCTTGAATTTATGAATCAATCGTACCGTGAGTGTCCACGTTTCGGCTAAGTAAGTCTCCAGGATAAGGTCTTCAATCAGTGCGTCCTAATGATTGAAGACCTTAGTTTTTAGGCTCTGTGCAATACGCGACGAGAAGACTCGATGAAGCTTCCTATAGATTGAACTTTTTATAGTCTCCCAATCTTACTCAAGTCATAACTTGAGTAAGATTGGGAGACTATAAAAATAGGTGTACCCGCCAATTCGGGAACTCTTTGATTGAACTGTGGTGAAAGATGGACTACCTATAAGGTTCACGTAAGTTAACTGATCACATAACTTTATTATTGCTGCTAACTGTTTTTCTGCATGTGTTATATTATGTATAGCGACCCGCCCCGGCTTCGCACGGGTATAAACCGGGTTATTATACATATAAACCTTCCTCTTCAATCACTCTATCTATTGAAAAAAACCGCATCAAAATCCGTTGCATAGTTTTAAAGATTTAAGCATACATAGGGATATAGGGACAGAGAAAGCGACTTTGTTTTATACTATGTAGTGATTATGTCTTATGTGTTAATTGAATCCGGGAATTTTCATGTTCTTGCTATATCTTTGAGAGACCTATTGTCAAATGCCCAAGAGATAATGTGATAGCAATAATATGTATGCTAATGTAAAAATGTGTTGATAAAATACTTTAAAACAAGCTTCCATAGAGTTTCTTACCCTTCTTCTCTATGATGACCTAGATTTGGAACGGGTAACTAGCTTTCTCATTAACGATACCTACTTATTGACAAGCCTAATTGAATTAAATGCCTAGTCTTGTCTTTATGTGCTTTTCTTCATAAAATCCTTTCCTTACACACAATTGTTCAAAGACACTTACATACATAATAATTAACTATACTCCGTTTGAAATAAGATTAGACACTTAAACAAACCTTTTTTACAGTCCGTTCAACCGATTTTGACTTCTATTGCGTAGGCATAAGGATGGCATTGAAAGCAAAAAAAGTGGTTACAAACCAACTGTTTACTGCAGCTGCCATTTGTCGTGCCACCAACGCAATAGAAGTCAAAATCGGTTGAACGGACTGTAAAAAAGGTTTAGTTAAATGTCTAATCTTATTTCAAACGGAGTATAGTAATCATTCTGACACTCAAAGCTCGATAATTAAGTGGATCAATGCCTATAAATGTAGTTCTTAACCGACTTCCAAAAAGGAGGAGGTTATATGTTCGTCGCGTATGTTTGTTTTTTTAATTTTTTTTTATGTATGTCCACCGGTTTCTCCGTCGATTGTGGACCGATTTTGAAAATTCTTATTTTGTTTGAAAAGGTATGGTCTTGAGGTGGTCCCATATAAATTTTATTAACTTTGCTTTGATAGTTTTTGAGTTAGCTTCAATAATACGTACTTTTTCCCACTTAGTATGTGGATGATATGATAAGTTCCTGTCACTGTTATTTACATAGCAGGTAGTGGTTTTCGAATTTGTGTGGGGTAGGTACCACGACTAAAAAGTGAAAAACAAAACTTTATACAAAAAAAAAAAAAACAACCGACTTCCAAAAAACACTACAAAGTGAAAAATAACTTTAATTTCGGAAGTCGGTGACAAAAAAAAACTTCTTCGACTTCCGAAATTAAAGTTATTTTTCACTTTGTAGTATTTTTTGGAAGTCGGTTGTTTTTTTTTTTTTTTGTAATAAGTTTTTAGTCCATATTCTAACAAGCGCAACACGAGTAGTAGTGCTATTCTGTAACCATCTCACCGTGTTATCTTAGGTGAAGTGAGCGTGGAGTGAGCTGTCAGTTGCTAAGGATTGACACTATTGGCAGCTCACTTCACTTAAGTTACCACGGTGAGATTTTTACAGAATAGCACTACTGGTGAGGTTGACTTGGGACTCTAACGGCCCGTTCACGACCTTGCCGCTGTGAGCGGCAGCTAATCGCGGGGCGGCGAGCGGTAAGATCAAATGTATAAAAATGTTTGTATTATTGATCGAAGGAAGCACGCCACGAGACGCCGCTCGCACGCTCATAGCGAAAACGCGCGCGGTTTTATCCGAGCGGATCGCTACAGTGGCGCGCGGTGCGGGAAGCGGCAAGAACAAAAGTACAAGTGAATGAGTGCGACGCCACGAAACAGAGCGGCGCAGACAGCGGTGTAGGAGTGACGTACTCAGCGGCGTAGCTAAAAACAAAAAAGTTTAAACGATTTTGTGGCGGTAATGGATACCGAGGCATTTATCACCGAAATTTTAAATCGACCACCTATATGGATGTCAAAACATCCCCAACATAAATATAATAAAAACTTTTTACAAAAAAAAAAAAAACAACCAACTTCAAAAAAAACACTACAAAGTGAAAAATAACTTTAATTTCGGAAGTTGGTGTCTTTGGTTTTTAATTTTCGTTCTTTGTCACCGAATTCCGAAATTAAAGTTATTTTTCACTTTTTAGTTGAGATACCTACCCCACACAAATTCGAATACCACTACCTGCTATGTAAATAACAGTGACAGGAAGTTATCATAATATCATCCACATACTAAGTGAGGCAAAAATACGTATTATTGAAGCTAACTTAAAAACTGCCCAAGCAAAGTTAATAAAATTTATATGGGACCACCTCTGAAGTATGATCTACCAAATAAAAAAAGAACCATCAAAATCAATTCATAAATGACGGAGTAATCGCGTAACAAACATGCAAAAAAAAAAAAACTGCATACAGTCGAATTGAGAACCTCCTCCTTTTGGAAGTCGGTTAAAAATATTATAAAAAGGATATGGGAAGAAATTAACAATGTTTTCCGGAATATGATGGTATCTATCTTGTTTTAAAAATGTACTATTTTCTAAACAGAGAAGGGATAATTTTGATAACGCCATAATTTTGAGCACGTTTTGACTACCTAAATACATCCACCGCGGCCGCTGCAACTAACCGCTACTGAGGGTACGTGGCGTGCAAAACGCACCGCTTACCGACGCCGCCCCGCTCCCCGCGCCGCGCCCCGCTAAGACCGAAGTCGTGACCAGGCCGTACGATCGTAAGTGTGCCCCCTTTACACCCCATGGATGTCACATGTCATGTTTTTTCACAGGCATATAAAGAATAGCAGACCAAACATTAATCCATAGTTATATTTATATTTATGGACATGATTCTCTATCCTTTTTTTGCTAACCGACAAGTCGTAAATTGTATCTCGTTCTGTCACCTATTGTCACACTGACTCAGACATAGACAAAATTTGACGCGTAGCTTGTCTGTACCATGCCGCCATATTGCTAAGCAACATCATCTGCATCGCGTTCTTTGTTTCAACCGCGTTATTTAGTCAGGGACGGATTTGGCAACAAAGACGAATTTTTTTGTAAAATGTTTACCATTGAATTATCAAACAGAGCTTCAGTTTACTCTACGATTTTTTAAATCTTTTTGGTGACATTGTTCCAGAATACTGCAAAGTGTAGATTGTCAGTGTACACACATGCTTTTGTAATAAATTATAAAATGAATTATATTACCCTGTATCTGTGTGATGGAAAACATGAACATAGGCATAAGTATACGTAAATAGGCTACTCAGATAACTTTGAATTTTCATTCGGCAGGTAATAATTGATTGATTGACTTTATTGCTAAGTAATTTACACTTCTTATACCCAGAGAATATCAATTTTCGCGGATTTTCAGTAAGTACCTATATCTTGTTTCAATATCGTTATATAATACCAGCAACCGGCCCTAGTCCGGCCCTGTATTGATAACATTCCCTATGTGTGTGTGTGGCTACGCAATTTTTAGCGAATGTTTGGTCTGCTACTCTTTATACGTCTGAGTGTTTTTTAAATTTTTGGTTCTAGGACATGCCGGTTTCCTCACGATGTTTCCTTTCACTGGTTCTGGGTTCGAACCCACGACCTACAACAACTCGTAAGTCGGGGCCGTTACCACTCAGCCACCACTGGCACCACAGGGCCTGCGAACCTCCATACAAATGACATGTATTCCCCTTTTTTCTTAAATGATAAATGATTTTATTTCTGTAAGTGGGTTTGTACAAACACTTTTACACGTCAATCATATTTTAAAAACTAGATAAGGTCGACGTTTCCTATCTGACTACTCTGAGAAGAAAGGCCGAAACAAACTCAGAGGCCACAGTCTCTTTTAAAGTCCAGACATAATCTTGGTCAGATCATGTGAAGGCCATGTGGATTGGTGTCTGAAGTGGTCTTTAGAGGAAAGCATCACACAGATTGAGAGGGATCTTCCTGAATAATGCCTCTAGAGCAATAATTTTTCATAAAATCATTGTGTGCTGTAAACACGTCCCTGTTATTTACTTTTTTTCAGCAACTTATTGGTAAAGAAAACATGACCCTCCAAAAATTACAAAAATGCGCCATTTTTACTGCCGTGATTAGAGGACTATCAGATAAATTCGAAAAGTTTTTAACATAAAAGAAAATGATAGGAACCTAGACATACTCTTTCTTAAAATTTTAATGTAAAAAAAAATATTGAATTGGCTCAGTTTTCGAGGAGAAAAAAGCGGCCAAGTGCGAGTCGGACTCGCCCATGAAGGGTTCCATAGCAGCAAGTAACATTGAATGAAAGGTAAATTGCGGTTTACGATTTATGACGTATTAAAAAAAACTACTTGCTAGATCTCGTTCAAACCAATTTTCGGTGGAAGTTTACATGGTAATGTACATCATCTATTTTTTTAGTTTTATCATTCTCTTATTTTAGAAGATACAGGGGGGGGGACACACATTTTACCACTTTGGAAGTGTCTCTCGCGCAAACTATTCAGTTTAGAAAAAAATAATATTAGAAACCTCAATATCATTTTTACCACACCCACACGTATGGGTTTGATGAAAAAAAAAATATTTGAGTTTCAGTTCTAAGTATGGGGAATCCCAAAATTATTTGTTTTTTTTTCTGTTTTTGTATAAAAATCTTAATGCGGTTCACAGAATACATCTACTTACCATGTTTCAATAGCATAGCTCTTATAGTTTGGGAAAAAAGTGGCTGTGACATACGGACGGAAAGACAGACAGACATGACGAATCTATAAGGGTTCCGTTTTTTGCCATTTGGCAACGGAACCCTAAAAAGGGGAATACCAGACATCGGTCAGAAATCGGTCTGAACTGCAGCTGTCCCTATCGCACTCTACGGGGGCAGACTTGAGGTAAGACGACGGCAATAGTTTCTTCGAATATCTATTTTTCGAATTCCTCGCAGGCCCTGTTCCCTTTTAAGGTCAAAGCGCGGGGCTCCCCAAAGCGCGAGGTTTGCTGCGTTTGCTACACTTACGTGACCAATATGCCTCTGTATACAACATACCCTATTTCTATTAAATCTTTAGTGATCCTAGTCCCGTTGACCAGGAACGTGGCCTGGTATATGCCCTCCCATAGCGAGATGTACTGCGGGATGATGATCGTCATCGTTCTGTTTTCGACCTGAAAGATAATTATTTACTCACTTATCGAATATATGTATAATAGCTGTGAAATTAATAAGCTTTGCACCCTGCATAAAGGTCCCATCAAATAGGTGCTCGATATGATCATCATCATCATCCTATAGCAGTCCACTGCTGGACATAAGCCTCTCCAATTGCACGCCATTCAGCTCGATTCTCGGCAACTCTCATCCAGCTGCTACCAGCCACCCTTCGAAGATCGTCACTCCACCTAGCCTGAGGGCGTCCTACCTTACGTTTGCCAATTCGCGGTCTCCACTCAAGAACACGTGTACCCCAACGGTCATCGGTTCTACGGCTGATATGGCCGGCCCACTGCCACTTCAGCTTGCTAATTCTGTGAGCTATGTCGATAACTTTGGTTCTCTGCCGGATCACTTCGTTCTGGATTCGATCCCTCAGAGAAACTCCAAGCATAGCCCGCTCGATATGATACGTGTTGCCATTTACTTCAGTTTGATTTCTTGTTTGACTAGGTACGTAACTTAAGGCAATACTGCCCACTGTATTAAATATATGCGTATGCAAAGAGCACAAAGTGCACAACCTGCTCTAAAAACCCGGCTAAGTGCGTGTCGGACCACGCACAATGAAGGGTTCCGTAGTTGGGATGAATTTATCCCAAGAACAAACTTAACTTTGTAGTTGAAAAACATGTTCTCCCATACAGAATGTATGGCATGTTTTTGCAACCGCAAATGTAAGTTGGTAGATTATTACTCGTTAACTCGGAACGTGGATCCACGCGAGACACAATGGTTTTTTATTTGTTTCTGTAATTACGACATACGAGAGGTTAATGGTTGGTTTTGAGTATGTGAAAAAATTCACGGCAGTAGCATATATAACGAAATTAAAAGGAAAACTATCACAGCTAAGTAGGCTTTACAAGTTAACGAGTTAACGACAAAAACATGTTTTCCCATACATTCCGTATGGGAGAACATATTTTTCAACTACAAAGTTAAGTTTGTTTTTGGGATAAATTCATCCCAACTACGGAACCCTTCATTGTGTGTGGTCCGACACGCACTTGGCCGGTTTTTTACGATTATTGTAAAAATTGTTGAAAAAAAACAGATTTTTGCCAAAAATCATGTTTATTTTCATTTGAGAGTAGTTTTTTTGCCACAATTTTCATTTTATGGGGCCTAATTACTTTCAATCAATATGGAGTTTGTTTCATCGCGATAGATGATTTAGTTTAAAAGTTACACACCGTTTTGTTTAAAAATTCCATAAAAAAAAAAAAAAAAATAGATTTTTTTTTTTCCATTTCATTCCAATTACGCATAGATTTCTCATTTCGATATGTGCACGAAACAAAGACTCATTGTTGAAAGGCCTAATGATAAATAAATAAACCCCAATTAAAATTAATATCATCACGTAAGTGCGAGGGTGCTACATGGGTATGTTGGCGCCTATATTCCATTTGAAATAAGATTAGACATTTAAACAAATCTTTTTTACAATCCGTTCAACCGATTCTGACTTCTATACCGTAGGTATAAGGATGGCATTAAAAGCAAAAAAGTGGTTACAATACCAATGTTTACTGCAGCTGCCATTTGTCATGCCACCAACGCAATAGAAGTCAAAATCGGTTGAACGAACTGTAAAAAAGGTTTAGTTAAATGTCTAATCTTATTTCAAATGGAGTATAAATGACATTGACAGGGGGGCGTGGTCAGTAAACATGAAATCGTCACAGAAATTGTATTGACAAACCAAAAAATCTTTTTTACAAAAAATACAACCGACTTCCAAACTACAAAGTGAAAAATAACTTTATAACGTTGGCAATAAAACTTTAATGAGACACGCTACACATTACAAGATTCTTAATAATTAGGGCCGCGGGCGCACACAAAGCGGCACGGGTGGCGCGCGCAAAGGGATTTTCTCGACTAGCCGGGAATGCGCGCGCGGCCGCGCGGACCGACTACAGAGGGTGGCGGGGTAAAAGGGGTACCAGGGACGTACTCGGTACAGGGCCGCACTTAGGGCACGTTATACTCTCCCCCTTTTGATCAAGAGGCGGAGACTCATTGGTCAAACTCTTACTACTGAAGCGAACCTATGATTGGAATTTCCGAGGGCGACCTCTGCGGCGCTTCGGAACAATAGGCTCCGGACACTCCCCACCTCTATCATGGTATCTACGCAGATCCGATATGTGGTACTTACCCACAACTTCACCAGTCTTCTGCGAGGTAAGAACATATGTAGTAGGGGTCACCTTCTTGGAGACTACATACGGGCCATCCTGTTTCGGGATAAACTTGGAAGTGACGCCTTTGGAAGCATTACTTAAGACATGCGTCTTCATCAGCACGAGATCACCTTCTTCGAAAGGATCCGAAGCACGACGGGCAGAATCAGCTTGTTGCTTACGAAGGTCCTGCTGATGCTCGATATTTTCTTTTGCCTGAGATAGAGAGTCAACAAGCTTCAAAAGGTACGGGGTGATCTGAGGGACCAAATTCTCAGATTCGATGACTGCTCGTAAATCGGCCTGAACAGAAAGTGGAGAACGAAGCTCGCGACCAAATGTCAAGTAAGCTGGAGTGGAACCGGTGGAAATGGTAAATGAGCTGTTTAGAGCAAATCGGACGAACGGTAAAACCTCAGGCCATTGCTTGTGATTGCCCTCTACAAGAATAGCGAGGTGAGCCTTTAAGTCTCGATTCCTTCTCTCCACCGGGTTGGCCTCGGGATGATACAGGGGTATCAAGTTCTGTTTCACACCTAAGACATACAGCGCCTTCTGCATTACATCAGCTACGAATTGAACTCCGTTGTCTGAGATCATACGCCTGGGGAGTCCATACCTCATAAAAATCTCACCCACTAAGGTTCTCGCACAGATCTCGGCTGTTGCTTCGGTAAGAGCAAAAAGTTCAACCCACTTACTAGCGGTGTCCTCTGCTATTAAAACCCACCTTTCGCCTTGAGGCCCTTTGGGTAACGGTCCGAAGAGGTCAACAGCAATGATCTCAAATCTCTGAGCGGGTACAGGAGTCTGAAGTAAGCCAGGCGGTTTCAAGTTTGAGGACTTGTACCGCTGACACTCCGTACAGGTCTTCAGGTAGTCGTTGATATACTTCCTCATGCCTGGGAAGTAAAACTGCTGAGATATGCGATGAAGAGTTTTCTGGATACCCCCATGAGCGGCGGTCGGCGAATCGTGACACTCGTACATGACTTTGCTTCGCAGGCTCTCCGGCACGACCAGCTGGGGCTCTTCAGCATCAGAATCCTCTACATACCTGTACAATACTCCCTGATTGATAAGGTACCCTCTATCCGACCAACGATGCACTGACGATTCATCAGAACTTTCCAAGTCAGTGAGAATCTTAGCTACTTCTGGATCGGACAATTGAGCTTCACGGGTAGATGTGGCGTCCCATCGTGGAATGTCCACGGTAACCGGACAGACACCACATCCCGATGTGCTATTTATAACTGGGCGGCTGAGGGTGTCGGCTACCACATTAGCCTTCCCAGGAGTGTATTCGATGTGTAAATCAAAAGACTGCAACTTCAATGCCCATCGAACAAGCCTACCCGTAGGCGATTTAAGCGTGAACAGCCACTTCAGGGGTTGATGGTCACTCCTGACACATACCGGATGACCCTCGATGTAGCCGCGGAATCTCTCTACTGCCCAGACAACGGCCAATGCCTCCCTCTCTGTGGTGGAGTAATTCCGTTCTGCTGGCGTGAGGAGACGACTAGCGTACTCGATGGGGTGTTCGTCTTGTGGTGACTCCCCCTGGAGTAAAGCTGCACCTAAAGCGAAATCGCTGGCGTCCGTTCTAAGGATGAAAGGTCTTAAGTAGTCTGGCTGGGTCAGAATGGGGGGTGAAGCTAAAAGAGACTTAAGCTGTATAAAAGCGCTAGCTTGATCCTTACCCCATTTCCAGGTCTGTGACTTCTTGGTTAGACGTGTAAGTGGTTCAGCCACCTTGGCGAACTCGGGGATAAACTTGCGGAACCACGAGCAAGTTTGGAGGAAGGTGCGAAGTTGCTGGAGAGTTGTCGGTTCCTTCATCTCTAAAACAGCACTTACCTTCTCTTCGTCTGGAGATATACCATCCTGAGATATCACGTGGCCAAGGTATTTGAGCCGGTCTCGGGCAAACACACACTTCTCTCTGTTTGCACGAAGCTTGAACATACGGAGACGCTCGAATACCGCACGCAAATCTGCTATATGGGACTCCAGGTCCTCCGAAATAACCAGAAGGTCATCCAGATAACCTAAAATAGTCTTACCACCAAGTGTAGACCCCGATCTGAAACGGTCTATGAGCCTCTGAAACGTCGCAGGCGAATTCTTAAGGCCAAACGGCATACGTTTGAAGCGGTAGGCACCAAAGGGCGTGACGAACGCAGTTTTGTCACGATCGGCGGTACCTACCTGCCAGTAACCACTGCGAAGGTCCAGAGAACTCATTACACAGCCCTTCTTGGTCGATTGTAAGAGCTCGTCAATACGCGGCATGGGGTACGCATCCGCCTTAGTGACCGCGTTCAACTTTCGGTAGTCGACACAAAACCTATACGTACCATTACGTTTCGGTACCAAGACGCACGGTGCTGCCCAGGCGGATTCACACTCCTCGATCACGTCCTCCGCTAACATCTTGTCTAACTCGGCGCGCATGATTTCCTTCTTGGCAGGCGTAACGCGATACGGGGGCAAGGCAATAGGCGGATGGTCGCCGGTATCTATATGGTGTTCCGCAAATGGCGTAGGCTCTCCAACTATATCAAAAATATCGGAGTACTCACATAGAAGATTCCCCAACGTCGACCTCTCCGACTCTGATAACATAGCGCCCTCCTCCGTCCTCAGTACGTTCACGGAAGCACACTGGATGGGTTCGCGTTCAGATTCCCATGATAAAGTGTGAAGTGTCCGAGGCTGATCCATTGTACGCCAAGTCCAGTTGGAAAAATCGATAACCATCTTAGCTTTAGCAATAAAGTCAATGCCTAACAGAGTATCATTGTTGACAGCCTCAGGTAAAATAATGAATTCAATAGGTATCGATAATGAAGCAAGTTGAACATTAACTATCGTCAGTAGCACATCACTATTCCTAACAATACCATCCGCAAGCTTCAACGAAATCGTTTCGGCGCGAAAGTTTGAACCAATACGTTTCAGTAAGGAATAAAGTGAATTACTCGCAATACTACGACGCGCGGCGGTATCCAACAACGCGGTACCCTGGTATCCCCCTACACACACACGCACGATAGGCCGACCATGCTTATTATTATCGTTAGCAAAATCCGAACATAACTTCTTACTATCTATATACACAGAAGAAAACACATTTTCTATCTTAACATTCGAGTTACTATCTCCGGCACTATTTTGTTTACCTTTAGGACAATTAACTCTAATGTGACCTTTTTCACCACAATTATAGCAAGATGTGCCGGAGTTAGTAGAAAGAGTGCGTTTACTTAGCTTATCACAGGAGTCCCGTACGTGTCCTTTCGTCTTACAGTACACGCAGAACAACTTCTTATCACTGTTATCACTTTTGCTCACACACTGATCACTACGCGGCGATTGCGCTCGTTCGCGGGCGGACTGCGAAGCAGGGGCGCGGGCGGCGCGAACAGGCGGCGACAGCGTCGAATTCGATGTTGGAGCGACGTGTTGCTGCGCGCTCTCGCTGAGCGCGCCGGCAGACCTCGTAGTCGTAGATAAACACGACGACGACGCGGAGTTCTCCGACAATGATTCTTCTATGCTGCGAGATTTCTCTATCAGCGATTCAATATCACTCACAGCGTCTCTTGGTAACCGCTTCCTGATTCTCTTGTGAAGTAGACCATAAATCATATCCAGTCTCGCTTCCTCTGGTAATTGATAAGGTAGTTTCGCCAACAGAGATCGTACTTTTACGATGAAAACGTCGGCGCGTTCCAACCCTTGTTCAACAGCAAAAATATCTCTGTACAGTTTGTACGGTGGCCGTGGTATGCCATACATCGAACGCAGGCGCTTGACAGCCTCTGACCATGACGTAACTTCATGACGGATGCCACGCCACCAAACTGCTGCTTGCCCATGAAGTAACATGGGGAGTCCACGAAGTGCCATCTCATTGCTGACCGAAGCGCAATCCATAAACATCTCGACGGCGTCTATGAATGCCTCGACCGTCTCCGGATACTCCGACGAACCATCGAACCGCGAGGTGCATTTGACGAGATTCCCAGAATACGATGACGGTGACGGTGTGGCGCCGGAGTCCACCCTGGGCGGCGTCCCTGAGTGCGATGTCAGAAGAGACTCGACGAGCTTTCGATTCGCCTCGGCTTGCGCCGAAGAGAAGGCGGCCAGGAGCGACGCTAACTGAGTTTCAGACATAAGCACCGGAGCTGCAGGTGTCCCCGTCACAGTCACAGGTTCATCTTCCGAACTGGAGTCGTTATTACGAACTTTACGCGGCGGCATTGTGTTCACTAAAAGACCCGTGCACTATCGAATGATCTAGATTCTAGACATCGGCCAATACGTTGGGAGCCAGTATAACGTTGGCAATAAAACTTTAATGAGACACGCTACACATTACAAGATTCTTAATAATTAGGGCCGCGGGCGCACACAAAGCGGCACGGGTGGCGCGCGCAAAGGGATTTTCTCGACTAGCCGGGAATGCGCGCGCGGCCGCGCGGACCGACTACAGAGGGTGGCGGGGTAAAAGGGGTACCAGGGACGTACTCGGTACAGGGCCGCACTTAGGGCACGTTATAACTTTAATTTCGGAAGTCGGTGTCAAAAAACTAAAATACTGATCCAAAGACACCGACTTCCGAAATTTAAGTTTTTTTTCACTTTGTAGTTTGGAAGTCGGTTGTATTTTTTGTAAAAAAGATTTTTTTTTTCACTTTTTAGTGGGTTGGTTTGTAATTTATCTATGTAACAATAGCCTTATGTCAACTGCTCATCAAAAATACCCAAATCGCTATAGATGTGCCTTTAATATTTGAAGAGTTCCCTCGATCTCCAAGATCCCATCATCAGATCGTGACCAAATGACAATGGGACCAACTTGAAAGTATACCCTTTCAAACAAAAAAATAATTTTTCAAATCGGTCCAGCGGTTGGGGAACATTTATAAAAAAAAATATATATATATATATCCCGACGAATTGAGAACCTCCTCCTTTTTTTTTAAGTCGGTTAAAAATGACGGCGTATGTTCCGATTTTGTCCATACGCCAAAATAACCTTGCAGCGTTGTACGTACCGAGTAGTAGGCCCCTAAGCTAGTATTTGACCTTTGCGTGATGGGGACCAGGGGGATGCCGTTGACGGAAACCTGGGAACAGGAATATTATGTATGTATATTCGACCTCGTAATTGTCAGCTTAAGGGGACGATAATTGACTTTTAATGATTTTATACTGAAGATGACGTCTAAACGAGTAGTGTAAGTGATTTGAAAAAAAAATATGTTAAATAAGAGCATTTTCTTAAAATTTTAATATAGGCATATTTTTGATTATATTTATATTACATAGTGAAATTAATTTGTAAAGTTATGTCTAACGGGGATAAAAAAATTGAGAATGACGTAAAATCTATCAAGCGTATTTTTCTTCACCATTTTAAAGATAATTAAATTATCAATCTTTTAGTATACGTGTTTTATTAAAATACCTTTTGTTTTACGTGTAATAAATTAATAATGTGTCTAATTTGGGACAGCGCTCCTTGATGGGCGAGTCCTATTACTGGCTGGACGTACGACGCGTTGCGTGAGCTCAGCACAGAACATGCAAGCTAACCTTTCAAGGTCACTGTCACATATCTGCGTCTTAAGGTTGAGGCCTCGAGCGATGCGACTTGCGTCAAGTAACACACGCGCATAACGCGGAGGCGGTTCAAAGTGAACGCGATTGCTAAGCAATCCGATTCGGTGACACGCGATTTATATGCGATGCGATGCGAAGCGGCGGCTTTGTTCCTCGAGCGCGCGAACCGCCCGCCGCGCACGCCGCCGCCTTTTAGTGGCCACTGTACATGGACTGATGGACGGACGGAAGCGAATATTATTTAAAAATTCATTTCTTAAATATCAAATAAATACTCAAGAAGTATGTACAGCAAACTTATTGTAATTTGAACAACTTCCTTTGCAAAGAGTGTAAAATAGCAATAATTAATAAATAAATATGTTTTACTTGTAGTCCCAGTTTATTTTGGCCAAATCCTCACAGTCGCGGTAAGATTAATCGGTTGTGATAATTTTTATTATTACATACACATACATACATAAACTCACGCCTTCTTCCCATGGGGGTAGGCAGAAACTACAGAACGCCACCTGCTACGATCCTTACGTAGTCCTTTTGCCTCGTTTCCGTTCATACATCTGGTCATACACGCACGCCGGTTGCGAGTACTACGCACCTGGCCTTTCTGAAGAACATCACCAATAAGGTCAGTATATGTCCTCCTAGGGCGTCCGCGCCCGGCCTTTCCCTTTACATCAGCCTTGTAAATACATTTTGTTAGTCGCCTTTCATTCATTTTCTCAACATGCCCAAACCATCTCAGCATACCCTTTTAAATTTTTGTCACTACATCTTCTTTTAAATCACACCGCTGTCTTATCACATCATTCCTCAGCCTATCATTCATAGTCAGGCCACACATGCTTCGCAAGGAACGCATTTCCACAGCATTTATTCTACTTTCATGTTGTTTTTGCCACACCCAACATTCACTACCATACATAAGCGTGGGCACCAGCACACCATTGTGAACAGCCAGTCGAGCCTTTTTAGACATCGACTGGTTGGTCACAATCGCATGTATAGCACCATTCACTTTGTTTCCCGCGTTTACTCTCTTTTCCACATCTCATTTTCATCTTTTCAATTTTTATTATTTTTATCTCATATTAAAGGGTCGATCCAACAGGTTAAGCTACGCTTGCCGGGGTTGGTCTATGGATGGGTGACCATCTTTACATACCGAGACTCCTCCGTGCCTCGGAAAGCACGTTAAGCCGTTGGTCCCAGATGTCATTTGTAGATCTTTGACAGTTGTTACGGGTCGTCAGAAGCCCGAAAGTCTGACAACCAGTCTTACCACGGGATATCGTGTTACCCAGTACCTAACTGGGTTGTGGAGGTCAGATAGGCAGTCGCTCCATGTAAAATACTGGTATTCAGCTGCATCCGGTTAGACTAGAAGCCGACCCCAACATAGTTGGGAAAAGGCTATGCAGATGATGATGATTAAAGGAGGTGAGATCTTTCCATATCTTTCAGAGATCTGCTGAAGAGGTCCGCCTAAAGTCATGAGTGGATCTCATTATAAATCCATAGATACCTGTTATATGCTGTATTTACAATTTGTTCGACTAACTTTAAACTTATACATGTGTGATTATTTGTGTTGGTAGTGCAGTGTTTCAAAATGGTTTGTTTTTTGTGAGTGCGCATTCTTTTGTTAGACATGTGGAGTGAATCTGGGGTCGCAGGTAGTTGTTGACCAACAAAGTATTCCTTTTAGATTTTATTGCTCTTGACTCAGACATTAATTTTGGAATTAAATAACTTCAAAGCCAAGTGTAGTTTTGTATTTAGTTGATTGATAAAGTTGTTTTTGTGAAGAAGTATTTAAGTTCCGTGAAACCTGGCAACTTTGCCACTTTACGGTGGGTAAAAAAGTTTGAAGAGGATTTTCTTAAAAAAACTATATAAAAAGCAACCAATGAGATATGTAGTAAATTTTAAATAGCTTTATGTATGTAAAGGGCGTACCTTTATGCCTGGAGGCTTTTATTTAGATATTTAGTTCTGTTTACGTTTAGTTTTTATTTTTTATTTCTGCTTGAGTATAGTTCTCGATGTTTTTGGTTGGTATATTGTCGTGTGCTAGCTGACATATGGTATCATTTAAATTATGTTTTGTGATGCGTAATGTAAATCATTTTTTTTTCTAACTTGAACAGACAGCTGTACTGCTGGGGAGTTTGCTGCGCCATTTCTTCTTCCCAGCGAAAGGCTCTAGGAAGTGGTGAAGGGTGGGCGTTTTGGGGGACTGTCTTATGTAATTTTGACGTTCGAAAAGTGCTGATTCTCAGCCCAGTTTGAATAAATGACTTTTGAATTTGAATTTGAATTTACGCAAGGATGCATATCCGGTATGACTTGCAAATCCTTCCATATTCTAAGGGCACGTTCTTCCTTACCATTATCGCGCCACCCGGTCTACTCCTTGACTCCTTGATATGCAATGGCCTCTATAATCCCATGCAACATGAGGCTCCAGAGGCTAGTGCAAATCTTGGGGTTCATTCGATTTATCGAGTCTGGTTAAACCACGCTGGGATCGGTGCATTTCATTTATTCATTCATTTTTACCTCAAAATAAATGACGTTCTTGGATAGTATTCATTAAAATTTCTACTTCTTTTTTGGTTATAATGATAACAAAAAAAAAAAAACCGGTCAAGAGCAAGTCGGAGTCGCGCACCGAGGGTTGCCGAGGGTTGTATTTTTGTTGATGATTTTTGAAAAATTGTGTGCTTGGAAACATGCTGGTCCTGCTCCATAGGACAATTTAGAATCAAGACAAAATCAAACTGGTTGCTAATTTAATTGTAAAATTTATTATTTTGTGTTTTATGACATTGATTTTACATTCTGTGATTACTTCCTCACACACTGACTTATTAATTACAAAATTTTAGGAAAATCGTCTACTTTTACAATGTTTGTAAATATGTGAGCACCATGTTTCTATCACATATTAAATTATCTGTCGTTGCTTAATTTTTAATTCTTTTTACCTATTATGGTATAGTAATTTTATTCTAGGTGCATCGTCTTCACATATAATAATTATTTAACTAATGTACGTAAATATACAAACAATTGTAAAACATTTTAAAAGAGTAACGGTGGAGTTTCTTGCCCATTCTTCTCCATACGAAAACTACCTTTTGGAAGGGGCAACTAGAATCAATTTTATTATTTTGTAATTTTTTGACGTTCAAAAGTGCCATACATGGGCCTATTTGAAATAAATGATTTGACTTTGACTTACCAATTGGACGGAGCACGGGTCCATGCAACTGAAATCTAATTTGTACTCGAAGGGCGCGCCCTCCGCCGGCGGCAACACGATAACCCCGCCGCCGGCGGTGATGTTAACCCCTGGAAAATAAGCCATTGTTTATTTATTTCATTAACTAGCAGCTAGCTAGTTTGAGACCTATGTGACACCTAGCTAGTTTGAGACCTATGTGACACCTAGCTAGTTTGAGACCTATGTGACAGCTAGATAATTTGAGACCTATGTGACAGCTAGCTAGTTTGAGACCTATGTGACAGGTACATAGTTTGAGACCTGTGACAGGTAGATAGTTTGAGACCTATGTGACAGCTAGATAGTTTGAGACCTATGTGACAGTTAGCTAGTTTGAGACCTATGTGACAGGTAGATAGTTTGAGACCTATGTGACAGGTAGATAGTTTGAGACCTATGTGACAGGTAGATAGTTTGAGACCTTTGTGACAGTTAGATAGTTTGAGACCTATGTGACAGCTAGCTAGTTTAAAACCTATGTGACAGCTGGATAGTTTGAGACCTATGTGACAGCTAGATAGTTTGAGACCTATGTGACAACTAGCTAGTTTGAGACCTATGTGACAGGTAGATAGTTTGAGACCTATGTGACAGCTAGCTAGTTTAAAACCTATGTGACAGCTAGATACTTTGAGACCTATGTGACAGTTAGATAGTTTGAGACCTATGTGACAGCTAGATAGTTTGAGACCTATGTGACAGCTAGCTAGTTTGAGACCTATGTGACAGCTTGGTAGTTTGAGACCTATGTGACAGGTAGATAGTTTGAGACCTATGTGACAGCTAGATAGTTTGAGACCTATGTGACAGCTAGATACTTTGAGACCTATGTGACAGTTAGATAGTTTGAGACCTATGTGACAGCTAGATAGTTTGAGACCTATGTGACAGCTAGCTAGTTTAAAACCTATTTGACAGTTAGATAGTTTGAGACCTATGTGACAGCTAGATAGTTTGAGACCTATGTGACAGTTAGATAGTTTGAGACCTATGTGACAGCTAGATAGTTTGAGACCTATGTGACAGCTAGCTAGTTTAAAACCTATTTGACAGTTAGATAGTTTGAGACCTATGTGACAGCTAGATAGTTTGAGACCTATGTGACAGTTAGATAGTTTGAGACCTATGTGACAGCTAGATAGTTTGAGACCTATGTGACAGCTAGATAGTTTGAGACCTATGTGACAGTTAGATAGTTTGAGACCTATGTGACAGCTAGATAGTTTGAGACCTATGTGACAGTTAGATAGTTTGAGACCTATGTGACAGCTAAATAGTTCGAGACCTATGTGACAGCTGGACAAAATATCTTGGTGTTTCATATTATTTTCCTTATTCCTGAAATATTGTAAATATGTAGTTTTATTAAAACAGTTTTAGATTATGATATTGGGGTAACGACTTTAAGATTCATTTGGGGAGTAGTAGGTTAAATAATTATACTCGGAAATAAATTAGTTATTTTAGAGCAGGGATGGTTCTAATTATAATACAATACTTTAAAACAAGCTGCTATGGAGTTTTTTTGTCCTTCTTTCTCCATGATGACCTAGTTTTAGAACTGACAAGTAGTTTTCTCATCTAGAAATAAATACCTAGTCTTGTCTTTCTGTGCTTTTCTTCATAAAATCCTTCCCCTACACACCATATCCATATAAACTTCATACACAGTACATTACTAGTTACCATTCTGACACTCAAAATTTACTAAGATATGGAATATCATTTTCTATATATATAGTCTCTATTCCTCTTTCTGACATGTGCGTATAACTCTTGAAGAAAGTGTAAAGATTTGTAAAAAGACTTCTCAAACAACACATAAAAACATATGTACCTGATGCTGAAAAATTTAATAATAAAATTAATTTAACGGGTACTCGCTGTAAAATGTCTACTATTGTATTGTGTACTAGTGATGTAACGAAAGTCATATTTTGGACATTCGCGAATGCGAATGCGAATGCGAATATCTGCTGTCAACATTCGCGAATGCGAATATTCAGTTTTTGTTTAAATTTGGCGCCATTTGGCTTGGTAACTTTAGCAGCAGTCCCGTTCGAACGAAGTGCGTTCCGTCTGTTTTTCGTTCCGAGAATAGCCGAGTTAATACGAACGCATCCGATTGAAGTGTCATTCCGCTCGCGCCGGAGTTTTCGTAAACAAAACAAGTGAATTTTGAAGTTACAGTGTGAATTTGTACTACACAATTTTAGTTCTGTAGTTAATTTTTTTATATTAACCAACTATTATTAGCTACTTAAAAAAATTATACACCCAAAAACATTCGCAATAATTTCGCGAATGCGAATTCGAATATGCAAAAATATGCGAATATTCGCGAATGCGAATGCGAATGCGAATATTCGTTACATCACTACTGTGTACTATAATATTTTAGTCCAGTAAATAATAAAAGTCTTATTTATAAATTGCTTAGCTAAACAGTGGCTAATCAGTGATTAGCAAGATTTTTATAAACAAGGCTGTGTGCATATGTCTAAACACTTCACTAAAGGGATGGCCGGCAAGTATCTAGTGATGCGCGTACAGAAAAGACCGGCAGGTTTTGGCGACAGTACCCGAAGTCAGCTTGAACTCTTAACAAGGACTTGAACATACTTATAAAACACCACAGGGTTTAAATGGGATGCCGAACTTCGGAACTTTGTATGGGAAAATCCGAAGCCTAAGTGTCATACGGTGGAGGTTTGCCCGGCTTGGGCATCGCCGTGTCCTCGTGGAGGCGATCGGCGGCGGTGATCTCTCGCGTCCCGCACTGATTCGGGCCATGGTACGGAGCGAGAGGAAATGGGAAGCCGTCACCTCCTTCTGCGAAGCAGTAATGCTCGCGAAGGAGGAGGCGGAACGCGTGAGGGAGAGGCAAATTTCGCGCCCTCGTACCCCTAAACGCCGCAGAAGGAGACGCCCTGGGCGTCGGGAATCACAGGCAGATTTTCGGCCACCGTAGGCGCAGGCTTGCGGACGGTGAGCAATGGGTAGCTCGCCGTCCGATAAGGACCAAGCCCGGGTCACCAGCGCGTTGTGTTCCACGCGTGCCTCAAAGAGATGTCAGCAGAATTGACGGGGTCCGCTAGGGCCGATGCCTGCCGGGGCTGCGAATATGGGCCGATAGGGAAATCGTGGCCCCCGGCAACATGGCAACTGAAGGAACACGGGTGGGTTTTAGTCAGTAAGAGTCTGACACGCCCTCCCGCTCCATCCAGAGCGGGAGAAGTTATTTGATAATTTCCCACCCAAAAAAAAAGTGCCAACAAGGGTCTAGTGTTGTAAAAGTCCGATATTTTCAAGTGGCGACCTGGACTTATTGCCAGATTATACCGACATACTAAGCGAGAT
Source organism: Agrochola lychnidis (assembly GCA_963680765.1). Classification (NCBI taxonomy): domain Eukaryota; kingdom Metazoa; phylum Arthropoda; class Insecta; order Lepidoptera; family Noctuidae; genus Agrochola; species Agrochola lychnidis. Next base: position 2,673,137 of record OY796874.1, on the reverse strand, counting down.
TATCAAAGTTCGTTCCTGATGAAAGCAAAGTGCCTTTGCAATAAATTTAAAATAAAACTTACATGGATCTGAAATTTAAAATAAATTGAGTATAAATCTATACAATGTAGCGCATGGGCATGTGACCGCCCGTATTTGCCTGAATATTCATGAAAAATTAGGTATTAAATAATTAATACGTCAAAAACGTAAATCAAAAAATCAAAAATTGAATAACATATAAATGTTATTCAATTTTTGATTTTTTGATTTACGTTTTTGACATTGCTCTACATTTTTACCATATCTCCGATGCTATTGGCTCGATTTGTTTTATTTTATTATTTCTAAAAGATTTTGAGTTATTTTTATAACATTGTTTATTTAAATTTATCGACTATGAAACACAAAAGGAAGTCATGACATTTTCTTGAAAAAAAAGTATTATTTTTATTTAAACCAGTGTAAGTCCATAAAATCCTTGCATAGGGGGACTTTATTAATCATTATTAATAATCTAGTACATCATTATCAGCCTATAAATGTTCCCACTGCTGGGACACAGGCCTCCTGTGAGAGTCACACAGGTCTCTGTGAGAGGGAGTGGGCCGTAATCCACCACGCGGGCCCAGTGCGGGTTGGTAGATGTCACATGTCTTCGAATTTTCGGTTCTAGGACATGCCGGTTTCCTCACGATGTTTTCCTTCACCGTTTTGAGAGCAGTGGTGATGAAATAATTTACACAAAGTAAAGCGCCGGTCTGGGTTCGAACCTACGACCTACAACTCGTAAGTCGCGGCCGTTACTACTGGGCCACCACTGCTCTAGTACATAACGACTATAAATTAAAAGAACATTATCGATATAAGTGTAACTAAATCCGAGGAAAAACTCTAAAACTCAAAGAGTAAAATTTTAGAAAAAAGTTAGGGAAAGTCAATTAAATATCCCTGTTCTTAGCAGTGAGTACTAAATGGTTAAAATAATTTTGAGGATGATAATGGAATTTAAAAAAAAAACAACCGACCTCCAAAAAAAAACACTACAAAGTGAAAAATAACTTTAATTTCGGAAGTCGGTGTCTTGGGTTTTGTATTTTCATGTTTTGCCACCGACTTCCGAAATTAAAGTTATTTTTCACTTTGTAGTGTTTTTTTTTGGAGGTCGGTTGTTTTTTTTTTCTAACAAGTTTTTATTTTTCACTTTTTAGTTGTGGTACCTAACCCACACACATTCGAATACCACTACCTGCTACCAGTGACAGAAACTTATCATATCATCTACATACTAAGTGGGAAAAAATACGTATTTTGTAGCTAACTCAAAAACTATCCAAGCAAAGTTAATAAAATTTATATGGGACCAATTCGAGAGCACACCCTTTCAAACAAAAAAAGAATTTTCAAAATCGGTCCACAATTGACGGAGAAATCGGTGGACATTCATAAAAAAAAAAAAACATACGCGACGAACATATAACCTCCTCCTTTTTAGAAGTCGGTTAAAAAGTATAAATAGGCATAGAATATCAAAAGAAAAAAAAAATATATTTACGATCAATTTCCAAATAGATGTCAAATGGTTAAGTTTCATGTCATAATTAAGTTAATATTAAGTTAATGATAATGTCGAACAAAATTCAAGGTCATTACAACAGGTCAGGTAGGGTGTTCTAAGGCAGTAATTATAGAATTGTCGTCGAAATAGTCCTTTATTGAGTAATAGCATTTATTAGTCAAAATTCTAAATAGTTCTTTTTTGAATTTGTCCAGATTTAACATTTAAATTTTTTCGGGTAGTCTATTAAATATTTTTTTAGCCATACAGAATGTGCTTTTATTCATTAGTGCAGTTTTGCCATAAGTCATTCGAGTTCTGACTTATTTTTATCGCGTAATTTTCTATAGGAACTTTTAGTAGCTATTTTGTATGATGAAATGTTGGATTTGACGAATACATTTGTTTCGTATATGTACAACGATATACGAATACGCGTCGGAAATATGGAACCCATGTTACCACAAATATATTAACCGCAATAATGCGTTTAGGATTGTAATGGGCCTGCCTCGGTTCTGCAGCGCCTCGGGTATGTTCGCGGAGGAGCGTACCGCTTGTTTTTACGCGACTATGCGCAGGCGGAGGATCTCTCTGGTGCACAGAGTACGGGCCAGGTCCAACACGGTCCTGGCGATGATTGCTGACAGGCTGACTGCCCCTATATGCTGCATTGCTGCAGCAGGCATGTTCCGGCAAGGCCCTTTGTCAGGCATTATTAATCATTGTGTGTGTCTTTGTATGTATTATTTTAATTGTTTAATTTAATTGTAATTGTATCTTATTTTATTTTGAATTTTTGACATTTATTATGAATTTTATTACTATTATTTTATTCTATTATATTATATTTTTAGTGTGAAAGTACCGTATCAATCGGAAAACTACCATAAGCTATGTAAAAATAATCATATAATACCTTTACTCAACCGCCGCGAGATTACTGACTATATGTGCTTGTTGAAATTTTTTAACGATACTATAATAATCTGTTCCGATATTTTGACAAAATTGTATAGTCCTTTTCGCGTGCCATTTGCATCAACCAGTAATAGGCAAAATTCGTACATTGTGCGTGTGCCATTTGCATCAACCTGTAATAGGCAAAATTCGTACATTGTGCGTGTGCCATTTGCATCAACCAGTAATAGGCAAAATTCGTACATTGTGCGTGTGCCATTTGCATCAACCAGTAATAGGCAAAATTCGTACATTGTGCGTGTGCCATTTGCATCAACCAGTAATAGGCAAAATTCGTACATTGTGCATGTAAGCACAAATTTAAACAGGCTTTGTAAACAGTACGATATAGATCAGTTCATAACTTTTTAGTGTGTTTTTTTAGTGTGTCATCAGCCAGGAAGTGCTTAAGCCGTAACTTTTTTTAGTTGTAAGTCTTCCATGCTGTAATAAATAAACAAATAAACACGAAAATTCAAAATTCAAAAGTCATTTATTCAAATTAGGCTGAGAATCAGCACTTTTCGAACGTCAAAATTACATAAGACAGTCCCCCAAAAACGCCCACCCTTCACCACTTCCTAGCGCCTTTAGCTGGGAAGAAGTGGCGCAACAAACTCCCCAGCAGCACAGCTATCTGTTCAAGTTAGAAAAAAATAAAAATGACTCTATACAATAGTATGCAAAATTATTATGCAACACAAAACATTATTTTAATTAAGTATAAATTATTAGCCATATGTCAGCTAGCACACGCCAACATACCAACCAAAAACATCGAGAACTATACTCAAGCAGAATTAAAAAAATTAAAAACTAAACGTAAAAAGAACGCTTTTATTAGGTCGACCTGTATGTAACTAACTATGTAATGGAGTCTAAGGTAACTAATTTAACCGTCTTCCAAGGGTCGTAGCGTAATGAAAATTAGCAGCTGTATGTAGTTCTGATGACAATACAATAATATGGTACTGTCGAACTGATCTAATGATGGAGCCGGAAGATATGAACTGGAACTTCATGATGGAAAATCGTATCATAGCTGTTTTGGATTTCTTAGAAAAGTCTTGTAATGAACTTTGACCACGATTAGGTTTCAAGGTCTGATGATGAAGCCGGAAGATAGGCACTGGCATTCCATGATGGAATATCGTATCATAGTCGTGTTTGCACTTGTGAGAAAGGCGACGTAATGGACTTTGAACACGATCAGGTTTCAAGCGTGTTTTTCTAGTGTTTTTTAAACTATTAATTTATTGTATAGTTCATTTTGTTATGATGATTGTTATGCAGTGCGAGCAACATAGTAATTATGGTGTAGTATAGGTATAGTAACTTGGTGTGAATGTCCTTAGAATTAACTTTTTTTTCTGTATTTCATTAATGTAGAGACCTATAATTGGCTTTCAGACTGATGTACTGTCCTTGATCTGTTTGTTTTAGCTGTAAGCCTCCCATATTATTTAAACATTACATAACATCACGCCTTGTTTCCCCGAAGGGTTGGGTAGAGATGTACCTGTAGTAGGTACACCCACATTTCGCCAGTTATGTTTAAGTCCCATGTAATAGAGGGCGAGCGTATTACATGTTATTTAAATAAATAAATAAACAATCTTTTGGGCCTTTGTAGTCATGTAGTCGGGACACGTAGGTGTTACAGGGTTACAGCAGCGTCGTAGGAACAGCTGCACGCGTAGCATGACCACCGTAGAAACGAGTTTTGTCGACGGAAGAATAGACAAAATGACAGATTGTGATTGTTTATCTGTCATTTTGTCTACTCTTCCGTCGACAAAACTCGTTTCTACGGTGGTCATGCTACGCGTGCAGGACGGTCCGGTTGGTGCAGTACCACACTATTTACGACAATCACACTACCCCTTCTTCTCGATCTTGATAAGCCTTGATGTTATTGTGGTAGTCATCAGTTCAATTATAATATCATTGGCAGTCATTCTGTTTTTATTTAATTAATTTGTTTGTTTTTATTTTTAACCGACTTCCAAAAGGAGGAGGTTCTCAATTCGACTGTACGTTTTTTTTTGTATGTTTGTTACGCGATTACTCCGCCAATTATGAATTGATTTTGATGATTGTAAGGTCTGGAAGTAACAGGCACCTTACACTTGTATAGCAAGCTATAGTTCGCTCACTTGTAAGTAGTTAAGAGTTAGTTTAGGTGAGTTGACGGAAACCACGGATTCTAGAAACACTCGAAAGTTTATTAAGTAGCCCGAGTTACATGTGAAGATTGGATGCTAATCCGCAGTGTTCGCGATTATAGTAATTTGTCAACTAACTTAAAGATATGTTTAACGCTATTATAAATGAATGAAGTAAGTAGGTCGCTGCGTATGCAGTTTAATAAATTGTACGTGAACCGTACATGCTCCCGAGGGCGGAAGCGTGATGAGCATCCAGTACATAAAGTGATAAAATGTAAAAGAAAAGTACAAAAAGCATATTAAAAGGGAAATAAAAGAATCTTATACAATAAAAAGGAATTAAACATCAAGTTTGTATCAAAATATCAGCATTAATTTGACACTTCCTCGAAGTGAAATAGTTTTTTTTCGGCCTCACGTCGCTGTATAGCGGCTCCGCTCGTGTCGAGTTGGCCGAGGTTGTCGAATTATGTATTTCAGACATTTCGATGTCCACGTGATTGCCTATACCTTCTTTAGGTTGCTGTTGCTTCTTAGTCTTAAACCACTGTTTCTTTATGAAGATGTAGAGAACCAACGAAGCCGATCCTCCCAACAGCAAAGAAGTCACAGAGTAGAAGTAGACGTCATGATTTGAAATCTCCGACTTCTGCGGTAGGTTTTCATTCTCTTTCTGGCGAGCTAGTTGGTTTTCTATATTTTGAATGTTTGATGCTTCCGGTTCTGTCATATTCAGTTGTGTGTTTTGCCAACTTATGTCGAATAAATTGTTGATGGTCGAGTTGATAATGGGTACTTCAATATCCGCTCTCATGTAGAAGTTGCTTCCTAAATGGTTGTATGTGAATATTGTCGCGTCCTTCTTTTGAAGTAGGCACTTTGGTTTCAAGGCTATCACCCCGGTACCGTTAATGACCGCCGGCGTAACTTGATCGGTGCACATGACGCGTATCAGCTGTTTGTCGCACAACGTAAACAGCCATAGGTTAGGTTTATGTAATTTGAACCAAGTTTCTTTGCATGTTACGTCATTTATAACACATGATAGTGACGTTTGTTGACTGAATACTTTGGCTTCGCAGGGCGCGTTTTTGTCATGTAAGTTGTTTACTGGTTGACGTGAAATGCAAGTGTATTCGTCTTCTCCGTGTGGTGTACATTGATGCATGTCCTGCTCTTCCATAGTGATGTACGAGTTTTTTACGAAGTTTATGGCGATGAAGTTGGAGTAGGGTTGCACCATTTTTAACTTGCCTTGTCTCAGGAAAGGTATAGGTATCACCCGATAAATTCTGTAGTCCTCATCACTCAAGAGAGGAATATGTAATTCGAATAGCATGTAATTGTTGGTAATCCGACCTTTGACATGGATTAGTTCGTATATTTCACGGTAGTCATTTTGTATGTCTTTTATGGGTAGAGCTAGTCCCTGAGGTAGTTTTCCCGAAATTATATTTAGTTGCTCTGTGACTTGAGATGCCGGGAACAAGTGGGTATCCAGATGGCCTCGGTAGATGTTGGTTATTGCGTTCATTAGCATTTCCTGAATTCTATGTAGATCGTTCAAGATTAAAGTTGCTGATACAGCTGCAGAATTCACATCGTTTACTGTGTATAATATTTGCGCTCTGTTCTCAATTTTTGTGATAACGCTGCAAGTCTGGTTCATGTAACTTTGAATTGTGTTAAATTGTTTGTGCATGAACTCTGTGTTGCTTTTTATTACGTTGTTTTCAGCTTCTATTATCAATGTTTGATTTTTCATCAATTGTAGCAGGTAGTTGTCGTTATTTTGTAGGTTTTCAATGTCCTTCTCGTACTTTTGTGCGAAGTCTACATCCAGGACGCCGAATAGTGTTCTTGCTAGTTTTCCAACTCCGTCAAAGTAGCCTCGTTTTTGTCTTGAATGTTGAGACAGCAGCATGGAGTTGTAGTTTTCCAGGTGGCGCAGTTCATGACGTAGGTGACTGACCACGGGTTCGCACGGCATGTACTCGTGTACTATTCTTTGGCATAGGCTATCAATTTGGTTAATGTAGATGTTGATGTTCTTTGTAGCTTGCCAGTACGAAGTTAGGTTGTAGTAAATCAGTAGCGTCCATTCATCGTGTATGAGTTGTAGTTTCCCAGCTTCATCAAAGTAGATCGGTTGGTTATTCAGTATGGATGTCAATTTATAGTTGCTTGTGGTGGGTGCTGATTGTACAATGCCCATCATTCCTATCATAGTTATAAGAACAAAAGACAGTAGACTTTTCTTGCCGGCTCTTGTGCCCTTTCTTCTCTGACTTGTGTTCGTTTCTCTCGCGTCATCGTTTGTGATATTCGCGGTTTCATTCGTGGCTGGCTGGTTTTCTTGTATTGGTAATGGCGACAGTTTGACAGCGGGTCGTTTTATCATTCCTGTCTTTGTTTTGATAGTTGCCACTCGTACTAAACCGTCTTTGCCAGGGTGAGTTTCCATTACTCGTCCCATGGCCCATTTTCCAGGCGGTAAGTTTGTCTCCTTGATTAGTACTACATCGTTAGTTTTGAGGTTTTGTGTTTCTTTGTTCCACTTGCATCGAGTCTGTAATGTGCTTAAGTAATCGTTGGACCACGCTTTCCAGAACTGATCCAGCATGTGTTCCGTTAGTTGCCATCGTTTTCTCAAATCCATCTTTCTGTCGTCAGGCTCCGGTTGAGGTAATGACAACGTAGCACTGCCGGTTAGAAAGTGGCCTGGAGTAAGAGTATTGTAAAATTCGTCTGGATCTTCTGTTAGCGGGCACAGGGGCCTTGAGTTCATGCAAGCTTCGATTTTTGCTAGTAAGGTGGTGAATTCTTCCCAAGTAAGTTTTTGTTCTCCTAATACTCGCCGCAGGTGATGCTTTAGTGATTTAACGGCTGCCTCGAATATGCCGCCCGCACTAGGCCAGGCAGGGGCGTTGAAGTGCCACTGAACTTCTAGTTTCCCGATCTCGTCGAAGAACTCAGGAGAAAGAAGCTTTTTGAAGTTTATGAAATCCTCTTTCAGCACTTTGGATGCTCCAGTAAAGTTAGTGCCATTGTCTGAGTACATGTGTGCAGGCGTTCCGCGCCGAGCACACATTCTTTGAAACGCCGCAATAAAAGCTTCCGTGCTTAGTTCCGAAACTAATTCAATATGTACAGCTTTAGTAGCCATACAAACAAAAACGGCGATATAGGCTTTTGAGGTCTTCACTCCTCTGCCTTTGTTAAGCTTCACGTCTACGTGACCAGTAAAGTCAACACCAGTGTGAGTGAATGGACGACTTGGTGTTATTCGTTGTTTCGGCAGATCAGCCATAAGTTGAGCGTTTGCAGTTGAGTTGAAACGATGACATCTTACACAGCGGCGTATTTTTCCTTTTACAGCCCGATTTCCAGATACTATCCAGTACCATTGCCGTAGGTAGGTCAGAGTGAGTCGGGCTCCGCCATGAAGTGTGTTCAGGTGTGCTTGTTCGATAAGTAGTTCGGTGTAGCGACTGGAGTTGGGTATAATTGCTGGATTTTTCATATTTGCAGGTAGAACGGAATGTTGTAATCTTCCGCCCACGCGAATAATTCCCTTTTTATCCAGTAATGGTTTTAATTTGTAAATATTGCTTTTAGGCGACACAGTTTGGTTTTGTCGTAATTGTTTGTATTCTTGCGCAAACTCGCTTTGTTGGACATATTTCAATATGTATTCTGCTGAGTATTTTAGGTCGTTTGTTGTTAAGTGTGTAGTGCTTGGTCGGCATTTTTGCTTTAGCGACGTAAAATATCGCAATATTCGTGCAGCAATTCTTGTTATTCGTGTCAAGGAACTGTGATTATTTAACAGATTATAAATAAAGTTTTCAGTGTTATAGGTTCGCGTTCTGATGTTTTCAGGTTCAATTCTGCGCGCAACATTTGTAGTTATGTAGTAGTTTACGGTATGAGGAATTCCTGGCTCTGCGAAGTCTCTTATAAACGTGGGTCCGTCCCACCATAATTTGAATCCCACTAGTTTATTCGGTAGCAAGCCTCTTGAAGCGCAGTCAGCAGGATTAAGTTCCGACCGTACGTAATACCATTGTTGAGGTGGAATTACGGTTTTTATCTTTTCCACTCTATTGGCTACGTATCTTTCCCATCTTGAGAGGTCTCCCTGAATCCAAGCTAGGACCACTTTAGAGTCACACCAGCTGTAGGCTGATAAGTTATGTTCCGTTAGTGATTTCTTCACCTTGTCCATGAGTTGAGCTAGAAGTAGTGCGCCGCATAGTTCAAGTCTAGGTAACGACGTTTTTTGTGTAATTGGAACTACCCTGGTTTTTGACACTAGCAAGGTAGTCCTGGGATTGTCCTTTTCGTCTATTGCTCGGCTGTATATAACACAAGCGTATGCTTTCTCGCTTGCGTCGCAAAATCCATGTAGTTGTATAGTTTTCTGCGTACTGCCAATCCATCTGTTTATTTTAATGTTTTTAATGGAATGCAGGTCATTGTTTAGCTGCCACCATTCGTTTTGCAACTGTTTAGGTAGGTCGGCATCCCAGCTTATCTTAGTCATCCACACCCTTTGGAATAGTAATTTAGCTAGCACGGTTATAGGTGCTAGCCATCCCAAGGGATCATAGAGTCGTGATATTAGTGACAGTAGTTTTCTCTTAGTAAGTGACCTTTTGTTGCAGTCGTCCAAGGTCCAGTTGAATAAGAAAATGTCTTCCTTTGGATTCCAACTCAGCCCCAAAGTTTTCATTGTTCCAGAGCTTTTGAAGTCAAAAATATCCTTTGATATTTGATCTTCATCCAAGTGTCGTAAAAGCTCAGGATCGTTGCTTGACCACTTGCGTAAATTCATTCCTCCTCCTTTTAGTAGTTCGATTATAGTCGTTTGGATTTCCCTTGCTTGCTCGATGGAATTGTGACCACTAATGAGGTCATCGACGTAGAAATGATTTTGCAGTATTTCAGCAGCCTTGGGGTATTTGTGACCGTCATCATAGGCTAGTTGTTTAAGTGTTCGCATCGCTAGCCAAGGAGCACTCTTTGTTCCGTATGTCAATGTTTGAAGTTGATATTCTTTTAAAATGTCTGTTGGTTGATTTCTCCAAATAATTTTTTGTAGGTGCTGCTGTTCAGAATGACACCATATGGAACGGTACATTTTTTCTATGTCCGCTGTGTAGACGTATTTGTAGCCCCGCCATTGTAGTATTAATGCCTGGATGTCCTTTTGCAGGTTAGGGCCCTTTTCCATGACATCGTTAAGGCTACAACCACCCGTGGTTTTCTGTGAAGCATTAAAAACTGCTCTCAGTTTAGTTGTAGTTGAGTGTTCTCTTAGTACCCCATGATGCGGCAGGAAAACTTGACCTTTGGCGAGTGTCCTGTTTGAAAGCTTCATGTGTCCCAATTCGATATATTCGCGAACAAAGTCCTTGTACATTGAAGCGAGTTTGGAATTTCTCTCAAATTTCTTTTCCAGTTGCAAAAATTGCGAGATTGCAATAGATTTTGATTGTCCTAGTTTTTCTTCGTAGCCAGCGATCATTGGCATTTTCACAATATATTTTCCGTTGGAATCTCGTTCAGTGGTAGTTTTGTAGTAAGCTTCACACCAGTCATCTCTTGATGTATCTTCATCATTTTGAAGGATGTCTTCAGTTTCCCAAAATGTCTTTAAGTCATTTAGGTCGATTAGTGCTGCATTACAGTTGAAGGTTTCTAGTTTTCCGCATAGTATCCAGCCTAAACGGGTCTGCTGGGCCGTCGGCGTTTGAGTATTTCCCTTTATGACCCCTTCTAGTATTACTTCAGAGTAAATATCCGCTCCCAGCAGTAAGTCTATGTTCCTTGATAAGTTAAAATCAGGATCCGCTAGTGGTAAGCCTTGTAAGTGAGGCCAGTTGCTTTTCTCGAAAGTTTTGTTCGGTAAGTTGTTCGTAATTTTTTGCATTATGAGGGCGTTAGCGGGGAATGTGAAGTCGGTGCAGTGTGATTTACATTCCAGATCTAATCGTCCTTTACAATCTCCCGATATAGTTCCCACGCCGAAGATCGTGGCGTTCAACCTTTTTCTAGGAAGTTTCAGTCTTTGCGCCGCATTCTCTGTGATGAGGTTTACTTGTGACCCTTGGTCAAGTAAAGCTCGTAGCGTTATAAAGTCTCCCGTCGACTTTTTTACTTGAATTTCGACTGTGGTTAGTAAAATTTCCGTAATGTTTTTGTTTGATAAATGGTTCGAACTATGCTGATCAGCTGTTGTTGAAGTTCGTTGCTCCCGTTGTTGGTAACGCTGATCCGTATTGTTGTGATTCATGTAAGACCTCGGTGTCGGGTTTGTTGTGTAATGTAATAATGTATGATGAGGTTTGTTGCACTCTTTGCAAGTTTTGTTTGACGCGCAATCGGTGTCGCTATGCTTATACAGACAATTTTTGCAAATCTGCAGTTTCCTTACTGTGTCATTTCTTTGCCGTGTGTCCATGTCGATGAACTTTGGACATTGCATTAGCACATGGATACCACTGCACAAAGGGCATTTACCGAATGACGTATGATATATTCTAGAGACTTCTTTTCTGTTGAATTCAGCTGATTTTACCGAATTGTATCTCATTTTGTTGTTGTAAGCCGGTCTCTGTTGACTCGTAGTTTCTTTCTGGTAACCTCTAGCTGATTCCAGTGCCATGAATTTTGACTCCAGAAAGGCTAAAAATTCACCCAACTCCGGGACCTCCTTTGGCTGTTCTAGCTCTCTTGTGTATTCAGTGTAAGATGTTGAGTCCAATTTCTGTCCCATCAAATACACGATAATCGGATCCCAGCTGTTTAGACCGATGGAATGCAGACCATTCATACACTCGTTGATTACGTCATGCATTTTCTTCAAGATAGCGCCGTTAGCTTGGTGGACTGTCGGTAAATGCATCAAAGTGTTCATTAAGTTCACAAATTGAAGTCTTCTGTTGTCATATCGTTGGATGAGTATGTCCCAACAAGCTTCATAGTTTTCTCCGCCAATTAAATGTTGAACCAGTCGTTCAGGCTCCCCTTTCAGTTTGGATTTTAAATGCTGCATTTTCTGCGACTTTGAGAAGTTCACATTGTTGTGGATGGTCTCCAGAAACATATCCTTGAACGTAATCCACTGACTGTAGTTTCCAGTGAATTCTGGTAATTGAATTCTTGGCGCAGAGTTTTGGTAGTGCGTACCTGCCCATATTTTCGAGTTTAGGGACCTTTTCAGTACGTCATATTGTCGTTCTTTACTGGCGAATAGTTCGTTGTATACTTCGTTTGAACCTTTAAGAACAACCTCTAGTTCCCAGTGTGATTTTTCTACGGTTGCCCACTTGCTTTTTAGTTCGTTTAATTGATCTTCTAACTCCCATTTTTCTATTACACTGTCTACATCAATTTTTGACATTGCTCGCTCCAGTGCCTTTATGTGACACTCTTGGCGATCCAGTAGTTCTTTGGTCTTGGTATCTGTTCCCTGAGGATGCGGGATGACAACTTCTCCTTGTTTCCCATCAACATCCAGCAGTCGCTGCAGTATGTCCAGTCTAGTAGTTTCGTAAATATGCTTTGTTTTTTCGTGAATGTTCTCAGTAAAGTATTTAATACCTTTATCCTCCCGTTCCAGAAGTAGATTGTGCCTGCTTGTGAAATCTTGCCAGAGATTTTCCAGTGACACTAACCTTTGAGTTAAGTATTCTTTTCCTTTCCGAGTCGCACTGTCCTTTTGGTAGTTCGAACAGAGACGCCTGATTGACTCGAAAACTTCATTCTGAAGAGTAATTTCGCTCATCTTGAATTTCTCGATTAGTTAATCGGAATAAGTAGTTGTGTATATTGTAGCCTCAGCAACGGAAGTAGTAGCAGTAGTGATATCGCAGTAGTAGTAAGTATAGTTCTGGTGGTTGACGGCTCCTCTAATTGTCGAAGGCTCGTCCAGCAGTTAAAGTTGGTTCCGGTACTCACTGTGCCTGTACTCAAGCTAGGTATGTGCGCCTTCTCAATCCAACTGGGGCGACCCGCTTGTGGGAGACCAGCTGAACCGATTCGCTACCGTAACAAGAGAAACAAACACACTAAGATACACGAAGGCTCGAAGGACCATTAAATGTAAGGTCTGGAAGTAACAGGCACCTTACACTTGTATAGCAAGCTATAGTTCGCTCACTTGTAAGTAGTTAAGAGTTAGTTTAGGTGAGTTGACGGAAACCACGGATTCTAGAAACACTCGAAAGTTTATTAAGTAGCCCGAGTTACATGTGAAGATTGGATGCTAATCCGCAGTGTTCGCGATTATAGTAATTTGTCAACTAACTTAAAGATATGTTTAACGCTATTATAAATGAATGAAGTAAGTAGGTCGCTGCGTATGCAGTTTAATAAATTGTACGTGAACCGTACAATGATTCTTTTTTTGTTTGGTAGATCATACTTCAGAGGTGGTTCCATATAAATTTTATTAACTGGGTAGTTTTTGAGTTAGCTTCAATAATACGTATTTTTTCCCACATAGTATGTGGATGATATTATTATAACTTCCTGTCACTGTTATTTACATAGCAGGTAGTGGTATTCGAATTTGTGTGGGGTAGGTACCACAACTAAAAAGTGTAAAATAAAAACTTTTTACAAAAAAAAAACAACCGACTTCAAAAAAAAAACACTACAAAGTGAAAAATAACTTTAATTTCGGAAGTCGGTGACAAAGAACGAAAATTGAAAACCAAAGACACCGACTTCCGAAATTAAAGGTATTTTTCACTATGCAGTGTTTTTTTTTTTTTTTTTTTTGTAAAAAGTTTTTTTGTTTTAATGTAAAGTTATGACTTTAATTTGACGTGACAAATATCGCTGACATTGACAAATCAGAATCAGCCATGCTTTCCGTTATGGCAAAACTAAGGAGAACTTATTTTAATGTTAATAATAAAATGAAAATGGAGTTACGAAAGCAATAATAATGGTTATATTGATGGTACGTAGGTACAAAATGTTGCTCAAAACCTTATTAGGTTTTTTAACAGTAATTTTTAATACACTTTAAGAATTACATATAGGGTTGCGTTTAAAAAAAAGCATCGTTAAGTAGAATAAACTGCTTCGCGCGACGTATAATGGCAACATTTTTGTCTTTCGACTTCACGTACGAACAACTTGTACTATGCTTGTACTAAAGTCCCCGTCACGAGAAGCTATAAATTTTGTAAACACACATTCAGGGGTTTGCAATCTTTGGGTACTTAAAATAAAATAAAAACAGTTTTGTACTATTTTTTACAGGGATATAATTATATTAACACACACATCTAATTACAAACAAACAATATAACTTAATCCGCGAAAACACCACAAACAAACAGACGCATTCGAAACTCGAAAGACAGCAGAGACAACGTCAGCGTGAACTTACTTCAAAATCGTGGCTCAAATGTTTACGTTCCATGAATCAGATGCGTTCCAGTACCACAAAACCTTAGACGACAGCGCTTTATATCGCTAAAATATAACCCGATCAAGTGAAATTGCTCATTAGTTTCGTATAACACGTACGTTACTTTGACTTCATTGAATTTGGGATTATTCGTTGTTGATTAAATTGTCGCTACGTAACTTGGTAGAAGTTCTTTATTTACAAAAATTATAGCTTCTCGTGACGGGGACTTTAGTGAGAATGCAAGAATCTGGATGATGTCAACATTTTATAAGCAACATAGGGAAACAGCAATGACGAATGCGACAAGTACGAGTGCAAACCGCGAGAATTGGCCTCCAGCATAAAACCTACATTTTCTAAAAAATAAAATCTTAATTAAAACTTACTGCTAATAATAGCTACAATTTTTCTGTAAGGAGTATCGCCAATCATGAATATTCCCACGTAGACGCAAGCAACGCTGTGAAATTAAATATTTTATCAATTTAGATAACTTTTTTGGTCTAGTTTGTTGCAAGCGCGGCTGTTGAGCATGGAACTTGCTCCTGAGGGTTGGTTAAGTGTTATATAAATCTCTCTTCGCATGAGGAAATTCTCAGTAGGTTGAAAACCGTCGTGAATCTAGATTTTTGCCTATTAATGCAAATGCATGCTTTCTCATAGACCTCTATCGTTGGTTTCCTTTGGAAGTGAGGCTTTGAAAGGTGATAAATATGTGCTCACTTAGATATGTGGACGACGATGGTCTTGGTGATAGGATCGAGCTTGAATTTGTCTAACGTGAGCACGCTGTAGTTTTTACACATCATGTCCGTGATCTTGCAGTCGGCGCACGTGTACGTTACATTCTCGTAGTGATGGTAGGAAGTCAAAAACGCACGCAATCGCCGCACCTGGATTACTGTGGAGTAGTAGAGGGTTAGGGTTGGGAGGGATAGTTAATCTCGTATTTGCTTTACCACCCTCTCAATACTCAATAATTTTTTGCATTCCACAATGTGTACTTAGGCAGTAACTTAAAATTTTATGAGATCATTAGGTATGGACCCTGTCGGGCATAGCAAAATAGTCAGAGAGAGGAAGCTTGTAAAACTTCCCTTGCCTCTTGCATGTCATAAAACGTCAAAGTTTACCTTTGCTTTAAGATTGTGTGGCAGTTTCTACCTTAGTGAAGTTCTAACTGGGAATTTTTATTGAAAGTGCTAAATCAATATTGAGGTCGACTGTATCAATAAGCTCACGTTATGCATATACTCGTAGTTTGCATAATAATTAGTGTAGCACGACAGTCGAAAACCGTTTTTTTTAAATCTACTAAAAATGTTCAATTCACTGACAGGCAACGCACAGCGTAAACCGATGGGTCTATTTACACACACCGCGGCATTTTTGTGTATTTACACTCACCGCGTCACGCTGGTGTCTTTACAAATGGCGCGTCACTCTGGTGTATTTACACTCACAGCGTCACGCTGGTGTTTTTACAAATGCCGCATCACTCTGGTGTATTTACACTCACCGTGTCACGCTGGGTTTTTTACAAATACCGCGTCACTCTGGTGTATTTACACTCACCGCGTCACGCTGGTGTCTTTACAAATGGCGCGTCACTCTGGTGTATTTACACTCACCGCGTCACGCTGGTGTTTTTACAAATGCCGCGTCACTCTGGTGTATTTACACTCACCGTGTCACGCTGGTGTTTTTACAAATACCGCGTCACTCTGGTGTATTTACACTCACCGCGTCATTTTGGTGTATTTACAAATACCGCGTCACTCTGGTGTATTTACACTCAGCGCGTCACGCTGGTGTTTTTACAAATGCCGCGTCACGCTGGTGTTTTTACAAATACCGCGTCATTTTTGTGTATTTACACTCACCGCGTCACGCTGGTGTTTTTACAAATACCGCGTCACTCTGGTGTATTTACACTCACCGCGTCACTTTGGTGTATTTACAAATACCACGTCACTCTGGTATATTTACAAATGCCGCGTTACTCTGGTATATTTACACTCACCGTGTCACGCTGGTGTTTTTACAAATACCGCGTCACGCTGGTGTTTTTACACATGCCGCGTCAATCTGGTGTATTTACACATACCACGTCACTCTGGTGTATTTACAGGTTCACTTGCCATTTGCATAAAGTTATAAGACATATTATAACATAGCATACAATTTATTGATTTTTAATTATATTTACGCATAAAAGCTTACGCATAATTTTTAAGCATAATTTCACTAATCATAATAATTTCCAAGCATAACATTCTAAAGCATAAATTTATTTACACATAATGATATTAAAACATTATTTTCATAGGCATAACAATAAAATACGCATAATAATTAACTCCTACATGTTAAACACTAATACACATTTTTATACAATATTGCTATAATGAAACGTGTATGTTAAACATATTGGCGACTTAGCCGCACCTTAACCTATTGATACAATACACTACATTACACAAATAATATAATAATATTCGTTATAGTTACTTTTTTTTCATTTTTCAGATTCAAATAACAGTACCTATTAAATAACTTAAATATGTTTCCATTATTCATATAAATTTTTATGCCGTAACACTATTATATTAATGTCATTATGCCTAGTAACATTATGCGAATTAAAATTATACCAAAACAAATTAGCGTACAAGATAATTATGTCGACATAAACTATATGCCAAAAACAATGATTACAAAGTGTTATTATACCACAAAAAAAAAAATTATGCCAAAGTATGTTAGAAAAAAAAAACATCATACGAAAAGAAGGGATCCCGTATTTACACATGCTACGTCAGTTTGGTGTATTTTAGAGTGGTTTTTGACAACAATAAACTAAATGACAGATATTGGTTGTGGCGAAGCGAGTGGATTTAAGATAATAATTATGTCCAAGTTCAGTAAATAAAGTGCACAGCCACGTCTACCTCTTCTACTCAGTAATGCTCCAAATAAATAAAGAACACTTTACGTTCAAGGCCACAAGGAAAAAAATCCGGGAGCACCTAAACTATACTCCATTTGAAATAAGATTAGACATTTAAACAAACCTTTTTTACAGTCCGTTCAACCGATTTTGACTTCTATTGCGTAGGCATAAGGATGGCATTAAAAGAAAAAAAGTGGTTACAAACCAACTGTTTACTTCAGCTGCCATTTGTCATGCTACCAACGCAATAGAAGTCAAAATCGGTTGAACGGACTGTAAAAAAGGTTTAGTTAAATGTCTAATCTTATTTCAAATGGAGTATAGACTAATACAATTTACTAGTTTCTGCCCGCGACTTCGTCCGCGTGAATAAGGTATTTTGTTTTCGCTCAGCGTTCTTTCTGACTTTTTTTTTTGCTTGGTTCCGAAGACCGTAGCTTGACAGTACATGCCTATAACCTTCCTTAAGAATTGGGCTATCCAATGGAAAAGATTTTTGCAAACCCGACTGGTAGTTCCGGAGATCACCTACTCCCTACATACTTACTGTCATTTCTAGCTACAAAGAAAAAATTTGTAGGTTTTTAGAATTTATTTCACTATTATGACTGTATTATTCATTTCATTAATAAAATCAACATTACCGATATCTGTAATATGAACGTAGTTCTATTAGTTGTGCGTCGATAATATTATCAATTAAAAAAATATATAATATTAATTGATTGTAAATAAGACGAAGGTCATGGTGTTTGACGGAGAAGAAGATGTACCGGTGTGATGTGAAAATAAACGATAAGAGTGTGGATCAAGTGAATTTGTATATCTGGGGAGTCTATTTACAAGGGATGGAAAGATTGGCGAAGATGTGGATCTCGTAAATGCAGGAAATAAAGTCAATGATGCAGATACATGCGATTGTGACCAACCAGTTGATGTCCAAAAGGGCTCGACTGGCTGTTCAAAATGGTGTGCTGGTGCCTACACTTATGTATAGTAGTGAATGTTGAGTGTGGCAAAAGAAGCATGAAAGTAGAATAAATTGCTGTGGAAATGCATTCCTTGCAAAGCATATGAATGATAGGCTGAGAAATGATATTATAAGGTAACGGTGCGGTTTAAAAGATGTACTTAGCTAATGAGAAAAATTTAAAAGAGTATGCTTAGATGGTTTGTTTATGTTGAGGATGAATGAAAGGCGACTAACAAATAATAGATTGTTTGCCTAGAGAGCAAACAACAATTTTTAACGCAAGAGTGTTTCTTTGAATCCAGAGCGCAGCCTAGGACATGAAGAACATTACTTATCGGTAATGTTCTTCAGAAGCGTGAGGTACGTAGTACTTGCTACCGTGCGTTTATGACCAGATGTATGAACGTAAACGAGGCAAAAGGAGTATGTAAGGGTCGTAGCAGGTGGCGTTCTGTAGTTTCTGCCTACCCCATGGGAAAGAAGGCGTGAGTTTATGTATGTATTAATTGATTGTGAATAAGACGAAGATCATGGTGTTTAACAGAGAAGAGGATGTACCGGTGTGATCTGAAAGTAAATGATAAAGTATGGACCAAGTAAGTGAGTTTGTAAATCTGGGGAGTTAGTTTACAAGGGATGGAAAGATTGGCGAAGATGTGGAAAGGAAAGTAAATGCGGGAAATAAAGTGAATGATGCTGATACATACGATTGTGACCAACCAGTTGATGTCCAAAAGGGCTCGACTGGCTGTTCAAAATGGTGTGCTGGTGCCTACACTTATGTATATGTAGTAGTGAATGTTGAGTGTGGCAAAAGTAGAATGTTGAGTGTGGCAAAAGTAAACGTTTCTTGCGAAGCATGTGTGGCGTGACTATATATGAGTGTACTCAATTAGGTTTTATTAAATATTTCAGGATACTGCAGCTATTGTATGCTTTAGTACGTACAGACCTTTCACTTTATAGTGAACGGTCAGTACATCAATCTGACTTACCAGGTACTAAAATAAAAATAAATAAATAAGTAAATCAGTACTCTTTTTGCAGCTGTCCTCAAAAAGATACGTATTTCACAATGCTCCGCTCCGCCTCTATGGATCTTTATTACCATAATTATATCGGGTTGCCAATTTGGATGTGCCTATACAACTTTTTTAGCCCCTATTCTGTTAGTCTAGTTTATAAGACCAGGACCACTGCAATACTTTCAGTAATGTTATCCTAATGTTCTTAAACGATTTTAAAAACGACCCAATTTTTATGGTTCCGTAGTAAACAAGGAACCCTTATAGTTTCGTCATGTCCGTCTGTCTGTCTGTCCGCGATCTAGCTCCGAGGCCCTTAGTATTAGAAAGCTGTAATTTGGCATAGGTATACATATTCATTACGCCGACAAAGTGGTAAAACAAAATTATGAAAAACATTTTTTTTTTGGGTCCTCCCCTACACGTAAAGTGGTGAGGTTTTTTTTAAAGTGCAAATTTTTGTTAGAGTCAAGTGTCCCCCCCCTGTGCCAGCTAAATGGTTGGTTTTGGATGTGTGAAAAAAATCACAGTAGTAGTTTATATAACGAAATTAAAAGGAAAACTATCACAGCTAAGTAGGATCTACAAGTTAACGAGTAATAATTGACCAACTTAACTTTGCAGTTGCAAAAACATGTTTTCCCATATATTCCGTATGGGAGAACATGTTTATCAACTACAAAGTTAAGTTTGTTTTTGGGATAAATTCATCTCAACTACGGAACCCATCATTGTGCGTGGTCCGACATGCACTTGGCCGTTTTTCTAACATATCATTAAGAGTACGAATGCCATTTTGATCACTGAGGAATTCGCGAGACGTTCTGACTTTTTTATGTGTGATTATCCAAAGGAACGTGTCGTAGTCAATCTTGAATACAAAAAACCGGCCAAGTGCGTGTCGGACCACGCACAATGAAGGGTTCCGAAGTTGGGATGAATTTATCCCAAAAACAAACTTAACTTTGTAGTTGATAAACATGTTCTCCCATACGGAATGTATGGGAAAACATGTTTTTGGAACTGCAAAGTTAAGTTGGTCGACTATTACTCGATAACTAGTAAAGCCTACTTAGCTGTGATAGTTTTCCTTTTAATTTCGTTATATAAACTACTGCTGTGATTTTTTTCACACATCCGAAATCAACCATTTAGCTGGCAGGGGGGGGCGACACTTGACTCTAACAAAAATTAGCACTTTAAAGCTTAATATTTTGCAAACGGATCCCTGAATCCAAAAATGATTTTTACAAACTCATAATGTTTTTGTAAGACCTTTCCAATGATACCCCACACTATGCGATAAAAAAATAAAAAATAAAACATCACCACTTTACGTGTACGGGAGGTACCATAAAAAAAAAATGTTTTTCATAATTTTGTTTTACCACTTTGTCGGCGTAATTAATATGTATACCTATGCCAAATTACAGCTTTCTAGTACTAAGGATCTCGGAGCTAGACCGCGGACAGACAGACAGACAGACGGACATGACGAAACTATAAGGGTTCCTTGTTTACTACGGAACCCTAAAAAGTAGAATATTTGTGACGTTGTTAGTGGGATAACTAATGGGTATGCGAAAATCTAAATTAAAAACACGATAAAAAGCAGTCGCATTTGTATAAAAGAAGGAGATTAGTTAGATCTTATTTACCTACCGTATAAATTATAATTTTAAGAATTTTTAAGCTATTGCATAGCTTTTATCGCGGGCTTTGAGCGCGGCGACCGAATCAAGAAATTCCGTAACGTAACGAAAATAAAACCTAACACCCCCCACTCCGCCTACCATGTAATGACGGTTCCCATGACAACGTGATGTTGTCATGGAGGTTACAAATGCTATGCAATAGCTTTACCGCGGCAGTCCCCGAGTGCCACATGTTTTTTTTTTTTTACAGGAATCTAAATTTAAAGTCATATCTTACTTCGGAATTGGAAGCTGATGACGTCACGACTGCCAGTGGGTAGCTATTATGGTTTAGTTCTGCCAAAATGAACCAACCCACGTTAAAAAAATACATTTTCTGAAGCAGTTGTAGGTAATGATTTTCTATTTGATATTATTTTATTTTGGATAGAAATTAACGGAATTATTGTAAGATTGTGGGTTGGACTGTTTTGGCAGAATAAAGCTCATTATTGATTTACCTTTGAGAGTGAGTGCTTTGATCGGCTCCTCGCCGCAATCATTCTGTATCATGAGGAAGTAGTCGCCGAAGTCGAACGGGGTTATCTGACTGGTCACCAGATCGATAATCGATTGCCTAAACAGATATATTAGTCATTACTTCAATCAACTCAGCCTATCGAAGTCCACGTTGATAGTTTTAAGAAACTGCGCTCGATGAAAAGGCAATTCTATTCCATGTTGGATAAGTTTCGTCCTTTAACCGTTTTCTGCAACCGTTTTCGTCGTCGGGAAAACGGTTTCGGTCACCAAAAATTCGAGAATGACCCACCACTAATGTGTCAAATTGTCAATGTCAGTCTGCCAATGCAGAATATGTACTGCCAGTGACAGACAAAAAAATAAAACTGATTTTAATCGATAAATTAATGATGTTTTATTTAAATTAAATGCACTATATTGTATAAAAGTATATATAGTGCATTTAATTACTTTGAGCTAACTATATGCCTAGTGCTACCTAGAGGGTAGGTTTTTTTTTTGTACTTGTGTAATCGATTACTATAATCGATCATCTCACGAAAACTATCTTTATCATATTTCTCCGCTTCCAGATAAAGAATTGAGCTGATTTTTGATATTCAAGGATAGAATAGAATAGAATGATTTATTTGTAAAACATAGGTGAAAGGTCAAGGTCTTATATAATAATTATATGTTGCGCTATGTTTTGTCATTGATGACATACAAATATTAATGTGATTACACAAAATAATGAAAAAACTAAAAACATTTTTGATAAAAATAATGACTTATTTTTAGATCATATCTCAACTTATTATAGCCCAACATTTTCCATCTCCTTTGGGTATTTGATTATAGATTTTGACAGACATATTGTAACTATTGTTCTGAAATAGTATGCTTCTATATCTTGTGACAGCCAATCGGGTTGAATCTTTTAATTTTTTTTTTTTTAATTTTCTGCGACTTTAGTATATCGCTTAGAGTGCTTCTAAAAATTAATCCTACTTCTAATATAATTACAGACTAGGTAGAGTTAGTAATCCTAATTTCTAAAATAAAGTTCTACAAGATTCAAACGGTCCAACCCCACAGATTGCTATGACACATTTTTTGTGTGATAATACCCCATATAAGAAGACCGTATCTAAGAACTGACCCGACGTAGCTATGGTACGCAGCCTCGGTTTTTTGACTTGATAATTTCTTAAGAGCAAAGACAAATTTTGTTTAGATTAGAATGCGAGTTGTTTGTGATTTCCAATTGCAATATCTATCTAAGATAATACCAAAAAATATTGTATCAAGTACTTCTTCAATTTTAGTGTTTTTATAGTATAAGTTTAAAGGTATTTATTTGAGAATTATTATAATTGAGGAATTGTAAAATTTTAGTTTTAGAAATATTTTCTGTTAGATTGTTTTCCTTCGACCAGTTCATTATTGATTCTACAGTATTTTTTCATGAATGTTTGTAGTTGCTTTCTGAGTTTTCCGGTACTATAACTGAAATATCGTCCGCAAATAAAATGCACTGATGTGATGTCACTCGAGGAATATCATTTATATAAATAAGGATGAGAAGAGGGCCTAGTACACTTCCTTGGGGAACACCGAACTTATTTGTTTTAAAATTAGATCTGAATGGAGTAGACACATGTTGATCATTTAATTGGTTTATTTCGACGTATTGTTTTCTATTGCTTAGGTAGCTTTTAATCCAATCGAGTACTTTGCATCGGATCCCGAGCTCGCATTTATTAAGATTTTGTGAGGTACGAAATTGCATGCTTTGCTCATGTCAAAGAAAATGGCAGCAACTCTATTATGATTATCGTTGTTATCTGTTACTTTTTATATTAGTGAGAATGCAGCAAGTGTTGGATGTATCTTTTTGAAAACCATTTTGGCTACCTGTTAAATAAAAATGAATTTTTCAAGAGTGCCCAATTTCTTAAAATTTTCTTATAAATTCGGGATTAACGTGATGGGCCTATAGTTGTTTCTATCTGGTTTTGAAGTTTTTTTTTTTGTGAAATGATTTTACTATTGATGATTTTAAATTTTCAGAAAAAGTTTTTTGCGTAAACGATAGATTTTTAAGGTGACTTAAAATGTCTGCCATTTCTTTATTGCATTTTTTGGTATGACTGTAGAGATGCAATAATAACCAACATCTCGTTTATTAATAAGTGAATTTATGATCCTTGATACTTTTTCACAAGAGGTGGGTCTCAGATAAATAGTCGAATCTATTAACTTGTAATTTGGATGAGAGTTTTTTCCTTATTTGTTATAGATATGAAAAAATTGTTGAAGGCAGTCACAATTTTCATTGGGCATTTAACGCTTTTTTTACCACAATAGATCTATTGATTTTATTGTTTAAATTTTTTTGTATCATGTTTTATTTTTTATGATATCCCAAGTTGCTTTAAATTTTTTAAATCTGATTTATTGTTTTGTTTTTGAGAGTATTTTTCTTTTTTTTTGAGTAATTTAAATGATCTGTTTTGTTCTGGGCTTCTCGTAATTGTCTTTTTTGGTCTTGTATTCCTTATCCTGTAGTGTTTCAGTTGGGTAATTTCTAGTTGACAGATCTGGTACTTAGAATCTTTGTTAGATGGTCGTCAGCTGACAGTGTTGACTGGAATTAATCATTTAGCGAATCATGTAACACTTATTTCTTTTTGAGTATGGTTTTATTTTCGTAATCCATTTTTTATTTTGTTTTATGCAGTAATAATGTAAAACAAAGAAAAATAACACTGAAGAGTCGAAGATCGATCCCCAGTGAAAAAAAAACCCAGTCAAGGGAAGAAGGCGTGAGTGTATGTATGTATGTAATCCCAATCAACACTCTCAGCTGACGACGAAGAGTTTTTATTTCACTGGGGATCGATCTTCGACTCTTTGGTTAATTCCAAAGAGTCGAAGATCGATCCCCTTATCGCCCTAATGCAATTCAGTTAACGTATTTGCTATACGAGCCTAGTGTTGGTATTTGAAATAGCTGTCTAAATAAAATTACTAGGAAATACGATCATTAGAGAAGCATCGTGTAGGCCTGAAGGGCGCCGTTTTTTTTTTAATGTTTCTAGTTTAGTTTTTAGTTTGAAATCACAGTTCATCTGGGTTTATCTCATTGAGGTTCGATGTAAACTTGAACCTCAATGGTTTATAGATTTTATGTTTTTTGACGTACTATGAGCTTCGAGCAATGTTTTGATATTGACAGGGGGGCGTTGTTGGTAAACATGTGTTAAATTGTCACAGAAATTGTATTGACAAACCAAAATGGCGGCGTTAGTTCCGATTTTAGCCACCTGTTAGCATTGTAATGTAGAAGAACTCCGCCCGACAGACCTACACACTATGGACGCGATCGTCTTACACTTGTCTATTATAACTTTTAATAAAAAATTGTAATGTGCAATACTCAACTCTACTCCATTACTGTAAAAAAAAAACTATTTAGTATTATATTCCTTTTATCGTCGCGTGCGTGAGTAGAAACCCAGGTTTGCATGGACAATTTTTTCCGCGGCATTTTTTCATACACAGTATTTTCAGCGCTCTGCATAGCGCCAAGAGTTGAAAATCCAAAAGTGTGTTTTTTCGCCGCGCTGAGTTGCACTCTGTTGGATTCTCAACGCTCGGGTCAACACTAAGAATTTAAGAGCGTTTACGCCATCCGCGCGCTGTTTAGCTGAAAAACAGTACTTTTCGATCCAGTTAATATCCATCAAACATTATTTTAAAAACATATTAATTACTAATCATTTTAGGAAATATTGTTGTCTAAACACTTAGTTAGGAAAATTTTTAGATTATTAGAGTATTTGTGAATTATATCAAGATTACTGAACAGAGGTTTTGTTAATTTTACTTCGAGCGTCAACTTTGACGCTTAAAATATTTTAAATCACTGATCACCCTAACAAACAATATTTTTTATCTAACTGCAAAGATTCTTAGGAAAAAAGTTAGTTAAAAGAAATTTTCAGTTTAGGTTCCCTACATGAGAAATAAAAATCCAAACAATGCGAAATTATAATGAAATTTTGGTGAATAAAATGTTTTTTTTTACCAATAAATCTTCCTTAATTTAATATAATAAAGGGTTACTGTAATAGAAAAACATCTTCTTAAAAATTTGCAATCAAAATTTTTAACTATATGTGTTTGGTTATTTTTCTAGAATTTTTTTAAAACTACTCTAAAATTACTATAAAACTCCACGCGCAAACCGTTTCAAATTAGTCCGCCGTGAGGCCTGTCAGAGAGTGGACGCGTCGCTCGGCGCTCTGCCTGACCGCTGTTGACCTTTGTCGTGCGTACAACGATAATGCACGAATATAGCATGATCGCCACATCTTAAAACTTTAGTAAGTAAAATATTTTATTGAAGTGAAAACTAATTTAGGGTGCTAAAGTTGATATCGGTGCCGATTCTCATGTCACAAATGCCTTCTGTTGTCACAAATGACTAGACAAAAAATCACCATTTAGTTTGGGTAGTAATAAAAGTTCCAAAAAAAGTTAAAATATGAGCATACTTAAAATTTGAAATTTACTGCTATAAATGCTAATTTTCCGACAACTTATATGCGAATACAAATAAAGAAAGGACCGAATAAAATACTGAAAATTCCGAAAAATCAATACAGCATTTGCTGACGTAATATTTTTCAAACAAACAAACAAGCATACACCAAAGTATTAACTCAGTGCCATCTTAGGCCCGTATTACAGAACGACACTCAATACTCAAGCATTACTTAAAACTAGTTTCAACCAATCAAATGGCTTGAATCTAGTTTTAAGTAATGCTTGAGTATTGAGTGACGTTCTGTAATACGGGCCTTAGTGAAAGATGACACTGAGTTAATACTTTAGTGAAAATGGCAATTTTGCTATTCTGAATTTGACGTTTTTCTTGAAAAATTTTGTTTGCCTAACTAAATCTGACTACTTTTAATCGCCATTAAAAAAGTGTGGAATTAAATTAGTTGTCATGAACTAAAATTCATACCCACACCTCGACTTCAGCTGCAAAAATAGTACTGTATCTTTTTTTCTTTTCTTTTGCTTATATTTCGAAAATGGTGTGATCTATCGCAAAAGTAATGAAAATTTCGACCCCCTTTATAAAGCCCATAAACCCATAAAACTCAACATATAGGTAATAATTTTTCATGGTCTCCATACAAAAAGTGAAAAATTCTATATAAAACACGCTGCTTCGTGAGGTTCCTGTTCAGGATAAGGCGGGAGGAAACATCCGGGTGTCACCATTGTGTGGATCGGCCTGAGGACACGGCAGAGCATACGGTGGAGGTCTGCCCGGCTTGGGCGGAGCAACACCGTGTCTTCGTTGAGGTGATCGGCGGCGGTGATCTCTCGCGTCCGGCCCTGGTTCAGGCCATGGTACGGAGCGAGAAGAAATGGCAGGCCGTCACCTCCTTCTGCGAAGCGGTAATGCTCGCGAAGGAGGAGGCGGAACGCGTGAGGGAGAGGCAAATTTCGCGCCTTCACGCCCCTAACCGCCGCAGGAGGAGACACCCGGGGCGGGAATCGCGAGCCAATTCCAGCAATGGGTAGCTCGCCGTCCGATAAGGACCAAGCCCGGGTCGACGGCGCGTTGTGTTCCACGCGCGCCTCAACGAGATGTCAGCAGAATTGACGGGGTCCGCTTGGGCCAATGCCTGCCGGGAGTTCGAAGAAAACCGATAGGGAAATCGTGGCCCCCGGCAACAGGGCAACCGAAAGAACACGGGTGGGTTTTACTCAGTAAGAGTCTAACACGCCCTCCCGCTCCGCCCAGAGCGGGAGAATTCATCATGGGTGTCGTTTTCATATACCCCGTTTACATTCAGCTCACTTCCACAGCAATGAGCAGGAAAGTAGGCAGGATGAGTATGTAAACACGATACTTCTTATACTGCTGCCACTGCTACTCGCGTTGCCCTACGCTCCCCAAATGAGCGGTTTTTTTATGCGGAAGTCAAAGAACGAGCAGCACGAGTGGCAGGGCGTGTTTACGTTCAGCTCTGCAGCTCACTTCTTACCGAGCGCCTGGACGAATCGGACGTGCGTACCGCCTATTTATACGATCTGTGAAAATGCCCTTCGAGTGGAATAATAAAAACACTATAACATTTTTGGAACTATTGGAATCCAAAAAAAGTATGTAGGATTTAAATGACAAAAACCACAAATTAAAACTAAGTTCACGACGTCTGGACACGTAGCATGACCACAATAGAAACGGGTTTTGTCGACGGAAGAATAGACAAAATGACAGATTGTGATTGTTTATCTGTCATTTTGTCTATTGTTCTATTATCTATGGTGGTCATGCTACGCGTGCTGGAAGAGAATTAGTGAAGCTTTAGAAGATACTCCTTCCTATTGACGAATTGAAATCAAAGAAGTCACTGATGGTCATGTTTAGGCCTCTTTTGAAAATAAAAATTCATCTAGCCGATCTGTACCCCAATAATTGCGTAATAGAAAAGAGGACCACGCTCGAGGTTTGCCGCTCGAGCTATGGAACGGAGTATTCTTGGTATTAAACTTGTGGACCGGGTTAAGAATACAACAATCCGTTCCATCACTAAAATATCTGATGTCACTCGGAAAGCTGCCACGCTTAAATGGAATTGGGCTGGACACATCTGCCGCATGTTAAACGATCAATGGGCCAAACTTACGACCCAGTGGGTCCCGCTTAATGGCAAACGACATCGCGGCAGGCTCAGACGGAGATGGCGGGATGAGCTGGACTCCTTTAAGAAAGATTGGTTCTTGGAAGCTCTAGACAGAGAGAGGTGGAAAGAGGGTAGGGAGGCCTTTGCCCAGCAGTGGGACAATAAAGGCTAAGAAAAAAAAAATAGCGTAATGCACGATCAATCACAATTGTTTCGATTTGAAACAGATTGCTAATCCATTGCTTCATAAGTTGGAGTAAAAATCTGCTCAATAACGTAAATAATGCAATGAATGTTGTTGAACTGTCAAAATGAAATAAATTTGTTATAATCGTTTATGAAAATAAGTTATGCAATTAGGGTACCTACTGGAGCAGATGCAGACGATATATTTCATCCGATATGGTTTGTATTCGATGTTATGGAGAGGATCCACCATCTTCTACGAAGATAATTTTCTTTTTTTAAATTTGTTTTTTTTTTTTTAATAAAGAACATAATTATGTATTGTGTTTTCTACACAGCGACGCTGTAATTATTTCGACGTCTACCATTGTTGAAAGTCGAAAGCGATATGAGTGGTAGGGCAGTTCTTTCGATCCTACTACGGCAGTATTTAGAGAATTATGGCTGGCAGCGCGAACAGTAGCGGCAGGGGCAGAATGTAAATGAGGCATTAGTTTTTGAGGGTACTAAAGTCGATATTGAGGTCAAAATGTAAATCCAAGATGGCGGCTGCGAAAATTTTGTTTTTGTTTTAAATGATACGTGAGAAGGAACTTTATTCCTGAGTGGGTTCTCACAAACGCACACGTTTTTTTTCAGGTGAAAGCTTCTTTAGGCGCGATGAGCGATTATTGGTAAAGGAAAATCTTATGGGTTTGCGACACCGACATGCTAATATTAACAGTACCCATAATGTAACTATGAGTATGACATGTTGCGCTTGTTGTTACTCGGAGTGATAATAAGATAAGATGTTTAAAAGAAATAAATATGATTCATCAAATTGTTATGCCTAATATAAAATAAACACGAAAAGAAGCGTATAAAGATGTAAACTGTTCCAATAAAATATTGTAAAATTATTTATTTAATTCGTTTTTTTAATAATATTAATCATAGGTGTAACAATAAATTGAAGTTGGATTTAAATTCCAATTAAATATTTACTAAAACAATTGCTCTAAATCGAACGGATCAACGTGTGTTAGTCTGACTATAAAGATAGCGAACGCGCCAACTCTACGCACACATGTACGCGCGCTTCTGTGTGAGTGAATTTTGCGAAGAATTTACCTAAACTTGACTTCTCGCGCTAGACGTAAACGCTCTTAAAAGCGCTATAAAATCCCGTCGCGATATTTTTACGTCCGTGCGAACGTGGGCTAATACTTGTGCAAAGCGCTAGTGCAGGTATAACATATTCGTGCAAAACGCTAGTGCAGATCTAAGATACTCGTGCAGAGTGCTAGTGCGGGTATAACATATTCGTGCAAAATGCTGGTACGGGTATAACATACTCGTGCAGAGTGCTAGTGCGGGTATAACATACTCGTGCAAAACGCTCGTGTGGGTATAACGTACTCGTCCTTAATCTTGCGTAGTTGGTACTTTTTCTCGTCCACGAGGTGCATGGAGCCGTCGTAGATGCGCAGCATCATGGCGCGCAGCTCGCAGGGTGCACACGTGAAGTTAATGCTGGTGGCGTTGAGCATTTGCGGCGGCAGCCAATACACCACCTGCGATGTGACCTGCGTTTGTCCCATGCCTGCAATATTCGTCAACATAAAGAATCGATGCGAAATAATCTGTTTATTAAAAAACTTTTTACAAAAAAAAAAAACAACCATCCTCCAAAAAAAAACACTACAAAGTGAAAAATAACTTTAATTTCGGAAGTCGTTTGTAGTGTTTTTTTTGGAGGTCGGTTGTTTTTTTTTGTAAAAAGTTTTTATTTTTCACTTTTTAGTTTGTTCACTTACTACCTGCTACCAGTGACAGAAACTTATCATGTCATCTACATACTAAGTGGGAAAAAAATACGCATTTTGTAGCTAACTCAAAAACTATCAAAGCAAAGTTAGTAAAATTTATATGGGACCAATTCGAGAGCACACCCTTTCAAACAAAAAAATAATTTTCAAAATCCACAATTGACGGAGAAATCGGTGGACATACATAAAAAAAAAAAAACATACGCGACGAACATTATAACCTCCTCCTTTTTGGAAGTCGGTTAAAAATTTATGCTGTTTGTGTGTAAGCGAATCACTTAAGAACCATTGGTCCAATTTGGCGATTTTTTTGGTTATAGCCCGCATAAGGTTCTTGAGGAAAGGCAAATTTGAAAAGTTACCAGGAAAATCTTTAAATTCGGGATTTAATCTGAGGGCAGTTGTAGTAAAGTTGAGCGGTTATTGTATATGCGGGCCCCCAAGGCCCGCATATACAAATACCGCTCAACTTTAAAACCTTACCAAGGTAGAAAAAATTATGAAAATGATCTATGTAAGGTAGCATAATTCAAAAGGACTGTAAAAAGTTAATTTGACATTGCTTCCTGTGTTACATGTTTGTCCTTCGCTATATGTTCGTCACGGTTCCCAACTTAGGGGCTTTCCCCCCAGATTTAGGGGATAAAAAAGTAAGATGGGATTTTTTTAGGGGTGACTTATTGTTAGGGGTATTTTTAGGGATTTTTAACTACTAATATTTATTTGTTTTATTGAAAATATAGGCTCTAGTATTATTCAATCTTATTTATTTTTTAATCATATTTATTTTTGAAATAGTGGCTTAGCGACATCTAAAAGTCCCCGTCACGAGAAGCTATAATTTTTGTAAATAAAGAACTTCTACCAAGTTACGTAGCGACAATTTAATCAACAACAAATAATCCCAAATTCAATGAAGTCAAAGTAACGTACGTGTTATACGAAACTAATGAGCAATTTCACTTGATCGGGTTATATTTTAGCGATATAAAGCGCTGTCGTCTAAGGTTTTGTGGTACTGGAACGCATCTGATTCATGGAACGTAAACATTTGGGCCACGATTTCGAAGTAAGTTCACGCTGACGTTGTCTCTGCTGTCTTTCGAGTTTCGAATGCGTCTGTTTGTTTGTGGTGTTTTCGCGGATTAGGTTATATTGTTTGTTTGTAATAAGATGTGTGTGTTAATATAATTATATCCCTGTAAAAAAATAGTACAAAACTGTTTTTATTTTACCCAAAGATTGCAAACCCCTGAATGTGTGTTTACAAAATTTATAGCTTCTCGTGACGGGGACTTTAATACTGTTGCTTGTTACCAAGAATGCAATGTTTAGTTGAAATCAGATGTCACTATAGTGTTTACCATAAATATAAACATACATTGAGATGATTGGTGGCCGCGTAGGTATTAAGGTACTTACTAATTTACAAAAAAAAAAAAAAAAAAACAAGTATGCGTTTTATTTAATAAGTTACGAACGATTTGGGCAGGTGCGCACAATTTTTTTTTTTAATTTGCATTTGGTGTTTTTTAGGGGGATTTTAAAAAAACTTGGGGGAAAATTTTGGTAGGGGTTGGCAACACTGATGTTCGTATAAAAAAAGGCCGAAAAATACCGACTCAAGAAAGACATTAATGAACGAGAGTGCATTCATTCAAGTACCTTGGGCATGTTTTGACCACTAGCATTAAGTATGATGACGATATTCAGAGAGAGTGGAGGGCGCTGTCGGTCAAACCGAATATGATTACAGGTTTAAGCGTGCTTCTACGCAGGTTAAAAAATAGTTAATTACTCAAAAATGCATGTAATGTGGTCATTATTTTGACAACCTTGTTTGAGCAAAGTCGACCTTGCCGTTCTGTTTCAAGGAGCGGCCGACAAAGTTTTGCTGGTCGCTCTAACAGGCCGGCAAAACATTGCCGGCCGCTATTTTGACGTTTCAACGTTTTAAAAAATCAAATGCAAAAAGATTTTATTTAAAACACAGCTGTTTGTATTTATAGAGATAGGTACAAAAAGATTTTATTCCATATTTGGCTGTATAGTTCCAACTACCATTGTTAACCTTCAAGCGGTCGCGCGGCGTCGAATCGACCGCACTCGATACATTTTCGTTCATAATATCGTTATTTCTTATCGCATCTATTTCCTATTCCTAGTAGCCTCTCATTGTTTCATTGTGCACAAAATAAACATTTTACCTCCCTTCCCTGCGCCTCCTGGAGCGCACAGATAGCATTTGTTTTAATCGCGGCGCAGGCGTCGAAAGCACGCCACGCGCCTGTCGTCGAAAAAGTTACGCGCGACGCTCAACGCGAGATATTATTTTTTGGAGTATCATCGAATTAAGTTTGTAACAGTGTTTTTTTTATATAAAAATGGCTCGTAGAGCACTAAATAGTAGTGCAATACTTGCGCAAATACAACGAGAAGATGACGAGAGTGAATCGGAGCTCAGTGACCAAGGTTCAGAAGCTTCCGACCACCTTCTAGTTCCAGAGGAAACTCAATCTGTTGAAGAATCAAGCAGCTCAGATTCAGATGAAGAGGATGTGCGTCTTTCAGACATAAGCACATATTTTACGGGGCGTGATAAGGTAACAAAGTGGCAAAAATCTAATAATAACAGAGTGAGGCGCCAAGTTCAAAATGTTCTTACGGAAAATTCGGGTACTCGGAGAAATGGCGTGGGGGTGACCACGTTTATGGATGCCTGGAATTTATTCATTACTGAGAATATTATTGAAAAAATTGTCATACACACCAATGAATTTATACTAAAAAAGGCGCCATCGTATGACAGACCCCGTGACTGCAAACCGACTGATGCTGTAGAAATTCGAGCATTATTTGGATTACTGTATATTGCAGGTACCTTGCGAGTGTCACACGCGAATTTAGAAGATTTATATGCAACTGATGGCACAGGCGTACCTATTTTTCCCACTACGATGTCACTGAAAAGAGCAAAATTTCTTCTAAATTCGTTGCGGTTTGATGATGCATCCACACGAGCATCTCGTCGTAGTCTGGATAAAGCTGCTCCAATAAGGGATATTTTGGAAACGTTTACACAAAACTGCCTTTTACCTTATTCCGTGGGACAGAACGTTGTTATTGATGAGATGATGACAGGTTTTCGAGGAAAATGTCCTTTCAGACAGTACATAAAATCAAAACCCGATAAATACGGAATAAAACTTTATCCGCTTGTAGACGCTGCTACGTTTTATGTCCTCAACATTGAGCTTTATGCCGGCAAGCAGCCAGAAGGCCCGTACCAGTTGAGTAATGCTGCAGCAGACGTCGTGAAGAGGCTAATTACACCAATTTCTGGCACCGGACGAAACTTAACAATCGACAATTGGTATACAAGTGTACCTTTGGTAGACGATTTAGCCGTATATCATAAGATTTCTGTTGTGGGTACCATGCGTAAAAACAAGAAAGAAATACCTCCTTGTTTTACAGATAAAAACAGACCTGAATTTTCAAGTCAATTTGGATTTTCTGACAGGACAACGCTGGTCTCGTACGTGCCCAAAAAAAAAAGGTTTGTGGTTTTATTATCATCACTTCATTCTGCTGCTGAAATTGATGAAAGTACAAATGAAAAGCGCAAGCCAAGCATTATAACGTTTTACAATAAAACGAAAGGCGGTGTCGATGAAGTCGATAAAAAGGTGAAGATGTATTCGACGTCAAGGAAGAATAATAGATGGCCATTGACACTCTTCTTTCGTCTTCTGGATATTACTGGAATAAATGCCATGGTAATATTGAGGGCAAATCAAGTGGTTATACAGAAAAGGCGAAAATATTTACGTCAATTAGGCATTGAATTGACAAAAGAGTACGTTCAAAGAAGGGCTACGATGGTGAACCTTCCAAGAAAACTCAAAAGAAACATAAGAGATCATTTGAATATGAGTGTTGAAGACGCTGGTTATGAACCAAGCAGTAGTTCCAGCACATGCAGAGGAAGTTGCAAAATATGCCCAGCAAAAAAAAAGAGGCAATCAAAGACACAATGCACATCATGTCTGAGAAATATTTGCAGGATCCACACTACATTCATTTGCAATGAATGTTATCAAGCCAAAGAAACTGATTCTGAAGAAAACTAGACCAAGTTCATGATAAATAATTTGATTTTAATTATTTGATCTCATGTAGCCAACTTATTTTGTTATTTTTATTGTTTTTTTATTATATAAAGCTAGTTAGACGTATATAAGAAGATTTTGTTCTGCCAAATTGCTTTTTTCATCCAAAGAAAATTTTAGTTTTTTTATTTGATTTTATAATTTTGTTTTTAGCTGACTTTAGGTTTTTTTTTTCGTAAAATGTAGTCCTTATATAATGCTAACATGTATAAATAATAAATAATAAATGATTATTAATTAATTCGTGTTTTAAATCCCTGTAATATCCAATAGGTCTTTTAGGTTACGCGCGACCGCTGCCGTTACAAATGACCGCGCGCCCGCTTGAAGGTTAAAAAAAAAAAACAAAGAAGTAACAAAAGCGCCGTTCAGCGAAAATTTTATTTTTATTTAGTGTCTTTTTCGCTAAGAATGATCTCTCAAAGCGAAAATTATTCCGATTCAATGTGTTTAACACCGCCAGACATTAAAGATGAAGCTAAATTAGTGGTTGAAAATTTAATACCGCGGAACTCAAAGGAAAAATATAAGCTTGCATCTGAAAAATTTGTGCAGTGGAAAATCAGTAGGAAATCTAAATCTTTACTTGCTGGTTTTATTTAGATTATGTACTTGCATTTTTGAGTAAAGCACTATACAAGCCTTGGCCCATTATGACTGCTTCGCTGGTCACGCTATGATTGCCTCGAGCTAGCCTAGCTACGCTCTAGGCCTTCCAGCTTGGCCATCATTGCAGCCCTTGCTGTCCTCGCTGTAAAGGCCTCGACCTACGGCCTCGGCCTTTATCTCAGCTCGTCCATCAAGTGCTGCACGCTGACCGCGCTGTGTCGGCCTGGAGCTGCGCTACGCTGCGCTGTCGGCCATCATCAGCGCGACCAGCAAAGTAGTCATTATAGACCGCGGCAGTAATGTACTATTATGCAACTGTTGTATAATAAGGGGTATTAAAACACGAATGTGGGTTTATGACACGAGGCGTAGCCGAGTGTGATAATAGTATCACATGAGTGTTTTAATACCTAATTATAACAGTTGCATACAATACTTTATCTACACCCATGGTATGAATCCTCTATAAAAGTTTCTGAAACCATTGGGTGTTTGTAATTCAAGATCAACCACGAAATTCAGTACAACTGCACGTATGTACGTCGCCAGCAGCAGCACATCACACACACATGCGTGCAGCGGGTGCTGCTGTTCCCTGTTTGAACGTTGAAACGAGTTGCGTGATGAAATTTAGTACAGCATTGTAACACTCATTGGGATGATGTAATGGTTACTGTGACACTGGCTGTTATAATGTTGCCAATAAGCTAACTGTTTCAGAAACTTTTATAAAGGTTTTATAGCATGGGTGTAGATAAACCCTTTTTAGAGCCTTCTGTTTCTCATTTTACACCTATGGCCTGTGGGTACATTTTACGCAGAGATCGTACAGTGCCCTTCGCGTGCAGTATAACAATGCTTTCAGGATGTTGATGGGGCTGCCTCGCTTCTGTAGCGCATCAGGGATGTTTACGGAATTGCGTATTGATTGTTTTTACTCATGAATGCGTAAAATATATGCGTCCTTGGTGCGCAGGGTGCGAGGTAGTTCTAACAGCATCCTGGGAGTTATTGCTGACAGACTGGACTGCTGTATTGTAAGTCGTTGCTCCAGTATCTCAGCTGGAATACTGAAGCAGTGACTACTTTGTTGAGTGTGTTTGTGTAGATAATTTTTGTTGTAATTGTATCACTAATGTAATTGTAAGTTTATTTTATTGTTACTAACATTGTATGAGCCTCATAGTTACTCCTAATAAAGAATTTAACAATTAATTAATTCCTGACTGACCAAAGAAAAGAAAAAAAAATTGGTATTATTCGGTCAATAAATTTAGTAACTACCAAGGAGATTGAGATTTTTTTACAATTCGCAAACCGTGCAAAAATTAACATTTATACTACGACAATCAACAAAGAAATACCTACTATTGAACGATCAAGTTCTTCTACGGAGATTATTATTGAAAGAAACTTTGAAACCAAAAATAGTGGCTATTGGTTGTGATCGCATAGATTGCCCTCTTTAGTAAAATGAAAATTGAATCTACGTCAGCTGTCGATCCCTACAGCAGTACGCCGTAAGATATAATACTGTGGAAATAAGCAAAGCATACTAGCCTAGCTGTGGCTACATCAGTCAACTGCCTTATTTTTCTTACTGCAAATGCTGCTGAACTTAATCTTTCGAATCTGGAGTAATTTCTAAAAGGACAGTGTCTCTAATAGCATTTAATTTCTTGACATTAAGCTTTAAATTAAGACCTACTGGGGGTACATTCGATAATAAGAACTTAAGGAATTTAGTTTTGTTCGCATTTAGTTAAAGATTATTAGCTGCGAAACATTTCAAAGAACTGCCAGACTATCGTTTATATGTAAAACATCCGAATCTTTTCTATCTATTAAAAAAATCATCAGTGAATAGAATTATATCCGATAAGACAAGTTAGCCATCATGTAAGGAAGGTCATTATTATAGACTAGAAATAGGAAAGGACCAAGAATTGAACCTTGAGGCACGCCCATCTTAAGTAGAAACACTGAGAAAGTCACCCCGTTAACGTTTACTTTTTGCTGCCTGTTTGTAGTTAGGTAAGAGCAAGATCAGTTTATCCACAAATTCCGTAGTGGTGTAATCTACAGATCAGTGTATTGTGTTCAACGCAGTCAAACGCTTTTGAAAGGTCGCAGGAAATGCCAGTTGCATCCTGGGACTTCTCCCAGGATTCCAAAATGTGACTGATGAGATTCCTGAAATCCTTCTACACGTGCAGCCTGTGGGTCAACTTTACTCAGCGGGCATACAGCGACCTACGCGTTCCATATAATAATGCACTGAGAGTGCTGCTGCGGCTGCCGTGACGTTGTAGTGCATCGGGGATGTTTACGGATAATAACATTAATGGTTTTGCGGCCATTGTTAGAAAAAGATATGCATCACTGATGTCACGTGTTCGCGGCAGCACCAACAGTATTCTCAGTGTGTTCTCAGATCGGTGGGATTTCCCGATGTTGCGGAGGTGGATTGGATGTGTTTGTACCTAATAACACTAGATGTTAAGTAAATTGTTACTAACCCTATAGACTCTGTCTAAAAATAAAAATATTCTATTCTATTCTATTCTTTACTCCTGCGTCAGCCGTCGACCTACCCTTCGTGAAACCAAACTGACAACTACGTAAACTCCCATTTGAATTAAAATATGACAACATCTGGTCTAGCATGATTTTTTCATGTTTTACTCAGTGCTCGTAGCACAGAGGTGTAGGTCTAAACTAGAGGAATCACTCTTACTACTCGAATTGAAAATTGGTACTACTTTACCATGTTTCCTTATATCGGGAAACGTACCGCTATCTAAACATTGATTAAATATGCCTGTTAGGACAGGGGCATTTATTGTGTCAATGATATCTCCAACAACCTTAATGGAAATCCTCAGAAGGCTTTCTTGTTTTTTTATGTTAAGACTTTTGAATGCTTTTTGAATTGTTACAATAGAAATGGGCTTGAATTCAAAACTTGCAATATCCTTCCTTACTGAAGTTTTATTTTAGATGAGATTCAGCTCGTATAAATTATGAGGGGAGAGATTTCGTAACCTCTATTGGAATGTTGGTAAAGAAATTTTATAATGTTTCAGCAACTTTTAACCAGTAGAGACCCAGTGTCCTGTATCTGAAATGGTTTCATTATTAATTTTTAAAGACAATTCATTCGGATGTCGCTGTTTTGTTTTTCCACTTTCTTTGTTAATTACCTGCCACACAGCTTTAACTTTATTATTAGAAACTCTAATTTTGTTACTTATTAGTTTAGATTTAGCTTGAGCGCTGAGTCATTTGAATATGTAAGAATAGTTTCTGACATAATTATGAAAGGCTTGATCAGAATTCAATGATTTATCGTGGTACAATACAAAGGTTTGGTATTGATAGTTACTTTTCTACAGGACACGATTTATTGAATTCTTGGCATACTGTAGAAAATAATGTACCGTAGTATGGAGTACTAGTAGTAGTATTAGTATGGAGGCTGAGGAAACCGTAGCGCACGTGCTCTTTGAATGCACAGGCGTCACCCAGATTAGAACAGAAACCCTTGGGTCATCCAGATCCTACACAGAAGTTCTGAACAGACCAGGAGATTTAATTAGCTTCTGGAATGGGCTGGTGGGCTGGTCGGAATAACCACCAAACGGCCGCCATGGCCCACGCACAATGGTCCACCTTACGGACTAAGTGCAGAAACCAAACCCTTTAACATAGAACATAGAACATAATGTACCGTAGTTTATATTGGGATCTTGTGAATCAAAACTAGCAGTTGAAAAATTGCTAAGAACAATATTATCAAACATTTTCAATTTATTTTTAGTTCAATTTATTTTAAGTGAGAGATCTTAATTCAATGGTTTGATATGAATGCTACATTTATCCAAGACAAATGATATCAAGTTAACCAGTCAGACCTGACGCCACTAATTAAGGACGAGTCTTTTATTTTACAATTAGTAAATACATTGTCAATGCATGAAGCTGAGGTTGGTGTTACAATTCTAGTCGCTTCATCTGAACTATTTAAACTAACAATGAAGAGAAAAGATTTGATTCAGTCATGTTCGCCATCCAAGGCATATCCTCTCAGACCCTGATGACCCCACAACCCTCCTCCAGGAGAGCAATAGGGAAACAAGTACACTATACAAACACAGACGCTTCCCGTCATTCCGACCTCGCCGCCGAGGTCCTTTGCGATCGCGACCTCCGCGCCCCCGAGTAAATAATACTCCCCCCCGACCCTTGCTCGAAAACGAGGTGCCAGCAGTTGTTGCAGCTGTGCACGTAGCTTTAAATTCCCCGATTAATAATCATGATCAAAACCTTTTAATCCAGCCCGTCTCATCTTTTGATGTGTTCCCTCCGGTTAACGCCCTAAGCCGACAGTCGTACCCCACAGGGGGTGCCCTTAGCGAGCGTTTACCCTAGCTTTTTAACTTAGTTTATGTGTGCCCTGGCTGGAGGCTTTGAGTGTGTACTCGAAGACGGCTGGACCGATTTGAAAAATTCTTTTTTTATTTGAAAGGTAATACTTTCAAGTTGGTCCCATTGTAATTTGGTCACGATCTGATGATGGAATCTTGGAGAAATCGAGGGAACTCTTCAAATATTAAAGGCACATCTATAGCGATTTGTTTATTTTTGATGAGCAGTTGACATAAAGCTATTGTAACTTAGATGAATTACAAATCAACCCACTAAAAAGTGAAAAAAAAAACTTTTTTACAAAAAATTCAACCAACTTCTAAACTACAAAGTGAAAAATAACTTTAAATTCGGAAGTTGGTGTCACAAAACTTAAATACTGATCCAAAGACACCGACTTCCGAAATTAAAGTTGTTTTTCACTTTGTAGTTTAGAAGTCGGTTGTATTTTTTTGTAAAATAGTTTTTTTTTATTTTTGAAGTCTATTGTTATTTTTTTTGGAAAAAGTTTTTGTTTTGGATAGTTCACGCTGATTAATAAATTAAAGGAATTATTGTAAGATTGTGGACTCGAAAGTTTTGGCAGAACAAAGCTCATTATTGATTTACCTTTGAGAGTGAGTGCTTTGATCTGCTCCTCGCCGCAGTCATCATTCTGTACCATGAGGATGTAGTCGCCGAAGTCGCCCGGA
This sequence comes from Agrochola lychnidis, assembly GCA_963680765.1. Classification (NCBI taxonomy): domain Eukaryota; kingdom Metazoa; phylum Arthropoda; class Insecta; order Lepidoptera; family Noctuidae; genus Agrochola; species Agrochola lychnidis. Next base: position 2,633,318 of record OY796874.1, on the reverse strand, counting down.
GTTATCAGCTTGGTGTCCAGATCGATAAGCGATTGCCTAAACATATGTATTAGTCATAAATTCAATCAACTCAGCCTATTGCTGTCCACTGTTGGATATAGGCCTCTCCCAGGCTACACACTACGTTTGCCGACACGCAGTCTCTCCAGGACTCGTCTGCTCCACCGCCCATCGGTCCTTTGATAAACATGGCCAGCCAACTGCCACTACAGCTTGTTTACTCTGCAAGCTATGTCGGTAACACCGGTTGTTTTCCGCTTAAATTCATTTCTGATTTTATCCTTAAAATAAATCCAAGCATAGCCCACTCCATAGCCAGCTGAACAACCTTAAATTTGTGGAACAAAGAGTAAATTAAGTTATAGACCATACCACCAACCACCCACCATAGATAATAAATACACTATATAAGGTGATAAAAAAATTTCTTTATTTTTAAGAGGTGCCTATGATTATTAAACTGAATAACTTTTACTATGGGACCAAATGTGACATCTACCAACCCACACTGGGCCTGCGTGGTGGATTACGGCCCGCTCCCTCTCACAGAGAGGAGGCCTGTGTCCCAGCAGTGGGAACATTTATAGGTTGATGATGATGATGATGGGACCAAATCGCGAAAACAGTAAGTTTAGAACAGTAGATAATAAACTTTGGCATGGAACAGCAGATTTTTAAGCTATTGCATAGCTTTTATCGCGGGCTTTGAGCACGGCGACCGAATCAAGAAATTCCGTAACGTAACGAAAATAAAACCTAACATCCCCCTCTCCACCTACCATGTAATGACGGTTCAACATATTCGCCACGCTCAATAAGAAACCGATCGGTCTCGAGGCACGACGGTGGGTCGACATTTCTTGTCCTCGGGTTCGATCCCGGCCACAGGGATTTCTTTTTGTATTTGTTCAAAGATATTTTATTGCATGTTGTTTACTTTTATTTTGTTTTTCATTGTTATGGTTAATTTTTCGTTAAAGATTTTGTTCGTTTTTCGTTTCCGATGAAGATTTGTAGTTGTTAAGGTGTAAGTTTGTATTTAGATTTTAAAATTAAATTGTTTGTGCCACTTATGTTCTTCTTTCATTAGGTAGTCAGTTTACTTGGAACCCCAGTCATCACGTCATGGGAACGTAATTTTTGTTTTATGTGATCACGTCATCATCCCAAGTGTAGTGTTGACAAATAGGAAGTATGGAGGTTACAAATGCTATGCAATAGCTTTACCGCGGCAGTCCCCGAGTGCCACACTTTTTTTTTTAGCCTGTGTTTGGCACCCCTATATCGCGACCCACACATTGATGCTTGAAAAGGAACAGAAAGCATCCTTAAGATGCCTCTTTAGAGGTATGAGGAACAGGGTGTAAAGTTCACTCATCCTCTATAGATAAGGGAGGTTCCTCTGGGTTTCGTGTCTGGCGGGCAACGATTGATGTCGGGGAAGTTATATATATCGACGGTTGAAACGCTAATTGATCTAAGCGACATTTTTTAAAACTTGCAGGAGGATGGATTGGTTGTTTTTTTTTAAATCATAATAAGATCTTATTATGATTGATTGATTTAAGTAAATAAAAGTCTATCAAATAGTTGCTTTTTTATGTTTTAAACAAAAAAAATTACTATGATTCGTCCTCTTGGACGGATCATAGTATTTGCAGGCGCAAGTTTTACAAAATGTCGCTTAGATCAATTAGGCTTTCAACCGTCGATTATGCTGTTCGCACGGTAAACTCTAAAGGGCGGAGCACACCAGATGCGTGGCGTGACGTGACCAGTTGTAATGTACGAAACTGTAAGAAAGATGGCAGACCAGATGCGTGACGTGTGCACGTGCGTGCCCCACGCATGCAGAGCCGCATCTACTCACAAACCGAATCCGTGCGCGTGTGTAGCGGAACGGCAACGTCGCACACGCGCCTGCAGTGATGACGTTGTATTATATGGCGCTCCCTGTTAGATGCCACACCGGGCACATACGCACACGCATCGGTCATTGCTGCACTTGCGCACGCATGGCAGGTTGTATTTATTTACAAACAGAATACAGTTTACGAGTGTTTTTGTTCGCAATGGAGACAATTTTAAAGGAAATCTCATAGAAATAGATCGCAAATATGAGTGTCTCTACAACACCAATCATAAAGAGTACAAAAATAAAAGCTATAAATTATTATTATGGGAGAGAATCGGAACAACGCTGGAAATAGACAATAACGCTTCTTCATCAGAGGTTGTCTGTTGTCTAAAATCTTTTCGCCAAATGCTCTCAACTCAATATAGCTGCTGACAAGGTGGCTCGCACGCGCGTGCAGCAGTTACCTGCGTGATGTGATGCGTGCGCGCGCGACGTGTGCTGCACCGGTCTTGGCCGGTGTGACAGGGTTCGCACGCGCGTGCGCACGTCCCGTCGCACGTCACGTCACGTCACGCTACGCATCCGGTGTGACCTGGCCTTAACTGCGCGATGCAAAATTTGTGTTACGTGATGCGTTGTTCGCATGTGGCAATGTAAATGCCACCACACCTCTTCCAGAGGTTATACCGTTTCTTTCCCTATATGTACCCTACCAACTATCTTTTAGGGATGTTGGGCTTTAATTCGTTGGAGGTGAGAAGAGGCCTTGATCAGCTCACGGTAGCTTGTAAACCCTTACGGGGACGTATAGACTGCCCAGAGCTCCATGGCCTTTTCTACCAACAATTTGTGCCCGACAAATACATCGGACACCGTCCGAGCCGCCGGCACAATTTGTTTGCGCAACCGCCTTCCAAAATTGTCGCCAGAGCTGAATCCCCAATGTGTCGTACTTTGAAGATGCTCAACGCCCTTCTGACTGCCAACCCTGAATGTGAATGTGTTTGCGGATGAATGGAGTAAAATTATGCGTATATGTCTGGTGTTCTGTGAGAGAAAGTATGCTAGGGAGTCCACTGTTCCGTGTTAGTTTTAATTAAATTATACATTAAAAAGTGTCAATATTAATATTTTTATGTTTCTATGTTAATTAATATAATTGGATACCGTTTTAATTAACTATAAATAAATAAAAAATACAACGAAAATTTAATAAAATTTGTAATGTGCGCAATACTCAACTCTACTCCTTTACTGTAAAAGAAAAAAAAGCGGCCAAGTGCGAGTCGTACTCGCCCATGAAGGGTTCCGTAGCAGCAAGTAACGATAAGTTTACGATTTATGACGTATTAAAAAAAAACTACTTGCTAGATCTCGTTCAAACCAATTTTCGGTGGAAGTTTACATAGTAATGTACATCATATATTTTTTTTAGTTTTATCATTCTCTTATTTTAGAAATTACAGGGGGGGGACACACATTTTACCGATTTGGAAGTGTCTCTCGCATAAACTATTCAGTTTAGAAAAAAATGATATTAGAAACCTCAATATCATTTTTGAAGACCTATCCATAGATACCCCACACGTATGGGATTGATGAAAAAAATTTTTTTGAGTTTCAGTTCTAAGTATGGGGAACTCCAAAATTATTTGTTTTTTTTCTATTTTTGTATGAAAATCTTAATGCGGTTTACAGAATACATCTACTTACCAAGTTTCAATAGCATAGCTCTTATAGTTTCGGAAAAAAGTGGCTGTGACATACGGACGGACAGACAGACAGACAGACAGACAGACAGACATGACGAATCTATAAGGGTTCCGTTTTTTAACGGAACCCTAAAAAAGACAATTAAGTTGTACAATGGTTTTATCATCGTGGACGCAAGTATAATATTCCTGCAAAGCGCTAGTGCGAGTATAACATACTCGTGCAAAGCGCTAGTGCGAGTATAACATACTCGTGCAAAGCGTTAGTGCGAGTATAACATACTCGTGCAAAGCGCCAGTGCGAGTATAACATACTCGTGCAAAGCGCTAGTACGAGTATAAAATATATAGTGCTCGTGTGGGTATAACGTACTCGTCGTTGAGCTTGTGCAGGTGGTACTTGTCCTCGTCCACTTTGCGCATGGAGCCGTCGTTGGCGTACAGCATGATGCTGCGCAGCACGCAGTGTGAGCACGTGAATTTAATGGTGACGTTGGGCGGCTGCGGCGTCAGCCAACACACCACCTCCGATGTGAATCGCGTTAGTCCCATTCCTGCAATGTTTGTCGCCATCAAGAAACGAATGAAATAATTAAATTAATAAAAACCGGCCAAGTGCGAGTCGGACTCGCACACTAAGGGTTCTGTACCACCGTACAATATTTAGCAAAATAAATGAAGTAGTACAAAGATAATTTTTCATCTTAAATTTTAAAAATCGCAAAGATTTTGTATTTGATAATGATAGTTACTGTGAATCGCAATGTTATTTTTTGCAGTTGCCGAAAATCATTCATACTTAAATAAAATACTTTATAAATCGGTGCTTTATATCTTTACTAGCGGACCTGACAGACGTTGTCCTGACCGAATACCGCCACCTATCGGGTCCGATTGTGAATCTAAACCATTCCCAGATCCCCTTGAACACACACAAAAAATTTCATCAAAATCGGTCCAGTCGTTTGAGAGAAGTTCAGTGACATACACACTCACAGAAGAATTATATATATAAAGATTGATTAAATACAGCACAAATATGGTATATAATACGGAGAATTTTGAAATTCCTAACTTGTTTAGTTGTTGCGATAGAGCTCGTACAAAAATGGTCTAAAACTGACAACTTTTACGGCCCCCTATATCATCATTTCTGAAGAAAACAAAAAAAAAGAAATTGTACTCCAATCGGTGACCCTTAGACAATCATACCCCACATACAAGAATAGATTTTTTTTCAAAATTTATTGTAATATATTATTATATATATTGTAATATACCCTTTTAATATTTTAATTTAAATAATTTTTATTATTTGTTGTTATAGCAGCAATAGAAATACACAATCTGTGAAAATTACAACTGGTTACCTATTACTTTTCATAAGATACATACAGCCCGCTGACAGACAGACAGACGGACGGACGGACAAATAGCGGAGGCTTAGTACTAAAGTTCCGTTTGGCTCGCTCCGGGTACGGAACCCTAAAAATGAATGCTGTTCGTTGGTAAGTACATCACTTGAGAACCGTGGTCAGATGTCGAGTGACGAGTTTGAAAAATACTTTTTTCAGTATGTTTTAGTTAAAAGAATAACAGTAATCTAATTATGGCGGCACGGTTGGCGCAGTGGTTAAGCGGCTGACTGCTGCGCTGCGTGTCGCGGGTTCGATTCCCGAACGGAACAAATATTTGTATGACCTACCAGTAGTTGTTCCGGGTCTGGCTGTTTGTGTATGTGAGTTTAAATGTTTGTAATCGCACCCACGATACAGGAGAAATTCCTAGTGTGGGGCAACGTTTTTAAAAAAAAAAGAAAGAAAGAAAAAGAATTATAATAATTTACTGTTTTTCTTTTGTTTCGTATAACAGCGCAGGGAATGGCCCTACAGATTTGGTCCCATAGTGAAAAGTGAAGAAAATAACATGTTCTAACGGAACGTAACATTTTTTTTTTTTTGTTTAGCTCTTTAACATTTAGCCCAAAAATATATGGACGGTGAATGTTCTTCTTTTGACTGGACGTCTGTCGTATCAGCTAGTCTATATCTATAATATCTAAGATACTAATATTATAAAGAGGAAAGATTAGTATTATTTCTATTTTTGTATGTAACGAATAAACTTAAAAACTACTGGACCGATTTGATAAATTATTTCAGCAATGGATAGCTACATTATCAGCGAGTAACATAGGCTATATTTTATCCCCGTACTCCCACGGGAACGGGAACTACGCGGGTGAAACCGCGTGACGTCCGCTAGTCACTTATAAATAAGTCACCGAGAAAAATCTCTATTTAATTACTGAATCCAACGATACCCCACACGTTTTTATGAGCATTGAATATTTTTTTATCCCTCGATTGTACCTACTATGGGGAGACCCACCCCTTACTGTTTTTGCGTGATTTCACTACACCACTATTTAGCGGTGCACAGAATACATCTTCTTTCCAATTTTCATCGATATAGTGCATATAGTCACCAAGTGAAATTACGAAATTATAAGGGTTCCGTTTTGGCTATTTGGCTACGGAACCCTAACAAAAATAATATCAACAATAGTAGAAAGAAAGAAGAAAGAAAATTCGTTTATTTGCGGTAAACATGACGCAAAGAAAGATAAAAAATACGTTAATAACAAATTGGGGGAAAATATGCGTCACATCCACGCAAAACGGCCATCACTCAGCATAAAGCTGCGACCACATGCGAAACAGAGCCCCAGCGCTGGTTTTCAGCGATAGCCGGCGCTGACGTGATGTCGTCAACCGGTGCAGCATATTATTATAGTGAAATAAAAAATCAAAAATAAGATAAATACAATTCTAGTCCTAAATGTTTATACAAATATAATATTTAAAATGGCAACATTTCATGCCGTCGGCGGCTCACGCGCCGCATAGTAGCGATGGACACTTGGAGAGGACAAAGATAAAGATATATTTATTGCATAAACTGTGTACATCTGTTCTTATTTTAAACGTAAACATTTTTAGGCTCAACAGTCTACCCATGTCGGATATGCAGTAGTATTATAAGGCAACAAGATTTCAAATAAATTACAAATAGATTAATGGATTACAAACAAATTACAAATAAATTACATAGATACGAACATTATTTTTTCTCAAAAAACTCATTCAGATTATAAAATACATTATCAATTAACAGTTTTTCGCAAGAAACACGAAAAGAAATACTTTGGCAGTTTTGCAAAATAATAACAACTTGGTATCAAAAGCAAAACGACGATAGCTTGTTCGACTATACAATGCACGCACATATAGCTAAATACTCATTCGAAAGAGTTCGCTACGCCCCTGCAAGGGGGCGTGGCGAGCGGGGTCAGGGCGTAGCCCCTCGCCCGCGAAGGCTATACAGTGACCCGCAAATGCGGGCCCCTCATCAGAAAGCCTTAAGCGGCGAAGGAAGTGAGTGCGGGGTTTAAGTCGCACTCGTGTGTTTGGTTGCACTGAATAGGTACCGTAGGAGCGCCGCGACGCTTATAGTGGCGTCGCTTTCTTCACGACACCCCGGCGGTCCATCCCTGCTGAGTGAGACCCCCAGTTTCCTGGGGGAGGCCCAGCAGGAGACGACCAGCGGCGTGCGCACCTACGGGGAAAATATGTAGCTCCTCCCGCCCCGCTCACAGATCTAGCCATTTACAGATTGGGGGGGACCGTCGCGTGTGTGAGCAGCTAGTGTTGTTCTGTACGCTGCTCCGTGTCTATGTGTGACGTATGGCACGCCTGCGCCGCGTCGACACATGATTATGTTGCACGTATAGTAGTGGTTGTCTGTATACGCGATGTGCCTATATTAACTTAGAACACACCGCGCAACAGATGTGTGTGTACATCTGTAGAGTCCTTTTATTCGAGTAGCCGCCTGAGTGCAGCTACTCGAGGCGTCAAATACATTAAGAGGGAACAGGGCCTGCGAAGAATTTGAAAAATGGTTTTTTGAAGAAACTATTGCCGTCGTCTTACCTCAAGTCTGCCCCTGTAAAGTGCGATAGGGACAACTGCAGCTCAGACCGATTAAATCACAAAATTTTTGACGAGATCAACGTTTCGTATTCCTCTTTTTTCTCCTCGAAAACTGAGCCGATTCAATCATTTTTTACATTAAAATTTTAAGGAAGACTATTTCTATGTTCCTATCATTTTCTTTTATGTTAAAAACTTTTCGAATTTGTCTGGTAGTCCTCTAATCATGGCGGTAAAAATGGGGAATTTTCGTTATTTTTGGAGGGTCATATTTTCTTTACCAATAAGTTGCTGAAAAAAAAAGAAATAACAGGGACGTGCCTATAGAAGACTTTGATCACTTGAAAAAAAAAAATTGTTCTAGAGGCAATATTCAGAAAGAAAAAAGGGGAATACGGGCAGCTGAAATTGTATGGAGAATCGCAGGCCCTGTTCCCTCTTAAATACAGCTAAATACTATCTCTCCCTCTCTCTATTTATATCTCATTGTATGCTGCACTGGTTGACGTCGTCACATCAACGCCGGCTGTCGCTGAAAACCAGCGCTGTGGCTCTGTCTCGCATGGGGTCGTAGCATTATGTTGAGCGATGGCCGTTTTGCGTGGATGTGACACATACTTTCCACAACTTTTTTTTTAGGGTTCCGTTGTAAACAAGGAACCTTTATAGTACCTAGTTTCGTCATGTCCGTCTGTCTGTCCGCGGTCTAGCTCCGAGACTCTTAGTACTAGAAAGTTGTAATTTCACATGGGTATACTATTTTGGTGACCTTATAATACAGGTTTTTATTTAAACCTACTTCAGGCACCAGTCTCTCACAAAGTTAGCTCCTTGTTCGTGCACTATTGTCAAATACTAGCATTAAGTACATAACTTGTATAGAGAAAATAAACGTCTTATTAATATAAGAAGTTTATTTTCTCTACACAAGTTATGTTTTTTTCTTAGTTTTGTTTTACCACTAATAATAATTTTTGACAAAGTGGTAAAACAAAACTAAGAAAAAAAAAATTTTTTATGGTACCTGCCCTACACGTAAAGTGGTGATGTCTTTTTTTTTCTATCCCGTGATCTGGGGTATCATTAGAAAGGTCCTTCAAAAACATTGTGAGTAGGTGAAAACCATTTTTGGATTCAAGGATCCGTTTGCGAAATATTGAGCTTTAACGTGCAATTTTTTTTAGAGTCAAGTGTCCGTCCCCCCTGCCAGCTAAATGGTTGGTTTTGGATGTGTGAAAAAAATCACAACAGTAGTTTATATTAGGAAATTAAAAGGAAAACTGTTACAGCTAAGTAGGCTCTACAGGTTAACGAGTAATAATCGACCAACTTAACTTTGCAGTTGCAAAAACATGTTTTCCCATACATCCCGTATGGGAGAACATATTTTTCAACTACAAAGTTAAGTTTGTTTTTGGAATTAATTCATCCCAACTACGGAACCCTTCATTGTGCGTGGTCCGACACGCACTTGGCCGGTTTTTATATATTTAGATTACTGATTGTAATGATTATAATTGAGTAAAGACATTTATTTATTTATTTAAACTTACACACACTATTTTTACAGGATGATCCCAATACAATAATGGTTTGCCAACACACCAAATAAATTGAAAAGCAACTTACAATATACTTAAAAATCTAAACTTAATTAAAAAATACAAACACATACATACACAACATATTTGTTACGACCGCGAATCATATTTTAATCAACATAAAACCTGACACTGACCCGCAAAATGCAAAAAACGTAAGAAAATTTGAATTTCGCGGGCTACCCTGACGCTTCCCCCTTAATGTACTATTTTTTGTTAGAGCTAAGTCCCCCCCCCCTGCCGGCTAAATGGTTGGTTTGGGATGTGTAAAAAAAATCACAGCAGTAGTTTATATAACGAAATTAAAAGGAAAACTATCAGAGCTAAGTAGGCTCTACAACTTAACGAGTAATTTATATATTTAATAAGACACCAAGTCCCAATATACTAATAACCAACACCAATATAATATGTAATAATACTAATAATCGACCAAATTATATTTGCAGTTGCAAAACATGTTTTCCTATACATTCCGTCATCATCATCATCTGCCTAGCCTTTTCCCAACTATGTTGGGGTCGGCTTCCAGTCTAACCGGATGCAGCTGAATACCAGTATTTTACATGGAGCGAATGCCTATCTGACCTCCACAACCTAGTGACTAGGTAACACGATAACCCTTGGTAAGACTGGTTGTCAGACTTTTTGGGCTTCTAACTACCCGTAACGAGTGTCAAAGATCTACAAATGACAGCCGGGACCAACGGCTTAACGTACTTTCCGAGGCACGGAGGGGACTTGGTATGTAAAGATGGTCACCCATCCACGGACCAACCGCGGCAAGCGTAGCTTAACCTGATCGATCGACCCGTGCAGCTGTTATTACTTAGCCACAAGCCTATACATTCCGTATGGGAGAAAATGTTTTTCAACTACAAAGTTAAGTTTTTTTTGGGTTAATCATCCTAACTAACGGAACCCTTCATTGTGCGTTGTCCGACACGCACTTTTTGTTTTTGGTTTGTTTCTGGTTTTTTGTGTTTGTATTCTTTCTTTGCGTCATGTTTACCGCCGCAAATAAACGTTTTTAGGGTTCCGTACCTCAAAAAGAAAAAAACAGAACCCTTTTTTTTTCTTTTTTTTTTCTTATAGTATCACTCGTGTGTCTGTCTGTCTATCCGTCTGTCATAGCCAATTTGCTCTGAATCTAATGGACCGATTAAGTTAAAATTTGGTACCTACACATATGTATTTCTGTGACCCAAACACGAACGTACAAAATAAATAAACTTTGAACATAGGGGTCACTTTTGGGGGGCAAACAAGAAAATTAAAAAAAAGTTTTGCAAACAGTACCGTGTGACATATCAAATGAAAGAGTTTGTTGCGAGGATCTAAAAATGTTTTTATATCATTTTAAAATAAGTACTTTTATAGATATTTAAGAAATTCGATGAAAATTTACCATTCCCCCCTTATCTTCGAAACTACTGGACTTAAAGTTTTGAAATAACCACATAGTATGGCTCTTTACTCATAGATTAAAGGAAAACCTATAAGAAGTCTATGGTCTTAAAGTAACATGGTAAATCTCTCAAAATTGTGCGTACAAACTTACATTTGCAGTTGGAATGTATGGGAGAACATGTATTTCAACTACAATGTTAAGTTTGTAATTGGGATAAATTCATTCAAACTACGGAACCCTTCATTGTGCGTAGTCCGACGCACTTGGCCGGTTTTTTTCTTTATTTAATACTTACGGAGGGTGACCAGGGGTGTGTGGACGAAGTTTCCCTCCTTTGCAATCTCTTCAAACCGCACGTAGTATGTCATGGCGTCCTCTGCTCGTATTGGGCGGAAGCTCATACTGATTTTGACATAGCTGCCGACTACTTCGCTTTTCACCTCTATATTGTCGAAGGGCTGAAATATACACATTCTCGTTGGTATATTGACGCGTTATGTCAAATAGTTTAATTTTACATTATATATAATAAGAGCGTTTATTCTGAAAGTGGGCAACGTCGCAAATAGATGTCAAATATTTCGCTGTTTTGATTAATTTTGCAATATTACTGTATGGAAATAAGAAACGTGGCTAATTAGTTCCCTTTTTTTTTGTTTTGGGTGGGAAATCATCAAATAACTTCTCCCGCTCTGGGCGGAGCGGGAGGGCATGTCAGACTCTTACTGACTAAAACCCACCCGTGTTCCTTCAGTTGCCGTGTTGCCAGGGGGGCCACGATTTCCCTATCGGTTTTCTTCAAACCCCCGGCAGGCATTGGCCCTAGCGGACCCCATCACTTCTGCTGATATCTCTTTGAGGCGCGCGTGGAACACAACGCGCCGTCGACCCGGGCTTGGTCCTTATCGGACGGCGAGCTACCCATTGCTCACCGTCCGCAAGCCCGCGCCTACGGTGGCCGGAAATCTTCCTGTGATTCCCGACGCCCAGGGCGTCTAGAATATTAATAATGAAATGCAATTTATAACACTGAATTTGGTGTTGTAATAATTTTAGGTGTAAAAAAATGCATTTGGAAAGTTTCCAAATAGTTTTTTACATCTAAAACTAAAAATTCGGTATTGCGATATTAATTATTGCATTTCATTATTTATATTCTAGTTCGCTAGTTAGCCACATTTCTTATTTCCATACAGTAATATTGCTAAATTAATCAAAACAGGTAAATATTTGACAGCTATTTTCGATGTTGCCAACTTTTAGAATAAACTCTATTAATTAGTTTGCATATATTATACAGAATCAAGTTTTTCTAACTGAACAGACAGCTGTGCTGCTGGGGAGTTTGTTGCGCCACTTCTTCTTCCCAGGTAAAGCACTAGGAAGTGGTGAAAGGCGGGCGTTTTGGGGACTCTTTTAAAATGTAATTTTGACGTTAAAAAACTACTGATTCGTAGCCTAGTTTGAATAAATGACTTTTGATGATTATAATTGCAAATTTTCATTTAGGTAAGTAATGCTTACATACAATTATTATAAAACTAACTATTTACCTACACCAGGTACTAAGTCAAGTGACGTCCTAACTAACGAACCCTTTAAAGATAAATACAAACAAGAGCGAGTCGAACTCGCACAGCGAGGGTTCCGTACCACTATATAAAATTTTCATAGGCGAGGGCTATATTCGTCAGAGAATTATAACATTTATAACACTGCGGTGTAGAATATTGCAGTTTTAAGTCAGCGCCATCTCTTGACCGATAGTGGAACTAATGTAATTTTTCATTAGTTCCACTATCGGTCAAAAAGTGTGCTATTTAGAGACGTTGTTTTATTTTTCCATTATTCTATGTGATAATGAATAATTTCAGATTTTTGTTTAAGCAAACTTCGGAGATAAGGGGAGAACGGTATTTTTTATTAAAAATTTTCGTCAAAAGTCAAAAACTACGCGGGCTTAAAAAAAATGTTTGGTAATGTACAAATAGCGCTCTTTCATATGATATCCCAAATGCCCTAGTAGCCCCACTTCGAATTTTTAAGAAAATCCCCCGTCAATTCCGGAAAGCAAAAATAAAAATCTTTCTTGTTTGAAAAATAGTTGGGCAAACGTCATCTAAAACTATTCCAAATTTCAAGTTGATAGCATTAGTAATTCTTGAGATATCCAGCTGTGACAGACAGACGGACAGACAGACTGAGTCGCACCCTAAGGGTTCCTTTTTACCATTTTGATACGGAACCCTAAAAAGGCAATTAGGCGTCACACTTTTATTGATTTGATTTGTGATGCTGTTCACCAAATAGACTTCACTTTTCGTATTTAAACTTTAAAATTATAATTATTTACTTTAAGACCACAGAAATATAAAAAAATCTATGTTTAGAACTAACATAATTCAGTACCTACCTACTACTAACACTTACTCTGGACCAAATACTTGCCCTTTCTTTAAATAAATGTATGTTTGTATGTGTTCTTAGAGTAGAGCCTCCGAAAGAGTGGGTCTTAAAATGAACATGGACAAGACAAAAGTCATGTCAAATGCCCATGTGACACCCACTCCCATGAAGATCGGAGACGCTACGCTCGAAGTTGTGGACGAGTATGTTTACCTAGGACAAATTGTCCAGCTAGGTAGGTCCAACTTCGAGAAAGAGGTCAATCGTCGAATCCGACTCGGCTGGGCAGCGTTCGGGAAGCTACACAATATCTTTTCGTCCCACATACCACAGTGTCTCAAGACGAAAGTCTTTGACCAGTGCGTGTTGCCAGTGATGACCTATGGTACTGAAACGTGGTCGCTCACAATGGGCCTTATCAGAAGGCTAAAAGTCACCCAAAGGGCAATGGAGAGGGCTATGCTTGGAGTTTCCCTACGTGATCGAATCAGAAATGAAGAGATCCGCAGGAGAACCAAGGTAACCGACATAGCCCGAAGAATTGCCAAACTTAAGTGGCAATGGGCAGGGCACATTGCTCGCAGAACGGATGGCCGATGGGGTCGAAAGGTTCTGGAGTGGCGACCACGTACCGGAAGACGTAGCGTTGGAAGGCCTCCCACAAGATGGACCGATGACCTTGTGAAGGCCGCAGGAATCCGCTGGATGCGGAAAGCACAGAATCGGTCGAAGTGGCGGTGCTTGGGGGAGGCCTATGTCCAGCAGTGGACGTCTTTCGGCTTAAATGATGATGATGTGTTCTTAGTAAAACAAAGCTGTCAAACTGGGCCTCAAGTCTGCTATTACAATAGTGTCAGAATGATCTATCATTGATTTCATAATTGTTGATTTTGACAAGTTTGGTAATCTACTAATATAATGGCGTCATTATGACTTTCCAATGGTCAGCCACTGACACTCCATTGAAAGAAATGGCACTTATTGGTAATCTCGTACATAATGACAAATGAATGACTGACTTAGGCGGTATCATTGGTCGTATTGTACGACAATGCCATTATAACACAATTCTATTACGAGACCATTGACCGACCAATGATCGACCATTATGAATTTAGCAGATTACGAACTTTTAGCAAAATGACAATGGGATCGTGTTGGAATGACGAATTTATAAAAATAGCAGACTGGGCTCTTTGTTTTATTTTAATAGTGTAATTGGCGATTTTGAACTTTCCCGCGACACCGCGTATGAGACCCCCGCAGCATCGAGTGCCAACATTGGTCAGTGGAACGCGCGCCGCACATTATTGCCAGCACGACTCAGAAACTGATAATTATATGTATTGTAAAGCCTACAATTTGTATAATCCAGTTCCATGTCAACATCTGGTTGTTTGTCTTGCCTAATAAACTGTGAAAGTCGGTGTACAAGTGTTGTGTAATTTAATAGCAAGTCATTACGAGCTAAAAAACCTTTAAAAAAACTTACGTCCAATGCCTGTAATATAAAGTGTAAATCATTATATTCTTTTACTCAAAAATGCATGTAATGTGGTCATTATTTTGACAACCTTGTTTGAGCAAAGTCGACCTTGCCGTTCTGTTTCAAAGAGCGGCCGGCAAAGTTTTGCTGGTCGCTCTAACAGGCCGGCAAAGCATTGCCGGCCGCTATTTTGACGTTTCAACGTTTTAAAAAATCAAATGCAAAAAGATGATTTATAGAGATAGGTACAAAAAGATTTTATTCCATATTTGGCTGTATAGTTCCAACTACAATTGTTAAAAAAAAAAACAAAGAACTAACAAAAGCGCGGTTCAGCGAAAATTTTATTTTTATTTAGTGACTTTTTTTGTTAAAAATGAGCTCTTAAACCCAAAATTCTTCCGATTCAATGTGTTTAACACCGCCAGACATTAAAGATGAAGCTAAATTAGTGGTTGAAAATCTAATACCGCGAAACTCAAAGCAAAAATATAAGCTTGCATATGAAAAATTTGTGCAGTGGAAAATCAGTAGGAAATCTAAATCTTTACTTGCTGGTTTTATTTAGATTAGGTACTTGCATTTTTGAGTAAAGCACTATACAAGCCTTGGCCCACTATGACTGCTTCGCTGGTCACGCTATGATTGCCTCGAGCTAGCCTAGCTACGCACTAGGCCTTCCAGCTTGGCCATCATTGCAGCCCTTGCTGTCCTCGCTGTAAAGGCCTTGACCTACGGCCTCGGCCTTTATCTCAGCTCGTCCATCAAGTGCTGCACGCTGACCGCGCTGTGTCGGCCTGGAGCTGCGCTACGCTGCGCTGTCGGCCATCATCAGCGCGACCAGCAGTCATTATAGACCGCGGCAGTAATGTACTATTATTATTTTGTTTCATGTCATATTATTCTTTTGTTTCGATTTAACATAATTTATTTTCATTAATTAATTTATTTATTTTATTTGGTTCACCAATAATTGTAGACAAGGAAATGAAAACAGAAGCAACAAATCAGAATAAAGTGTAACTGGGTCGTTCTTCTTTTTTACACGCTTTTTATTAGCTTCACCTGTACGTATGTTTGTTTGTATGTTTGTTTGTAACCGACTCCTTTGGGTGCGATTTTGACCCACTTTAAACGGCCAGATTTCGTTCAAACTTTGTAGATTTATCGAGGACCGATGACAATACATTAATTTGATAAAATTATTCCATTTTTCAATTTCCAAAATAAGATTTTTGTTAGTGAAATAAAAGAACATAATAATTGTGTTTCGTTTAATTCAAAACTGAATCGTAAATATCGCAATAAAAAAAATAAAATAAAAATAAAATTCATTTAATTCAGGCAAAACCCATATTACATCATATAAAATTTAACTATACTGCAACATACAATCTAACAAAACCAACATAATAAAAATAATGTCAATGCAATTAAAATAGGTACACATTATAAAGATCACAGAATTCAAATAAAAATAAAATGTCAAATTCAATTAAAACAAACGAATGAGTAATACAAATTATAGGGTCACAGAATTGAAATTAAAATGATATGTCAAATTACACAGAATTAATCACAGAATTAATATTAAATTAAAAATTATAGATTTAATCAAACAAGTCATTAATAATAATATAGGTCAGTGTCAATCAGCTTGTCACTGTCAAACACAAAGTAGGGTGACCATGAATTTTCCGGGTCAAAATACAGAAATTGGTGTACCATGTAGGGCGACCATGATTTTCTCAGGACAAAATCCGGAAAGCAGTTTACCGGGTAGCAGGATTACAAATTTCGAGTATGAGCATGCGTTCCTTATTTTGTTTGACCAGGCATGGGGTCATAACCTGCTCAAAAGGGGGAGGATATAACGCGATCTCATTTCAAACCGCTCCCGCCACAATTCGCAGCTTCTAGAATGTTCTAGAACCCGTCAAAAAGACAAACGACGCGCACCTTTAACACGCTCTTTATTTAGACAAGTAGTCTGCCATCCGTCAGCTGTGCAACGCATCAGATTACATTTTTTACGAAACGTGTTCTTCGCCCCGAAACCCTATTGTATTCATATTTATATTATTATATTGTGATATCTGTATGTTAAAATTTCTAATTATCTTTAACCGATTCAACGATCTAATATTAACAATTTTTTCAATACCAAAGAGAATTTTAATTCAACAAAATAAGCAAGAATTTGAAAAAAAACACGCTTTTAAAGAAAACCAAACGAAAAAATTATATGCAGAAGACATTCCATCAGTACGTATCGATTTCGGTCCAGATGGTGTTCAAGTAATTAAACCAATATCGGTACAGTTCCGAGCTTCCCGTGTGAACTATATAGAGCTGTAAAACTATTTTCCTATCTGTCGTGCCTGCGACATTAGCAGCTTTCCTGCCATTGTTTAATAAATTACATTAAGTTAAAGAGTATTAACAACTCTGTATACTTCCAAGTCGATTGAGAGCGTCCGGTCTGCAGCAAGTGCAAAAGGCAACTGATGGAAATCCGACAACTGACGAAACACGAAGTTTGCCGAGCGACATTAAGTAAATAGAACTACAGTACTATTTTCTACCCGCGACTTTGTCCTCGTCACACTCGGCAATACCATAACTTTGCATGAGTGAAAAAATTTTTGGAATCGAATCAATAGTTCCGAAAATTACCACTTCATGCAAACTCACAAATACTTCTTTTTATTAACCGACTTCCAAAAAGGAGGAGGTTATATGTTCGTCGCGTATGTTTGTTTTTTTTTCATGTATGTTCACCGATTTCTCCGTCAATTGTGGACCGATTTTGAAAATTCTTTTTTTGTTTGAAAGGGTATGCTCTCGAATTGGTCCCATATAAATTTTATTAACTTTGCTTGGATAGTTTTTGAGTTAGCTACAAAATACGTATTTTTTTCCCCACTTAATATGTAGATGATATGATAAGTTTCTGTCACTGGTAGCAGGTAGTGGTATTCGAATGTATGTGGGGTAGGTACCACAACTAAAAAGTGAAAAATAAAAACTTTTTACAAAAAAAAAACAACCGACTAAAAAAAAACACTACAAAGTGAAAAATAACTTTAATTTCGGAAGTCGGTGACAAAGAACGAAAATTAAAAACCAAAGACACCGACTTCCGAAATTAAAGTTATTTTTCACTTTGTAGTGTTTTTTTTAAGTCGGTTGTTTTTTTTTTGTAAAAAGTTTTTTAATATTAGTATTGATTAAACCTACAGCGATCAGTAATGTCTGTTCAATCCTACAACTCCCTCTTATCTTAAAGAACGTTTCAAGTTCCTTCATGACACACATAATAGGTATCTGAGGTCATCGGAAAATTTGAGACTAGAGATGCCGATGCATTCCACCGGCTTTTATGACAAATCTTTTAAGGTTCAAGCAGTACGGTTATCGAATGCCTTGCCCGTGTCGATAAGGCGTGCTCAATCTCTGTCCACTTTTAAAATTTTGGTAAAAAAACACTTTCTGTCTCCTTAAACATCGTCATTACATATAGTTCCTTGCTCTTGTTTCATGTTTATAATGTTATGTATATCTATCTAATATAATATATAGGTAATTATACGCTTTATGTATCTGTGTATCTGTTGTATATGTAAATGGTACACCACTGACTGCCTGCAGTATTGTCCCTCCTTTTCCATTTAAATCCATCCAAAGGTTGTCTGTAAAAGATCGCTTTTAGCGATAAGACCGCCCATTGTGTCACCCAATGTATGTCTGTAATTTTTATGGTGTACATAATAAAGAATATTCTATCTATCTATCTAATTTCTAAGTAGGTAATGAAGCACTTACATCTTGCCTTCGACTGACGCGAGTCTGAAAAATAATAAAAAGTACAATTTACATGTTAAGTGTTAGGCGGGTTTCACAGTTGTCCGGGAGACCCGTGCGGGCCGCCCGCACAGGTTCCCCGAACGAAAACATACGTGAGGCGCTATAACATTGTTTCACAGCGACGCGGATTGGTCCGTACGCGACTCGCTCTGGGTTGAGACCGTACGAAGCTAGCAACCGTATTATACTAACTCCCTCGTTTCAGAGCATTGCGAGCGCTACCCGTACGGGTCTCCCATGTGCGGGTGGCCTGTGCGGGTCACCCGGACAGTTGTGAAACCAGCTTACAGTATACAGCTTCTCGAAGGACGCCGGAGTAATAGGCCTGTAGACCTACGACCTTCACTCTTGGACATAGGCCTCCCCCAAGCATCGCCATTTCGACCGGTTCTGTGCTTCTCACATCCAGCGGATTACTGCGGCCTTCACAAGATCGTCGGTCTACCTTGCTAGGCCTTCCAACGCCACATCTTCCAATACGCAGTCGCTAATCCAGAACCTTTTGGCCTCATCAGCCAGTTACCCTGGTTTTCTTACGGATCTCTTCAATTCTGATTCGATCACGTACGGAAACTCCAAACAGACCTTTGAGTTTGTATAATCTGCATGGTCCTCACAGTCATGATCCGACCAAGATTATGTCTGGACTGATCTATTATGTCCCTGTATAAAAAGTCTAGATAGACTCCCCTTTTAAAGTTATTTTTCGAAAAAATCGGGCGGGCACATGGGCGACATTATATTTAATCTTCAAATATTGCTAATTTAATAGTATAGGATAATTCTCAACAGCTTCCATTTCTTTATTTCAATCAGTTGGTGCTGCTTCGAGAGAAGTATCACCGTAGTACTACTTAGGTAGTAGAGCTCACCCGTAGTCCGTTGGGCAGGTACTTGCCAACCCCGTGGTACTCGTGGCCTTTGGGTATCAAAACTTGGCGCGTTCTGGTCACGTAGTTCTCCGCCAAGAATGTCGTCTCAATCATGTCATCTGAAAATTTAGTTTGATTCAATATTATTTTCCTAAAACCGGCCAAGAGCGTGTCAGACTACGCACACTGAAAGATTCTGTAGTTGGAATGAATTTATCCCAAGGACAAACTTTTAACATTGTAGTTGAAAAACATGTTCTCCCTGCAAATATAAGTTTGTAATCACAATATTGGGAGATTTACCATGTCATTTTAAGACCATAGGTTCTTATATTCTATACTGTTTTCTGTGTTTTTTCAAAATTTTAGGCTCTGTAGTTTTGGAGATAAGATGGTGGGAATGGTCAATTTTCATTTATTTTGTTGAATATCTTAATATTGCTTTAAGTATTTATTTTAAAACTATTTAAAAAAATATATTTGAGGTCCTCACAACAAGCCCTTTCATTTAATATGTCACACGGTAGAGTTTGCAAAACTTTATTTTTTTATTTTACAATTTGCCCCCGAAAGGTGACCCTTGTTTTAAAAATTCATTTATTATTCCAAATTTAAATTTTTAGTTTAATTTATTTACTATTAAATGTTGGAAGTCAATTCGTAGGCTACAAGGTTGTGTCTTTATAAGTCCTGTGTAAAACCACTAACTCCCAAAATACAAGCTTGACTAAGTTTGGGAGTTGGTATATCATTAATACTTGCTTCTGTAACAACCATCAAACACCTTAAAAATTGTACTTCATAGATTAAGTTTTTGTTGTACTTTGAGAGTGAAATAAATTTATTTATTTTATTAAGCTATTGCATAGCTTTTATCGCGGGCTTTGAGCGCGGCGACCGAATCAAGAAATTCCGTAACGTAACGAAAATAAAACCTAACACCCCCCACTCCGCCTACCAGGTAATGACGGTTTAACATATTTGCCACGGTCAATAAGAAACCGATCGGTCTCGAGGTACGACGGTGGGTCGACATTTCTTGTTCTCGGGTTCGATCCCGGCCACAGAGATTTATTTTTGTATTTGTTTGTTCAAAGATATTTTATTGCATGTTGTTTACATTTATTTTGTTTTTCATTATTATGGTTAATTTTCCGTTAAAGATTTTGTTAGTTTTTCGTTTCCGATGAAGATTTGTAGTTGTTAAGGTGTTAGTTTGTATTTAGATTTTAAATTTAAATTGTTTGTGCCACCTATGTTCTTCTTTCATTAGGTAGTCAGTTTGCTTGGAACCCCGGTCATCACGCTGTCATGGGAACGTAATTTTTGTTTTATGTCAACACGTCATCATTCCAAGTGTAGCGTTGACAAATAGGAAGTATGGAGGTTACAAATGCTATGCAATAGCTTTACCGCGGCAGTCCCCGAGTGCCACACGTTTTTTTTTAATTTTTTTTCGTTACACGTCATTGTTTGGGTCACAGAAATTGATGTGTTTACCAAATTTCAACTTAATCGGTTCATTAGATTCGGAGCAAATTGGCTGTGACAGACAAACAGACAGACACACGAGTGGTCCTATAGGTTCCATTTTTCCCTTTGAAGTACCGAACCCTCAAAATCTGCTTCTTTTTTGTATTTTTGTTCAACTTTATTGTGTCCCAGTGTCCCACTGCTGGGCTAAAGTCTCCTATTTTTCCTTCCAAACCTGGAATGTCTTGTGCGATCTCTGGCCATGTTGGCCCAGCAAACATTATCTATCAGATTGTCACACTATCTTCGCCGTTGTCTACCTCGACGGGTATGTTCTCAGGCGTCCAGTGAGTGACGATCTATGATCGTCTCTCTGGGTGCATTCGTGTGACGTGTCCGGCTCACTCCCACTTCAGCCTGGCTGTTTTTGTCTCCGACATCCGCTACTTGTGCTATGGAGCGCTGGGTGGTGTTTCTAACGCGATCTGTTCGCTTGACCCGTCATTCCGACCTCGCCGCTGAGGTCCTTTGCGATCTCGACCGCCGCGCCCCCGAGTAAATAATATTCCCCCCCGACCCTTGCTCGAAAACGAGGTGCCAGCAGTTGTTGCAGCTGTGCACGTAGCTTTAAATTCCCCGATTAATAATAATGATCAAAACCTTTTGATCCAGCCTGTCTCATCTTTTGATGTCCTCTCTCCGGTTAACGCCCTAAGCCGAGGCTCGTACCCCACAGGGGGTGCCCTTAGCGAGCGTTTACCCTAGCTTTTTAGCTTAGTTTAATGTGTGCCCTGGCATTAAGTGTAGCAGCTTAAGGCAGCCACAGGATTGACCGGTTAAATAGTCATGGTCTCAGAGACCAACTATGAGATGCCCTACAGAAAAAAAAAACAATGTTCGCTTGCACTTTCTTGCGTGCCGACGCGTCTGATTGGCCACATGTCAAACAGATAGCGCCCTGACATACGCGCCCCCCTGACGCGAGGCGAACCCTGCCCTGCGACCTGATTGCAGACGACGACCCCATTGCTCCAAATTGACGCTTCGAGTAAGCTGCACTCAGGTTACACGCGGCGTACTCGACTGAAATTACTCAACAGATGTACACATACATCTGTTTGGCGGTGTGTTCTAGGTAATATAGGCATACCGCGTAACTGACCACAGACAACCTTAACTATACACGCATCCACATAATCATGTGTCGACGCGGCGCGGGCGTGCCAAGCGTCACACACAGGCACTGAGCAGCCCTACACAATAATACTAGCTGCTCACACACACATGACAGTCTCCCCCTCAATATGTAAACGGCTAGATCTGTGGGCAGGGCGAGGGAGGGCTACATGCCTCCCCGTAGGCGCGTCAAGTCAACATCTCCGTCGCTGGTCGTCCTCCGCTGGGCTTCTCCCAGGAAACTGGAAGTGTCACCTGGCAAGGACAGACCTGAAGAAGACTGACCAGACAGAAGGGTTTCGTGAAGAAAGCGACGCATCTATAAGCGTCGTGGCGCTCCTACGGAATTACTTAGAGCAACCAAACACACAAGTGCGACTTAAGCCCCGCACTAGGCAAACAAAATGAGGGGCCCGCATTAGCGGGTCACAGTATAGCCGCGGCGAGGGGCGAAGCCCGCGTTGTGACATCTAAAGAGTTCGCTTGCACCTATTATGCTGCGCTCCATTGCCCGTTGGCAAATCTTTAGTTTAGACTTCTGTTGTTCAGTGAAGTTTTGTTAAGTAATTAAATAATATAATGCAACGTACGTACCGGGAACAGCTAAAATATAACAATAAATTAATCAAGACTGCAAATAAAATCAACAAAAACAAAAGAGTCAATTTAATAAAATACTTACGGGGTACGATTTCTGTAAATGATAAAAGAATTAGTGATTAATCTATTTCAAAAGTTAATTTACATTACAAAACATTACGTCTTGTTTCCCCGAAGGGTTAGGCAGAGGTGTACGCATGGTACACCAACACTTCGCCAGTTATGTTTAAGTCTCATGTAATAGGGGACGAGCATATTGCCATCAACTGACGATACATTTAGAAGAATTACCCATTAAAGTTTTTAAGAAAAAGTTAACAAAACTGCTACTGGACATGTGTTACTACGCAATTAAAGATTTTGTTGATGACAAAACTTTCTATTAGTGGTGTTTAGACTGTTTTCTTTGTGATTTAATTTTAATGACATTTCTATCTTTAGCTTTATTGTAATAAAACATTATTATTTTTTTGTCATTTTTTAATTCTTTTATTTAAGTATTGACATTTGTAATTGAATCTATTGACATTTGTGATAAAATTTATTTTCATTTTAAATTTAATTTATTATTTATTAAAATTAGTTGACACTTGTAATCGAATTTTATAAACTTTTTTTTTTAGTTTAATTTGTTGACATTTGTACCTAATTCTGAATGTTTTTTTTTTTGAATAATATATGTATTTTTAACAAAGAATAGTAATGTTACTTAGTGAATGGAATCCTTTTTTGTTTTCTTTGTATTTTATTCTTTTTATGATTGTTTATGTTTTGTTTTTTTTTTGTGTAGTGAATGTATTACATTAAATAATTTTGCATGCCGTAAGGCAAAATATATCGGGACTCTCATCAAAATAACCATCATATATGTATACCTACATTATTGGCAAATAAATGATTTCTAACTGGGTGGGTGCAATACTCAGACTTCGGGCTGCTAATAAGAAATTCCAGATAGAAAATCCCCATAACACTTCGCCCTACCTAGGAATCGGGGACCCAGGAACTCATGCTCAGCAGTAGCGCTTGCAACCACTATACCAACAGGGCAGTTATCTACATTACTTGTAATAGAAAAGGTATTTCTGCAGGAAAAAAATTCCTTATAACATATAGGATATACAACTGGTTTTTTCCCACGGTTTTGTCCGCGTGTATGTATGTCGGAATACATGTGTGTCTTTGTGTCGCGTCGCGTGTCGCGCTACAGGCGCGACACGCGATATGTAGGAGCCTTTAGTCTCGATCCCACGGGAATATCAGGATAAAAAGAATCCTATGTCCTAATCCAGGTTGTGATCTACCCATGTGCCAAATGTTATCCAAATCCGTTCAGCCGTTTTAGCGTAAAAGCTTAACAAACAAACAAACTCACTTTCGCATTTTTATTATTAGTTAGGATAAAAATATATAAATTAAATATAGTTAGGATATATATAATGTGTAAAAAAAACCCTGTCCGATCCATATATACGTGACAATTTTCAGGAAAATAAATTAATACCCCCATTTTTTTTTCAAAAGCGTATTTTATCAGGGTTAATTCATGGGGCGCGGGCCGCTGTCGTTCAGCGGGAGTCTAGTTTTTTTTTTTTGGGTTGGAAATTATCAAATAACTTCTCCCGCTCTGGGTGGAGCGGGAGGGCGTGTCAGACTCTTACTGACTTAAATGTTTACTTTTGGGATCGGACAGGGTTTTTTTTCACACAATGGTGCCGATTCCCTTGTTCACAAACTAAACTAAATTTAAGTTCAGTGTATCTTTTTCTTTCTATTTCATTAAGAAAAGGACAGAAAATAAATTTTAGTTTAATCCTGTCAAATTAATCAGCGCTTGACGTAAATTGACGTAATTTTAGTAGGCAAGTTTTTAATCACGTCTAAACTTGTATGGAATAGTGACAGGCGCTGATTAATTTGACAGGACTAAACTAAAATTTATCTTCTGTTCTTTTCTTAAAGAAATATAAAGAAAAAGAAGCACTGAACTTAAATTAGTTTAGTTTGTGAACAAGGGAATCGACACCATTGTATAATAATTAGGATTATAAATTCTAAAGTAACTTTGCCTGTCTGTCTGTCTGTATGCTATAAAATGGATTAACACTTTCTGACCTCCACGCGGGTGAAGCCGCGGAAGCGCAAAAGCTAGTATATAATATGGAATTATATAATATAATATAAATACAATATTATAAAGAATATATAGGTAGTAAGCATGGAGTATGGATTGTTCTGTATATGTCACTGAACTCCTCCTAAACGGCTGGACTGATTTTGATGGATGGCTTAAATTCACAATTGGGCTCGGTAGGTGGCGCTCTTTGGGTAGAACGTTTGTCAGGTCCGCTAGTTAAGTATAATTATATGATTAATCTTACCTTCCCCTAAAACGAAAAAACACAATTGTATAATTATTCTGGTAAAAAACAAATAATTTTTTTATTCAGAATGGCTTATTTTTTAACTCGACAAAACAAACTACTCACTTGAAATTTCTGTCAGAGAAAGAATGAAAAAGAAACAAATTATTTTTGATAATTCAAAAATTAAAACCAAAATGTGTAAGCTTAATAATTTTTATTTTACCGCAATCAGTGTCTGAAAAATAAAATATATTTAATTTAAAACAAAAAAAATTGTGGTTAAAGAATCTTTATATAGGTACTCAAAGGTTTACTACTTTACTTAATAAGAAATATTTTAACTATATACTTAATTATCGTAAATAACAAGACATTGAAGGTAGCAGCAAAAGATTCATGCGAAACAATAGTAGATTGTTATACGAGGGGCTAAAATAACCCATTGTAACGAGGTAGTTTTACTAGAAATAGAAACCGAGTTATAATGGGTTTTAGCGCCGTGTGTTACACTCTACTTTTCACTACGATTGCGAGAAAATAGAATAATCCAATACAATATTAAATAGTTTATTTTATTTAAATGTACAATTTGTACAATTCTGGATATTTAACGAGATGTTTTTTCCGGCAACTTAATTTCAGTCCTTTGTGAAGATGTTCTCACTAGATGATGACATTTTCACTGTTGTAAATTATATTACGGTCACCAATTCAATTCGTAATTAGAGAAAAATTCCAAAGATGTCGCGCCAATGCCTTTTTTATTTCTTCTGCAGCCGCAACGCAATGCACGCATTCTACCGAAGAGATAGCCGCATTTAGTTCCATTTTCAAAAATAAAATGTTCTTCTTTTTTTTGTGAACCAGTAATAAGTCGAGTCCATAATCATGATTATATTCTACATAAGAATAAAGACTTTTTCGTTTTTCAAGGCTCGTTGGAACAGACAAAAATTAAAAAGAAATTACTTTTTCCCCTAGAGCAAGAAATGCTATTTTTTCCCCGCTCTGGTACTTTACAATGACGGCCTTTTTGAGCAAGAGGAGTGAAAATTCTATTGTGTCTCGTTAATGACAGTTGAAAGGAAAACAATAATAATCATTTACGATACAGAGAGGTCTTACTTAACCCTGCTTCGGTGTTAGTTTTAAAAATTAGCTCCGAGTGGAGTTTTTTATCTTTTTTGTTATTTATTTTGATGAATTTATTATAGTAATAAGTAAGTATATTTGTTTTATAATCATTAATTTGGTTTCGGAGTATTTTTTTTTAAATTAGATTTTTATTAGTTTATTTTGTATTTTTTGGGTGCAGTTTAAGTTATTTTTGGCTGCGCTACCCCATATTTCTATCAAAAAAGGATTGTGTGGTTTTATGAAACCACGGTAAAAGTGAAACTTCTATAGGCGCCGCCATATTGGCCTTGGCTGCTCTGACGAGCACCTTTCATTTTATCCCTACTCCGCAGCCGACCGTCACGCGACATGCAACACACAGACGAAAAAGTTTGAGACGATGTAATAAAAGTTTCACTTTAATAATCTAGATTCATAGCTGTGACCACCACTCTCTCCGCTTGGATATCGAACAATGTCGAAGCATCATCCTTTCTCAAGTAGTTGTGGAAGGTAATGGAATGTGGGTTGCTCAATTGAAAAGTTGCAGTTAATTTCAACTCTAGACATTAAGGGATCTCGAGTACTAGCCGGCCACGACTCCGGCTAGTTATGGCCGTCTAGTGGTATTGTATGGTCTGCGTCTAGTTGGCCGTTGCGACCTTGGTCCTGGTCGTGGCCGTCTAACCCGTGAGATCTCTATAGCCAGCGATACACGATGCCGGCAACATTACGTGTATAGTAATAATTATATCGCCGCCCCCGCAGAATAAACGCGTAAGTGCTATTGAGGCGGTTTTGATGTTAATCCATATTCGTTATGTATAGGTCAAAATATATCACCTCAATTTTTTCCAGATTTTTACATCAATTACTTACGAAGTTATATACACACGATATACCGTAACATAATGTTATAATTCCGACCTTGATGATATAAAAACTTAATTACCCATTACATTATCAGAATTTTTTCGACTGCACCAGAATAAACGCGTAATAGCCCATTAACGGTATCACTGTACTGCGAAAAACGCAAGTAATATTACATTGCAACACAAAAAAAAAAAACAATAGTTGATAAGAAAAAATAACTCACAGTAACATTAACGTTAAAAAAAAAACTAAAACATTTCTGTAAAATGTTTTTTTATCAATGACTTATAAACAGTACCTGTTTAACACTTAACATTAATTAGATTATCTACAAAAAAAAATAATCTTTTAAACGACGTAAAAAACAAACTTCTATTCGGTGTAGTCATAAAGTTATGGATCAATTTAGGTTTTTTATTTTTCCTGTAAAATTGACTTTTTACACTTGCGCGTTTATTCTGCGGGGGCGGCGATATAAGGTTTTTAATATGTATTAGTTTATTATTGTATAAGATTATTTTGTGTATTCTATCTATGGGCCTTAGTTGCCTGATAATAAAATGATTATTATTATAAGCTAAAATATTGGATAGGATACTTGCCTCCAGCTGAAAATAGAAAATATTGGTTATTTTCATTCATTGTTTTAAAAATTCAAAAATGTTTTTTTTTTTTTTTGGTTAAGTACATCATTTCATTAGAACGAAGGTGTGGTTACTACTAGCTCGCCGTCCGATAAGGAGCAGGCCCGGGTCGACGGCGCGTTGTGTTCCACGCGCGCCTCAAAGAGATGTCAGCAGAACTGACGGGGTCCGCTAGGGCCAATGCCTGCCGGGGGTGCGAAGAAAACCGAAAGGGAGATCGTGGCCCCCAGCAACAGGTGGGTTTTAGTCAGTAAGAGTTTGACATGCCCTCCTGCTCCGCCTAGAGCGGGAGAAGTTATTTGATAAATTACCCACCCAAAAAAAATGGGTGGTTCTTTCTACTCGCATTCATTTACTGACTTCATTTTAGAGGCAATGCAAAGAAAAAGATTTTCGACAACTTACTGTAGTCAGCTGAAATAATAATATGAAAAAAACCATTAAAAGGAGAATACTTGACAGCCAAATAAAACTTAAAGAAGCGTTGCAGATGCGACGTCATCTCGGACACAGCACAGCTAACAGCATGTGCATCCAAACCCTTTAAACGGGAACATAGTAACCTTGATCGGCAGTAATAGGTATGGAAGTAATTCTTCCATTCATTACAAACCGAGACTCCTCCGTGCCTCGGAAAGCACGTTTTAAGACGCAGATATATGCCAGTGACCTTGAGTGGTTAACTTGCGTGTTCTGTACTGAGCTCACGCAACGCGTCGTACGTCCAGCCAGTAATAGGACTCGCCCATCAAGGAGCGCTGTCCCAAATGAGACGTATTATTAATTTATAACACACAAAACAAAAAATATTTTAATAAAACACGTATACTAAAAGATCAATAATTAAATTACCTTTAAAATAGCGAAGGTTTCATAAAAATACGCTTGATAGATTTTGCGTGATTTTCAGTTTTTTATCCGCGTTAGACATAACTTTACAAATTAATTTCACTATGTAAATTATGTAATATAAACATAATCCAAAATATGGCTATATTAAAATATTAAAAAAATGCTCTAATTTAACACATATTTTTTTCCAAATCGTTAACCGTACTCGTTTAGACGTGATCTTCATTATAAAACTCGGTTATTGTCACCTTAAGCAGTTGGTTCTGGCTGTCATTCGTAGATCTTTGACAGGCGTTACGGGCAGTCAGAAGCCCAAAAGCCCGACAACCAGTCCTGCCAAGGGGTATCGTGTTACCCAGTAACTTGGTTGTGGAGGTCAGATACGCAGTCACTCCATATCAAATTCAGCTGCATCTGGTTAGCCTGGAAGTCGACCCCAACATAGTTGGGAAAAGGCTAGGCAGATGATCAGCTTCACGAAGAGCTGTATTGCTAGATATGAGACAGAGGATATAGCCATATTTTGATAACATCTCTTGCGGGGCGGTTAAGCTCGGCCGCTTATGCTGTTAGAAAGATAAGACAGTTAACAGATGTAGAAACCGCGCGTTTGGTCTATTTTAGCTACTTCCACAGCATTATGTCATATGGCATTTTACTGTGGGGTCGGGCTGCTGACATTGAATCCATCTTTATTTTGCAAAAGAGAGCTGTCAGAGCCATTTATAATCTACGTCGCTGCGAATCTCTCAGGGAACTTTTTAAAAGGATTAATATTATGACGGTACCTTGCCAATTCATTTATGAAAATATTATGTATATAAGGAAAAATCCAAATCTCTTTAATAAAATAAGTGATAGACATAATTTTAATACTAGAAATAAAGATAAACTAGATCAACCATTTTTCAGATTATCTAAAGTACATACATCTTTTATGGGCTGCTGTGTTAAATGTTACAACAAAATACCTTGTGACATATTGCAATTAAATGAAAGAAAATTTAAAACTCATATTAAAAGTACACTTTGTAAACAAGCATATTACAAATTAGAGAATTATATCCAAGATAAGAGTGCTTGGAAACATGCTGGTCCTGCTCCATAGGACAATTTAGAATCAAGCCAAAATCAAACTGGTTGCTAATTTAATTGTAAAAATTATTATTTTGTGTTTTATGGGATTGATTTTACATTCTGTGATTACTTCCTTACACACTGACTTATTAATTACAAAATTTTAGGAAAATCGTCTACTTTTACAATGTTTGTAAATATGTGAATGTGTGTGTGTGTGTGTGTGTGTGAGATTAAATTATCTGTCGTTGCTTCATTTTTAATTCTTTTTACCTATTGTGGTATAGTAATTTTATTCTAGGTGCATCGTCTTCACATATAATAATTATTTAACTAATGTACGTACATAGTAAAACATTTCAAAAGAGTAACGGTGGAGTTTCTTGCCCATTTTTAGGGTTCCGTAGTAAACAAGGAACCCTTATAGTTTCGTCATGTCCGTCTGTCTGTCTGTCTGTCTATCTGTCTGTCTGTCTGTCTGTCCGCGGTCTAGCTCCGAGACCCTTAGTACTAGAAAGTTGTAATTTGGCATAGGTATACATATTAATTACGCCAACAAAGTGGTAAAACAAAATTATGAAAAACATTTTTTTTTCTCTCATACACGTAAAGTGGTAATGTTTATTTTTTTATTTTTTTACCCCATGGTAGGGGTATCGATGGAAAGGTCCTTCAAAAATATTGCGAGTTTGTGAAAACCATTTTTGGATTCAGGGATTTGTTTGCGAAATATTAGGCTTTAAAGTGCTAATTTTTGTTAGAGTCAAGTGTCCCCCCCCCCCCTGCCGGCTAAATGGTTAGTTTTGGGTATGTGAAAAAAATCACAACAGTAGCTTATATAACGAAATTAAAAGGAAAACTATCACAGCTAAATAGGCTCTACAGGTTAACGAGTAATAATCGACCAACTTAATTTTGCAGTTGCAAAAACATGTTTTTCCATACATTCCGTATGGGAGAACATATTTTTCAACTACAAAGTTAAGTTTGTTTTTGGGATAAATTCATCCCAACTACGGAACCCTTCATTGTGCGTGGTCCGACACGCACTTGGCCGGTTTTTCTCCATACGAAAACTACCTTTTGAAAGGGGCGACTAGAATAAATTTTATTATTTTGTAATTTTTGACGTTCAAAAGTGCCATACATGGGCCTATTTGAAATAAATGATTTGACTGTTGACTTACGCCACAGTTCGATGGCCGGCGAGGCTTGGTCGGGTCCGGGCAAGCTGAAGATGTAGCCCACCTGGCAGGGGTTCCAGTGGTCGCACACCTCGCGGTCTGGGTCCAAGTCCGACACAAACTTGTACGACTGCGGGAAAAGGGACCGTTATGAATTACAGCCGATCTATTCTGTAGGAAACTCGCCATCAAAACTTTGGTGAAGTAAGTTGTTATTCCACTTGATACTTGGGATTGACATTAGTGACAGCTCACTTCACACGGTGTAAGAAGCACAAACGAAACCGAATAGCAAATATTTGCCTATCATTAACCGACTTCCAAAAAGGAGGAGGTTATATGTTCGTCGCGTATGTTTGTTTTTTTTTTTTTTTTATGTATGTCCACCGATTTCTCCGTCAATTGTGGACCGATTTTGAAAATTTTTTTTTTTTTGAAAGGGTGTGCTCTCGAATTGGTCCCATATAAATTTTATTAACTTTGCTTTGATAGTTTTTGAGTTAGCTACAAAATACGTATTTTTTTCCCACTTAGTATGTAGATGATATGATAAGTTTCTGTCACTGGTAGCAGGTAGTGGTATTTGAATGTGTGTGGGGTAGGTACCACAACTAAAAAGTGAAAAATAAAAACTTTTTACAAAAAAAAAACAACCGACCTCCAAAAAAAACACTACAAAGTGAAAAATAACTTTAATTTCGAAAGTCGGTGGCAAAAAACGAAAATACAAAACACAAGACACCGACTTCCGAAATTAAAGTTATTTTTCACTTTGTAGTGTTTTTTTTGGAGGTCGGTTGTTTTTTTTTTGTAAAAAGTTTTTGTGATAACTGTTGTATCAGGCAACACTTGGGGAGTTTGGGCACATTCGTAGGGATGAGTCGTTAAGAGGCGACACGGCTGGCAACTACAAATCGAGATGTTTGCAAAATTCAATTCCAAGCACGTTGCGCTAGTGTGAGTGCCTGTCGGAGCGATATACACCTACAGTGAGCAATACTACCACGCACACATTGACAATTATTGCTTGATGCGATAGTACTACTAGCTTTCGAAAATTTATGATAAATTTAGATGTGTTCCGTAATACAAAAAAATTATGAATGAAAACTTAATGTATTTCCATTTTTTTTCGATAATTTGTAACTTGATAACATAAACTATGCTTCTGCGGAAACAATAATACAAATATTGTTGTTTATAATACAGAAAAAACAATATGTTACGAGGCCAACCTGCAAGCTCAGCATATCTTACCGACAAAGTGACCGATCGCATTACGACACCGCGCTTCCCACGTCACCAACTATTGTCATCGTCTTTCTTTACCTAACTTCGGTGGGAATGGACACTATTATATCAAACCTAATTAATAAGAAACCTATTTTATAATTTTAAAGTTAAATTTATGAACTTTATAATACATTTCGAAACCTAAAAGGACTTACTTATTGAAGAGTTTCCCGACACACGCCCCCACACATATCTGGCGCAGTCGGTAGCTCGTCACAGACTTAAGGTGTGGTGATGTGAAATACTTAAAAATCAGGAAATCGCCGCATCAACCGTCTAGACGAAGAACCTATTGGAGGCCTGTCGAGGAAGCTGTTGCTACGGAGATTGGGACATCCAAAAATAGATGAAACAACGCTTGCCAGCAATGCTACTCATGTAAGTACATAAGTCCTAGTATTGGTTGTTATATTTTTAACGCAGGGTACTATAATTTTCCAAAATTTTTCACCCACGTAGTAATAGGGACCTTAGTCTTAGTAGGCGCAATCAACTCCGCATCGCGCGAAGTGACGCCTTTCGTAATTTAGAAGTTATAACAGAAAATTTAGAAACCATGATGGAATCGAGTAGTAGTTCTACATTCGACATGAATCAGATAGATTTATCAGATAAGATTTATAAATCACTTAGACTAGTTCCGGAATTTGACGGAAATCCTAATGTTTTAACTAGATTTTTGAACTTGTGCGATCAGTTAGTGCTCACTTATATCAGTCCAGAACCAGGACGTCAGCTTTCGAACTTATCTTTGATCAATGGGATTTTAAACAAGATTACTGGTAATGCTGCACGTACTTTGGCAACTAACGGAATTCCTAGTGACTGGAATGGTATAAGATCAACCTTAATTAATACATTCTCAGATCACAGAGATGAATCGTCGTTGTATACTGATCTTTCTCTCTTAGTTCAGGGAACCGATACCATACAATTATTTTACGAAAAAGTTCAACATTTATTGTGCACAATTATGACGTACATTGAATTACACGAATCTATAAAAACTACCATAGAATCCAAACGAACTCTTTATAAAAAACTAGCTTTACAGAGTTTTTTGAAAGGCTTAGAAGAACCATTGGGTTCTAGGATAAGATGTATGAGACCATCAACCCTTGAAAGCGCTCTTGAATACGCTCAAGACGAATTAAATATACTATATCTACAGAAAAGAAATAAAATAGTACCATCAAAAGAAAAACTCCAAAATTTTGAGCAGGTTAATCCATCTACTTCTTGGTCACACCCTAATTTTCGTTCGGTTAGGCCAGAAAATCAAAATTCTACATTTCAAATATACTCAAGACCTCAAATCCAGCCTTTCGTATTTCAATATCCACCACAATATCATGCACGACCAGATCAATTCAGACAACCCTATCCGAGACCTACAAAGACTCAACAAATGTTTAGAGCACCCCCTACCAACATGTCAACTGGATTTCGAATCCCATTACGTCAAGCAACCCAGAACAATTATCCAAAACCTATGAGTGGCATTAGTTACCCCGTCGCGCGTACTCTGCCACCCACGAACTACAATGACAGACGCAGTTTGGCGCCGATTAATATTCCACAGGTTAAAGAGGCGAACTTCAACGAATCTTTTAACGATAATTATTGCTACTATGATTGCAATATCCAGACCACTGATGTTACTGATACAAATACAAATTACCCTAACGATTTTTTGACCGACCTTGACGTTGACAATCAAACTTTTGATGTCCAAAACCATCAGAGTTCAAATTTTTACCCAACCTTGGAGAAAACTGCCCCCGAATAGAACTAAATTTGCATAGCAAACGCCATTTACCTTATATTCAAATAAATGATCCACCAATAAAACTTTTAATCGACACCGGAGCAAATGAGTCCTTTATAAGCCCGGAAGCTTACGAAAAATTTTACCCGAATATCCAACTTAACTATGAACCTTTTTTGGTCACAAATACCCACGTGACTACCCAAAATTATTACTCGTTAACTGTGCCTTGTTTCGATGAAGTGAAAGATAAAATCCCGATAAAATTATACCTATATAAATTTCACAATTTCTTTGATGGGTTGATAGGTTGCGAACAATTAAAAAAATGGAACGCGAAAATCGACCTTGCCACGCACACGTTAGAGACTAAATTCGCGAAAATTCCCATAATTTTATATAATCCCGGATGCATAAACTCTTGTCAAATTACTATACCTGCACAAACTACTCAGTTAATCAAGGTGCCTACTAATATTGCTCAAGGAGACATTTACATTGAAGAACAATCAATTTCTGATTGCTACATCAGCGAATGCTTATCATCCGCTGAAAATAATCATACTAATGTACAAATTTCAAATCCCACGGATAAAGACATTGTAATTTCTATAACAAAACCTATCTTCGCACATATTTTTAACGAACAAACAATTCCAGTAACTCAAGCATTAGACACGACCGTGAATACCGATATGCGAACTCAGCAAGTCTTATCGCATTTGCGCGTAGAACATTTAAACGCAGAAGAGACAGCTAATTTAATTAATCTTTGCAAAGAATATGCCGACGTATTTTATCTCGAAAATGAACCATTAACCTTTACTAACGAAATCAAACATCATATCAGAACCGTAGACGATAAGCCGGTATACAGTAAAAGCTACAGATACCCTTACGTACATAAGAAAGAAGTACAAAACCAAATAGAATCGATGCTACACCAAGGTATTATTCAACCATCTTCATCGCCTTGGAACGCCCCAATATGGATAGTGCCAAAAAAAAGTGACGCGTCTGGCAAAGTTAAGTGGCGCTTAGTCATTGACTTTCGCCAACTCAATGCAAAAACCATTAATGATAAATATCCGATCCCGAACATTAATGATATTTTAGACAAGTTAGGCAGATGTTTATACTTTTCGACACTAGATTTAAAATCTGGATTTCTACAAATTCAGCTAAATCCGTCCGATATTCCGAAAACGGCATTTAGTGTAGAACAAGGCCATTTTGAATACGTTAGAATGCCAATGGGATTAAAAAATTCTCCGGCTACATTTCAACGCGTGATGGACAATATCCTTCGCGGATTACCAAATTGTACCACATACATGGACGATATTTTGGTATTTTCGACGTCCTTGCAAGAACATATAGTTAATTTACGCGCCATATTGGAACGTCTCAGAAATTCAAATTTAAAAATTCAGATGGATAAGTCGGAATTTCTCAAACACGAAACGCCCTATCTTGGTCATATAATTACTACAGACGGCGTGAAACCAAACCCGGATAAAATATCAGCTGTTGTAAATTATCCGATTCCGAAAACCCCTAAGCAGATTAAAGCATTCTTAGGTTTACTTGGTTATTATAGACGTTTTATACCGAATTTCGCACGTGTCACTAAACCCTTTACGTCATGTCTAAAAAAAGGCGCAAAAATTAATTTGACTCCAGAATACCTGACCTGCTTTGAACACTGTAAAACTCTTCTTACAAATGACCCTATTCTAACATATCCAGATTTTAGTAAAGAATTTATGTTAACCACAGATGCCTCAAACGTGGCCTTGGGAGCAATACTTTCTCAAGGACCTATCGGTTCTGACAAACCCATAGCCTACGCGTCTAGAACTCTAAACGATAGCGAAATTAATTACTCCACAATCGAGAAAGAGTTACTCGCAATAGTTTGGGCCACAAAATATTTCAGGCCTTACCTTTTCGGCAGAGAATTTAAAATAATAACCGATCATAAACCTTTAATCTGGCTTATGAATCTTAAAGAACCAGGTTCACGCCTCACGAGATGGAGACTGAGGTTAGCAGAATATGATTATACTATTGTTCATAAAAAAGGTAAAATGAATACTAATGCGGATGCTTTGTCACGTATTCAAATCAACCAAAATGAAACTATGTCCTTGTTCGTTAACCAGTCTGAAACGTCAAACTCTGATACATCTTCTACATTAACTGCTGAAGGTAATAATAACCCAAAACAATCATCGTCCACGCTCACTGCTAGCCCGATACATTCGTCATCAACCCTCACGGCTCACTCAGTTATTGATGGAGGATCAAATGACCCACAGCATCAAGAAGGTATAGCCTCCCCACATATTGAAACCATACACACGAGCTTAGAAAACCCTGTTCTGGAAATTCCAATATCGGACGAGCCTTTAAATAAATATAAGAGGCAGT
Organism: Agrochola lychnidis; assembly: GCA_963680765.1. Taxonomy (NCBI): domain Eukaryota; kingdom Metazoa; phylum Arthropoda; class Insecta; order Lepidoptera; family Noctuidae; genus Agrochola; species Agrochola lychnidis. Next base: position 2,597,252 of record OY796874.1, on the reverse strand, counting down.
TAGTCATTAATATAATAAACGGTAATCCTAAAAGTAGACCAACAACAACTCAACCTTTTCAGTCCTTTCAGAAAACTATTGTAGACATTAACGAACATAGCATTGAAGGAAGTCTTATTAACGTTATAAAGTCTCATGTCGATCCAAAACTCCGAACAGCGATTCTTGTAAACCCCATCGGAAAAATGTTGAGTATCATACCGATTTTACAGAAAACTTTCGAAAATTCATCCATGAACTTAGTTTTAGTCAAATATGAAGTACTTAACGTTAATGATCAGTCAAACCAATTAGAAGTAATAAAAAAATACCACGAAGGCAAGACCAATCATCGCGGAATCAATGAAACCTATCTTTCGCTGTCACAACGTTACTTTTGGCCGAAAATTAAAATAGACATTACTAAATTTATAAATGAATGTAATATATGCAGATGTGCGAAATATGATCGAAATCCAATACGCCCGCAGTTCAGAGTTGTACCTCCACCAACTCAACCGTTCGAATTAGCACACGCAGACGTTCTGACTATTGACCATGACAAATACTTAACTATCATAGACTCATTTTCTAAATACGCTCAAGCGTATCTTTTACCCGATTGTACTGCACCCAATATATTAAAAGCCCTTTTAACTTATAGTACTCATCACGGTTTTCCTTTAAATATAACTACAGATCAAGGAACCGAATTTAGTAATCAAGTACTGTCAGAATTTCTCCGTTTGCATAAAATAGAACACCATATGACTAGTGCTTATGCACCAAACGAAAATGGCATCGTAGAACGTTTCCACAGCACGCTTTTGGAACACTTACGATTATTTAAAATTCAGCATAAAAACGAACCCATTCGAAATCTTATACCATACGCGCTAATCGCCTATAATAGCTCTATCCACAGTTTAATTAAGTGTAGACCATTTGATGTAATTTCTGGACATTTTGATCCTCGGAATCCTATTGATTTGAACATAACAGACCGTTATCTACAAACTTATATTCAAGAACATCGTAGTCGAATGGAAACGGTGTATAAAATTATTCATGATTCTGCATTAACCGATCGTATAGGTATAATGACGCGGCGTAACGCTGATAGGGAACCCGTTTTAGATTGTGAACAAAATCAAGTCATACATATACGAAATCCAATGGCAAGTAGACAAAAATTGGCACCTCGGTTTATTCAGGACAGAGTAGTTAAGAACTTACCTGTACATATATACACTGCAAAAAGTCGTGGTCCGGTCGCAAAATCACGGTTAAAAAGACCACCGAAGAAATAATTTTTCTAAGCCAACCAGAATTAAGAGAAACCTGATCAGTACAATAGGCACAATCATCAAAAGTATTTCTGGAAATTTAGACAACGATGATGCTCGGAAATTTGAAAATGCATTACGTATCTTAAATAAATATGATCAAACTTTGTCACAATCATTTAATAAACATAATACTTTAAATAAAGAAATGACGATTCAGCAAAACCAGATAATCCGCAATCTTTCGATGAATCAGAGAAAATTGGAAGCAGCTCTTTCTTATGTCATGAATATGACTAATAATGATAATGAGCGAATAATTCATTACGCTCATCTTGTGCAACTTTTCGCGATTCTGACCGAAAATGTACAAGAAATACTGAGTGAAATTAATAGAATAGAAATATATTAGCTTTTAGTCGAGATAAATTAGTTCATCATTCTATACTTTTTAACTTAGCTTATTTTTTACTGAGTTCATATTTGTAGTAGTCATAAAGTTTCCTATTACCTACATTTACTACTGAGTATCAGTTATATGAATTGTGCCCCGTTTCATATAAGAATAATGAAATTATAGTACCACCTGCACCCTATATAGCATCCAATTCTCAGGAATTTGTGTATATAGAGGCTGAATGCCCGAAGGTCAACTCCTGGCCCCTATTATGCGAGCAGAGGATCGTCCATCAAATTATGTCAAAATAGACTGTATTCAAAAACTCATACAATCTCAGGAGATAGATGTAACGTGCAGAACCACGCCTATCTTCTGACCAAGGAAGCTCTGATTGAGCTAGATAGTTACCATTACATAAGGTTGCAAGATAAAACCCCAGAGATCAGTATAATCAATTTGGATACCAAGTTAGTCGGGCAACCAGTGAACTCATGGCTCTACCGCACTATGAGATATTAGCAAAGACACGCAGTTTTCATTGGCAGACTACGGATCTAAGCAGTCTTCGCGAAATTCAGAACCAAATAACCAAGATGAAATACAAGTTGAATCATTAGACACGATTGGAATGTACCATACCACAATTCCATTTTACACATTCATACTATTCGGTGCAGGCGCACTGAACATCTTATATATCATTCGTCGTCGCCGTCCAGCTGCGAAATTAAATATTACGACTCAAACAGCTAATACCGAGCTGACAGAGGATGAAAAAAAGAGCCGCAACTTTTGGCGTCAAGGTCACCAAATAGTTGCTCATTTGGCAGGGGAGGTGTTACGAGGCCAACCTGCAAGCTCAGCATATCTTACCGACAAAGTGACCGATCGCATTACGACACCGCGCTTCCCACGTCACCAACTATTGTCATCGTCTTTCTTTACCTAACTTCGGTGGGAATGGACACTATTATATCAAACCTAATTAATAAGAAACCTATTTTATAATTTTAAAGTTAAATTTATGAACTTTATAATACATTTCGAAACCTAAAAGGACTTACTTATTGAAGAGTTTCCCGACACACGCCCCCACACATATCTAATATGAAAACATGTCATTTAGGTACGCTGTAAAAATGTACGAAATGCAATTCGCTTACACTTCATTTAAAGGTAAGTTTTTGGAAAAAAAAAGACGTAGGAGCCTAGATAAATACTGCCTCAATCCAAATATGAACATAATATGGTGGAAATATGCTCAAATTGCAAATGATTTATGTACTACGTTTGTATGGACAATTCATGCGTCGCCGCATTCTTAAGTGATTTTCGCGAAACGTAACGTAACTAGTGACTTCGTTGGCGTCACCGGTTTTGAAAACTAGTGATTTTAGTAACTGGTTATTTTTCAAATTCTATTCGGTGATTCAACACGGTGACACTATCGAAGTATTACAGTTATTTGCGAAACGAAAATATAAATTATTACCTACGTAATACGTTACATATCATTAGCTTTAAGTTTTTGGAACGAATAAGTTTTATACTAAAGTTAAAGTTCAGACGCCAGCACATCAAGCTACTACAATCTGTCAAATTTATTTAATAGATTTTCAACTTTATCGCTGAAGGTTAAGGTTCAAAGTTGATTGGGAAAATTTGACAGTTTCGGGTAGCTTGATGTGCTGGCGTCTGTACTTTTGTTTCGTTTCACTCTTTTCATTCGATCCCTGCATTGTGATGTAACAACTAGCTACAAAAATCACGAGTTTATGTGTGACTCGAAACTAGTTATTCGGCTACATGCCCCGTAGCCAGTTATAAATTCAAATTGTTTATTTGCAAGAAGATACACGGTTTACAAGGAAACATCTCACAGCCAAGTCATTGTATTCTGCTTGCGAGCAAGCGTGCAAATTATGAATGTTAAAATGTCACAATTATTGTGCAAATTCTATTAATAGTACAGACGCCAGCACATCAAGCTACCCGAAACTGTCAAATTTTCCCAATCAACTTTGAACCTTAGACATCAGCGATAAAGTTGAAAATCTATTAAATAAATTTGACAGATTGTAGTAGATTCATGAGCTGGCGTCTGTACATTATTATTACATTATTGTAACTAGTGACGTGAAATAATGCCCATACCTACACATTTGTCATTGGAACACCTCAAACTTTATTTTTTGTTCCGGGGTGGAAAGTCCTCATGGATGTCCTCCGCCCTGGGGTCGGTGAAGGGGTCTGTCAGACTCCTACTGACTAAAAACCACCCCGTTGTTCCCTTCCCACTCTTGGACCAGGGATCATGAGATCATGTGCGGCTTCCATGATCCCCATACGTGTGAAAGATAACGTATATTCCCATACACCACGGTGATTCAGGCCGCAGGCTACCCGGCACCGGCTAGCCGGCAACCGGGACGTATAAAACCGCACTTACACTTTTGACAGTTCACCTTTGACAGTTAATCTAAATAATCCTGACCAAGGGTGATTTGTTTGTCAACTTTGAAAGATTTAAATTAGTGAAGTAATATTATTTTAATTATGTTAATTAAAAATAAAAATATTAATAACAAGGAAAAATATCAAAATTGAAATTATTTTAAAACTCAACCCTTGCACTATCCGTTAAGACCGATTATGGGGAGGTTCTTAAAATTGGCAACACCGCTTTCACTAAAATACACCATAAAAAGTATGCAGTAAAATCACTAAAAACTAATTAAATACAAAATATTAACCCCAAGAAAAAAGTTTTTTTTTATGATTTATTATTTTTAGGTCCTACTTATTCTTTTACTTCAAAGCGGTTTTGAATTCGGGCAATCTCCTTTACAAGGGTTATTTCTACTCAGTAAGTGACCTATTTAAGAGGTTGACAATCATAACTATTTACCCTCTGACATAAACAGAATTTTTTATTTTCTTTAAATGTATCTAATAATGTAACAATAACGCTACCTACTACAATTTTTTTTTTGTTTTTTTTTTTTAGGAAAATCGTTGCCCCACACTAGGAATTTTTCCTGTATCGTGGGTGCGTTTACAAACATTTTAACTCACATACACAAACAGCCAGACCCGGAACTACTACTTGTAGGTCATACAAATATTTGTTCCGTGTGGGAATCGAACCCGCGACACGCAGCGCAGCAGTCAATCGCTTAACCACTGCGCCAACCGTGCCGTCAATTGAATTGAATTGTAAGTATAAGAATAACCCAAATGTTTGCATATTAAGTGTTATGGATCTGTATAATTATTTATTTTTAAGACCAAAATTGTACCAACACTTATGGCAAACAAATTAAATTGAATTGAATTGAAGTACCAGTAGTGCACCACCACGTCGCACAGTGGGAAAAACATGACTTTTTTTGTTCAAAAATCTGTCTACACCACAATTTTTGACGTATTGCTGCTATTTTTTTTATACGCTCCTGAGATAACACACTTTGGTGTGTCATTGCCACTTTTCCTTAAAATTCAATACTATAACCTAAAAAAATCGGGAATTGAAGCAAAAAACAATATCTAAAAAAAAAATATTATAACAAAAATCAATTTTCCGTGGTTTTCAGGTCATGAATTTACTGTCTGTTTATAAAAAATCAAAATGGCGGATAAAAAAGGCGGCCCAAAAAAAAAATTGATTCATTTCCCGATTTTTAAAAAAAATTAAAAAAAATAAATTTCGATTTTGGAAAAATGGCAGTGACACACCAAAGTATGTTATCTCAGGAGTGTATAAAAAAAAAAACTTTTTACAAAAAAAAACAACCGACCTCCAAAAAAAAAAAAACTACAAAGTGAAAAATAACTTTAATTTCGGAAGTCGGTGTCTTGGGTTTTGTATTTTCGTTTATTGCCACCGACTTCCGAAATTAAAGTTATTTTTCACTTTGTAGTGTTTTTTTTTTTGGAGGTCCATACCTTTTCAAACAAAATAAGAATTTTCAAAATCGGTCCACAATTGACGGAGAAATCGGTGGACATACATAAAAAAAAAAAAAAAAAACAAACATACGCGACGAACATATAACCTCCTCCTTTTTGGAACTCGGTTAAAAAGGCAGCGATTCGTCAAAAATTGTGGTGTAGGCAGATTTTTCAACAAAAAAGTCTTTTTTTCCCACTGTGCGTCGGCCGTGTCCTCGAGCGCGCACTTCTGGCTGGTGTAGTTTAGTGAGGTGCGCTCGCGCGCAAGGAGAGATAGAGACTCACTTTATCGGGATAGTACCGGTAGTGCACCACCACGTCGGCCGTGTCCTCGAGCGCGCACTTCTGGCTGGTGTAGTTAAGCGAGGTGCGCTCGCGCGCAAGGAGAGATAGATACTCACTTTGTCGGGATAGTACCGGTAGTGCACCACCACGCCGGTCGTGTCCTCGAGCGCGCACTTCTGGCTGGTGTAGTTCAGTGAGGTGCGCTCGCGCGCAAGGAGAGATAGATACTCACTTTGTCGGGATAGTACCGGTAGTGCACCACCACGTCCGCCGTGTCCTCGAGCGTGCACTTCTGGCTGGTGTGGTTCAGCGAGGTGCGCTCGCGCGCAAGGAGAGATAGATACTCATTTTGTCAGGATAGTACCGGTAGTGCACCACCACGTCCGCCGTGTCCTCGAGCGCGCACTTCTGGCTGGTGTAGTTCAGTGAGGTGCGCTCGCGCACAAGGAGAGATAGATACTCACTTTGTCGGGATAGTACCGGTAGTGCACCACCACGTCGGCCGTGTCCTCCAGCGCGCACTTCTGGCTGGTGTAGTTCAGCGAAGTGCGCTCGATTGGCGCGCAGCCAACTACGCTGGTGCCGTTTCGCGGTAGGTCAGGACCCTCGGTCTTGTGCCCTGAGCAACGGTCAATACAACTTAAACCAATCATTATATTGAATCAGTCTTTGGATACATCATGGTTCTTCATGGGTTCGCCCCCACAATGTGGACTGCCGACTTAGTGACAGTGGCGAGAATCCGCTGGAAGTGAACAACGTACGACCACAGGTCGTTGTGGCGAAGCTTTTAATAGTATTTGGATCAAAACTGACTTTCAAGCAGAAAGATCAAGATAGCAAGCAAAAAATGACAAAAGACAGCTACATATAAACTTACGGTTGCAAAAGAAGTACTTATTGTCTGCCACATAAAGCTCTTTATCCTCTGCAGAGAGGCAGGACTCGAATATGATGGGCGTGGGGTCTAGGTTGTCTTCGCAAAAGATGTCCCCAGAGCCGTCGGGCTCCCGCGGCGCGCGGTTGGTGGGGCAGCGGTACATCGTACCTGTGACAAGGAACGGACATGGTTTAACATTACTTTAATCAGACGGCGAATCAAGCGACAGAAAGAGCAATTTTTAACTAAGTTCTTTTTTTTCTGCCACTTGATTTAATATTACCGAGCTACACGCTCATGCGATACGTACGTCTTGCGATAGCGACTGCGGAGAAAGCAAATGAAAGAAGTTGTTTAGAACGTGCCACGAGTCACCGCGACGCGACTTACGGAGCGACGGCCGATAACAAACAGGGCCAGGGGCCAGGGGAACAGGGCCCACGACATCACCGCTCCCGCGACCTGCGTCTTGCGTCTATGACCGCGGCGAGAACAAATGTTAGAAGTTATTTAGAGGGAGTCCTCGCGATGCAACTTGCGGAGAGGAGAGCGGCGCGGGAACATTCGAGCGCCGTCCCGCACTGCAAGATGCACCGCAAGATGCAGTGCCCTATATCGTGACCCTGGCCTTAAGCATGTTAAGAACAAACAGTAAAAACGCTCGTACCCTTCCGTATGAAAACGGGCGACTTGTTGCGTATCTCGACGAGGGTGACGCCCTTCTCGCCGTTCTGTATGGCCGTCATGACGCGTTGGTACAGCGTGACACGCCGCTCCTGCTCCGCGATGATGTACGGCAGCAGCTCCTCTGACAAGACGTCTACCTTCTTCTTCGCTTCGGCGTTGATCTGTGACAAAGTATTTTTAACAGACTTTAAAAAAAAGGAGGAGGTTCTCAATTCGTAGGGATATTTTTTTTTAATGTATGTTCCCCGATTACTCGAAGACGGCTGAACCGATTTAAAAAATTCTTTTTTTTTTTGAAAGGGTATACTTTCAAGTTGGTCCCATTGTCATTTGGTCACGATCTGATGATGGGATCTTGGAGAAATTAAGGGAACTCTTCAAATATTAAAGGCACATCTATAGCGATTTGGGTATTTTTGATGAGCAGTTGACATAAGGCTATTGTAACTTAGATAAATTACAAACCAACCCACAGAAAAGTGAAAAAAAAACTTATTTACCAAAAATACAACCGACTTCCAAACTACAAAGTAAAAAATAACTTTAATTTCGGAAGTCGGTGTCAAAAAACTAAAATACTTATCTGATCCAAAGACACCGACTTAAAGTTATTTTTCAGTTTGTAGTTTGGAAGTCGGGTAAAAAAGTTTTTTTAAATAGCATCTCGCAGCTCAACCTAGGAGGTTGTCGGCTCATGGGAGGAGCCACGCCGTGGCCTCGTTTCAGAAGTGGGGAATGACCTGTCGCTGCCTACCGTCGTTCGTTCGATGGTCGGCAGTGCAGAGTCCTGGGACGCGGTGGTATCCTTCTGCGAAACAGTTATCTCGCAGAAGGAGGCTGCGGAAAGGGAAAGGGAGATCACCAGTACTCTTCAGTCCCGCAGCAGGTGCACTGGTCGTCGGCGGAGGGCAGATAATGCCTTCTTCCAGCCTCTCTAAATGGGTCCAGGGGTGGCGGACTCGGGGACATCCGTCGCCCCCCATCACACAGGACCGGAGATGGCGGCGCATAGTGTTCCACGCGCGCCTCTATAAGACGTAATTGGGGGACTTTTACTCCGCCTACGGATCGCGGCCCGCAGAGCACGGGCCGTCACCAGTCCGGGGCAGCGGAAGTCGTATTTGCACTCGCAGCCCCCGACACAAGTGTGAGAGGGAACACCGGGGTGATTTTAGTCAGTAAGAGTCTGACAGACCACTTTGCCCACCCCAGGGCGGAGGACATCCACGAGGATTTCCACCCCGACAAAAAAAAAAAGGAGGTTGTCGGTTGACTAAACGGGCTATCCGCTAATAAGTTGAAGCCTCCAGTCGGGGCATAAAACTTATAAACTAGGCGACTATACGCTAAATAACTCTTCTGACAAGACTTTTTCTTCGTTTCGTCGTTCATCTGCGACAGTAGGTCAACGTGTCACGTGCTATATATACGAGTAGGTTGCGCGTTGTTAAAAAAGAAAGTATATGTATTCTGCACTGATTATAAGGCATACATCAATGATGTAGTATTAATTAAGGTTCAAGTAGGTTACAGAACTAAGCGATGGAAAGTTCAAAACCAACATCAAACGTGTCCTTATCAAAAAAGCATATTATAAGATTAAAGACTACGTTGAAGACAAGGAAGTCTGGCAATAATTCCTTCTGCACATGTGGCTTCCCTGGTACCTCATTAACGGTATAACTATGTAACTGCTCCCAAATTACGATGATTATTTTATTTTACTTTTTTTTACATACTTCATTGACATAATCTTAGTATTTGAAATTATATACCTACAATTTTCTATATTTTTTTTAAATCAGATTTGTTACAGCTGTAGTGGCAATCATGTCATTTGGTTTAAATAGGTCCTTATTTTTATTATTTTGTTTATCTTTTATATAGATTCTTTTCTTTTAGATTTTGTGAATGTGAGAACGTTGTAGGCTGTAGACTTGTGGACAATTTTCTATTTAACTAAGTACCTGGTACTTGTTGATAGGCCTACACTGTCCTCCCGTACCTATTAACACTGTAATTTGAAAACATTGTAGAAACAATTTATTTTGAAAAGAGTAACCGTGGAGTTTCTTGCTGGCTCTTCTCCATAGGAAGCAACCAATTGGAACCGTGCACCTAGCTTCTGACGTTTCATAAGTGCCCTTGTAGGTTTATGTGAAATAAAATATTTTGATTTTTTTGATTGGCTGTTATGTACCCTTTTTTTTTTCTTGTGTGGGAAATTATCAAATAACTTCTCCGGGAGTGGGAGGGCGTGTCAGACTCTTACTGACTAAAACCCACCCGTGTTCCTTCGGTTGCCCTGTTGCCGAGGGCCACGATTTCCCTATCGGTTTTCTTCGAACCCTCGGCAGGCATTGGCCCTAGCGGACCCCGTCAATTCTGCTGACATCTCTTTGAGGCGCGCGTGGAACACAACGCGCCGTCGACCCGGGCTTGGTCCTTATCGGACGGCGAGCTACCCATTGCTCACCGTCCGCAAGCCCGCGCCTACGGTGGCCGAAAATCGGCTCGCGATTCCCGCCCCTGGCGTCTCCTTCTAGCTGTTATGTACCCTTGGCTTTAATATGAATTACTTTTTTTTGTTAATGTTTCGAATCCCAACAATAAAGTTTTAGAAATCTTGTAAATTAATACTGTGACTGCCTCGTTGGTCTAGTGGTTGCAAGCGCTACTGCTGAGCATGAGGTCCTGGGTTCGATTCCCGGGTCGGGCAAAGAGTTATTGGGTTTTTCTATCTGGAATTTCTCAGTAGCACCCCGGAGTCTGGATTTGTGCCCGGTTGATGGCAATAGGCTCGCCCCCTATTACATGGTACTTAAACATAACTGGCGAAATGTGGGTGTACCTGCTACAGGTACACCTCTGCCCAACCCTTCGGGGAAACAAGACGTGATGTTATTATGTAAATTAGTAACCCGTAAATTAATAATCTACAACGCCATATGCGAAGTACACAACACATTGACGACACGCAAAATCCTGCATCGCTCAAGCAGAGTTTACTGATCGACCAGCATATTTACAACGTCCCGACATCAATCTTCGGTCAGTTGCCCACCAGATACAACACCCGTCTGCACGCGTAGCATGACCACCGTAGAAACGAGTTTTGTCAACGGAAGAATAGACAAAATGACAGATAGTGATTGTTTATCTGTCATTTTGTCGATTCTTCCGTCGACAAAACTCGTTTCTACGGTGTTCATGCTACGCGTGCTGGTCGGAGGATCCTCCCTTTTCTATGGAGGATGAGTGAACTTTACATTCTGTTCCTCATGCCTAAAAACTTGTAAAAAACAGTGGCACTCCGGGAGTGCCGACAGAAGTGAAAACTTGAATAAAAAAATCAGCACCACGGTAAATCAACGCGTCGATGTCTTTTTAATGGTCGAAAGCTGGTGTCGTCACAGTGTTGCGAAATCAATGGTTTAGTCCCATCTCAAAAATGTCCAACACGCCTAAAGAAGTTTTCACTTCAATAATTAATTGCAACCTCTATAACATATTACAAACGGGTCAATCGTTTAGAAGCAACTTGACGGGGGAATAGGAAGTCGCGAGCAATACTTGGCTATAATTTAATACTTACCCGATCAGCTTCCTGGTTGAATTTGATACCCGTGCCGTCCTGAAATGTTATGCAAAGCTTTGTTAACACAGCACACAAAGACTCACTAAATGTAAAGAAAAAAGAAAAACGTGTGGCACTCGGGGACTGCCGCGGTAAAGCTATTGCATAGCATTTGTAACCTCCATACTTCCTATTTGTCAACGCTACACTTGGGGTGATGACGTGATGACATAAAAAAAAAATACGTTCCCATGACAACATCACGTTGTCATGGGAACCGTCATTACATGGTAGGCGGAGTGGGAGGTGTTAGGTTTTATTTTCGTTACGTTACGGAATTTCTTGATTCGGTCGCCGCGCTCAAAGCCCGCGATAAAAGCTATGCAATAGCTTAAAAACGTGTGCGGTCGGGGGACAAAGTTTCTTCTCACGTATGATTTAAAACAAAATTTTTGCAGCCGCCATCTTGGATTTACATTTTAACCTCACTATCGACTTTTGCACATTTGAATTCTATGAAAACGATAGCCATGATAAAAAAAAATTGTAGCAGCCATCTTGGATTTTCATTTTGACCAAATTCACACTTTCTCTCTCTCTCCCTCCGGCATGTGGTATACTCGGCCCGATGTGTATAATTTTATCCCACGACACTGTAACACAGATGACTAAATAGTTATTACGTAACAGATAGTTCACTCAGTAGAAAATTTCCAATACCTACTGCTATAATAGCCTACTCCGTCGCGTCAGCAACAGCTGCATGCTAAAATGTGCCTAAATTTTCAAGCGTACAGTTGTAAAATTGAACAACGTGCGTGCGCTTCGCTTGCGAAAACCGCACTGAATAAGGTCCGCAAACGGCCCGAGATCGCTCGGCCGGGCGGTAGGTAATTATAGCGCGCAAGTACATAGAGTGACGGAGGCCTGACTGTAATCACTTTACAACTGCAAATATAAGTTGGTCGATTATTACTCATTAACTTGTAGAACTGTGATAGTTTTTCTTTTAATTTAGTTATATAAACTACTGCTGTGATTTTTTTCACACATCCAAAACCAACCATTTAGCTGGTAGGAGGGGGCGACACTTGACTCTAACAAAAATTTGCACTTTCAAACTTAATATTTTGCAAACGGATCCCTGAATCCAAAAATAGTTTCGACACACTCGCAATGTTTTTGAAGGACCTATCCAATGATATCTCACACCACGGGATAGAAAAAAAAACATCACCACTTTACGTGTAGTAGGGTACCATATTTTATTTTTTTCACAATTTTGTTTTAACACTTTGTCGGCGTAATTAATACCCATGCCAAATTACAGCTTTCTAGTACTAAGGAGTCTCGGAGCTAGACCGCAGACGGACAGACAGACGGACATGACGAAACTATAAGAGTTCCTTGTTTACTACGGAACCCTAAAAATAGTTTTGTTTATTTTATTAAAGTTGTGAACGAATGCTTACGACTGCCTGTCTCCTGGCGATGTTGGCGAGATAGCGGCCGCGTCTAGACGACGGCAGCAGCACACTGCCCGACTGCACCTCATCGCCCGGCTATTGTGAACAGGGGGTTATTCTATTAACTTGTTATTTTTTTTTAAATCCTCTACTTTTACAATGTTTCTAAATGTGTGAGCACCATGTATCTATCCCATTATTAATTTATCTGTCATTGCTAAGTTTTTCATTGTATTTACCTTTTTTTTTAGTTTGTCATTTTAATACAGGTGCATCGTCTTCACATATAATGATATTTTAATTAATGTACATAGGTAAATATAGAAAATACTGGTGCCGATTCCCTTGTTCACAAACTAAACTAAATTTAAGTTCAGTGCATCTTTTTCTTTCTATTTCATTAAGAAAAGGATAGAAGATAAATTTTAGTATAGTCCTGTCAAATTAATCAGCGCCTGTCACTACTCCATAGAAGTTTAGACGTGATTAAAAACTTGCTTACTAAAATTATGTCAATTTATGTCAAACGCTGATTAATTTGACAGGACTAAACTAAAATTTATCTTCTGTCCTTTTCTTAATGAAATAGAAAGAAAAAGATGCACTGAACTTAAATTAAGTTTAGTTTGTGAACAAGGGAATCGGCACCAATATCTCAACTTACTACATTTGGGCCCATCGTTTTCCACCTCCCTTCGCCAAATTTTTGACGAAGCTCGGCGAGCCATACGTACGCGTACTTGCTCGCACATTTATCCCCCCTTTAATAGTTATATTTAATACTAGCTTTTTCTCGCGGCTTCGCCCGCTTTGATTGATTAACCGTGATAAAAAGTATCTTAAGTGTCCAGATAATAAGGTCGTTTTTGTGTGATTGAGTAGGTAACAAACATTCAAACATACAAACTTTCACATCTATACTTCTACGTATATCCTTAATTTTATAAATGCGAAAGTAAGTTTGTATGTTACGCCTTCACGCTAAAACGGCTGAACGGATTTAGATGAAATTTGGCACATATATAGATGATACCCTGGAAAAGAACATAGGATACTTTTTTTTTCCCACGGGATCGAGACTTATGCGGGTGAAACCGCGGGGCGCAGCTAGTACTTAATAATATTATGAAGAGGAAAGATTGGTATGTAATGAATAAACATAAAAACTACTGGACCGATTTGAAACATTATTTCAGCAATGGATAGCTACATTATCAGCGAGTAACATAGGCTATATTTTATCCCCGTACTCCCAAGGGAACGAGAACTACGCGGGTGAAACCGCGTGACGTCCGCTAGTTTGTAATATTAGAAGGATAAAGTACGATCTCTTGCTTCAATGTCTTGTCTCCGCTGAGAGTGGCCGCCAGGACCAAAACTGGTTCAGGAGGACTATTACTAAAAATAAATGGAGTGCAGTTGCTTACCGGTTGATAACTGCAATTTGCAAAACCAACATGATAGAAAACAAATAAGAAAATGAACAGTTTGTCCCACATGTCTGTGCAGAAGTTGTTCGTTCGCTGAACTGAATCTTATCGGAGAGCTTCACTAACAGGCAATATTTTATTACTATAAAGTAATTGAGAGGCGAATTAAATAGTGTTCGTTATAACTAATTAATGACACCAGAGGAAATCATATACGCGTTAGAAGAGGTGGTAGGTAAAAACTATAAGTTTCGAGAGTCTGGCAATACTTAAGTCTGCAAAAGAATAAATGGGCAACCCCAAAAAGTTTTATATATATGGTATACTTTTACATCAGTCAATTATGTCAGTTTCTGGGTTGTAAGTAAGTTGTAAGTTTCTGGCGATCCTTAATACAGGTTACTATGTAACCTAGCTAGGACGCCAGATTCAATTCCGTCATTTGTTACTCTTTTCTGATTATCCATAAATTGTAAATTATATTTATTGTAACTGACTGTACCACACTTTTTTGAAATAAATAAATTAATGAAATGAAGTAGATCTAATGATTTTGATATTTTGTCTTTTGATTTTAGCATAATAGATTATGTGTGTCTATGTTGTACCTATGCTCTACCTCTATATGATGATAAAACTGTATCAAATCCACACTGCATCGTAATAAAGTGACTATTCTTTACCGGGAATAAATCAGAATTTAAACAAAATAACTTATCAAAAACAAAAAGACAACCAAACTATCAAATTCTTTTTTCGTAGGATAGGATGGTGTTGCCGACATAGATTTTCAAATTCCACCGTTTTTTCACTTATGCAGACTTATGGTGGCCAGCCTACATTTGATGGAGAGGGTAAATACGTCTCTTTTGTTATCATCAGCCATATTTGAACTAGGTAGTACTGTGAACGTAATATAGGTAGTGTTGGTTATTACGCAATAGATGCAGTTAGATCAGGGATGGGCCGAAATTCAGTTCACGTTCGGTTCAACCGAATTTCGGCAGCTTGAACCGAACTTCGGCATTCGGAATTTGAAATTCAGTTCAGATGCCGAACATTCGGCACAAGAAAAATAATACCTACCTACTTGCTCTATTTTGACTGAAATTTAATAGAATTAGAATAGCATTACTGTATTATAAAATTATGTCTTTTACTCACTCATGGTCATTTATTTTAGTTAGGAACATTGTAAATTAAATCAGTTCGTCTTATTAGTCTTGAAAAACTTTTCTTCTTATTAGACCACGCGGTGGAAGTGCGGTACATCTAGCAATAATTGAAGTAAATGCGTAAACAAGTCACGTCGTGTCCCTCTCAAGAAAGCGCGCGAAATTGAACCGAATTTTCATCATTTTCATTTTAACCGAATGTTCGGCCGAAGTTCGGATTCGGTTCAAACCACATTCGGCCCATCTCTAAGTTAGATCAAATTTATAGTTTACGATCAAATTAGTCACACTACAAATTCATCAATGTTTCTAAACGTGTTCACTGCTTGACTGCCACCGACAAACTCAGCATATCTCCGGTCGACTGTTATGTTGTAGACTCTGTCGGGTGACGTTAGGCAGCGCTGGCGCCCCGATTAGTCAAATCAGTGACGTATTTCCGACACAGATAACTATTACCCAAATAGCAAACTTTGAATGTCAGAATGGTAACCATTGTGTGGGTCGCCCGGAGGACACGGTGGAGGTCTACCCGGCTTGGGCGGGGCACCGCCGTGTCCACGTGGAGGCGATCGGTGGTGGTGATCTCTCGCGACCGGCCCTAGTCCAGGCCATGGTACGGAGCGAGAGGGCATGGGAGGCCGTCACCTCCTTCTACGAAGCATTAATGCTCGTGAAGGAGGAGGTGGAACGCATGAGAGAGAGGCAAATTTCGCACCCTCACGCCCCTAACCGCCGCAGGAGACGCCCTGGGCGTCGGGAGTCGCAGGCCGATTCCCGGCCACCGTTAGGCGCGGGCTTGCGGACGATAAGCAATGGGTAGCTCACCGTCCGATAAAGACCAGACCCAGGTCGACGGCGCGTTGTGTTCCACGTGCGCCTCAAAGAGATGTCAACAGAATTAACGGGGTCCGCTAGGGACGATGCCTGCCGGGGTTGCGGGTTTGTCCGAAAGGGTTACGTGGCCCCTGGTAACATACAGGCAACTGAAGGAACACGGGTGGGTTTTAGTCAGTAAGAGTCTGACACGCCCTCCCGCTCCGCCCGGGATTGATAATATCCCACCAAAAAAAAAAAAACCGGCCAAGTGCGTGTCGGACCACGCACAATGAAGGGTTCCGTAGCTGGGATGAATTTATCCCAAAAACAAACTTAACTTTGTAGTTGAAAAATATGTTCCCCCATACGGAATGTATGGTAAAACATGTTTTTGCAACTGCAAAGTTAAGTTGATCGATTATTACTCGTTAACTTGTAGAGCCTACTTAGCTGTGATAGATTTCCTTTTAATTTCGCTATATAAACTACTGTTGTGATTTTTTTCACACACCCAAAACTAACCATTAAGCCGGTAGGGGGGGGGGGGGGGACACTTGACTCTAACAAAAATTTGCACTTTAAAGCTTAATATTTCGCAAACGGATCCCTGAATCCAAAAATGGTTTTCACAAACTCACAATGTTTTTGATGGACCTTTCCAATGATAGCCCTCACCATGGGTAAAAAAAACAAAAAAAAAATCACCACTTAAAAAATTTTTTTTCATAATTTTGTTTTACCACTTTGTCGGCGTAATTAATATGTATACCTATGCCAAATTACAGTTTTCTAGTACAAAGGGTCTCGGGGCTAGACCGCGGACGGACAGACAGACAGACAGACGGACATGACGAAACTATAAGGGTTAAACTAACTAACTAGGGTTAACTATAACCCTAAAAAATGATTATTGGTTATTTACTGTGTGTGAAAGTTCTTATGAATATGGTCTACGTATAAAAAAAGGAAGCAAAGCACAGAAAGACATGCCAAGATATTTATTTCAATAAGACTTGTCAGTACATAGGTAATCAGAAAGCTAGTCGTCCGTTCGCAAAGCTAGGTCTTCATGGAGAAAAAGAATAAGAAACTCCATGGGAACAGCATTTCCCCCCCCCGACCCTTGCTCGATAACGAGGTGCCGAGGTGCCAGCAGTTGTTGCAGGTGAGCACGTAGCTTTAAATTCCCCGACTAATAATCATGATCAAAACTTTGATCCAGCCCGTCCCATCCTTGATGTTCTCCCTCCGTTTGACGCCCTAAGCTGAGGTTCGTACCCCACAGGGGGTGCCCTTAGCGAGCGTTCACCTAGTTTTAATTAGCATATGTAGTTGAATAACCCCTGGCTGGAGGTTTTAAGAATAGTATATCTTAAGGCACCCACAGGAAAGCTCGGTTAAGTAGTCATGACCTCAGAGGTCAACTACGAGATGCCAAAAAGAGTGGGTGCGTGTCAGGCGCTGATCGGGACGGCATGCGGCAGTACGGCCGGCTTGTATATATTGTCGTTCCTTGTATTATAATATGCATGTCAGCACACGAAACACGTGCGCGGCTTCCGCTCCCGACCCGCTCTGCGCCCAACCCACTCCGCACCCGTCCCGCTCCGTGCCCGACCCGCGCACGCGAATCATGTGCCGACATATATAAATTATAATACAAGGAATTACAATATATACAAGCCAGCCGTTCTGAATAGGTACAAGGAATTACAATACAAGCCCGCCGTACTGCTGTCCCGCGCCCGACACGCACCCGCCTTGTGTGTGTTAATCTTAATAATACTAAAACCATATCAGTTAACCGTAATAATTCACAACTGTTCGCTATTTTAAAGCGCCATAAGTTTTTTAATAGCAAAATTATAATTTACACACTTTTTGCTAGCGATCTGATTAAAAGGTTTAGTTAAACTGTTTACGTCTAGTCTGTTGTAATGACAAGTTCTTTCAGTTTTTTATTTATAGCAATTTAATGTGTCAATATTCACGAATATAAAACACCGAAAATCATTGATGTACATTCAATTCGATAACTATGCCGACGTCCATACAAAAACTGGCCATGTCCTTTGAAGTTAAAGGGGACATACCTGAAACTGACTTATATTGTAGAATACCACGAAAACACGACGGAATCCAAATTATAGCGTCAAAGCCGAAAAAAAATCAATCAATGTCCGTAATTAGTAGTAAACTGGGTCGCAAAAAAAAACATCACTAAAAACTCCGAAACATACAATCGCGAACACAACGACTCAAAGATAAAGTCAGCCTGTCACGTCACGAAATATCTGTCAAACGTCATGTGAAACTGTCATGGCTGCCCTAAAAATAGCGTAAACTTATTAAAAATCTTCCCAATGAATCATTTTTGTATGCTTGTACTCTTCTTCAAATGATTTTTTTGTATTTTTTACGAAAATGTCCTATTTTTTTCCTATTTATCTAGTGTACACAGTGGTAGCCTAAAATCAAACATCTCCTTTATCAAACAATTGAAAGTAAAATAAAAAAAAATAAAAAAAAAATGATTAAAAGTTAAGTAGCAAAATTGGAACATCGTCAGAATACACCATAAACAGAGTTGATTATTTTTAAATTTTACTATGTCACTTAGCAAAAAAATTCTTTGAAAAACATCCTCATCATATGAGCTATTCCCTTGAATAGCTCATATGATGAAGATGTTCAGTTGGTAGGTTGTAGTGCCGTTGTTGTGTGAAATAGACGAAGGATTTCATGAATTAAACCACAGAAAGACAAGGCTAGACATTTATTTAATTAGACTTGTCAGTGTTTAATCAGAAAGCTAGTTGTCCGTTCGCAAAACTAGGTCTTCATGGAGAAGAAGGACAAGAAACTCCATGGAAACAGTATTACAGTATTCTATCAATACATTTCTTATATTTCCATAAATTATCGTTATCTCGAAAACAGTTTAATTCTATGTCTTGAATAATAGCAACATAATCAAAATAGCAATATCGACAATAATATACCATACACAACAACATAATCATAATAGGCAATAATTACTATATAATATTAAATTACTTAACTTACATGACACCTGGTCCGTCTATTCATCATCATCCTCATCATATGAGCTATTCCCTTGAATAGCTCATATGATGAGGATGTTTTTTTTTAAATATTGATAGCTGCTTAACTATCAATATTAAAAAAAAACATTCAGAGGTACCCGTCAATTATTTGATAAAGCTGCTAAAGATGGAAAACCACAATAACTAATACTAAAAAAACGCCTTGTTTACGTTGTAACACTTTTCTATTCAAGGTTTTATTGTAACTACAAACCTCTGCACCCGATATCGTTACTGATAACGCCCCAATTTTTAGTGATACTTAGTTTTTATGAGTTTTGTTAAATAACCCTCACCATTTCTGCGTAGGCTACCAGCTGCAAGTTAACTCCACAAGGGCGCATAAACTAATTGATTAGCATTCGAAAATATTGTTGGAGCTGCTGAAGATTGTAAGAAGTATCTTTACATTTTATAAATTCAATCTCTTGGTATTGTTAGGTTTCACTTTATTATACTGGCAGCACCGAAAGATTCGATGTGGCCTTCACAGAGTACTTTTTTATATATTGGAATAGAGGTCTATCTCAGCTATCAAAATGAGAAACGTCAAGTGTCGTCCTCTGGACACGAGTTTTGGAACTAATGCCAACACAATCGTACGTATAGCTACATACGTACATACTCCTTATCCTTAACTGGGTTAGGGAACTTATGCAAATTCGTATTGGTATCTGAAATAATAAAAAAGTAATTAGTGGAGTTGAATTGAAAGTCGAAACCTGACATTTACGGGGGGCCTGACTCTGCCCATAGGGCTTTGTCATGAAGGTGCTGAACTGTTAACATATCAGCCCCCCCAAAAACGAAGCTTTGGCCCAGCGGCCTTTTATGAATAAAACACTTACCTAAGCTATTTAAACATCCGGAAACGCAACACTTTCTGTTAGACATGATAATCGATAGATATCAATACCACAAACCCAAAAGTTCGCACTAAACGGGTAGATAAGAGTCCTATCTCAATACTTAGATTTTAACAATCATCACAAGCACAATATCAACACGGCCGGAGGAGTAGAGGCTCTACTCAACGGACTTAGGTGGAAAAAGCACTTTTAGACGATTAAAATCTAGAAAAACAGATAAAAACAAGCAAGACGCGGAAAATGCACACAAGCAAACTGGCGGCAAGTTTTGAAGTTTGTTTTGTTTGAAATTTGTTGTAGTGTTGCATACAAAAATAAATTTAGTTAAAATGTCTTGCAATAATTTTTCTGTACTTTTTAATTTGATTTTATATTGAGCTTTCAAGAAAAAAAAAAAAACTTGTTGTATTGTTTTTATTACATAGGTATAAGTTTCCAAAAATCAAATATATAATATATACGCTCGCACGCGATCAGTACGGACGTGTTTTTCGTTTTTTACCCAAAGTACGGAGCATTATAATATAATAATATGCAATATTTATTCATCAAGTGTATTGACACTAAAGTGTTATAAGTACTAAAGTGGAGTGAACTATAATATTGTGATCGCGTAGTTCGTTAACACTGAGGTGGCTCTTCCTTACCTCGAGTGGAAGAGACGGACTGCGAAAAAGAAATAATTCATCTCCGTCGCACCACAGTGAACGGCGCCAGGTACGGCAGTTATACTGCGATTAGAATTTTATTGTAGATAGCAAAACAAAAATGCCCAACAATTGCGGCGCGTGTTGTTCAGTAATAACAAACTTGTATATGGAATGTTCAAGTACAAAATGCAAAAAGCAATACCACTTGGCTTGTCTTAAAATAAGTACGATTGCGTTTGAGACATTTACGCAAGCATACAAGGAAAAATGGGTATGCCCCGAATGTGTATGCTCTAATCCTAAAGGAGGGAACAACGAAACTCCAGTTCGAGGAAATAATGTACCCACCACCACCATCACCACTCCCACGAATTACATAAATACTCAGAGGGGAAGTAAGGCTTGTTTTATTGATACCGATACTGTTCTGCTGGAAGAACTGAGAGAATTTCGAGTTGATATGATGGCTCGTATGGATAGCCAAGCAGATACAATAGCACTCTTGTTGGAACAATTTTCTCAAACTAAAGCTGACTTAGATGCCGTGGTTAAAATAATGAGGGTACTCGAAGAAAAGGTCGATTCTAAACTGACACAGGATGGACGGACCCAATACGTTACAGATGAGATAGTCGAGAATCCATCCACTTTTGCAGAAGTCCTCAGCCAACAGAACAAATCTAGCAAGGACATGTCTAAAAAGTCACCAACATTACAACAGATACGACGCACCAACACCGAACCGCAGAAGGTAAACAAAGGTGGGGCCACAAAATCTATTGAGCTGCCGGCAATGACCACGGCTATTACCGAGCTTCTAGAAGCAAGTAACGTTGAGGTGGAAAATGATCAATCCGGCTGGACGACTGTACAGTATAAAAAAGTCAACCGGCAGCCAAAGGATGTCAGAGTGGGAACCAATACCGAGTTGAAAGTTTTACAAGCCACGGAACGGAAAAAACACTTGCATGTATGGCGATTACACCCAGAAACCACTCTCGAATCAATGACTAATCACGTGAAAAGTTTATGTGGGCCGGATGTACCTATAAAAATAGATAAAATAAAACATAAAACCGAGCGAGATTACTCGTCATTTGTTATTGGTGTGCCAGAACAGTGGTTTGATAAATTGAACCAAACTGAATATGGCCAATAAACGCTGAATTTAACGAGTGGATTTGGTTTCGGAAACATACCAAAATTACATCAAAGTAGCACTATTGAAATTTTTTACCAAAACGTTAGAGGTCTCCGAACTAAGTTGGACAATTTTAGAAATAACATAGATTCATTTAATTCGGACTTGTTTGCAATTACTGAATCGGGTTGCAATGATTCTATTCAAGATTCCGAAATTATCCCACCGGGATACAACATACTTCGCA
This sequence comes from Agrochola lychnidis, assembly GCA_963680765.1. NCBI lineage: Eukaryota > Metazoa > Arthropoda > Insecta > Lepidoptera > Noctuidae > Agrochola > Agrochola lychnidis. Next base: position 2,575,303 of record OY796874.1, on the reverse strand, counting down.
GCGACCGAGCGGATGGACGAAAGCAGGGAGGCGCGTTTCTTGTGGCCACACATCGGTTCGAGCTACGGCGAGTACACATACCCGACGTATCGATAGATACCTGCGTTTTTGAGATGGTTTGTGCGACGGTGCATTTAAATAGAAGATTTTTATTTCTGTGTTCTGTTATTTATATTCCCCCGGGTAGTTCAGAAAATGATTACATGATTTTGTTTGCAGTAATAGAAAAACTGTGTACTAGTTATAAAGAAATAATTGTGATAGGTGATTTTAATTTACATTCGTGTCCTACAAATGTGACTAATTATTATGAATGTTTCTTGTCCTTTTGCGAATTCACTCAAAGTAATAATGTACCTAATTGTTTAGGCCGTCAATTAGATCTGGTGCTGAGTTCAGGGTTTCGAGGGAAGGTATCAGTAATTGCGGCAGACGAGCCACTCGTGCCCGTCGACGTGCATCACCCGCCGCTTGAAGTGAGCGTGAGCTTCGAGCCCGCGTGCTCCCTCCACCCCGCCGACATTGTCCCCGCTGCCTCGTCGGCCGCTGCCGTATCCGCCACCGATACGGACTCGCGCGCTGGTGTATGCGCACTCAGTGATAGACCGCAATGGAACTTTTATAAGGCAAATTATCAATTGCTTTATTCTTTGTTAATTTCGACGGAATGGAATAATATGTACGAGATGCACGACTTGGACGATTTATTAAACTTCTTCTACAGTAAAATTAATAGTATTTTAGATGAATGTGTCCCCAAGAAAAATCGTAGTGGGAAGTCACGATACACTTATCCTAATTGGTACACGAGCGAAATAATACAAGATCTAAAAATCAAAGCTAGACTTCACAAGACGTTCAAGGAAACAAAGGATTTCATTGTTTACAGTGAGTATTCAAAATACCGAGCACTTATTAAAAAAAATATTCATACTGCACACAAACAGCATCAAACTAAATTACAATGTCAGTTTGCGAAAGATCCAAAGTCATTCTGGCATTATATACGATCTAAAACCAGCACAGCTAACAGACAAACTATTATTAAGCATGGTCAACACCTAACGGATCTTGAATGTGCCAAGCAATTTGCGATGTTTTTCGAGTCGGTATACAGTGGGGAGCCACCACAACTGGATCCACAAGCGGCCGCGGCGACGGCGGAGGGGGCCATGACTGGGTCGCGTGTGCAACTAAACTCGTTGAGTCTTAAGGATGTTAGAGAGGCACTCGAGCGCCTAAAGCCGAAGCGTTCAGCAGGCCCAGATGGAATACCAGCCTTCCTATTCAGGGATTGTAGTAGGGTATTGGCGGAACCTCTGCACTATATATTTAATATATGTCTCCAATCAGCGACGTTTCCAAGTCGATGGAAGATTACGCGTGTCATTCCAGTCCCCAAAGGTAAAGCAGGATCGGACATCAGTGGGTATAGACCGGTGGCCGTGTTGTCAACGCCGGCCAAGGTTTTCGAGTCCGCCATCCAGCGCAGCATGCAGGAGCAGGTCCGCGCTCAGCTATCGGAGGCGCAGCATGGGTTCCGGCCGGGGCGCAGCACTGCCACCAATCTCCTTAACTTCATGTCACAGGTGGTGCCAGCAGTGGATGCTGGTGTGCAGGTTGACGCTGCTTATTTTGACTTCAAAAAAGCGTTCGACACAGTCGACAATGACATATTATTACGTAAGTTAGCAGAAATCGGTTGCACACCACATCTATTGCAGTTCCTAGCTAGTTATATGCAAGGCAGACAGCAGTATGTTGACTGCAACGGCTGTGAATCCGAGCCGTATTACACCTGGTCCGGGGTGAGTCAAGGAAGCAACATGGGGCCTCTGGAATTTATAATAATGATTAACAATTTACCGGAAGTAGTCAAAAATGGATCTTGTTTGTTATTCGCAGATGACCTCAAGTTGGTGTTTGAGGTCAAAACGGAGTCGGATTGCAGACTTTTGCAGGATGACATTGATAGGATAGTGAAATGGAGTCATGAGAACAGGCTCTACTTCAACGTATCCAAGTGCTCGGTGATAAGTTTCACTCGCGCACGTGCACCTCTACTCTACGAGTACGTAGTGGATGCAGTACCGATGCAACGAGTCACGCAGGTACGTGATTTAGGGGTTGTTCTCACTCCGGAACTGTCATTTCGCGATCATATAACTAGGATCTGCAAAAGGGCATTTAGGAATTTGGGTTTTGTTCTGAGGCAGACGCGAGACTTTACCAGCATCACAGCTATAAGAGTCCTATATGACGCATTAGTCAGGAGTCATTTGGAACATAGTGCTGTCATATGGGCTCCACATGAGGCTAAGTATTCAGTGATGTTGGAGCGAGTCCAGAACAAATTTGTGCGCCACCTGTACATGAAACTTTACGGGGTATACCCATTTTACCCTTTGATGTACCCTACTCTATTCGTACTGGGTATGGTGGGGTACAATCAACTCGGGGTGCGACGGGAATTTGCGTTGGTGTCGTACATAGTGAAACTGCTTCGAGGCATAGTGCACAACCCGAAAGTGCTGCAGCGGTTGCACTTGTACGTACCCGACCGTTATGTGTGGAGGCGACGGCCCCCGCCACTGCTGGTCGTACCATCAGCCAGAACCAACTTACTGGCTAAAACCCCTCTGACTCGAGCAATTCGCACCATCAACAGTATTCAGCTCGATATTGATATATTTACATGTTACTGGGGTGAATTCGCAAAAGTACTGTTGTTTACATTATGTTATAAATAATTATCTATAATTTTTTTCTTTTGTATTGTTTGTGTGACTTGGCTATCGCATTAGGTTAAGACCTGTAATGGTAGTTTTAAGGCATTTAAATAAATAAATAATAAATAAATAAATAAATGAAAACTGCCATCTCTTAAAGTTTCAGAAAAGTAACACAATATAATGGCACTAAATTAAAATGTCAGTTTGATGTATAGGTCGGCAATCTTTCGGTGTACAACCTTATTTTGTATGCCTATACAAGAACTATTACCCGTTAGCTACTATTAAGATTGTCAACCCTGGTGGCCTTCTTGGTTGGGCGCTCGTGAGGGTAAGACGTGCTTAGTGGCAGTGTCGGTAAAAAGATAGATTGGCATAGTATTTGGAGATCTACTGTACATTAAGGTAACCTATTAGTTTTATAGTAAATATTAGAATACTGATTTGATGGTGAAATGAATTGTGATATTATGTGGCGAATAGATGTGGTGGTATGGTTTAGAATATTGAATTTGATGTTGGCAAAGAAATATAAATGACTGACAGATATCTTGGTGTTTCATATTATTTCCTTATCCCTGAAATATTGTAAATATGTAGTTTTATTAAACAGTTTTAGATTATGATATTGGGGTAACGACTTTAAGATTCATTTAGGGATTAGTACCTATTTTGAGGTTAATTAATTATATTCGGCATTAAATTAGTTAAATTAGAGATAGAATAGTTTTTACTATAGTATTATATAATTGCATAGCACATGTATGAGCACTATGTACCTATTTTAAAGCTACAATTTACTGGGTTTGTTTTTCATTGACTTGAATGTACCCTGGCAGCTGAGAGTATGTCATGCTCACTCTGGTGGCGCATTGTGGTGGCGTGTATGTTGGATCAATTCCCTTCAAAATGGTTGAGCTGAATGGACTGAAGGGACTTGATCATAGCTGCCACGGCTTATTTTAATTAGTATTAAAATTATTTAGTAGCAAATTTTTAACCGGATATGGCCAGTAACAAATTACAAATAGTACTGGATAAAATGAATACCTGGCTGCAAAAGTGGCGTATCTGCGCCAGTGCTCAAAAATCAAATCACATTACCTTCACTTTGAGAAGAGGCGACTGTCCTACAGTAACATTGGGGGATACAACTCTACCACATACGGATTGAGTTAAGTATCTCGGTTTTTGCCTGGACAGAAGGCTCACCTGGAAGACGCATATAAAACAAAAAAGAGAACAACTAAACGCCAAATATAAATACTTGTATTGGTTGATGGGTCGTAACTCAGTCCTATCTTTGGACAATAAACTCTTGCTGTACAATTCTCTATTAAAACCTATATGGTCATACCGCATCCAACTATGGGGAGTGGCCAGCAAAAGTAACATAATGTGCCTCCAAAGAGCTCAAAACGCCATCTTGAGGAACATTGTCAATCCACCATGGTTCACACGAAATGAAGAAATCCATGATTATCTCAACACTCCTACTATTCTAGAGGAAATTATAAAACATAAAAAGCGGTATGCTGATCGTCTCTCCATCCACCCAAATCCTCTGGCTGTTAAATTACTGGACAGCAGTGAATCTGTCAATCGACTTAGTAGAGGTCAAGTAATATAAAGAGGTAGCAGTGGCAATGGCCCCTGTACCTAAAACGCCAATTATATTCACGCAACCAAACTGATAATAGTCCAGAAAGGACTGATGGCAGTTGTTAAACAGAAAAATAAAAAAAAAATCAACAGGTGTCATAAATTATGACTCGTAGACACCCGCTAAACGACGACGGCTAGGGACACGGTATCGAATAGAAAGTATCGATCCCGTACTCATGAGTAGTATCGAAAAAAAAATATCATACTCATAAAAGTATCAAAAACTTCAATTCAATTCAAAATATTTTATTTCACATAAATAAACCTACAAGGGCACTTATGAAACGTCAGAAGCTAGGTGCACGGTTTCAATTGGTCGCTTCCTATGGAGAAGAGCCGGATGTTTCCAAATTACAATGTTAATAGGTATGGGACGACATTGAAAGAAAGAAAGAAAGAAAATACATTTATTTAGCACAGACAAAAAGGCACACAACACAACATAATTATAACACAAGTAAAAGATAGAAATAAAAAAGGAAACAAAAAACAGTGTGTAAAATAATAAATTAACATGAAAGTTAGTGTGCCTCGCGGCTGCGCCAAATAGGCCCAGTTCAGCAAAAATGCCAGACAACTAGTGCCTGACGCTGGTTTTCAACTGGACCTGAAATGTGAGGTGACGGATGTAAATCAGTTTGTACTACAATGTGTGTGTGTATACATATATATAATAAATTAGTGTAATAATAATAACGAATATTCCAATACATTGTGTGAATAAAATAAAATTGTAAAACAACAAAACAAAAAGAAACTGACAAATAAATGAGACGGACGCATGTTATATCTTTCGAAACAAACAAAAACCTGTTTTGAACGTTACCAGGCTTCCACGTTCCAACAAATGTAATCTATTAAGCACTTGGGTACATATACATACAAATATCATATTATTGACACATTTAGTGTGACCATATCCAACTTCCGCTGCGCATCTATGAGGTACTGCCGTAAACGTCGTCTAAAAGCGCCTATTGTATTTATAACTCTAATCGGTGGTGGCAGGTTGTTCCATATTTTTGAGGCCGCATAACGAAAGCTGCCTCTAAAAGCGGCTGTACCCTGAGACTGAGTCGAGAGTTGTTGTGAGCATTGCCTTCTCCCGCATTCCCGTCTACTCGTAACCCAGCTTAGCTTGTTATACAAGTAGTCCGGTTTCTGATATTTAACCACACCGAACAGAAGGCAAGCCAAGTGCAGTTTGCGTCTGGACTTCATTTTCAGAGTAAAATGTTTGTTTAGGAAGGGTGTTATATGACTTCTGCGAGGAATACTGTAACAAAACCGAGCACAAGCGTTTTGTACCCTTTGGATGAGGCGGTCTGTACGAGCTAATAGGCGCGGACCGTACACTGTGTCAGCGTAGTTCAACCTAGATAGAACCAGGGTTTCCACAAGCTGTTCCCGTAGTGTTTCGGACAAGTAAGGCCTAATCTTGTACAGAACTTTCAGGCGGTAAAAGCAGTTTCTTACTGAGTCGGCTACATGTTTTTCGAAACGAAGGTCTTTATCCAAAATAAGACCAAGATTCCGCGCCTCAAATACTCTGTCAATTGGTTCGCCCATTAGCTCCAGGTGTAACGTTGCGGGTAGTTTAGCTAATTGCTGTCTCGTGCCAAATACCATGTATTTGGTTTTGGTTGGGTTTAGCGATAAGCAATTCTCTTCAGACCAGTCGGCGATTCTACGTAGGTCATCGTTTAGATCTTTAATGGCACTATCGTACTCATCTGGTCTAAAGGATATATAAATTTGTACGTCGTCAGCGTATATGTGGTACTTGCACCTCTGGAGGCATTTAATTAGATCTGCACAATATAGAATAAAGATGATTGGGCCCAATATAGACCCCTGGGGAACCCCTCTCTCAATGGAAGCAAGAGTCGATGTAAGAGCAGTACCGTCACCCAAACGTAGATCCACGAGTTGTTTCCTATTGGTAAGGTAGCTGCGGAACCATTGCGTAGCGCTGGGGTCAAATCCGTAATAATGTAGCTTTGACAACAATAACGGGATATTTATTGCATCAAATGCCCGGGAAAAATCCAGCAAGACTAGCAACGAACACATACCCTTATCTTGGGCTGATAATAGATTATCAGTAACATCCAAGAGGGCAGTGGCAGTACTGCGCTGTTTTCTAAAACCAGACTGTAAATCCGGTAACACGTTATTTTGTTCTAGAAAATGCGTTAATTGGTGGCTGACGACTTTTTCCAATATCTTAGACAAACACGGCAAAATGCTAATAGGGCGTAGGTCTTTTACTTCCATTGGATTGGCATTTTTTGGCAAGGGCCTAACGGAAGCAATTTTCCATTGGTCAGGGAAAGTTGACGTCACTATTGAGCAGTTTACAATGTCAGTTACAGTACTTAGTGCGTATGGCAGAGTCATATTTAACATGTCAAGGGTAATGTTGTCGTAACCTTCGGCGTTACTTTTAAGGTTGGAGATAATGCGAGAGATGTCATTATGTTCCACAGGATTGATTTTGAAAATTGCTTCACCGTGTCTATGGTTCTCGAAATACGTCATAAGTGTCATGCTTGCAACGGGGTTACCGGGGACTATCAAAAAAGTATTATTAATAAGATCTGGATCTGTAAAATGCGACGCAAGGTCTTGTCTGGGTTTATAAGGTGATATTGTGGATTTGAGATTTTTCCATAGTAATTTAGGGTTTTTTATTTTATTGTTTATGTTATGCTTGAAGAACGCAACTTTTTCGTTGTACAAAGAACTTAACACTAACGACTTTAACTCTTTGTAGTATTCTTTTTTAGAATCTGACTTCGATTTCCTGGAGCAAGTTAAAGCATTGTCTCGTAAACGCATCATGAGTTTAATCGTATCAGTAATCCACGGATAAGACTTTTCCTTGACGGTAAATGTTTTGATCGGTGCGTGAACATCGAACAGTGAAATTATGTGGGAGTTAAATACATGCACCATGTCATTTACATTGTCAAGCAAGGAAATTCTTTCAAGACATAAAAGCAACAAGTCCATATTAAAGCTATCCAAGCATACATTTTTAAGTGGCCTAAATTTTACTACGTATGGTTTAAACTTATCACGTTTTACGTGAAATTCCCCAACTATGATAGAATGACCGTTTAATGAACCGAAAGATTCCACTGACGTGTATCTCGCTCTTAGGTCGGTACACAGGAGATCGATGAGAGTTTCACTGGAGGCTGTGAAGTGAGTAGGAGAAGTGACCAATTGAGTAAGACTGAGGCTATTCAGAAACTCATTAGTTTTTTTTGTCTTTACGCAGCTTGTGTCCAGCATGTTAACATTAAAATCACCTAGTAAAATATAATGGTCACAATTCCCCAGTGAGCTAAGCGAATCCGTTATGGCGTCCAGGAAAAGAACAAGGTCAAGCCATGGTGGCCGGTACGCTGTACCTATAGCAATTTTTTTACCATTAATAGAGAGCGTTAGCCACATTTGTTCGACCGATTCGAACCTGGGATCGACCGCGCTTGTCCAAATTCGTGCACTTAGCCCCCGCCGCAGATAAAAGCCGACGCCCCCACCACGACCCGAGCGCACACTCGCTGGCCGCGGCGTGTGACGCAGACGGTAGCCCGGCACCACCGGAGCGCGTCCCTCTTCACCCGCTCGCAACCAAGTTTCGTTAATGGCCATAACGTCAAAACAATGCCTGTCGAGTGCGCCAATCAGGTTGTCATGACCTGTACCCAATGAACCAGCATTAAGAAAACCAACTTTAAGAAACTTTTCTCCTTTAGACATCATTTTGATAAAGTAAAATAATTCCGTAATTTAGCAAAATCAATGTTATCAGTGCACAATCAATAGTTTTAATTCCCATTTCATATAATATTTTTAATTTTAGTCCAATTGTAATTATGTAAATAATGAATATAATAAAATAAAACAAAGGTTTTAAACGGCGGTATGCAAATAATCGTTTTGTAAATAATAGGTTTGTAAAATTAAATGGTTGTTTTGTAATAAATAGGTTTGTAAATAATAATTTTGTAAATAGTAGGTTTGTGAAATTAAATAGTAGTTTTACAATAAATAGGTGTAGATAAATATGTGTAGTGTAATAAAACTGGTATAGTTGACCGAGGTGCGCCGCGAAACACACACCTACCGATACCAAAGATAACAGACTATAGTAGCAAGACAAACGCTGCGTGTTTGAAATCCTAATACTTACTACAAATAAACTTACTTTAAAAATTAGCGTGATAGAAGAAGAAAGTATGACCTTAATTAAACAATAAATAATCTGTATAACAAAACAAAAAAAAACAAACAAAAACATAGTTTTAAGGTGTGCTATTGCCACCGGTACCCGGTGCCGCCGGTCTGAAAGTGCGCTGTAAGTCAGCCTCACAGCGGATGTGGCAAGTGGCATGTCCGGGTTTGTACCGGGCGAGAACACGGCCTCGTTTTGCCCATACAAACTGCCATCCGAGGCGACTGCCGGCCTCACGAGCGCTCCGAAACAACTCTCGGTTCACTTTCGTAAGGCGCTCGTTCACGTAAAAGCGCGTCGCAGGGCCCGGCAAGTCGAGGTCAGCAGTAGTCATGCCGCGTCGCACTCGCGCAGCTTCCAGCAGCTCGTCACGAAGGTCGCGGCGTGCGAGGCGCACGATGAGGAAGCGGGGGCGGGTCTCTACTGGCGCCGTCGCCTGCGTCGCGTTTATGCGCCTACCTCCCACACGCTCGGCACTCACTATATGTATTGCGCGCTTCGATTTTAACGCCTATCTTTGACGCAACTAACATTGCCGTGTGGACAGGATTTTCTCCAGTGTTCTCGGGTATGTTCGACACCTGAATATCATTTGCGAGTAGCTCCTGATCTCGGTCGTTAATATCGCTCCGCAGTTGTGATATTAAATCATTTACCTCCAACGATACTTGGGGCTGAGTGTGATTATTCTCTAACACAGCCACTCTCTCCTCCAGATTACTCATCCTATCATTAGTTCCGTTTAGGGAGGATCTTAGCTCGGCCAGATCATCACGGAGCAGCTGGAATTCATTCCGCACCGTCTTTAAAAATTCCTCCTTAAATATGGTTAGCTCTGCTCTGAGGATGACTAGGTTGAGCTCCTGTGTGGCATCTGGGGCTGTGCTGGTTACGGGGCTGCTGCCCATCAGGTTAGCGAGGCTTTCCCCATGTGCAGCTGGCGCTGGTGTACGCGACCTAACCGGCGTTTCAGCTCGGTTATCCCTCACTAGGTTTTTATTGCACTCAGGACAGTGCCATGGGGTCGTTAAAGGACCAGTATTCTGTAGACCCACGCACGCACGATGGTACCAAGACCTACACTTGTTGCAAGTAGCAGCATCTGTCGACGATAGAAACTTGCCACAGCCACCGCACTTAGCCATGGTGAAGTTGTTGGTGTATTATCGATCTGCTCAAGTAGTACACTGATATGGCAATAGATGGCGCTTTTTTGAGAAATGCTTTTATGGCAGTTTCCACGGTGTGTATGGTACGGATAGACACCATAAGCTGAACACACTACCGGTATAAAGGTGCGCACACACTAAAGTTTGGTCACAGTTTGTTTCCCGTTCACGAACAAAACACTGTTTATTTCCCTTCGGATGTCAGGTACTTTACTTTTTCCGGGGATCGATAAAACGTTTTTAGAGTTTATTATATTTAACACTGCACATTTACACTGGAAAATATTGTTACTTGTAAGTTTCACTTATACATGTATTTCCACAATAAAGTTTTGCAAAACAAACTTGTATTTTTATTTATTTCGCGAGAAGTAAACAGAGAGCTTATGACTGATTGACATCCGTGACGTCAGAGACGGACATTGCAGGCATATCAACAAGTACCAGGTACTTAGTAAAATCGAAACAAAAGTATCGATACTTCAAGGTATCGAGTACTTTTCTTAGAGCCTAATGCACATAGAGCATAGGTCAATATCAGTCAGTAAATAACGTCAGTTTAACTTCAGTAGGGCAGGAGATGAAAAAACAAATGACAACGGTGAATGAGTGAGTGAATGAGTTATTGGTTAGTGTAGTTAATGAATGAAGGAAAGGTTAGGAATTTAACTGTGAACGGAAGGAACAATTTCGAGCAAAGATCGATGTAATGTTTTAGGAGGTTCAGAACGAGTGAACTAGATGGCGTTGCCAAAACCATAAACATAAGCCGTAAGGTCGCAAGTTTTAAATAGATAATTTCTAAGATTACCCATTTAATACTTAATTTCTTATTCGATACGATACCTGCCAAAAAGTACTCATTGAGTAAAAGTATCGAGTACAAAAGTATCGGTATCGAATGGAAATGTATTCGATACCACGAAGTATCGTGTAGTATCTTTTTTTGTGTCCATAACAACGGCCGCCCGCGCTCTATTTAATAAACAGGTAAATTCCCTATTGAAAAAAAAAAATGCGGCGTATTTTTAAAGTGAAACTTTTATTACATCGTCTCAAACTTTTTCGTCTGTGTGTTGCATGTCGCGTGATGGTCGCCACGGAGTAGGGATAAAGTGACAGGTGCTCGTCAGAGCAGCCAAGGCCAATATGGCGGCGCCTATACTGCCCTGCTAAGCACAAAGGCGGTATCTCAACCGGAGTAAGTTTTGAGAAAATTGACTTTTTGTAAATTGTAATGTATGGAAAAATGGAGATATAAAAAACTTCTTAGTGGTTTTTTTAAATGTTTTAAGTTATATAGCGCTATTTCGCTTATGCCATTAGATGGGAAATTGTTAAAGCTATTGAATGGTACAAAAAAAAAACGAAAAGGGCGTATCTCAGAGATACCGCCTTTGGGCTTAGCAGGGCAGTATAGTTCACTTAAAAGTTTCACTTTTACCGTGGTTTCATAAAACCACACAATCCTTTTTTTTTGTTTTTCTTTTTACCTGAAAATTAACACTTAGATAGACTCTTAGAACGATAAGTTTTTTTACATGAAATGAAATGAAATTGTTTATACTGTAAATATCGGAATCACTTTTACACGTCATATAAAAAATTAAAAAAAATAAGCTAGATGAGTTCGGCGTTTTCTATCTGACTACTCTGAGAAGAAAGGCCGAAACAAACTCAGAAGTCGCAGTCTCTTTTAAAGTCCAGACAAAATCTTGGTCAGGCCATATGAAGACCATGTAGATTAGTGTCTGAAAAGGTCTTTTGAGGAAAAAACCACACAGATTTGAGTGGACCTGTCCAGTCAGTGCAAGCATTTGTCAGTAATCGTGGAGCTCAACTCAGAACATGTTGTATTCTTACCTATAGTTTTTACTGCCTCTTCTAACAAGTCCATTGGCTCAATAAAATTATTAGTCACAATTAAAAACAAGAAAAACAAAGTAATAAAATGAAACTTTGCCTGTTAGTGAAACTCCCCGATTAGATTCAGTTCAGCGTATAAACAACTTTTACACAGACATGTGGGACAACCTGTTCATTTTCTTATTTTTTTGCTATTTTGTTGGTTTTGCAAATTGCGGTTATCAACCGGTAAGCGCCTTCACTTCATTTATTTTTAGTAATAGTTCTCCTGACCGAATTTTAGCCGTAGCGACCACTCTCATCGGAAACAAGACCTCGAAGCAGGAGATGCTAATACAATGTCACCCATGGGCATGGTGACAGCCCGTATTTTTCTAAATATTCATGTAAAATTATCGAAATTTAACTTTAAAAAGAGGTGTTTATAAATTTTTCATGTTTTTAAGCTATTGCATAGCTTTTAATCGCGGGCTTTGAGCGTGGTGACCGAATCAAGAAATTCCGTAACGTAACGAAAATAAAACCTAACACCCCCCACTCCGCCTACCATGTAGCGATGGTTCCCATGACAACGTGATGTTGTCATGGGAACGTAATTTTTGTTTTATGTCATCACTTCATCATCTCAAGTGTAGCGTTAACAAATAGGAAGTATGGAGGTTACAAATGCTATGCAATAGCTTTACCGCGGCAGTCCCCGAGTGCCACACGTTTTATTTTTTTATTTTTAGGGTTCCGTACCTCAAAAGGAAAAACGGAAGCCTTCTAGGATCACTTTGTTGTCCTTCTGTCTGCCAAGACCCTTTTTCTCAGGAACGCGTAAAGGTATCAATCTAAAATTCATATCAAATACTCAAGCCTACTGTCCCTTGAAGCTGTGAAAATCAAACTTCTAAGACAATGCAATCAAAAGATACAGCCGTTTATGCTGCAAATTTTCGACACTCGCAAGGTAATCAAAACCTACAGGGTACTTCCCGTGAACTCAGAATCTTGAAATTTGGTACGAAGCAACGTCTTATAGCACAGATAAAGGAAAAATTACGAAAAATAAAAAAAGTTGAAAATTCTGGTACATTTTGGTACTTACTTTGGTACGAAAATCTAAATTTGCCCATATCTTTTTACTAATAATAATGATACCAATTTTATTATGGCGGTATAATGGTAGGTAGGTACGGAACCCTCGGTGCGTGAGTCCAACTCGCTCTTGACTGGTTTTTTGAGTAGCGTTTGCCATATTATCTCCGACGTTATTGGCTCTGTTTGGATTCTGTTTATTATTTCTAAATTCAAAGTCAAATAATTTATTTCAATTAGGCACAAAAAGGCACTTTTGAACGTCAAAAACAAAAAATTGAATTGATTCTAGTCGCCCCTTCCAAAAGGTAGTTTTCGTATGGAGAAGAATGGGCAAGAAACTCCACCGTTACTCTTTTAAAATGTTTTACAATATTTTGTATACATTAATTATATAATTATATGTGAAGACGATGCACCTGGAATAAGATTACTATACCACAATAGGTAAAAATAATTAAATATGAAGCAATGACAGAAAAAATAATTGTGCAATGGATACATGGTGATCACACATTTACAAGCATTGTAAAAGTAGGTACCTATACGATATTCCTAAAAAAATTACAAGTAATACTAATGCTAAAAGCTTATGAGTTATTTTATCGGATTAACCAACATTTTTTATTAAAATTTGTCGACTATGTAAAAAAACGGAGGTGAAGACATTTAAAAAAGTAATGTAAATCCATAAAATAATAGAGGGACTTAGAAAATAAATAAATTAATATAGACTTTTAAAGTTAATTTTCGATAATTTTTTAGGAATATTTAGAAAAATACAGGCGGTCACATGCCTATGGGCGACATTGTATACTACATCCCACTAGTATTATGAATTTGAAAGTTTGTTACTAAATCATACAAAAACGACCTTATGATCTGGAATAACATTATTTTATCCCGGAAATCAACCAAAGCGGGCGAAGCCGCATGCAAAAGCTAGTATTAAGAATGCGGCGACGCATGAATTGTCCATACAAACGTAGTACATAAATCATTTGCAATTTGAGCATATTTCCACCATATTATGTTGATATTCGGATTGAGACAGTATTTATCCAGGCTCCTACGTCTTTTTTTTTCCAAAAACTTACCTTTAAATGAAGTGTAAGCGAATTGCATTTCACATGACATGTTTTCATATTGCTTTTTCTGTATTATGAACAACAATATTTGTAATATTGTTTCCGCAAAAGCAAAGTTTAAAAAAAAAATGGAAATGCATCAAGTTTTCATTCATAATATTTTGTATTACGGAACACATCCAAATTTATCATAAATTTTCGAAAGCTAGTAGTACTATTGCGTCAAGCAATAATTGTCAATGTGTGCGCGGTAGTATTGCTCACTGTAGGTGTATATCGCTCCGACAGGCACGCACACTAGCGCAACGTGCTTGGAATTAAATTTTGCAAACATCTCGATTTATAGTTGCGAGCCGTGTCGCCGGCCTCTTAAATGTTGAAAAGGTCAGAGAGAACTATTAGAAAAATAAACGGCTATATGTTGAACTGACAGCATTTTAGTACTTCCAACTGACTACGAGGACATTTGAAATACTTACCAGTAATACTACTACAGGAGTTTATATTCAAAATACGTTCGTAAAACATAAGTTATGAACAGAATAACCCCCTGTTCACAATAGCCGGGCGATGAGGTGCAGTCGGGCAGCGTGTTGCTGCCATCGTCCAGACGCGGCCGCTATCTCGCCAACATCGCCAGGAGACAGGCAGTCGTAAGCATTCGTTCAACTATAATAAATTCCCACTTTATACTTTCTACTTTAAGTAAATTCCATTACTGATAAAACAAATCATAAATGTGTACTGTTTGACGATGATATTGCTATTATTGTTACATCCGATAGAAAGAATAACACGGTTAGTGATCATGAGATAGATAAACTACACAACTGAAAAACTAATTGAATGGCTAAACATAAATAATTTATCAATAACACATAACATAACATAACATCACGTCTTGTTTCCCCGAAGGGTTGGGCAGAGGTGACCCTGTAGCAGGTACACCCACATTTCGCCAGTTATGTTTTAAGTCCCATGTAATAGGGGGCGAGCCTATTGCCATCAACCGGGCACAAATCCAGACTCCGGGCTGCTACTGAGAAATTCCCGATAGAAAAACCCAATAACACTTGCCCGACCCGGGAATCGAACCCAGGACCTCATCAATAAATCTAAATAATTCCGTCTATATCAATCTGCCTAGCCTTTTTCCCAACTATGTTGGGGTCGGCTTCCAGTCTAACCGGATGCAGCTGAATACCGTATTTTACATGGAGCGACTGCCTATCTGACCTCCACAACCCAGTAACTGGGTAATACGATACCCTTGATAAGACTGGTTGTCAGACTTTCGGGCTTCTGACGACCCTAAACGACTGTCAAAGATCCACGAATGACAGCCGGGACCAACGGCTTAACGTGCTTTCCGAGGCAGTTTAATAAATCAAATAACCCTTAATACAATTAAATATACATAAAATTGACGTAGTAACACAAACAAAATTTCTAGACGTATCCTTAAACCAAGATATCAATTGGAAAACACATGTTGATAATGTATCTAAAATAATAAAACAAGTTTGTATATGCACTCAAACAGGTTATTACTAACATTTAAAAAACTTTTTACAAAAAAAAAACAACCGACCTCCAAAAAAAAAACACTACAAAGTGAAAAATAACTTTAATTTCGGAAGTCGGTGTCTTGGGTTTTGTATTTTAGTTTTTTGCCACCGACTTCCGAAATTAAAGTTATTTTTCACTTTGTAGTGTTTTTTTTTTTTTTGAGGTCGGTTGTTTTTTTTGTTTAGTTAAAGTTTTTATTTTTCACTTTTTAGTTGTGGTACCTACCCCACACACATTCGAATACCACTACCTGCTACCAGTGACAGAAACTTATCATATCATCTACATACTAAGTGGGAAAAAAATACGTTTTTTGTAGCTAACTCAAAAACTATCTAAGCAAAGTTAATAAAATTTATATGGGACCAATTCGAGAGCACACCCTTTTAATCAAAAAAAGAACTTTCAAAATCGGTCCACAATTGACGGAGAAATCGGTGGACATAAAAAAAAAAACAAACATACGCGACGAACATATAACCTCCTCCTTTTTGGAAGTCGGTTAAAAAGGCAATAACATCATATCACGCATATGTCGAGTCATTGTCGCGATACGGTTTGATAATCTTTTGCTATGCTGTTCAGCATAGCAAAAGATTTCCGGTATACGTGACTGACGAAGAGAAAGGTTAAATTAACAGCTGTAATTGGTCTAAATTGTATTTGCACTTTACGTAGTTATTCGGGTTGCTTGGTTCTACAAACACATGTGACAAATTTAATGATTTGAACAAATTAAAAAGTTTACCGGTATCTGAATTATTTTTAAAAATATTAATGTTATAGTCACCACAGATAATAACTGATTTATTACAAGTTGCAAGTTTTGCCAAAACATCTTCCATTACTGACTCAAATATAGTTTTGATAATTTTCGACTGCCTCGTTGGTCTAGTGGTCGCAAGCGCTACTGCTGAGCATGAGGTCATGGGTTCGATTCCCGGGTCGGACAAAGTGTTATTGGGTTTTTCTATATGAAATTTCTCAGTAGCAGCTCAGAGTCTGGATTTGTGCCCGGTTGATGGCAATAGGCTCGCCCCCTATTACCTACATGGGACTTAAACATAACTGGCGAAATGTGGGTGTACCTACCTACAGGTAAACCTCTGCCCAACCCTTCGGGGAAACAAGACGTGATGTTATGTTATGTTATTTGTTTAAACGCACACTATAACATGCTTTTCTAGCTCAACACAAGACAGTTCAATGCTATGTTCAACCGATAGTTCAACTATGTCATTACGGGTTTTTGATTTAATACGACTTTTAATTAAGAAGAATGAACCACCACGTAGCATTGATTTTCGGTTAAAACAACTGGCCACACTATAATGAATTACAAATTTCATATTCTATTTGTCTGCAAATCGTGAATTATTATGACATGGTGCTGCTCAGTGCCATGTCATAATAATTCACGATTTGCATACAAATAGAATATGATATTTGTTGGGGCTTGTGGCTAAGTTACAACAGCTGCACGGGTCGATCGATCAGGTTAAGCTACGCTTGCCGCGGTTGGTCTGTGGATGGGTGACCATCTTTACATACTAAGACCCCTCCGTGCCTCGGAAAGCACGTTAAGCCGTTGGTCCCGGCTGTCATTTGTAGATCTTTGACAGTCGTTACGGGTAGTTAGAAGCCCAAAAAGTCTGACAACCAGTCTTACCAAGGGGTATACCTAGTAGGGATACACCCTGGGGTGTTACCTAGTTACTAGGTTGTGGAGGTCAGATAGGCAGTCGCTCCATGTAAAATACTGGTATTCAGCTGCATCCGGTTATACTGGAAGCCGACCCCAACATGGTTGGAAAAAGGCTAGGCAGATGATGGTGCTGCTCAGTGCCCAGTCTGTGGCCAGAGGAAACTAGTGAGTATGTGTGAGAGGTACGCCAGTGCTCATGGCCTGCTGTATAATGTCGTGATGGTGTTTGGGGCTGGTGGAAAATGTCCAGAAACAGTACCTCCAGTAATGATGAATGGTATACCGTCATCGAGAGTACACTGATTCAAGTACCTTGGGGATGTTTTGTCCACTAGACTCAATACTCAATACTTTATTGCATTCCACAATGTATGTGCTTAGGTGGTAAACATTTGAAAAGAAACAATCGTAGACCCTGTTAGCCACAGCAAAAGAATTATAGTAGAGATGAGGACTTATTGTTTATCTTATAATCTAATTTATTCTAAAAAAACATTTATTGTGTATTTTATATGAGTTTTAGAGATTTATCATTTAAATATTCATGTACACTGTAATAACATTTACTTAATAATAGATTTTTAGGGTTCCGTTAAAAAACGGAACCCTTATAGATTCGTCATGTCTGTCTGTCTGTCTGTCTGTCTGTCCGTCCGTATGTCACAGCCACTTTTTTCCGAAACTATAAGAGCTATGTTGTTGAAACTTGGTAAGTAGATGTATTCTGTAAACCGCATTAAGATTTTCACACAAAAATAGAAAAAAAACAAATAATTTTGGAGTTCCCCATACTTAGAACTGAAACTCAAAAAAATTTTTTTCATCAATCCCATACGTTTGGGGTATCTATGGATAGGTCTTCAAAAATGATATTGAGGTTTCTAATATCATTTTTTTCTAAACTGAATAGTTTGTGCGAGAGACACTTCCAAAGTGGTAAAATGTGTGTCCCCCCCCTGTAACTTCTAAAATAAGAGAATAATAAAACTAAAAAAAATATGTGATGTACATTACTATGTAAACTTCCACCGAAAATTGGTTTGAACGAGATCTAGCAAGTAGTTTTTTTTTAATACGTCATAAATCGTAAACTTATCGTTACTTGCTGCTACGGAACCCTTCATGGGCGAGTACGACTCGCACTTGGCCGCTTTTTTAATTTATTTGTGAATAGATGGAGTTTTTTTTCTTTTCTGATTGATTCAGGTAATTTGTTATATATTTTTATTGACATAACTAAAGGACTCGTTGAATGTATTTTTAGGCGGGATTTTGGTAAGTTTAGTCGTGTAAAGATGATGACGATATTGAGAGAGAGCAGAGGGTGCTGTCGGTCAGAGCGATTATGATTGCTCGCAGGTTTGAGCGTGCTTCTGTTCCTCGTTTTACACCTGTGGCCTGTGGGTACATTTTACGCAGAAATCATACAGCGCCCTACGCGTGCAGTACAATAATGCTTTCAGGGTGTTGATGGGCACCTCCTTCTGCGAAGCAGTAATGCTCGCGAAGGAGGAGACGGAGCGGGTGAGGGAGAGGCAAATTTCACGCCCTCGCGCCCCTAACCGCCGCAGGAGGAGACGCCCTGGGCGTCGGGAATCACAGGCAGATTTCCGGCCACCGTAGGCGCGGGCTTGCGGACGAGCAATGGGTAGCTCGCCGTCCGATAAGGACAAGGCCCGGGTCGACGGCGCGTTGTGTTCCACGCGCGCCTCAAAGAGATGTCAGCAGAATTGACGGGGTCTGCTAGGGCCAATGCCTGCCGGGGGTTCGAAGAAAACCGATGGGGACATCGTGGCCCCCGGCAACAGGGCAATCGAAGGAACACGGGTGGGTTTTAGTCAGTAAGAGTCTGACACGCCCTCCCGCTCCACCCAGAGCGGGAGAAGTTATTTGATGATTTCCCACCCAAAAAAAAGGGTGTTGATGGGGCTGCCTCGCTTCTGTAGCGCATCAGGGATGTTTGCGGAATTGCGTGTTGATTGCTTTTATGCATTAATGCGTAAAAGATGTGAAACCTTGGTGCGCAGGGTGCGAGGCAGTTCTAACAGCATCCTGAGAGTTATTGCTGACAGGCTGGACTGCTGTATTATCAGTCGTTGCTCCAGTATCTCAGCTGGAATACTGAAGCAGTGACTACTTTGTTGAGTGTGATTGTGTAGATAATTTTTGTTGTAATTGTATCACTAATATAGTTGTAAGTTTGTTTTATTGTTACTAACATTGTTTGAGTCTCATAGTTACTCGTAATAAAGAATTTAATAACATGTGGGATGTGGACTCTGCAATCATTGTACCGATAATCGTTACGGTTAATAGCCTAATAGCGAAGAGCCTCGACCTGTTGGTCGAGGCTCTTCGCTATTAGGCCTCAGGAGGTTCTCATTACGCGGCTGGGTCAAGGGCTTGATTCAGAAAGCAGTACTCCTAGACACGGCACGCATAGTGAGGATGTTCCTCTCTCTAGAGCCCTGACCACCGGCAGCTTGGACCCTGTTCCTGATGCCGATGGGCCACTGTTTTTTATATTTTGTTTTTTTAATGATTTTTATAAAAATATTTAAAAATGTATTTAATATGTAAAAAAATAAATTTAATAATATGTCATTTTTACATACATTTAAACATACTTTTATTAGTATACTAGCTGACTCCGGCAAACGTTGTTTTGCCAATTATTTGTTTGGGGTGGACAACCCTTATCACTTAGGGGTATGAAAAATAGATAGTAGCCGATTCTCAGACCTACTGAATATGCATATAAAATTTGTTAAAAATCAGTAAAGCCGTTTCGGAGGAGTAAGGTAACTGACATTGTGGCACGAGAATTTTATATATAAGACCAGCTGACCCCGGAAAACGTTGTTTTGCCAATTATTTGTTTGGGGTGGACAACCCTTATCTCTTAGGTGTATGAAAAATAGATAGTAGCCGATTCTCAGACTTACTGAATATGCATATAAAATTTGGTAAAAATCAGTAAAGCCGTTTCGGCGGAGTAAGGTAACTAACATTGTGACACGAGAATTTTATATATAAGATTTTGCGTTGACATGTATTAACTTATTTATTTATTAACATTGTTTAACAAGTAGGTATGTACAAGTCTTAGTATGGACCCACATAATATTAACAGAAAATAATTCATGGTACTTATATCACACAAAAAAAATTGCTATTACAAACTTACATTTGCAGTTGGAGAATTGACCGTGACGTATATATGGGAGAATATGTTTTTCAACTACAATGTTAAGTTTGTTTTTGGGATAAATTAATCCCAACTACGAAACCCTTCATTGTGCGTGGTCCGACATGCATATGGCCGGTTTTTTTTAAATAGATTTTTAAATTTTTTGTTCAATCACAATCTGAATGATTTTGAAAGATATTGTTAATCCATTGCATCATTGTCTGCCTGAAGTTTGTCTGACCACCTTTGTGTGCTGTGTTAACAAAGCTTTGCATAACATTTCAGGACGGCACGGGTATCAAATTCAACCAGGAAGCTGATCGGGTAAGCATTCAATTATACGTGTGCACTGTAACCATGTTGTACATTCCATAAAGCTACCATTTACTGGGTAGGTACGTCTTTCATTGACTTGAATGTGCCCTGGCGGCTGAGAGTATGTCATGCTCACTCAAATGTCTCGCTGATGGTGGCGTCTGTGTTAGATCATTAAGTTCCCTTCAAAATGGTTGAGTTAAATGGTGCTGATCCATGCGTCATGTTCGTGAACGGGCGCCGTCAGTAGGGACTGGTCATCTCTTAGCTGCCACGGTTCATTTTAATTTATTTAAATTTTTGAATTGTTATTATATTTTTACTACGGACGCTTTTAACGTGCACGTCTTTCTACATTGTTCTCACATATATAAGTTCAACACGAATGATGTAACCAATATTTTGTAACAATATTTTGATTTAAAAGAGTGTCCGTGGAGTTTCTTGCCCGTTCTTCTCCATAGGTACCTACTACGCTTTGGAATGGGCAAATAGCTTCATTTTTCTGACTGACCGACCCCTTGACAATTCAAAAGTACCTGTAATTGGTTTATTTGAAATAAATGCTTTGAGTTTGAGTTTATAGGCAAGTATTGCTAGTTGCGCGGTAAACGTTGCTTGCGAGATGCAGGATTTTGCGTGTCGTTAGTATGATGCGTAGTTTGGTTATGGCATTGTAGATTAGCACGTCACACAAATGTTGGCATTTAAAACGTTAAGACCAGGCACTCTAAACACAAATTCCACGCAAGCTCCGCCCCATACACCCCGCCACTCTATTATGTGCTAAACAACACATCAATAATAAAGTTGAATATCGCGTGCGCTCTTTGATTGTGTTCGAGCACGGAACTAAATAGTAAGAGCGGTTTTGCATTACTTCCGATCCGAGCCCGAGAAATGTCGATCCCAAGTAGCCATAGTACTATTTGTATGAGGGGTTGTGCACTAGATCCGATCTTTGTCCGTCCGAATTTAGAACATTCCCAATTCGGATTGAATTCGGATCGGATGCAGTGCGAAACCGCTTTCAGTCTCAATTCTTATTTCGTTTATAACTAAAGTAATAATTGATCTAGAGAAATAAATTAATAGTTTAAAAAACACAAGAAAAACACGCTTGAAACCTGATCGTGTTCAAATTTCATTACGTGGCCTTTCTCACAAGTACAAACACGACTATGATACGATATTCCATCATGGAATGCCAGTGCCTATCCTCCGGCTTCATCATCAGACCTTAAAACCTAATCGCGGTCAAAGTTCATTACAAGACTTTTCTAAGAAATCCAAAACAGCTATGATACAATTTTCCATCATGAAGTTCCAGTTCATATCTTCCGGCTCCATCATCAGATCAGTTCGACAGTGCCATATTATTGTATTGTCATCAAAACTACATACAGCTGCCAATTTTCATTACGCTACGACCCTTGGAAGATGGTTAAATTAGTTACCTTAGATTCCATTACATAGTTACATACAGGTCGACCTAATAAAAGCGTGTTAACAATTTCCTGTGGCTGGATAATAAAAAACTATATTTTCTTACTGGGAATACTTACTTTAGAGATAAAAGCTGAGTAATCTTCATTTTATTTAAACAATCTTTAAAAAAAAACATATGATTTTCGAATAAAAAATTAATCGAGCGAAAATGTTACAATTACGTAACTGTCTTGTAAATGGAAAGAAAAAGATCCAATAAATCATATACTGAAGTTCCATTATGATTGTATGCGTGACTGTTTCGGAATGTTAATGCAAATTAAACAATTTAGGGGGCCTCTTCTTCTGATTCGGGCCATGCAACGAAGCGAGAGGAAATGGGAGGCCGTCACCTCCTTCTGCGAAGCAGTAATGCTCGCGAAGGAGGAGGCGGAGCGCGTGAGAGAGAGGCAAATTTCGCGCCCTCGCGACCCTAACCACCGCAGGAGGAGACGCCCTGGGCGTCGGGAATCACAGGAAGATTTCCGGCCACCGTAGACGCGGGCTTGCGGACGGTGAGCAATAGGCAGGTCGCCGTCCGATAAGGACCAAGACCGGGTCGACGGCGCGTTGTGATTCACGTGCGCCTCAAAGAGATGTCAGCAGAATTGACGGGGTCCGCTAGGGCCAATGCCTGCCGGGGGTTCGAAGAAAACCGATAGGGAAATCGTGGCCCCCCTGGCAACACGGCAATTGAAAGAACACGGATGGGTTTTAGTCAGCAGAGCGGGAGAAGTTATTTGATAATTTCCCACCCAAAAAAAAAAGGGGGCCTCTTCTTAATTTTTGTAAAATAAAAACAAAAAAGTCATTCTTATTAAATAAACTAAGCGCACATAACAGCCAATCTGCTTGAACCTTAATTAATACTACATCATTAATGTATGCCTTATAATCAGTATAAAATAAACATATTTTTAAGCTATTGCATAGCTTTTATCGCGGGCTTTGAGCGCGGCGACCGAATCAAGAAATTCCGTAACGTAACGAAAATAAAACCTAACATCCCCCACTCCGCCTACCATGTAATGACGGTTCCCAAGACAACGTGATATTGTCATGGGAACGTAATTTTTGTTTTATGTCATCACGTCATCATCCCAAGTGTAGCGTTGACAAATAGGGAGTATGGAGGTTACAAATGCTATGCAGTAGCTTTACCGCGGCAGTCCCCGAGTGCCACACATTTTTTTTTTCTTAACAACGCGCAACCTACTCGTTTATATGGCACGTGACACTACTGTCGCAAATAAACGACGAAGGAGAAGGTGGAAGTCCTATCAGAGGAGTTACTTAGCGTGTAATCGCTTAGTTTATAAGCTTATAGCCCTTATGACTGGAGCCCTCAATTTATTAGAGGATAGCCCGTTTAATCAGCCGAAATCCTCCTAGGTTGACCTGCGAGATGCCATTCAAAAATACTTTGTTGCAGATCAACGCCGAAGCGAAGAAGAAGGTAGACGTCCTGTCTGAGGAGCTGCTGCCGTATATCATCGCGGAGCAGGAGCGGCGTGTCACGCTGTACCAGCGCGTCATGACGGCTATACAGAACGGCGAGAAGGGCGTCACCCTCGTCGAGATACGCAACAAACCGCCCACCTTCATACGGAAGGGTACGAGCGTTTTTACTTAATATGCTTAAAGGCCAGTTTTAGATTATGATATTATGGGGTAACGACTTTAAGATTCACTTGGGGATTATATCTATTTTGAGGTTAATTATTCGGAATTAAATTAGTTATTTTAGAGCAAGGATTATTTTTATTATATTATGAACAGTAAACTTGGAAGTTTTCTAAGCCACTGACACATCCACGAAACAGTAATGCATGTAATTTAAACTTTACAAATAATATTTTTGAGAGCAATGATGGCCCAGTGATAATGGCCACGACTTACGAGTTCGAACCCAGACAGGCGCTTTACTTTATGTAAATTATTTCATCACCATTGCTCTCAAAACGGTGAAGGAAAACATCGTGAGGAAACCGGCATGTTCTGGAACCGAAAATTCGAAGACATGTGACATCTATCAACCCGAACTGGACCCGCGTGACGGTCCACTTCCTCTCACAGAGAGGAAGCCTGTGTCCCAGCAGTGGGAACATTATAGGCTGATGATGATGATGAATAATATTTTAATGGTGGCTTATTTTACGAACACATTCAAAATACTGAACTGGAATCTCATAAAATATATTCATTCGTTCACTCGCGTTCACAAAAGTATCGGCAAAAGAGCTTCAGTGTGGCGTTAATCATTCGTTGTTGCTCTTGAGGAACTTTTGTGCCACTGTTGTGCAGTTGAAATGTCAAAGTCAAATCATTTATTTCAAATAGGCCCATGTGTGGCACTTTTGAACGTCAAAAATTACAAAATAATAAAATTGATTCTAGTCGCCCCTTCCAAAAGGTAGTTTTCGTATGGAGAAGAATGGGCAAGAAACTCCACCGTTACTCTTTTAAAATGGCACTGGAAGCTGCATAAAATTGCGCCCAAAATGGCGCTAAAGTTATTGCATGGAATCATCGGATTTACTCTAAAGATTTAATGTAAGAAATTTGTGTTAATTGGGTTGATTTGCCGTCTGATTAAAGTAATGTTATACCATGTCCGTTCGTTGTCACAGGTACGATGTACCGCTGCCCCACCAACCGCGCACCGCGGGAGCCCGACGGCTCTGGGGACATGTTTTGCGAAGACAACCTAGACCCCACGCCCATCATATTCGAGTCCTGCCTCTCCGCAGAGGATAAGGAGCTGTATGTGGCAGACAATAAGTACTTCTTTTGCAACCGTAAGTTTATATTTTAGTTGTCTTTTGTCATTTTTTGCTTGCTATCTTGGTCTTTATGTTTGATTTGAACCAAATCCTATTACAAACTTTGCCACACCAACGTCATGGCATGGATCGTCACTAAATTGGCAGCTCACATTGTGGGGGCCAACCCACGATGCACCATGTCGTGTCCAAACACTGATGTAATGATTGCCTTAACTTGACCGTTGTTCAGGGCACAAGATCGAAGGTCCTGACCTACCGCGAAACGGCACCAGCGTGGTCGGCTGCGCGCCAAGCGAGCGCACTTCGCTGAACTACACCAGTCAGAAGTGCGCGCTCGAGGACACGGCCGACGTAGTGGTGCACTACCGGTACTATCCCGACAAAGTGAGTACATATTATGTCTCCTTGCACGCGAGCGCTTCTCGCTGAACCCCACCAGAACCACCACAACCGCCAGAATGTGGTGTGGTGGTGGAGGTATTGAATAAGTTTGAAGTTACTGAATTTTCGAGAGTTTGTATGTTGACCTTTTTGGCAGAACTAAGTTCAATTAATGGAGTTAAAAACTGCCACTTGCTCACTTCAGATGCCGCTGATCTCCAACGTCTTATAATTTGACAGCTAGCCATAAATGTTTTGTAAACAAGCGACTTCTTTTACGCATAATTAATTATTGAGCCCAGTTGCGCAGCTGTTTACTGAAGATGTTATAAGAATAAAACTGTGGGAGAAAACTCTCCGAAAAAAATCAGAATCCGATATTTCGTCGAGACAATGTGCTATCCTTTAAGCCTTTTATGGGAGAAAGTGGTTTATGGGTGATGCTCCCGAGAGAACTTAGTCTGTTTTCATTACATACTTGTGATGTGATATTTACGTAAATTATAGTGAAGTATGTGTGTCTTTGTATTATCATATTAGATCAATGATAAAAGTATCTCTGAGGTTTTTCAGTCAGAAAGATCAAGCCCAAGTTGGTTTTCAACTCTGATCAGGTTACTTCTATCGTACGCCTCCAGTCTTTAACAAAAAACGAACTTAAAGTCAACAAACACAAAATAACCTATAAATTATAAAACGTTCATAATTTATTGACTTCTCCACTAAAGCTGCTTTTTTACCAGTGGTAAGACGCTTCCACTGTCCTTACCTCGTCTATTAATAGTGCTACACTCAAAGTCTCATACATATTTATCTAGTTTTCGTGTAATTTGTGATCGACTCAAAAGTTAACAAACACAACAATGGCGGTTTATAAAGACGCACAACTGTGCTGCCATCTGCTATGAGCTTTCAGTTTTTAACCTCATTGCTCTAATGACGAATGTGACCAATCTCCCCAAGTGTTGCCTGATACAACAGCTATCGCAATGATTGACAATTGTTTTCAATTTTTTTGGTGCTTCTTAGGTTACACCTGCAGGGATATTCTGTAAAAATCTCAACGTGTGAAGTGAGCTGTTATTAGTGTCAATCCGGTTACGTATTATAATACCTAAGTTTATTTGAATGAACATGAATATCACATGAATCTAAATATAGGCTCATGTTGGAGAGAGTACAAAACAAGTTTGTGAGGTACTTGTACTTGCGCTTGTATGGTGTATACCCGTTTTATCCGCTTATGTACCCAACTTTATTTATTTTGGGTATGGTTGGATATAACAAACTGAGGGTCAGGAGGGATCTCGCACTAGTCTCGTACATATTCAAAGTACTTAGAGGAAGGGTACATAATGCGGACATTTTAAGGCACATAGGTTTGTGTGTTCCGGATCGGTACGTGTGGCGACGACGTCAGCCCCGGCTGCTGGCGGAGCCGCGCGCTCGCACCAATCTTTTAAGTGAGGCGCCACTGACGCGTGCACTCCGCACTCTCAACCTCATAGCTGATGAGTCGGACCTATTACTATTCTGTTGTTCTCTGAGTGAGTTCACAAAGAATGCATTATTTGTAATAAGTTACAAAATTTAATTATAAGTTAATAATAAGTTAGGATAAGATTAAGATAAGTACGCTATCGCATTAGGTTATCCTGTAATGATAGAAGTAAGTTGGAAAATAAAAAAATAAATAAAAATTTTAACTATTTTCAAGATAACTACGGTCAAAAGACCTACCTATTAAAATACCCACCTAAAGATCGTTTTACAGATTTTTGTAATAATTAATGAACGAAATCCATAAAGTAGAATTCGTCTACGGTTGATTTATCTGTGGTCTTGTGTTAGATTTACTGGTGATTTTGTATATGTTAAAAACATTTCTGCGAGCAACTTGGAAGTAGCACTCGCCAGCCGCTGCCGCGGCACGCCTCGCGCGTGGTTGGCAGATTGTATGATTCGGCATTTTGAACTGGGGGAAATAGGTTAGGTTAGGACAGGGAGCCGGAGGCTCGGTGCCATCACTGCACCCACTGTCGGGAGGACACGGTGCAGCATACACTAGCAGAGTGTACCGCATGGGAGGAGCCGCGCCGTGCCCTCGTATCTGAAGTCGGAACCGACCTGGCGCTGCCGGCTGTCGCTCGTTCGATGGTCGGGAGCGCCGAGTCGTGGGATACGGTGATCTCCTTCTGTGAAACCGTAGTTTCGCAGAAGGAGGCTGCGGAAAGGGAGAGGGAGATTGAGACCACTCTCCTGATCCGTAGCAGGCGGACTGGGCGTCGGCGGAGGGCGGACAACGCCCTCTTCCAGCCCCCGTAAACAGATCCGGAGGGACGGCGGACTCGGGGACGTCCGCCGCCCCCCATCCAGCAGGACCCGAGGTGGCGGCGCGTAGTGTTCCACGCGCGCCCCTATTTGACGTCGTGGGGGGAGTCTCACCTCACTCCCCCCGCGGGCATGAAGTGGCCCGCAAAAGCGGGCCGGCACCAGTCGGGGATCATGGAAGGCGCACTAGATCTCATGATCCCCTGTCCAAGTGTGGGAAGGGAACACCGGGGTGGTTTTTAGTCAGTAGGAGTCTGACAGACCCCTTCGTCTGCCCCAGGGCGGAGGACATCCATGAGGATTTTCCACCTCGGAACAAAAAAAAAAAAAAAAAAAAAGGTTAGAACTGTGCAGCATACGCTGGCCGAATGTGTTGCATGGGAGGAGCCACGCCGTGGCCTCGTTTCAGAAGTGGGGAACGACCTGTCACTGCCGAACGTAGTTCGTTCAATGTTCGGCAGTACGGAGTCCTGGGACGCGGTGGTATCCTTCTACGAATCAGTTATCCCGCAAAAGGAGGCTGTAGAAAGGGAAGGGGAGATCACAAGTACTCTCTCGTCCCGCAGTAGGCACACTAGGCGTCGGCGGAGGGCAGATAACGCCCTCTTCTAGCCCCCCTAAATGGATCCAGGGGTGGCGGACTCAGGGCCCCCCATCACACAGGACCCGATATGGTGGCGCGTAGTGTTCCACGCGCGCCTTTCTAAGACGTAACGGGGGTAGTTTCACTCCTCCTACAGGTCGAGGCCCACAAAGCGCGGGCCGTCACCAGTCCGGGGCAACGAAAGTCGCATTTGCACTTGCAGCCCCTGACGCAAGTGTGAGAGTGACACCGGGGTGGTTTTAGTCAGTAACAGTCTTGACAGACCCCTTTACCCACCCCAGGGTGGAGAACATCCATGAGGATTTCCACACCGAGAAAAAAAAAGTTTAGAACTATGACCAACCAAACGCAAGCGGTGCCGTGGCAGCGGCCAGCGAGCGCTACTTCCAAGTTGCTTGCAGAAATGTATTTACCATTGTCTAATTATCCGTTAAAAAAGAATGTTAAGACAACACTAAAATTGTTGAATCATAGTTTATTTTATTTTACACAACTTTAGAAATCAATCCAGTGCGCAGTACTATTAACCTGTAGGCGAGACACTGACATTGTAACTACCCACAACTTTAGAAATCAATCCAGCGCGTAGTAAAAATAAACTGTAGGCGAGATGTTGACATTGTAACTACCCACAACTTTAGAAATCAATCCACTGTGCAGTATTATTAACCTGTAGGCGAGTCGTCCATTAGGTATTTCATACATAGTTTACAATCTCCAATATCTTAAAAATCATTAGATTAATCGTTCGTTAGTGCGATTAATTTTCGTTTAATCAACATAAAGAGAAGTTGAGTCGGCCAGTATGCGTTATGAACATAATTATGTGAATCAACCGCAGCTATCTTGCAAATAGTTGGAATAAACTTAGGTATACATAACCGTCAGTCCCAAGCATCAGAATGACAGCTCACTTCACCTAAGTTTTCATGTCAAGTTTTTTACAGAATAGACCGGCTGTAATACATAACATTCCCTTTCCCCGCAGTCGTACAAGTTTGTGTCGAAGTTGGATCCTGACCGCGAGGTGTGCGACCACTGGAACCCCTGCCAGGTGGGCTACATCTTCAGCTTGCCTGGTCCCGACCAGGCCTCGCCGGCCATCGAACTGTGGCGTAAGTCTGTCTCATACTTACCAATACAGCTCTTCGTGAAGCTGATCATATGTCTGGCCTTTTCCCAACTACGTTGGGGTCCTAAGCTTATCAACTGAAACCAAATACCTGGGCATCTTTTTGGATAAACAGCTGAACTGGGCAAAACACACCAACTACATCACTACAAAAGTCAGCATATCCCTGTGGCAGTGCAAGCGACTGCTTGGCAGGAACTGGGGGATTAGCCCCAAGGTCACCTACTAGTTATACACCACAGTTATCTGACCTATTATCACATACGGCTTACTAGTCTGGTGGCCCAGGACACACTTGAGCACATCCCAAAGAGATCTCGAAAAACTACAACGGTTTGCTTGTGTTCCAATCACTAGCAGTATGAGAACTACACCCACTGCCGCCCTATAAGCAATATTTAGTCTGCCACCTCTGCACCTTATCGTGCGGGAAAAGGTGGTCCTAGTTGCCTTTAGGCTCAATTTATCAAGAACTCTAAGCAAAGACTCAGAGTTAAGCAAACACGCATAAAGGAAGCATCACCCTGCGACAAAGCCCCGAAAACACATCACTTTCAAAGGCACTACAGCATAATACTCACAGAAGAACAGTGTGACTACTCAGGCCCGAAAAAGATGAGAGTATACACCGATGAATCGAAGACCGACTCCGGTACCGGGGTCGGAGTCTTCTCACACGACTTCAACATAAATATATCTAGACGGCTGGGAATGTTCAACACTATCTATCAGGCGGAGTGTGTGGGCATCATACAAGCGGTCCACGTCCTAGAAGCCAGGAGGGTTACGGACACCCACTACGTTTACTCTCCGACAGCGCCTCAGTTTTCCAATCCTTACGGAAAAAGTATATTACCTCGAAACTCATACTAGAATGTCACAATGCACTAGAAAAAATAACGGTATCTAGCCGAAACATGGTGACACTGCAATAGATAAAAGAATACAGTAGATCGCTAGATTATGACGCAGCTGCCGAAATTGCTAGACGAGGATCTAGCATGGCAGTCTGTGGACCTGAACCTATCGTACCCATCTCCTTTAACCAAATACACAGGTGACTACAGGAGTTCACCCGCACACAAGCGGGGAACTGGTAGACCTCGACACCGGGATGCAGGCAGTCCAAGAAAGCTATGCCATCCTTGGATAGCAGGCTAACCAGTCGTTTATTACACCTTGACAGGAACGGCCTGCATCTGGTGACGGGGACTATCACGGGACAGTCCTCTGTGCAGGGCGTGCATGGAGACTGAGGAAACCGTAGCGCACGTGCTCTTTGAATACACAGGCGTCATCCTACCCAGATTAGAACAGAAAGTCTTGGGTCACCCAGATCTTTCACAGACGTTCTGAACAGACCAGGAGATTTAATTAACTTGTGGAGGGAGATGGGCTGGTTGGAATAACCACCAAACGTCCGCCATGACCCACGCACAATAGTCCACCTTACGGACTAAGTGCGGAAACTAAACTAGAACATAGAACTATATTGGGGTCAGCTTCCGTCTAACCGGATGCAACTGAATACTAGAATTTGACATGGACCGACTGCCTATCTGTCCTCCACAACCCATTTACTGGGTAACACGATAACCTTTGGCAAGACTGATTGTCAGACTTTTGGGCTTCTGACTGCCCGTAACGACTGTCAAAGATCTACGAATGACAGCCAGAAGAACCAACGGCTTAACGTGCTTTCCGAGACATGGAGGAGTCTCGGTTTGTAATGGATGGAAGAATTACTTCCATACCTATTACTGCCGATAAAGCTTGCAGTGTGTTGTTGTCCTGTTTAAGCGTATGCACTAGCTGTGTCCGGGATGGCATCGCATCTGCAACGCCTCTTGTATTGCAGATGTGAGATTATTCCTTGATAGGCGAATACAAACAATCAAGTGGACAGTTGGCTTGTAATAAATCCCTTTTTCACTCCTCTTGCTCAAAAAGGTCGTAATTGTTGAGTACCAGAGCGAGGAAAAAATTGCATTTCTTGCTCTAGGGGAAAAAGTAATTTCTTTTTAATTTTTGTCTGTTCCAACGAGCCTTGAAAAACGAAAAAGGCTTTATTCTTACGTATAATAATCATGATTATGGACTCGACCTGTTACTGGTTCACAAAAAAAAGAAGAACATTTTATATTTGAAAATGGAACTAAATGCGGCTATCTCTTCGGTAGAATGCGTTAGTGATGTGCCGGATATCCGCGGATATTCGAGGGAAAAAAAAAGATCTGTATCCTGTATCTGTATACATCTCATTACGTATACATAATAAAATGTATTAATATAAAAGATCCGTTCAAAATCCGCCAAAAAGTAACGGATACAGATCTTTTTTCTCCCTCGGATATCTGCGGATACGGATATCCGCCATTGCGTTGTGGTTACAGAAGAAATAAATAAAAAGGCATTGGCGCGAAATCTTTAGAATTTTTTTCTAATAACGAATTGAATTGGTGACCGTAATATAATTTACAACAGTGAAAATGTCATCATCTAGTGAGAACATCTTCACAGAGTACTGAAATTTAGTCGTCTTCACATACAATTATATAATTAATGTATACAAAATATTGTAAAATATTTTAAAAGAGTAACGGTGGAGTTTCTTGCCCATTCTTCTCCATACGAAAACTACCTTTTGGAAGGGGCGACTAGAATCAATTCTATTTTTTGTTTTTGACGTTCAAAAGTGCCTTTTTGTGCCTAATTGAAATAAATTATTTGACTTTGACGCCGGAAAAAAACATCTCGTTAAATATTCAGAATTGTACAAATTGTACATTTAAATAAAATAAACAATTTAATATTGTATTGGATTATGTTATTTTCTCGCAATCGTAGTGAAAAGTAGAGTGTAACACACGGCGCTAAAACCCATTATAACTCGGTTTCTATTAACTCCCTCGCTAAAGCTCGGGAGTAAAACTATCTCGTTACAATGGGTTATTTTAGCCCCTTTTTTTTTGGGTGGGAAATTATCAAATAACTTCTCCCGCTCTGGGCGGAGCGGGAGGGCGTGTCAGACTCTTACTGACTAAAACCCACCCGTGTTCCTTCGGTTGCCTTGTTGCCGGGGGCCACGATGTCCCTATCGGTTTTCTTCGAACCCCCGTCAGGCATTGGCCCTAGCGGACCCCGTCAATTCTGCTGACATCTCTTTGAGGCGCGCGTGGAACACAACGCGCCGTCGACCCGGGCTTGGTCCTTATCGGACGGCGAGCTACCCATTGCTCACCGTCCGCAAGCCCGCGCCTACGGTGGCCGGAAATCGGCTCGTGATTCCCGCCCCGGGCGTCTCCTCCTATTGCGGCGGTTAGGGGCGTGAGGGCGCGAACTTTGCCACTATGGGTTAGGGTTATTTTAGCCCCTCGTATAACAATCTACTATTAATTTTATTTGGCTGTCAAGTATTCTCATTTTAATGATTTTTCATATTATTATTTCAGCTGGCGACGGTAAGTTGTTGAAAATCGTTTTCTTTACATTGCCTCTAAAGTAAATTTAATAAATTAATGCGACTAGAACCACCCCTTTCATTCTTTTGAAATGCCGTACTTATTTAAAAAAAACCGGCTAAGTGCGTATCGGACTACACACAATGAAGGGTTCCGTAATTGAGATGTTTCATCCCAAATACAAACTTAACATTGTAGTTGAAATACATGTTCTCCCATACATTCTAACTGCAAATGTAAGTTTGTACGCACAATATTGAGAGATTTACCATGATATTTTAAGACCATAGACTTTTTATAGGTTACTTAGGACTTGGTATAGGTTTTTTTATGGTCAATTTGCATCTATTTTCTTAAATAACTTTAAATTTATTCATTTAAAATTTTAAGCTATTGCATAGCTTTTATCGCGGGCTTTGAGCGCGGCGACCGAATCCAGAAATTTCGTAACGTAACGCAAATAAAACCTAACACCCCCCACTCCGCCTACCATGTAATGACGGTTCCCATGACAACGTGATGTTGTCATGGGAACGTAATTTTTGTTTTATGTCATCACGTCATCATCCCAATTGTAACATTGACAAATAGGAAGTATGGAGGTTACAAATGCTATGCAATAGCTTTATCGCGGCAGTCCCCGAGTGCCACACTTTTTTTTTTTTTAAGTTTAGATCTCGACAACAAGATTTGGTATGTCACACCACACGATGCTGTTTGAAAAACTTTAATTTTTTATTTTTTTGTTTGCCCCCAATAGTGACCCTCACATTCAAAATTCATTTATTTACGTTACACGTTCGTGTTTGGGTCACAGAAATACATAAGTGTACAAAATTTCAACTTAATCGGTCTATTAGATTCGGAGCAAATTGACTATGGCAGACGAACAGACAAACACACGAGTGATCCTATAAGGGTTCCGTTTTTTTTATTTTTGAGGTACGGAAGCCTAAAAATGAAATGAGAATGTTTTAAAGATTATATTTTTTTTTTTTTATACTGCACATGTATTTACAAAGAACGAAAATAACCGATGTTTTCTGTTTTCAGCTGGAGGCAAGTATCCTATCCAATTTTTTTATCGACTTCAAAAAAGGAGGTTTCTCATTTCGACCGTATACATATACAGTGTGTCCGGATATGGACTAGCGATATTCTAAATACTTAAATATAAACTATTTTAAAGTATAATATTGCACTCTAAGCTTGGCTCCAATACACTTATAGCGGTTACACCGCCACATACGAACTACGCATCAAAGACATGACGTCACACAAATCCTGCATCGCGCAGTTAGAGTTTACCGAGCGATCGACATACATACAAGATTTCAACTTCAAACTGATGGGCAGTTGCCCGCCAGACACAACACCCGTCTGGTCGGAGGATCCTCCCTTTTCTATGGTGGATGAGTGAACTTTACACCCTGTTCCCCATACCCCTAAACACTTCCTCGTTTTTGTGGTAATTAACAATTATTGGTTGAATTGCATAATTTAAAAAAAAATCACTTTCACATTTTTTTTTCAAAAGTTTTGAAATTGTAAATACATTGTTTCGTAATGCAGACGGTAGACAACATTATTGCCTTTCGAATAAGCCTATTTTTATCTCAGTATGACTAAAACTTTGGGAGATATGATTTTTTTTGTACTCGTATAGAGAACATTTCAACAAAAAAAAACAAAATGGCTGCCACATAGCGGGGAAGTGTATTAGACCTAAGCCTAGAGTGTAATTGTACTTTTAAATCTTCTTATCTTCTTCTTAATATATAAATTACGTGTCACTTTGTTTGTCCGCGATGGACTCCTAAACTACTTATGTTTTTATAAATTATGGTAGGGTAGGTAGGGTAGGCAGGGTAGGCAGGGTAGGCAGGGTAGGCAGGGTAGGCAGGGTAGGCAGGGTAGGCAGGGTAGGCAGGGTAGGAAGGGTAGGCAGGGTAGTAAGTGATAAAGATGGTCCACCCCAAACATTTATATGGCAAAACAACGTTTGCAGGGTCAGCTAGTAGTTTATATTTAAATATTTGGAATATCGCTAGTCCATGTCCGGACACTTTGTATATGATTTTTTTGTGTGTTCGCGGATAACTATGTCGTTTATGAACCGAACAAAAAAAGTCATCAAAATGATGACTTTTTTTGTTGGAAAGGAGATATCCCAAGGGTGGTACCATGATAAGGAAACTAAGATCTGATGATGGCATCCCAGAGAAATCGAGGGAACTCTTCAAATATTATAGGCAAACCTATAGCGATTTGCGTATTTTTTATAGTAAGTCGTGCAGTTGCTCTTGGAAAGCACCATTTGGTGAAGTGGAACTGATGATGAAGACCACAAATGGTCACCAGAATTACTCAATTATAAGTATTTCACGGATTGCGATTCGATTACTTTAATATGGTTGCAATGCAATTTATGCTTGTCACAATGCATATGGAGAAGAGGAGCTGATGGTGAAGTACCAGGAGAACTCCTCAACGATGAACGTCCCTGCATCGGGAAAACCAATATTTTGTAAACGGTGATGAGCAGTTGGCATTAGGCTATTGTAACTTAGATAAACTACAAACTCACCCACTAAAAAGCGAGAAAAAAAAACTTTTTACAAAAAAAAAACAACCGACTTCCAAAAACCTTTTATTTTAGCTTATAGGGATCTCGCGCTACGACCACGTCCAGTGGTCGCAACGACCAGGTTAACTATAGAAACCAATACGAATCGCGCTCTTGGTCACAACGACCAACTTGCCGCACACCATAAAATACTATTAGACCAGCTGTCCAGTGCGCGAACCCTTAAGACGCCGATATATACCAGTGACCTTGAGTAGTTAGCTTGCGTGTTCTGTGCTGATCTCACGCAACACATCCGCGTCGTAAGTTCAGTCAGTAATAGGACTCGCCCATCAAGGAGCACTATCCCAGATTAGACCATTATTAATTTATTATACGTAAAACAAAAGGTATTCTAATAAAACGCGTATACTTAAAAAACTTTTTACAAAAAATACAACCGACTTCCAAACTACAAAGTGAAAAATAACTTTAATTTCGGAAGTCGGTGTCTTTGGATCAGATCAGTATTTTAGTTTTTTTGACATCGACTTCCGAAATTAAAGTTATTTTTCACTTTGTAGTTTGGAAGTCGGTTGTGTTTTTTGTAAAAAAGTTATTTTTTTCACTTTTTAGTGGGTTGGTTTGTAATTTATCTAAGTTACAATGGCCTTATGTCAACTGCTCATCAAAAATACCCAAATCGCTATAGATGTGCCTTTAATATTTGAAGAGTTCCCTCGATTTCTCCAAGATCCCATCATCAGATCGTAACCAAATGACAATGGGACCAACTTGAAAGTATACACTTTCAAACAAAAAAGAATTTTTCAAATCGGTCCAGCCGTCTTCGAGTAATCGGGGAACATACATAAAAAAAAAATATCCCGACGAATTGAGAACCTCCTCCTTTTTTTGAAGTCGGTTAAAAATACATATTTAAATTATCTTTAAAAAGGGTGAAGGTTACAGAATAATACACTTGATAGGTTTTGCGTGATTCGCAGTTTATGTATAAACTGCGAATTACGCAAAACACGCCTTCTTCTCATGGGGGTAGGCAGAAACTACAGTAGTGCTATTCTGTAAAAATCTCACCGTGATATCTTAGGTGAAGTGAGCTGCCAATAGTGTCAATTCTTAACAACTGACAGCTCACTCCACGCTCACTTCACCTAAGATAACACGGTGAGATGGTTACAGAATAGCACTACAGAACGCCACCTGCTACAATCCTAACTTAATGTTATGATTATTGTTTATTAACTTATTTATGGTTTATTCTAAGGAGTTAAATTTAGCTTTTTGTATTTATACGATTTGAGGAAATAATTAAATAAGCGAATTATGTTATAAGATAAAAAATGTACGTTGCCAAATGACAAAAAAAAACGGAACTCTTATAGATTCGTCATGCCTGTCTGTCTGTCCGTCCATATGTCACAGCCACTTTTTTCCGAAACTATAAAAGCTATGCTGTTGAAACTTGGTAAGTAGATGTATTCTGTGAACCGCATTAAGATTTTCACACAAAAATAGAAATAATTTTGGAGTTCCCCATACTTAGAACTGAAACTCAAAAAAAAAAAAAAATCATCAATCCCATGCGTGTGGGGTATCTATGGATAGGTCTTCAAAAATTATATTGAGGTTTCTAATATCATTTTTTTCTAAACTGAATAGTTTGCGCGAGAGACACTTCCAAAGTGGTAAATTGTGTGTCCCCCCCCCCTGTAACTTCTAAAATAAGAGAATGATAAAACTAAAAAAAAATATATGATATACATTACCATGTAAACTTCCACCAAAAATTAGTTTGAACGAGATCTAGCAAGCAGTTTTTTTTTAATACGTTATAAATCGTAAACCGCAATTTACCTTTCATTCAATGTTACTTGCTGCTACGGAACCCTTCATGGGCGAGTACGACTCGCAGTTGGCTGCTTTTTTATCTTATCTCATAATTCGCTTTTTTATTCTGATTTTTATGTAGTTTGGATAGTTGTAATGATTTAAATATAGATTGCATGCATGATGTTTCTTATATACGCTGAAATTTTAATGGTTGTTTTCCCGCGGCAGAACGATTTGCCCATAGTAGTACTATTGAATCATAGAGTTAAACTCAAAAAATTAAAATGTTTTTGTTTTTAAATAATTCAAAAAAAAAAGTTGAAACCGTGAGAAACAATAGTAGCCATTAGACATGACGTGGGTACTTCTCGAACCGCATGTGTGGTGATGCACTTCCGACAAAGCGAAGAGCCGTTCGTAAATGTTCAGTCCAAAATAAGCTGTTGCGCCTAGTGATACGGCATCAACCAGTCTGCACGCATGCGGGTGGCGGCAGCGGCGAGCCTCTCCCCGCGCAACCCCACCCTGCGCCGCCGGCACCGTCTCCGTCAGTTGACCCGCGATCTTCGTATGACGCGTAATACGATATCGTAATTTGCAAAAATGGATCGACATTACAGTTATTCCAATTTGGAGTACGTCGTTATTGTACAACCTGTACGCTAGTTATAACTTTACGTGGAGCCGCAAATCTTGGGAGTCGCTCCGTCTTCACGGGGTTCTGAACCTGGGAAGACGACACATACTACAACTGTGAAGTGTGTGTGACTGTGAACTGTGCGCATCCCTATCATTTTCGTAGAGTTCATGTACTCCACGAAAACGAATGTGAAAGCGAATGCGCCGCGCCAACCACAATTGTTTTTTGTCAGTGATTGATAGAAAATCATTACTGGGAAGTGTAAGTACCTACTAGTACCCTTTGTAAATAGCGAACAGTGAAAAAGTAGGTTAGTTATTAAAATCATTGTAAATAAATTGAAATTTTTTAATACGCCTTAAATACTTACTTCATTTTTATTGTGCCATAGCGACGTACTACAAATTGGAATAACTGTTATTTTGATCCATTTTATTTATTAAATTCAGAAAATAATTTTATACACACATGCATACATAAACTCACGCCTTCTTCCCATGGGGGTAGGCAGACATACTCCTTTTGCCTCGTTTACGTTCATACATCTGGTCATACACGCACGCCGGTTGCGAGTACTACGCACCTGGCCTTTCTGAAGAACAAAAAATAATTAATAATAATTAAAAAAAAAAATGAATAATTTTATGTAAGTTAATAAACTTGTTTTTTTAGTTTCGTGTTCAGTAAGTTGTAGTTAAAAAAGTATTTATGGCGGTTCTAAGCCCGTAAAAGTATGAAGGGAAAAACTGAATAACTTTTAGGTAAAAGGAGTTATCAGCTGTAGCGGGAGGGTCAACGACCGCGTTTCGTTCGCGTTTGTTTCGTACAGTCAGTCGATCGCGCTGTAGAGATACTATGGGTTCTAGGTTGCTTTCAAGTTTTATTTTTCACTTTTCTAAATCCGCCATTTTTTAATCTATTTTTTAAATTCTTTTTATAAATCTATTGTACTACCAAGACAAAATCATTTTGCTGCGGAAAAAATCAAATTTCGGCTTGTATATTTAATTATAAAAATTCAGACGCGATGTAAAAATTGTTATTGAATAAATTAATTGAATTGAATTGATAAGTTAGTACTTGAGTACTTTTACTGTGACAGATACTAAAGGCACAGACGAGTAACTGTTGTTACGTCGGGTACAGACACGCGGACTACTTATATTTTATTTTTTTGAGTATTTCACATATCTATTTTTAATTAATTTAATTTAATATTTATTTCTGTATCTATCTATCCGTGACATCACTGCGGGCCCTATCAGAATACCAGCGCTGCGACATTTTTTTTTTAAATGTCGCAGCATTATGCTGAGATAGGAGACTTTTGGCCTCGTACAGGACTCTCTGCTTTTATTTTTAATTTTACTTTGTTTTTTTTTTAAATTGTTTTTTATTAATGTTTTTAATGAAGGTGTTTAGTTTAATTTGTGATTTCCTGTGCGAGTCTCAATCAATATTTTTTCTTTCTTTCTTTTTTCTTTCTTTCAAGTTATAAAGAAAATGCTCTAATTTAACATCTATTTTTTCCAAATCATAACACTACTCGTTTAGACGTGATCTTCAGTAATGTCTAGAGTTGAAATTATACAGCTGCAACTTTTCAATTTGGCAACCCAAATTCCAATACCTTCCACACCTACTTGATAAAAAATGATGATGCTTCGACTAGTGATGGGTAACTCATCATTTTTACATGAGGTTGAGGGAGTACCTCATTTTACCTCGCGAGGTCCTCACGAGGTACCCCTCATTTGAGGCGAGGAGTCGTACGTCGGCGTATTCGCCTCACGAGCCGAGCCCGAGCCGAACTCAGCCGAATTCAGCTGATAGTCCGAGGCAGCGGGGCGGACGGGTGCGTCGACTCATAAGTACTCACGATTCCGATTTTTACGTCTCCCTCATACACATAACTTTCTTTCGCTCATAAATTTTTGATCGTCAAAATAAACGAATCAATGATACTTGATTACCAATCTAATGATGATGTTTTTAGAGTTCATAGTAATAGCTGCTGTAATGTTTACTGTGTTTTCAAAATTTCGAGACCTCACCTCACTCATTCTATAGCTCACTCAATCACTCAATACTCTACTCACTCACGAGTACTCGCGTCAATAATATCAATGTCAAAATTTTTAAGTGAGGGAACGAGTGAGGGGGTTCAATGTTGAAATTCGAGTAACTCTTTCAATTTGCGATCACGAGTACCTCAAACGAGGC
This sequence comes from Agrochola lychnidis, assembly GCA_963680765.1. Taxonomy (NCBI): domain Eukaryota; kingdom Metazoa; phylum Arthropoda; class Insecta; order Lepidoptera; family Noctuidae; genus Agrochola; species Agrochola lychnidis. The sequence goes on along the minus strand of OY796874.1, from coordinate 2,535,212 downwards.
ACCTCATGAGTGAGGGACACATCTCTAGCTTCGACATTTTTCGATTTCTACGCGGAGAGTGTGGCGGTTACAGCTATAAATAAGTACTTAATTATGTTTTATTGTATTTTTCAGCTTCTGATTGCGGTAAAATAAAAAATACATTACATTTTGGTTTTCATCTTTAGGGTTCCGTACCCGAAGGGTTCCAAACTTATAGCTCGCCGTCCGATAAGGACCAAGCCCGGGTCGACGGCGCGTTGTGTTCCACGCGCGCCTCAAAGAGATGTCAGGACATCGTGGCCCCCGGCAACAGGGCAACCGAAGGAACACGGGTGGGTTTTAGTCAGTAAGAGTCTGACACGCCCTCCCGCTCCACCCAGAGCGGGAGAAGTTATTTGATAATTTCCCACCCAAAAAAAAGGGTTCCAAACTTGCTAGCCTTAATAATAGGGTTCTATTATTAAGCCTTCGCTATCCGTTTGTCTGTCAGCGAGCTGTATCTCATGAACCGTAATAGGTAGACAGTTGAAAATTTCACAGATTATGTATTTCTATTGCCGCTATAACAAAAAATACCTTACCGTACCTTTGTACGTATTTTTCTGTTCCTTTCTTCTTGTCTGTTTATATGTGTGTGCATAAATGGTTAAATAAATAAATAATAATATTAAATAAAGTTAAAAATTAAAGGGGATCTCCATAGGGATGGGCAAGTGAAAAAAATATATCGATATTTATCGTATCGATATTTTTAAACAGTATCGATAATTATCGAGTGAAAAATATCGATATTTCGATATATCGTCAGTTTTTGCATGATTATTCATACATAAATTCTCAAAGCATTCAAACTTCTTAAAAAAGAATTGACGAAAATAGAAAAAAATAGTATTTTTTATTAATGCTCGAGCCTAAACAATTATACACAATTTAATCAAACCAGTACTCATCAGATATGGACATTAGGAGCACCCTCTGTTTGATGTGCTTGCCTGTCAAAGAGGTTAAACACGAAACCAAAGTAGCGTTAAAAAAAATCGAAATTGATACGAATTCGATACTCTAAAATAAATATCGAATATCGATATATCGCGATTAAAAATATTGACGATATATATCGAAAATTGTGTGCAAAAATATCGATATTTTTATATATCGATATTTTTTGCCCATGCCTAGGTCTCCACACATTAAACAAATGATTTCGAAAAAAAAATCTAACCCTGACATGTGGAGTGTCATTTCTAGAGCTCATCGAACAAAAGTAGACAACATATTTATATTTTATCTATAAAAATTAATAATTAGGGGGCCGTAAAAGTTGTCAGTTTTAGACCATTTTTGTATGAGCTCTATCTCAACAACTAAACAAGTTAGAAATTTGAAACTTCTGTATAATTATAATGTACCTTAACTCAGCAAATACTAAAAACGCCGATTCATAAGGTATTTTATTTAAATATGGGTGATTTTCTGCAACTGCAAAAAATTACTTTGCAATTCCTAGTATCATTATGAAATACAAATTTATCTTTGCAATTTTTGAAATTAAAGATTGAAAATAATAATATTCTTCGTTCAGTATTTTCATTTATTTGCTAAATATTGTACGTTGGTACGGAACCCTTCGTGTGTGAATCTGACTCGCAATTAGCCGGTTTTTTTAATATTATCAATAATTTGTTTTCTTTTATTCCTATTCTGACAGAAGTTTCAAGTAAGTAGTTTGTTTTGTTGAATTAAAAAATAAGCCTATCTAAACATTCTGAATTAATTTTTTATTAGTTTTTTACGAGAATAATAAAACAGTTGTGGTTTTTTCGTTTTAGGGGAAGGTAAGAATAATATAATTATACTAATGGACCTCACATACGTTGTCCTGCCCGAACAGCGTCACCTACCGGGTCCAATTATGAATCTGAACTATCCAGGGACCCACTCAAACACACATAAAAATTTCATCAAAATCAGCCCAGCCGTTTAGGAGAAGAATCACTGTTCTTCTCATTCCCACTCCATACTACATATAATATTACCCGCGGTTTCACCCGCATAAGTCTCGATTTCGTGGTAATATTGGGATGAAAAGTATCCGATATCCTAACCCAGGTCATGGTCTACCCATGTGGTAAATTTCATTCAAATCAATTCAGCCGTTTTAGCGTGAAAGCGTCATAAACAAACTCACTTTCCCATTTATTATAGTAAGGATAATTATTATTCTATATTATTATTAAGATAAAGATAAAGATAAATTTATTTGTTCAAACATGTGTAACATGATACATGAATATGCAGATATAGATGGAAAAATAGTTTTACCGGTCCAATATGTTTTGCCCCACTCGGCGTACATAATATTTATAGGTACGTTATTAATTACATTGGCAATTATAAATTAACTAGCGACCCGCCCCGGCTTCGCACGGGTATAAACCGGGTTATTATACATATAAACCTTCCTCTTCAATCACTCTATCTATTTAAAAAAACCGCATCAAAATCCGTTGCGTAGTTTTAAAGATTTAAGCATACATAGGGATATAGGGACAGAGAAAGCGACTTTGTTTTATACTATGTAGTGATTATTCATCATCTGCCTAGCCTTTTCCCAACTATGTTGGGGTCGGCTTCCAGTCTAATCGGATGCAACTGAATACCAGTATTTTACATGGAGCGACTGCCTATCTGACCTCCACAACCTAGTGACTAGGTAACACGATACCCCTTGGTAAGACTGGTTGTCAGACTTTTTGGGCTTCTAACTACCCGTAACGACTGTCAAAGATCTACAAATGACAGCCGGGACGGCTTAACGTGCTTTCCGAGGCACGGAGGGAACTTGGTATGTAAAGATGGTCACCCATCCACGGACCAACCGCGGCAAGCGTAGCTTAACCTGATCGATCGACCCGTGCAGCTGTTATTACTTAGCCACAAGCCCCTATAAATTAATTATTAATGACAAAAATTAAATATACAATTAGAGTCAGTACAAAAAGTAGTCAATATTAATTACAGATAAAATATGTCATAATAAAATCAAATAAACAGTAAAATTCAAAATTTTTCATTTAAAAAGACAACAATATTATAGTAGCACTTATCAGTAAGCAGTTTTTTAAGTGTTTTCTTAAATAAATTAAAATTCAATTGCTTAATGTCATTCGGAATTTTATTGTATATTAACGAGACCATGTATATAACAATTTTACTTAGAAGTGCTGTTTTGGTCAAGTGTGACTGTACCCAAAGTCTATAAATATACTTCTCACGTCTATTTCTATCGGAATTATTTGACAATAGAGGAAACCATTTAGGATTTTACAAATATTGCTCTTACTAATATGTAGAGTGACGAAAGTGTTAAAATTCTGTGCTTTATGAACATTGGTCTGCAGTCTGCAACTGGCCATAGTTTGCAACCCAAACATAGCCCGTACACAATGCTTTTGTGCTTTGGACACTGTGTTTTTAACCGACTTCCAAAAAAAACATACAGGCGAATTGAGAACCTCCTCCGGTTCTCAATTCGCCTGTATGTTTTTTTTTGTATGTTTGTTACGCGATTACTCCGCCAATTATGAATTGATTTTGATGATTCATTTTTTGTTTGGTAGGTCATACTTCAGAGGTGGTCCCATAATTTTTTTATTAAGTTTGCTTGGGTAGTTTTTGAGTTAGCTTCAATAATACGTATTTTTTTCCCACTTAGTACGTGGATGATATGATAAGTTCCTGTCACTGTTATTTACATAGCAGGTAAATAACAGTGACAAAATTAAAAAGTAGTAAATTGTGTGGGGTAGGTACCACAACTAAAAAGTGAAAAAATAAAACTTTTTACAAAAAAAAATACAACCGACTTCCAAAAAAAACACTACAAAGTGAAAAATAATTGCGGAAGTCGGTGGCAAAAAAAGAAAATTCTAAACCAAAGACACCGACTTCCGAAATTATTTTTCACTTTGTAGTGTTTTTTTTGGAAGTCGGTTGTATTTTTTTTTGTAAAAAAGTTTTTTGTTTGTTGAATTGACCCAGAAAATTATCCCAAATCTCAATAAAGATTCAACAAGTCCGTAATAGGCCGTTAGTAAGGTGTTTATATTAACAGTAGCAGCAAGTTTGTAGAAGGCAAACGACGAGCTGCTGATTTTGTAGCAAGCACTACTGCTGAGCATGAATGAGGTCCTGGGTCCTCGATTCCCAGCTAAGTTCACGTATTTTCCATATTTGGAGCCACTATATGCCGGAAGAAACCAAACCAAGACATTATTCGTTGCTGCAGTGCGTCAGAGATGTTCGCAAAAGCCCGAGTCGACAGCTTCTCAGCTATGGTACGGAAGAAAAGTGCGTCTCTGCCCGCTAGATTGCGTGGCAGCGGCAATGGCCTCCTGAAGGTGATAGGTGACAGGCTTGATGAGAGCCCCATTATGGGACATCTCATCAAAACAACGCTGTCTGTCGCAGTGTACAAGTACTAACATAGATCATAAGCCACATTGTTACTAACATCCTAGTATACAGGTACTAACGTAGATTATAAGATATAATTGTTACTAACATATTTTAAGTATTTTTTGTTCGTTTTTTTGTCAGTGTGGACCATAGTTGTCTGTTAAATAAATAAATAATAATAATTATCATTCCTTGACTTTTTATGTCGACCGAATAAGTTGAAAACAATAGAAAATTTAAAAACGTGATCAAATTTATCGAAATTGTGGCCCTCAGGGACGTATGCCTGCGGGATTAGGGTCCTCAGGGACAAACCCGGACGGGCGAAGTGTTATTGGGTTATTCTATTCTGAATTATTCATTAGCAGCCCGGAATCTAGGTTTTGCACCTGGTTGATGGCAATAAGCCCGTCCCTTATTACATGGGACTTAAACATAACTGACGAAATGTGGGTGTACCATGCGTAGACCTCTGCCCACTCCTTCGGGGAAACAAGGCGTGATGTTATGTAATGTTAATTACTTTCATACCTGTTATGTTAACTTTTGAAATAGACTAACTAATCACTATAATTTATAACAAAATACCTGACATAATAAAAGATGACACAATACGTAATTTTAAAAAGAAGTTAACAGCATTATTGATTGAAAAATGCTACTACTCGGTTAACGATTTTCTAAATGACAATGACTTAGATATTTTATTCTAAAATTTCTGATCTAAAATAATTATAATATTCTTATGCATTTTAAAGACATTCCAACTTATTTAATTGTACCCGTTTTGAACTGTAATTCGTAATTTTGTTTGACATTTTCGACACAATTTAATTTATTTTTTATTACCTTCTCGTTACTTCATTCATTAATGTTTGCATGCCTAATCTAAGGTAGATTGTACATGGATCACTTTATTTTTTTAATACCTTATGTTATGTACCTACAATCTATGCAAATAAATAAACTTTACTTTACTTTACTTTACTTAATTTACTAATTCTTTTATCATTTACAGAAATCGTACCCCGTAAGTATTTTATTACATTATCTCTTTTGTTTTTGTTGAACTTATTTGCAGTCTTTACTGATTATTGTTATATTTTAGCTGTTCCCGGTACGTACGTTGCATTATATTATTTAATTAGTCCAAACTCAAGATTTGCCAGTTTGGGAAACTTCGTCGAGTCTTCTCGTCGCGTATTCCACAGAGCCTAAAGACGAAGGTCTTCAATCAGTGCGTCCTGCCTGTTATGACCTACGGAGCCGAAACGTGGACACTCACGGTACGGCTGGTTCATAAATTTAAGGTTGCTCAGCGAGCCATGGAGCGGGCTATGCTTGGAGTCTCTCTGAGGGATCGAATCCGGAACGAAGTGATCCGGCAGAGAACCAAAGTTATCGACATAGCTCACAGAATTAGCAAGCTGAAGTGGCAGTGGGCCGGCCATATCAGCCGTAGAACCGATGATCGTTAGGGTACACGTGTTCTTGAGTGGAGACCGCGAATTGGCAAACGTAAGGTAGGACGCCATCAGGCTAGGTGGAGTGACGATCTTTGAAAGGTGGCTGGTAGTAGCTGGATGAGAGTTGCCGAGAATCGAGCTGAATGGCGTGCAATTGGAGAGGCCAGCAGTGGACTGCTATAGGCTGATGATGATGAAAGATTTGCCAACGGGCAATGGAGCGCAGTATAATAGGTGTCAAGCGCACAGACTGCGTTAGAAACACCACCCTGGGGGCCTACCACCGGTTCATAAAGCAGTATTATTTTAATATTACTCCAGTGTGGGAAAAAGATGAAGCTCTACATTACGTATAGCTCCATCTCTTTCTCCCACTGAAGTAATCCTTAATATTATAAATGCGAAAGTAAGTTTGTTACGCCTTCACGCTAAAACGGCTGAACGGATTTGGATGACATTTGGCACATATTTATATAGATGATGCCCTGGAAAAGAACATAGGATACTTTTTTTTCCCCACGGGATCGAGACTTAAGCGGGTGAAACCGCGGGGCGCAGCTAGTATTAAAATAATACTGACTAGAATCAATTCTATTTTTTGTTTTTGAAGTTCAAAAGTGCCTTTTTGTGCCTAATTGAAATAAATTATTTGACTTTGACTGCTTTTGAGCTGGTGGTAGGCCCCCAGAGCCCCATAACTCAAGTGTCGAATGTTGGAGAAAAATCAGCCAGGCTGAAATGGAAGTGGGTCGGACACGTCATACGAATGCACCCGGAGAGATGAACAAAGATCATCTCTCACTGGACGCCTGAGGGCGCCCAAGTAGCACATTAATTTTGCAACTTATATCTTTAAGTTGCAAAAGAGTGGTTTAACAGTGTTTGATAAAACTTATAGCCTATCACTCGTAGTTGCTTATGTATTTATTAACAAACCCCACCGAATAATAATAGTAATCAATCATTCTAAGGAAAAATAATAAACTGTTTTATGCTTATATCTCAACACGGGTGGGTCGTAGGGTAGCCATTTATACGGCAAAACAAGGCATTTTTTTTTACAATCTGATTCCTATTATAATAAAAAAAAAAATAGTTTTAAAAGTTATTGACGAAAATAATTTTACTGAAATGACAGGTCAAAAGTATAGTATGCAACGCATCATTACTATATTATTTATTTACATTAGTATTAATGCATTATAGTACTATTCGTTGAAATATGGTGTCGAAAAACCTAACGGCAATATGATATTACGATATTATTCGGGTGAAATCCAAGCGATAATGTATACAGTAATATTACATTACAATAGGTAATATTCGTCGATGTAAGATGTCAAAAGATTAACAGTAATATAATGTTGCAAATAAATTAGTTTATTAAAATAATTCAGTATCTATTATTTGGTTTGACAGAAAAATTATAATAATACAGGAAGTTGTTACCAAATTATAATTTATATTATTACTGAAATGGAAAATCTATTGGACTGTATTTTCAGCTAATAGTTGCTAATACAACATATTATTGTAAAAAACCTGCTAAGAGCGTATCGGACCACGCACAATGAAGAATTCATCCCAAGGACAAACTTAACATTATAGTTGAAAAACACGTTCACCCATACAGTACAAAAAAAAAATCGAGCTCGCTTCGCTCGCTATTGCATCGTAGTTACTCCTTAATTCTTATGTTTTCTTGCATAAGTCGTCGAGTAATAGTCAAAAGAAACCTAACCTATCCAAGGTGCTTAAATTATCAAGCTCGCTCCGCTTGCTCTTGCATCCAAAGTTCTCTTAGGAAGATCACCGTTCAATCACTGCCGGCACCAGCTGTGCGAAAAATTGATGTAGGTTTTGACAAAAGTGCTATTTAGCATTAAAGAAATTACGTTGGTTTAAGTAGGTAACTTGAGTGTAAAGGAATACGAGGTAAAGAACGTCTTTTTTTAGAAACTTCGATTTTTGGCTACTGTTTACGTAAACGTACATAACATAGACTACATTATTTTTAATGTTTATTTACAGTAATTAAAGTCGGTTACATTTTTTGAAAATCAGCACAACCAAATCGGAACATAATTATGTTCTGCGATAAAATAAGTGATAGACATAATTTTAATACTAGAAATAAAAATAAACTAGATCAACCATTTTTCAGATTATCTAAAGTACATACATCTTTTATGGGGTATTGTGTTAAATGTTACAACAAAATACCTTGTGACATATTGCAATTAAATGAAAGAAAATTTAAAACTCATCTTAAAAGTACACTTTGTAAACAAGCATATTACAAATTAGAGGATTATATCCAAGATAAGAGTGCTTGGAAACATGCTGGTCCTGCTCCATAGGACAATTTAGAATCAAGACAAAATCAAACTGGTTGCTAATTTAATTGTAAAATTTATTATTTTGTGTTTTATGACATTGATTTTGATTTTTTGATTCTGTGATTACTTCCTCACACACTGAGTTATTAATTACAAAATTTTAGGAAAATTGTCTACTTTTACAATGTTTGTAAATATGTGAGCACCATGTGTCTATCACATATTAAATGATCTGTCGTTGCTTCATTTTTAATTCTTTTACCTATTATGGTATAGTAATGTTATTCTAGGTGCATCGTCTTCACATATAATAATTATTTAACTAATGTACGTACTTATACAAACAGTTGTAAAACATTTTAAAAGAGTAACGGTGGAGTTTCTTGCCCATTCTTCTCCATACGAAAACTACCTTTTGGAAGGGGCGACTAGAATCAATTTTATTATTTTGTAAATTTTGACGTTCAAAAGTGCCATACATGGGCCTATTTGAAATAAATGATTTGACTTTGACTTTAACTGACGATTTCGACGGTCTCTCCAGTTCTTGAGCCATTGCACTTGATAGCGCACTTCTCTCAGTTTTCTCCGACTTGCAGTATCACAGTTCACTCGTGCAAAGCGATGGCGAAGTACATAGATCGGACTGTTAAGCACAGAATTAATACTGGATGGATGAAATGGTGGCAGGTCACGGGAATAATCTGCGACTCCCGCGTTCTCCTTAAGCTGCAGGGGAAGAAACCAACCTGTCTTGTATGAATCAGAATGTTGGGCCACAAAAGAGATGAATGAATGGCAGTTGCATGCAGTTGAGATGAGTGTGCTGTTACGCGAATGGAGAGAATAAGAAATCCTTATCCTTATATATTATAAACAAAGTCCCCCGCCGCGTCTGTCTGTCTGTTTGAACGCGATAAACTCAAAATACCGAACAGATTTTCAAACGGTTTTCACCAATAGACGGAGTGATTCTTGCGGAAGGTTTTAATGTATAATTCATTAAAGTTTTGTGTAAATTAGCTGAAATATGTAAATTTTTGTCGAAGATGTCGGAAAAAATCATGCCGACAGGGAGCTTTACTGGCGTGCGCCGCGTAAACCATTACAGATACATTAAATTTATGTTCTACAAAATTGAAGATCTTAAAAAGTTCAATAACAAAATCAGCTAGCTAGTCTAGTAATAATGATAATTAATATAATATAATGTAAAATGTATAACTGGAATATTGAGTATGTTTATGTTTTTTATTAAATTTTTATATCCATTTAATTGCAATGCCTTAACAGGCAACTAAGTCCTAAGAACCTACCTATTGTTAACATCTTCAAAATGTACACTTAGTTCGCTATAAAGAATTTTAATTTGAAGTCTGAAAGTGACACCGGTGACTGAAAAGTTGTGTAGTAATAGGTTATCATGGTATGGGCATGTGATGCGGAGGAATGAGAGAAATATCGTTAGGAAAGTTGGAATGTATGGGAGAACATGTTTTTCAACTACAAAGTTAAGTTTGTCCTTGTGGTAAATTTATCCCAACAACGGAACCGTTCATTGTGCGTGGTCTGAGACGCTCTTGACCAGTTTTATTAAGAGGGCTCTTCCCGGTCCGTCCATCGTCAACGCGAGCATGATCGAAAAGCTTGTTGTTTCATCCCAGCCAGTGAAAACTGCTAACAAGGAAGTGAGAACGCGATAACATTGTACGAAAAATTGTGTGCGGAAATTTCATAAAACTTGTTTCAGAAAATTAATACGTGATTTGGAGTAAGCCTCACTAGTTTGAGAAATAAATCGTTCTCATTTGGAATCTCCAATACATGTGCGAGGTTTCTATGAAGATGCTTTCTTAACTTTTACAATTTATGAGTACATTATGAATTCAGGTATTTGAACAAAAAAGCTGATTTTTGGAGAATTAATAAGAATGTGTTTCTCCAAATTATTAAGTTTTGCTTTCATAGAAACCTAGATATAGTGCACAAGATACCTATTAGTTCAAAAATAATGTGTTTCACGTACGAGCGTTTGTATGAAAAGTAAGACGGGTTGGCCGCTCTTAAGTAGATGTAGAAAAATAATATTGAAACAAACTAAATTTTCAGACGATATGATTGAAACGACATTCTTGGCGCAGAACCACGTGACAAGCACGCGCCGAATTATAATACCCGAGGGCTACGAGTACCACGGGGTCGGCAAGTACTTGCCCAACGGACTGCGGGTGAGCTCTACTACCTAAGTAGTACTACGGCGATGTCCCATACAGTACTTTTTAACCGACTTCCAAAAGGAGGAGGTTCTCAATTCGACTGTATATTTTTTTTAGTTTTTTTTTGTATGTTTGTTACGCGATTACTCCACCAATTATGAATTGATTTTGATGATTCTTTTTTTGTTTGATAGATCATACTTCAGAGGTGGTCCCATATAAATTTTATTAACTTTGCTTGGGCAGTTTTTGAGTTAGCTTCAATAATACGTATTTTTTCCCACTTAGTATGTGGATGATATGATAACTTCCTGTCACTGTTATTTACATAGCAGGTAGTGGTACTCGAATTTGTTTGGGGTAGCTACCACAACTAAAAACTGAAAAATAAAAACTTTTTACAAAAAAAAAAAACAACCGACTTAAAAAAAAAACACTACAAAGTGAAAAATAACTTTAATTTCGGAAGTCGGTGACAAAGAACGAAAATTCAAAACCAAAGACACCGACTTCCGAAATTAAAGTTATTTTCACTTTGTAGTGTTTTTTTTTTGAAGTCGGTTGTTTCTTTTTGTAAAAAGTTTTTTCTTTCATTAAATACACCATCGTACTCAGCTTGACGAGTTCTTTAAGAATCAAAAATCATTATTTTTCAAAAAAAAAAAACAAGTTTCGGCGATAGAAATACTAAGAAATCATTAAGAACAATGTTGATGAATAAATTCATTTAACCATTTTAAAGGGTAGTTGGTAAAAATTTAAGGGAGCTGGTCCCACTGCCGCCACAGTTAAAATCACTGTAGTTTTGAAGACATTACTTCTCCCTTTGCTCAGGCCAAGGCGCATGAAAATCTATTCCGAGGTTATTCAGTTCCGGCTATGTAAGTTAGGTTAGGTTATGTTAGGTAAGGATAGGTTAGGTTAGGTTATATTAGGTTTCCGAGGTAGTGTTCCACGCGCACCTCTGTTTGACGTCGCGGGGGGAGTCTCACACCTCACCCCCCCACGGACATGAAGTGGCCCGCACCAGTCGGGGATAATGGAACGAGCACAATATCTCATGATCCCCGGTCCAAGTGTGGGAAGGCAACACCGTGGTGGTTTTTAGTCAGTACGAGTTTGACAGACCCCTTCCAGACTGACCCAAGAGTTAACGCGCTACGCCGGCAACCAAAAAGAGTGGCGACCGGATGTAGCGCACCACCTCGTTCGGTGAAACGGCATACCAAAGTATGTGGGAGCTGGTCCCACTACCGCCACAGTTAAAAAACAAGTTTCGGCGATAGAAATACTAAGAAATCATTAAGAACAATGTTGATGAATAAATTCATTTAACCATTTTAAAGGGTAGTGGGCAAAAATTTAAGGGAGCTGGTCCCACTGCCGCCACAGTTAAAATCACTGTAGTTTTGAAGACATTTCTTCTCCCTTTACACATGCCAAAGCGTATCAAAATCTGTCCCGGGGTTATTCAGTTCCGACATTGTTAAGTTAGGTTAGGTTAGATAAAATATACCCAGCTCCGCCACTATACCCAGCTCCCTCACAGTTAAAACCACTGTAGTTTTGAAGACATTACTTCTCCCTTCACTCAAGCCAAGGCGCATCAAAATCTGTCCCAGGGTTATTCAGCTCCGACAATGTTAGGTTAGGTTAGGTTAGTACTTCATGGGGGGAACTTCAACAGCTGGTCCCACTATCGCCACAGGTAAAACCACTGTAGTTTTGAAGACATTACTTCTCTCTTTACTCAGGCCAAGGGCATCAAAATCTGTCCCAGGGTTATTCAGTTCTGACAATGTTAGGTTAGGTTAGGATTTAATGGAGGAGTTTCGACAGCTGGTCCCGTTACCGCCACAGTTAAAACCACTGTAGTTTTGAACACATTACTTCTCCAACATAACCTTACCACTTGACACTTCTTTATTTCTTGTCAAAGACTGTGACGTCACCATATCAAGCGCGCTCGGGTTGGTTGACTATTTTTAATTTATTTATTTATTTAACATAAAACGGCCAAGGCCAATTACATTGGTTAATTAAAGACAAAAGATTATTAAGGTACAGTAAACAAAAGTATACAACTACTCAACAGTCATACGCTCATCTCACAATACTCCAGACATACTGACAAGATCTTCTTCCATTCATCCGCGAACACATCACAGTCAGGCTTAGCGTCCAAGAGAGCGTTGAGCGCAGAGAGTGTGCGAGGGACGGGAGACTGGGCTCGAGCGACGGTTCGACTCCGAGGCACGGCGAACAATCTATGCCTCCTTCCACGGTTATAGTTTATCGGAGCAAAAAGATGGGACAGTTCATAATGCAGTTCAGGAGCATCGGTTTTTCCGTGAAGTATCTTACACATATTAATGATTTGGTAATTTTTTCTTCTAACCTCGAGAGAATTGTACCCTAAGCAGCCTAAAAGAAAATTCGAAGGGTACATAAACGGATAATAACTATTCATTTTAAGTACTGTAGCAAACCTTTAAATCCAAGAGTGCGCATTTAAGTGACACTACACTCGACACTAGATGGCGTTGTCGCAATACGTCATCTTTCTGAATCGCGGTGTCAAGATTCTCCATGATCTAATAACATCCGCTAAAATATTAATATTTTGTGAGACTGAACCAGTATCCAATCATGACTTATGCGGGTTCCGTCTTTGCTCATGCAAAACCCCATCATATCCATAGGTTACAAACCCTTCAAAATCGATTCCTCCGTAGAGCTACCGGCTCCCCTTGATTTGTGAGGAACGAGAGCCTCCATATCGATCTTAAAATCCCTACCATCCATCAGTTCCTCAAACGCGCTTCGAAGCGTTTCTTTGAGTCCGCGGCCAAACATCGCAACCCTCTGGTTGTCGAGGCCGCCAATTATGTCCCCAGTAAAATCAGTCATGTTCGCCGACCAAGGCATATTCTTACCGACCCAGACGACACGACTACCATCCATCAGGAGTCTAGTAGGGAAACGAGTACGTTAGGACACAAGTACAGACGCTTCCCGTCATTCCGATCTCGCCGTCGAGGTCCTTTGCGATCGCGACCGCCGCGCCCCCGAGTACATGTTATTCCCCCCCGACCCTTGCTCGAAAACGAGGTGCCAGCAGTTGTTGCAGCTGAGCACGTAGCTTTAAATTCCCCGATTAATAATCATGATCAAAACTTTGATCCAGCCCGTCCCATCTTTGATGTCCTCCCTCCGGTAAACGCCCTAAGCCGAGGCTCGTACCCCACAGGGGGTGCCCTTAGCGAGCGTTCACCTAGTTTATAAGTTTAGTTTGTAAGTCCCTGGCTGGAGGCTTTGAGTGTAGCAGCTTAAGGCACCCACAGGTTTGCTCGGTTAAATAGTCATGGCCTCAGAGGCCAGCTATGAGATGCCCAAGAGAAAAAAAAAAAAAATGAACCAGTAGTGCATTCGTCGACTACGTCCTATTTGGAATAGTTTCATGAGACTCCACTGCTAAGCTAAGAGCTATTATTAAGAGTTATTGTAATCTTTTTGGTCTAGAGCAGCGGTCGGCAACCTTTTGGCAGGCAAGGACCACAAGGGTGGCAAAATAAACTAAAGGCGGGGCCGCACTTGCGATATTAACCCTAGAAGCCCGAATATATGAATAACTACGTATAAATTGGTCGTATTCCATAGAAAAAATAAAAATGCTATTAAAAATTGTTAAAACATGCGGAATTTAATTCGTACACGTAATACTTACATTATGTTTATATGTCTGGGCTTTATAGCTATAAAAATAACCACCGTAAATCATTCAGAAATTAAAACTATAAAGTATGAAAGTACCTAAATGGGCAACTGATTTATACTACCTTTTGGAAGGGGCGACTAGAACCAATTCTATTTTTTGTAAATTTTGACGTTCAAAAGTGTTTATAAGCTCAACTGTCATCAATGAGACACAATAGAATTTTAATTGTTATCGATCTCCAGGAGAGCTCGTGACAGTCAAGGGGCTGCCTAATTGAAATAAATTATTTGACTTTGACAAATTCACGGGCCGCAAGTAAGACGTCCGCGGGCCGCGTGTTGCCGACCGCTGGTCTAGAGGACTCCCGTTCCCCTCCTTCGTCTCATCTGGGAAAAGGAGACGTGAGCTCGTCCTATATTGTACCGTGTACAGACAAGACATTAAATCCTTGTCTAAAATCAACTGGTCTTCTTTGTGCCGGCAACGGTGACGACGACACCCTTTACAATACTTGATTTTTTAGGGTTCCGTAGTAAACAAGGAACCCTTATAGTTTCGTCATGTCCGTCTATCTGTCTGTCCGCGGTCTAGCTCCGAGACCTGGACTAGAAAGCTGTTATTTGGCACGGGTATATTTATTAATTACGCCGACAAAGTGGTAAATTAAAATTATGGAATTTTTTTTTAGGGTACCTCCCCTACACGTAAAGTGGTGGTGTTTTTGTTTTTCTATCCCGTGTTGTGTGGTATCATTGGAAAGGTCCTTCAAAAACATTACGAGTATGTCAATACCATTTTTGGATTCAGGGATCCGTTTGCGAAATATTAAGCTTTAAAGTGCTAATTTTTGTTAGAGTCAAGTGTCTCCCTCCCTTGCCAACTAAATGGTTGGTTTTGGATGTGTGAAAAAAATCACAGCAGTAGTTTATTTAACGAAATTAAAAGGAAAACTATCACAGCTAAGTCGGCTCTACAAGTTAACGAGTAATAATCGACCAACTTAACTTTGTGGTTGCAAAAACATGTTTTCCCATACATTCCGTATGGGAAAACATATTTTTCAACGACAAGTTAAGTTTTTTTTTGGGATAAATTCATCCCAACTACGGAACCCTTCATTGTGCGTGGTCCGACACGCACTTGGTCGGTTTTTATTTTTACTATTATTAACTCTCGAATAAACATATTACTTACAAAAATACAAGCATATTCCTTCGTTTTTTCCAAACTCAGCGCTGGCAGCCAATTCAGCAACCGGCACTGACAGCCATATTAGGAGCCGGTACTGGCAGCGGAGGCACTCCCCCTTATTTTATTTTCTTTCTTACATCTAATCTTCAAAATACAATAGATCCCCACGACGCTCGAGTAAATCCCCATTCTTCCCCTACTACAAAGTGGACCAATGAGCCCACAGTAATCCGCTGGATGAGAGAAGCAAAGAACCGGTCGAAGTGGTGATGCTTGGAGGACGCCTATATCCAGCAGTGGAGTTCTTTCGGCTGAAATAATGATTATGACGATGAGCCTAGTCAAAGGCGTCGTCAGCCGATGGCCAAGGGGGGGGGGGGGGGCAAGTTGATATAATTAAATTATGTAATGTTTTTATATAATTTTTTTGCCGGTGTCGGCGTCTGCGTCTCTTTACTTGTCTCAACGATGCCTAGCTAGACTACCACAGATACATGCTCTGTGACAGATACTAAAGGCACAGACAAGTAACTGATGTTACGTCGGATACAGACACGCGGACCACTTATATTTTATTTTTCTGTGTTTCACATATCTATTTTTATTTTATTATTTATTTTTCTGTGTTTCACATATCTATTTTTATTTTATTATATATTTATTTCTGTATCTATCTATCCGTGACATCACTGCGGGCCCTATCAGAATACCAGCGCTGTGACATTTATTTATTTTTAAATGTCGCAGCTAATGCTGAGATAGGAGCCTTTTGGCCTCGTACAGGACCTTCTGCTTTTATTTTAATTTTACTTTGTTTTTTTTATTATTTTTATTAATGTTCTTATTGAAGGTGTTTAGTTTAATTTGTGATTTCCTGTGCGAGTCTCAACAAATACTTTTTCTTTCTTTCTATATACATACGGAGGATGGGAAAAGTATGATTTGTAAATACAGTCAAAAGTCAAGAGCACATGAAGCTTTACTTCCAAAAAGGAGGAGGTTATATGTTCGTCGCGTATGTTTGTTTTTTTTATGTATGTCCACCGATTTCTCCGTCAATTGTGGACCGATTTTGAAAATTCTTTTTTTGTTTGAAAGGGTATGCTCTCGAGGTGGTCCCATATAAATTTTATTAACTTTGCTTAGATGGTTTTTGAGTTAGCTTCAATAATGCGTACTTTTTTCCCACTAAGTATGTGGATGATATGATAAGTTCCTGTCACTGTTATTTACATAGCAGGTAGTGGTTTTCGAATTTGTGTGATGTAGGTACCACAGGCAAAAAGAGAAAAATAAAAACTTTTTACAAAAAAACAATCCACTTCCAAAAAACACAACAAAGTGAAAAATAACTTTAATTTCGGAAGTCGGTGACAAAAAACGAAAATTCAAAACCAAAGACATCGACTTCCGAAATTAAAGTTATTTTAGGGGCATGAGGAACAGGGTGTAAAGTTCACTCATCCACCATAGAAAAGGGAGGATCCTCCGACCAGACGGGTGTTGTGTCTGGCGGGCAACTGCCCATCGGTTTGAAGTTGAAATCTTGTATGTATGTCGATTGCTCGGTAAACTCTAACTGCGCGATGCAGGATTTGTGTGACGTCATGTCTTTGATGCGTAGTTCGTATGTGGCGGTGTAACCGCTACATTATTTTTCACTTTGTAGTGTTTTTTGGAAGTCGGTTGTTTTTTTTTTTGTAATAAGTTTTTTTGACAAATCATTTTCATCTCGGTAGTCCCGATAGGAACTGAGAAAAATAATAATTTCCATTTATTCAATATATGAATTGATAACGGACCTTTCGGGTCGTTTTTCCCAAAACTATTCAGAACTGTAGAGCTCAAACATAATAGATATTATGACTGGGCCTACCACCAGCACATAGATACGAATATTACATCCCCGGACTCCGATTTAGACCCCGTTTACGACATATGAAGCTCGTGGCTAAATACTAACAGTCGCTCGGGTCGATCTGTCAGGTTAAGCTACGTTTGCCGGGGTTGGTCCGTGGATGGGTGACCATTTCTAAATACCGAGACTCCTCCGTGCCTCGGAAAGCACGTCAAGCCGTTGGTCCCAGCTGTCATTCGTGGATCTTTGATAGTCGTTACGGGTCGTCAGAAGCCCGAAAGTCTGACAACCAGTCTTACCAAAGGGTATCGTATTACCCAGTTACTGGGTTGTGGAGGTCAGATAGGCAGTCGCTCCATTTAAAATACTGGTATTCAGCTACATCCGGTTAGACTGGAAGCCGACCCCAATATAGTTGGGAAAAGAGGCTAGGCAGATTGATTACGACATATGGAACTTTAAGAGGCCGGCGCTACGGCTCGCAACTACAAATCGAGATGTTTGCAAAATTCAATTCCAAGCACGTTGCGCTGGTGTCAGTGCCTGTAAGAGCGATATACACCTACAGTGAGCAATACTACCACGCACACATTGACAATTATTGCTTGACGCGATAGTACTACTAGCTTTCAAAAATTTATGATACATTTGGATGTGTTCCGTAATACAAAAAATTATGAATGAAAATTTAATGTATTTCCATTTTTTTTTTTCGATAATTTGTAACTTGATAACATAAACTATGCTTCTGCGGAAGCAATATTACAAATATTGTTGTTTATAATACAGAAAAAACAATATGAAAACATGTCATTTATGTAAAAATGTACGAAATGCAATTCGCTTACACTTCATTTAAAAGTAAGTTTTTGGAAATAAAAAGACGTAGGAGCCTAGATAAATATTGTCTCAATCCGAATATCAACATAATATGGTGGAAATATGCTCAAATTGCAAATGATTTATGTACTACGTTTGTATGGACAATTCATGCGTCGCCGCATTCTTAAAACAAAATTGGCTTTTAAGATAAGCATGTAGTTTATATTAAAATGCCTTGTATTTACTCTCTAGGGGCTACCCCCTTTGCCCCCCCTTGGCGACGCCCTTGAGCCTAGTAGTACTCCGGCGTCTTACGAGAAGCTGTGTACTGACACTTAACATCTTTGGTTTTTTTATTTTTCAGACTCGTGTCAGTCGAAGGCAGGGTGTAAGTGTCTCATTACCTACTTAGAAATTACTGACTGTTATAGGTCTATTCTTTACTAATACTCAGTGATCGGAGTAGGTAGATTGATTTGGGGTCAATTAAGTGGCACGTATATATTAGTATGGATGTGCCTCCGGGATTCCGGGATTTTGAAATTATTAAGATTTTTTAAGGAATTTCTAATGTTGTAATCTGTAGAATAAAGAATACATCAATATGAATAAGAAATGTT
Organism: Agrochola lychnidis; assembly: GCA_963680765.1. NCBI lineage: Eukaryota > Metazoa > Arthropoda > Insecta > Lepidoptera > Noctuidae > Agrochola > Agrochola lychnidis. Next base: position 2,516,542 of record OY796874.1, on the reverse strand, counting down.
ACTGTAATGTAGGGACTGGTCATCTCTTAGCTGCCACGGTTTATTTTAATTTATTAATTTTTTTGAATTGTTATTATATTTTTATTACGGACGCTTTTAACGTGCACGTCTTTCTACATTGTTCTCACATGTATAATTTAAACACGAATGATGTAACCAATATTTTGTAACAATATTTTGATTTAAAAGAGTGTCCGTGGAGTTTCTTGCCCGTTCTTCCCCATAGGTACCTACTACGCTTTCGAATGGGCAACTAGCTTCATCTTTCTGACTGACCGACCCCTTGATAATTCAAAAGTACCTGTAATTGGTTTATTTAAAATAAATGCTTTGAGTTTGAGTTTGAAAAGCCTATATTTACTCTTTCTCTCCCTAAGTGTAAAATACAAATAAGATTACAGTGTACAGCGGAAATATTAAAAAAATTAATGTCTAAATTAAATCATTTTCGTTTTCGGCTTCGTTTTCAGCCGACAATAAGACTAAAAACGTTTTCAGCAGAAAATCCATTTTCGGTTGAACACTAGACAATACATGACCTACACCTCATAGACATAGTACAGTAATTAATAATTAGGTATAATAATATGCTTTACCTTTTATGTTACAGGCTTTGGACGTAAGACTTTTTTAAAGCTTTTTAACTCGTAATAGTTTATTTAATATTAAACTAGCTGACCCCGGCAAAAGTTGTTTTGCCAATTATTTGTTTGGGGTGGACAACCCTTATCACTTAGGGGTATGAAAAATAGATAGTAGCCGATTCTCAGACGTACTGAATCTTATCTTCTTATATATAAAATTCTCGTGTCACAATGTTAGTTACCTTACTCCTCCTGTTCAATGTTACCTTTGGACATTGACTCAGCTCAGTTAAATTATTGATTTGGTGGCATCTCACACGCATAGAACACTAAGAATTTATGTAATAGTGTGTGTTAAGTAATTGTAGTATATAAACTGTAAAATATTGTAAATAAATCAGATTTGAATTTTATATTCTTGTCTCATTACCCCTCACTGTGGCCAAGACACCTTTAGCCATCTCTGATCAGTCTCGTGAGTCTGCGGGACTGGCAGTGAGTGTACCCTTCCCGAACGTGGAAATTCTGTTTACCATGCATCTGTAACCTTAGGTCGCATGGTGCAGACATCCTAAACTTATTTATATATTTATCTATCATGTATTATCACACCCTTGACATTATTGCGGCCTTACGTGACGTTTGTTAAGGGTGGATGTACACCTCCGAAACGGCTTTACCTTTTACCAAATTTTACCAAATTTTATCTGCTTATGCAGTAGGTTCTTTGAATCAGCTGCTATCTATTTTTCATACCCCTAAGTGATAAGGGTTGTCCACCCCGAACAAATAATTGGCAAAACAACGTTTGCCGGGGTCAGCTAGTATGCATATAAAATTTGGTAAAAATCAGTAAAGCCGTTTCGGAGGAGTAAGGTAAGTAACATTGTGACACGAGAATTTTATTTATATATAAGATTAAACAACACTTGTACACAGACTTCCACAGTTTATTAGGCAAGTTAACAAACACACGGATGTTGACATGCAACTGGATTATACAAATTATAGGTTTTAAAATATCAGTCTCTGAGTCGTGCCGGCAATAGTCTAGTCAAAATTCAAAAGTCGTTTATTAAAATTAGGCTAAGAATCAGCACTTTTTAACACGCTTTTATTAGGTCGACCTGTATGTAACTATGTAATGGAATCTAAGGTAACTAATTTAACCATCTTCCAAGGGTCGTAGCGTAATGAAAATTGGCAGCTGTATGTAGTTCTGATGACAATACAATAATATGGTACTGTCGAATTGATTTGATGATGGACCCGGAAGATATGAACTGGAACTTCATGATGGAAAATCGTATCATAGCTGTTTTGGATTTCTTAGAAAAGTCTTGTAATGAACTTTGACCACAATTAGGTTTCAAGGTCTGATGATGAAGCCGGAAGATAGGCACTGGCATTCCATGATGGAATATCGTATCATAGTCGTGTTTACACTTGTGAGAAAGGCCACGTAATGGACTTTGAACACGATCAGGTTTCAAGCGTGTTTTTCTAGTGTTTTTTAAACTATTAATTTATTGAACGACAAAATTATTTAAGACAGTCCCCCAAAACACGCCGGGTGTTTTGGGGGACTGTCTTATATAATTTTGTCGTTTCACCACTTCCTAGTGCTTTAGCTGGGAAGAAGAAGTGGCGCAACAAACTCCCCAGCAGCACAGCTGTCTGTTCAAATTCTTTATTTGGTCAACAAACAATTGTATCATTATTATATCGTTTATTTTATTTTCTTTCACATATAATTACATTTTTAAATATTTCATTTTGTAAAAAGATATAAAAAACATTTAACAATATAAAAAAACGTGTGGCACTCGGGGACTGCCGCGGTAAAGCTATTGCATAGCATTTGTAACCTCCATACTTCCTATTTGTCAACGCTACACTTGGGATGATGACGTGATGACATAAAACAAAAATTACGCTCCCATGACAACATCACGTTTCGCATGACAATATCACGTTGTCATGGGAACCGTCATTACATGGTAGGCGGAGTGGGGGGTGTTAGGTTAGGTTAGGTTAGGTTAGGTTAGTTTTATTTTCGTTACGGTTTTATTTTCGTTACGTTACGGAATTTCTTGATTCGGTCGCCGCGCTCAAAGCCCGCGATAAAAGCTATGCAATAGCTTAAAAATAGAAGCTAACGGCGGTTAGGGCTGCAGAGACAGGAACCTCCTCACAATGCGAGCCGTATCGAGGAGTTATTATTATTTATTATTAGTTAGATGAAATTTTTCTTCGGTTAAAAATAAATCTGCTATTTCATAGAGAAGTGCAATACTTCCGTAGTCACAATGTATGGAACATCTGATTTTATTTTCAATAACAGATGAAAAAATAACCCACGATAAATTTCAACGCTGGGGATTTAGAATCGTGTACTGAATCCATGGTAACAGTTTTCGCGTCGATGTCCCTGCCACCCTGTATAATATGCTCAAATTAATTAACATTATGAAACACAAAAAATAAAAATGAATAGAATTTAGGGGCATGAGGAACAGGGCGTAAAGTTCACTCATCCACCATAGAAAAGGGAGGATCCTCCGACCAGACGGGTGTTGTGTCTGGCGGGCAACTGCCCATCGGTTTGAAGTTGAAATCTTGTATGTATGTCGAACGCTCGGTAAACTCTAACTGCGCGATGCAGGATTTGTGTGACGTCATGTCTTTGATGCGTAGTTCGTATGTGGCTGTGTAACGTGTGGAATGTGTTTATTTCTATATGTTAATTGTATGTATTGTTGTATAGTGTGTTCTACGTATTAATTGTATTTATTATGTTAATTTCAATTTTTAATTTTGGTTAAATGTATGGATCTATAGTTATTTGAATTAAATGAATTTTATTTATTTCAGAATTTTGACAATATAGAGGTGAAAAGCGAAATAGTCGGCAGCTATGTCAAAATCAGTATGAGATTCCGCCCAATACGAGCAGAGGACGCCATGACGTACTACGTGCGGTTTGAAGAGATTGCGAGGAGGGGGAACTTCGTCCACATACCGCTGGTCACCCTCCGTAAGTATTAAAGAAAAAAAACTCGTTATTTGCGGTAAACATGACGCAAAGAAAGAATACAAATTTATTCATTTGTTTCGATACCAAAGCAGTTCATATTGACTTTTCTCGCGAAGGACCTGTCACTTATTTATATTCCGATAGCGGAATAAATTTCAACAACGCCAAGGCTCAACTGCAAGAACTACTTGTTAACCGCATAGAGTGGAAAATGATTCCACCCCGCGCTCCCCACTTTGGAGGGTTGTGGGAATCAAATATTAAATCTACTAAACGCATTTATACCGTGTCATCGGTTCGCAACTTCTTACCTATGAGGAGCTTTCGACTGTTCTCATTGAAATTGAGGGAGTTCTAAATTCCGGACCGCTCTGTGTCCTGAATGAGGATCCATACCCAGAACCGCTTACTCCTGCTCATTTTATAATGGCTTCTCCGTTGACTTCGTTGCCTGTCGTGAATGTTCCCGAAACGACGAAGTCTCTGACTTGCCGCAAAAAATTGCTTGACCAGATGGTTTGTAGTTTCTGGGGGAGGTGGCGTATAGAATATTTACATAATCTTCAAGTTAGACAAAAATGGTTGAATGCCGCAGATAATATTAAGATTGGTACAGTGGTTCTTATACATCAGGATGATGTCCCGCCTTTACGTTGGCCATTTTATGTAATCACCGAAGTTTTTCCCGGCAAGGATGGAACAATCCGCGTTGCTATGGTGTGCTATGGTGAAGACATGCAGTGGCTCTTTCAAGAAACCCGTTGTCAAACTATGTCCTTCATCTTCTCAATACCACGTAATTTAAACCCAAATTTAGCTATAGTTGATATGCTTAAAATATTTTTTTTTCTTAGTCCGTTTTACTATAATTTCTTTCCTTTGAGAATATTACATATCCTCAAAGCTGGGCAGTTTTAGTAATAAGTTTTTACTATAATATTGCCGACCGCAGTTTTGTGGTATATTTCCTTCCCTCCCAATTCCCATACAACAGAACGAGAGGGACGCTCATCGAACTCGACAAATCAGAGGCTTCCGCCACAGCGAAAGCCAATCGCTACACACATCCACTATGATTTGAGAGAAATTTTCAAATTTTGGACGCTGTTTTGCCAGTAATCGCTCACACGTCGCGCCGCACTTCAAAAATTATCCGCTACTATATCAAAAACTCTCTATTTATAAATGTTGGCCGACACAAGTGTGACATTTAAAAATCAAGTGAAAGTGCACCACAATGAAAGGAAGAAAAAACATTTTCCAAAAAAAAACAAGCGACTTCAAAAAAAACACTACAAAGTGAAAAATAACTTTAATTTCGGAAGTCGGTGTCTTTGGTTTTGAATTTTCGTTCTTTGTCACCGACTTCCGAAATTAAAGTTATTTTTCACTTTGTAGTGTTTTTTTTTAAGTCGGTTGTTTTTTTTTTTGTAAAAAGTTTTTATTTTTCACTTTTTAGTTGTGATACCTACCCCACACAAATTCGAATACCACTACCCGCTAAGTAAATAACAGTGACAGGAAGTTATCATAATATCATCCACATACTAAGTGAGGTAAAAATACGTATTATTGAGCTAACTCAAAAACTACACAAGTAAAGTTAATAAAATTTATATGGGACTACCTCTGAAGTATGATCTACCAAACAAAAAAAGAATCATCAAAATCAATTCATAATTGACGGAGTAATCGCGTAACAAACATACAAAAAAAAAAAAACAGTCGAATTGAGAACCTCCTCCTTTTGGAAGTCGGTTAAAAATCAGTGAACACGAGGGACGTCTGCTAAGGCTGTTCTTGAGACATCGTGTTTCGTCCAGAAGATTCCCAAGTAAATCCATCCATCCCTATTTTCTTACTCATAATCTCATATACCTCGTATTCCCCTTTTGCTCAATTTTGTGTGTCGTCCAATATTCCACCTCACGTAAACTTATATTGCCTCGTTGGTCTAGTGGTCGCAAGCACTACTGTTGATCATGAGGTCCTGGGTTCGATTCCCGGGTCGGGCAAAGTGTTATTGGGTTTTCCTATCTGGAATTTCTCAGTAGTAGCTCGGAGTCTGGATTTGTGCCCGGTTGATGGCAATAGGCTCGCCCCCTATTACATGGGACTTAAATATAACTGGCGAAATGTGGGTGTACCTACTGCAGGTACACCTCTGCCCAACCCTTCGGGGAAACAAGGCGTGATGTTATGTTATGTTATGGTTCTCCGAACGCCGCGTCAACTTATACACCAACCGGCATGTCTTAGAACCGAAAATTCGAAGACATGTGACATCCACCAACCCGCACAGGGCCCGCGTGGTGGATTACGGTCCACTCCCTCTCACAGAGAGGAGGCTTGTGTCCCAGCAGTGGGAACATTATAGGTTGATGATGATTATGTACTATAATTATTATTATGCTGTATTTAATCAACAAAATAAATATTTAAAATTCCAATTCATAAGGTTATTTATTTAAATACTAGTTTTTGCCCGCGGCTTCGCCCGCGTGGATGTCGGAAAATATCCCACGGGAATGTACTACCGGGCAGTACCGGGATTACATACCTAATAGTCCAGGAAAAGGTTATTGACTCCTACCGCTGCGCTCCAACCATAATAATTATTTTGTTACGCGTAATTTGGAATCTGTGATATCTTTAAACCATTCATTTAAATGATATGATGTTAAGGCATATTTTAATCCAATGTCCAATTAAAATAACATGTTTCATTGCATAAGGATTAATATGATACCGGTTAATATAGCTTCGAAAATAACAATGGAATTTTTATCATGAAAGATAATAATGGTTACTGTGGGTCATCCTTAGAAGATAGATATATGCCATTGGGACTTTTTTGTTGAACTCTTTAAGATCTTCAATCCTGTAGAACATAAATTTAATGTATTCTGTAACGGTTTACGCGGCGCACGCCAGTAAAGCTCCCAGTCTGTATGATTTTTTCCGACATCTTCAACAATAATCGTCATATTTCAGCCAATTTACAAAAAAAACCTTAATTAATTAACACTAAAACCTTTCGCAAGAATCACTCCGTCCATTGGTGAAAACCGTTTGAAAATCCGTCCGGTAGTCTTTGAGTTTATCGTGTTCAGACAGACAGACAGATGCGAAGGGGGACTTTGTTTTATAATATGAAAGGATGGATGATTTTCTGCAACTGCAAAAAATTACTTTTTAATTCACAGCATCATAATGAAATCTCTGCGATTTTAAGAATTTAAGCTGACGACTAATCTTCGTTTAGTATTTTCATTTATTTTGCAAAATATTGTACGATGGTACGGAACCCTTCGTGCGAGAGTCCTACTCACACTTGGCTGGTTTTTATTAATTAAATTATTTCGCATCGTTTCTTGATGTTGACGAACGTTGCAGGCATGGGACTAACGCGGTTCACTTCAGAGGTGGTGTGTTGGCTGCCGTCGCAGCAGCTCATCGCCACCAGCATTAACTTCACGTGCGCACACTGCCTGCTGCGTGGCATCATGCTGCGCGGTTACGACGGTTCCATGCGTAAAGTGGACGAGGACAAGTACCACTTGCGCAAATTAAACGACGAGTACGTTGGTTATACCCACACGAGCGCTCTGCACGATAACGTTATACCCACACTAGCACTTTGCACGTGTATGTTATACCCGCACTAGCACTTTGCACGTGTATATTATACCCGCACTAGCACTTTGCACGACTATTATACTTGCGTTCGCGACGATAAAACAAATATAATACTTAATTTGTTTCTTTTACAGTAAAGGAGTAGAGTTGAGTATTGCACATTTCAATTTTTTTATAAAGATCGTTGTCATTATTACAATTTTTAAGCTATTGCATAGCTTTTACCACGGGCTTTGAGCGCGGCGACCGAATCAAGAAATTCCGTAACGTAACGAATATAAAACCGTAACGAAAATAAAACCTAACACCCCCCACTCCGCCTACCATGTAATGACGTTCCCATGACAACATCACGTTGTCATGGGAACGTAATTTTTGTTTTATGTCATCACGTCATCATCCCAAGTGTAGCGTTGACAAATAGGAAGTATGGAGGTTACAAATGCTATGCAATAGCTTTACCGCGGCAGTCCCCGAGTGCCACATGTTTTATTTTTAATTATATTTTTCCTGTATTACCAATCACTGTCCTGGGAAGTAAGATACATGTACGCAAAAAAATCAGCCTGCTAAGTCAGCATCTTCAGGTGGCGCACCATGTTTCAAAATTTCAATATAATAGCAAAAACTCGAGGTACAAATATTAGGTAAGTACAGACGCCAGCACATCAAGCTACTACAATCTGTCAAATTTATTTAATAGATTTTCAACTTTATCGCTGAAGTCTAAGGTTCAAAGTTGATTGGGAAAATATGACAGTTTCAGGTAGCTTGATGTGCTGGCGTCTGTACACACAATGAAAGACGAATGTTTTATAATTTTTTATTGAAGATATTTAATTTTAACAAAATACACTTTTATGAAGAGCATTCAGGGTCTTTTTCAGGAGACGTCGGTCTTTTTTTTTTAAAGAAACATTGCGATTTTGTGTCTTAAACTGGTAAGTCTTACCTAGCTTTTATTCTTCATCATATGAACCCATCTTTTGCCTCTGATCCGCAAACGGATGAAGAAACTTCTGTTACAAGCTTAATACATCGCTTTACAGCCTTGGTGTGACAAGGAAACTTCTGGAAATACAATAAATTGTCTGCAGATGATATAATCTCTTTGATTTGGCCTGCAGCACTATATTTTATCTTTATCCATGTACTCTCAGGGATTGCAAAAAAAAAAAATATCATTCAATGGCTTCATACTCTCACATACGAAGAATTGGAGAATTTTGTCAAACCCTAAAGATCCTTCTTCCGTAGACATGCACACCAAATACACGTAGCATAGAGTGTGCTCGTGGGGGTTTCCACAAGCACACTCTGTACTTACACCCCACAGACACACACTACACTCACATACAACACTCCCACATGCAAAACAATAAGCACTTGCCGATTTAATTTTTTACATTTTAATGTTTACAATTTTATTTTTTCAAATTTTATTTTTACTATTTTGATTTTTTACTATTTTATTTTTATTTTACTATTGTTCTTTTTTAATTAACCTCTACTGTGTTTTCATCTCTGGAATCTGGAACGCTGTCGTCTCCCTCTTGGAGGTGGGCGTTAATAGCTGCGACACAGTTTATAACTAATGTAGCTATATACGTACGCAATAAATTTGTAAAATGTGTTTTGTTCCAATAAAGATTAAAGAATATAAAAATTTCATTGTCATTGGTGGCTCGGTAACTTTTATTTTGACCAGTCTATTAAATCGTAATAGTGTGCGCTTTAATCTGAAGTTCAGGGTGCTGAAACTGACGATCTTGCCTTTGGTCTGTACCCTAAGCCTTCAAAATTCTTCGTAGAGCTAATTCTCTTATTTCTGGTGCATCGTCTTGTAACATAGCAAGCAAAACATGTTCTGGATCCACAAAATATTGTGTTCTCCATCTTTCTCGATCGATCTGGCCATCTTTACAAGAAGGCTTAGTCTTGATATCAAACCATAATTGCGTAATGCACGATCAATCACAATTTGTTTCGATTTGAAACAGATTGCTAATCCATTGCTTCATAAGTTGGAAAAAAAATCTGCTCAACAACGTAAATAACCCAATTAATGTTGTTGAACTGTCAAAATTAAGATAGTTAATTGATTCAGGCGTAACCTTGCGGAAATCCATTATAAAATACAATAGACGTGGATATATTTAGTAACCTGTTCCGCTTATCTATTTCTAAAGAGCCATAAAAAACTCCTGAAATAAATCGACACGTGTTTCACCTCTCAACGAGGCATCCTCAGGATGACGATGGACTTGTTGCGAGCTCGAACACGGCGTGTTGCCACACCGAGCGTTGAGTGCAGACTGCACTCGATTTATTTCAGGAGTTTTTTATGGCTCTTTAGAAATAGATAAGCGGAACAGGTTACTAAATATATCCACGTCTATTGTATTTTTTCTGTCAAAATTAAACAAATTAGGCAAAATCGTTTAGGAAAATGAGTTCATAATAAAAATTTTCAATTCATCCAGATGTGAGGATGGATTTGCGGTTCCCACATACAAACGCAGAATCCTGTTTGCGCAAATTAATCATCTGGATTAATTTGCGCAAACAGCCTACCAAGCATTCTACCTTTCCCGGTTCTTTTTCAGCTATTTTAGGCGAGACAGAGCCTTGAAAAATAGCTGTGCACATTTAACATAAATATTTTTGATCCGTGTTCAATAAATTGATATCAACCAACTCTGTACTAACTCGAATGCGACTACTGTATTGTCGACACATCGTTAAAGGAGAAAATTCATTTTGGGCTAAATTATGAAAGTGCCGGCCAAACAATAAAAAACCGGCCAAATGTGTGTCGGACCACGCACAATGAAGGGTTCCGTAGTTGGGATGAATTTATCCCAAAAACAAACTTAACTTTGTAGTTGATAAACATGTTCTCCCATACGGAATGTATGAGAAAACATGTTTTTCAACTGCAAAGTTAAGTTGGTCGATTATTACTCGATAACTAGTAAAGCCTACTTAGCTGTGATAGTTTTCCTTTTAATTTCGTTATATAAACTACTGCTGTGATTTATTTTACACATCCAAAACCAACCATTTAGCTGACAGGGGGGGGGGGACACTTGACTCTAACAAAAATTAGCACTTTAAAGCTTAATATTTTGCAAACGGATCCCTGAATCCAAAAATGGTTTTCACAAATATTTTTGTAAGACCTTTCCAATGATACCCCACACTATGGGATAAAAAAATCAAAAATAAAACATTACCACTTTACGTGTATGGGAGGTACCCTAAAAAAAATGTTTTTCATAATTTTGTTTTACCACTTTGTTGGCGTAATTAATATGTATACCTACGTCAAATTACAGCTTTCTAGTACTAAGGGTCTCGGAGCTAGACTGTGGACAGACAGACAGACAGACAGACGGTCATGACGAAACTATAAGGGTTCCTTGTTTACTACGGAACCCTAAAAAGTTATATTCCGTTAGAACATGTAATTCTCTTCACTTTTCACTATGGGACCAAATCTGTAGGGCCATTCCCTGCGCTGTTACACGAGTTTGCAAAATACTGTTTTCATTATGTTTTAGAGAGAATAACAGTAATCTGATTATAGTAATAGCTTTTTATGCCAGTAAACATTACAGTTATCATCTTTTACTGTGAAACTAGGCTCTAGGGTTATTCTCCACATAACTACAGTATGCGAAATAAAGTTTTTTTTTTTCTAGTATTAGCTTGTTGAAATAGGTATCAATCGTAGGTATCACTAGTATTAACTGGTTTTAGATTTATCAAACTTGTATAACAGCGTAGGGAATGACCCTACAGATTTGATCCCGTAATGAAAAGTGAAGAGAATAACATGTTCTAACGGAATATAATTTTTTTTTTGTTTGGCCGGCACTTTCACATTTAGCCCAAAAATGTATGGACGGTAAATGTTCTCCTTTGTTTCCCGATTGTTCCTGACAAACTGTTTGGACCAGTTGTAGTGCCGTCTAGCCTCATAAAAGATGTGGTAATTCATTTCCATGTAATAAGCACACAAACCCCTGTAAACGTCTGTTAAGATGTATTTTCAGCTAAACAATGATTACATTTTTTAACCGACTTCCAAAAAGGAGGAGGTTATATGTTCATCGCGTATGTTTGTTTTTTTTTTTATGTATGTCCACCGATTTCTCCGTCAATTGTGGACCGATTTTGAAAATTCTTTTTTTGTTTGAAAGGGTGTGCTCTCGAATTGGTCCCATATAAATTTTATTAACTTTGCTTGGATAGTTTTTGAGTTAGCTACAAAATACGTATTTTTTTTCCCACTTAGTATGTAGATGATATGATAAGTTTCTGTCACTGGTAGCAGGTAGTGGTATTCGAATGTGTGTGGGGTAGGTACCACAACTAAAAAGTGAAAAATAAAAACTATTTACAAAAAAAAAAAACAACCGACCTCCAAAAAAAAACATTAAAAAGTGAAAAATAACTTTAATTTCGGAAGTCGGTGGCAAAAAACGAAAATACAAAACCCAAGACACCGACTTCCGAAATTAAAGTTATTTTCACTTTGTAGTGTTTTTTTTGGAGGTCGGTTGTTTTTTATTGCCTGTATTTACAGAGCCATATTTACAACCCACTGCCACCAAAGATGTACGAAAATCATATAATATTTTACTAACCACAAAACGTACATATTAAATTAAACTTTCGTGAAATTGGCTTGAGAAATTGAAGCCTTACAGTAAAAAATCTGATCGAAATTATGGGTAAACAACAACTATCCATTTAGTAGTAAGCTGTTATGAATGCAATAACAACACATAATGATAGTGAAAATAAATATAAAAAGCAAAATTAAATATTTTGAAAAAACCCACGACGGTTAAAAAGTAATTGAAAAAGGATAAAAGTTTTGCACAAATAAATATTTACTGCAGCGCCCCCTGGTGAGTTGTTACCGTAATACTTATCTAAGAACATGCACCAATCAAACCCAAACTCATCACTGAAAACTGCATCAAAATCGAACTAGCAGTCTTGGAGAAAAATGGCAACATGGATGACCACAAAAAATGTTTGCTGCAGCGCCCCCTGGTGAATTATCACCGTAATACCTAACTAAAAACATGCACCAATCAAACTCGAACCCATAACTGAAAACTGCATCAAAATCGGACTAGTAGTTTTGGACAAAAATAGCAACATGGATTTGCACAAACATCCTCTCACCCTAAACGCATATACCGTCTCCGTTCCGTCGTGGGTAAAAACACTTCTTAATAGCTGGTAGAAGTATGTGGTACCTATAACCTGACTTTTTTTATCTACGCTCTGTGCGCCACCTTAAGATGAAGTCCTATGCTCCTGATATTTTATATACTTAATTCTATGCTATAATAAGGTCAATTATTAATGACACAGAAGATATTAAATAATTAAAATTTGTTGATTTCAATCCACCCTACCTAAAAGTTGAGTTCATCAAAAAAGTGATCCAGAAATTTGCAGAAGCTCACGAAAAGAGACTTCATCAGCATGTGAACGTCGCGTCGAGGCAATCCAGCTTCTCGACCACACAAACATAGTTAGAAGACTAAAAAGAACAAAACCGTTCGAGCTAGTGTTTAGTGTTAGTGAATAGTGTAAAGTACAAAAGTGCCAAACAAATACAAGAACGAAGTGTATTCGCCTTAATAAAGACAATAAGAAAAGTGCTATTGGACACATTCTTAGTAAAGACAATTTAATAGTTTAGGTTATAATAAAATTACTTATTAGTCTATTTATAAGGCTAGATTGTAATAAGATTAGGGTCCATCCTATTGTTGAACCTTAGGACAAGGGAAAAAAAAACAAAAATCTCCACCCTAGTGTACGTCTGTCGGGCGAAGTTCTATGTTACAAGTTTACAATGCCAACAAATTATTTTGGCGCGTGGATAAAATCGAAACAGACGCTGCCATCTTGATTTATCTATACAATTTCTGTGACAATTTCACAAATGTTTTTGTACAACGCCCCACTGTCAATGTCATTCAGACGCCAAAATATTCTTGTACTAGCACTCTTTGTAGATAAGTAACTATTTTTAATTACGTCGTAAGAATAAGGTTAATACAAGACAAGTAAAAAGTGGACACTGACAGTCGGGATACTCCACAAATTCAAGGTCACTCAGCTGGCTATGGAATGGGCTATGCTCAGAGTTAGTTTTAAGGATAAAATCAGAAATGAAGTTACACGGAAAAGAACCGGAGCTACCGATATAGCTTGCAGAGTAAGCAAGCTGTAGTGGCCGTTGGCTGGCCATGTTTATCGAAGGACCGATGGCCGGTGGAGCAGACGAGTCCTGGAGTGGAGACCGCGTATTGGCAAGCGTAGTGTGGGACAGCTATATGGACTGTCGACCTTAAAAAGGTGGCTGGGTCAGATTGGATGCGGAAGGTAGAGGACAGGGTATTGTGACGCAGTTTGGGAGAGGCCTATGTCCAGCAGTGGACTGCAGTAGACTGAATTGATTGAAGTAATGTATATTCATCTGTTTAGGCAATCGATTATCGATCTGAACACCGAGCTGATAACTCCGCGCGACTTCGGCGATTACTTCCTCATGATAAATAATGATGACTGCGGCGAGGAGCAGATTAAGGCACTCACTCTTAAAGGTAAATCAATAATGAGCTTCGTTCTGCCAAAACAGTCCAACCCAAATACATACAATAATACCGTTAATTCATAATTCATATGCGATAACTATTCAAAATTCGGACCAGTGCAGCGGTTCTCAAGTGATGAGCTTACCAAACACCAAACGAACAGCATTCATTTTTATTATATAGATTGTTTCGCATAGTTTCTTGATGTTGACAAACGTTGCAGGCATGGGACAAACGCAGCTCACATTGCAGGTGGTGTGTTGGGTGCCGCCGCAGCAGCCCAACGCGCTCAGCATTAACTTCACGTGCGTACACTGCCTGCTGCGCGGCATCATGTTGGTCATCTACGACGGCTCCAAGCGCAAAGTGGACGAGAACAAGTATCACCTGCGCAAGTTCAAGGACGAGTACGTTAGTTATACCCACACGAGCACTTTGCACGATAATGTTATACCCGCACTAGCGCTTTGCACGTGTATGTTAGACCAACACTAGCGCTTTGCACGACTATTATACTCGCGTCCGTGAGAATAAAACCAATATAATAATAATTAAAACAAAATCTTTTACAGTAATGGAGTAGAGTTGAGTATTGCACATGTTGTTTATTTTTAACCGAATTCCAAAAAGGAGGTTTTTTTTTTATGTATGTTCACCGATTTCTCCGTCAATTGTGGACCGATTTTGAAAATTCTTTTTTGTTTGAAAGGGTGTGCTCTCGAATTGGTCCCATATAAATTTTATTAACTTTGCTTGGATAGTTTTTGAGTTAGTTACAAAATACGTTTACGTTTTTTTTTTCCCACTTAGTATGTAAATGATATGTTAAGTTTCTCTCATTGGTAGTAGATAGTGGTATTCGAATGTGTGTGGGGTAGGTACCACAACTAAAAAGTGAAAAATAAAAACTTTTTACAAAAAAAATAAAACAACCGACCTCCAAAAAAAACACTACAAAATGAAAAATAACTTTAATTTCGGAAATCGGTGGCAAAAAACGAAAATACAAAACCCAAGACACCGACTTCCGAAATTAAAGTTATTATTCACTTTGTAGTGTTTTTTTTGGAGTTCGGTTGTTTTTTTAGCCTATATTGTGTTCCACTTCTGGGCAAAGGCCTCCTCTTTTTCCTTCCAAATCTCTATGTTTTATGCGATTTCAGGCCATGTTGGCCCTGCAAACATGATTAAATCATCACACCACCTTCGCCGCGGTCTACCTCGACGGCGTTGTCCTCCTTCAGGCGTCCAGTGAGTGACGATATTTGCCCATCTCTCCGGGTGCATTCGTGCGACGTGGCTGGCCCATTCCCACTTCAGCCTGGCTGTTTTTTTTTCCAACATCCGCTACTTGAGTTATGGAGCGCAGGATGGTGTTTCCAATGCGGCCCATTCGCTTGACACCTATTATG
This sequence comes from Agrochola lychnidis, assembly GCA_963680765.1. Taxonomy (NCBI): domain Eukaryota; kingdom Metazoa; phylum Arthropoda; class Insecta; order Lepidoptera; family Noctuidae; genus Agrochola; species Agrochola lychnidis. The sequence goes on along the minus strand of OY796874.1, from coordinate 2,501,241 downwards.
CAGCACTCCATTGTCTGCTGACAAATCTTGAGTTTGAACTTCTCTTGTTCAGTAAGTGACCAACTAGTATTGCACATAACTAATTTTTATTAAAAGTTCGTTGTCATTGTCCTACCATAAAAATAGGTAAGTGTAAGGCGATGGCGTCTATAATGTGTATGTCTGTCGGGCGGAGTTCTACATTACGACGCTAACAGGTTATTTTGGCTCGTAGATAAAATCGGAACTGAGGGGCTTGTGGCTAAGTAATAACAGCTGCACGGGTCGATCGATCAGGTTAAGCTACGCTTGCCGCGGTTGGTCCGTGGATGGGTGACCATCTTTACATACCAAGTCCCCTCCGTGCATCGGAAAGCACGTTAAGCCGTTGGTTCCGGCTGTCATTTGTAGATCTTTGACAGTCGTTACGGGTAGTTAGAAGCCCAAAAAGTCTGACAACCAGTCTTACCAAGGGGTATCGTGTTACCTAGTCACTAGGTTGTGGAGGTCAGATAGGCAGTCGCTCCATGTAAAATACTGGTATTCAGCTGCATCCGGTTAGACTGGAAGCCGACCCCAACATAGTTGGGAAAAGGCTAGGCAGATGATGATGAGATAAAATCGGAACTATCGCCGCCAACTTGTTTTGTCAATAGAATTTCTGTGAAAATTTCACAAATGTTTACCAACAACGCCTGTCAATGACATTCAGGTGCCAAAAATTCTTGTACTAGCACTTTATGTAGATGAGAAATTATTGTTACGTCGTAAGAAGAAGGTTTATGATAATTACAAGACAGGTAATGACTGGACACTGACAGTCGAGCTAGTCCACAAATTCAAGGTCGTTCAGCGGCTATGGAATGGGCTATGCTCGGAGTTTGTTTTAAGAATAAAATCAGAAATGAAGTTAAACGGAAAAGAACCGGAGTTACCGACATAGCTTGCAAAGTAAGCAAGCTGTAGTGGCAGTTGGCTGGCCATGTTTATCAAACGACCGATGGCCGGTGGAGCAGACGAGTCCTGGAGTGGAGACCGCGTGTCGGCGAGACTAGTGTGGGAAGCTCCCCAAACTAAATATAGACTGAAGACTTTAAAAAGGTGGCTGGGACAGACTCGATGCAGACGGCAGAGGACAGGGTATTGTGGTGCAGCCTGCGAGAGGCCTATGTCCAGCAGTGGACTGCGATATTCTGAATTTATTGAAGTAATGACTAATAGATCTATTTAGGCAAACGATTATCGATCTGGATACCAAGCTGATAACTCAGCACGACTTCGGCGACTACTTCCTCATCACACATGATGATGATTGCGGCGAGGAGGAGACCAAAGCACTCACTCTCAAAGGTAAATCAATAATGAGCTCTAATAGTAACTCGTGCAGTTGCTCTTGGAAAGCACGAAAGAGAAAAAACTACTCAATAATAAGTATTTTACGGGTTGCGATTCGATTACTTTAATATGGTTGCAATGGAATTTATGCTCGTCACAATGCATATGGAGAAGTGGAGCTGATGGTGAAGTACCAGGAGAACTCCTCAACGATGAACGTTCCTGCATCGGGAAAAGCAATATTTTGTAAAAGGTGATGAGCAGTTGGCATTAGGCTAATGTAATTTAGATAAATTACAAAATGACCCACTAAAAAGCGAGAAATAAAAACTTTTTTACAAATAAAAAACAACCGACTTCCAAAAAACTATTACAAAGTGGAAAATAACTTAAATTTCGGAAGTCGGTGTCTTTGGTTTTGTATTTTCGTTATTTGCCACCGACTTCCGAAATTTAAGTTATTTTTTACTTTGTAATAGTTTTTTGGAAGTCGGTTGTTTTTTATTTGTAAAAAAAGTATTTTATTATATAGATTGTTTCGCATAGTTTCTTGATGTTGACAAACGTTGCAGGCGTGGGACAAACGCAGCTCACATCGCAGGTGGTGTGTTGGCTGCCGCCGCAGCAGCCCAGTACCATCATCAGCATTAACTTCACGTGCCCACACTGTATGCTGCGCGGCATCATGCTACAGGTCTACAACGGCACCAAGCGCAAAGTGGACGAGGACAAGTACCATTTGCGCAAGTTCAACGACAAGTACGTTAGTAATACCCGTACGGGCGCTTTGCACGATAATGTTATACCCGCACTAGAGCTTTGCACGAGTATGTTATACTCGCACTAGAGTTTTGCACGAGTATGTTATACTCGCACTAGCGCTTTGCAAGACTATTATACTCGCGTCCGCGACACTAAAACCAATATAAGACTTAATAAAAAAAACGTGTGGCACTCGGGGACTGCCGCGGTAAAGCTATTGCATAGCATTTGTAACCTCCATACTTCCTATTTGTCAACGCTACACTTGGGATGATGACGTGATGAGATAAAACAAAAATTACGTTCCCATGACAACATCACGTTGTCATGGGAACCGTCGTTACATGGTAGGCGAAGTGGGGGGTGTTAGGTTTTTTTCGTTACGGAATTTCTTGATTCGGTCGCCGCGCTCAAAGCCTGCGATAAAAGCTCTGCAATAGCTTAAAACTTTTACTGTAAAGGAGTGGAGTTGAGTATTGCACATTACTAATTTTTATTAAGTTCTTTGTCATTGTCCTACCCTAAAAATAGATAAGTGTATCTAAGGCGATTGCGTCCATGATGTGTACGTCCGTCGGGCAGAGTTCTACATTACAACAGGTTAATTTGGCGCGTGTGTAAAATCGTAACTAACACCGCCATTTTGTTTTGTCAATACAATTTCTGTGACAATTTCACAAAAGTTTACAACAACGCCTGTTAATGTCAATCCGGCACCAAAAGATTCTTGTACTAACACTCTTTTTAGATGAGAAACTATTGTTACGACATTAGAATAAGGTTTACATTTAATACAAGAAAAGTAATGACTGGACAGTCGGGCTAGTCCACAAATTTAAGGTCACTCAGCTGGGTATGGAGTGGGCTATGCTCGGAGTTAGTTTTAAGAATAACATCATTAATGAAGTTACACGGAAAAGAACTGGAGTTATGACATAGCTTGCTGAGTAAGCAAGCTGTAGTGGCAGTTTGCTGGCCATGTTTATCAAAGGACCGATGGCCGGTGGAGTAGACCATTCCTGAAGTGGAGACCGCGTACCGGCAAGCGTAGTGTGGGACGCCCCCAACTACATATGGATTGAACACCTTTTTGGTGGTATGAGGAACAGGGCGTAAAGTTCACTCATCCACCATAGAAAAGGGAGGATCCTCCGACCAGACGGGTGTTGTGTCTGACGGGCAAAGTTGCCCATCGGTTTGAAGTTGAAATCTTGTATCTATGTCGGTCGCTCGGTAAACTCTAACTGCGCGATGCAGGATTTGTGTGACGTCATGTCTTTGATGCGTAGTTCGTATGTGACGGTGTAACCGCTACATCATTCCCCTCCGGAGACCGGAGGTCAATAGTGGGCTGAATCTTGCGATGCTACACACAATGCCAGCTGTGGTTCCAGTGAGTCGGAACCGGGTGCCACATAGTTCCCGGTGAGTCGGAACTGTCTGTGGTGATTCCCCAATGAGTCGGGGTGATTGAGGCTGATAGCGTTGGTTCCCGAGTGAGTCGGGGTGATGAGGCTGAGAGTGATGATTCCCCAGTGAATTGGGGTGATGAGGCTGAGGGTGATGACCAGGAATGCGCGTTCGCTGCATCCTGGTGGTCAGGATACCCGTTGAAGCCGTGGGTGTACACCTTAAAAAGGTGCCTGGGAGAGATTTGATGCGGAAGGCAGAGAATAGGGTATTGTGGTGCACCCTGGGAAAGGCCTATGTCCAACAGTAGACTGTGATAGTCGGAATTGATTGAATTAATGACTAATACATGTGTTTAGGCAATCGATTATCGATCTGGACATCAAGCTGATAACTCTGCGCGACGTCGGCGACTACTTCCTCATGATACAGAATGACTGCGGCGAGGAGGAGGTCAAAGCACTCACTGTCAAAGGTAAATCAATAATGAGCTCTGTTCTGCCAAAACAGTCCAACCCACAATCTTATGTAATAAGAACCATCCTTACTCTAAAATAACTAATTTAATTCCGAATATAATTATTTGACCTCAAAATAGATACTAATACCCGAATGAATCTTAAAGTCGCTACCCCAATATCATAATCTAAAACTGTTTAATAAAACTACATATTCATAATATTTCAGGGATAAGGAAAATAATATGAAACACCAAGATATTTTGTCAGTCATTTATATTTCTTTGCCAACATCAAATTCAATATTCTACACCATACCATCACATCTCCTATTCCCCAGATAATATCACTATTTAATCGTATTCTAATATTTACCATTAAACTAATAGGTTACTTTAATTTACAGTAGATCTCCAACCAATACCATACCAATCTATTTTTTTACCGACACATCCACTAAGCACATCTTACCATCACGAGCGCCAGACCCAGAAGGGCCCGTTGTTCCGCTATTCTGACATATCGAATCTTTGGGTGTTGCCAGTACAATATCCAACAATTACGTATTAATAAATTGAAACCTATCACTTACAATAATTCCGTTAAGTTATAATTAATGAGCGTTAAGTATCAAAAACAAAAACTTTTTCAAAAAAAAAAAAAACAACTGACTCCAAATAAAAGAATGGAAAGGACGCCAGGTATCTTTGTATATTTATTATTTATTTATTACTATTACTACTATTAATTGTAAAATAAAATACTCGTCCTTAATAAGTGGCGGCAGGTCTGACCAGATACTAGTCACCTTCTATCATTTGACTTAGATAAAAAGATACACTTAGATAATACCATTCAATTAGGACCTCTCACTAAAAATAAATTAAATACTAAAAAGTTAAAAAACTGATTATACTAAATTTTTTGGTATCTGGATCGATAAAAAGATGAACTGGAAAACACACATCGAAAATGTATGCAAAAAACTTAGCCAATGTTCCTATGCCCTTTATAACTTAAGGAAAATCTCAAATCAGCCAACATTATTAATGGCGTACCACGGATATGTGTCATCAACATTGCGATACGGACTAATGTTTTGGGGAAACTCGACTGATAGAGAAATGGCGTTTAATGCGCAAAAGAAATGCATAAGGGCAATATGTGGCATTCAAAGCACAGATAGTTGTGAGCCACATTTTCGAAAGCTTCAGCTACTTACACTTCCCTGTCTTTACATTTACGAAGTAGCAAGCTATGTTAAAGCAAATATGCATCTATATAACCACCCAAAGAGTTTACGACACAAAAATGAAATATGCGCAACACCACATAAAAAAGCTATTTTCTATAAAACTTTTTAGGTATGGCACCCAAAATTTACAATAAACTACATACCTAAACACATTATGGAAATTAAAGACTATATCTTTAATTTCCATAATCTGTTTAAAACCAAAACACACGAATTTTTAGTTGCGAAATGCTATTATAATATTAATGAATATTTAAATGAAAGATGCTAGGCCTGTTACATCTGATTTACTATGTTAGGAAAATTATTAGTTACTAGCTGACCGAACAGACGTTGTCCTGTTTCCTATAACTCGATCGCAGCGCCACCTACCGGGTCCAATTGTGAATCTAAACCACCCAGGGACTCATTCAAACACACACCAAAAATTTCATCAAAATCGGTTCAGCCGTTTAGGAGGAGTTCAGTGACATACACACTCACAGAAGAATTATATATATAAAGATTTATTGTTTTGAACTTAATTAATATTGATTATTCTAAAATTAAATGTTGGTTTAGTATGTATTATTATTATTTAATTTAGTTATTATTGATGTATTTATTTAAAATTATTTTTTTACTGTTTTTAATGTGATTTATTGAATTTAGTTGACATTTTATTGACAGTTTAAATTTTGTTACATTAAATGACCACCCCACCTATGACAACTGAAAATAGTGTTATTTTACGTTTGGTTTCACTTATCGGCAATATTCGGTAAATTATTATAACTGTTAATTTAATAGCGCTAATTTAAATCGGCGAAATATATGTCATAAAATGAATTATGCATGAAAAGTATCTAAATTATCAAATAAATATACGTATTTAATTAATGTATGCAAAATATTGTAAGACATTTTAAAAGAGTAACGGTGGAGTTTCTTGCCCATTCTTCTCCATACGAAAACTACCTTTTGGAAGGGGTGACTAGAATCAATTCTATTTTTTGTAAATTTTGACGTTCAAAAGTGCCTTTTTGTGCCTAATTGAAATAAATTCTTTGACTTTGACATCATAACGCTAACAGGATATTTCGGTAATACCGTTATTTATTTCATAATTAATATGAATTAAAACATTTTAGTGCGTTGATCTCACGTACAACTAAACGTCCAGTGTCAAGGCAAAATGTCAAAGTTACAAAATATTGCAAAATTTTTAAGATTTTGTTTTATTTTTTTCTCGTAAACTATTTATCTGCCAAGCTAAAAATTTAACGTGGAGGCTTCTAATATTATGATCTTTTTGTAAAAAACATATGGACTTCCAACTCGAGGGATGGAAATCCAAAACTTAGCCTATGAGACAATAAGACCTCTTCTGATAAAGACTATGCATTGCCTTTATGTAAATATTGTTTCGCATAGTTTCTTGATGTTGATAAAACGTTACAGGCATGGGGCAAACGCGGCTCAAACCGCAAATGTTGTATTGGCTGCCGCCGCAGAAGCTCAACTACTCCAGAATTGACTTCACGTGTGCACCCTGCGTGCTGCGTGGCATCAAGCTACGCATCTACGACGGCTCCGTTCGCAACGTGGACGTGGACAATTACCGTCTGAACAAGATCAAGAACGAGTACGTTGTACCCACACGTGCACTTTGCACAAGTATGTTGTACCCGCACTAGCGCTTTGGACACCTATTATACTCGCGTTCGCGACGATAAAACGAATATAATACTTAATAATTTTTATTTTATTTTACAGTGAAGGGTTGAGTATAGCACATTACAAATTTTATTAAAAGTTCGTTGTCATAATTCCAACATAAAAATAGACAAATGTAAGGCGATCACGTCCATAAACTCAAACTCAAAGCATTTATTTCAAATAAACCAATTACAGGTACTTTTGAATTGTCAAGGGGTCGGTCAGTCAGAAAAATGAAGCTAGTTGCCCATTCTAAAGCGTAGTAGGTACCTATGGAGAAGAACGGGCAAGAAAATCCACGGACACTCTTTTAAATCAAAATATTGTTACAAAATATTGGTTACATCATTCGTGTTGAAATTATACATGTGAGAACAATGTAGAAAGACGTGCACGTTAAAAGCGTCCGTAATAAAAATATAATAACAATTCAAAATTTTTAATAAATTTAAATAAACCGTGGCAGCTAAGAGATGACCAGTCCCTACTGACGGCGCCCATTCACGTATGACGCATGGATCAGCACCATTTAGCTCAACCATTTTGAAGGGAACTTAATGATCCAACACACACGCCACCATCAGCGAGACATTTGAGTGAGCATGACATACTCTCAGCCACCAGGGCACATTCAAGTCAATGAAAGACGTACCCAGTAAATGGTAGCTTTATGGAATGTACATGGTCACAGTGCTCACACATGTGATATGCAATTATACAATACAAAGAGATTGAATTTATACAAAGCAAAGATAGTTTTACAATCTTCAGCAGCTGCAACAATACTTTCGAATGCTAATCAATTAGTTTATGCGCCCTTGTGGAGCTGGACCAACGCTGAGCCAAGCATTTTTATCAGCGATGTAATCCCCCAACTTATAATATACTTGGCAGCATAGTGTGCGTTTTATACATGATTTAAATTTCGTTTCGTTCAGTTGGAGTATGTGAGAAGGTATTTTATTATAACATTTTAAACAGCACCAACAGCATTTACTCACACACTGACTAATTAGTATCACTTGTAATTTTTTTAGGAATATCGTATAGGTACCTACTTTTACAATGTTTGTAAATATGTGAACACCATGTATCCATTACATAATTATTTTTTCTATCATTGCTTCATTTTTAATTATTTTTACCTATTGTGGTATAGTAATCTTATTCCAGGTGCATCGTCTTCACATATAATTATATAATTAATGTGTACAAAATATTGTAAAACATTTTAAAAGAGTAACGGTGGAGTTTCTTGCCCATTCTTCTCCATACGAAAACTACCTTTTGGAAGGGGCGACTAGAATCAATTCTATTTTTTGTTTTTGACGTTCAAAAGTGCCTTTTTGTGCCTAATTGAAATAAATTATTTGACTTTGACTTTGACACCCCATGAAGGATGAGTCTACTTTAGCCAGTCTAAAACCCGGTTGAACTAATTGGTCCCTATTTCTAGTCCTATAATTGTGTCTATCACCTCTTTTACTGAAAAGACTTAGATTTTTCCTTACGTACATGATGTTTTCATAGATATATTGACAAGGTACCGTCATGATGTTAATACCTTTAAACAGTTCCCTTAGAGAATCGCGTCTGAGGAGGCCATATATTGCTCTGATGGCTCTTTTCTGCAGAATAAAAATGGACTCGATATCTGCAGCCCATCCCCATAGTAAAATACCGTAAGACATGATACTATGAAAGTAACTGAAATAGACTAGCCTCGCGGTATCTACATCAGTAAATTGACGGAATTTTCTCACAGCATATGCTGCTGAACTTAGCCGTCCTGCAAGAGATGTTAAATGAGGACCCCATTGCAGCCTTGAATCGAGCGTAATCTCCAAGAAAACAGTTTTATCGACAAATTCTAGTTTCTCCTTATTCAGTACTATGTCACAATCACTACTTTTAACATTTGGTAAAGCAAATCTTATGCATTTAGTTTTTTTCCCATTTAATACTAAATTACACTATTCAACAACAGTTCTCCCACCTAAGCGATTTATATTGTTTTTGTTAAGTATTCTTCACCTTACTACAAAAATAATAATACTTACGTTTGTTTAGCTCCCGTTATCAAGATAAATGACTAGCGTGAATTCTCCATATTTACACTTTTGTTTTTTACGATACTTTACAGAATAAGCAAACTATTGAAACAAGTTCAGTCGTGTTCGAAACGCAAGACATTAAGCTATAAAAATGCTACTCAGTTACATAAATTCCCCCGATCAGTTTTGTTATGTGTGTGGAAAGTTCACAACAGATGGCCAAAAAAAGTCTATCACTCCGTATATCGAAGAGTGTTATTTAAACTATTTTAAAATTAGAGTTGCCAATCTAGATAAATCGTGGTTGCCACATTTCTGCTGTATAACTTGCTACAAAAACCTAACCGATTGGTCTCATAAAAAAATTGAGATGCTGCCCTTTACGAAACCGGTCATTTGGCGTGAACCAAAAAATCATATTACTGATTGCTATTTTTGTCTCACTGATCTCAAAGGGCAAAACAGGAAAAAGAAACATACTCTGAAGTATTCCGACGTGAGTTCGGTTGACAAAGCTGTTTTCCGTTATGAAGATTTGCCAATGCATTCATCACTAGACAATGAGACATCATCAGACAGCCCGGAAGATTAGTCCTCTGATCCAGAGTTTCATGACCCTTCTACTAGCAATGCTCCAGTCCTAGTGAGCCAAGAACGACTCGATGATCTATCCAGGAATCTGAATCTATCGAAAGAAAAGGCCGAACTTTTAGGATCACGACTTAAGGGGAATTTGCTCGAACCCGGAATATCGCAAACTTCACAGTTTTATTCTTGTTTTTTTTTTTTTCAAAAGAGGAAAGCCTAGTGTTTTGTAATGATGTTATAAGCATGTTTCTTCCAAATGGTGGCTTTTCATCGACTCCTCTAAGACTACTTTAAAAGCCGTGCTTCTAAATAATGGTAACAAACTTCCGTGCGTTCCTGTAGCGTACAGTGCTAATTTAAAAGAAACGTATGAAGTGATGAGACCTTGTATTAGACAAAATAAACTACAAAGACTTCCAGTGGACCATCTGTGCCGGTCGTCCTACACCAGAAAAGCCAAAACATTTAAGCGATCGGGATCTTTTAAACCATTGTAAATATTATAATTCATTGTTTTCATTAAAAATAATGAATATAATGATTAAAAAACAACAAGCGCTAACTTCGACTTTTTATTTATCGTGCATTTATACGTTGGCTACGAAGATTAAAAATATATATATTTTCCTTAGGTGGGAGAACAAAACTATTAATTTGTCGATTAGTGTTATTAGCAGTGAACCAATTTTGGACCTGCAGTAGGGCGTTATTTACGTCTTCAATATTTGATGCACGTCTATTTATCTTAAAAATTAAGGAAGTGTCGTCAGCAAATAATGCCATTTGTGGTTGGTTTTTTAATAGATGGGGTCGATCATAATTATACAGGGTGGGGTAAAAAATCGTGGATCAAACGAAACAGGGCGATAGTTGGGGTTATTTCCCTCTTATTACCCATGTCTGTAACCTGTCCATCACGACAGGTATTTTTCCAAGGGTTTTTAAAAAGGCAGTTGTGCATCCGGTCTATAAGTCAGGAGGCAGAGGCAGTGTCAATAACTATAGACCAATATTAGTCCTTACAGGCCTTTCCAAGGTATTAGAGCGTATACTAAATAAGCGTCTAACACGGTACCTTGAATTTAATAAAATAATATCTGGAAACCAATACGGTTTCCGTACTGGTATATCCACGGAGGATGCAGTGTTAGCTCTAACAAAACATGCTGTTCGGAATCTAGATAAGAAGCAAAAATGCCTAGGATTGTTTCTAGACCTGGCGAAAGCTTTTGACACTGTCTCTGTCCCAATCCTTTTGAATAAGCTGGAACACGTAGGAGTTAGAGGTATCCCCTTAAAAATCTTTGCCGACTATCTACGAGATCGTGTACAAGTGGTAAAAATAGGGGAACATGTAAGTAATGAAGAGGCTATCACCTGTGGCATTCCACAAGGAAGCATCCTGGGCCCCACACTTTTTATTATATTTATTAACGATCTATGCAATATGCCCCTACTAAACTTTAAAATATTTACTTAAGCTGACGACACAGCTCTTATTGTGAATGGAGGAGACTGGTGCCAAACAAAGCATAATGCAGAACATGCTCTTAAAATTATAATCGCGTGGCTGTCTAATAATCTTCTGACACTGAATCTTGATAAAACCCTGTTTATCCCCTTTGTGATGCGAGCTGACCATCTGCCCCCGCCGACTTTCAAAGTTAAAGCACACTCTTGTTTGGCGCCTGCCCCTGACTGCTGTTGCTTATACATAACCAGATCTCCCGGCGTTAAATATTTGGACGTACATATAGATCAGAGTTTCCGTTGGCATAGACAAATTGAGGCTGTTACTACTCGAACTCGAAGACTCATATTTATATTTAGAAGACTTCGTCAGTTAGCTGACACTAAAACCCTGCAAATGGGGTACTTGGCCCTATGTCAGTCTCTATTGTCCTACTGTTTGACTGTATGGGGTGGAGCGCCGAAATCAACGATTCTGCAGCTTGAGATCGCCCAGCGGGCTGTACTTAAGGTTATGACGAAAAGACCCTACAGGTACCCTACGGCTCAACTTTATGCTGAATGTAAAGTTCTCACGGTGAAGCAACTTAGTATATGGATGATATGTTAAGTTCCTGTCACTGTTATTCGAATTTGTGTGGGGGTAAATACCACAACTAAAAATTGAAAAACAAAAACTTAAAAAAAAAAACAACCGGCTTCCAAAAAAAAAACACTACAAAGTGAAAAATAACTTTAATTTTTGAAGTCGGTGGCAAAAAACGAAAATTCAAAACCAAAGACACCGACTTCCGAAATTAAAGTTATTTTTCACTTTGTACGCCGTCACATTCGCCGTCCGGTGCAACATGGCCCGTAGATTTGCTCGATGTATGGACCTAATAAAAATCACTATTTTCAAGACTCAGTACACGAGCAATCTATGGGTCTATTACACCAAAAGATCGCTGAATGTCCTGCCCGTCTAGTACAACAATGGTTTCAGGATGTTGTTGGGAATTCCTTGCTACTGCAGCGCGTCGGAAATATTTGCGCAAGCTCGTACCGTCGGTTTCTATGCAATTGTTCGCAAGAAAACTGCTTCACTACTGAGGAGAGTGAGAGACAGTCTCAACAGCATCCTGAGAACTGTAGCGGAGAGCTTCAGCTCACCAATTGTAAAGCAGTTTGTGCAAAGGGTGATTGGTACTAACACTAGATAGGTTGTTTTTATATTATGTTACTAACACACTATGAATTCTGTTCCGAAACAAATTTCAATATCAATATTATATTATATGCAAAATGAAGAAAGGATGTGTTGAAGAAATATCATTCAGGCGCCAAAAAAATCTTGTACTAGTACTCTTTGTAGATGAGAAACTATTCTTACGTCATAACAATAAGGTTTATGATGAAAACAAGGCAAATAATAACTGGACACTGAAAGTCGAGCTAATCCACAAATTCAAGGTCGCTCACCTGGCTATGGAGTGGGCCATGCTCGGAGTTTGTTTTAAGGATAAAATCAGAAATGAAGTTATCCGGAAAAGAACCGGAGTTACCGACATAGCTTGCAGAGTAAGCAAGCTGTAGTGGCAGTTGGCTGGCCATGTTTATCGAAGGACCGATGGCTGGTGGAGCAGACGAGTCCTGGAGTGGAGACCGCGTATCGGCAAGCGTAATGTGCGACGCCCCTCAGCTATATAGCTGACTGACGACCTTAAAAGGTGGCTTCGACAAACTGGATGCGGAAAGCAGAGGACAGGACATTAAGGTGCAGCTTGGGAAAGACCTTTGTCCTGCAGTGAACTACGATAGGCTAAGTTGATTGAAGTAATAGTACATTACTGTCGCGGTCTATAATGACTACTTTGCTGGTCGCGCTGATGATGGCCGACAGCGCAGCGTAGCGCAGCTCCAGGCCGACACAGCGCGGTCAACGTGCAGCACTTGATGGACGAGCTGAGATAAAAGAGAGCAAGGGCTGCAATGATGGCCAAGCTGGAAGGCCTAGAGCGTAGCTAGGCTAGCTCGAGGCAATCATAGCGTGACCAGCGAAGCAGTCATAGTGGGCCAAGGCTTGTATAGTGCTTTACTCAAAAATGCAAGTACCTAATCTAAATAATACCAGCAAGTAATTTCAATAAAATATATATTAATAACTAGAAATTTAATTCAAATGACAATTATGAAAAGTACAGTTACTAAAATTCAACACCGACTTTCCCGGTTTGACAATGGTAATTAGAACTATACAGCCAAATATGGAATAAAATCTTTTTGTACCTATCTCTATAAATACAAACAGCTGTTTTTTAAATAAAATCTTTTTGCATTTGATTTTTTAAAACGTTGAAACGTCAAAATAGCGGCCGGCAATGTTTTGCCGGCCTGTTAGAGCGACCAGCAAAACTTTGCCGGCCGCTCCTTGAAACAGAATGGCAAGGTCGACTTTGCTCAAACAAGATTGTCAAAATAATGACCACATTACATGCATTTTTGAGTAAAGAGTATTACATGTGTTTAGGCAAACGATTATCATGTTGTACTCCTGGCGGTCAACGCTGCGCGACTTCGGCGACTACTTCCTCATGGTACAGGATGATGACTGCGGCGAGGAGGAGATCAAAGCACTCACTGTCAAAGGTACATCAATAATGAGCTTTGTTCTGCCAAAACAGTCCAACCCACACTCTTACAATAATTCCGTTAATTTATATATAATCATCATCAATCACAAGCAGTGGTGGCCTAGTGGTCACGGCCGCGACTTACGACTTGTAGGTCGTAGGCTCGAACCCAGACAGGCGCTTTACTTTGTGTAAATTATTTCATCAACACTGCTCTCAAAACGGTGAAGGAAAACATCGTGAGGAAACCGGCATGTCCTAGAACCGAAAATTCGAAGACATGTGACATCTACCAACCCGCACTGGGCCCGCGTGGTGGATTACGGTCCGCTCCCTCTCACAGAGAGGAGGCCTGTGTCCCAGCAGTGGGAACATTTATAGGATGATGATTTATAATCATTCTGACCAAAATAAAATAATATCAAATAGAAAATCATTACCTACAACTACTTTAGAAAATGTCTCTTTTTACCCGACTAAGATGAAGTAAAAAGAAGGGTATGATTTTGACCTGTATGTATGTATGTTTATCTGTTCCCTCATAACTTCTAAACTACATATCATAATTAGACAAAAGAAAAAAATTATAATGATGCCATGTTGATATCAAATGAAAGGGCTTAATTAGTCCATTTCACAATATATGTATATATATTATAACCCCAAAATAATTTCAATAAAAATAAAAGTCATAAAAACTAAGACCCAAAGAACTACGACAAAAACGCCAACTAAAATGTAAACAAGATATCACATAGATTTTTTATGAATTATTTTTTATTTACTGTTGACATTTTTAAATATATTATTGTTTACTAAAATTCACTTTATATGAATGATTTTTAATTTGTATATCTGTGATGTCTTGTATATAAATACCTTTTTAGTGTCAACTAAAAAGGTATTTAAAAATCTAAGTTATAAAAACTAAAGCCGAACTACGAAAAAAAGTCATTTTTTTCGTAGTTCGGCTTTAGTTTTTATAACTTAGATTTTTAGTATTCAAAATTGACCACGACACGTCCCTTTATATAACCTCACATAAAAAAGTCAGAACGTCTCGCAAATTCCCCAGTGATCAAAATGGTATTTGTCCTCATAATGACATGTTAGAAAAAAAAACTTTTTTACAAAAAACACAACCAACTTCCAAACTACAAAGTGAAAAATAATTTTAATTTCGGAAGTCGGTGTCAAAAAACTAAAATACTGATCTGATCCAAAGACACCGACTTTCGAAATTAAAGTTATTTTTCACTTTGTAGTTTGGAAGTTGGTTGTGTTTTTTGTAAAAAAGTTTTTTTTTTCACTTTTTAGTGGGTTGGTTTGTAATTTATCTAAGTTACAATAGCCTTATGTCAACTGCTCATCAAAAGTACCCAAATCGCTATAGATGTGCCTTTAATATTTGAAGAGTTCCCTCGATTTCTCCAAGATCCCATCATCAGATCGTGACCAAATGACAATGGGACCAACTTGAAAGTATACCCTTTCAAACAAAAAAGAATTTTTCAAATCGGTCCAGCCGTCTTCGAGTAATCGGGGCACATACATAAAAAAAAATATCCCGACGAATTGAGAACCTCCTCCTTTTTTTTGAAGTCGGTTAAAAATTGGGTCGTTTTTAAATTAGTTTAAGAACTTCAGGATAAAATTACCGAAAGTATTGCAGTGGTCCTGGTCTTATAGACTGTGTATAATAGAATGGGGGCTAAAAAAGTTGTATAGGCACATCCAAATTGGCAACCCGATATAATTATGGTAATAAAAATCCATAGAGGCTGAGCGGAGCAGTGTGAAATACGTACCTTTTTGAGGACAGCTACAAAAAGAGTACTGATTTACTTATTTATTTATTTTTATTTTAGTACCTGGTAAGTCAGATTGATGTACTGACCGTTCACTATAAAGTGAAAGATCTGTACGTACTAAAGCGTACAATGGCTGCAGTATCCTGAAATATTTAGTAAAACCTAATTTGAGTGCACTCATATATCGTCGCCCTCCCCGCTAACTGTCGTATCTCACAAACTGACGTAGGTATCTGCACTGTCATTACCTACGTGTTCAGAACTTTGTTTCGAAAAAGTTCTCTCTAATCGTCGTTGTCTTTGTCGTTTACCGTTTAGAAAATAATCACGTATTTTGTTTTGCGTGAGTTTTGTTTGAGGGAAAAAATATTCTCACCACCTGTCGTATGTGCACACATCTACAGTTAGTGAGTTAAAGATTAAGTAAAGAGCTATTTATAAAAAGTTATTAATTCATTAATAAAGCCACAGCTAACGCAACTATATTAACATGATTGTAGCGCCCGACCGAAAAATTATTGCCCAGGAAAAATATCAATTGCTAGTTACGACAGTTAGCGGGGAGGGCGACGATATATAGTCACATGCTTCGCAAGTAACGCATTTCCACAGCATTTATTCTACTTTCATGCTACTTTTGCCACACTCAACATTCACCACTATACATAAGTGTAGGCACCAGCACACCATTGTGAACAGCCTGTCGAGCCCTTTTGGACATCGACTGGTTGGTCACAATCGTATGTATCAACATCATTCACTTTATTTCCCGCATTTACTCTCTGTTCCACATCTTCACCAACCTTTCCATCCCTTGTAAACGGACTCCCCAGATATACAAACTCATTTACTTGATCCACACTTTATCATTTATTTTCACATCACACCGGTACATCTTCGTCTTGTTCACAATCAATTAATACATACATAAACTCATGCCTTCTTCCCATGGGTGTAGGAACTACAGAACGCCACCTGCTACGATCCTTACATACTCCTTTTACCTCGTTTACGTTCATACATCTGGTCATACACGCACGCCGGTTGCGAGTACTACACACCTGGCCTTTCTGGAGAACATCATCAATAAGGTCACTATAAGTCCTCCTAGGGCGTCCCCACCCGGTCTTTGCCTTCACATCAGCCTTGTAAATACATTTTGTTAGTCGCCTTTCATTCATCCTCTCAACATGCTCAAAAAATCTCAGCATACCCTTTTAAATTGTTGTCACTACATCTTCATTAAATCACACCGCTGTCTTATCACATCGTTCCTCAGCCTATCATTCACAGTCAGACCACACGTGCTTCGCAAGGAACGCATTTCCACAGCATTTATTCTACTTTCATGCTTGTTTTGCCTTTAATATTAATATAAATTTAAAAACCAGCCAAGTGCATGTCGGACCACGCACAATGTAGGGTTCCGTAGTTGGAATGAATTTATCCCAAGAACAAACTTAACTTTGTAGTTGAGAAACATGTTCTCATGTTCTGTATATGTTTTTACAACCGCAAATCTAAGTTGGTCAATTATTACTCGTTAACTTGTAAAGCCTGTGACAGTTTTCCTTTTAAATTTGTTATATAAGCTACTGTTGTGAATTTTTTCACATATGTGAAACCAACCATTTAGCTGGCAGGGGGGGGACACTTGACTCTAACAAAAATTTTCACCTTAAAGCTTAATATTTCGCAAACGGATCTCTGAATTCAAAAATGGTTTTAGCATACACACAATTTTTTTTTTGAAAGACCTTTCTAATGATACCACACATGGTGGGATAAAAAAATAAAAAAAAAAAACATCATCACTTTACGTGTATGGGACGTACCCTAAAAAAAAATGTTTTTCATAATTTTGTTTTACCACTTTGTCGGCATTTTTTATTAAGATTAATATGTATACCTATGCCAAATTAAGTGATAAAACTACGAATTAGCTATTTTCGGACTTTTTCCTTCACATGTGCTGTGAGACCTTGCTTCCTGCCAAATTTCATGATTCTAGGTCAACGGAAAGTACCCTGTAGGTTTTGATTTACTTGCGAGTATCAAAATACGTCGCACAAATGACCGTATTTTTTATTGCGTTGACTAAGAAGCTTGATTTTTTAGAGCTCCAAAGGAACTTAGACTTACGTAATTGTTATTAATTTAAACTTGAAAACTCCACGTGTTCCTGAGAAAAAGGGTCTTGACAGACTGACAACGAAGTGAATAAGGGTTCTGTTTTTTCCTTTCAAGGTACAGAACTCAAAAAAATGGAGAAAAGTAACATCGACGCACAACTAATAGAACTACGTTTATATTACAGATATCGGTAATGTTGGTTTTATTAATGAAATGAATTATGTAGGTAGTCATAATATTGAAATAAATACATACAAAAAAAAAATACAAAATAATAACATCTAGAATATTTGTGTTTGGAGCTCCCCTGTAAGCAAGCGATGCCTGTGTTGGGGAGCTCCGCTCTTCCATAGCTAAGCAATACAAAATATGAACTAGGTATTTACAGCTAGGTCAAGAGCAGTGGTGGCCCAGTGGTAACGGCCGCGACTTACGAGTTGTAAGTCGTAGGTTCGAACCCAGACAGGCGCTTTACTTTGTGTAAATTATTTCATCACCACTGCTCTCAAAACGGTGAAGGAAAACATCGTGAGGAAACCGGCATGTCCTAGAACCAAAAATTCGAAGACATGTGACATCTACCAACCCACACTGGGCCCGCGTGGTGGATCACGGCCCACTCCCTCTCACAGAGAGGAGGCCTGTGTCCCAGCAGTGGGAACATTTATAGGCTGATGATGATGATGATGATTACTTATCTTATTTGTGTGCGTGTGTGTGTGTGTGTGGGTGTGCGTGCGCGTGTGTGAGTGTATGTGTGTGTTGTGTATTTTGTGTTTATAGATATAGATGTGGATAAGTTGTGTGATTATTAATACCTAATTAGCACATTTTACTTAATGTGTTCCAAGAGTGCCTCCGTGTCGTCATAATTTAGTAATTTTATCCAGTCTGTTAAAGCTTTTTTACATTCGTAGTTTTTTTTAAGTATTCAGAAATGTAAAAAAAAAATTTTTTTCTTTGTAGCTTATAATAGCTGTAAGTATTGTTTTTAACACGCTTTTATTAGGTCGACCTGTATGTAACTATGTAATGGAATCTAAGGTAACTAATTTAACCATCTTCCAAGGGTCGTAGCGTAATGAAAATTGGCAGCTGTATGTAGTTCTGATGACAATACAATAATATGGTACTGTCGAACTGATCTGATGATGGAGCCGGAAGATATGAACTGGAACTTCATGATGGAAAATCGTATCATAGCTGTTTTGGATTTCTTAGAAAAGTCTTGTAATGAACTTTGACTACGATTAGGTTTCAAGGTCTGATGATGAAGCCGGAAGATAGGCACAAAAGCATGTTTTTCTAGTGTTTTCTAAACTATTTTTTTTTTTTAACTTGGAATGCTCTCTAACGTTCCGTACCCATATCCGTAATAAAACAAATTAAAAAATACAATAGACGTGGATATATTTAGTAACCTGTTCCGCTTAGCTATTTCTAAAGAGCCATAAAAAAAAAACTAAGAAATCGACACGTGTTTTACCTCTCAACGAGGCATCCTCAGGATGACGATGGACTTGTCGCGAACCCGAACACGGCGTGTTGCCACACCGAGTGCTGAGCGCAGACTGAGTCTTATCAACAGAGAGATGTCGCGACGCCCCCGCAAGAGGGCGTGGCGAGCGGAGTCAGAGCTTCACCCTTCGCCCGCGGAGGCCATACATTGGCCCATTAATATGGGCCCCTCAGTTGGGTTCGCCTTGAACAAAAAACTACCACATGTCATTAAGTGAAATGTGTCGGTACTATTGGTTGCTCTGAATATTTCTGTAGGCGCGCCACGACGCTAACTACTATAGCGCCGTTTTCTTCACGACATCCCGGCGGTCTGTCTCCACCAGGTGAGATCCCCAGTTACGTGGGGGAGGCCCAACGAGAACGATCAGCGAAAGAGATGCCGACTCGACGCCCTATAGGACAATATGTAGTTTCCCCCTCTCCCCGCTCACATATCGAGCCGTTTACGGATTGAGGGGTAGACAGTAGCGTATGTGTGTGTACTGTCATGGGGAAA
The DNA here is from genome assembly GCA_963680765.1 of Agrochola lychnidis. Classification (NCBI taxonomy): domain Eukaryota; kingdom Metazoa; phylum Arthropoda; class Insecta; order Lepidoptera; family Noctuidae; genus Agrochola; species Agrochola lychnidis. The sequence goes on along the minus strand of OY796874.1, from coordinate 2,481,659 downwards.
AGGCGCGAGATATTCCTGCAGTCTTCATACGATGCGCTCAAATACCAGCGGCTCAATAGACAGAAATCTAAGTCATTGAATCTTCGCCATTATAATACGAACCGTATTAAGGACGCAAAAAAGCGGAACAAGGGCTCCAAAGTTTTTGCATGAGATCTATCTGTTGGGCAGAGCCAGCTTGTGAAACTGAAGACCAATAACGGCAGAATCGTATCCGCTGAACTATTGAGAGAGATCGAGAGTTTCTATGGACAGTTACTATACACGTCAACTAGTAACCCTGTTACGAATTTGGCAAACGACCCAAGAGCTAAATTGACCCGACATTATACCGAAGACATCCCGGACGTCAGCTTGTACGAGATTAGGTTGGCTTTGAAGCAGCTTATAAACAACAAGGCGCCGGGTGATGACAGAATTACGGCCGAACTCCTGAAAGCCGGTGGAAAACCCGTTCTTAAGACTCACCAGAAGCTTTTCGATTCCGTCATACTAGAGAGTCAAATGCCATAGGCATGGACCAGAGGTGTGGTGGTACTCTTTTTTAAAAAGGGCAACAGTACCCTTCTTAAGAACTATAGGCCCATCATACCTCTGAGCTATATCTATAAGTGGTTTTCAAGAGTCATCACGAACCAACTCGCGCGCAAGTTTGACGACTACCAGCCTCCCGAACAAGCCGGATTCCGTAAAGGCTTTAGCACCGTAGACCACATACATACGCTGCGGCAGATTATACAGAATACCGAAAAGTATAACCTGCGTCTTTGCTCAGCGTTTGTGGACTACGAGAAAGCCTTCGATTCGATCGAGACATGAGGTGTACTGAAGTCTCTTCAACGGTGCCAGATCGACTATCGGTACATCGAGATGCTAAAGTCTCTGGACAAAAACGCCACTATGTCGGTCCGACTCCAGGACCAGCCCCCGAAACCTATCCTTCTGCAGCGAGGTGTAAGACAGGGAGACGTTATCTCTCCGAAACTGTTCACCGCTGTACTGAAAGCTGCCTTCAATGTTCTGGACTGGAAAAGGTTAGGCATCAACATCAATAGCGAGTATATCACTAACCTTCGGATTGCCGATGACATAGTTATCATGGCTGAGACCATGGAGGACCTCAGTACAATGCTCGATGACCTCAGTAGTCTCTGAAAGGGATCTTAAAATGAATATGTACAAGACAAAGGTTATGTTAAATGCCCATGTAACACCCACTCTCATGACGTTCGGAGATGCTACACTCGAAGTTGTGGAGGAGTATGTTTACCAAGGACAAACTGTCCAGCCAGGTAGATCAAACTTCGAGAAAGAGGTTAATCGTCGAATCCGACTCGACTGGGCAGCGTTTGGGAAGCTACGCAATATCTTCTCGTCCCACATACCACAGTGTCTCTCAAGACGGAAGTCTTTGACCAGAGCGTGTTGCCAGTGATGACCTATGGTACTGAAACGTGGTCGCTCACAATGGGCCTTATTAGAAGGTTAAAAGTCACCCAAAGGGCAATGGAAAGGGCTATGCTTGGAGTTTCCCTACGTGATCGAATCAGAAATAAAGAAATCCGCAGGAGAACCAAGGTAACCGACATAACTCGAAGAATTGCCAAACTTAAGTGGCAATGAGCAGGGCACATTGCTTGCAGAACGGATGCCTGATGGGGCCGAAAGGTTCTGGAGTGGCAACCGCGTACCGAAAGACATAGCGTTGGAACGCCTCCCACAAGATGGACCGATGACCTTGTGAAGGCCGCAGGAATTCGCTGGATACGGGACGCACAGAATTGGTCGAATTGGCGGTGCTTGGTGCTTTCGGCTGAAATGATGATGAGAATGATGAATGACGGCCGGTTTATAAGTATCCGAATCAAAAACTCATGCGGTCTCAAAGTAGATATTTTGTAGCTGAGTCTCTGGGCATCAAAAATTACTGCTACCATGAGCATCAAAATTATTTAAGTGAATTAATCCAGAAAAATCGAGAGTTAAGCTAGCAAGGCTGGTCTATATAGTTACCGGTCAGAAACTCATCCGATCTCTGCTGTTTATTTTGTTGCCGACTCTCTGGGCATCAACTATCATTGCTACCATGAGCAACAAAATTATTTTGTTCATTTAAAGCGGAAAAATCGAGATTTAAGCCAGCATCATCATCATCTACCTAGCTTTTTTTTCACTATGTTAGGATCGATTTCCAGTCTACCCGGATGCAGCTGAATACCAGTATTTTACATGGAGCGACTGCCTATCTGACCTCCACAACCCAATTACGTTAGGTTAGATTAACACGATACCCCTTGGTAAGACTGGTTATCAGCTAGCATGACCAGTAATATTAAAAAAAAAATGGGGTCTTGCAGCTATAAATAAGCAACAAAAGGAGATGTTTCATTTTCGGCCATAAAGTGTACGTTAATTTAAAAAAAGGAAAAAATTCCACGAATTGAGGAAAAATATTCTTTCCTGTTTATGCCCCTGATTACTTCGGCACAAAAAATAATAGTTTAACAAATTATTGCCATATTCTATTCATCATGGCGTCATTTTACTTGCATACTGCTTTCGTCCAGAAATCATGTTACATTTTAACATAATAATATCACGTAGACGTCATTTAAATAAATATGAAAGGCATGTATTTCTGTACTATATTAAGATAGCTATCTTATACAACTTTTTTGATTAACCCTTAGCAAGTCGCGCGTCCCCCCGCGGAACTTAAGAAAAAATGCTACTATCTATTTTTACAAGTAAAACAGCTCCCAAGGAACCCGGGAAGGTATAATACATGCCGTGTTAATGGCTCTTTATTGACGAATTCTCCGTTTTTCCGAAGGCCTACCCAAAAATCAAAAGCACTTGAGATTAGATTGACATAATAAGTGTTTTAGGTAAACTTTGGCTGGCGTTCAAAAGGTTAATTAGAAAGTGTGATTCATCATAAAAATAAATAACTGCTTTTGTGGATTATAGATTTGTAGGTACTTCTGGACGAAAATGGCTAGCTGTCGATGGTCGTATTTCTCCTGACAAAAGTCAAACATTTTCGGTTTTTATTTTGTGCCCAAAAACTATTAGATATTATGGAAAAAAACAGTCTTTATTGTATTTAGGGGTTCGTTTCCCAGGTTTTCTAAAGTGTACATGTTATGGCCGGAGTCCCATACAAAAATGAAACGTCTCATTTGGACATTTTTTTTTCAACTTTCTCATATTTTGCTTTTTTTCCTGGTACCTTGACGTAAAGACATTTTTGTCGATTTCTTGAAATCGTTTCAAGCAACAAAAAATATTTTTAATTTTTTTTTTAAATATTGGCAACAAAATAAATTTTGAGATTAAAAAAAAAAATTGCCCCATTTGGCGATGCCAGTTTTATGGAGCTTTATTTTTGTCAAAAACTTTTTTGTAAAAATACACCAGAGTGACGCGGTGTGTGTAAATAGATCCAGCGGCTTAGGCTGTGCGTTGCCTGTCACTAAATTGAAGATTTTTGTCAAGTAGATATTTGTGGGCGGTGCGAACTGCGAAAGTGGTCCAAGCCTGAAAAACGAATCATTTATAGTTATTTATGTAACTGTTGTATAATAATGGGTACACGAATGTGGGTTTAGGTATTAAAACACATGAGTTTTTTAATACCTAATTATAACAGTTGCATACAAGACTTTATCTACACCCATGATATGAATCCTCTATAAAAGTTTCTGAAAATATTGGGTGTTTGTAATTCAAGATCAAGAATAAAGAAATTCCCACGAAATTCAGTACAACTGCACGTTTGAATGTCGCCTGCAGCAGCACATCACACACACATGCGTGCAGCGGGTGCTGCTGTCCCCCGCTTGAACGTTGAAACGAGTTTGTGAAATTTAGTAGATACAACATTATAACACTCGTTTGGATGATGTAATGGTTATTATGACACTGGCTGTTATAATGTTGCCAATTAGCTAACTATTTCAGAGACTTTTATAGAGGTCTTATAGCATGGGTGTAGATAACAAAATAAACCCGCGCTTTTCGACTGTCGTGCTACACGCAACACTATCAAACTTTAAACATAACGTGAGCTTATTGATAAAGTTGACCTCGTTATTGATTTGCCACTTTCGATAAAAATTCCCCGTAAGAACTTCACTATGGTTAAAACTGTAACACGATCTTATAGCGACGGTAGACCTTGACGTTTTATGACATGCAAGAGGCGAGAGGAGTTTTAAAAGATTCCTCTCTCCGACTTTTTGCTGTGCCCAACAGGGTCCATAATGAAGTAGTCCACTTAGAGCACCCGTCCGAATAGCACCTGCGACTCAGCAGCCTACTGCTGGGATGGTTTTGTTTTACAGGACGTTATTAAATGAAAGATATCGATCAAAATCACTAGAATGTTTATTAATTACACATACTTACTTACATACTATATTTGTTTTATCGATATCTTTCAATTAATAACGTCCTGTAAAACAAATACATCGCAGCAGTATGCTGCTCAGTTGCAGGTGCTATTCGGACGGGTGCTCTAAGTGGACTACTTCTCCATAGTGATCTCATGAAATTTTAAGTTACTACCTAAATACAAATTGGGAATGCAATAAATGATTGAGTATTGAGAGGGTTGTAAAGCAATTATGAAGTTGACTATACGCGTAAGTCCTAACCCTCTGCTACTCCACAGTGATCAAGTTGCGGCGATTGCGCACGAATTTGAACTTCGTATCTTCTGAACATTACGAGAATATAACGTACACGTGCGCCGACTGCGAGATCACAGACGTCCTGTGTGGAGGTGTCAGCCAGCTACCGAATAACCACTTTAAGATCGATCTCGCCTCTAAGACTATCATCGTCCACGTATTTAAGTGAGCACATATCACCATTCTAAACCCAGCCCGTCCCATCTTTGATGTCCTCCAGCGACGCCCTAAGCCGACGTTCGTATCCCACCTGGGGTGCCCTTAGCGAGCGCTCGCCTAGTAGATAAGCTTAATTTGTAATGCCCTTTGCTGGAGGCATTGAGTACAGTAGCTTAAGGCAGCCATAGGAAAGCCCGGTAGTCATCAACAAAGAGATTCCCTACCTAAAAATAAAAAAAAAAACATTCGAAACCTAACTCTCAAAGGACCCGAACAATTGTGTTCTATGAGAGAGTACGCATTGGCATAAATAGTCCTACCGTACATACAAAACACATTGATACTAAATCGTTCCTCGTAAATCAATTGTAAAAGTAGTTTACAGCGGCAATTAAGTAATAAATTTACATTGTGAACAAAGTGAGACCAGTGGATGTGATTTGTGTTGCGTTTCCAAATAATAATAATCAAATTAACAGATCAACTTCGTTAAAAATACCGTTATAAACTGTACTCTGTTAATAGTCTCGTCTAAACGCGTAAGCGACACCGACTGCACGACACTTACGACCTTACCACAATACTCATAATCAGAAATCGGAATTGGGTGTGTGAAAATACCTAAAGTTTGCAGCGAGACATATCATAGAGCTGTTACAACCACTTAAGTTAACCGGTTTTGAATTGTATCGGTTTATTTACGGTTTTTTGTTTTACATGTTCTCCACCTTTGGAAAACCGAACTATAAACATAAGCAAGCTGCTAAAACAGTTTTAAATAAATTTTTGTTTTGAACTTTTCCGGTTCAAATTCGGTTTTTTAGTTCTACTTGTTCTGTACGTCTGAAACACCGAATTTTACACATCTGCAAGCTGTAATACAGTTTTAGATATTTTTGTAAAAAACCGAATTTGAACTGGAAAAGTTCAAAACAAAAATTAATTTAAAACTGTACTAGCAGCTTGCTAATGTTTATAGTTCGGTTTTTCAAAGGTAAAGAACATGTAAAACAAAAAACCGAAACTAAACTGGTACAATTCAAAACCGGTTAACTTAAGTGGTTGTAACAGCTCTATGATATGTCTCGCTGCAAACTTTAGGTATTTTCACACACCCAATTCCGATCTCTGCTCATAATATAACTTTTGCGCCTTACTAATAATGAGCAAATTAATACACAAGGATTCATGTATGGGTGACACGAGCGGCGATAGCAACAACAACGTTACCGTCAGGCGTCCAACTAATCAATATTTGGATCTTTCAAAATACATTCTTAGCTCGGAAATTGCTAATATTATTAGAACAGAGACACGTGCTGCAATAAAGGAAGTTATTGAAGAATTTTCGGCAGTTAGGAAGGAAATTACCGGATTTGAAGACAATATTAAATTTATAAGTGCAAGTTATGATGAAGCAATAGCGACTTTAAAAACCTCTACAGAAGAGCTTAAGGCTTTACAGTGAGAATACTTGTCTCCAAAGCCAGATGAAGGATATGGAATCCAGACTAGCACGTTTGGAGCAAGAAACTCGCCAGAATAACCTAGAAATTCAATGTTTGCCAGAACACAAGCAGGAGAACTATGGTTCAATTAAACACCATCACACACACCATCGTAGAACAAGAAATTTTATCTTGCTCTCGAGTACAAAACTTCACCCGTCATCTAAACAGCCTAAGGTAGTAATTTGTAAGATATCTAGTAAACTTAAACGTGATAACCTCCTGGGGGTAGTAAGTAGTATTATTATACAACAAGTCTAATCCTAATAACAAATTGAGAACTAAACTTCTTGGATCCGGTGACCAGGTGTCTCCTGTGTATGTGAATGAGCACTTTACTCGAGTTAATAAGTCAGTGCATACAGCTACCAGAATTGCAGCTAAAGAGAAAAAGTACAAGTTTGTCTGGGTAAGAAATGGAAGGATTCTTGTAAGAAAAGATGAAGCGGCACTTGCGTAAATAATACCACATACGGATAGCCTTAAAAAATTTGTATGAGTTACTTAGCATCTGATGTTTTTTTTTGTGTTAGAATAAGTTAAATTAATTAAAATTCGATTGTTTAAAAATATACTATCAAAACACAAGGAGTATAAGGGGTAAGCTACAAACAGTATTTACAAATGTGCTTTTTATGAATTTTCATGTTATTTTGTTGACTGAAACTTGGCTGAACGATAGTGTGTACGATGCCGAAATATTTGATAGCCGATATCAGGTTTTTAGAAGAGACAGAGTCTGGAACATTTTATATGGGTAAGGAAGGAGGCGGTGTGCTCATTGCGACCTTGAAAACTTTAAACGCGCTTAGATCCCAGACATTTGAAACGAATTGCGAAGATCTATGGGTAACTATAGATTTATCACCACGTCACATGATGGGGTCTAAAAAGGTACACCTATATGCAGCTTATCTTGTCCCACCGATAACTTCTAGTCAAATCTCATATTTCACTAGTAATTAAAATCGGGATATTATAAATTGCATATCAAATAAATAATCGCCTATCAATACATACTCATCATTTATATTCTTATTTACATCTAATAACTTACTTCACTACAAATAAACTAAATGTTTAACAAAACTCAAACTGCAGATAAAACGAAATTATACATCAATATAACATTACTTTTTTCCTCATAATGCAATACTGTTAAATTTATTTTTGTACAAAAATACTACATACATAGCATAAATACTGACTGCACAGCAAATTTTCCATATTTCATAGCAAAATAACTATCCCAGTCGCATATTAACCAGTAAGTAAAACAAAACCTGTTCATCATATTTGTCTTAATTTTCAAGAAGCCATGCTCGGCAAATTTAATGATTATTATAACAAAAAAGTCCTTTTACATTGCATTATTTCTAAAAGCAGAACAAATTAACTGAATAAAAGGTTGGCGGCTTCGCGCGCTTTTTCGTCACTGGAGTGCAGAGTGGCGCGAGCGAGTAAGATAGAGATAGCGCTAGGTCGTGTCGTCGGGAGTGTGACTGACATTTACTCAAGATTGGGACACTTTTGATGGTTACAAAAAAAACGCTTTCGCATATTGGAGAGTTGCTTTGCCCACCCAACAAACCGCCTGGGTCAACGGAAAATGCACCTGCCCCATTTTTTTTAAGAACTATATGTGCAAGCATATCATCGGACTTGCGATCCGACTCAAGTACGTGGCGCCACCTGCAGAAGCTAAAAATGTGCCTATTGGGCAAAAAAGGAAGCGTGGACGCCCCGCGAAAGCAAGACCCGCTTTAATAATTCAATAAATTACAATTTTGTATCTAATTTTATATTTTTTTTTGCTGATCTCATTATGTGGTAATTAATAAATAATAAGACGACTGTGACTAATAAAATGCTGTTTTATTTAGAAAAACTGCTGTACATAATATAAAAATAGAAGCTATATTTAAAAGAAAAAGAGTTAACATGTATAATGTGCATTAAGATTATTAGCTGTGCATTGATGAAAAAGCTTTTGCTTTAGGAAAAATCGCTGTACGCTGCGAAAATAAATTGTAGTGTGTTTAGTGATATTTTGAGTTGAATATTTTGCTGTGCAATCAGTAATTTTGATGGGAATTCGGAATCTTATTGCGTAGAAAAAGGATGTTTTTTGATTTGCGTTTAAATACTACCCATTAAAATCTTTTATTTCAGACCCATATATGTAGTCTATTTGGTTAGTATACATACGACTTAAAAACTAGTGTTAGTACTTACATCTACCAAAAAACACAAACTATACATTAATACGCCACAGTGGCATGTAGGCGTATCCAATGTCCCAGTATAGGGCTGTCCCACCTATCAGCTATAGTTTTCAGGATGCTGTTGGGGCTGGCGCGTACCCTGCGCATAATGGAAGCACAACGTTTGCGCATAATGGCTTGAAAACCATCGATTCGCGCCTCTGCGAACATGCCGGAAGCACTGCAGTAGCGCGGCAACCCCATCAACACCCTGAAAGCATTATTGTACTGTACGCGCAGGGCGCTGTATACTCTCTGCGTGTAGTTGACCCACAGACTACATGTATAAAACGACTGACAGTACGCTGTAAATAGTGTAGCCTTCACTTCAGTCGTGCACTTTGCAAATCTGCGAGCCAACATATTGCAGCGGACAGCCAGCGCCCTGCGCTCACGCTCATTGTCCAGACTATCTTTTAGGTCTTCGGAAACCCAGTGGCCCAGATACTTGAAAGAAGTGACTTGTTTCAAGGAACTTCCGCAAAGTTTCAGCTGTGTGTCAATCGGGTAAGTTTTAGTGCCCGCGTAATGATAACAATATTGAAAATACAGATTCCGTAATATTGATAGGTGATTTTAATTTGAGTTTTATTGAGTGGACCAACTATTTAGCATAATTATGGAACCCATCTCTTGCACTAATAATACAGCTAAAACTTTTATCGATTTTCTATCTTCTAATGATTTAAAGTAATATAATTGTCACAAATAATCAAAATAGAATTCTTGATCTCGTGATTTCAAATTTGAACCAACCTATTGAGGTTTCTGTGTCAACTGAAGTTATATCTAGAATCGATGAGTTTCATCCACCATTGAATATCACTGTCTACATGAACCTTCTACAAACATTTAAGGTAAAAGCTAGAAATCATTATAAATTTTATCAAGATGATTACAATGAAGTAATAAACCGTTTAGCTGAAACAGACTGTAAAGACAGCATCAAGCGGTACAATAGATGCCGCAGTATGTATTTTTTACACCTTGATTAGAATGATAGGTAATGTCTGAAGTAATTCCTAGCCATAATAAAAATAACTAGCTGACCCCGGCAAACGTTGTTTTGCCAATTATTTGTTTGGGGTGGACAACCTTTATCACTTAGGGGTATGAAAAATAGCTAGCAGCCGATTCTCAGACCTACTGAATATGCATATAAAATTTAGTAAAAATCAGTAAAGCCGTTTCGGAGGAGTAAAGTAACTAACATTGTGACATGAGAATTTTATATATAAAACTAGCTGAAACAGACTGTAAAGACAGCATCAAGCGGTACAATAGATGCCGCAGTATGTATTTTTTACACCTTGATTAGAATGATAGGTAATGTCTGAAGTAATTCCTAGCCATAATAAAAATAACTAGCTGACCCCGGCAAACGTTGTTTTGCCAATTATTTGTTTGGGGTGGACAACCCTTATCACTTAGGGGTATGAAAAATAGCTAGTAGCCGATTCTCAGACCTACTGAATATGCATATAAAATTTGGTAAAAATCAGTAAAGCCGTTTCGGAGGAGTAAGGTAGCTAACATTGTGACACGAGAATTTTATATATAAGAAGATAATACTTACCCAAAGTGGTATAATAAAAATTTAATCAAATTACTGCAACAAAAGGAAAAATGTCGTCAAAATATGAAAAAATATAAAAATAAACGTTATGAAAATGAATACTTACCACAATACATATTCAAAGAAAGAATACAAGTATAGTTATAACAAGTTGCCAAAGTCTGTTACAGAACTAAGCAATGGGAAGTTCAAAACCCACATCAAACGTGTCCTTATCAAAAAAGCATATTATAAGATTAAAGACTACGTTGAAGAGTACAACTACAAGGAAGTTTGACAATAATTTCTTCTGCACATGTGGCTTCCCTGGTACCTCATTAACGGTATAACAATTTAAATATCTATTAACTGCTTCCAATTATTACTATGATTATTTTATTTTACTTTTATTTACATACTTCATTGACATAATCTTTTCATTATTTGACATAACATACCTATAATTTTCTATTTTTTTTTTAAATCAATTTAGATTTGTTACAGCTGTAGTGGCAATCATGTTATTTGGTTTAAATAGGTCCTTATTTTTATTATTTTGTTTATCTTTTATATAGATTCTTTTCTTTTAGATTTTGTGAATGTGAGAACGTTGTAGGCTGTAGACTTGTGGACCATTTTATATTTTACTCAGTATCTCGTACTTGTTGATAGGCCTACATTGTCCTCCCATACCTATTAACACTGTAATTTGAAAACATTGTAGAAACCATTTATTTTCAAAAGAGTAACCGTGGAGTTTCTTGCCGGCTCTTCTCCATAGAAAGCGACTAATTGGAACCGTGCACCTAGCTTCTGACGTTTTATAAGTGCCCTTGTAGGTTTATGTGAAATAAAATATTTTGAATTGAATTGAATAGAACAAACAAAATTATAAAGTCCTCATATCAAAGCTATCTTAAAAATGTTCAGAAAAATATCATTAAAAACCCAAAATACTACTTCCGGAGTGCCTCCGGGATCGTATAGTTCTGTTTAAAATGTTCGTTGACGATATTAGATATTCTATACACAATTCTAATTTCGAAATGTATGCTGATGACTTGAAATTATATAGCATTGTAAACTTGGAAAGGGATCAACAGCTTTTGCAGGACGATAACCTTTGTAATTGGTGTAAAAGTAATGTCATGCAGATAAATATTAGCAAGTGCTTTCACATTAAGTTCTCTCGTAAAAAATGCAATTTCCCTACAACCTATACGATGGCAGGCACAACATTGAATACGATGACTGAGATTTAGGACTTGGGAGTCTTGATTGACTCTGAAATGCGATTCAACAAACACGTAGCCAACACTATAAATAAATCTCTAAGAATGTTAGCAACGTTAAAGTAGTTTAGGTCTCTGCCCGCATTATAATCTCTCTATTTTGCATTAGTGCGCAGCCACATTGAATACTGCTCAATCATTTGATTATATTAGGTTGCTTGTATTATGTTGCTTATGTTGTTTCTTTTGTGTAGGTACTTACTGTGCAGATATTTCGACACAAATGTATTTTTGTTATGTAATAAATAACTTGAACTCCTACCTACCAAAACAATATTAAATGTCTAGAAAGTATACAAGAGAGGTTTATTAGGAGGCTCTCGGCAATAGCTGGTGATAATAGGCTGAGTTACTTCAAAATGAAATCGTTAAATGGCGTAGAGACTTCTTAGGTTTAACTTTCATATTTAAAATCGTAAACCAAAGCGTGGATTGTCCAGATTTGGTGAGTCAGCTGAGCATGAATGTACCAAGACCAATCGCCAGAGTTCAAAATTATAGACCTTTCTTAATCAAATCCAGTCGAAACAAATACGGATACAATGCGCCCCTTTCCTATATCCGCAGAAGATGCACTGCACTGACTTGTTCCACAGTTGCGATCTTGATGTTTTCGATGATAAATTGTGTATATTTAAGAAAAATATATTTTATAAAATGTAAAGTGTTACTATAAAAATCTCAACTTTTGTAAGTTATAGCGTAACATAGTATTCAACATTATTATTATTTTAAAATTGTTTTATTATTATTAAAAAATGTTTTATTATTATTTGAAATTGTTTTATTATATTATTCGATGTTTTTAAACTTTTTTTGGCGCGTTCAGCGGTTTGTGTTTAATGTTTCTAGTATGCTTATTGATAGTGTCGTACTTTCCTGTAATTTATGTACATGCGAGATATACATTATGACAGAGACTTTGGGTTAATGCTGTGTATGTATTTAGTTGGTAAGCCTTTATATAAATAAATACATACATACATAAACTCACGCCTTCCCATGGGGGTAGGCAGAAACTACAGAACGCCACCTGCTACGATCCTTACATAGTCCTTTTGCCTCGTTTACGTTCATACATCTGGTCATACACGCACGCCGGTTGCGAGTACTACGCACCTGGCCTTTCTGAAGAACATCACCAATAAGGTCAGTATATGTCCTCCTAGGGCGTCCCCGCCCGGCATTTCCCTTTACATCAGCCTTGTAAATACATTTTGTTAGTCGCCTTTCATTCATCCTCTCAACATGCCTAAACCATCTCAGCATACCCTTTTCAATTTTTGTCACTACATCTTCTTTTAAATCACACCGCTGTCTTATCACATCATTCCTCAGCCTGTCATTCATAGTCAGGCCACACATGAATAAATAATAAGCACAAATCCAGATTTACGACTGTTAAACTTACTGAGAATTTCCTAATGGGAAGAGAGATTAATAATGCTTAGCCAATCCTCAGGACCAAGTTCAACAGCCACGCTTGAAACCAGACCAACAAAGTTATCTCAATTGATTAAAATATATAATTTCACAGGTCGTCTTGCGTCTACGTGGGGTTATTCAAGATTGGCGACACCCCTTACAGAAAAATAGTAGCTATTATTAATAGTAAGTTTTAATCAAGATTTAAGTTTTAAGTCCAAAATATAGGCTACTAGCGACCCGTCCCGGTTTCGCACGGGTATAAACCGGGTTATTATACATATAAACCTTTCTCTTCAACCGGGACCCCTTTTTTTTTTTGGGTGGGAAATTATCAAATAACTTCTCCTGCTCTGGGCAGAGCGGGAGGGCGTGTCAGACTCTTACTGACTAAACCCACCCGTGTTCCTTCAGTTGCCATGTTGCCGGGGGGCCACGATGTCCCTATCGGTTTTCTTCGAACCCCCGGCAGGGGTCCGGGACCCCTGGGTCCCGAGAAATGTCAAAGACGTATAAATAATTAAATCAAGTAGGTACCTCCAAATTCTTAGGCTTAACCACAGACCAACGGTTGGATTGGAAAGCACACACAGTAGAATTAGCAAAGCTTAGCAAATCGACCTATGGGGTCTCCCTTGTTTTACCGAAAAGAAATTGCCAAATTATCACTTCCCAAACAAATTTTCGCATTATTTCATTTGCCAAATTATTACTTGCCAAAAAATCTCTTTACAAATAATTGTTACGAAAACCTATGTTTGGCAAGTGAACGTTTGAACAATAACTTGTTCACCAACTAGTACTTTTACCATTTTTTATCTAGTCAAATATTTCAGTTGGTATAACATATTTTACGCAAAATTAAATAATGTTCGAATTAATAATGCAATACGGAAATGAAAACAATATTGACATGACGCCAAAAGTCTGTATATTAGATTTCGAAAAGGCAGCCATTTCAAGCATAAGATCTAACTTTGAAGACGTTTATTACAAGGGTGCTTTTTCCACTTGGGACAAATTCTAAACAGGTAATAATAATGTTATTATAATTATATTATTTCTCTCGATAGCCTCCTAAAAATAATCTCTTTTCCCATATTTTTTTCTATATAATCTAGTCGTTTCTGCCTTTATATTTTTTGTCACAACAAATCATTTGACTAAACGTTTATTGTCTAAATATTGTTTGCTGTAATAAATCATTTGATTAAAGACCAAAAGCCTTAATGACATTATCCTTGGTAACAATCTGCCAAGTAAACATTTGACCAAATGAAAATGTGCGTACTAAAATTATTCCAAATATTACATTGGTATAAAAAAAGTTTGCTAAAATTTGTTTGGGTAATGAAAATTTGGCAAAAGCTTTTCGGCAAAACGGTAGGATCCCCGACCTATGCCTTATCTAAGCTCGCTCCAGTCATAGGAACGGACGCTATTGTTACAGCATACCATGGAATGGCGAGTTCAGTATTAAGATATGGCGTTATGTTTTGGGGGAACTCAGCCAACTAATATTTAAAGCCCAAAAAAGGTGTATTAGGGTAATGTTCGGTTTGAAATGCACAGACACTTCATCATCTGCCTAGCCTTTTCCCAACTATGTTGGGGTCAACTTCCAGTCTAACCGAATGCAGCTGAATACTAGTATTTTACATGGAGCGATTGCCTATCTGACCTCCACAACCTAGTTACTAGGTAACACGATACCCCTTGGTAAGACTGATTGTCAGACTTTTTGGGCTTCTAACTACCCATAACGACTGTCAAAGATCTACAAATGACAGCCGGGACCAACGGCTTAACGTGCTTTCCGAAGCACGGAGAGGTCTTGGTATGTAAAGATGGTCACCCATCCACAGACCAACCGCGGCAAGCGTAGCTTAACCTGATCGATCGACCCGTGCAGCTGTTGTTACTTAGCCACAAGCCCACACAAGCACAGACACTTGTAAACCATTTTTTATTCAGTGTAAAATACTGACACTGCCCTCTCTGTACATATTTGAGGTTGCAGTATTTGTGAAAACGAACCCAAATTTATTTCCCAAGCTTTCTGACTCAAATAGCCGGAGTCGACGACACGTCAATATGTTACGTGCAAGACAGTCTAAGACAGCTTTTATGCATAAAAGTGTTTTCTGCATGGCACCAATTATTTATGATCGCATACCAGGATCGATCAAAATCTTAAATGTTAATTTGTTTAAAAGATATTTAAAAAACTTTCTCATAAGTAAATCCTGTAGCGGTTACACCGCCACATACGAACTACGCATCATAGACATGACGTCACACAAATCCTGCATCGCGCAGTTAGAGTTTACCGTGCAATCGACATACATACAAGAATTCAACTTCAAACCTATGGGCAGTTGCCCGCCAGACACAATACCCGTCTGGTCGAAGGATTCTCCCTTTTCTATGGTGGATGAGTGAACTTTACACCCTGTTCCTCATACCCCTTTTTTTTTTCTTTTTTTTTTTGGGTGGGAAATTATCAAATAACTTCTCCCGCTCTGGGCGGAGCGGGAGGGCGTGTCAGACTCTTACTGACTAAAACCCACCCGTGTTCCTTCGGTTGCCCTGTTGCCGGGGGCCACGATTTCCCGATCGGTTTTCTTCGAACCCCCGGCAGGCATTGGCCCTAGTGGACCCCTTCAATTCTGCTGACATCTCTTTGAGGCGTGCGTGGAACACAACGCGCCGTCGACCCGGGCTTGGTCCTTATCGGACAGCGAGCTACCCATTGCTCACCGTCCGCAAGCCCGCGCCTACGGTGGCCGGAAATCGGCTCGCGATTCCCGCCCCGGGCGTCTCCTCCTGCGGCGGTTAGGGGCGTGAGGGCGCGAAATTTGCCTCTCCCTCACGCGTTCCGCCTCCTCCTTCGCGAGCATTACCGCTTCGCAGAAGGAGGTGACGGCCTGCCATTTCCTCTCGCTCCGTACCATGGCCTGAACCAGGGCCGGACGCGAGAGATCACCGCCGCCGATCGCCTCTACGAGAACACGGCGTTGCCCAAGCCGGGCAGACCTCCACCGTATGCTCCACCGTGTCCTCAGGCCGATCCACACAATGGTGACACCCGGGTGTTTCCTCCCGCCTTATCCTGAACAGGAACCTCCCGAAGCAGCCGTGTCCGGTGAGGACCTGCGTCAGGCGGAAGGTGAGAACGCCGTGGCGTCTCTCCAGCCACTCCTCAAAGACGGGTCTTATCGCCGCGATTGTGGCGTGCCCAGCGCGGGGTTGCGACAATCGCACCCTCCATGACGCCATGAGATCCCGCCGGAGCTCTGTCTGCTGTGCCGCAATTTCTTGCGGCATCGGGGTTAAGCCCCGGCGTTTCGCCTCCTCGCGCCACTCCCAGACGTGCGCGAGGACCTTTGCCTCCAGATCCCATGGTGGTAATCCGGCAAGGAGGCTCGCCGCCTCGCAGGAGACCGTGCGGTATCCTCGGGCCAGCCGGATGGCCATGACCCTCTGGGACGCGTTCAACCGGCGGGCTGGCCGCAGCCTCAATGAACGCGCCCACACCGGTGCCCCGTAAAGGGCCATGGACCGCACGATCCCCGCATAGAGCCTCCGGCAGGAGGCGTTTGGATCCCCTAGATTGGGCAGGAGCCGCTTCAATGCAGCCCCGGCCCGCTCGAGTCTGGGAGCCAAACGTCGGAAATGTTCTACGAAGTTCCACCGGCTGTCGAGGACGAGTCCCAGATACTTCATCGTCGACTCGACACCGATGTGAACCCCTCCCGCCATTACCTGGGAACCCGACGGTGGCGCATTCCGAGGACCATGAAAACCCATGGCCTCAGACTTGTGCAGGGCCACCTCGAGTCCCAGCTGCCGGATCCTATCGACGATTGTCGTAACCCCGCGTGTCGCTAAATCGGCCGCCGCCTGGTACGACCCCCCCTGCGCCAGGACAAGCGTGTCGTCAGCGTAACAAACGACGCTGACGCCGCTAGGGAGGTCGGCGCGCAGCACCCAGTCGTATCCGATGTCCCACAGATGCGGCCCCAGGACCGAACCCTGTGGGACACCGCACGACATCTCTTGCCGGTTCCACTCTCCTTGGTGACCGGGGTAGATGACGGCCCTGTCCGTCAGATAGGCCTCGACCACACAACAGAGGTAGGTTGGCATCCGGTGATACCGGAGTGCCTCCCTTATGCAACTCCAGGGCAGGGTGTTGAAGGCATTGGCGATGTCTAGAGACACCGCCAAGACGACCCCACCCCGGGCCACAGCATCCCCCGTCGTGAGGGCCCGCACACGCATGATGGCGTCCACCGTAGAGCGCCCCCTGCGGAAACCGAACTGGCTCTCCGCCAGATCCGGCCCCACTCGCACCAGCTGCCCGACGAGGCGGTCTGCAATGACTCTTTCAAAGAGCTTGCCCACCTCGTCGAGCAGCACAATGGGCCGATAAGCGGACGGAGAGTCCGCTGGGCGCCCCGGCTTCTTGATGAGGACCAGTTTCCCCGTCTTCCAACGAAGTGGGAACTGGCCCCTCTCCATGCATGCGCTTAGGAGCCCCCTCAGTCGAGGCCCGAGAGCCCCCATGGCCAGGACCCAGGCTTTTCCGGGTATGCCGTCGGGTCCTGGGGCGGTATTCTTCGCACTCATCTTGCGTACCGCCACTCTCATTTCTACCTCAGTCTTCCTCATACCCCTAAAATCCTATTATAATATCTCGGAGTTCATATCGGAAAAAATCTGTGGGACCTAAGTATCGATTTTGTTGTAATTTTAAATGACTTTATGATTGTTTTCCTGATGCTTGCTCATCTTGTTTTCAGTCTATTTATTCTTGACATGCTCTTTTGAAATAATAAAATTAAATTAAATGTAATTGGTTATTATTGACATTTTGATAAAATAAAATTATTTCTTTTCTGTTTTTTACTTGTTTGGATTGACATGCTTGTATTGTACCCATTTGACATAGTTAATATTGTAGCCAATTAGTGACATTATTGTTATTGATGTAATATTATGACATTTTATTAACCGACTTCCAAAAAGGAGGAGGTTATATGTTCGTCGTGTATGTTTGTTTTTATTTTTATTTATTTTGTATGTATGTCCACCGATTTCTCCGTCAATTGTGGACCGATTTTGAAAATTCTTTTTTTGTTTGAAAGGGTGTGCTCTCGAATTGGTCCCATATACATTTTCTTAACTTTGCTTGGATAGTTTTTGAGTTAGCTACAAAATACGTATTTTTTTCCCACTTGCTATGTAGATGATATGATAAGTTTCTGTCACTGGTAGCAGGTAGTGATATTCGAATGTGTGTGGCATAGGTACCACAACTAAAAAGTGAAAAATAAAAACTTTTTACAAAAAAAAACAACCAACCTCCAAAAAACAAACACTACAAAGTGAAAAATAACTTTAATTTCGGAAGTCGGTGGTAAAAAACGAAAATACAAAACACAAGACACCGACTTCCGAAATTGAAGTTATTTTTCACTTTGTAGTGTTTTTTTTGGAGGTCGGTTGTTTTTTTTTTATTTATTGTGATTCAAATGATTTGAAATTACTCTGTAATTTTTTTATTATGATAATATTTTGTAATGTGATTAAAATGATATTAATTAATTGATTTCATTTTCATGCCCGTGTGACGGCAGATCTTGGAGAGCAAACTTTTATGACAACACCTATGTACAAATTTACCCATGTTTGCAAATAAATAAATGATTTGAATGATGATTTGAATTGTTCTGTAGATATTTAGGTCATCTGCATAAAGTAAAAATTTTGAATGCACGAAACAACTCCAAACGTCAATGATAAAAATAATAAATTAAGAGGGCCCAAAATAGAGCCACGCGGTACACCAGAAGTGACGCTGACTGAATTAAACCGATAGCCCTTAATAAATTATATTGCGGCGTTTTTACGTACGATTAATAAAGAGTTTACTGGTGATCTACCAGTGAGTGATCTACCATCGAACTAAAATTAAAATGTTATTTTTTTAATAAATTGGACAAAAAGAAACTGGAATAACGTTTGAAAAATACTGTTTATTAAAAAAAAATTCATTGTTTTTAATCATTGTCGGACTCATGTTCGATGTCCTGAGGCATAGGAGCGTAACAAGTACCGCGCGTTTGTCGGGCGGCTCCGAAACGTTGTTTTGGTTTTTGGAATTATAGGTGACATTAAAAATTCAGAAAATAGGATTTAAAGTAACCTCGGTAAATAAACAAAAGATTACAAAAAAAAATAACCAGGTTGCTATGAGAGAGATTGGTTAAACCTTTTGACATTTTTGAAAATGCCCTCGGGCCATATTTGACAGTCGAAATGTCTGAAAACAAACTTTTTCGTAATAAATTTCGAAAATGATGTACATTTGTAACAGATATGTTGTGATGAAACCGTCTGCCTATTTTTTTTGTTGACATAGCAGTAATGGGCTCCCATTTGACATGGTATCTTATGACAAGTTATGGTCTAAATGATTAGTGATTTTAAATACTGGTACACATATCAAATTAATTGTGTAAAATGGGCAAATGAACGGTCGGAAGAGTACGTGATGGAATGTGGAGTTAGGCAGGGTGGATTAAGCTCCCCTACCCGGTTTAATTTATATATAAATGAGCTGATTGTCGAGCTCAGCAGTTTGCATGCTGGCTGCTATATAGATGGGGTAGCATTTAATAACATTAGCTACGCTGATGATATGGCGCTGCTGAGCCCGTCTATGGCAGGTCTCAGAAAATTTATTAAAGTTTGTAAGTGTTACGCTGAGGAGCACGGTTTGAGATATAACACGGACAAGAGTCGCTTACGAGTTGCTTATCTTTAAGGCGGCCAATAAAGGCGCAGAGAGATACCCAACTGTCTCTTTAAATGGTGGTGTCTTGAACCGTGTTCTTCAGTTTAAATATCTAGGGCACATTGTAGCGGAGGATTTGAGGGATAATCTAGATGTGGACCGGGAGCGAAGAGCATTAGCAGTGAGATGTAATATGCTGATCCGAAGGTTCTCACGCTGTACAGATGCGGTTAAAATAACACTTTTTAAGGCATATTGTCAAGTTTTTTACTCGTGTAGCCTTTGGACTAGTTTCACTCAAAAAGCTGTTAATGCTCTTCGTGTTCAGTACAACAATGCATTCAGGATGCCGTTGGGGCTGCCACGCTTTTGTAGTGCCTCGGGTATGTTCGCGGACGCGCAAACTGACGGCTTCGCTGCAATCAGACGCAAGCGTGCAGCATCCCTGTTGCGCAGAGTGCGTGCCAGCTCCAACAGTCTCCTGGTTGTCATTGCTAGCAAACTGGATTGTCCTATCATTTACTTCTTAAGCCAGCTGCATGTGCCTACTAATGGCTGATTGTTTGGAGATTTGTTTGTTTTTAAGTTGTTTATGAATATTACTAACATAGTTTGTAAGTAAATTGTTATTAACGATATGAGTCCATGTTACTTGAAAATAGATATTTTATTATTATTATTTATTAGCTGCGCCCCGCGGTTTCACCCGCATAAGTCTCGATCCCGTGGGAAAAAAAAAGTATACTATGTTCTTTTCCAGGGCATCATCTATATATGTGCCAAATTTCATCCAAATCCGTTCAGCCGTTTTAGCGTGAAGGCGTAACAAACAAACTTACTTTCGCATTTATAATATTAAGGATTATAAAAACTGGGATGTGTCTGACCGGTACTGCCCACCGAGTCACTAGCGGGATAAAAAGTATCATATGTACAGTGTATCCCCCCCCTTGTATCCTGCCTGTCCTGTGTGTGTGTTTTGTATGTGTTGTCCGAAACGAAACGATGTCGCACCGCAGACGTACCGACCAGTGAAGAAAGGGCCTAATGCTCGTAATAATATTAATCTGATCTGTCCCTTGCTATCCTCCACCAGCGACGCCCTAAGCCGAGGTGCGTACCCCATAGGGGTACCCCTTAGCGAGTAGTCGCTTAGTTTCTAAGTTTTATACTCTGGCTTTAATTTATTGAAGCAACCACAGGAAAGTCCGGTTAACAAAAATGGTCAAGGTAAACACCACCGCCGAACACCTACAAAATTATAATGGAATGCAACCACGGCTTTATCTTGACCATTTTTAGGGTTCAGTAGTAAACAAGGAACCCTTATAGTTTCGTCATGTCCGTCTGTCTGTCTGTCTGTCTGTCCGCGGTCTAGCTCCGAGACCCTTAGTACTAGAAAACTGTAATTTGGCATAGGTATATATTTTAATTACGCCGACAAAGTAGTAAAATAAAATTATGAAAAACATTTTTTTTTAGGGTACCTCTCATACACGTAAAGTGATGATGTTATTTTTTTCTTTTTTTAACCCATAGTGAGGGGTATCATTGAAAAGGTCCTTTAAAAACATTGTGAGTTTGAAAAAACCATTTTTGGATTCAGGGATTCGTTTGTGAAATATTAAGCTTTAAAGTGCTAATAAATAAAAGAGTCAAGTGTCCCCCCCCTGCCGGCTAAATGGTTCGTTTTGGGTGTGTGAAAAAAATCACAGCAGTAGTTTATATAACGAAATTAAAAGGAAAACTATCACAGCTAAGTAGGCTCTACAAGTTAACGAGTAATAATCGACCAACTTAACTTTGCAGTTGCAAAAACATGTTTTCCCATACATTTCGTAAGGGAGAACATATTTTTCAACTACAAAGTTAAGTTTGTTTTTGGGATTAATTCATCCCAACTACGGAACCCTTCATTGTGCGTGGTCCGACACGCACTTGGCCGGTATTTTGTATCTATGTCTTGATTTCTGTCTGAAATATTTTCTTGTTTTATACTTTTTAAAGCGTGATGTTTCAGTAGTCAGGTTTTAGTTTTTAAACTTACTTTTTCATAATATGGTTTAATAATAATCTACTCATTTTATTAAAATTTCAGATGCAAGTAAGTTTTATTTTTAATTTATTGCAAAGACACTTTTCTTTCATCCAGGGGCGAACTTTGATTACCAGGCTTAAGGTGGTCTTACACTGGCGAGGCGAGGCGTGAATGGGATGGCGAGAATTGAAATCAAGCTTACTGTTTAACACCGAAAGATATCTATCGCTATACCGCGCCGTCTCGTGATGGCCAGCGCAATCTCGCGCCGGCTCGCGATGTCACGTGCCGGCCATCGTTTAGGCGATATAGCTTATCCTTCTGCTGTTTTTACTGGGATAGCGGTATATGGGTGTTAGTTAGTTCTTAGCTGTGAAGCGCCCTCTTTCGATTCTTCCTGACGAGATAGCAATATTCACGTGAACTAAGTGGTGCGTCTCAGCTAGTCCATTATAAAATTGTACAAGAATTGTAATGAAACAACTGTTTCTATGGTATCTTAAATATTTGCCATTTTTACCATTTATAAGTAAGATAAATGGACGGGTGGACACCGTAGCGTATCGTACCTACATTACGTGAACAACAATGTGCGCCGTGTAGGTACTTTTATTTATTTCAGCTTTGTATAACAGTAAATAAAACGAAGGAAAACATGTAAGTAGCACTAGGAGCTGGAGAGTATAGTATGCAGCGATGTCTCGCGATGGTTGGAGCGAGCCAGCGCATGCCAGCGCGTGCCAGCGCGCCACATCGTGAGTCAGCGCTTGACGGAGAGAGACCGTTCGGATTCTCGATGGCCGGTGCGAGATTTGTATATCCGTTTTACAAAGTAAATAAAATAATCGTATCTTACAGCAATAAAGTTCAATATTGTTCGAACAAATATTTCAATTCTCGCTTCGCACATCCTCGCGCATCTAGACTTATTACACCAAAGATGGAAAGGACGTGGATAGAAATTTTGCCATACAAATTTCAATTCTCGCCCATCCCATCCACGCCTCGCCTCGCCGGTGTAACACCACCTTCACTCGAGGTTCTCACGCACTAGACGGATAAGACCACGACCAGTGATCGCACCGACCAGGTAAACTAACTAGTACACGAGATCCCTTACTGCGTGTTGGTATAATCTGGCAATAAGTCCAGGTCGCCACTTGAAAATATCGTTCTTGCACATTTAGCCCTCACATTAGTCTCTTTTTGAGTAAAGGACTTTGTTCTCTTAGGCTTCAAATTTTCAAGTACGAATAATTCCAAAGTTCGGCATACCATTTAGAACCTGAGGTGTTTTATTAGTATGTCCAAGTCCTTCTAAGGGGACAATAACCGACTTTTAGTTATTTTATACTGAAGATGACGTCTAAACGAGTAGTGTTAGTGATTTGGAAAAAATATATGTTAAATTAAAGCATTTTTCTAATATTCTAATATAGGCATATTTTTGATTATGTTTATATTACATAGTGAAATTAATTTGTAAAGTTATGTCTAACGTGGATTAAAAACTGAGAATGACGCAAAATCTATCGAGCGTATTGTTCTAAAAATTCTACCATTTTAAAGATAATTAAATTATTGATCTTTTAGTATACGTGTTTTATTAAAATACCTTTTGTTTTACGTATAATAAATTAATAATGCGTCTAATTTGGGACAGCGCTCCTTGATGGGGCGAGTCCTATTACTGGCTGGACGTACGACGCGTTGCTTGAGCTCAGTACAGAACACGCAAGCTAACCATTCAAGGTCATTGTCATATATCTGCGTCTTAAGATATTAGACTCACTTCAGGTACCAATATTGTCGTCAAAACCTGCCGGCCTATCTATACTGTACACATGCGGATCACTAGACACCTAGACTGACATCACTCGGCCATTTTAGTAAAATGACGGAGTGATGCGCGTGCGCTTTAGTGACGTGATTAGACATTTAGTAATTACTTGACTAAATACTGTTGTAAAGCCACAAGGTTACGGCGAGTAGTCGGTAAATTAATTACAACCAGAGGAAGATTTTAATATTAAAATTCATACTTGCAATAGCAGTAATCGCAATAGTTGTAGCTGCTCAACAATCAACAAAGTACCACATATTAAGTACCTAGGAGTATCGTGGACCAGAGACTATCATGGTACCCACACATTGAGCAGGTTGCCAATAGAGTCAGGAAATTAAGCTGGATGTTCAGGACTCTTAGACACGTCGTTCCCAAGACTGCCGGTAATCATTCAGGCCATCCAAAAGATTTTCTTAAGATGATTTACGTTGCGCTAGTCCAGTCAGTACTTTCCTATTGTATACCTGTCTGGGGTGGTGCAGCTAAAACAAAATTTCTAGCGGTGGAAAGGGCACAACGCGCTCTTATCAAGTGTATGTACTTCAAAAAAAAGAGATATCCTACTGAAGACCTATTTCGAATTAGTAACTTGCTCTCAGTCAATAAACATTACATTACACAAATAATATTAAAAAAACATAAGTCTCTTTCCTATGATGCTGGTATATTGAGTAAAAGAAGGAAAGATATAATATTAAATATCCCCAAGACAAGGACTTTGCTTGCCAGTATGCAATTTAGTAAACGATCTGCTGCGCTAAATAATAAAATCAATAAATACATCTATATTTATCCCAAAAACAAGTATGACAGTAAAAAAATTATTATGGAATGGATACAAAAGCTTACCTACAATGATACCGAAACACTTCTGAAACCTTGACACATACACATCCTCACACTCATGTACTCTCAGTCATACCTACAGGCTACACTCTCACTCACAATACTCACACACATACTTACACCCCACATACATACACACATTTGATTTAAATTAATGTTAATTTATGTAGTTTTAGCAAAAACATTATACGATTTGCTATTTATATAATACGTCTTGCTATAGAAGAGCGGATTCTCCTAATACAGGCACTATCTGCCTAAAAGGAGGATCCAATCAAAAAATTTGTTTAGACCTCTACTTGTTTTACCAATAAACAATTTTTATTTATTTTTTATTTATTATTAATTCTATAATTACATTTTTCAGATACAGGTATAAGTTGTGATTTTATTCGTTGTTTGAGAAGTCTTTTTACAAGTCCTAACACTTTCAAGAGTTATACGCATACAATAAAATTAATATTTTAATAAGTACGCTGAATATTTATTTATTTATTTAAACTTTTCACACACAAAAAGGTGCAAAGACGGACTTAATGCCTTAGGCATTCTCTACCAGTCAACCAAGGGTGGTGAAGAGATTGGATGGCAGGTGCTCTGTTTGAGAGGAACAAAGAAAAAAATTATTAAAAATATATCATTAGAAATAAAATAACAGTACATAAATAGGTTATAACTTATAATACACATACATACATATTTTATATAATATACATATATTTATAGTTTCAAACTATCTAGCTGTCACATAGGTCTCAAACTATCAAGATGTCACATAGGTCTCAAGCGATCTAGCTGTCACATAGATCTCAAACTATCTAGCTGTCACATAGGTCTCAAACTAGCTAACTGCCCTGTCACGTAGGTCTCTATCTAGCTGTCACATAGGTCTCAAACTATCTAGTTGTGACGTAGGTCTCTATTTAGATGTTACATAGGTCTCAAGCGATCTAGCTGTCACATAGATCTCAAACTATCTAGCTGTCACATAGGTCTCAAACTAGCTAGCTGCCCTGTCACGTAGGTCTCTAACTATCTAGATGTCACATAGGTCTCAAGCGATCTAGCTGTCACATAGATCTCAAACTATCTAGCTGTCACATAGGTCTCAAACTAGCTAGCTGCCCTGTCACGTAGGTCTCTAACTATCTAGCTGTCACATAGGTCTCAAACTATCTAGCTGTCACATAGGTCTCAAACTATCTAGTTGTCACATAGGTCTCAAAGCATATAGACCTTGATGTTTTATGACTAGGTACGATACTATTGTGTGATATGCAAAATTTTATAATTTTATGTTGACTGATAACTTGAAAATGTGTCGCAAACTTAAAATATAAGTTGGTTATCAATACTAATGTTCTAAAGAGATAAAGTTTGTTAGTTTGTATGCAGGAGGTAATCTTCAAAACTACTCATCCGAATCCGATTTCAAAAATTTTATAGTAAGCTACGCTATTGCCGAATGCTAGGATACTCGTATGTTTACGTTAAAACGCGCGGACGAAGTCGCGGGCAGATCGTAGTTAAAAAAAAAACGTGTGGCACTCGGGGACTGCCGCGGTAAAGCTATTGCATAGCATTTGATTTGTAACCTCCATGACAACATCACGTTTCCCATGACAACATCACGTTTCCCATGACAACATCACGTTTCCCATGACAACGGGACGTTGTCATTACATGATAGGCGGAGTATGGGGTGTTAGATTTTATTTACGTTACGTTACGGAATTTCTTGATTCAGTCGCCGCGCTCAAAGCCCGCGATAAACGCTATGCAATAGCTTAAAAAATAAATAAATAATGGTTTATGTTTCAGACATTAACATTACCGGCGACGGGGAGATTCTGCTGCCGCCACCCGCGGAGGGCACGCCATTCGAGCACAAAGTCGATTATAGTTGCGCGAAGGAGATAAAGTGCAGACTCTATGAGGTACAGTCAACTTACGGCCCCGAGTTACACGCTCAAGCGACACGCGTTTTGCGACAGCGACTGCAGAGAAAACAAATGAAAGAAGTTGTGACGCGACTTGCGAAGCGACCACAGATTAAGCCGACGATTTTATTACGTCCGTGCGAACGTGGGCTTAGAGTAGGTTAAATCTGTGGGAGCGACGAACGGTAAGAAACAGGTTACTCGCGTGTCAGAAAGGGTAATGGAGACTATAATGGGTAATGATATTCCCTTTCCTAGAATAGAATAATTATTATTCATTTGCATAGAAAGTAAATTAAACTCAAACTCAAACCATTTATTTCAATTAAACCATTTACAGGCACTTTTGAATTGTCAAGGAATCGGTCAGTCAGAAATAGGTATGAAGCTAGTTGCCCATTCCAAAGCGTAGTAGGTACCTATGGAGAAGAACGGGCAAGAAACATACTTAATGCAAATTTAAGACTTATATGGTTTTCTCATGGATGCCATTGTCAGAACTGGACCAAATTAAAATGAGACCATACGAGAAGCAACAGCTTTCAAATAAAAAAAGAATCATCAAAATCGGTTCACCCAGTCGAAAGTTCTAAGGTAACAAACATTAAAAAAAACAGTCAAATTGAGAACCTCCTTCTTATTTTGAAGTCAATTAAAAATATTGGTCAGGCAGGGGCCATAGTCTTTCCATAGTTCCAGGTAAACAATCCATTATAGCCACCCAAATCTATAGCCTATATTTTGTTTCCATGTTCTGCAATAGTCCTGCACCAACCGGGGGTTGTCCTTGGGTGCACTTGTTTAGTGCATACAGGGATAATTGACGGTTGGTGCATCAACACTTAAAAATTTCTAAGGGGCCTCTGCGAGTTGGCTTCGGCCCCTCGTTCGCTTCCAAAGGTCCGGGACCCGCCCAGGATCCCAAGATATGTCAAAGACATATAATGACTGATCTTTGCGTTATGCTCGTGAACAGATGCTGCTTGTGGTGACTGGTCGTCTCGCTGATCATGGTTTTGTTATTGTTACTAGTAATTAACTGTTTATTTATTTTACCTTGATGGTCCTAGTTTATCATTTATAATAACTTCCAATTACAGCTTTAAATAGCTTTATGTAAGCGGGCACGCCCTTTATGCCTGGAGGCTTTTATTTAGATATTTAGTTCTGTTAACGTTTAGTTTTTATTTTTTTATTTCTGCTTGAGTATATAGTTCTCGATGTTTTTGGTTGGTATATTAGCGTATGCTAGCTGACATATGGCGAATAATTTATCATTTAAATTATGTTTTGTGTTGCATAATGTAAGTTATTTTGCATACTATTGTATAGAATCATTTTTCTAACTTGAACAGACAGCTGTTCTGGTGGGGAGTTTGTTGCGCCACTTCTTCTTCCCAGCTAAAGGCACTAGGAAGTGTTGAAGGGTGGGCGTTTTGGGGGACTGTCTTATGTAATTTTGACGATCGAAAAGTGCTGATTCTCAGCCTAGTTTGAATAAATGACTTTTGAATTTGAATTTGAATTTAATGTTCATAATGTAAACCTGTTCCTAGGTCACCGTCAACGGCATCTCTCTGAAGAGAAACACGCATAAATTGAAAAATAGCTCAGTGGCCTACTTCTTGGTACGTACAACGCTTCAAGTTGCTTTAGGCACTGACATCTTGGTTTGTCAATACAATTTCTGTGACAATTTCACATATGTTTACTAACAACGCCCGGCCCCCTATTAATGTCATTCAGACGGCAAAAGATCCTTGTATCACTCTAGCACTTACGTGATGATATTTCACTTTACTTAGGGTTACGTAGTAAAACTAGAAATCAGTACGAAGTTTGGCAATGCGTCTATTATTGAAGACCTATTTGATGGGACTTTTATACTAGGTGCAACATTTATTCATATCACTGCTTTATTTAAATTTTGAGAGCAGTGGTGGCCCAGTGGTAACGGCCGCGACTTACGAATTGTAGGTTCGAACCCAGACAGGCGCTTTACTTTGTGTAAAATATTTCATCACCACTGCTCTTAATTGCTCTCAAAACGGTGAAAGAAAACATTGTGAGGAAACCGGCATGTCCTAGAACCGAAAATTCGAAGACATGTGACATCTACCAACCCGCACTGGGCCCGTGTGGTGGATTACGGCCCACTCCCTCTCACTGAGAGGAGGCCTGTGTCCCAGCAGTGGGAACATTTATAGGCTGATGATGATGATGATGATATAAATTTTCGTTAAGTGAGTAAGTCAATTTATTTCAGGTCGAAAACAATACGTTGACGATCGGCATCCCGAAGTACACCTCGTTATGGGAGGGCTTTTACCAAGGCGCATTCCAATCCAGCGAAACTCAAAAGATCACTAAAAATTTAATGGAAATAGGGTATGTTGTTTAAAGGGCCGGGGCCACGTAGAAGTTGTAGCAAACGCTACAAGCTTCGCGATTTGGCGAGCCCCGCGCTTTGCCATTACCGAGAGTAGTGGGAGCCCAGTGGTAACATCCCTGACTTACGCTGCTTAAGTTTAAGGTAAGGTAAGGGATCAAATGTTACACAAGATGTGTAACTCGAATAAGTCCATGTGATTGCGGTGATTTTAATGTTAATTTATTAGAAAACTCAGGTTCTTGTAGTAAAATAATAAGTCTGTTTCAGTCCTACAATCTTGTAAACCTATTTTTGGAGCCCACAGGAATAATCCCTACTAGTGCCAAATGCCTAGATAATATTTATACAGATGTTATACCAAGCCACAAATAAATTATAACTGTACTTGATTCTGATCAGGGTTGTAACGGATGTCATATAACGGATGAGGATGCGGATGAGGATTTCGAGATAATCGGGTTTGAGGATGCGGATGAGGATACGGATATTGGAAAATTCCTTATTGAGGATGCGGATGAGGGTGCGGATGTCATACAAAAATAGCCCTTGTTTTTTGTTTGTGTACATTTGTATTATAGGTAATCATTAGGTAAGTTACCGTAGCGTAATTCGCCTGCAAAAAACTTCACTTCTACGAGCAAAAAAAGGAAGCACTAATACGCCACCCGGCACTCAGTAACTCAAATTGTTACATGTGACACTACAGTCGTGCCACCATTGCCTCGTGCGGCCGATCGTCTGTCATAGGACAAGGACATTGCGAATTCAGCCAATAGGAACGCGTAACTCACTTATCGGCATTTAGCTCGGCGCAAGTTTAAAAAAAAAAATATTTGTGCGAACAACGTAGGGTCATATCCTCATAGAAATTATGAGGATGCGGATGAGGATGCGGAGCTTTTAAAATTAAAAGTTGAGGATGCGGATGTTTTGCGGATATCAAAATTTATGCGGATGCTCCGCAGTTGCGGATGCGGATACGGATATCCGTTACATCCCTAATTCTGATCATTGCGGGCAGAGGATTACTATCCCAAACTAAAACAACAAAGTGGCTAAAAAGGATATCACTGTTAACCCCAAAACTGCAAGTCACTTGGAAAATTTTAAAGTACTCATTAATAAATTACTAGTTTTGTCTATTCATGCTGATCCTAACCTATAATTATAATTATCTTAAATCAAAGAAATCACGACACGATCTACTTTTATATTATGAGCTTCGTGCAAATTAGTGAAAATAATTCTATTCCTACCAGTCCCGAACTCATAAAACAGCTACGAATATGTTTTTCAGTCCGCACCTATTTTTTGATGAATTCATCTGATTAAAATGTAAAAAAAAAACGTGTGGCACTCGGGGACTGCCGCGGTAAAGCTATTGCATAGCATTTGTAACCTCCATACTTCCTATTTGTCAACGCTACACTTTTTTTTTTTGGGTGGGAAATCATCAAATAACTTCTCCCGCTCTGGGCGGAGCGGGAGGACGTGTCAGACTCTTACTGACTAAAACCCACCCGTATTCCTTCAGTTGCCGTGTTGCCAGGGGGGCACGATGTCCCTATCGGTTTTCTTCGAACCCCCGGCAGGCATTGGCCCTAGCGGACCCTGTAAATTCTGCTGACATCTCTTTGAGGCGCGCGTGGAACACAACGCGCCGTCGACCCGGGCTTGGTCCTCTCATTTCCTCTCGCTCCGTAGCATGGCCCGAATCAGGGCCGGACGCGAGAGATCACCGCCGCCGATTGCTTCCACGAGGACACGGCGATGCCCTGCCCAAGCCGGGCAGACCTCCACCGTATGCTCCACCGTGTCCTCCGGGCGTCAACGCTACACTTGGGATGGTGACGTGATGACATAAAACAAAAATTACGTTCCCATGACAACATCACGTTTCCCATGACAACATTACGTTGTCATGGCGTTTACAAGCGGTTATTTGATTACTTAAACAAAATAAACTTTCTTTATGAACATCAATATGGATTTAGCCCACATTCTAATACACTTGCAGCAACAATCGATTTAGTAACTAAAATTAAAAATAATATCGACAAAAAGCTACTAGATCTTAAAAAAGCATTTTACACAATAAATCATTCCATACTATTGGAAAAGCTAAACAGCATTGGAACCACTGCCCAAGCCTAGGCAGGCCTGGCACTGCCTGCCACACACCGCGTCACCGCCGTGGGCGGTGCCGCTTAATAGGTTTTTTTTTTAATTCCCACTGGCTGTTTATACACTCACAAGAGGGCAGCATTTTTTTTTAATCTTTGGTTTTCTTAATTATATAAAAAAAAATTGTAGCCGACTACCTAACCAAACATAGTTCCATTTTTAAAATTAATTCCCGCCCTAGAGAGGGAAGCAATTACTATGAGTGTTTCCCGCCGAGATGGGGAGCAGCGTGTTCCACCCGCTTGCTACTCGGATCAAACAAACACTACTTTTCGGGCTTAAGAAATGAAAAAAACTTTTACTTTGATAGGTTGAGTTCGTGAACATAAATGTAAGGAACAGCTAATTTGCATCACTGGTGAAATGTGATTACACCTCTGCTTCCTTCTTTGAGAAACAGGCGTGTATGCCATGAAATTGTTATTTATTGCAGGCCCACGGAGAATAAGGACCAAAAATTTTCAGCCGCTAATGCTAATGGAATTTCCTATCTGAATCTACTTGAGGTGCTGGAAAATACGGAAGAGACGGAAGACACAATGCGAACACACCAGTCTCTTAACAATGTGGAGCCTGACGTGGAACTGGAGTCAGAGGTGGAGGGGGAACCACCGGCTGACGGACGCAAGAAACATCAGCCTCCTGGGACTCACCGCAGTGGAAGGAAAACGGAACAATGTAATAGAATAACGAGAATTTCATACTTTATTATTTTATGAAAGGGAATCGTTTGTCTTGGCATGGGCATGTGATGAGGAGGGATGAAACGCATGAAACTAAAAGAGTGATGAATGTTAATGTTGATGGATGGAGAGGGAGAAGAATACTTATCGAAGAAAATATGGATGGATTGTGTGGGAGATGTTAAGAAAGAAAAACGAGTAAAAGTGACAGCTGACAGGCGAGAATAGAAGAAAAAAATGACGTGTTGCGCCGACTCCAAGTATCAGTAAAACCAAAGATATTAAAAAAACGTGTGGCACTCGGGGACTGCCGCGGTAAAGCTATTGCATAGCATTTGTAACCTCCATACTTCCTATTTGTCAACGCTACACTTGGGATGATGACGTGATGACATAAAACAAAAATTACGTTCCCATGACAATATCACGTTGTCATGGGAACCGTTATTACGTGGTAGGCGGAGTGGGGTTGTTAGGTTTTATTTTCGTTACGGTTTTATTTTCGTTACGGAATTTATTGATTCGGTCGCCGCGCTCAAAGTCCGCGATAAAAGCTATGCAATAGCTTAATAGTGAAATGTGTAGGATATATTATTATCCTACATATTTTAACTATTTTTATTTTTTGACAACGGTTTTAGTAGGTACCTGTCCTTACTGTTGTCGCTACATGAAAACAATGTTAAGAGATTGTCCAGATATTTTGCTTTCACAAATTTTGAAAAAAATATACAGTCAACAAGAAAATGGGCAGATGGTTATTACATGAGGTTTCAGTACAAAAAAAAGTCAGAAACCGCAAAAAAAACTTTTCCCATACATTTCGTGGGAAATGAGACAAAAAAAGAATATTCAAAGGAGAGTGCTCAAAAAAACCCGGAGTGAACAGATACAACAGAACAGCATGCAGCTCAGAATTTTAGTGATACACACATCAAAAGTGTCTAGGGATCAAGTACAGACGCCAGCACATCAAGCTACCCGAAACTGTCAAATTTTCCCAATCAACTTTGAACCTTAGACTTCAGCGATAAAGTTGAAAATCTATTAAATAAATTTGACAGATTGTAGTAGCTTGATGTGCTGGCGTCTGTACATTTTTAACTATAAAAACTTATCCAATTAATATTTACCAAATATAGTCTTCCAGACTGGCTTCTTACTTTAATTACTCTGTTTAAGTTAACAACTAATCCCTAAATTAAGAAAAATAGCAATTTTTACAAATTGTGGGAAATTAACCTAAGTAAAATATCGTCAATTAAATGGCAAAAAAGGCAAAAACTAGGATTTTTAATATTTTTATTGTTAAGATTTAAAAATCACACAACACACACTCACAGCGATTTGGCATGCTTAGATTCAGTTCATTAAAATCATTTTGAGAATGGCCGCCCACGTTCTTTCTAACAAGTCAAAAAGTTGTTGTGGGGTATGCACGGCATCCATACTCGGTAGAGCTCTTCTTTGGAGCACATCCCATGCATGCTTAATTGGGTTAAGGTCTGGCGATTGAGCAAGCCACGGCAGAACGTTGATGCGAGCATCGACAAGAGTGCGTCTTAAGATTCTAGCCGTGTGTGGACGTGCATTGTCGTGCACTAGTCGTAACGAATCGCCCAACCAGCTCCGCAAAGGGATGTTCCCGTCTGAAACAATTCTCTCCTCATAAACGTTTGTACTTGCCAGCTTGTACGGTGCACATACTCCGTGACTCGGTGCAAGCGGGGCACGCCTACAAACAGAAGATAGTCGAGTACGCTTGCCCTGGCGGCCAGCTCGTCGCCATCAGCTGTCGCGGACAGAACGTCACCACAGGACTCGGAATATCTACCAACAACACCGTCAGCATTGATTTTGATCAGTGAGTACCTAGAGTGTTATAGGTTGACCAAGACCGCTGTACCGCGCCTTAGGCATGGCGAGACGGGGGGGTACTACAGGCCGCTCATTCGTCAACGTCCATGGCGTTCTGCCGCTCATTTGTCAACGCCACCCCCCGCCTCGCCGCGCATTCTTAAGGCTTGGCACAGCAGTATCGATCAAACTGTACAAGGACGTTCTGGCGCCTAAATGACATTGACAGGGGGGTGTTGCTGGTAAACATTTGATGAAATTGTGTCACAGAAATTATAATGACGTAACAAGATGATGAAGTTAGTTCCAATTTTGGAGACACGCCTAAAAACCTTGTGTTGTACTTGTCTTTTATAACTATGACGACGGTTGTTGAGTCTGGCGGGCTACTGCCCACCAGTGTTGTTGGGCTTTTGATACGTGTAACAGTAACAGGATGGAAAGTTCATCCATTGAAAAGAAAAGATCCTCTAACCATACCGACCTCAAAAAAAGGAGGAGGTTCTCAATTCGACAGTATTTTTTTTTTTGTTTTTGTTTCCTCAGAACTTTCTACTGGGTGAACCGATTTTGATGATTCTTTTTTTATTTGAAAGCTGGTGCTGGTGGTTAACTTTGCTTGGATAGTTTTTGAGTTAGTTTCAATAATGCGTATTTTTTTCCCACTTAGTATGTGGATGATATGTTAAGTTCCTCTCACTGTTATTTACATACCAGGTAGTGGTATTCGAATTTGTGAAGGGGTAAATACCACATCTAAAAAGTGAAAAATAAAAACTTTTTACAAAAAAAAAACAACCGACTTCCAAAAAAAACACTACAAAGTGAAAAATAACTTTAATTTCAGAAGTCGGTGGCAAAAAATGAAAATTCAAAACCAAAGACACCGACTTCCGAAATTAAAGTTATTTTTCACTTTGTAGTGTTTTTTTGGAAGACGGTTGTTTTTTTTTTTATTCGTTTTTTTTTTATATTGTACCGTGTTTTCTGAACTGAATAAAGCTTTTTTACTTTACTTTACTTTACCAGATGGTACTGCGATGGAGGAGTTTGTGACGACAATAAACATAATCTTAATAATTATTGTTTTCACAGGTTTGAGGATACAAACGCTTGCGTATATATGGGAATCTTCAAAATCAACCAAACTGAACATAGAAAAACACTAGCTGTAATTGAAAGTAAGTTTTTTAAAACAAGGGGTTTTTTTTGCGACTACACTAAAGATTTTTGAAGTGAAAGTTGAGCGATTTTTGACAGGGCATAAACTTATGGATTCGCGTCACCGGAATGGTCTCGCAATAGTGCTCTACTATAGAATATAAAAGGTGTTAAAAAATTAACTTTAGAAACTTTAAGAGGTGCTTTAGACCATCGAACTGAATAACTTTTACTATGGGATCAACTCCGAAATCACGAAAAAAAAATCAGCTGTTCCATAGTAAAGTTAACACCTACTGTTCTAAGCTGTATGATTTTTTTTAACACTTAAATATGGCTCTAATACCAGTCTTAAGTGATCACTTCTGTCGGCAGGTCCCATGAATGCCTAGTTTTTAAACCCTTATTACAGCCAGTGTCCTTCACTCGCGTTATCAAGCTACTGATATCTTATTTTCTTAAATCCCTCAAGCTGTGTAGGCTGCAGAAAGTACCAAACTAATATACTGGGTACATACATACTATTACACATACACACTCAAAAAACAGCGGATTTTTGCCGCCATTAAGTGTAACCCAACCTATTTATGTTTCGTGTTTCATTTCACATTATAATAAATAAATTTTCATTTTATATTTTATTTCAGATAGCTGTAAGTTTGTTTTAATTTTAATAATCTGTTCCAAAGGTACTTTATCATGCTGTGAAGGATTTTTATTAGCACGCTCGCTCAGTGAGGGTTTAGAGTATGAGGAACAGGGTGTAAAGGTGTAACAGTTGGCAATGACATAGAAAAGAGTCAAGAAAGCAGTTAACCACGCTAAAAGATACTGGTACATCTAATATGACTACATCTAATATAACTGGTTCAGCTAATGTGTCGCTGTATTACATTATGGCTAGCCTTGTTGAATAACGTATGGCGCCGAATACATTCCAGCGGTTTTTTTATTCAGCCGCATTCAATCTGGCCAATCGTTGAACCGCCACATTTCAAAACGGCCCTGTTCTTGAAAACAGCTAGCCGTAATGTAATACGGCGGATTATACAATCCGACTGCGACATATATTTATGCTCGTCGTGCAGTAAACATTGCTTGCGCGGTGCAGGATTTGTGTGACGTCAGATCCTTGACGCGTAGTTTGCGCGTGGCGTTGTAGATGTCGCCACAGGTGTCATACAAAAAATAAATATGCAAACCCAATGAACACTGAACTTTAAATAATAAAACTGCGTTTTGTGAGCTTTGTTACGGGCGCTTCACACGTCGAATTTTATATTTAATTTTATGTTTAAATTTTTCAGCACCAAGTAAGTTCCATAATTTACTTTTATTTAATTTATTTTTGCTGGAATTTGTCTCTGATTGGTTACTATAAGTTCGTGTTATCTTCCAGTGATTAGCGTGACCGTGAGTGCTGTAGAGCCGCCTCCTCCCTCGGAAGAGTTCAAGCACAAAGTAGTCTACACCTGCAACGTTGCCAAGTGTGACCCCGCTATGGTAAGATGAAGATCTGAGAATAGGAATGAGCTATGATCTTGCGCCACATTGTGACATTTTAGCAAAACAGTGCCTCGTTTTGGATCAAAGTCAGTGAAATCAAAAATAAATTACAAAAACAGAACAAAATCGGATAACAACAAATTTTCTTTGCAAGCCTTACTTTTCAAGTTACAGTTGACAAATAGAGGATCATTGACGTTCCTATTCTTAGCTTAGTTGAAGCAGTAATTACCGCGGCGTTGTTGCCGCGGCAGTGCAGCCTGCCGCTGCCATTGGCCGCTGATTCCTGGAGCACCTGCTGTTCTTGGTGTCTCGCAGTTTTGTTACCAATTTGTCGACGTTCACGTGTTATCGCTGTGATGAACCGGGCACTACTGGTTTGACGTGGCGCCCTGGGGCGACACTGCCGTGCGAGCAGTGCTGCTGTGACATTGCTGCCGTGCTCAAAATGTAATCTAAATCTATCTATACTTTACTTTGTAAAGAGGAAAGTTTTGTATATTTTTGTATGTAACGAATAAACTTAAAAACTACAAGACCGATTTGAAAAATTCTTTCAGCAATGGATAGCTACATTATCAGCGAGTAACATAGGCTATATTTTATCCCCGTACTCCCACGGGAATGGGAACTACGCGGGTGAAACCGCGTGACGTCCGCTAGTCTTATATGAACCTATCTATAGATAATGTATGGGGACTAGTAGTGACGCGGCAGAACTGCTGCGGATAGTAATAATAATAATTATGCCCCCACCGCCGTATCTCTACGTTGACGTCGTGGTGGGGCTTGCGCGCTCCAAACTCTAGGCCTGTGCCGGTAGAGTTTACTTTGCTGGAACAGGTTGGGATGAGGAGCCAGACCAAGAGAGATACAAAAACCCGCAGGGCAGCATGTGGCGAGCTGTTGGGCAGTAGCGACCCCACGGACCCTATCTCCTGGGAGAAGTCTTGTTCCTCACCTCTGGCTTGCCTTTATTAACACTGACGAGGAACGGCGCTCCCGCCTCATTCTTGCCTTAATTGGCCAGCTTGAGTGGAGATTCGCAAGAGCAAACGTGCTCGGAGGAAGGAAGTATTTCAGTAAGTGCTCGTAGGGATCTTGACCATCTTCCGGGCTCTGGGATTGTTCTGAAAGCCGTGGAATACCTCTCCACTCCTCAAGCACCTCAGGACATGTTGCCCCCTTGTCGCTACGACACTTTGTGCTAGCGACCTTTTTCGGGGGCCCATTATTGAGTGTGCAAGTCACCCCCTGCCATTTTATCCGTGTACATATAAAACATTGATTAGGCAGGGGCCATAGTCCTTCCATAGTTCCAGGTCACCAGTCAACTTAAGCCACCCAAACCTATAGTCCAATAGATTTGTTTCCATATTCTGCAATAGTCCTATACCAACCGGGGGTTGTCCTTGGGTGCACTTGCATAGTGCATACAGGGATAATCGTCGGTTGGTGCCTCATTCCATATAAAATTGTCTAAGGGGCCTCTGCGAGTTGGCTTCGGCCCCTCGTACGCCTTCCAAAAGTCCGGGACCCCAGGGTCCCGAGAAATGTAAAACAATATAAATAATTATGCCCCCCTTGTCGCTACGACACTTTGTGCTAGCGACCGTTTTCGGGGGCCCATTATTGAGTGTGCAATTATATATTTTATATATTGGTCAGGGGCCATAGTCTTTCCATAGTTCCAGGTAATCAATCCATTATAGCCACCTAAATCCATAGCCCATAATGTTTTGTTTCCATGTTCTGCAATAGTCCTACACCAACCAGGGTTAACCTTGGGTGCACTTGTATAGTGCATACAGGGATAATCGTCGGTTGGTGCCTCAACACTTAAAAATGTCTAAGGGGCCTCTATGAGTTGACTTCGGCCCCTCGTACGCCTTCCAAAAGGACCGGAATCCATGGTCCCGAGAGTAGTTAAAATATATATTAAAAAAATATGATAATTTTTTACTTATGAGTATTTAATATTTCTGTTTTTGTTTCCAAATTCGTAGATTTACATTAACGACAAAACTCTGAAAAGTGATGACGAAAATAGCTTATACTCCTACAAGTCAGAGGTACGTAGCACTTAATTACATCCTGATCTTTATTTAGAGTTCCGAGGTCAATCATAGAACTCATACGGGGTTATTGGTTATAAGGGGACGTAGGAGAGGTCGTTTGAAACCAAATTACCCCTGATGACCCCTATGCCAATGTCAACCATTTTCGAGTAATTTGATATTGCCACTTAAGTTTGGCAATTCTTCGGGCTATGTCGGTTACCTTGGTTCTCCTGCGGATCTCTTCATTTCTGATTCGATCACGTAGGGAAACTCCAAGCATAGCCCTCTCTATTGCCCTCTGGGTGACTTTTAGCCTTCTGATAAGACACATTATGAGCGACCACGTTTCAGTACCATAGGTCATCACTGGCAATACGCACTGGTCAGACTTTCGTCTTGAGACACTGTATGTGGGACGAGAAGATATTGCGTAGCTTCCCGAACGCTGCCCAGCCGAGTCGGATTCGACGATTGACCTCTTTCTCGAAGTTGGACATACCTAGCTGGACAGTTTGTCCTAGGTAAACATACTCGTCCACAACTTCGAGAGTAGCGTCTCCGATCTCAATGAGAATGGGTGTCACATGGGCATTTGACATGACCTTTGTCTTGTCCATGATCATTTTAAGACCCACTCTTTCGGGGGCTCTACTGAGGTCATCGAGCATTGTATTGAAGTCCTCCATGGTCTCAGCCATGATAACTATGTCGTCAGCAAACCGAAGGTTAGTGATATACTCGCCATTGATGTTGATTCCTAGCCCTTTCCAATCCAGAACCTTGAAGTCATCCTCCAGTGCAGCGGTGAACAGTTTCGGAGAGATAACGTCTCCCTGTTTCACGCCTCGCTGTAGAAGGATAGGTTTCGAGGTCTGTTCCTGGACGATGTACCGATAGTCGATCTGGCACCGTTGAAGAGACTGCAGCATAGCCCATGTCTCGATCGAATCGAAGGCTTTCTCGTAGTCCACAAACGCTGAGCAGAGAGGCAGGTTATGTATACTCTTCGGTCTTCTGTATAAGCTGCCGCAGCATATGTATGTGGTCTACAGTGCTAAAGCCTTTACGGAATCCGGTTTGTTCGGGAGGCTGGAAGTCGTCAAAGCTGTGCGCGAGACGGTTCGTGTTAACTCTTGAAAACAGCTTGTAGACATGGCTCAGAAGTGTGATGGGCCTATAGTTCTTATGCAGGGCATTGTCGCCCTTTTTAAAGAAGAGTACCACCACACCTCTGTTCCATGCCTGTGGCGTTTGACCCTCGAGTATGACGGAATCGGAAAGCTTCTGGAGGGCCTTAAGAACGGGTTTTTCACCGGCCTTCAGGAGTTCGGTCGTAATTCCGTCATCACCCGGCGCCTTGTTCTTTTTAAGCTGCTTCAGAGTCATCCTAATCTTGTACAAGCTGACGTCCGGGATATCTTCGGTATGCCCATGTGGATGATGTTATATTAACTGTTTCCATCACTGTTATTTACATAGCAGGCAGTAGTATTCGAATTGGTACTTATCCCAACTAAAAAGTGAAAAATTAAAACTTTTTACTAAAAGAACTACCGGCTTCCAAAAACAAACTTTAGTTTCGGAAGTCGGTTGTAAAAAACGGAAATTTAAAACCAAAGACACTGGTCATTCCCTTGTTCACAAACTAAACTAAATTTAATTGAATTTTTTCTATTTCATTAGGAAAAGGACAGAAGATAAATTTTTTGTTTAGTCCTCTCAAATTAATCAGCGCTTGACGTAAATTGACGTAATTTTAGTTGGCAAGTTTTTAATTACGTCTAAACTTGTATGGAGACTGACAGGCGCTGATTAATTTGACAGGACTAAACTAAAACTTATCTTCTGTCCTTTTCTTAATGAAATAGAAAGAAAAAGATGCATTGAACTTAAATTTAATTTAGTTTGTGAACAAGGGAATCGGCACCACTGACTTCCAAAATTAAAGTTATTTTTCCTTAAGTAGTGTATTTTTTCGTTTTGTTTCAACACAATTTCGCAAAACACTTTTACAAAATGTTAACCAACGATGCCATCCAAGCGCCGAAAGATCCTTGTCGCACTATAAATCTTTATATTCAAGCATGTTTTTACTTTTTGTGTAGATGGTGAAAAATAATGATAAAGAAATCATGACGGTTACTATCGACTTTTCAATCAAAACGTTTACCAAAGAGTACGAGGGTGTCTATCAAGTCGTCGTGACCAACGGCACAGAGCGGGTCACTAAGAATATCATGGAGATAGGGTACGTATCGCCTTTCCTAGTGATATACAGAGACGAAACTTAGCATACACTTACGCTTGGATCTGTCAAAATCTGTCAAAATCTGTCAAATTTTGGAGTGGTTTTGACAGAACGAAGCGTTACTTAAGCCATGTACAGGCGCGTGTAATGTGTAATGTAACGCGAATCCTGCGTGTGGACGGCACTAGGAGCATTGTTGACATATA
Source organism: Agrochola lychnidis (assembly GCA_963680765.1). Lineage (NCBI taxonomy): Eukaryota > Metazoa > Arthropoda > Insecta > Lepidoptera > Noctuidae > Agrochola > Agrochola lychnidis. The sequence goes on along the minus strand of OY796874.1, from coordinate 2,440,993 downwards.
GGTAATGCTCGCGCTGATTCATTGGCTGTCGGGTTTTAGCGCGAACACAAAGGCTCTCGCAGACACATAAGGATTCGCGTTGAGTTTGTATGCCGTCCACACTATTTGCATTACATTACAATACACATTAGGCCGAATAATCGGTGGCAGCGGGCAGCGGAGCGGCGGCTTAGTAACTAGAGCTCTTTGTGAAGAAGCTCACCTGGTAATGTATTAAGAGCGTTCATTCTAAAAGTTGCCAACGTCGAAAATAGCTGTCAAATATTTAACTGTTTTGATTAATTTGGCAATATTACAGTATGTAAATATATCGCTTCTAACTTGTGACCTAAAATATTAATAACGAATTATAATTTTAAAACTGAGTTTGATGTTGTAACAGTTTTACGTGTAAAAAAGGCATTTGTAGAGTTTCCAAATACTTTTTTACATCTAAAAATAAATAGGTATTCGATGTTACGATATTAATTATTGCATTTCATAATCAATATTTTAGTTCACTAGTTAGCTACATTTCATATTTCTATACAGTATGTAATATTGCCAAATTAATCAAAACAGCGAAATATTTGACAGCTATTTGCAACGTTGCCCAATTTCAGAATGCTCGCTCTTATGTACCGCCTCACCTATTTCTGCCGGCACATGACACATTGCATATTGCATGTGCCTCTGTATCCGGTACGTTACCTACCTAAAGCACGGCTATTTCATTAAGACGCAGATATATGACAGTGACCTTGAATAGTTAGCTTGCGTGATCTGTACTGAGCTCACGCAACGCGTCGTACGTCCAGCCAGTAATAGGACTCGTCCATCAAGGAGCGCTGTCCCAAATTAGACGCATAATTAATTTATTACACGTAAAACAAAAGGTATTTTAATAAAACACGTATACTAAATGATCAGGAATTTAATTATCTTTAAAATGGTGAAGTTTTCAGAAAAATACGCTTGATGAATTTTGCGTCATTCTCAGTTTTTTATCCGCGTTAGACATAATTTTGAAAACTAATGTCACTATGTAATATAAACGTAATCAAAAATATGCCTATATTAAAATATTAGAAAAATACTCTAGTTTAACATATATTTTTTTCAAATCACTAACACTACTCGTTTAGACGTCATCTTCAGTATAAAATCATTAAAAGTCAGCTATCGTCCCCTTAAGAGGCCGGCGACACGGCTCGCAACTACAAATCGAGATGTTTGCAAAATTCAATTCCAAGCACGTTGCGCTAGTGTGAATGCCTGTCGGAGCGATATACACCTACAGTGAGCAATACTACCGCGCACAAATTGACAATTATTGCTTGACGCGATAGTACTACTAGCTTTCGAAAATTTATGATAAATTTGGATGTGTTCCGTAATACAAAAAATTATGAATGAAAACTTAATGTATTTCCATTGTTTTTTTTCGATAATTTGTAACTTGATAACATAAACTATGCTTCTGCGCAAACAATATTACAAATATTGTTGTTAATAATACAGAAAAAAAATGAAAACATGTCATTTACGCTGTAAAAATGTACGAAATGCAATTCGCTTACACTTCATTTAAAGGTAATGTTTTGGAAATAAAAAGACGTAGGAGCCTAGATAAATACTGTCTCAATCCAAATATCAACATAATATGGTGGAAATATGCTCAAATTGCAAATGATTTATGCACTACGCTTGTATGGACAATTCATGCGTCGCCACATTCTTAAGGTGCTGATAAACTTGAGCATTCACTTGTAATCATCACATCGAGCAATCGCCGTTTTTAAATTTGTCGAACTGAACAAGGAACAGAGCCAAACATCGCTACGATCATTCTAGCGAATGCTCTAGTCATACGATGAACGGTGCGCGTCACAAAAGGCCTGCGGAAAATTGTGGAAATACATTTATTACATTTAATGCAATGTGATGTAATAGCACAGATACTATTAGCATCGCGTTAAAGGGTCTTCTTTCGTGCCGTGCACTATACTTCCATAATTTTCCGCCGCAGTTCAGTGTTGGCGCAGACTCTAGCTGTCGTTTTGCCCTCGGTTCGATGACCGGGTCGGGCAGTAAATCACACAGTATTCTATACTTCTGCGGCTCTGCCTACTCCTTCGGAATACAGGCCTGTGTTACCTGTATGTGTCATAATGTTTTTATCTGTTTCAGAGCGCTGCCATAATAAAGAAGTGTTGATGCCATTATCTATAACTAATTTTAGACATTTAAAGAAAAATGAGATGAAGATTTTATTCAGTGTAAAATGTACGTTTTTTACGTAATATAACTTATATTAACATTTGTCTTTTTCTTATAACATATACAGAATCATCATCTTCCTGCCCTTGTCCCATGTTACTTGGGGTCGGCGCAACACGTTTTCTTTTTCCACTCTCCCCTGTCAAACGTCACACTATCATTCACTCCCTTCTCTTTCATATCATTCCTCACATAATCCATCCATCTTTTCTTTAGTCTTCCTCTCCCACTCCATCCATCAACATTTATATTCATTACTCTTTTAGTCACATGCGTTTCTTCTCTCCTCATCACATGCCCATACCAGGCCAAACGATTTCCTTTCAACTTTTCTGTCACTGGCGCCACTTTTAAAATTCCTCTTATATACTCATTTCTTACTTTATCCATTTTTGTCACTCCACACATCCATCTCAACATTCTCATCTCCGCTACATGCAATCTTTTTTCATCCGTCTTTTTCACGGCCCAGCATTCCGAGCCATACAATACAACAGGCCTTATCACGGACTTGTAGATTTTGCCCTATAACGTATACAAAATACTGATTAAAATAGAATATTACATTTAATATTAAGTTTAATATTTTCTTAAAAGCTTGAGGCTTATATATCTCTTAAGTGAAAGAAGGACGTTCACACCTCAAGCTTTTAAGAAAATATTAAAGTTCTATTTTTGCGTGGGTTTTATTTTGTAATTTTTATTTTAATAAAAGCTTGTTTTTGAAAAGATTTTCGCTTGTATTTTATTTTATACTTTTTAACTTTAGAATTTGATAAAATATCTGTTCTATCACCTTCACTTTTTGTAAGGTACTTGTCAAAAGAAATACAATGAGTCCAACACAACAGGGCTACCTTGGTAAAATTGAGGTGTTCCTGTAGCCATATTCCAGCACTACAATAGGGGGCCTACCACAAGCTCATAAAGCAGTATTATTTTAATATTACTTCAGCGTGGGAAAGAGATGAAGCTCTACAGGACGTATAGCTCCATCTCTTTCTCCCACTGAAGCTGGTGGTAGGCCCCTAGACCCTAGACTACCCTTAGGCTATAGTTTTTGTCAAGGTAAAACTACAAACCCAAAAACATCAGGGCTATCTTATTTAGTTGAGGAATTCCTGTGGCCACCTTCTGGCTTCACCATCATTGTAGACTTCAACCAGGGCTATAGTACTTGTTAAGACAAATCAATATAGCCGAAAGACAACGGGGCTATCTTGTTTCTGTGAGAGTTCCTGTGGTGTGCTCCCGGCTATAACATCAAGTCTTGGACTAAACCTATTGATAACGTTTCTACTTGATAAGACATATCCAAATAGCCAGAAGACAACGGGGCCAACTTGTATAGTTAAGAAATCCCTATAGTCACCAACTAAACTAAACACAAACTAAACTAAATTTAAGTTCAGTGCATCTTTTTCTTTTTATTTCATTAAGAAAAGGACAGAAGATAAATTTTTGTTTAGTCCTGTCAAATTAATCATCGCCAGTCACTCTCCATACAAGTTTAGACGTGATTAAAAACTTGCCGACTAAAATTACGTCAATTTACGTAAAGCGCTGATTAATTTGACAGGACTAAATTAAAATTTATCTTCTGTCCTTTTCTTAATGAAATAGAAAGAAAAAGATGCACTGAACTTAAATTTAGTTTAGTTTGTGAACAAGGGAATCGGCACCTACATCTGGGGCTAACGTACCAACTTGTCAAAACAAATCTAAATGACCGAAACTCAACGAGAACGTATCTTGCAACTTTTACGTAATGCCAATCTGACCCTTAATCTGAAAAAGTGATTTTCTTTCTCATACTCAGAAAGTAGTGTTTGTTTGATCCAAGTATTGGGTGGAAGACGCTCATCCCCACCCTTGGGTGGGAAAGACTCATAGTAATTACTTCCCTCTCTAGGGCGGGAATGAATTTTAAAAATAAAACTAAATTTATTTATGTGGTCGGCTACGAGAAATTTTACTAAGGGGCTTTTACACTGTCGAGTCTGTGGTCATGGATCTGTGATCGAAGATATAATGGAATAGTAAAATAGACATTTGTAATGGGTATATCCCCCTTGAGGAATATTATACTATCATATTATGTCATATAACCTATCTACGAAGCTCACAAATTACCTATGTTATGTTTATTTTACAATTTAGTTATGTCTTTGATCATGGATCTGTGATCGTAGATATGATGGTGTAATACCCCCCTTATAGAAAAATACTGATTTAAAAAAAATGCTGCAGTCTTGTCAGTGCATAAACAGCCAGTGTGAATTAAAAAAATACCTAAGCGGGATAATCCCATGGACATAATAATAATCCGCGGCGGTGACGCGGTGTGTTCCATATTTAAAAATAAAAAAAGACTAATAGGTACTAGAAATACTCATGTTATTATTTTCAGTTAATATTTTAGAAAAATACAACTTTTTACTTTCTTTAAATTCGAAATGAAAAGTAGAGTGTTTAACACGGGTGAAAGTCATCAATTCCTTTCGACCCTTGTATAACAATCTACTATTCTTTTTCCAATCGGAAATTGACTATCTTGGGTATGAGATTTCCGAAGCTGGTCTTAAACCTGGCAGTAACAAAACAAGGGCGGTGTCTGAGTTCTCAAAACCTACAAATGTACATCAAGTTCGTCAATTTATTGGCTTGGCCAGTTACTTTCGGCGTTTTGTATTTTTCGCTTCCATTGCGAGACCATTTACACAACTGACCAAAACCGATGTTCCCTGGCATTGGGGTCACGAACAAGATAGTGAATTTGAAGAGATAAAATCTAAACTGGTAGTTAGACTTGTACAGACGCCAGCACATCAAGCTACTACAATCTGTCAAATTTATTTAATAGATTTTCAACTTTATCGCTGAAGTCTAAGGTTCAAAGTTGATTGGGAAAATTTGACAGTTTCGGGTAGCTTGATGTGCTGGCGTCTGTACAACCCACAGAGGTCCATTGTGTTGCCAATAAAGTAGGAATTGGGGGTATCTTAGAGGCTAAGCATTGCCATACAACGTGGCAATGCGGCCAGTCTCTTGGGTACATTACCAGTCGACAGCGATGCGGATGAATTTTTCGACGCTATATTTTAGTTTGTAAATAGTTTTAGATAAGTTAGTATATAATTTTGTTATTTTTATCAAAATAAGTTATTTAGATACTTGTACATAATATATATAATAAATAAAGTCCAAATAAAAATGACAGATAAAGAAATTGAATTAAATGGATTATGAGGTTAGGATTTTGAATTTCATTGAAAACATGACTAGATATAAGAGAAATGCTTACTTCCGAAGGATCCGTCTTTATTTAAGTTTGACGTATTTGAACGCTTTTTCCATGTTTTAACAGCACAACTAGGCATTTTCACGGAGCACTGATAAGAACCCCGCGACTCGATAACGATTAATATTGTGCGTTCGAATCGATTTGAAAGCAGTTTTTATGACCGTGTTAGAGCATTTGCTCTTGTACTTTTACAGAGGGGGAAGTGTTCGTAAGGCTTCTCCAGTGATATATACCGTAAGTTTTTAGCCAAGCTTGTAAGCTGACGTAGGTACGCATGGACGTAATAAAATCGCGGCAGGATTTTATCGCGCGTTTCAGCGCGTTGAAAAAACACACTGTTAGATTTTCAACTCTCGGCGCTAAGCAGAGCGTTGAAAATCAAGTGCGCGAAAAAATTTCGCCGTGATTTTATTACGTCCGTGCGAACATCGTCTTACTCTGACTGTCAAGTGGTCTGTGGCCGAAAATGAGCGAGAGTATTTCTACTATTTGAATGCACCCAATATTTGAGAATCTGTCAACTGTCAATGTCATTACTGTCAGTTTACATGTCTGTCACGCAAGACTTGCTAGTGACCAATGACGTTTGGTATTTGGGCCGCATTCCGAGTTACGCTAAAAGTGATAATATTGCGAATCCGACCAAATTTAATAGTCACAAAATATAAGGGCTATTGAGCAATAATTATGACTATATAATTTGGTCGGATTCGCGATATTATCACTTTTAGCGTAACTCGGAATGCAGGGTTGGTTTGCCCTTGTAGCTGAGTGTTGTATTTGTTTTTACTTTGAGGTGTTAAATTTCACCAAACTGTGAATTGCATTAGAAAAAAATGACTCCAGAACAGCGTATAAAGACGTGTTGTATTATTAAATGTATAAACACCTCGTCAAACAGCAAAGTGAACTTTTTCTGCTTTCCCAGGGTGCGACACAAAAGAAATAAATGGGTGCAGGCTATCAGGAACGAAAAGTAAGTAGAGATTGGTTAAAGATGGTAGGTATTCCATAAACTGTGTTATCGTTCGTGAACATCCTTGGCCGGAAATAAGCCACACACAGCATACCTAGCCGTTTCAATGTTACTGTTGTTTTTAGTTGACTTGCATGATGCACTACTCGTAGTTGCCAACAGCACTTCCTGAGAGGGTCGTGGCCAACCAATAATCATCCTCTTGACATAATCTGTTACTTGTCAAAGTTTTTTTTTAAATTTATTATTTGTCCAATGACTAATTTTCACAGCAATAGACTGCACAGCTGAGCTCCTAAACAAACTATGGGTTATTCCTATTTATCCACCCCAAAAATCCATCCTAAGGTGGATACTCGAAAACGTATGTCCGAGAATCCACCCCAGATGGGGTGGATAGCTGTAATTCGTATATTATTTTTCTTCCGATTTTGCCCCTTGACTGTGAACAGTCATTTAGTAAAACTGGTCATAGATACTTAGTAAATATTAGCATAATTATAAAAATACAAACATACCTCTACTTTGAAACTGAAATCGTTTGTAAATACCTATCATTCAATGTAATAATGTCTGTATGACACGGCCAATATAACTTGCCAGTTCCGAACTATGCGTAGAAGACGGTGCAATATTTTTTTTAGGAACCAAATCGTGACATGAAGTGATGTGAGTGAGAGAACATGCCCGAAAGTTAATATTGCCTATGTTCAGAACCGCCAAGTTATATCAGCCGTATTGTACTTGGGGTAGAGGAAGAACAATTTAAAGTGAAGAATATAGAACACATGTTTCTGAGTATCCACCCTAGGGTAGCAACTGGCTGTTTTAGGGTGGACAAACGGAATACCTGCAAATGATTCGAACATTTTCCTGGACTTAGAAAATATTCTCAATCTCATGTAAGTATGGTATAGTAAAGTTTGCTTCGACAATGCATTACCGCCACCGACAATAACCAGATTGAAACTATTAATTGTCATACGGTCTTATTCTACGGCAAATTATAGACTATTAGCTTGTGCCCGCAGCTTCGCCTGCAACCGTTAATCCAGATAAACAATGTATTAATTCTGTGATACATTGTTTTCATTTACTCTATTGGTTTACGTGGTTTACACAAATAAATGCTTTGAGTTTGACCATACAATGAAATATTTTGATTTGAATAGCATACTTTATCTAGTACTAGCTTTTGCCTGCGGTTTTACCCCCATGGAGTTCGGAAATTATCCCACGGGAACATATTACCAGGATATCCTAAGTCCTCACCCAGGTCATGGGCAAAATATGTGTCAATTTTGTATTACTGTTTTTAAAATATGATTGACGTGTAAAGTGTTTGTACAAACCTATTTACAGAAATAAAATCATTTATCATTTATTACCAGTGGGCGTTGGTGGGTGCCGAGTGACCACAGCCTCATCTGCAGCGACCACTTCGTGAATGGGAAGTTGAGCAACAATGCTCGGCATACCAACTATGTGCCTTCCATCTTTACCAACACGAGAAAAGCGGAGAGTATTAAGTAAGTAACATTGTGTACACTGTCAGCTGCATCCGGTTAGACTGAAAGCCAACCCTAAACAATGTTGATAAACCTAATAAAATTAATAATTAAAATATAATTTATTTAGGGTTCCTTTGTTCCACTTTTTTTTTTATATTGGTATTTCTTACATGTGAGCCTATATCATGTCTGTTGTTCAACCAGTTTGTTATCTAAAAATGGTTAATTGTTTCCTTAATTTTTGTATTTATAAAAAAATAAGTTTTGCCCCACCGGGTCCGTAGCCATAGTAAGATTTTATTTACTCTATGGAATGCAAATAAAGATATGAATATGTTATGCAGAAATGTAGCAATTTTATAGTACATTATGTTGATGTAAGTACAGTCCGACATGCATCTAAATGAATATGCTGTGATCTCCTATAGGTGAAAGAGTACATCTTACTTAGGCCTGAAACTGCGTTAAGTGGGCGCCCGCTACGGCACTCGTCGCGTGTCTACGCGCGTGGACACGCGGATGGGCTCCGTGGGAACGCGACGGCCCCCGTTGGGTACCCGTCGCGGAGAATGGATTATTTTATTTACGCAGTGTCGCTAGTTCCATTTTAACGGTGTGAATGCACAGTCGTGTCGATGCAGAACTTAACATATTAAGTAGTACCTAGGTGACCGAGCTCTGCTCTGGTGAAAATAGAGAATGAGAATGCTCATTTAATATTATAGGATTACATTGCAAAACCGCTGGCGCCACCGCGCGTACTCCCACGCGGGCATCCGTCGCACGGAGGCGGGACACGTGGCGCGAGCGCGGGACCCGCTTCCCCACGACGGACGCCCGCGCGTGTCCCCTTAACGGAGCACTTTTGTATGGAACCGCGCGGACGTCCGCTTAACGCAGTTTCAGGCCTTTATTTATATGTCGTGTCTTATTGTGTACTAGCTAATACCCGCGACTTCGTCTGAGATCCAAGATGAAAAGTAGCCTATGTCCAGGTCATAGTCTACCCATGTGCCAAATTTCATCCAATTCCGTTGAGCCGTTTTAACGTGAAAGCGTAACAAACATATAAACAAACTCACTTTCGCTTTTTAGGGTTCCGTTAAAAAACGGAACCCTTATAGATTCGTCATGTCTGTCTGTCTGTCTGTCTGTCTGTCTGTCCGTCCGTATGTCACAGCCACTTTTTTCCGAAACTATAAGAGCTACGCTGTTGAAACTTGGTAAGTAGATGTATTCTGTGAACCGCATTAAGATTTTCACACAAAAATAGAAAATAAACAAATAATTTTGGAGTTCCCCATACTTAGAACTGAAACTCAAAAATTTTTTTTTCATCAATCCCATACGTGTGGGGTATCTATGGATAGGTCTTCAAAAATGATATTGAGGTTTCTAATATCATTTTTTTCTAAACAGAATAGTTTGTGCGAGAGACACTTCCAAAGTGGTAAAATGTGTGTTCCCCCCCTGTAACTTCTAAAATAAGAGAACGATAAAACTAAAAAAAATATATGATGTACGTTACTATGTAAACTTCCACCGAAAATTGGTTTGAACGAGATCTAGCAAGTAGTTTTTTTTTTAATACGTCATAAATCGTAAACAGCAATTTACCTTTCATTCAATGTTACTTGCTGCTACGGAACCCTTCATGGGCGAGTACGACTCGCACTTGGCCGCTTTTTTATAATATTACTAGCGGACGTCTCGCGATTTCACCCGCGTAGTTCCCGTTCCCGTGGGAGTACGGGGATAAAATATAGCCTATGTTACTCGCTGATAATGTAGCTATCCATTGCTGAAAGAATTTTTCAAATCGGTTCAGTAGTTTTTAAGTTTATTCGTTACATACAAAAATACTAATCTTTCCTCTTTATAATATTAGTATAGATAAAGTTAGGATGTCTATTGTTGGAGATCCTAAATAAATTACTATGATGTACTTGTTGCGAACTCGAACACGGCGTATTGCCACACCGAGCGCTGAGTGCAGACTCTGTTCGCAACAAGTCCATCGTCATCCTGAGGATGCCTCGTTGAGAGGTGAAACACGTGTCGATTTATTTCAGGAGTTTTTTTTACGGCTCTTTAGAAATAGCTAAGCGGAACAGGTTACTAAATATATCCATATCTATTGTATTTTATAATGGATTTCCGCAAGGTCATGCCTGAATCAATTAACTTAACTATCTAAAACTTATCTAATCCAATTAAATTCTTTATTTCGCGTCTTAGATCCATGTAGTACTGTAAATTTCTATTCAGTTTTAAGTACATAATTATCAAGTTTTGGAAACACAAACTTATTTGTATGACATTGGTCATACAACTGCCTCGTTGGTCTAGTGGTCGCAAGCGCTACTGCTGAGCATGAGGTCCTGGGTTCGATTCCCGGGTCGGGCAAAGTGTTATTGGGTTTTTATACCTGAAATTTTTCATTAACAGCTCGGAGTCTGGATTTGTGCCCGGTTGATGGCAATAGGCTCGCCCCCTATTACATGGGACTTAAACATAACTGGCGAAATGTAGGTGTACCTGCTACAGGGACACCTCTGCCCAACCCTTCGGGGAAACAAGGCGTGATGTTGTGTTAAGGCTCCTACAAACAGGCGCGACACAAAGGCGCGTGCCGCGCCTATTTGTAAGAGCCTTTATGTTTATGGTAATTTAAAAAAAAGTTCAAATTTCATTTCAACCAAAATTGATTTTATATCTTTTTATTGCAAATTAGCTGCGCCCCGCGGTTTTACCCGCATAAGTCTCGATCCCGTGGGAATATCGAGATAAAAGGTATCCTATGTCCTTCTCCGAGTCGTAGTCTAACCCTGCGCCAAATTTCATCCAATTCCGTCCAGCCGTTTTAGCGTAAAAGCGGAACAAACAAACATATATACTCCCTTCCGCATTTATAATATTACTAGCTGCGCCCCGCGGTTTCACCCGCATAAGTCTCGATACCGTGGGAAAAAAAAAACCTATGTTCTTTTCCAGGGCATCATCTATAAATGTGCCAAATTTCATCCAAATCCGTTCAGCCGTTTTAGCGTGAAGGCGTAACAAATAAACTTACTTTCGCGTTTATAATATTAAGGATTAGTAATAGGATAGTTAGGATTAGGATCATCATTCATCATGATTTGCCGAGCCGAGAACTATGTTGGGGTCGGCTTCCAGTCTAACCGGATGCAGCTGAATACCTGTATTTTACATGGAGCGACTGCCTATCTGACCTCCACAACCTAGTGACTAGGTAACACGATACTCCTTGGTAGACTGGTTGTCAGACTTTTTGGGCTTCTAACTACCCGTAACGACTGTCAAAGATCTACAAATGACAGCCGGGACCAACGGCTTAACGTGCTTTCCGAGGCACGGAGGGGACTTGGTATGTAAAGATGGTCACCCATCCACGGACCAACCTCGGCAAGCGTAGCTTAACCTGATCGATCGACCCGTGCAGCTGTTATTACTTAGCCACAAGCTAGGATTAGGATGGTCACTCAAAAATCAACTTTCACTACATAACGCTAAAGTTAATAATTGAGAGCGTGTTGTTTTCGTAGGTCCCGCGCCGTATCGATGAAGAGGTTCGCGCTCGAGTACATCAAGCATGACGCGTTGTTGGAGAAGCCCACCCGATCAAACGTCACCAATGTAAGTTTTTTTTTTAATCTTTATTTTTTTATAGAAAGAAGGTTTGATCAAACATGATCATGCCACCCTCATAGGCCTCACAAAGATTGACTTATCTACGCTTAATGGCTAATTTAACTAAATTATACATTGACTTAGCCTCTTCTGACAGAGGACGGGCCAGAATCAAGTTACACATGCCCATTTCCCGCAGATCCACATCATATTTGAGCCTTAAGCTGACCCTCTCAACCTCGTTCCGGGCACATTCGGCCAACACATGGTAAACATTCTCAACCACGCCACACTCGGCACAATTTGGTGAGTTAGATTTACCCATCAGGAACGCAAAATTGTTTAGCGGTATGTGCCCGGACCGAAGTCTTAGGGCTGTCACAACATCTGTCCTAGACAAACCAGACTCTGCGAACCACGGTGAAGGCGTAAGGCAAGGCTGTATGGTCTTATACCAGATGCTTTTAGATAACGACCTCTCGTCAAAATGCTCCCTCCAAATCTCTGTGCACTTTTCCCACCAATGTAAGTGTTCACTGTTTCTTACATAGAACCGAATAGATAAAAATAATCTTTATTAAATACACCATATAAATTACAGATTTTAAATGTGGAAGTATTACGTAATCACTATAGGGGGCGGGGGGGTCTATGCTTTGCTTACTTTTGATCACATGGAGGGTGGGGGGGTCTAGATGGTGATTACGTCAGCATTAATTATTGAATAGTCAAACGAACTTACCTGTAAGTGAAGTTCGACGGTAATTATACTCGTTGCTGTCTCGTTCGAAGATGATGAAAGAATATAATGGTAGTAGGCGTTTAGTCCAGCCACTCGTCACATAATTTTGAAGAAATAACAAAAAATGAACGCATCCTTAACGTGTGCTGTCATTGTGTCTGCAATCTATCTTCATTAAGTTCACAGCGATTTATTGGCTTTACAACACTGGGTCCATGCTCATATACCTAGGTATATAGCATGGAATGTTTGGGTCGGGTGGGACTCATCATCTTCGAACGAGACAGCAACGAGTATAATTACCGTCGAACTTCACTTACAGGTAAGTTCGTTTGACTATTCAATTATACTCGTTGCTGTCTCGTTCTCAATGATGAAAGAATATAATGGTAGATGTTCAAAGACTAGTTGTAAAAACAATAAATCTTGATAAAATAAAAAATAACAAGGCTTTGTTATTTTTAACATAATAGGTATTAGATTAGCATTCAAGGTATCTACTTGTACCGGTAGTAATCCTTTATCATTAATATAAGGATAAAAAATATATACTTAATTCAAGTTGCATTAAATCATTTTAATTAGCAATAAAAAATTGCTTCAGAAATAGTTTATATATTGTTGATTATGATCAACAACTATAGGAGCTTTATAATTTTATTAGACAACAATTATTAGTTGATAATTATCACTATTAAATCTCTTTAGGTGTTTTATCAAATCAAACTCAAGTTATTAGCTCAGTCCGACCGGCGACCCCTCTTTTTATAAGAGAATGTACTAATTCAATAATATTCCACACTCCCACAGCTAATTAAACTTTAGCTCTAGCAATAAGTAAGTTAGCACAGTCTCGCATACATTTAGGACTTCTAAAGAATTCACTACAGCCTGCTATAACTGTGTGCGTGCTCTTATCCTATTACCTTTAGCAAAATAATTAAGTAGTAAAAATATAAGGTTGTTATTTTCCTTAAAGTTTTCTTTAAGTACTTAACCAGATTAACCTTAGTGTTATCTATGTGTGTATTTGTTTAAACTTGTATGTGGATTTGATATCTGGCAATAATTATTTTTAATAGTATTTAATTTAAATAAGAGATCGTTAGCACCCTTTTTGCCTGTAGCTAACATTTATAATTCACAGTTTTCGGGTAGCAAACAAAAAAAATTTAGGTGAAAATTAATATTTTCAAATTTATATAATGTAAACAAATATAATTATCCAAGAAGATTTTGAAGATCTATAATTATAGAATACCTCTGAATAGTCTTTTGACTTCATCAGCTGTAGTTAAGTACCTAAATATATAATTGTAGCCTGATTCGATTTACTTAATTTAATTTAAACTTCTATAGAAAATTCCCTCTTGAAATCTCTGGATGAAAAGTATTGTCTAATCTTGGTAATAGTGAGTTTTGTTATAGGTACTTATATTTTGAAACTTACAGCATTTAGTTTCAAATTCAGGTGAGTCCTAAATCAATGTACTTAGGTACTTTTAGATGTTAATTTTATCATAATTTCTACTGCTACATTATTGATTCCTTCTAACAATTTCAATTTCTGGTAAAAAAAATAAGTACCTAAATATACTTAACAAACTGTTGCTCTGTCTATAATGTTAGTTTTACCAATTAAAGAAGTATTTAATCTTTTGATAATGTGTATCATTCAGTTCTTATTATTCTGCATGGCTTAGTTTTTAGACTCACAAAAAATCATCACCATACCTTATTATTTTTAGTATTTATGTAGGTACTTATACATATATCATCATGATCTTGCCCTTATCCCAATTTATTTGGGGTTGGTGCTATTTGCTTTCATACTTCTCTATTAGTCATGTTTATTACATATATTATGTAGGTAGGATAGGTACGAGACTATAACAAATTTCATGACTCACACCATTGCTGTATGATACTGCAGTAATGGATCTTATTGAAAATTCTTAATAAAATTTCACAATCATAAAAATCTGTCAGAACACTTTTATCATAAAAAAGCAATTAATTAAGTATAGGGAATTCATGTAAAGCTGAGCTTCATTCTCAGTCCATTTCAGATACCTACGCAGTCTGAGAGCTACATGATATTCCCCACCCTGTGAGGATCTGTAGATATTTCTAACTTGAAAAAATAATAATAATTGATTTAATTTCCCCGATGTGTTTATTATAGAAAAACCCCATTGGAGATCATGTGTGTGCAGGATCCAAAATACCTGGTTGTCATGATTGTCATCATTCATTTATTTAGTTGTACTAATTAATAAAAGATATTAAAATTCCAATAACCTGAACATGAAATCTAAACTTAATTTGATTTTAACCAATTGTTTATATCAATCATGCAAAAAATATGCTTATTAACTTCAAGCTGTTATTCGTTTGTCTCATTACAATGTCAGAGTTATGTTGTGTTATTAGAAACAATGAGACCTAGAAATGCTGTTTTGGTATAAAATCTAACTTTTCCAGTATATCTAGAGTTGACTGTACTTTCCAAACACTGTAGGTATGTGAATGTTTCTATTCAAAGGAGACCATCTTAAATATTATACATATATCTGATAATAAGGCCTCTTTCTTAAGGTGAGGTATAAATAAGTACTTAAGTAACTTATTTCATCATTATGTAAATGTTACCGGAGCCAAACAAAAGGCAAACATTAATTTAGCTAGTATTTTCTCTGGGAAAATAAAAAATACATCGAGTATTTCCCAATATGTATGTAAAGGTTGGATAAGTAACCGCATCTTTTACGTCTGAGGTTACAAGAAGTAAATTTCTGTAGTTTTCTACTGTTTGGTAGTTTTTCCAACTTTAAATGTATTATTTTAACAATAATAACATCTTCCAATTCAAAGTAAGGAGCTAATGTCCCATTGGGCTTTTATAAAAGAAATAATTAAAAAGCAAAGCTTGTTATGTATAGTTAGAAAAAATTACTAATTAGTACCTATTCAAGAAAAGGTTGTTCAGATGTTACCTATAAGGGCTCTAAGGAATTTGTCATTCAGCTGATTTAATATTATTCTGGTGTGACTTATTATGTGAAGCGGTTTGATACGCTACTTAGTGATCAAGAATACAATATCTGTGATGATAAGTTCCAAATCACAAGACTATGAGAATTAAATGTGCTCCCACCTGTGGGTTCACTTGTGATGTTCATGGTTCCTCTTGTCTTCCAATTCCCATCTACAGCTGGTGCTCCAGAAGATGCCTCCTCTCTCTTTTTCGCTTCTGCGCGAGGAGATCCCCGCCAGTTTAAAGCTTTATTTGAAAAATGACCTTGTAGTGCTTATTTTAGCAGAGATTTTCACTGAAGGGGTAAGTTTCTGCCTCAGACTGCACCAGAAAAAACTCTTTTTCCTTTATAAATGACGGATAGTAGGAGATAAATATCTTGTTGTGCCAGGAGTAACAAACACTATAACTGTGAATAATTGTTCAGTTTTTTTTTTTTTTTTTTTATATTAGGAAAAACATCTTCTGGCTATAAATGTCTTTCAGACACCGCTGGAGACCCGAGCCTGGGCATGATAATGTTGTAGCAATTTTGCTGCTTTTTTATTTGTCTAGTCTCATTTTTTAGACATTTCCTGAACTGTCATGCTAAGTTTTGTTTGATTCATATTATAATATTTGGTAGATGAAGAGTTTTCTTCTCTTTTGCTAAGCTTTTTTGAAGTTTAATATCCCACCTTTAGACTATCTGTTAAGCAGATCTTCTCAGACTATCTGTGGTTTCAATCAGGTTGAAAATTTTCTACCACTCCGGAGAGACATTCTTGTGACAAACTTGTAGGTAGATGAGTCGCTTACTGGGGGATATTAAAATATCTGGATCTGGAAAAAATATACTTCATGCATGCTGTAAAGGGCAACACATTGCACCAAATAACCCTGCAAGTCCCCACAGAACTTCCCTTTAAGGTTATAATGAAAAAGTCAACCACAGGTTGCTTAGCTCACAAGCACAAAATAGCCATTGTAAACCTCGTGCATCCCCGCAGAATGCCCCTAGGTCTGGCAAATTGCTCATATTATAGCCATTTCAGACCACGTGCGTCCCCTCCGAACGCCCCACAGGTCAGGCAGAGCTTCAGTTTAAGTTATAAAAAATCAACCACGTGTGTCCCTTAAAGAACACCCCACAGGTTGTTTAGGTAACTCACAACATAGCCATATTAATCAGGCATAGCCATTTCAGACTACGTGCGTCCCCTCCGAACGCCCCACAAGTCAGGCAGAGCTTCAGTTTAAGTTATAAAAAATCAACCACGTGTGTCCCTTAAAGAACACCCCACAGGTTGTTTAGGTAACTCACAACATAGCCATATTAATCAGGCAAGTCGTATTGAAGCCATTTGAGGCTCAGAATGTTCACTCTTAATTGCAGCATTTGTAACCATGTGCAAAGTCCCCAGAGTCCCATGACATAAAACACAGTATAACACTCGATGTTTTTTATCGATCAGGTAGCGATATCTTACACTCTTGAAGGTCCTTAGGCCTTTGATGTATTTATAAACACTAATGCCATAAACACTTAAGCAGGGACTATAAGAAAATATCACACTCGCACGCACACCATGCGGTAAATTTTTTACTTCGCCATTGAGAATTGAAAACTAAGTTTTTCGAGTTTTTTAAGCTTTCTCAATAAGGGTGATCCTTTTGTTTTCCTTTCTGTCTTCTTCTTTTCCATTTTAATGTGAATTTAAACACTTTTTACATAAAATTATAAAAACATGCGGAAATATGTGACGCCGTTACTTGACATAAAAACCGAATGAAGATAGATTGCAGACACAATGACAGCACACGTTAAGGATGCGTTCATTTTTTGTTATTTCTTCAAAATTATGTGACGAGTGGCTGGACTAAACGCCTACTACCATTATATTCTTTCATCATTGAGAACGAGACAGCAACGAGTATAATTCACTTTTTTACACATATGGCAACCCACACATTGTCTATGCTTGAAAACGAAACTCATATTCGGGGATTCCCACAAATAATGAATACGTTTAGATACTCGCTTAGAACCGAGTAGGGGAATTACCGCGTGCTATTTAACTGCTGCTCATGAATCAATAAAAAAAAACAGAATACTAACATTAAAAGAAAAATACATATACCAATGTTTTCGTAAGCATGGGTGGGGGGGTAAGAAATTGTAATAAATCTGCTTACGTAATACATGAACGACCCAAAACGAAAAAAAAAGTTGAATTTGTGTCAAATCATGTTCATAATTGGACCCTGTTAAGCAGAATAGATCCAACCAAAAATTTTTATGAAATTGAGTTACGTACATGACGAGAATCTACACATCGAGTTTTATATTTGCACAAAAGATCCTGGCGGTCTGATGACATTGCCCTAACAAAAACTACCAGATGATTATAACTTGGCCTAATTTTTTGTTTACACTTCTAAACTTCAAATCGCATTTACTCAAAACCAATAAAATGTTGGTTGGATCTATTCTGCTTAACAGGGTCCAATTGCGTAAGTATATACAATTCTCTACAATTTTATTTGTCTTTGTAAAAGTATTTTGTTTTTATAAAAAAAATGCAGAAAATAATAATTGATTGTACAAAAAGTCAATTAGTAAACAGTTGAAATCTTAAAAAAAAAGTTGAATTTGTGTCAAATCATGTTCAAAATCGCGTATCTACAATTCTCTACAATTTTATTTGTCTTGTAAAAGTATTTTGTTTTTATAAAAAAAAATCAGAAAATAATAATTGATTGTACAAAAAGACAATTAGTAAACAGTTGAAATCTGATAATTATTGTTTTGTATATCTGAGATAAAGTTATACTATATTTCATAGCTGGATGACAAAAATCATCTAAAAATCACGCGACGACACAGTAGATAGCTTTTGTACTAAGTCAAATTCGGAAACTCGAAGATAGCCGAAGCGCATAACTTTAATGTTAGTACTGCGCCTTGTGTCTAGAACCAGCGCAAATTAATGGGCATAGCATACATATCAACTCGGAAAGGGATCGTTACCGTATCGCCTTTCGCCTCGCCGTCAACCAGGCGTCAACTTAACGTAACCAAAGCGAATCAGCAGCTGCGATACGTCGACTCGGCTACGGCTAGGCGACGCCGCAGCACGCTTACGGCGAGCCGTAAGCGCGCTGCGGCAGTAGTGTGCTGCAGGCAGGCCGCGGGAGGGGTGAGGGGCAAGGGTGGACGAAGAGACGTAAGCTCGGGTACGGAGAGACGTAAGCGCGGGGACAACGAACCGTAAGTAAGGACACGAAAAAAGTATCGATACTTTGTGGTATCGAGTACATTTCCATTCGATACCGATACTTTTGTACTCGATACTTTTACTCAATGAGTACTTTTTGGCAGGTATCGGTATCGAATAAGAAATTAAGTTTTAAATAAATCTTAGAAATTACCCATTTAAAACTTGCGACCTTACGGCTTATGTTTATGGTTATGGCAACGTCATCTAGTTCACTCGTTCTGAACCTTCTAAAACATTACATCGATCTTTGCTCGAAATTGTTCCTTCTGTTCACAGTTAAATTCCTAACCTTTCCTTCATTCATTTACTACACTAATCAATCACTCATTCACTCACTCGTTCACCGTTGTCATTTGTTTTTTCATGTCCTGCACTACTGAAGTTAAACTGACGTTATTTACTGACTGATATTGACCTATGCTCATGTGCATTAGGCCCTAAGAAAAGTACTCGATACCTTGAAGTATCGATACTTTTACGAGTACGATTTTTTTTTTTTCGATACTAATCATGAGTACCTACAGTATCGATATAATCTATTCGATACCGTGTCCTTAGCTGTAAGCGCGGAAACTTCAAGTTGACCAGCACCGCACCGCGGTTCGTGAGCTTGTTCCGAGGCGAGGCGATTACCTCACGATTCCGATAAGTGTGAGATGCAGTAGGGCGTTTCATACAAAGAATCGATCCCTTTCCGAGTTGATATGTGTGCCTTAATGCGCGTACGTGAAGCCGAAGCATAACTTTACGTTATGATCAGGATCAGCGCAAGTGTGCATACGTGAAGCTGGCGGACGCGCTCGGCATCCCGGTGTGCATGGTGCGCGGCTGGGAGCGACGCTTTAGAGTCTACTTCGAGGAAAAGGTGACTTTAATACCTTGCCATAGAGACTATTAACCGTTTTTCATTGGTGTATGAAACGCAGTATTGTCCTGTTCAGATGGCGGAACCGCCCGATAAGAGGAAGCAGCCTGTGGACGGCCAGCCGCACTGGTTGACCACGGTGGCGGAGCGACTCTGCGCTAATCCCATGCATGTACGTAAACAACACATCAAATCAACAAAAGGCAATTTTGAACGCCAAATTTTACAAGAAAATATAATTGATACTAGTCGCCCCTTCCAAAAGGTAGTTTCGTATGGAGAAGCATGGGCAAGAGACTCCATCGTTACTCTTTTAAATGTTTTACAATATTTTGTATGCATTAACTGACAGGGTAGGGACATCGAAGCACAACTTGTTACCATGGATTCATTACATGATTCTGTATCCCCCTGCGTAGAGATCATGTAAGATAATAAAAAAAAAAACTGCCATTTCCTACAAAAAAAAATATATATGAAAAAGCAAATATTTTTATCAATAACCGACAAAAAATTACTTGCCTGCCATCCTGTATAATTATAATATGTGAAAACTATACAACTAATAAAATTACTATATCACAATAGGTAAAATTAATTAAAACCAGCATGACTCCCAAATCATCTACCACACGAACCTCCATACAACTTCACTACACACACACACACTCCTACACCCACCACACATCGTTACCAAACACCTAACACACCGCCACTCCTTCCACATACACCCCAAACTAGCACACATACACACACACCCACATACATACATACACCCCACCCTGTAGCACTTAACACACACACCTACTCACAGACCCTGTCACAAAGGCGCCGGTAGAGTGCACTAGTAACGTTTGTCCCACAGCCTCGAAATAGATAAGTACCTACAGAGCTCCGTACAACGAGCACCCAAGACCCACCCTAATTGTTTAATACGATCAATCACAATCTGTTTCATTTTGACAGTTCAACAGCATTCATTGCGTTATTTACGTTGTTGAGGGGCTTGTGGCTAAGTAATAACAGCTGCACGGGTCGATCGATCAGGTTAAGCTACGCTTGCCGCGGTTGGTCCGTGGATGGGTGACCATCTTTACATACCAAGTCCCCTCCGTGTCTCGGAAAGCACGTTAAGCCGTTGGTCCCGGCTGTCATTTGTAGATCTTTGACAGTCGTTACGGGTAGTTAGAAGCCCAAAAAGTCTGACAACCAGTCTTACCAAGGGGTATCGTGTTACCTAGTCACTAGGTTGTGGAGGTCAGGGATAGGCAGTCGCTCCATGTAAAATACTGGTATTCAGCTGCATCCGGTTAGACTGGAAGCCGACCCCAACATAGTTGGGAAAAGGCTAGGCAGATGATGATGACGTTGTTGAGCAGACAAATTTTTCGAACATAGGAAGCAATGTATTACCAATATCCTTAAAAATGATTTGATTGATTGTGTGTTACGCAATTAGGGTGCTGTATGTGAAGGGGCTTTTTCTTTGCATTGGGCCAGTTGCAATCATACTATTTTGGGGTCCTAAAAATATTAAATAGCCAAGTAACTTCGACCAACTTAGATTTAGGGCTCGCTGGCCGCTGCCGCGGCACCAATCGCTTCGCTTGCTCGGCTCGCGCACGTTTCCAATCTAACTGTATTTAGTGCTATACGGACGATTCGTAGATACGGATGACTCGTCCGGAGTGATCGTATAGAAGTCAACTAACTATTGCGTTCCACGGGCCGCAGACCGTCCGTCCGTCCGTACGAGGACTGTCCGTGGAGCGCGTCCGACCGTCCGTGCTTCGTACGTCCGTATCAGGATGTGCAGGATGTACTTTCACACAAACTAAAACACTCATGTTTTAATACCCCTTATTATACAACAGTTGCATATATAACTATTGTGGTGATTTGTGTCTGGCCGTAAGAGTGTGGTAGTAACGTTTGGTTCCCGCAGCGGCTGCCGCGCAGCACTTGGGCCCCAGTGTCACCGGGCGGCGTGGTGTCGGCGCTGTGCGCGGCAGCACGCGCGCGCGGCACCCTGTGCTCCACGGCGCTGTACAACGACGTGCGCCGCGTGCTGCGCTTGTCCAGCGCCATCAACGACCTGCACGCCGTATGGTGAGTGTTTCCTGAGCACGTGACGTCACGTGTGCGTGTCGAGTGCTGCACTTGACTAGTCGACTCCAAAATGGCCGAGCGGTCTCACAAGCGGTCGTATCGAAGTGAACGCAACTCGCGTGATTGTGTAAAATGACGCTTTGCGAAGCGGAGAGACGAACTGGACCATATCTGGAAAGCTTCGGATTACGATGAAAGCATGTTTTAAATGTTATGAGTATAATTTAACTTAAAATACCCCCACGATCCCTGAACTTTGCATGTGCCCATAACAATGTTGTTCAGTATTTCTATTTTCTTAATGACCCTCGGGTATCATCGGATTTCCGAATAGAAACGAATGCTAATTTTCATGTTCATCAATTATTAGATTTATCGTATATAATAATTTGAATTCAGAACTAAGTAATTTATTATTGTTTTGTTTTGATTTCCGTGTGAACTATATAGAGCTGTAAAACTTTTCTTATCTGTCGTGCTTGTGACTTTAGCGGCTTTCCTCTAATTTTCTAATAAATTACATTAATTTAAAATAGTATTAACAACTCTATATACTTCCAAGTCGATTGAGAGCGTCCAGTCTGCACCAAGTGCAAATAGCAACTGATAGAAATCCGACAACTGACGAAACACGAAGTTTGCCGAGGGACATTAAGGCCCAGCGTACACTGCTGGGGGCGCGGCGGAGCGCATTTCCTTGAAACGCGCTGGCGGATTCCGCGGGCCCCGAGCGGCGTCAAGAGCTCTTGAGAGCCCTCGAGCGGAGAGACGCGCGACGGCGCGCTGCTACTCCGTAGTACTAGTTAACTCTCCAGGCATCTGACCGCCAGCCAGCCGGGCGTGGGGTTGTGCGGCGGAGCGCAGAGCAGCACGGCGGTGACTGGAGCAGTCGCGCGCATGCTCTTGTAGTAGCTTGAGGGCGCTCCGAGCACCGCGTGCGAATTTATTCTTATACTAGCTGTGCCCGCGACTTCGTCCGCGTGGAATAGTGACTTTTCGGGCAGCATATTTTGAATTACATATACCGTCGTTTGGGTAGCTAAAAATTTACTTTACAGTAATGCTTCTCTATATACGATTACTAACCTGAGCTAACGAACTTATACTTAATAAAGAAAATCAAGAAAAGAAATGCCTAACCTATACGAAATACTTATAATATTTATATACAAACCCTAAATACAAATTAAGATAAGTATACCGAAAATCAAGGAAAGAAATGCCTAACCTATAACAAATGCTTACAATATTTATTTACAAACCCTAAATAAAAATTAAGATAAGTAAATACCCAAAAATCAAGGAAAGAAATGCCTAACCTATAACAAATGCTTACAATATTTATTTACAAACCCTAAATAAAAATTAAGATAAGTAAATACCCAAAAATCAAGGAAAGAAATGCCTAATCTATAACAAATGCTTACAATATTTATTTACAAAATTTTAAAGAACATTAAGAAAAAGAACCTAACCTACAAACCCTAAAATATAAATAAATGAAATATGCAAACAGTCAGTATTCAAGTGAATCGCAATAATCGAATGCAACTATTCGCCTATACTCTCCAGGATAGGTGCGTTCGCTACGAATAACTGAATCCTTATGGCAGAGGTGCGAGGCGTGTACGTACTCTGATAGAATACCTTAACAAATGTTCGCCGTGATTCTTTAAATTGACATAACTTTTTTATTTATGAACCGATTGACATGAAATAAACACTAAACGTTAAGTGAACCGCATCTAAATCGAATAAGCCGTTTCTGATATTAGCGTGCACAAACACACAGACAAACAGACAAAAAAAATTAATTAAAATTTCGGGTTTGGCATCGATATAATAACAACCCCTGCTACTTTTTATTTATATATTTTCATTGTACAGACACCACTATACAATTTTATTATATGTATAGATTGACCGTAGATCAAGGTAGTTAAGGTTTATATTAAATTGTGGTCTTCAATTACTCTCCGCCGCGACTCCAGCGGTGTGCGCTGGGCCTAAGAAAATAGAAATACAGTTTGTGCGTTAGATTGCGCGCTACCGTAAACAGAGATTGTTCTTTCTTTCCTGTACATGACGCCGGAGCTGTACCGGCGCCGGCGCCGGATCGCATGTTTTTGTACACGAATTAATCTAACTCATACGATGAACCGATAACTCAGAGTGACTGTAAAATGTACGCGGCGCCACCGGCGTCATGTACAGAAAACCTAAAAGTCGTTTCCCATCAATTGTTAATATGTTTTTTTTTCTACTTCTAATCCATCTGCGATCAGCCATTGGCTATAATCAGATCTGTTGGTTAATACGATGGCAATTGGAGTTTGACGCATCCTGTGACATGTCTCCTCATCAAAATTTCAATTTAAGCACTACTTAAATTTGAGGCTATTCGTTATTCGAATATGTCGTTTTTATGATTGACGGATATGTGATGGGTTTTTTTCCACTGTGTGTAATGGTTGGTGCGCAGGGTGTCTGCGCAGCGCGTGTCGCTGCAGCAGGTGCTGGCGGCGGGGCGCGCGGGCGACGCGGCGCACGCGGCGCCGCCGCCCGCCGCCGCCGCCGTGGCCGACCTCGTGCTGCTGCACACCGACGTCGACATCGTCACTGACGTGAGTGCATACTCCTCCTTATGCTCAAAGCAGCGGAAGTGCCAGTGTAGTCCGCGAAATTCCAATTTTCTTACGTTTTTTGCAATTGTCAGTTAATATCATAATATAAATAATAATTACGAGAATCGTCAAAACAACTCTCTTGGTTCAAATTGCTCTATTCGAATAGAAGATGACCGTTTCATGAAAGCAAGACATTTGAGGCGAATTCTGATAAAGTTGTGTTTAAGATTCTGACGATTATAATTTTTTAAATTTATATTTGTTACTGTTGCGAATCATGTTTTGATCAACATATAATGTAAAAAACCGGCCAAGTGCATGTCGGACCACGCACAATGTAGGGTTCCGTAGTTGGAATGAATTTATCCCAAGAACAAACTTAACTTTGTAGTTGAGAAACATGTTCACCGATACATTCTGTATGGGAGAACATGTTTTTATAACCGCAAATCTAAGTTGGTCGATTATTACTCGTTAACTTGTAAAGCCTACTCAGCTGTGATAGTTTTCCTTTTAAATTCGTTATATAAGCTACTGTTGTGAATTTTTTCACATATGTGAAACCAACCATTTAGCTGGCAGGGGGGGGGGACACTTGACTCTAACAAAAAATTTCACCTTAAAGCTTAATATTTCGCAAACGGATCTCTGAATTCAAAAATAGTTTTAACATACTCACAATGTTTTTGAAAGACCTTTCCAATGATACCACACATGGTGGGATAAAAAAATAAAAAAAAACATCATCACTTTACGTGTATGGGAGGTACCCTAAAAAAAAATGTTTTTCATAATTTTGTTTTACCACTTTGTCGGCATAATTAATATGTATACCTATGCCAAATTACAGCTTTCTAGTACTATGGGTCTCGGAGCTAGACCGCGGACAGACAGATAGACAGACAGACAGACGGACATGACGAAACTATAAGGGTTCCTTGTTTACTACGGAACCCTAAAAACGAACTGAAAATTTCAAAAATAAAAAAAATATCGCGGGCTAGTTTGACCGAGACCGCTGTTCCGCGCTTTATTTATGTGCGCGGCTAGACGTGGCTCACGGCGCGCGGCGTCCCGCTTGTTCATCAACACTGCCTCGCCGCGCATTCATAAAGGCGTGGAACGGCAGTTTCGGTCAAACTATACCTTAACGCATCCCCCAAAACTGCTTTTAGTTTTGTTTTAGTTATAAACTAGCTTTTGCCCGCGGCTTCGCTCGCGTGGATGTCGGAAAATATCCCACGGGAACGTACTACCGTTACCGGGATTTCATACCTAATAGCCGAAGAAAAGGTCATTGACTTTACCGCTGCGCTCGCGTTGCCGTCAACCAATAATTAATTTGATACGCGTAATTTTATTATTTATTTATTTATTTGCTCTCATGCACATAATACATTTACAAAATCCACTGTCGGTCTCTGTACATGAACCCTGTCAGGGCACCGCAAAGAACAATGATCGTTTTCTGTTGAGTTTGTAAACAACTGTCTCAATCTTAGTCAAAACTTATAAAAATACAATCAACTCTGAAATAAAAGTAAAATAAAAACACATGTCAAGGCGTCGACATGATTTCAATCAATATCAACAGCAATAAACAACATAAAGTCAAACACAATAACACACGAATAAAATAATAATAAGGAATAGGCCAAATACAAAGTCATTTAACAATACAATACAAAATGAAATAGATCAGATTCAATGTCACTGGAATAATTATACAATATTTATGTCCTTGATCAGGCTGGATCTAACAAAAATAAAAAAAATATTAAGTACCTACATCTAAAAAGTTTTATCCGTCATAAATTCGTTAACTGTATAAAAACATTTCCCTAATAAAAGTAATCTAAGTTTGCTATAGAATGAATTTATATTCTTGTCATCTTTTATGTAATTCGGTAATTTATTATAAATTGTTGCGATTCTATAGTTGGGGCTATTTTTCATTATTTTTAATTTTGGTGTTGGTGTAATCAATTTGTTTTTGTTTCGTCGGTTATAATTCTGGTTTGCTTCTATGTTTGATCGAAAGTAATTCCTGTGTTTTTGCACGAACGTAGCTATTTGTAATATGTAAAGGGAGGGTAACGTTAATATTTTATTTTTTATGAAATGTGGTTTACAACTTTCCCATGGCTTAATGTTCATAAGGATGCGTATACATTTCTTTTGCATGATGAAAATATCGTTAAAGTCAGTACTTTCACCCCACAATATTATGCCATAGTTAAACCATGCATAAGCATAGGCATAGTATATTGAGAGCGCGGTCTCATAATTTGTGTTTCTTTTTAATTTGCATAATGCGTATATAAATTTCGATAATTTAGTCTTCAGATGTTCGACATGCTTTTTCCATGTTAGATTATTGTCCAATGTTAAACCAAGAAGCGTTAGATCGTCTCTTTCTGGGATATTTAATTTATTAATAAGGTTATTTATGTTTAGTGGCTTTCGTTGGTATGTCCTAAATTGTAGTAGATTACTTTTGTTAACATTAATTTGCAGATTGTGCTTCTCTAGCCATGATTTAACTATTTCATAAGTATTTTCTATGTTGGTCAAAGTTTCGGTGTTCTCAGTGCTTCTAAACACTAGCGATACGATGATTTGAATCTGTGATATCTTTTAAACCATTCATTTAAATAAAATGATGTCAAGGCATATTTTAATCTAAATTAAATGCTCAATTTAAGTAACATAGTTTATTGGATAAGGATTAATATAATACCGGTCAAAAGAACAACGAAATTTTTATCAAATTTTGAAAGATAAAAATGGTTATTGTGGGTCATCCTTAGAAGATAGACATATGCCATCGCGGCCTTTTTTATTGAACTGTTTAAGATGAACAATACAGTAAAACAAATTTTATGTAACTTTTACGATTTCTGCGGCGCACGCCAATAAAGTTCCCAGTCGGCATGTTTTTTTCCGACATCTTCAACAATAATCGTCGAATTTCAGCCAATTTATACAAAACTTTAATGAATTATACATTAAAACCTTCCGCATGAATCACTCTGTCCATTGGTGAAAACCGTTTGAACATCCGTTCGGTAGTTTTTGAGTTTATCGGGTTCAGACAGACGCGGCGGGGGACTTTATTTTATAATATGTAAGAATATAATATAGCTTGTGTATCGTGTTGCGCAGGAGAGCGTCACGTTGTACGAGGAGTCGGCGGCGCTACACACGCTGTGGCAGCTCATACAGCGGCACCGGCTCGAAGACGCTGCGCCCGCGAACTCGCGCGTGCGGGCGCAGCGCTGGAGCCGCGCGCACCGGACCTATCTCGACAGGTATCAGAAAGAACACACACCCTCACACACACACCCTCACATACACACACACACACCCTCACATACACACACACACCCTCACATACACACACACACCCTCACATACACACACCCTCACATACACACACACACCCCATCACACACGTGTTCATCAGTCACTACAGGTAGTTGTGTTATCACAGCGGGCGCACGGTGTCGCTGGTGGTGCTGCAGCGTCGCTGGTACGAGCTCAAGCTGCAAGCCCGCGTGCGCCTGGCCATGCACTGGCGCCGGCCCCCCGTGCCCAAGATCTTCGACGACCTCACCCCCGCCCCCGACCCTACGCCCGGCCCCACCCCGCAAGAGCTCACCCCGCGCCCGGCCCCACTTCACATCGCCATACTCAAACGGTCAGTATTCTGCTGCTAGTTGAGGTGAATCATTTAGATGGCATCACAAAAAAATAAAATAAATAAATACAAATACATGACGATCACATGTTCCTAGTGCAGGTACCCGCATATAGCCACAAGACGTTTTATGAGCTGGCGGCAGCAAGTGTTGCAGGGGACTATAGTGACCGACCCATTGGTAAGTAAAATATTACTGTTCTCACATAACATCATACAATCGAATATTTAGTGCGGGTCCTACCACGCACAATATAAAGTTTGCTTGAAATGACAAATTACTGCAAAAATAATTGCTAGTGTTTCGTAATGATTATTTTTTTTTATTGTTTTTTCATAAAAATATTTACAAATTTCATTTAAATGTTTAACAGTGTTATAAAGGAAATAATAATATTATTTTTACCGTGAGCAGTTAATAGCGGATTTTTGGAACAAAAGAGTATTTTTGTAGAAACTGCTCTAAGGTGAGAAATGCTTGCTTCTCTACTTCAATTAGTTTAGAACTTAAAGTACCCGTATATTATTCGCTTCTAGGAAGAAGAAAATGACGTAAAGGAAACACAAAGCAATAACAACAAACAGTCCACTGACACAACAGACACGGACGACGACGCTGTGGACAAGCAGCTTTACCACAACACGAGTAAGGTCGAGCAGCCTACGTTCGATGAACCCATGGTTGAGCAGCTTCCGGACAATGAACTTTTGATGGACGGGCCTACGGACACTGACCTTCTAGAAGAAGAAAATGATGTTAACGAAACAAAAAGCAATGTCAACGAACAGTCCACTCACACAACAGACACTGGTGACGACGCTGTTGTCAAGCAGCTTTACCCCAACATGAGTAAGGTCGAGCAGCCTACGGGTGATGAACCTAAGAATGAGCAAACATTTTACAACGTCCCTATTGTGGGACAGAGTACAGCGGACGACCAATTGGCTAAGTATACTACGGACAATGTCCCTTTGGCCGAGGAACCTGCTGTTCATGAATCTAAGAATGAGCAATCATCGTACAACGTCGAACAGAATACAGTGGATGACCAATTGGCTGACCATACTACGGATAATGACCCTTTGGCCGAGGAACCTGCGGTTCATGAACCCAAGAATGAGCAATCATCGTACAACGTCGAACAGAATATAGTGGACGACCAATTGGCTGAGCATACTACGGATAATGACCCTTTGGCCGAGGAACCTGCGGTTCTTGAACCCAAGAATGAGCAATCATCGTACAACGTCGAACAGAATATAGTGGACGACCAATTTGCTGAGCGTACTACGGACAATGACTCTTTGGCTGAGAAGCTTACGGTTCATGAACCTAAAGTCGAGCAACCTATAGAGAGTGGCTCTTTGACCGACAACCATGTAGCTGAGCAGACGACGGACAGTGACCTTTTGTTTGTGCAGCGTACGGTCGGTGACCCTTTGCCTGAGCAGACTACGGACATTGACCTTTTAGCTGTGCAGTCTACGGTCGATGAACCTAAGATCGAGCAGGCTACGGACCTCTTGATCAATGAAAGTACAGTGTGCTCTCTTGCTGAAAGTCCTGTAGGCCACGCGGGCAACGCCGCCACTGCGGACTTACTGGACACACTGGACACACAGGGCGGACCGGACATATCGAGCGAGCAGATACATCGCGCCGAGGAAATGTCAAGTATGTGTCCCGGTTATTCAGTGCGCGGTGGATAATATGGCTCACTGAGTTAAAGAAAAAAAATTGTTTTTACCGAGTGTTGTCTCTGTCACTCTGTGCAAAATAAACAATGTTTCTTTCTTCTTATTTTATACCTGTGTCCTCCAACAACCCCTTTCTAAAACTTGAAGAGCCATATTATCACTCTGATGCCTACTACATATTATGTGAATATTGATCGCTATTTTTTTATTTTGTGTCTTTAACCCCCTCGTTGTAGTTAATTTTAATAGCATAGCCTCATTTAAGTTCTACGACTAAATGGTACACCGTTTTCTGAAGAATTAAAAATACATAAATAAATCTTAAAATCGTCACAGAATTCTAACCCCAACGCCGTATAATAACTTGCATTTTTGTATATCTAGATGAAGTCATACCACCGAAACGTGCATACTCTTCTGATCCAGACACGGACACAGAAGACAATTTGGTCATTGATGAATGTTCCCACAATACACCGAGTTCACTCAAACGGGAACCAGTACCGCACACAGAGACACACAGTTTCGAAACTGTGTCGCCACACATGGTTCTCGGAAACATAGCCCCGACCATAGAAGTTTTACACATGATAGATCCGAACACGGTCAAAACTGAGATTCTCTTCGAAAGTGATGAAGACGACTTTCAACCTTGTAACGAAGTGGATAATGATGATATTGAATTGGACGCAAAGAAAGAAATGTCGTTTATAAGTAACAGGATAATGTTCGCTGACGAGGAGCCGGTGAGTTGTGACGTCAAAAGTGAAGATGATGTCACGAGTCGCATGGACTGGGAGGACGGGCAGATAATCGATGATTCTGTTAACGACACACAGACTATGGGTAAGTATAATT
Organism: Agrochola lychnidis; assembly: GCA_963680765.1. NCBI lineage: Eukaryota > Metazoa > Arthropoda > Insecta > Lepidoptera > Noctuidae > Agrochola > Agrochola lychnidis. The sequence goes on along the minus strand of OY796874.1, from coordinate 2,410,396 downwards.
GTTTTCTTTACATTGTATATCAGAATCTACCTATATTAACTCCTTACATTCGGTCAACGCGTGCATTTTTGTGAGAAATGAGCGGGTTGTGGACGAAAGAGACAGCTTATGTCCGGAAACTGCCTACTATCGCCTATTGTACTGTGTATTTGTGTGACTTTATCCTGTTTTGTTTGTCCTGTTGGTGTATATTGGACTCAGAATGCTTAAGGTTACGCTAGTCGGTAATTCTTCCATATAAACGTAGTATGGTGATTACTCGTCTTTTTGACGGTGTACGTTCAAAACTAAAGATTATATCAATTTGTCTTGTCATTGTTTAGCCCTCTATGGAAGCAGAATTGTTATTTTTAAATTGGTTTGGAAGTTATGGGCGTCAAAACTTTCGTATTTCAGCACTATGTTTAACTCATATATGGGCGTAAATAAACAACTTATGCGGTATGAAAATGGCAAAATAGAAACCGTAGGGATAAATAGATTATTCAAAAGTTCAAATAATTTTATTTTGAGATACATGCAGTAGTTTTTTCATAATTATCTATACGTCCAAATATCTGTTCATGAAATTTTAAGCGCTCGTTTTCGTTATAAATCGTCGTATATTTTACTAAATAAAGAAATAAATATATAAATAAAAACTAGATGAATAAATACTAAATAAATAAAACTAATTATATAAATAACTATACTAAATAGCATGCATATTAGCCACGCCCACCAACGAGTTCGAGCCGTCGACTAGTGCAACCTTAATAAAGCTGCTTAATAAACAATAAAATTATAATAGTAATCTTACAGTAGTGTGTGACATGTTTCAATATATGGTATAACCCTGTCTTGCCAAGTGGCGTAAAAATGATAACAATACAGATCTTTCACAGCGATGTTTAAAATTAAAAACATTTGTTAACAGATCCTAAACTTCTTATGAACACACAAGTATCACTCTTCAGAATAGACAAAACCCGCGCATGGAAAAACAACGTGCGCAAGGACAAGTCCATCAGATTCTCTCGAATTCATAGGAGATATTACACACCGAAACCTAAAAATAAATGTAATAACACTAAGACATGTACTCAAAATACGCGCATGGACGTGGAGTTGCAGACACCAGCCCATCTTACTACAACAACTACTACTACTACTGAGACGCAAGAAATCAGAGTGGACGAGTCTTGTCTAGACAAAGTGGCCAACACACATAGTATAAGACAACTGTGTAGGAATATAAAACGGGAGCTGATTGAGGAACAGCTCGAACTGCTTGAAGGCAAAACACCAAACAAAAAAGCTAAAACAGAATCAGATACGGACGATGAGAAGCCGTTACTGGAGCTCAGGAAAGGAAAGCCGCCGAGAGAGACAATGAATGAAACAGAAGACACAGTCGTCAGTGAAATGGTAGAGGAGTCAAGCTCAGACGACGAATTGCTGAAGGACGAGATGTTCAATAATTTGCGAGAGGAGGAGCGGAAGCGGGGGCGTGGGTTATACGCGGCCTCCACCATCGAGTGGAGCGCGGCTTTCGTGCCGGCGCTCGGGCGCGTCGCCAAGCGCGTGTCGTTGCCCGACATCGAGCAGGTGCGCCGCTACAACAGTGGCATGCGGGTCGCGCAAGTCGCGCCCATCACCACTACTGTGAGTATTTTACATTCATAAACCTCTTATAAAAGGGCACCTATGAATTCTGACTCATCTGCCTAGCCTTTTGCCAACTATGTTGGGGTCGGCTTCCAGTCTAACCGGATGCAGCTGAATGCTAGTATTTTACATGGAGCGACTGCCTATCGGACCCCCACAACCCAGTTACTGGGTAAGACTGGTTGTCAGACTTTCGGGCTTCTGACGACCCGTAATAACTGTCAAAGATCTAGAAATGACAGTCGGGACCAACGGCTTAACGTGCTTTCCTTGGCACGGAGGGGTCTTGGTATATAAAGATGGTCATCCATTCTCGGACCAACCGCGGCAAGCGTAGCTTAACCTGATAGATCAACCCGTGCGGCTGTTATTACTTAGCCACAAGCCCCTCCTACGAATTCTGACTATAATCAATTATTTGTCGTAAAACTAGGTACAAGATTAATTAGCGATTCGGACATGTGAAAAGCGACTTTGTTTTATACTACACTAGCTGCGCCCCGCGATTTCGCCCGCATAAATCTTGATCTCGTAGGAATATCAGGATAAAAAGTATCCCATGGACCCATGTGCCAAATTTCATCCAAATCCGTTCAGCCGTTTTAGCGTGAAAGCGTAACAAATAAACATAATAATAATTTTATTTATTTTCTTACCACAAATTACAGAAAATGTTAGTCACAATTACACACTTTCGCATTTATAAATTAGTTAGGATGTTATAGATACAGAAGTATGTCGTTTTTATGGCCATATCACAGCCCTCTATGACTGCAGGAACCCACGTGCTGTAATGACGACATGCAGGCGGAGCAGCCGACGGGCGACGCCGTCGCCGATGTCACGCCAGAAGGTACGCCGAAGCAGGTGATCATTGACTCTGCCACCAAGAAGGGTCAATGAACGGCTGCTTCATGCTCGTAGTGATTACTAAGCTTCCAAACTTTTTGAACGTTACCCTAATGAGGAATTGAATGTCAAAATTCGAAAGTAAATTGTATTTTTTTTTTTTACTTTTTTGGAGGTTTATTCAGAATTAAAATGGAATATACATAAATATCAACTTAAACCTACCTAATCAATAAAAAAAAATATCCTAACCTAACTAAAATTATTAACAAATTAAAACAATACAATGCCGCCCATGGGCATGTGCCCGCCCGCATTTTTCTGAATATTCATCAAAAATTCTCGAAAAATAACTTTAACTTTTTTTCCTATCTTGTTTTTTTTTTTTTTTCTTTTTTTATTCATTTTTTCTATTTTTTTTTAAAATCACCTATGATTTTATGGACATACATTTGTTTTTTTTTTTTAAATAAACACGGTTTTCTTTTTTTGAAAAAAATGTTTTCACCTCCGTTTTTTTGCATAGTAGACAAATTTTAATAAAAAAGTTAGTTAATCCGATAAAATAACTCATAAGCTTTTAGAAATAATAAACAGAATCAAAATCGAGCCAATAACATCGGAGATATGGCAATCGCTACTCAAAACATAAAAATTGAATAACATGAAAAATTTTAAAGATATGTGATGTATTTTAAAGTTATTTTTCGATAATTTTTCAAGAATATTCAGAAAAATGCAGGCGGGCACATGCCCATGGGCGACATTGTATAATTAATAAGGTTACTTACGCCGCTTGAGGTTTCCCGCAGCCGCAGCAGCAGCGCCTGCGCAGCACGCCGAGCCAGAAAGAAACGTTGCGTGCCGCACTAAAGCTTCCCTCCTAGACAGCCTATCCTTATACCGTGGAAATAAAGACATGCCGTACGGTCTATTGCCATCATCGCGTAACAAGCCATTGGGTATTTATATATTTTTTTTTTAATAAATTTAATTTTTTCGGCGGATGTAAAAGTGTTTTTAACCGATTTCAAAAAAGCAAGAGGTTCTCAATTTGACTGTATTTTCTTTAAATGTTTGTTACCTCAGAACTTTCTACTGAGTGAACCGATTTTGATGATTCATTTTTATTTGAAAGCTGGTGCGTCCCGTGTGGTCCCATATAAATTTTATTAATTTTCTTGTATAGTTTTTTGAGTTGGGTTCAATAATACGTATTTTTTTCCCACAAATTCCTGTCACTGTTATTTACATAGCAGGTAGTGGTATTCGAATCTATGTGGGGTAGGTACCACAACTAAAAACTTAAAAATAAAAACTTTTTACAAAAAAGATCAACCGACTTCCGAAAAAAACACTACAAAGCGAAAAATAACTTTAATGTAAGTAGTCGGTGTCTTTGGTTTTGAATTTTTGTTTTTTGCCACCGACTAGCGAAATTAAAATAAAAAATTAATTAATTTTTAAAATATAATTTTGTTCAAATGGCATAATTTTAATTTCTGGAACTTCTGCCACGTAAAAATGTAGCTTGTACTGTATTAAATGAAAGTAAAGCCATGAACTCACCTGAGAGCCATTTTATTTCACAACGTCGACACGTGTCGCGGTACAGTGTCTCGTTGTGAGTACACGACTTTACACTACTTGTGTTGGTTGCAGCGTGGCGCGTGCTCGAACTGCCCGCCGGCGACGAGCTGCAGGCTGTGCTCGACGATCTCACGGTCTGTACACACTCATACCCACACACACACACCCCTACCCACACACACACCCCTACCCACACACACACACACCCCTACCCACACACACCCCTACCCACACACACACACACCCCTACCCACACACACACTCATACCAATACGCACACACACATTACACCATGTCATCACAATATGGACAGAATGGAAACTTGGCCTATTTGCTGAAATAATGGGCATAAAAACTGCCACTTGCTCACTTCAGATGGCGCTGATATCCAGCGTCTAATAATTTGACAGCTAGGTATACATTTTTTGTAAACAAGCGACTTCTTTTACGCATAATTTATTATTGAGTCCAGTTGCGCAGCTGTTTACTGCAAAAATACGGGGACCCATGTATTTCCCAAAGATATTATAAGAAGAAAACTGTGGGAGAAAGCTCTCCGAAAAAAAATCGGAACCCAATATTTTGTCCAGACGATGTGCTATGTTATCCTTTAAGACTTTTATGGGAGAACATGGTATAAAGGTGATGCTCTCAAGAGAACTAAGTCTGTTTTCATTACATACAGGCACTTGTTATGTGATATTATGTAAATTATGTGTGTATTTATGTTATCATATTAGATCAGTGCTAGAAGTGCAACCTCTGAAGTTTTTCTGTCAGGAAGATCACGAAAATTCGCGTTACATTACACGATACATTACATTACACCCAGTTTAGCATGTACAGTCAAACAAGCTATTGGCCATTTAGTATACAGCCAGCTGACTTGGTAGCTAACTTTAAATCAATTGTGTGTATGTGCTGAGTTGTCAGTTCTTTAACACCATTCCTCCTAAGTATGCCACAAGCTTAAAGTTAAAAATAAATATAAATATTTTCTTCGATTCTCTCTGGTTAAAAACCAATTACAAAAGCTTAAGATACAGTTTCTATACAGGGTGGCAGGGACATCGACGCGAAAACTGTTACCATGCACTCAGTACATGATTCTGAACGCACTTGCGTTGAAATTTTTTGACAAAAATCAGCTGTTCCATACATTTTGACCGCGTAGGTATTGCAGTTTTCTATGAAAAAGCTGTTTTTTTTTTTAAATAACCGACGAAAAGTTTCAAGGCAGGGGGTTTCAGAATCATGTACTGAATCCATGGTAACAGTTTTCGCGTCGATGTCTCTCTGTCACCCTGTACTATACCGGATGATTTTTTTTACCGTCTCCAAATTTTTACAGGGTGGGAGCAATTCTGAAATCACGAAAAAAAAATCTGCTGTTTACACAAAAGTTTAATACCTACTTGACTAAAATGAATGAAACAGCTGATTTTTTTTCGTGATCTCAGAGTTGCTCCCATAGTGAAAGTTGTTTATATTCATAGGTAGAACACCCTGTAAAAATTTGGAGACGGTAAAAAAAAAACATCCGGTATTAGCAGACTGGCAGTGTAGTAGTTTATGTATGCCAAACTCCTTGTTTGACTGTACAGTCAGGACAGGGAATTAAAATCTTTAGCACCTTAGGGTTAATTTTTACTTCAGGAATTGTCAACATTGTGGATGATAATTACAGTTTAGTTGAAAGAAATTTGTTTGAAAATCGCTTAACATTTCGCTCCTTGAGTATTATGTATAATTTTTTCTACACCCATGCTATAAAACCAATAACCATTACATCATCCAAACGAGTGTTATAATGTTGTGTTAAATTTCATTACGCAACTCGTTTCAACGTTCAAGCGGGGGACAGCAGCACCCGCTGCACGTATTGCTGTGTGATATGCTGCTGCAGGCGACGTACATACGTGGACTTGTACTGAATTTCGTGGGAATTTCTTTATTCTTGATCTTGAATTACAAACACTCAATGGTTTCAGAAACTTTTAAGTATAGAGGATTCATACCATGGGTGTAGATAAAGTCTTGTAGGTAAGCAACTGTTATAATTAGGTATTAAAACACTCATGTGATACTATTATCACACTCGTGTTTTAATACCCCTTATTATACAACAGTTGCATGAATAACTAATAAACTTTTTGATCAGGCTTCAAAGGCCCATAGCGTGTTAGTATTACATAGTTGCGTGTGTGTGTGTGTGTAGACTGCGCCTGCGGCAGAGGTGGTGCTGGAGCGGTCGCACTGCTGCACGGCGCGGCGACACCGTGAGGTCAACGACACGCGCCGCCGCATCGGCCTCGCCGAGATCCCGCTGCACAAGTACGTACTCTCACAATCACGTTCTAGTTAATAGTAATAATACACACGCCTGGTTTCCCCGAAGGGGTGTACCGATAGTACACTCAAATTTCGCCAGCTATGTTTAAGCCCCATGTAATAGGGGGCGAGCCTATTGCCATCAACCGGGCACAAATCCAAACTCCGAGCTATTGTACAGTAGTTCTAGATGGAAAAACACAATAACCAGGGATGGGCCGAAATTCGGTTCACATACGGTTCAACCGAATTTCGGCAGCTTGAACCGAACTTCGGCATTCGGGCGAAATTCGGTTCAGATGCCGAACATTCGGCACAAGAAAAATAATACCTGGTACTTGCACTCATCATCATCATCATCAGCCTATAGCAGTCCACTGCTGGACATAGGCCTCTCCAATTGCACGCCATTCAGCTCGATTCTCGGCAACTCTCATCCAGCTGCTACCAGCCACCCTTCGAAGATCGTCACTCCACCTAGCCTGAGGGCGTCCTACCTTACGTTTGCCAATTCGCGGTCTCCACTCAAGAACACGTATACCCCAACGGTCATCGGTTCTACGGCTGATATGGCCGGCCCACTGTCACCTCAGCTTGCTAATTCTGTGAGCTATGTCGATAACTTCGGTTCTCTGCCGAATCACTTCGTTCCGGATTCGATCCCTCAGAGAGACTCCAAGCATAGCACTTGCACTATTTTGACTGAAATTTTATAGAATTAGAATAGCATTACTGTAAAATAAAATTATGTCTTTTACTTACTCATGGTCATTAATTTTAGTTAGTAACATTGTAAACCTTAAATTAAATCAGTTCTTATTACTTACTAGTCTTGAAAATCTGTTCTTCGTATTAGGCCACGCGGTGGAAGCGCGGTGTGCGGGCGGGGTACATTTAGCAATAATTGAAGTAAATGCGTAAACAAGTCACGACGTGTTGCTGTCGAGAAAGCGCTCGAAATTGAACCGAAGTTCGACCGAACTTCGGCCGAACTTTTAATTTAACCGAATGTTCGGCCGAAATTCGGATTCGGTTCAGACCACATTCGGCCCATCTCGGCCAATAACACATTGCCCGAACTGGGAATTGAACCCAAGATCTTGCTCAGCAGTGGCGCTCGCGACCACTACACCAACGGGGCAATGTGAATAGAGTCTGGCCACGCTAAGCCGACGTTCGCACGGACGTAATAAAATCGCGGCGGGATTTTATTGCGCACTGGATTTTCAACTCTCGGTGTTAAACCGAGCGTTGAGAATCTAACGCGCTGGGACGAGAGTGCGTCCCACTCTCGTTCCAGCGCGTTGAAAAAACACACTCACAATTATGTATTTTTGCAATAAAAAAAATACCATTTATCGTCAAATATACATAGTGGTGCCGATTCCCTTGTTCACAAACTAAACTAAATTTAAGTTCAGTGCATCTTTTTCTATCTATTTCATTAAGAAAAGGACAGAAGATAAATTTTAGTTTAGTCCTGTCAAATTAATCAGCGCTTGACGTAAATTGACGTAATTTTAGTAGGCAAGTTTTTAATCACGTCTAAACTTGTATGGAGTAGTGACAGGCGCTGATCTAGACACGCGGCAGCGTGTCGAGCCAAGTACTAGGCAAGACACGGCTGCAGTGTGTTATATTACACGAACCATTTGGAGCCACTTTTGACCCCTTAATAACTCAAAATCTATGTAACATAGACTCATGAAATTTGGTTTATTTATTAAAACCCCTTAGATTAACTAGAACTCCAAATTTCATAAATAAAACTCAAACGGTTATTGAGATATTAACGTATAAAAATCGGCATTTTTATCAACGACCTGCCACTAGACATCAAAAACATTTAACCCATTTCCGGGTGACCTAGAAAGTAAAAAAAAAGAGATTTCCCGAAAGCAGGCCCATGGTATGATACTGTGTCAAAGCTTATTTATCAAAAATTATGTCGTATTTTTTTCAAGTCGTTTTATCAAAATTTATTTCTTCTAGCATTAGAGAACCTAATAAATATTTATTTTGTTGATACTTAAAGAAAGCAACCTGAAAGTAACCTGAATGTTGCCAGATGACAGACTATTCCAATAAAATAATTTGTAATCGATTGAAAATATCGATACTAACCCACATGGAGTAGGTGGAGTATCCACTACACGAGTATGTTTTAAATGCTATTTATTATACTCAAATACTGTAAAATTATGATTTTACAATAAATAAAATATTATATGGTCTGAATATACTCAACAACTTAAAAGTGTTTCGAGGCAGTAATGTTATTTTATAAACTACCAGTGATCAGAGTAAGTAGATTGATTTGAGGTCAATGAACTGGCACGTATATTAGTATGGATACGCCTCCGGGATTCCGGGATTTTGAAATTATTAAGATTTTTTAAGGAATTTCAAATGTTGTAATGTGTAGAATAAAGAATACATCAATATGAATAAGAAATGTTCAACCCTTTTGCTGTCTGTTTAATAGTATATAGGTGATCGGACTCCAAGAAAAGGATAGATATACTATAAAACAATATAATATATTTTAAATATTTATCTATCGCATTCTATAAATTTCTAATGTAGTAGTTTAAAAATCCTTACTTTAACAATATTTGATTCAATCCCGTAAGTACCAAAATGAAATCCCGGAAAAAAGGTTTATCCATGTTGATTTCTATGACTATTCATGATGCGAGTACGTAAAATCAATCTACCTACTCCGATCACTGATAATCACCCAATCGATTTCGTCAATCGATTACCAAAATAATTAAACCTGGTAACACTGACACCATGCATAATGTCAAACTGTCAAAAATAATCTGTCAGATCAATGGCATTGTTGGCTGTTTGTTTTACGTTGATTTGAATTTATTTTTCCGTATTTACTTTATACTTATATTACGTTACGATTTAATGCTGTCAATTTAAATTGAAGCCAGAGGAACTATTGCTTATCTTTCCATGGCCCTGGGTAAGTTTATTATGTTCTCTAAATATTTATAAACACCGTCGTATTGTATAACCTCATTGATTTTAGCAGCCTATTAGTAGAAGGCCTATGTTCAGTCAGGGGTACGTCGCGCGTCGTCAGCTGTAAATGTCTATATTATGGTGTAATTATATAACATAAGTAAATACACTGAATTTTTTTACCTTTTTCAGGTATGACGATGACATGTGTTATTGCAAGACTTGACATTATTGATTATATTATCTACAACTCTATCCCAAGTATTACTTGCTCAGGAAAATCTAAGCATATTATGTTATGTATGTGGCATGTCAATTGCAAGTCACAGAAGTCATCAGGTTAGTGTTTTTAAAATGGCAGAATTACTATGAGTGATATAATTATTATACAAAAGTAAATAAACAACAATAAGAGTATTTTCTTACTTTCTAGGTTAGGTATACATTTGGATAAAGTTTGTCATGCTTACTTAGAGAGGCTGCTACCAGAGATGTTTATAGGCAAGCAAGTGATGATAAAAACAGAGCCACCCTAGAGTGTAAAAGATTTACCCATAATAGATCAAAACAATAATCTGGTTAGGGCCAGAATCAAATCGTGACATGTGAGCAGCAGGACTTAGTGTACATAATTATTGATAAGTGAGCAAAATAAGACAAATTGTTTAAGAGATCATCATTGCTTATTACTGTTTTGTGGGAAAGCGTACATCTACCATCTACCGTACCTACGCTGCTTTCATACCATGACTACGTTATGAGAATGAAGCTGAAGCCGTTTTAAATTCTATGAGAAATAAAATGTTTTTAGTATTTAGGTATTGTTGTGTTATTTGTTAAAGTAAACCTTCCTATAGAAGCACTGAAAATGCTGCTGCCAATGAGATTATTCATCTTTAATTAAGAGAGTTGGCTAAAATAATGTTTATGCCATTAAATCTTTCATATTTAGCGCGCAAGATTATTAATTTACCTTTATAAAATTCAAGTCTGTAAATGCGATAATCGCCATTTTGATGACAGTCGAGGTCGAGGCTAAAAAACATAAAAATTGGGGATTGCGAACATCCAAACTCCACCATAAGGACAGCGACTATTACAACATTTAATTATTTGACGAATTCATCCATTTTTCAAGTTAAATAAGTAGTAGTAATGAAGTTTTTGATATCAAAAGTCGAAGATTCGCGCCAATCGTGCGTGTTTACATTTTAACTTTTCACAATTAACACACATACACATATCTGATACGACTTTAAATGTGACAAATGTGATTAAAAATATTATAAGTAACTAGAAAATGCCCAGATCTTTACTTATTATACGAACACATGTTCAATAACACGTAATATTCATTACTACTACTCAATTTGTGTTCAAAATCGTCGATCATTGTTTTTTTTTTTTATTGTAATGATGTGCGAAAACGATTATGCCAAACGTTTTTTTTTTTTTTTTTCAATTTTGATTGTCTCGATTAATTTATAATTATGTCGAATGTCTGAAATCTATACTTGAAAATTAAAATAAAATTGTTTTAAGCATTAAATACAATAAACATTGTTTAAAATAATTATTTATACCTTTCTAGTGTTTAATCGTTTTTAGGACATTCAATATAAAACGAGTCAACACATAGAACGAGGATAGATACTTACCTCATTTATTGAATTTCGCGCCGAATTGTTTCTATTTATTTGAATTTAAATTCGGAACGTTGTTCAAAATTATTTTTAATTTATTGGACAATTATTTACTGTGGATTTTATTTTTGATACTTTCTGATATAGAATGCCTAGTATACATTTTTTAGGTAGGCTTAAGAAAATTTTGTTTGGGAATGATGTTAAATTAATTATATAAATTAGGTAGGTATTCCGCAAACACTTTTAAATGACGTCTATATTTTTAAATTGAAACTTTTATTACATCGTCTCAAACTTTTTCGTCTGTGTGTTGCATGTCGCGTGTCGGTCGGCCGCGGAGTAGGGATAAAGTGAAAGGCGATCGTCAGAGCAGCCAAGGCCAATATGGCGGCGCCTATAGTTCGCAGCAGCTGACCGTGTAAAGTTTCACTTTTACCGTGGTTTCATAAAACCAACAATCATTTTTTTTTAGTTGTATGAGTTTGATAGTATTTGTTTTTAATAGGATAATCTTACTCGAGTAATAGAAGTTGTTTATTTTTGAGGTAGTTTCAAAACGAAATTTAAAAAAAACTGCCCAAGTGTATGTCGGACTACGCACAGTGAAGGGTTCCGTAATTGGGATGAATATTTACGCATAAACATTGCATAGTATCAATTTTATCGACTGCAAAAATAAGTTTGTATTTCTCGAAAAAACTATAACAAACAAAGTTAATTCTGCGGTTGTAACCGAAAATAAACTGTATCTCAAAAATTATTGACTTCAAAAGCAAAGTCACATAGAAACATCTTAACATTTTAATTATGATATCCAACAATACACGCTTTATATGCATAGATTTTTTTCATCTCTCGGTTATATGTAAGTATGGAGAATGCCACCCCCACTATTACGTTTATCGTAATTTCACTACACCATTGTTTAACGGTGCAAAAAATACACCTTTTTCAAAATTTTCATCGATAGAGTGTAAATAGTCTCCATGTTAAATGACTGTATGACATCCGGACGCACGGTGATCTCTTGCGTCCGGCCCTGGTTCAGGCCATGGTACGGAGCGAGAGGAAATGGCAGGCCGTCACCTCCTTCTGCGAAGCGGTAATGCTCGCGAAGGAGGAGGCGGAACGCGTGAGGTAGAGGCAAAGTTCGCGCCCTCACGCCCCTAACCGCTGCAGGAGGAGACGCCCGGGGCGGGAATCGCGAGCCGATTTCCGGCCACCGTAGGCGCGGGCTTGCGAACGGTGAGCAATGGGTAGCTCGCCGTCCGATAAGGACCAAGCCCGGGTCAACGGCGCGTTGTGTTCCACGCGCGCCTCAAAGAGATGTCAGCAGAAATGACGGGATCTGCTAGGGCCAATGCCTGCCGGGGGTTCGCAGAAAACCGATAGGGACATCGTGGCCCCCGGCAGCAGGGCAACCGAAGGAACACGGGTGGGTTTTAGTCAGTAAGAATCTGACACGCCCTCCCGCTCCGCCCAGAGCGGGAGAAGATACTTAAAAAAAAAAGGGGCGGCTGCAAAAATTAAATAATTAAATCATACGTGAGAAGGAACTTTGTTCCTGACGGGGTCAAAGTCAAAGTCAAATCATTAATTTCAAATAGGCCCATGTATGGCACTTTTGAACGTCAAAAATTACAAAATAATAAAATTGATTCTATTCGCCCCTTCCAAAAGGTAGTTTTCGTATGGAGAAGAATGGGCAAGAAACTCCACCGTTACTCTTTTAAAATGTTTTACAATTGTTTGTATATGTACGTACATTTGTTAAATAATAATTATATGTGAAGACGATGCACCTAGAATAAAATTACTATACCACAATAGGTAAAAAGAATTAAAAATTAAACAACGACAGATAATTTAATATGTGATAGATACATGGTGCTCACATATTTACAAACATTGTAAAAGTAGACGATTTTCCTAAAATTTTGTAATTAATAAGTCAGTGTGTGAGGAAGTAATCACAGAATGTAAAATCAATGTCATAAAACACAAAGTAATAAATTGTACAATTAAATTAGCAAACAGTTTGATTTTGTCTTGATTCTAAATTGTCCTATGGAGCAGGACCAGCATGTTTCCAAGCACTCTTATCTTGGATATAATCCTCTAATTTGTAATATGCTTGTTTACAAAGTGTATTTTTAATATGAGTTTTAAATTTTCTTTCATTTAATTGCAAAATGTCACAAGGTATTTTGTTGTAACATTTAACACAGTACCCCATAAAAGATGTATGTACTTAAGATAATCTAAAAAATGGTTGATCTAGTTTATCTTTATTTCTAGTATTAAAATTATGTCTATCACTTATTTTATTAAAGAGATGTGGATTTTTCCTTACATACATAATATTTTCATAAATGAATTGGCAAGGTACCGTCATAATATTAATCCTTTTAAAAAGTTTCCTGAGAGATTCGCGGCGACGTAGATTATAAATGGCTCTGATAGCTCTCTTTTGCAAAATAAAGATGGATTCAATGTCAGCAGCCCGACCCCACAGTAAAATACCATACGACATAAGGCTCCCCGACTGTACACGTTTTTTTTTAATAATAATACTTGCCGCGCCGTCTCAGCGATCTGACATCATTGCGGAAAATTGTAACAATTGTTACGAAAGAAATACCTACATTCTTACACAATATTGCTACGCATATTTACAAAAAGAATTTAATAGATCACGTTTGATTGACGAATAATAATAATTTCTTTACAAAAAGTAATGATATCCCATCAAAAACATAAATGTGAAAATGGGAGCCAAATTCCATAAATATGGTTGTCGACTTCGCCGACAAAATAATTGAAATCTAAATGGGTGCCAAGTTCTGTAGATAATCCTGAAATTTATTTATAAGAACATGCAACTTTCTAAAATAAAATTAAAACACAAATTCTTGTTTTTTCTGCTATAACAATGTTTGCTATTTAAAAATATAACTTCTTAAATTTGAACAGTCGAATTATTTACACAAAGCACTTAGGATAAATTGTAGCTCAAGATTTGACTTGGCTAGTTTTTACCAGCAAGCTGAAATTTTAGAGAAAGAAGATATTTTGACCTTACAGTTACAATAAGAAACAGTAACTTGCGCATAACATAAAGAACAAATATAAAAATACGCCTAGGTAGACAGTCAAACCTGTAAACAGTTACAATAAGAAACAGTAACTTGCGCATAACATAAAGAACAAAGATATGAATATTTTACTTTATTTATTTGGCTCACCAACAATTAAGTACACCGATACAAAGATATGAGATACATGCAATAAACTTATAGACTAGTGTACAAATTTCTAACAGGTAAGCACATCATGAATTACTTATTTGATGTCGAGTGCCTACTTAAAATTAAACAATAATAATTAAATATGCCTAGGTAGACAGTCAAAGCTGTAAACTCGATAAAAAAATAGCGTCCAACTGTTAGCCGCTTAATGCACGCACACTAAAAAAGTAAAATTACAGCACAATGACGTGGCGCGAGTGTAAGACGTAGCTGTAATGCACACCAGCATAAAAAAGTTACCCTGTTTGTTTTAGTTCTTTTGCACCGCGACACTGTAGACAAGTATAAAGATGATAAATTGATTAGCCAAATATAAGATAACTTATATGTAAAAACTAGCCAAGTCAAATCTTGAGCTTCAATTTATCCTAAGTGCTTTGTGTAAATAATTCGACTGTTCAAATTTAAGAAGTTATATTTTTAAATAGCAAACATTGTTATAGCAGAAAAAACAAGAATTTGTGTTTTAATTTTATTTTAGAAAGTTGCATGTTCTTATAAATAAATTTCAGGATTATCTACAGAACTTGGCACCCATTTAGATTTCAATTCTTTTGTCGGCGAAGTCGACAACCATATTTATGGAATTTGGCTCCCATTTTCACATTTATATTTTTGATGGGATTAATTTGACAGGACTAAACTAAAATTTATCTTCTGTCCTTTTCTTAATGAAGTAGAAAGAAAAAGATGCACTGAACTTAAATTTAGTTTAGTTTGTGAACAAGGGAATCGGCACCATTGTAGTCTTTATTAAATTGCTGTAGGTAGTTATGTTCTAACATTTGACTGAAAGTTTAAAGATTTGCAAATCCTCAATATAATATGGCTAACATACTGTGCGTGTGTACGTACGTGTTTTACAAACCAATAAATAATTTTATGTAACACTTTTGAGACTGTTTCAAAAAACGAAATTTTGTACTACAAATTTAAGAAGGTTGGCACAATGTACTGCGCGGCCGCTTTTATACAGTCATTCGAATTTGTTCGGTTTATCGTGAAATTTCTTTTCCTATGGTTTTCTTCTTATATCTGTGTAGTTACAAGGATTTTTCAGCTGAAACTTTAAGGATAAGCAATTGAATAAAGGTACTAATTATTTGTCGAATCATAATTACCCATGTATTGGAGTGTTACATTTTAGCGTAGCCAGATTTTAATTAAAATGGAATAGCTCTCTGAGGAGTTGGAATAGAAACATCTAATTTCGCATGATACTTTGAGTTCATAAAAGGTGCAAACCACCATAATTGGTAAGTTTTAGGGTTTCTCATTGAAGCGCAAGGATCGATTTTAGGGTTTTTGAAAATCAATTTCTTATTTTCCAACGATGTCGATTATAGAAAAAATAAAATTGCACAGCATATGCACAAATTAATTTATTTATTAAGACCCTCCGTAGTAAAAAAATCGTAATTGTATGTCATGCCGTTTGAGAGATACAGCAATTTGCTAAACGTTACCCCAGCGGCATCTTGAATAACTCTGAAACCTCAAGACGCACAAATTTCATTTTTTGGACACAATTAGGCACAAATGTGATCTATTTAAGTAGCTAGATTGTACTCAGCTACTACCACCGGTTAAAAAACATGCCGCTGGGGTAACATTACTCTAGCGAAATCTGTTTTTCGTAAATATCTTTGGATCGGCTGGACATAATTTTAATAATCAAATAATTTGATAATTAACGGAAATATTGAGAGAATGTGGGTTGGACCGCTTAAAAACAGTGGCACTCCGGGACTGCCGACAAAAGTGAAAAGTTGAAAAAAAATCGGCACCGCGGTAATCAACGCGTTGATGTCTTTTTAATGGTCAAAAGCTGGTGTTGTCACAGTGTCGCGAAATCAATGGTTAAGTCCCATCTAAAAAATGCCCAACGCGCCTAAAGAGTTTCCATATAAAAATAAAAAAAAAATTGGCAAAGGAAAAGTTGATGACATACAGATCTTACATAAACCCAATTAAGTTTGTAAATCACAATTTTTTTGACCGTTGACCAAACTATACTCCATTTGAAATGAGATTAGACATTTAACTAAACCTTTTTTACAGTCCGTTCAACCGATTTTGACTTCTATTGCGTTGGTGGCATGACAAATGGCAGCTGCAGTAAACAGTTGGTATTGTAACCACTTTTTTGCTTTAATGCCATCCTTATGCCTTCGGTATAGAAGTCAGAATCGGTTGAACGGACTGTAAAAAAGGTTTGTTTAAATGTCTAATCTTATTTCAAATGGAATGTAAGTAGGCTCAACTAACATAAGACTTTGTATCATTTTTGTCTTAGTCATCCGGACGGCGTGTGCACGTGTTGCTGCACGCACTTGAGTGACGCGGACGCGCGCCATCGCCTCGACCAACAGCTGCGCGCGTTGCACGAAGACATCGAGCGAATGCTCAGGGTATGTATGTGTAGTTTAACGGCGTGTGCGCATGTTGTTGCGCGCACCTCAGCGTATGAATATGAGTGTGTAACGCTGCGAGGTGCTGCTGTAACATCGACGCTACACTACAACGTAGTAGCCACGCACCGGGCTAAAAAACGATTACTTTCTAAGGCTAAGAACTCACGGAGCGGTTTTCAGCCGCGCCCGCCGCGGTGGCAGGACCGCAACTCTCCGACCGATCACTAGTATATGGAAATCTAATCTAATACCTTTAAACGAGCAATTCTTGTATATATAACTAGCTGACCCGGCAAACTTCGTTCCGCCTGACAGTCAATGAATGTGCATAACCCTACCTATCCTACTTACCCTACTCACCCTACCCACCCTACCTACCCTACCTACCCTACCTACCCTACCTACCCTACCTACCCTACCTACCCTACCTACCCTACCTACCCTACCGTTTAAACCTTCCCTAGACTACGACAAACATTTCAAAATCAAAATCGGCCCAGCCGTTCTCGAGTTTTAGCGAGACTAACGAACAGCAATTGATTTTTATATATATCTTTATATATATAATTCTTCTGTGAGTGTGTATGTCACTGAACTTCTCTCAAAAGACTGGACCGATTTTGATGAAATTTTTTGTGTGTGTTCAAGGGGATCTGGGAATGGTTTAGATTCACAATTTTGTCCGCTGGACAATGTTTTGACAGGACAACGTCTGTCGGGTCCGCTAGTAGATAATATAAATCTCGGAAACGACTCCAACGATTTTTATGAAATTTAGTATGCAGAGGTTTTCGGGGACGATAAATCGATCTAGCTAGGTTTCATTTTTAGGAAACGTTAAAAAAAATACTGACTCAAAATTCAATATTCAAATTCAAAAGTCATTTATTCAAACTAGGCTGAGAATCAGCACTTTTCGAACGTCAAAATTACATAAGACAGTCCCCCAAAAACGCCCACCCTTCACCACTTCCTAGTGCCTTTAGCTGGGAAGAAGAAGTGGCGCAACAAACTCCCCAGCAGCACAGCTGTCTGTTCAAGTTAGAAAAATGATTCTATACAATAGTATTCAAAACAACTTACATTATGCAACACAAAACATAATTCAAATGATAAATTATAGGCCATATGCCAGCTAGCACACGCCAATATACCAACCAAAAACATCGAGAACTATACTCAAGCAATATTTAAAAAAAATAAAACTAAACGTAAAAAGAACTAAATATCTATATAAAAGCCTCCAGACATAAAGGGCGTGCCCGCTTACATAAAGCTGTAATTGGCAGTTATAAATGATAAACTAGGACCATCGGGGTAAATGAACAGTTAATTACTAGTAACAATAACAAAACCATGATCAGCAAGACGACCAAGCAGCACCCGTCCACGAGCATAACTCAAAGATCAGCCATTACCCCCCTCGCCATATTTGAGGCTAAAGCTCGGTCATCCAGATATTGTAGATAGTAAGGCTAAGTTCATATGACCGCGCGGTACAAGATCAAACTAAATAGTGTTTATCGTCTATGTAGCGCTTACATCGCTACATACGAACTACGCATCAAAGAAATGACGTCACACGTATCCTGTATCGCGCAGTTAGAGTTTACCGAGCGACCGACATATATACAAGATTCCGACTTCAACCGTTGGGCAGTTGCCCGCCAGACACAACACCCGTTTGGTCGGAGGATCCTCCCTCTTCTATAGGGGATGAGTGAACTTTACACCTTGTTCTTCATACCTCTAAATTCTCATTAAAGCGCACTGCACAGCGCGGCGCGCTCCGTCCCGTGCGTAAGATCTTGCAACGCGCGGTTAGTACTTAGTTCCGCGCGGTGCCTACATTTCACGACGTGGTTTATGCCCGCGGCTTGTGCCATTGTTCTGCACCCGCCACCGTTGCGGGCGCGGCTGAAGACTGCTCCGTGAGTTCTTAGCCTCAGGGTGCATACATAAAGAAACAGGTTTCCGGTGCAGGCGAGTCTGTGCAGGTACAATATTCCC
Organism: Agrochola lychnidis; assembly: GCA_963680765.1. NCBI lineage: Eukaryota > Metazoa > Arthropoda > Insecta > Lepidoptera > Noctuidae > Agrochola > Agrochola lychnidis. The sequence goes on along the minus strand of OY796874.1, from coordinate 2,391,625 downwards.
ATGTTATCTTATGCGCTCACTTAAAAAGGAACAGGTTTAGACAGTCGGTGACGACTACCTGGACCGAGTCATACGGGTTAAAGAAACAGGTTTCCATAAAGAAACATCAAGATCCTGTAGACCACTGTTTAGTAAACTTAGAATATTTACATTAACTGGTATTTATATTGAGGAACTATCTAAATTTACCAAATCACAACCCTGAAATGTTTGAAAAACTGGGAGATAAATGTAAGTTCAAAACTAGATATCCTTATAGATCTAGACACGCGGCAGCGTGTCGAGCCAAGTACTAGGCAAGACACGGCTGCAGTGTGTTATATTACACGAACCATTTGGAGCCACTTTTGACCCCTTAATAACTCAAAATCTATGTAACATAGACTCATGAAATTTGGTTTATTTATAAAAACCCCTTAGATTAACTAGAACTCCAAATTTCATAAATAAAACTCAAACGGTTATTGAGATATTAACGTATAAAAATCGGCATTTTTATCAACGACCCTGTCACTAGACATCAAAAACATTTAACCCATTTCCGGGTGACCAAGAAAGTTGAAAAGAGATTTCCCGAAAGCAGGCCCATGGTATGATACTGTGTCAAAGCTTATTTATCAAAAATTATGTCGTATTTTTTTCAAGTCGTTTTATCAAAATTTATTTCTTCTAGCATTAGAGAACCTAATAAATATTTATTTTGTTGATACTTAATAAAGAACTACATCCGCCATTCAATCCTAACCTGAATGTTGCCAGATGACAGACTATTCCAATAAAATAATTTGTAATCGATTGAAAATATCGATACTAACCCACATGGAGTAGGTGGAGTATCCACTACACGAGTATGTTTTAAATGCTATTTATTATACTCAAATACTGTAAAACTATGATTTTACAATAAATAAAATATTATATGGTCTGAATATACTCAACAACTTAAAAGCGTTTCGAGGCAGTAATGTTATTTTATAAACTACCAGTGATCAGAGTAAGTAGATTGATTTGAGGTCAATGAACTGGCACGTATATTAGTATGGATACGCCTCCGGGATTCCGGGATTTTGAAATTATTAAGATTTTTTAAGGAATTTCAAATGTTGTAATGTGTAGAATAAAGAATACATCAATATGAATAAGAAATGTTCAACCCTTTTGCTGTCTGTTTAATAGTATATAGGTGATCGAACTCCAAGAAAAGGATAGATATACTATAAAACAATATAATATATTTTAAATATTTATCTATCGCATTCTATAAATTTCCAATGTAGTAGTTTAAAAATCCTTACTTTAACAATATTTGATTCAATCCCGTAAGTACCAAAATGAAATCCCGGAAAAAAGGCTTATCCATGTTATGATTTCTATGACTATTCATGATGCGAGTACGTAAAATCAATCGACCTACTCCGATCACTGATAATCACCCAATCGATTTCGTCAATCGATTACCAAAATAATTAAACCTGGTAACACTGACACCATGCATAATGTCAAACTGTCAAATAAAATCTGTCAGATCAATGGCATTGTTGGCTGTTTGTTTTACGTTGATTTGAATTAATTTTTCCGTATTTACTTTATACTTATATTACGTTACGATTTAATGCTGTCAATTTAAATTGAAGCCAGAGGAACTATTGCTTATCTTTCCATGGCCCTGGGTAAGTTTATTATGTTCTCTAAATATTTATAAACACCGTCGTATTGTATAACCTCATTGATTTTAGCAGCCTATTAGTAGAAGGCCTATGTTCAGTCAGGGGTACGTCGCGCGTCGTCAGCTGTAAATGTCTATAGTATGATGTAATTATATAGCATAAGTAAATACACTGAATTTTTTTACCTGTTTCAGGTATGACGATGACATGTGTTATTGCAAGACTTGACATTATTGATTATATTATCTATAACTCTATCCCAAGTATTACTTGCTCAGCAAAATCTAAGCATATTATGTTATGTATGTGGCATGTCAACTGCAAGTCACAGAAGTCATCAGGTTAGTGTTTTTAAAATGGCAGAATTACTATGAGTGATACAATTATTATACAAAAGTAAATAAACAACAATAAGAGTATTTTCTTACTTTCTAGGTTAGGTATACATTTGGATAAAGTTTGTCATGCTTACTGAGAGAGGCTGCTACCAGAGATGTTTATAGGCAAGCAAGTGAAGATAAAAACAGAGCCACCCTAGAGTGTAAAAGATTTACCCATAATAGATCAAAACAATAATCTGGTTAGGGCCAGAATCAAATCGTGACATGTGAGCAGCAGGACTTAGTGTACATAATTATTGATAAGTGAGCAAAATAGGACAAATTGTTTAAGAGATCATCATTGCTTATTACTGTTTTGTGGGAAAGCGTACATCTACCATCTACCGTACCTACGCTGCTTTTTTATGAGAATGAAGCTGAAGCCGTTTTAAATTCTATGAGAAATAAAATGTTTTTAGTATTTAGGTATTGTTGTGTTATTTGTTAAAGTAAACCTTCCTATAGAAGCACTGAAAATGCTGCTGCCAATGAGATTATTCATCTTTAATTAAGAGAGTTGGCTAAAATAATGTTTATGCCATTAAATCTTTCATATTTAGCGCGCAAGATTATTAATTTACCTTTATAAAATTCAAGTCTGTAAATGCGATAATCGCCATTTTGATGACAGTCGAGGTCGAGGCTAAAAAACATAAAAATTGGGGATTGCGAACATCCAAACTCCACCATAAGGACAGCGACTATTACAACATTTAATTATTTGACGAATTCATCCATTTTTCAAGTTAAATAAGTAAAGTAAAGTAAGTTAAGTAAGTAAGTAGTAATGAAGTTTTTGGTATCAAAAGTCGAAGATTCGCGCCAATCGTGCGTGTTTACATTTTAACTTTTCACAATTAACACACATACACATATCTGATACGACTTTAAATGTGACAAATGTGATTAAAAATATTATAAGTAACTAGAAAATGCCCAAATCTTTACTTATTATACGAACACATGTTCAATAATACGTAATATTCATTACTACTACTCAATTTGTGTTAAAAATTGTCGATCATTGTTTTTTTTTTATTGTAATGATGTGCGAAAACGATTATGCCAAACGTTTTTTTTTTTTTTCAATTTTGATTGTCTCGATTAATTTATAATTATGTCAAATGTCTGAAATCTATACTTGAAAATTAAAATAAAATTGTTTTAAGCATTAAATACAATAAACATTGTTTAAAATAATTATTTATACTTTTCTAGTGTTTAATCGTTTTTAGGACATTCAATATAAAACGAGTCAACACATAGAACGAGGATAGATACTTACCTCATTTATTGAATTTCGCGCCGAATTGTTTCTACTTATTTGAATTTAAATTCGGAACGTTGTTCAAAATTATTTTTAATTTATTGGACAATTATTTACTGTGGATTTTATTTTTGATACTTTCTGATATAGAATGCCTAGTATACATTTTTTAGGTAGGCTTAAGAAAATTTTGTTTGTGAATGATGTTAAATTAATTATATAAATTAGGTAGGTATTCCGCAAACACTTTTAAATGACGTCTATATTTTTAAATTGAAACTTTTATTACATCGTCTCAAACTTTTTCGTCTGTGTGTTGCATGTCGCGTGTCGGTCGGCCGCGGAGTAGGGATAAAGTGAAAGGCGATCGTCAGAGCAGCCAAGGCCGATATGGCGGCGCCTATAGTTCGCAGCAGCTGACCGTGTAAAGTTTCACTTTTACCGTGGTTTCATAAAACCAACAATCATTTTTTTTTAGTTGTATGAGTTTGATAGTATTTGTTTTTAATAGGATAATCTTACTCGAGTAATAGAAATTGTTTATTTTTGAGGTAGTTTCAAAACTAAATTTTAAAAAAACTGCCCAAGTGTATGTCGGACTACGCACAGTGAAGGGTTCCGTAATTGGGATGAATATTTACGCATAAACATTGCATAGTATCAATTTTATCGACTGCAAAAATAAGTTTGTATTTCTCGAAAAAACTATAACAAACAAAGTTAATTCTGCGGTTGTAACCGAAAATAAACTGTATCTCAAAAATTATTGACTTCAAAAGCAAAGTCACTTAGAAACATCTTAACATTTTAATTATGAGATCCATCAATATACGCTTTATATGCATAGATTTTTTTCATCTCTCGGTTATATGTAAGTATGGAGAATGCCACCCCCACTATTATGTTTATCGTAATTTCACTACACCATTGTTTAACGGTGCAAAAAATACACCTTTTTCAAAATTTTCATCGATAGAGTGTAAATAGTCTCCATGTTAAATGACTGTATGACATCCGGACGCACGGACAGACGAACTTGATGAAATTAAGAGATCCGTTTTTTTACGGATTTTGATTATCAAGTTTACAATTGGCATGAAATTGATGTCTATGACAATTGATCTACAATATTATTATTATTTGGAATAGCCGCCATCTTAAAATCCAGAATGTCCATCTAATTCGATATGAGCACTATCTCCCGAAAACCATGAAAATGACAGTCATGACGAAAAATTTTCAAATGGGGTTAAAAACTGCCACTTGCTCACTTCAGATGGCGCTGATCTCCAGCGTCTTATAATTTGACAGCTAACTATACATTTTTGATTCGAATGCCAAAAGTTGATGTAAATTCCTGAATTTCATGACTGAATTCAAAACACCCCGTCGAGTCAACTGATGTGTCACGTGTCAAAATCTTGGTCCCTAATGTTAGGCGGCAGTGAATTCATTTCATTCATTCTCTGATCTCGAAAAACGTTGTTACAAACCTCAGGTTGGTATGTTCAAGGTAGTTGGTAGGTTGGTACTATGCTTGAGACGTTTTTGAATTGATAGATCGTATGACTATTGTTTTAGGGACTATTGTCGTTTAATTTTTAATATAAACTTACGAATAGTTAAGTCCATAGTGAGGTCAAAATGTAAATCCAAGGGGCGGCTGCAACGGCGGCGGTGATCTCTCGCGTCCGGCCCTGGTTCAGGCCATGGTACGGAGCGAGAGGAAATGGCAGGCCGTCACCTCCTTCTGCGAAGCGGTAATGCTCGCGAAGGAGGAGGCGGAACGCGTGAGGTAGAGGCAAAGTTCGCGCCCTCACGCCCCTAACCACTGCAGGAGGAGACGCCCGGGGCGGGAATCGCGAGCCGATTTCCGGCCACCGTAGGCGCGGGCTTGCGAACGGTGAGCAATGGGTAGCTCGCCGTCCGATAAGGACCAAGCCCGGGTCGACGGCGCGTTGTGTTCCACGCGCGCCTCAAAGAGATGTCAGCAGAAATGACGGGATCCGCTAGGGCCAATGCCTGCCGGGGGTTCGCAGAAAACCGATAGGGACATCGTGGCCCCCGGCAACAGGGCAACCGAAGGAACACGGGTGGGTTTTAGTCAGTAAGAGTCTGATACGCCCTCCCGCTCCGCCCAGAGCGGGAGAAGATACTTAAAAAAAAAGGGGCGGCTGCAAAAATTAAATAATTAAATCATACGTGAGAAGGAACTTTGTTCCTGACGGGGTCAAAGTCAAAGTCAAATCATTAATTTCAAATAGGCCCATGTATGGCACTTTTGAACGTCAAAAATTACAAAATAATAAAATTGATTCTATTCGCCCCTTCCAAAAGGTAGTTTTCGTATGGAGAAGAATGGGCAAGAAACTCCACCGTTACTCTTTTAAAATGTTTTACAATTGTTTGTATATGTACGTACATTTGTTAAATAATAATTATATGTGAAGACGGTGCACCTAGAATAAAATTACTATACCACAATAGGTAAAAAGAATTAAAAATGAAACAACGACAGATAATTTAATATGTGATAGATACATGGTGCTCACATATTTACAAACATTGTAAAAGTAGACGATTTTCCTAAAATTTTACAATTAATAAGTCAGTGTGTGAGGAAGTAATCACAGAATGTAAAATCAATGTCATAAAACACAAAGTAATAAATTTTACAGTTAAATTAGCAAACAGTTTGATTTTGTCTTGATTCTAAATTGTCCTATGGAGCAGGACCAGCATGTTTCCAAGCACTCTTATCTTGGATATAATCCTCTAATTTGTAATATGCTTGTTTACAAAGTGTATTTTTAATATGAGTTTTAAATTTTCTTTCATTTAATTGCAAAATGTCACAAGGTATTTTGTTGTAACATTTAACACAGTACCCCATAAAAGATGTATGTACTTAAGATAATCTAAAAAATGGTTGATCTAGTTTATTTTTATTTCTAGTATTAAAATTATGTCTATCACTTATTTTATTAAAGAGATGTGGATTTTCCTTACATACATAATATTTTCATAAATGAATTGGCAAGGTACCGTCATAATATTAATCCTTTTAAAAAGTTTCGTGAGAGATTCGCGGCGACGTAGATTATAAATGGCTCTGATAGCTCTCTTTTGCAAAATAAAGATGGATTCAATGTCAGCAGCCCGACCCCACAGTAAAATGCCATACGACATGAGGCTCCCCGACTGCATACGTTTTTTTTAATAATAATACTTGCCGCGCCGGCTCAGCGATCTGACATCATTGCGGAAAATTGTAACAATTGTTACGAAAGAAATACCTACATTCTTACACAATATTGCTACGCATATTTACAAAAAGAATTTAATAGATCACGTTTGATTGACGAATAATAATAATTTCTTTACAAAAAGTAATGATATCCCATCAAAAACATAAATGTGAAAATGGGAGCCAAATTCCATAAATATGGTTGTCGACTTCGCCGACAAAAGAATTGAAATCTAAATGGGTGCCAAGTTCTGTAGATAATCCTGAAATTTATTTATAAGAACATGCAACTTTCTAAAATAAAATTAAAACACAAATTCTTGTTTTTTCTGCTATAACAATGTTTGCTATTTAAAAATATAACTTCTTAAATTTGAACAGTCGAATTATTTACACAAAGCACTTAGGATAAATTGAAGCTCAAGATTTGACTTGGCTAGTTTTTACCAGCAAGCTGAAATTTTAGAGAAAGAAGATATTTTGACCTTACAGTTACAATAAGAAACAGTAACTTGCGCATAACATAAAGAACAAATATATAAATACGCCTAAGTAGACAGTCAAAGCTGTAAACAGTTACAATAAGAAACAGTAACTTGCGCATAACATAAAGAACAAAGATATGAATATTTTACTTTATTTATTTGGCTCACCAACAATTAAGTACACCGATACAAAGATATGAGAAACATGCAATAAACTTATAGACTAGTGTACAAATTTCTTACAGGTAAGCACATCATGAATTACTTATTTGATGTTGAGTGCCTACTTAAAATTAAATAATAATAATTAAATATGCCTAGGTAGACAGTCAAAGCTGTAAACTCGATAAAAAATAGCGTCCAACTGTTAGCCGCTTAATGCACGCACACTAAAAAAGTAAAATTACAGCACAATGACGTGGCGCGAGTGTAAGACGTAGCTGTAATGCACACCAGCATAAAAAAGTTACCCTGTTTGTTTTAGTTCTTTTGCACCGCGACACTGTAGACAAATATAAAGATGATAAATTGATTAGCCAAATATAAGATAACTTGTATGTAAAAACTAGCCAAGTCAAATCTTGAGCTTCAATTTATCCTAAGTGCTTTGTGTAAATAATTCGACTGTTCAAATTTAAGAAGTTATATTTTTAAATAGCAAACATTGTTATAGCAGAAAAAACAAGAATTTGTGTTTTAATTTTATTTTAGAAAGTTGCATGTTCTTATAAATAAATTTCAGGATTATCTACAGAACTTGGCACCCATTTAGATTTCAATTCTTTTGTCGGCGAAGTCGACAACCATATTTATGGAATTTGGCTCCCATTTTCACATTTATGTTTTTGATGGGATTAATTATTCCTAGAATGAAAACGGAACTATATGGGCGAAGTTGCTATCCCATGTGTGTTCAGATTTATAACAAGATTCCTAACCAAATTAAAGAACTCCCAATGGACCGCTTCAGAAGGGCTTTACGCAGCTGGTTGATCGAGAATGACTTTTATACTATAAAAGAATTCCTTCAGTCTAAATTAAAATAATGTAATTGTGTACCAAAAATTTTCATGTCATTATGTTATGATTAAATATGTTAAGCTGATGGTGCCGATTCCCTTGTTCACAAACTAAACTAAATTTAAGTTCAGTGCATCTTTTTCTTTCTATTTCATTAAGAAAAGGATAGAAGATAAATTTTAGTTTAGTCCTGTCAAATTAATCAGCGCTTGACGTAAATTGACGTAATTTTAGTCGGCAAGTTTTTAATCACGTCTAAACTTGTATGGAGAGTGACAGGCGCTGATTAATTTGACAGGACTAAACTAAAATGTATCCTCTGTCCTTTTCTTAATGAAATAGAAAGAAAAAGATGCATTGAACTTAAATTTAGTTTAGTTTGTGAACAAGAGAATCGACACCACTATCACACAACCATTGCAAGAACTTTGTAACCATATTTATCTGCAAATAAATCTTTGACTTTGACTTTGAAGAAACCTGTTTCTTTATATAAGTACCCTCCTGCACCGATCGGTAACGACCCGCACGGGTTTGTCTGTGCTGGAAACCTGTTTATTTATGTAAGCACCATTACTAATTTACTACGGGTTGAATCTATTGTGGTTCGTGTTAGAAGACTGACTTATTTATTTAAAAATATTCGTGCGGCTGCTGACTTCAGTACCTATAAACAATTTATTTCGCTCTCGCTCAATCAGTTCTCGGTTACTGCATAACTACGGGGGGAACCCACAAAACCACCATTTTGCGTTTAGAGAGGGCAAAGAGAGTAGTGTTAAAAGTACTCGCAAAGAAACCTATTTGATTCCCGACTACTGAAGAGCGTTTATTCTGAAAGTGGGCAACGTCGCAAATAAATGTCAAATATTTCGCTGTTTTAATTATTTGGCAATATTACTGTATGGAAAAAAGAAATGTGGCTAACTAGCGACCTAGAATATTAATAATGAATTGCAATTGTAACACTGAATTTGATGTTGTAACCGTTCTAGGTGTAAAAAAGGAATTTGGAAAGTTTTTAAACACTATTTTACATCTAAAACCAAATATTCGGTGTTACGATATTAATTATTGCATTTCATAATCAATATTTTAGTTCCCTAGTTAGTCACATTTCTTAATTTCATACAATAATAAGGACCATCCTTGCTCTAAAATAACTAATTTAATTCCGAATATAATTATTTAACCTCAAAATAGATACTAATCCCCAAATTAATCTTGAAGTCGTTACTCCAATATCATAATCTAAAACTGTTTAATAAAACTACATATTTACAATATTTCAGGGATAAGGAAAATAATATGAAACACCAAGATATTTTGTCAGTCATTTATATTTCTTTGCCAACTTCAAATTCAATATTCTACACCATACTATCACATCTCCTATTCCCCACAAAATATCACAATTCAATCCGTATTCTAATATTTACCATAAAACTAATAGGTTACCTTAATTTACAGTGGATTTCCCACCAATACTATGCCAATCTATCTTTTTACCGACACAGCCACTAAACACGTCTTACCGTCACGAGCGCCAGACCCAGAAGGTCGTTATTCCCACATTTTTAACCGACTTCAAAAAAAAGGAGGAGGTTCTCAATTCGTCGGGATATTTTTTTTTAATGTATATTCCCCGATTACTCGAAGACGGCTGGACCGATTTGAAAAATTCTTTTTTTTGTTTGAAAGGGTATACTTTCAAGTTGGTCCCATTGTCATTTGGTCACGATCTGATGATGGGATCTTGGAGAAATCGAGGGAACTCTTCAAATATTAAAGGCACATCTATAGCGATTTGGGTATTTTTAATGAGCAGTTGACATAAGGCTATTGTAACTTAGATAAATTACAAACCAACCCACTAAAAAATGAAAAAAAAAACGTTTTTTACAAAAAAAAAACAACCGACTTCCAAACTACAAAGTGAAAAATAACTTTAATTTCGGAAGTCGGTGTCAAAAAACTAAAATACTGATCTGATCCAAAGACACCGACTTCCGAAATTAAAGTTATTTTTCACTTTGTAGTTTGGAAGTCGGTTGTGTTTTTTGTAAAAAAGTTTTTTCACATATCAAATCTTTGGGTGTTGCCAGTACAATATCCAACAATTACGTATTAATAAATTGAAACCTAACAATACAGTAATACTGCTAAATTAATCAAAACACGTAAATATTTGACAGTTATATACGACGTTACTAATTTTAGGATAAACCCTCTTAATTATATTCACTTTGTGACGTTCTCGCAGTAAGATAGCTGTAATAACCACCAAACACCACCTTTTGCATTACGACCCTCAGTACATTACTGAAAAGTGACGCTCTGATAGGATCTGACTCCCACCAAAGCGGAGATGTCGGAAGTGGAGACGAGAAGAGATGTTTTTCAGCTAGGGTGTATCCACTGAAGCTGTGCGGAGATGCCTACTGGCTAGACTAGGGTGGAGATGTGTGCTGGCTAGAGCGGAACTGTTGCGGCGTCGCGTAAGGAATTGTGTGTATCAATGCCATCCGGTTTTGATAAAATTCACCCTCATTTTCGATAATAAATCATCGGTAAGGAGTTCAAGAATTATATACAGCGTATGACATTATTTCAATTATAACGATGTTTGGGGGTGGATAAAAGGGGGTGACACACACATAACATAACATCACGCCTTATTTCCCCGAAGGGTTGGGCAGAGGTGTACCTGTAGCAGGTACACCCACATTTCGCCAGTTATGTTTAAGTCCCATGTAATAGGGGGCGCGCCTATTGCCATCAACCGGGGGTAAATTTTATCAAAACCGGATGGCATTGATACACACAATTCCTTGCACTTATTAGAGTTTAAATTTCGAATGCCATCCGATTTAAACTGTTTTAACAATTTTTTTTCGAATTTTGTTTCAAAAGTTGGGCAAAAAGGGTTTTTTGGCGACTTTGAAGGGTTGTTTCTCCGAAACTGCCCAGCAGGATCGGATGGCATTTTTTTTTTCCAACGTATAGTGGTACCAATAAATAAGCTCACCAATTTTGGAGCGGTTGCCACATATTTTTTTTTTTTTATTTCAAACTTTGCTAGTACGAAAACGGCCCGTGTGTTTCGGATGGCAAAAAAAAAAACTAGATAAATAAGGTATAAACTTCAAAGTAACCGCATTTTCATACGGATGCCACGTCAAAAAATTTTAGGTTTTGCCCCCCCATATCTCCGCCCCCGTCCATTTGGGGTCCATTCGGACGGTACGGGGGAGTTCGGTATCACTTCAATACCCAAATTACCACTCGCCATCCGGTTGCCTCTCCGATAAAATTTTACGTGCCATTACCTTGAATATATGTCGTAATCTAGGTCATGGTCTACCCATGTACCAAATCAAACTGCACACGGTGTGCAAATTTGATTAAAATCGGTTAAGTAGTTTAGGAGTCCATCGCGGACAAACAACGTGACACGTAATTTATATATATTAAGAAGATTAAGAAGATAAGATAGTTAAGATGTTTTACTTTTTATTTCATTATCTTTTTAACATTAATAGTCTTAATTCTACTCAACTAACTACACACATTTAATAAAAAATAAAAGAAAACAATTAAATTCCTAAATAAACTAAACTTTACACTGTACAGTGTTTTGCATCTGTTAGTTGCTTTTTTTTTTTGCAATAGAATAATTTATTATATTATTATATATTTATATCAACTTGAAACTACTTACTATTTATGTCAGACAATGATTCTTATTTTTCTGCCATCGAATCTACTGCCTCGTCAAGCGATGCAAGCTTTTCTTCTTTTAACTCCACTCTTGGTGACTTTGTGCAACAAAATTTCAATGATAAGTCTGATCGGTTGGTGAACGTGTGTCACATTAACGCTCAAAGTGTACCAAGCCACTACAGCGAGCTGTACGACGCATTTAATAACAGCAACGTTCACGCCATCCTAATCTCTGAAACGTGGCTCAAACCGCATCTTCTGTCCACCACTTATCCTCTTACTGGTTTCGTTCTTATACGAAATGATCGGATTGGTAAAGGAGGGGGTGGTGTGGCCATATACCTTCGCAGTGACTTTCCATATAAAATACTTGCTACTTCTTCTTCACAATATTCTGCTTCTGCCGAGTTTATTTTCCTTGAAGTCTGTGTCAAAGGAGCCAAAACCATTATTGGTGTTGTCTATTGTCCTCCCACTGTTGATTACTTCACTGAATTCGAATCAGTACTTGAATCTTTGGGTTCGGAGTACGCACATCACATCATCATGGGTGATTTCAACACAAACCTCCTTGCCCACAACTCCCCCCGATCCTTAAAGCTCCTCCATCTTATCGAGTCGGCTAGTCTGCACGTTTTGCCGCTCCAACCTACTCATCATAACACTGTCGGCGATGACACCTGGCTCGACCTGATCCTCACCTCGAATCCTTCCCTCGTTTCCTCCCATGGTCAACATGACGCTCCTGGTTTTTCTCATCACGACATGATTTTCCTTTCATATATCCTGAAACCTCCCAAACTCAAACCCAAGGTTCTGTACAGGCGTTGTTTTGCGCGAATGGATGTTGAGAAACTCAAGGAAGATGCGTCTGTGGTCAATTGGGATCCTATGACGGAAGCCATTTCGGTTGACGACAAGGTTGCGCTCCTCAATAATGTTGTGGTCAAACTTTATGACATCCATGCTCCCGTCAAAAAAGTGAAATTAAAACGCCCACCTGCACCATGGATGACAAGAGGAATACAGATGGCAATGCGACGAAGGGACCGCGCGTTCCGTAAATTTAAAAGGGATCGTACTGATGAGAACTGGACACTGTTCAAAGCTGCAAGAAATAGATGCAATCAGATGATACGCAATGCTAAACGCCGCCACATTCTAGACACTATCAGTTCTTGCTCTTCTGCCGATATTTGGAAATTTATTGGAACTCTTGGTATCGGCAAACCGCGACATTTAGACCTTCCAAATTCAATTGACTTGGACGATCTCAACCGTTATTTCTCCTCTGTTCCTACCATGGATCGTCTAACCAAACAACAAACTCTGTCCCTAATTTCTGGTCTAACGCGTCCCCTTATTAATCCTTTCAGTTTCGTCCCAGTTGAACCGGGAGAGATCAAAAAAATCATCCTATCTATTAAATCAAAATCGGTAGGATGTGACAATATCACTCGTGGTATGATCATTACTATCCTGGATCATCTACTACCCGCGATTACCCACATTGTTAATTTTTCCTTATATACCGGTGTATTCCCTTCCCTGTAGCGTAAAGCTTATGTTCGTCCACTACCTAAGGTTTCTAATCCCTCTCTTCCTACCCATTTCCGCCCCATTTCTATCCTCCCCTTCCTATCCAAAGTGCTCGAGGCCTGCGTCCACAAACAATTTTCCTATTTTGTTCATCGCAACTCACTCATTAGCCCTCTTCAATCTGGGTTCAGGCCAGGGCACAGCACTGTTTCCGCCCTCCTTAAAGTGACTGGCGATATAAGGGCAGGACTGGAAGATACCAAAGTTACTGCACTAGTGTTGGTTGATTTCTCGAATGCCTTTAATACCGTCAGTCACGATATCCTGTTAGCCATTCTGTCCTATATTATGGTCTCTCCCGAGGCACTGGAATGGTTCTCCTCTTATCTTCAGGAACGTCAGCAGTCCGTTCATGTTGGAGATTCTTCATCATGCTGGTGTGATTTGGATACTGGCGTTCCACAAGGCGGTATTCTTTCTCCTCTTCTGTTTTCTATATTTATCAATCTTATAACTTCCGAGCTTCAGTGTGCGTATCATCTGTATGCAGATGACTTGCAGTTGTACTGTCAAGGGAGGGTTGAAGAAATACCTGACGCTATCGACAAATTAAATAGGGATTTGACAGCCATAAAAACCTGGGCTGATAGATTTGGCGTAGCAGTAAACCCTAATAAGTGTCAGGCGATCATCATCGGAAGTTCTCGGAGTATGAGTAAGGTGGATGGTACAACCTTGCCACCAGTTCTCTTTAATGGTACGGTCGTCCCATTTAGTACTGATGTGAAGGATCTAGGCTTGCACATTGACAGTACTCTGAACTGGCGTACTCAAGTCACAAAGGTCAGCCAGAAGGTTACTGGAACGCTGCGGGCCTTGTACCGACTGAAAAACCTACTACCAACAAGTACGAAGACAATGCTTGTGCAGTCCTTAATTTTCCCTATCATCGATTATGGTGATGTGTGCTACTATGACCTGAATGCAGATCTCCTCGACAAACTTGACCGTCTTCTCAATAACTGCATTCGATTCGTTTTCAATCTGCGTAAATATGATCATGTCTCTGCGCATCGGTCGCTTCTAAAGTGGTTGCCCATACGCCAGCGTAGAGAGCAACAGCGCTGACCACCTTGTTTTCATTTCTTGACTCTCCCACTTCCCCTAGTTATCTAGCCCCCCACTTTCAGTATATTTGTAACAACCACAATAAGAATCTACGGTCATCAAATAATCGCGTTCTTCAATGTCCCACTCACCGCACAGACTTCATTCACTCTTCCTTCTTCGTTCAGTCTATTTCTCTGTGGAATGCACTCCCCCTGGAAATCAGGATGGCAACCAACCGATTATCCTTTAAAGTTAAAGTTCGTGAGCACATTCGTAAGAAGCTGGCAGTATCATCACAACGCTAATGTTTTCCCATTGTTTGTCTTATTATTTTATTTAGTATATTCATGTATTTATGTGTATTTATTTGTACTTATTTTATATATGTAATTAGGCCTATATATTATATTTATAGTTTGTAATAAGTATATGTGTATCCTTATATTTGAGTTATTTTTTTCCTCCATTTTCGTAATTGCACCTACCACAGTTTGTCTCTGCATCACCCAAAGGTTGACTGGTAGAAAATGCCTGTGGCATTAAGTCCGCCTCTGTACATTTCTGTGCTTGAAGTATTAAATAAATAAATAATAAAAACTTTATTCTATTTATTGGTAAAAGTTGTTAGAGGGCTGTCGTTTGCCACTAATTTGCCGTTCAAAAAGTTCTGATTCTGAGCGTAATTTCAATTGTGTATTTTGTTTTGTTACAACGCTAAGATGATGGGAAAGAAACGGAGAGAACGGCAAGAACGGAAAGATCAGAAAACGCAGGTATGACAGATCTGTATACCATGAATGCATCTCTTTGTTTGTTGCTCTATGCTCACCGAAAAGTAACGTTTAGAATGCATGTAACAGCTGATGTTTTTAAGGGGATTGCAGGAGCTAAACGCAAGTTTTATAATGCTTAAAAGTATATGATCCTGTGCAGTAAACAAATTCAGAAAAAATATATCATATCATATTCTTCAGGATATAAACTAAAGTACCCGTCACGAGAAGCTATAATTTTTGTAAATAAAGAACTTCTACCAAGTTACGTAGCGACAATTTAATCAACAACGAATAATCCCAAATTCAATGAAGTCAAAGTAACGTACGTGTTATACGAAACTAATGAGCAATTTCACTTGATCGGGTTATATTTTAGCGATATAAAGCGCTGTCGTCTAAGGTTTTGTGGTACTGGAACGCATCTGATTCATGGAACGTAAACATTTGAGCCACGATTTTGAAGTAAGTTCACGCTGACGTTGTCTCTGCTGTCTTTCGAGTTTCGAATGCGTCTGTTTGTTTGTGGTGTTTTCGCGGATTAGGTTATATTGTTTGTTTGTAATTAGATGTGTGTGTTAATATAATTATATCCCTGTAAAAAATAGTACAAAACTGTTTTTATTTTATTTTAAGTACCCAAAGATTGCAAACCCCTGAATGTGTGTTTACAAAATTTATAGCTTCTCGTGACGGGGACTTTAGTTAGATAGTGTGTTGAAAACATAATACAATAAGTTTGATACGATAGAAAAAAAAACTAAGAAACCTCTAAAAATTTATTTTTACGATAAAAAATCATAATAATTCTGATTTTTTGTCAGATTATTCTACAAGCAACTTAATAATCTTTTAACTGTCATTAACGAGACACAATAGAATTTTAATTGTTATCCACCTCAATGAGGCGTCGTAACAGATGATGAGATAACGTAATAATGTTTAAATTTTTTAGTCTAATAGTAAATAGATAATTGCTTTATCTTTATATATATAATTCTTCTGTGAGTGTGTATGTCACTGAACTTCTCTCAAACGACTGGACCGATTTTGATGAAATTTTTTGTGTGTGTTCAAGGGGATCTGGGAATGGTTTAGATTCACAATCGGACCCGATAGGTGGCGGTATTCGGTCAGGACAACGTCTGTCAGGTCCGCTAGTATTCTGTATTTCTCCAAATGCCGATAACTGACTACCACAGAACACTTTTCATTTAGTACTAAATACCAATAAACGGCCGCAGTTTTTATTTTTTTAAAAATTGCCGGTGTCTGCGTCTTTTTACTTGTCACAACGATGCCATAGAGTACCACACGCACATAGATAAAAACACTTTTAAATAGGAAGTACCATAGACACTAAAGGCATAGATAGACAAGTAACTGATGTTAGACGTCGGGTGCTGACACGCGAACTACATTTTTTTTTTAATAATATTTATTTCTGTATCTATCCGTGACATCACTGCGGGGCCTATCAGAATACCAGTGCTGCATGCATGCACGCAGCATCATGCTGAGATAGGAGCCTTTTGGCCTCGTCCAGGACTTTCTGCTTTTATTTTAATTTTACTTTGTTTTTATTAATTGGTCTATCTACAATTGTTACACTATTCAACCAATTTTTTCTACTGTAAAATATAATACTTTAATAGCTTTTTCTTGAACATGGGGATGGGATGTTCCTTAAGTGAATTAGGTAAGGAGTGGGGTAGGTTTAATATGGAAGGATGCGGGCTATGGATGCGCGAGTGGTTTAGCTATGTGCAGAGCAGAGTGCCTGCCCTGCTGTCGATGCATCTCTTCCTCGCACAGCTACCTCGCGGCGGCGCATCTTCATAGCACATCTTACTCGATTCGCTACACAGCTTAGCATTAGTAGAAACGGTCACATAGTTTCGTAGCTTAGCTTTCATATCCTCGCAGCATAGCTGCATGGCAGTGTTGGCCAAAATTAATTGTGAAAACAATTAAATTGTCACATTAAATTGCAATTCACAATTAAATTGCAATTAATAATTAAATTGCAATTAATAATTAAATTGCCATATTTAATTGCAATTAACAATTAAAATAACTAATTGTAATTGCAAGATAGACAATTAACAATTAATTAATTGTTCTTGTTAAACTTATCAATTGCAATTATGTAATTAATTATTTGATGCATGTTTACGTTTACAGTTAATCCTGTCCTACTAATATTATAAATGTGAATGTTTGTATGTTTGTGTGTTTGTTACTCAATCACGCAAAAACGACCAAACGAATTTGGATGAAATTTAGTAAAAAATTTGGAAAAATAGGTATATACATTTTGCACGCTCTTGTGAAGCTTCCTCTGTTCCGTTTCTTTACTCGTGTGCTCGTTGGTTAAAAGTTTTTATATTCATCAAATAGTATTAATTGTTTGTTATTGTGATTAAGTTAATTGGAAATAACAATTAAAATGTTAATTGCAATTAAATTAATTGTAAACCACAATTAATGGATTTTAATTGCAATTGATTTGAATTGCATCTCACAATTAAAATATAATTGAATTAAATCAATTGCAATTAAAATTTTAATTGTTTCCACAATTAGAAATTAATTGAATTATTGCCTACACTGCTGCATAGCACATCTCTGGTGGAAAAGCAGCCTTAGAAGAGGAAAAAGGAATAGAGAAAAGCGGATTAAATCTATAACATAACATCACGCCTTGTTTCCCCGAAGGGTTGGGCAGAGGTGTCCCTGTAGCAGGTACACCCACATTTCGCCAGTTATGTTTAAGCCCCATGTAATAGGGGCAGCACCGTCCCGAGAATTCCTGGCGCCCTAGGCGAAAGGCTGGAACGACGCCCTTTTAAGAAAATTCGTGACAAAATAAAACTGTTTTTTCATTTTCGTGTGGTTAGTGACTAACCTGGTGTCAGAGTTTTAAAGCCGCCCATGGGCCTCTGACTTGGCTTCACATGCCGTCGAGAAATATCTCTCAGGCGCGGTCGGTACAACGATCGCAGTCAAACTATAATAGTCAAATTAATTTTGAACAAAACATTATAACATACAACAAGAGAAGCAATAAATTTGAAATCGCGATTTTTTTAGCAATGGAGTTAGTTGAGGCCATCAACTAAATTCGCTTTTGATTTCCTTACCGATGGTTTTGTAAATGTCCATGAGCGCATTTTGGTAGAAAAATTGGTAAAAGATTGGGAGTATTTTCAAGTTGTAGGTAAATAAAAATAATGTACAGTATTATTTTTTAGTTTCGTAGCCGCCGATTGCCCTAATACGAGCGCCCTAGGCCGTCGCCTAGTTCGCCTATATGAACCGGCCGGCCCTGAATAGGGGGCGAGCCTATTGTCATCAACCGGGCACAAATCCAGACTCCGGGCTGCTACTGAGAAATTTCAGATTAAATCTAACTGATATAATGAGCTTTAACTGTTATGTTTAAAGGGTGTGGGTTGAGTTGGGTTTTTTATTTTACTTCGGTAAACACGAGAAAATTTAGATATAGATGAATACGGCTTGGGTATGGATTTCTATGTTTTGACATAGCTGAGTCCCGCTAATTGCGTACCACACGATCAATCATAATCTGAATGATTTTGAAAGATGTTGCTAATCCATCGCTTAATATGTTCGAAAAATTTGTCTGCTCAACAATGTAAATAACGCAGTGAATGTTGTTGAACTGTCAAATGAAACAAATTGTGATTGATCGTGTGTTACGCAATTAGGGTCGTGCTGGCGAGATGTGCTCTCTATGACTAAGAATGCCAAAATGCTTGAGCTACACTGTAGGGATGCAAGAAGTGCCAAAAAGTATGCTGGGTGACACCACTTTCCGGCTCGCTACAAGCCTGCGTTTGGGCGCTCCTTGGGAGGCTCCGCACCGCTGTCAGTGCGGTGAAGCAGTCGACCGCCTCGGACACCATGGCCTTTCCTGCAGCAAGAGCGCCGGTCGGTTGGCACGACACGCAAGCATTAATGACATAATCCGTCGGGCTCTTGTCACCGCCGGGGTGCCAGCTGTTTTAGAACCCAATGGGTTGGCACGCGACGATGGGAAGAGGCCAGACGGAATGACCATAATGCCTTGGAAATTGGGTAGGCCTTTGGTGTGGGACGCAACCTGTGTCGACACCCTCGCGCCATCCCATCTTCCTAGCACGGCGAGTTGTGCTGGGGCGGCTGCTGCAGGTGCAGAAAACCTCAAACGGCGCAAATATAACAACCTTACCGGTAGCTATATTTTTGAACCGTTTGGGGTTGAAACACTAGGGCCATGGGGTCCGAGTGCTCATCGATTATTCCGGGACATCGCCAAGCGGTTGGTCGACTCTTCACGTGACCAAAGGGTTGGCCAATTTTTAGGCCAAAGAATTAGCATTGCCATACAACGTGGCAATGCTGCCAGCCTTTTGGGCACCTTTCCCACCGACAGCGATTCGGATGAATTTTTTGATGCCCAATGATTTGTTACTATATTTTATTTTATTTTTTCCTCTGTATATAGTTAGTTCAATTATTACTTAGTAGAATTATTTTATAAGGAATTATATTATTAGTAGAATAAATTCATTTAAAAAAGTATCGATATATATCGTATCGATATTAAAAAAATATATCAATATCGAAAAAAAATCGATATATCGATATTTTGGCCCTTCTTGAATTCTTACCTTAAAATCACCATGAAAATGGAAAATGAAAAAAAAAATTACGACTGATTCCCAGCGGTTTTAGTCAAAGTCAAATCATTTATTTCAAATAGGCCCATGTGTGGCACTTTTGAACGTCAAAATTTACAAAATAATAAAATTGATTCCAGTCGCCCCTTCCAAAAGGTAGTTTTCGTATGGAGAAGAATGGGCAAGAAACTCCACCGTTACTCTTTTAAAATGTTTTACAATTCAGTCAGTGACGACAACGATGTTGCTATTGGAAATATATCGAATTTGATACATTTTCGATACTTGATATTTTATATCGATCAAAGTCAAAGTCAAATAATTTATTTCAATTAGGCACAAAAAGGCACTTTTGAACGTCAAAAACAAAAAATAGAATTGATTCTAGTCGCCCCTTCCAGAAGGTAGTTTTCGTATGGAGAAGAATGGGCAAGAAACTCCACCGTTACTCTTTTAAAATGTCTTACAATATTTTGTATACATTGATTATATAATTATATGTGAAGACGATGCACCTGGAATAATATTACTATACCACAATAGGTAAAAATAATTAAAAATGAAGCAATGACAGAAAAAATAATAATTATGTAATGGATACATGGTGTTCACATATTTACAAGCATTGTAAAAGTAGGTACCTATACGATATTCCTAAAAAAATTACAAGTGATACTAATTAGTCAGTGTGTGAGTAATCACAGAATGTAAAAAAAATAATAATAATGTTATAATATTTAATTACACAATTAAATTAGCAACCAGTTTGATTTTGTCGAGAGACTTTAAATTGTCCTATGGAGCTAGACCAGCATGCTTCCAAGCATTCTTATTTAGATATATCCATACATCGAAATAATAAATATCGCCTAAAAATATCGATACTTTTTCTGCAGGCCTACTACACTGCGCTCGCACTGACAACTCCACAATTCTTGATAATTACTAAACTGACTTGGCATATCAGTAATTTTGAAGTGGATTTATTTCTCGAAAGAACTACAAATTCACTTATAGCCCGCGCAATCCACGAAGACGCGCCCCACTCCGCTCCGCGCCATACTAGAGTTCAGCTTACAGTACAGTAATCGCGGAGTGAGGCGCGTCGTCGTGGATTGCACGGACTTTACAAAGCAAACATAAATACACTAAAGCCAAAGAAACGAGATAAACTTCATGCTTTGGGATTAACAACTTTAACTTAATGGCGTATAGTTTAGTTTCCATTGCAACTAAAATTATTTTAAGTTTATCGTTAGTTTTTTCATTCAAAAATCAACTTAGATTACTTGAATTTAAACTTGATATTTGTATAAGTTACAATTTTATGTAGTTTAGGTTTAAACTATTTTATGACAAAGATACTTCATTCGATTTACCACGTCATACATAAACTCACGCCTTATTCCCATGGGGGTAGGCAGAAAACACGGTAAAATATTATAAAAAACTAGTAATTCATTACATAGGAGCCATAGGAGCCAGATTTTTACTCATTCCCTAGACCTCATTAAGAAATCCGGCCTGGGTTCCGTAGTTGGGATGAAGAAAGAATTATCCCAAGACCAAACTTAACATTGTAGTTAAAATACATGTTCTCCCATACATTCCAACTCCTTTAAGTTTGTACCAGTGATGTTATACTGATACCGTAACCGGAATCGGTGGTTTTAAATTTGATTGATCGGAACCGGAACCGGAACCGGAGTCGGATTCGGAAGTAGAAGAAAGATGTGTTAAGGGAAGACTTTAATGAAACAATAGAGATAAAATTCAGTCTCTTAAATCAGTCAAATATTAACGATAACATCCACAAACAAAAAAAAACTGAGTTTTCGAGCGCGAGCGTCATAAACAAACATTACCGGTTAACCCTGGTGCCGAGTTGATAAAAAATGGAGACCCTCACAGTAAACCCTTTCATTTGATATGACCCGGTACAGTTTTCAAAACATTTTTTATATTTTCTTATTTGCCTCCCAAAAGTGACCTCCATATTCAAAATTTATTTATTTACGTAACGTCTTTGGGTCATAGAAATTCATATGTGTACCAAATATCAACTTAATCGGTCCATTAGATTCGGAGCAAATTGGCTGTGACAGACAGACACACGAGCGATCCTGTAAGGGCTCCGTTTTTTCCTTTTGAGGTACGGAACCCTAAAAATTAATAAGAAAAATTTCAAAGTAAAAAAAACATTACTAAATGATAATGTTGTAATCAAAAGAGTTTGCTGACAAGAGGTTTAGGTGCTTTTGAGTGTGTGTGACGTGTTGGGTGTGTGTGAAGTCTGGGGGGTGTATGTGTTGTTTATGGGTGGGTTATTGCGCGCATGCTTATGTTTTTTTTATCTATTGTATATTATAGAGAGGTAAAATTTGTTTGTTTGTAAGTTTGTAGGTAATCTCTGGAACTGCCAGTCGGATTTGAAAAGTTCTTTTTGCATTGGATAGCCCAATTCTTGAGGCAGGTTATAAGCACGCGGACGAAGTCGCGGGCAGAAGCTAGTCTGTATTACGACTGCATACATAAACTCACGCCTTCTTCCCATGGGGGTAGGTAGAAACTACAGAACGCCACCTGCTACGATCCTTACATACTCCTTTTGCCTCGTTTACGTTCATACATCTGATCATACACGCACGCCGGTTGCGACTACTACGCACCTGACCTTTCTGATGAACATCACCGATAAGGTCACTATAAATGTCCTTCTAGAGTGACCCCTCCCGGCGTTTCCACTCACAACTGCCTTCTAAATACATTTTGTCAGTCGCCTTTCATTCATCCTCTGAACATGACCAAACCATCTAAATCTAAGCATACTCTTTTCAATTATTGTCACCACATCTTTTAAACCACACCATTGGCTTATTGAAGTAAAATTAATTTATTTTCTTTAAATAGGTTTTTACAAACACTCAATCACACCTCAATCAGCCACTCACTTATTGTGATTATATTTAAATCCATTATTTTATTTTATTGTGCTCTTCTTTTATGCACGTGTTTCTGTGACAAATAAACTTAATAAAGTGAAACTTTTATTACATCATCTCAAACTTTTTCGTCTGTGTGTTGCATGTCGCGTGACGGTCGGCCACGGAGTAGGGATAAAGTGAAAGGCGCTCGTCAGAGCAGCCAAGGCCAATATGGCGGCGCCTATAGAAGTTTCACTTTTACCGTGGGTTCATAAAACCACACAATCCTTTTTTTTTCTTTCTGTTTTAACCGACTTCAAAAAAGGAGGAGGTTCTCAATTCTATTTTTATGTTTGTTACCTCAGAACTTTCGTCTGGGTCAACCGATTTCGATGATTTTTTTTGTCTTTGAAAGCTGGTGCTTCCCGTGTTGATCCCATATAAATTTAATTAACTTTGCTTGGATGGTTTTTGAGTTGGATTCGATAATACGTATTTTTTTCCCACTTACTATATGGATGATATCTTAAGTTCCTGTCACTGTTATTTACATAGCAGGTAGGAAGTAGTATTCGAATTTGTGTGGGGTAGGTACCACAACCAAAAACTGAAAAATAAAAACTTTTTACAAAAAAAAAAAACCACCGACTTCCAAAAAAAACACTACAAAGCGCAAAATAACTTTAATTTCGGAAGTCGTTGGCAAAAAACAGAAATTCAAAACCAAAGACACCGACTACCGAAATTAAAGTTATTTTTCACGTTGTAGTGTTTTTTTTTTTTGGAAGTCGGTGGTTTTTCAACAATATTTTAAAAACTAGATGAGGTCGCCGTTCCCTATCGTGACTACTCTGAGAAGAAAGGCCGAAATAAACTCAGAGATCGCAGTCTCTTTGAATTTTATTACATCATTCCTCTATCATTCATAGTCACACCTATAGATGTAAGGCCGGTTTAAAACCAATTAGGCCTGAAACTGCGTTAAGCGGGCGCCCGCGACGGGCACCCGTCGCGTGTCTACGCGCGTGGACACGTAGATACGCTCCGTGGGAACGCGACGGCCCCCGTCGCGGGTACCCGTCGCGGAGACCGGATTATTTTATTTACGCAGTGTTGCTAGTTCAATTTTAACGGTGTGCATGCACAGTCGTGTCGATGGACAACTAAATATATTAGTACCTAAGCGACCGAGCTCTGCTCTGGTGAAAATTGAGAAGTATCATTTAATAGTATAGGATAGTTCATTTCATACTAATCCCATGCTGCCATGATAGTAGATACTTACTAATTCCATGCTACCATGTCATTATTCTAATGTCATCCTCATGTCATTATTCATAATCTTGTTCTAAACCACTTTCCTCTATGTTCTAAACTCTGCTCGTGTGAAAATACGGAGAAAACGAATTTTCCCAAATATGAGGCATTGAGACCTAGCTAGATCGATTTTTCGCTCCCGGAAACCCCTATATTGCAACTTTCAACGAAATTGTTGGAGTCGTTTTCGAGAACGTGATTACTGATTACAAATATTTATACAAATATTACTCGTTTAATAGTATAGGATTACATTTCAAAACCGCTGGCCACACCGCTGGCGGGCAATGCGCGTGCCCCCGCGCGGGCGTCCGTCGCACGGAGGCGGGACACGTGGCGCGAGCGCGGGGCCCGCTTCCCCGCGACGGACGCCCGCGCGTGTCCCCGTAACGGAGCACTTTTGTATGGAACCGCGCGGACGTCCGCTTAACGCAGTTTCAGGACTTAAAGCAATCCGTTTAAAAAGAAAAAAAAAACGTTTAAAACTGAAATAAACCATATCTTTCGATTTAAAACGGTTGGTGTTGATGACTATGTTTTTAAGCTATTGCATAGCTTTTATCGCGGGCTTTGAGCGCGGCGACCGAATCAAGAAATTCCGTAACGTAACGAAAATAAAACCTAACACGGGGGGTGTTAGGTTTTATTTTCGTTACCATGTAATGACGGTATTATTATTAGTATTATTTTCAACTTACTGAAGATTTTTCCCGAATCCCGAGAAAAAAAATATAGTCGTAAGGAAGTCTCCACTTTCTGTCTCTGTTCTCCGAAGTTTAGGCAAATATAGTCAGCCTATTCCGATCACTGATGATTACAAATGGTTTACTCCGCATTTATGGTATGAAGCTACAAGTAAGCGGCGGGTTCGATTTGTCGGGCCAATTCAGTGAGTGTAACGTTGTCAGAAGATATAAGAGTTACGCGATAGAAAGAGAGGCAACTTCTAGGTGAACATAACTGTAGGTAATTAGCGCTGTGCGACCTGAATTGCACTTTATTGTGTCGTTGCAAGAGTCGCTTTTTATTTAAATGATTTTGTAGAGTGAACCATCTGTATTCACCTGTGGTTGTGTGTATTGGCAGTAGTGATGTGCCAGATATCCGTATCCGTATCCGCGGATTTCCGAGGGAGATAAAAGATCTTTATTCGTATCCGTTAGTTTTTGGCGGATCTTGAACGGATCTTTTATATTAATACATTTCATTACGTATATGAAATTTTAAAGAAATGTAGCAATGAAATACTGTTAACTTCAATCCAAAAAGGTAAAAAAAAACATGTTTATTATAATTCAAGTAGAGTAAGTAGGTACCAGTAAATTAAGTTATATAAGGTAGTAATTAAACTATCTTTGTAGTGAGATCAAACCTCTAATATTTGTGCTATGCTAATTGAAATAATAATGTGAGTTAACACATCAATTAACTACTATGTTGTTTTCAAGAACTTAAAAAAATGTATTAATATTGAGTAATGGTAAATTGTATTTCAAAAAGAGTAACTTGGCAGCTTTGTCTCCCAAAAGTCAGTTACGATGAGGATCATAAATAATTCCTGCTGAACCTGAAGAAAGTTGATATCCGTATCCGTATTCGCGGATTTAGACTCTTATTATCCGTATCCGCGGATCACATTTTTTAACGATCCGGCACATCACTAATCGACAGTTATTTATAAGTAGTTATGTTTTGTGCGTGTTCGTTTACATTAATATCATAAATACTGATATATGCTTTTATTTTGTATTGCAGAAATCTTCTGGGGGAAGTAAGTTACAATTTAATTTAATTATTAAATTTATTTTGGGTTCACAATCTTCTCCTATGCTGAAAAATAATTTATTTATTACAGAAATCCAATCGAAACCGGTACAGAAACTTCCTCGGTCGCCGAGCCCCGCGGAAGCGTCTACATCGGCTACAACGGTTACAACGGCCACAGCGGCCACGTCGGCACACAAAGAGGCCACGAAAATCGTCGCACCTTTGAACACAGCCGCAGTGGCTAAAGGGTCAAAGGTTAAACCGGCTACTTACACAAACCGGTCCAAAAAGAGACGCAGTCGAGCTCGTGCGCCCCCCGCCCCTCCGCCTTCGCCCCCCGCGCCCCCTATCAGCGACTATGAAGAGTGGCAGCGACAGAAGAACATGAACGCGAAGTACTTCCACATCAACAGCAACTTTTCTTTTAAGAAAGATAAAAGCACTACTGCGCAAGTTACCGCTGAGAAAAGTACTACTGCGCAAGGTACTACTGTGCAAAGAACCACTGCACAAGCTACCGGTGTGCAACGTACCACTGTGCAAGGTACTACTGCACAAAGTACCACTGCACAAGGACGTGCTGTACAATGTACCATAGCACAAGGACGAGCTGTACAAAGTATCACTGCACAAGCTATCGGTGTGCAAAATACCACTGCACAAGGTACTGCTGCACAAAATACCTCTGCACAAGCTATCAGTGTGCAAAATACCACTGCACAAGGACGTGCTGTACAATGTACCACTGCGCAAGGTATTGCTGGACAAAGCACCACTGCACAAGCTACCGGTGTGCAAAATACCACTGCACAAGGTCGTGCTGTACAAAGTACCATTGCACAAGCTACTGCTGTGCAAAATACAACTGCACAAGGACGTGCTGTACAATGTACCACTGCGCAAGGTATTGTTGGACAAAGCACCACTGCACAAGCTATCGGTGTGCAAAATACCACTGCACAAGGTACTGCTGCACAAAATACCACTGCACAGGGTCATGCTGTACAAAGTACCACTGCACAAGGTCGTGCTGTACAAAGTACCACTGCACAAGCTACTGCTGTGCAAAGTACCACTGTGCAAACTTTCACTAAACAAAATACTGTGACCCAAACTACTAGTCCCCAACAAAATGTATTACAACCAGGTTTAATGCCTTATATTCGTCAATCTCGTCTTGTAACTCCGCTAGAGGAGCCTCCTCGTGCGAAACGCGCCAAGCCGGTTCCACCTCTACGTGGAATAAGACCTGTTAATATAGCGCCCAAGCCTCCTGAGCATGCACAACACAATACTGTTGTAGATGAACCTGCAATTACAAGAGAAGTTACTAATAATCTCACGATGACAATCACCAATGGTTACCAATCACTAGCAGCCACTCCGCGTCGCATAAACCTAACGACAGAACAAGTTCCAAAACCCAATTTCCAACCTGTACAACCTGTACCTGAACAAGTTAAGAGAGTCAACAGTGCGCCCATAG
This sequence comes from Agrochola lychnidis, assembly GCA_963680765.1. NCBI lineage: Eukaryota > Metazoa > Arthropoda > Insecta > Lepidoptera > Noctuidae > Agrochola > Agrochola lychnidis. The sequence goes on along the minus strand of OY796874.1, from coordinate 2,364,235 downwards.
AAAAGCCTATATCGATACTAGAAGAGTACTCGCGCACGTTAAGTGCAGAGCCGGTCAGTAACACGCCCGTCGTGAACGCACTCAGTCTGCGGGTCCCCTCCGGGCCCCAAGGGCCGAAAACCACCATTCTAATGGCACTGACCTTGCCTTCAGACGACGTTATAAAACAAACCATCAACAGGTTATACGGGAACGAAACAGTCGACTTGACTGAAGAACCAGAAGCATCCACGTCAGCCATCGCAAAAAAAGTCTCTAAACAGAAAACGCCGAATCCAATTGATGTGGTGAGAGCTTTCAAAAATCTTATGAATCCTGTGAAAAAAGACAGCGGTGGTAGGAGTCTCCTGAAAACTTTAACTGCGACCCAGGGCGGTAAAAGTCTACTTAAAACTACAATCACACATGCGTTGGAAAAACCACCTGACACAACCAAGCCAACAGCAACAGTACCCACAAGAGATAAAGCTTCTAACATAATGTCTTTGTCAAACAAACTGCACGATGGAGAAGTTATAGAAATTGATGATACAGACTCGAATCATTCGAACAGTAGCGACGGGAATCAATCTTGCCATTCAAATAAGAGTTCTATTCTTATCAATAAAAGTTCCAATTTAGCTGTTTATACTAATAAGTGTTCCATTCAAGCTAAATCTAATAGTACCAATCAAGCTACCAGTAAAACAGATGAGGGTTCAAATCTAGCTGCTAGTAACAGTGAAGAAGCTGTTAGTAATACAAATAACAGTCCCGGAGCTGTAAGTAACACAAATGAAAGTTCTTGTCAAGCTAGTACAACAAAGAGTTCTAATAAAGCTATAGAAGATAAAGATAAAAGTTCTCAAAAGGCTAGCAAAAAAAAAAGAGATTCTAAAGAAAGATCCAAGAATAGGTCTACGAAGCCTGCTGTATTTAAAAAAGGCAACGTGTCTGTGGAGGCCGTGAGATGGCACTCGGCGTCGACGCGGCCGTGCTCCAGCATCCCGGTGCTGACGTCACTGACGGACGGCAGTCGGCGATGTCCGGCGCGCTTCGCCAACGTGGCCGCCATGACTGACTTCATGGCCACGCTCAGGCGAGCCGCTGCACAGGCTGATAAAGGTACGTACAATTACCTTAACATTCATCACTTTTGTCCAGCCCGTCCCATCCTTGATGTCCTCCCTCCAGTTGACGCCCTAAGCCGAGGTTCGTACCCCAAAGGGGGTGCCGTTAGCGAGCGTTCACCTAGTTTTAATTAGCATAGTTGAATAACCCCTGGCTGGAGGTTTTAAGTGTAGTAGCTTCCCAAGTAGCACACAAGCTCTATAACAAGCCGTACACCGGCTGGTTAGAGGTTCTTAATAACGGCATAGCCTCCATAAGTAAGCTCTACAGTAGATGTACAAGCCGCTATAGCGCCGCTGTGCCCCCAAAAGAGGCACCGGTTTATCCGACCCACGGTTCTACAATGTCGATACAATGGTCGTAAATACAGTGTGAGTCTTTATAATCTGCACATACTGAATCGAGGGAATCTTTGCTTAATTATATCGACGGAAAAAATGATAAAAAAATTCTAAATATTTTATTGAAATTTTTAATGGATTTTTTATTTATTTTTTCGCTTCTGTGACTCCAGTGTATACAAAACGGTGTAACTTTTTAACTCGATGTTTTATCACGATGAAACAAACTCCATAATGATTGGAAGTAATTAGGTGTCCGCATTAAATGAAAATTGTGTAAAAAACTGCCACCAATTAAAAATTAACACGTTTTTTCCGCAAAAATCTGATTTTTTTTCATCAATTTTTGCAATAATCGTAAAATTTCTCAATAAGATGCCCCGATTACCTTCATTTTTTATTACTTTAAATTATTCTTCATCGTATTAGCTATCCAATAGTAAAAATTGCAAGGGTTTAACTCAATCCCATCATTTCTTATCAACAGCCAAAGAAAGGCCTAGAGCACGGCTACGCACTAATTGTTTAGCAGGTAGACGTCCTTTTTTGTTGAGAATGTGCGCGGGTCGGGGTGCGGGGAGGTAGGGCCAGCTGAAGGGACCAGAAGGGATGACAGACAGGCAGTCGCTCCGAATTATTCGCCGCTGCTACATGTGTTTCGTTACTTTCATTCACTGCTACCTGAGTTTCGTGACTTTCGTTCGCTGCTACGTGATGCCGCGCTTAAGTGAATTCTCCCCGGCACACATTGCCGACATTCATTTTTACTATGGGATGGGACGAGGAAGTGCTAGAGCTGCGCACGCAGCTTACATAGCTGCGTTTCCTAACAGGCAACCAGTGCCATCTGCCCGCAACTTCCAGGAAGTTCACAGAAGATTGTCGATCACTGGACTTGAATCAAGTAGAGATCGTCGCGAGCCGCCTCAAATAATTATTGATGTGGTTCTGGAACAAGCAGTACTGAGCGATTTGTTTGCTGATCCATCCATAAGTACTAGACGACTGGCTCTTCGTCACGGAATATCACAAAAATCAGCGTGGCGTATTTTAAAGAAAGAAGGATTGCACCCTTACCACTACCAAAGAGTGCAACATCTACATGAAGACGTAGATTGGCGTCCAAGGTGTGTGATGTCCACCTGGATTCAAAGAAATACCAGAGCAAACCCAAACTTTCCGAAAACCATACTATGGATGGACGAATCAACATTTACCAGAGATGGTATTACTAACTGTAGAAATTTACACAGATGGTGCCCTGGAGGTCAAAACCCGAAATTGAAACGTTCATCGACTTTTCAAGTAAGATTTTCAATAAATGTTTGGGCTGGTCTTATCGATAACATGTTGATTGGACCAGTCATACTGCCGAGAACTTTGAACAGTGAAAGATTTTTAAGTTTGTTGACTGACGATCTACCTGAGTTATTGGAAGATGTACCACTGTCTTTGCGTCGAAGGATGTTTCTGCAGATGGACGGATGCCCTGCCCATTATGCCACAAATGTGAGATCATTTTTAAACGAAAATTATCGTGATAAATGGATTGGACGACTAGGACCTGTAGGGTGGCCTGCGCGTTCACCCGATTTAACGCCCCTTGATTACTTCCTGTGGGGGACCATGAAGCAACGCGTCTACAGTACTCCCATCAACAGTGAGGTCGATTTGCGTGATCGCATAATTAACTGTGCAAATGATATTCGCAATGATCCCGAAATGATAAGGAGAGCGACACAACAAATTTTAGTTCTCGCGGCTTTTTGCCTACAACAACGAGGTGGACATTTTGAGAACCTAATGCATTAAATTTTCTTTAAAATAATAAATGTTTTAATTGAACTCTTTTTCATTCATTGAACCCAAATAAATCATCCTTAAGAGAACAAAAATAGCGCGTTCGAAGTGCCATCTTTAACACTTGATAGAAAGTGTTTTGTCTGAGCTAAAAGCATACAATTTTTATTATTAGGTAGCTAATACGATGAGGAATAATTTAAAGTAATAAAAAATGAAGGTAATCGGGGCATCTTATTGAGAAATTTTACGATTATTGCAAAAATTGATGAAAAAAAATCAGATTTTTGAGGGAAAAACGTGTTTATTTTTAATTGGTGGCAGTTCTTTTACACAATTTTCATTTAATGCGGACACCTAATTACTTCCAATCATTATGGAGTTTGTTTCATCGTGATAAAACATCGAGTTAAAAAGTTACACCGCTTTGTATACACTGGAGTCACAGAAACGAAAAAATAAATAAAAAATCCATTAAAAATGTCAATAAAATATTTAGAATTTTTTATCATTTTTTCCGTCGATAAAATTAAGCAAAGATTCCCTCGATTCAGTATGTGCAGATTATAAAGACTCACACTGTATGTGTTAGTACGGAGATACAAAGGTGCTATGCGAGCGATAGTGTACGCCTCAGTATCTAAAATAAGCTCTTGTAGCGCGACTATAGCGCTCGCATCTTATTTAAACACGTCTGTATCTCTGAATTAGAGTTTACAGATCTATATTAGATATACAGTAGCGATATTTTGGGAAAATGAACAAAACTTAATGAAATTTTAACAATGACGTCTAAGAAAGTGATTGATGGAACAACTGGAAATAATTAAAAAATAAACAACAGAAGTGTTGATTTTTCCTTTTATGCATTCAAAGTACTAGTGCGAGTAACAGTGTATTGTAAATATACACATATATTTTAGCTAAAATTTTCACGCGCCTGCCATTTATGCAGTTTTTTGCATATTTTTTGGATAATAAGTACATTTGATTAGAGGGTTTGAATTTTGAATTTAGTTTATATAAGATAGTTTAGCTTTTTAGGTAGTTTCTTTAGAATCCTGGATGAGAAAGAGTGACGTTTATTCGGTTTTTATACATATTTATGATATAAATAGATTATAAAAAATCATCAGAATTGCTTGTATTAAAAACTATAATGGCGTCTAGGTTACAACCGCTTTCAGAGTTTACTAGAACCATTCTATCGCTTTTAAACCGCTTGTATCCATCATTGTAGACCTTCCGGTTTTATGATTGTGGTATTGACGCGCTATTGTACTCTTTTAGGTGTACATCGGTAATTAATATATTCCTTTAAGAGTCTAAGGTTGGACAACGGACTATTGATATTCTATTATATTATTTATTTAGGGGTCCATTGTCTGAATCTTAAAACCCCTGTTAATCCTTCTTACACTTTCTCATTATTCGTTTGTGTGTTTCTATTTATACTCTACTAATTAAATAAGACTTACTGCAATATTTCTTGTTTATATGTATACAATCAATTCAATATTTACAAATAACATCTAGTCTAATTATTTGAACCTTTAAATATAAAAAAATTAATTGCACTTAAACACGAAAGAGTTTGTGAGCAGAGTATTATCCTATGTTCTGGTCGCCGTCACTATGTTCTGATCGATTATTAATTATATTCCGATATTCTTTGCAAATTTTTTTCCTCACACTACCATGTTTTTTTCTTAATTTCCACGCTTTTTGGTTATCCATGACAAATTCACGCGATAATCTTTTACAAAATGGAGTCACAATGAAGCAATTAAATGAGTAAAACACTTTTGTGCCACTTCAGCGGCTATATTGACGCTAGAAACGAAATTTTTGAGCTTTCAGCATTATAAGGCGTGGTTTTCTTGCCTTATTAAGCTATTTACGATACAGTTGCTGTAAAATTCACAACTATAACAACCTACGAGCTACTATAGAATTATAATTCTCTGCTGTAGATACAGAATTTCAAAGGCGGTAATAAGCACTATTTAACAACTTTGACATTTAGAAATATGCAATATACAACCCAAAGTGCTTTAAAGGAAGTTTATAACTCCATTTAAACACTTTTAACTATTAAAGCCCTCTTTAAGACCTAGCGGTGTTTTAAAAGGTATTTATAACTCTACATCAAATGCTCGTACAATAACTCTATAACACACCTTTGTATCTCCATTGGGATTATATTTACTGTTGTACGGCTACTGTACCACATGCCTGTTAAAGAACGATTAAATACGCTACTGAACCACCTAAGTATTATAGTAAACCCCTTGAACAGCTGTTATAGCACATTCAGGTGGTAAAGAAGTGATATAAGCAGCTTGTGTGCTAGTTGGGTTAAGGCACCCATAAGAAAGTCCGGTTAAGTAGTCATGATCTCAGAGGTCAACTACGAGATGCGATAACAAAAAAAAAACATCACTTTTGGACTTTGTCGCTCCATGTAAGATAGTATTCAGCTGCATTCGGTTAGACTGAAAGCCGACCCCAGCATAGTTGGCAAAACCTAGACAGATTCATCATCATCATTTCAGCCGAAAGACGTCCACTGCTGGACATAGGCCTCCCCAAGCACCGCCACTTCGACTGATTCTGTGCTTTCCACATCCAGCGGATTCCTGCGGCCTTCACAAGGTCATCGGTCCATCTTGTGGGAGGCCTTCCAACGCTACGTCTTTCGGTACGTGGTCGCCACTCCAGAACCTTTCGACCCCATCGGCCATCCGTTCTGCAAGCAATGTGCCCTGCCCATTGCCACTTAAGTTTGGCAATTCTTCGGGCTATGTCGGTTACCTTGGTTCTCCTGCGGATCTCTTCTAGACAGATTAATTGAGCACAATATCTCAATCAAAATCTGCTTAGGTTTTCTTTTAGTTGGTTCTTTCTGGTATAACTCCCATATTTAAAGCGAGCCACTTAATCCAAAAACCCAAACGCTTAATTCAAATACCTCGGACATTATGTTACCGAGGGCCTTGACGACCAAGTTGACATAGAAAAGGAACGTAGGGCATTTGTGGTCAGAAGTAATATGCTGGCCCGCAGGTTTGCGCGTTGTAGTGACCAAGTTAAAGTCACACTATTTAGAGCCTATTGTCAGACTTTCTGCACGTGCAGCCTGTGGTTTAGGTATCCGCAGAGGCCGCTCAGTGCCCTACGTGTTCAATATAACAATGGATTTAGGATGTTGTTAGGGCTGCCCCGCTTTTGTAGTGCCTCAGGTATGTTTGTGGAGGCCAGAGTAGACGGCTTTCATGCCATCGTGAGCAAGCGACTCGCGTCGTTATTAAGCAGAGTCCGGGGTAGCACTAACAGCATCCTACAGGTCATTGTAGATAAATAGGATTCAAATATCCTGAAAACATTTATTCGTGTTCACATTTTGTAACCCTAGGTTCTTGTAATTATTATGAACATAGTCTGAAATAAAGGCTTTATTTATTTAATCCGATACTATTCCCTTGATCTATCTATCTAATACCTTTAAACGAGCAATTCTTGTATATATCTTATATATATGTCGGAGCCGGGTATGTGACTTTCGTTATTATCAGCGATATTTTAACTACTGTGGGCGTAGTGTGGGTAGTGTTGGTTAATGCGCAATAGAAAAACAGTTTGCAGTTCAGATCACATTATAATTTACTATCAAATGAATCACACTAGCTAAATTACACACACACTGGGTGCGACGGCGTTTATTAAAATCACCAATTAACAAAATGATCACAAATTACAACTAAACTCAATAACTGAGCACCACGAATCGAGAACAGTTTCGCGACGTCTTGACTCCAATGCGACCAAAGGTTGAATGTCCTCCTCGCCCTGGCCATCAAACATCACGACTCTGTAGAAGCGCGCCTGTTTTTAGTGTCGGTAAATCACTCTTGATGTCGCCAGTGGCGCGCTTGCGATTCGTTTTGTGTCCGTACTAATGACCGGACCCGACACGGCCATCCTGCTATGCACACGTCCTCGTGTGTTTACCTGCAACCAAAACTCAACAACAGTGCCTGTTCGACTCGGCCAATTCTGACCATTTATGGGTTCCAACTTTTGAGATAAGGAAACTTTAATCCTCAACACTTTACAAAACAATACTCCTACTTCTCAATGAACTCACAAACATTCGACTAATTATGGCAAAAATCATCAACCAGAGCCAGGTACCATCGTTTTCCACATTAACAATCGTCTTTTCACTAAGAGCCTTAGAAACCCACACACGAGTAAACCACTTTAACGCCATGGCTCTCCAGCCGACTAGCAATCGCATTGCTCTCACACATCCAGCGCATGGATCAAAACTATGGTCTCTCCAGACCCCGACCTCCGCCAGAGATACACGCCCATCGCGCACCCTGGTACGGTCGAACACAACACGGCCGTTAGAGAACCCTACTCGCGTGGTACCCATAACTTAGGTTTGCTCATCACCACAGTGATCACATCTACTTCGACTGGTACATGACCTACTGGCATCTTTCTTCACCTAACGTAAACGTGAGCTTCTGTAAAGTTTGTTTATTTAACTAACATCACATTTCTAACATCATTCTACTAACTTCAAAAAGTCAAATTGTAGGCAGGCATAACAATTAAATAAGCAACGTGACAATCAATCAGAGTCCAGGTACTATTGAGGATCATGTAAACTGATAATTTAAGAATTGACCCAAAGTTATTAACCAATTAACAAAGCCCCGGGTATCTCATTCGCGGTCAACAATCACATGCGCACTTCCCGAGGAATGCCGAGTCGTCCTTGACTCTACGATCTTGGCTACAAGGCTAGATCCGACCATACCAGCCAGAGCTATCGCGTACCCCGTACACGATACTCTGGTACGGTCTCCTATACGGTCTTGGCTACCAGGCTAGACCCGACCATACCAGCCAGAGCTATCGCCCACCAAACTCCCACGGTCTAGCAAGTAGATGCCGATTTCTAACGGGCTATGACTACGATACTCTGGTACGGTCTCCGACCCAACGAATCGAGAACCCGTGCATCTCGCACGAACAATTCAATTCGACTCTACTTTCACTATCCCGTCATCTTCAAAATCCTCAATAGGCCCTCGGCCCTTGTCCTTGGCCCTTTGCCCTTGGCCCCTGGCCCTAGGCCCTTGGCCCTCAGCCCTTGGCCCTCGGCCCTTGGCCCTTTACTTCAGGTCAAGCTTAATTTAACTGCGCTCTTCGTTTTCCAATAACACGAAACCCCAAACTAAATTTTTGTTATATCTGCCTTTTTCTAATATTTTCTAACGCAATCTCACGGACTTCATCAACGTCCTATCGTAATAATTTAATTACTTTGCAAGTTAGTGTCGGGAAGCACATCCCAAAATCAAAACAATTAAAACACAAATCCTCAAGTTGGTGTTCGTTAATCGTTACGCTACATAACCTTTCAACTGTCATTAACGAGACACAATAGAATTTTAATTGTTATCCACCTCAATGAGGCGTCGTAACAGATGATGAGATACAGATGATGAGATAAGATTGGTTCTGAGCTGAATACACGTGTTTGACCAATACCAGTCAACGCAACAACGTTATTAACTCGTTTGCCATTTAATTTGGCTACAGAACTCTCCTTTACTAACGAGCATTCAACACCAGAATCGTTAACAAAACTATACAGCTCACCTTTTTATTTTAACGTGCCTGAGGGTAATTGTGCAACGACTTCCACTCGCCGTTCACTGCTTGCAACACGTACTCCAGCATCCGACTGGCTGCCACTGTTCGTGCACTGGCGTCCAGCTGCACCAGCGTCCAACTGCATCGGCGCCCAGCTGCACCAGCGCACAGCTGCACCGGCGCACAAGTGCACCGGCGCACAGCCGCACCGGAGCACAGCCGCACCGGCGCACAGGCGCACCGGCGCACAGCCGCACCGGCGCTCAGCCGCACAGCCATACCGGAGCACAGCCGCACCAGCGCACCGGCGCACTGCCGCACAGGCGCACCATGATCACGCATAAACGCTTGCATGTTTTTATTTTAATGTTCAAAAACGGTACGCCAACGGTAGTTTTCAACGTTTTTATTTTGCGCCTGAACCAACACGAATCCCACTTCTGATGTCGGAGCCGGGTATGTGACTTTCGTTATTATCAGCGATATTTTAACTACTGTGGGCGTAGTGTGGGTAGTGTTGGTTAATGCGCAATAGAAAAACAGTTTGCAGTTCAGATCACATTATAATTTACTATCAAATGAATCACACTAGCTAAATTACACACACACTGGGTGCGACGGCGTTTATTAAAATCACCAATTAACAAAATGATCACAAATTACAACTAAACACAATAACTGAGCACCACGAATCGAGAACAGTTTCGCGACGTCTTGACTCCAATGCGACCAAAGGTTGAATGTCCTCCTCGCCCTGGCCATCAAACATCACGACTCTGTAGAAGCGCGCCTTTTTTTAGTGTCGGTAAATCACTCTTGATGTCGCCAGTGGCGCGCTTGCGATTCGTTTTGTGTCCGTACTAATGACCGGACCCGACATATAAAATTCTCGTGTCACAATGTTAGTTACCTTACTCCTCCGAAACGGCTTTACTGATTTTTACCAAATTTTATATGCATACTAGCGGACCTGACAGACGTTGTCCTGACCGAATACCGCCACCTATCGGGTCCGATTGTGAATCTAAACCATTCCCAGATCCCCTTGAACACACACAAAAAATTTCATCAAAATCGGTCCAGTCGTTTGAGAGAAGTTCAGTGACATACACACTCACAGAAGAATTATATATATAAAGATTGAGTAGGTCTGAGAATCGGTTACTATCTATTTTCCATACATACTAAGTGATAAAGGTTGTCCACCCCAAACAAATAATTGGCAAAACAACGTTTGCCGGGGTCAGCTAGTGTACATATATAATCTGAACCTCGGAAACGGCTCCAACGATTTTCATGAAATTTAATTCTTATGCAGGGGGTTTCCGGGGCGATGAATAGATCTAGCTAGGTTTCATTTTTAGAAAACGTCGTTCAAAAAAAAACCGAACATAGATCATCCAGATATTTCTTATAATGACTTATTTTAATAGTGAAAATAATAATATTGTCTTGATTTTATATGACGTTTTAATTCTATGGTCTTTATAATTTGTACCTACTCATTCGTTTAATTTAATTTATATTTAATTGTAATCCACTAGCTTTAACCCGCGAAATTTTGCGGATTCATATTTTAAGAGAGCCTCATGAGCTATCCGAATATCAAAAATAATTGGCCTAGGTTTTAAGGGGGAAGCGAAAAAATTCATTCGCTGTTATAGCTTCTCCACTCTGAAATGACGCACCCCACTAACGCATTACGGCATTACCGCGTACGTAAAATGCCTGACAATGTATACAAAAAAATCTGTAACTATATTTCTGAAATTGTATATGGGTTTTACTTGAATTAATTGTTTTTTTTTACTGGTTTTTACACTGTTGCTCATGTTTGTTTGGCAGAGGTGTACTGTCACAAGTGGTCGGCTGTAGAGCAGCCGGTGAGCGCGCTGCCGTGCGGCGGCACGCTGCTGTGTGTGGACGGCTCGCGCCCGCCGCTCGTGCTGCCGGCGCTCGACCGGCGCGACAAGCCCGACCGGGCGTCCCCGCATGCGCGCGCCCACCTCGTGCTCACGGACGCCGACCCGCCGTGCGCGCTGCCCACGTACTGGACGCTGGCGGCCTTCGGACAAATGGCGCGCGTCATGCCCGACGAGTTGATCAGCACTGACGCGCCTGACGAGCCTGACGGGCCTGACGCGTCTGACGCCGAACCGCGCAGTGGCGGCGCCCGCTGGTGCGCCGCGCGCGGCGAGTGGGTCACACCCAAGGAGGACAGGAAGATTTGTGAAAAGAATCATAACTTCAAGGTATACATATAAATATTTATTTATCACTCTTACATCTTGGTGGCCTATTGGTAACGGCCGCGACTTACCGAGTTCTAGGTCGTAGGTTCGAACCTAGACAGGCGCTTTACTTTGTGTAAATTATTTCATCACCACTGCTCTCAAAACGGTGAAGGAAAACATCGTGAGGAAACCGGCATGTCCTAGAACCAAAATTTCGAAGACATGTGACATCTACCAACCCGCACTGGGCCCGCGTGGTGGATTACTCTCACAGAGAGGAGCCTGTGTCCCAGCAGTGGGAAAATTATAGGCTGATTATGCTACATCTATTAATTACAAGGTTTTTTTTTTACCTAAAACAATAGTATACTTATTTAACTCTTATCCTAGCTTATTATTTTGATAGTAATTAAATTTACTAAATTTTTTGTCGTATTTCAAAAGTTGTTCGGTACAATATTTGCAACTGAACAGCTCAGCACTTTTGCCTGCGTGCATTTCCATAAATGCATCTATCGCATCTATTACCATTCAGTACGTATTCGGATACCAACCGCGTAACTCAAACCAAACCAAATCAAACCATCTTAGTGCTAATTTAGCTTAGATTTACCATTTAATATATAAAACCAGTATATTTAATATAACTTTTAAACCATAACTTCGTATCATTAACCAGTCTTATATAATACCAAATCAACCAAATATCAACCAACTCGGAAGGTAGTGCTAAACCAAATCAAATCAAATCTTTTTATTGTGGGCATAGGTTATACATACAGATGTTAGGTAAATTACAGTTCAATTATGTCCTGCCTAATAGGCATACAATAATTATATCAACATGCAGTTAAAAATAAAAAATAAAATCTTAGGCATCACATAAAAAGCAAATCTTAGTAATAACAAATTATGGTGACAGATTGTAGTAGGCATTAATTATTTAGAAAATCTTGAATCGTGTAGTAAGCTTTGTCAATTAAAAAATTACGCAATTTATGTTTAAATAGTGGCAGTTCCTTGGTGCTTAAAATGTCCACAGGTATCCTATTGTAAATTTTAGATGCCATTCCAAAAAAACTTTTGCCCATAAGAGCAGTTCTTTGTGGTATACTAGATATTTTCAGTATATACCTTTTTGATTACCGCTTTTTTATTTTGCTTTTCGCTACTTTCTACAAAAGAAGTTTAATGAACCTATATCACTTGTGGACGCTCCTTGCGTGGCTCTGCATCGCTGCCAATGCGGCGAATGTGTCGACTGCCGTGGACACCATGGCCTCCCAAATGTCATGATTTCAAGAAAAAGTCATTCATTAGACCAATTCTAACTTAGAGAGATGTATTAATGATTCTAATTCTGTAACTACATATTTTTACGGTCGCGAACTATATTTTGATCAAGATACAACCTGACGGAAAAACTACTCGAAATTTTAAAATAAAATTTACATACTCTATCTTAAGTCTATACTCTATATTAAGTCTCTTCTTTTACCAAATTAGTAATACTTTGCCTACTTTAATATTATTCGTTAATTTATTTAAACATAATATCTTACATAATCTAGTTGTAAAATAATATACCCAAATAGTTACTGTTTAAGTCATTGAAAATTTTATGTCTTCTTTTTAATTTAGCTTCTATTATATGTATTGTTGTCTTCTTTTTAAATATTTGATGTAAATTGATGGCCTGAAACACAGGTTTTCATAAACCTAGATCAGGCTAGTCTACATTACAGATAGAATTAAATTTTCCTCGATTGTAATTTAATGTAAATCATAAATTATTTTATACTTGAATATTTTTTTTTTTTTGACACTGACCTGCAAATTGCAAAAAACATAAGAAAATGTAGTAAAAAGAAAATTCGGTTATTTGCGGTCAACATGACGCAAAGAAAGATATAAAAACACGTAAATAATAAATTGGGGGAAATATGCGTCTCATCCACGTAAAACGGCCATCGCTCATCATCATCGTCCCCATGCGAGTCAGAACCCTAGCGCTGGTTTTCAGCGACAGCCGGCGCCGACGTGATGACGTCAACCGGTGCAGCATATAGTGAAATAACAAATCAAAAATAAAATAATAGTTCTAAATGTTTATACAAATATAATATTTAAAACAGGCCAAGTGCGTGTCGGACCACGCACAATGAAGAGTTCCGTAGTTGGGATGAATTTATCCCAAGAACAAACTTAACTTTGTAGTTCAAAAACATGTTCTCCCATACAGCAAATGTAAGTTGGTCGATTATTACTCGTTAACTTTTAAAGCCTACTTAGCTGTGATAGTTTTCCTTTTAATTTCGTTATATATGCTACTGCTGTGAATTTTTTCACATACCCAAAACCAACCATTAAGCTTGCAGGGGACACTTGACTCTAACAAAAATGTGCAATTTAAAGCTTAATATTTCGAAAACAAATCCCTAAACCTAAAAATAGTCTTCGCAAACTCACAATATTTTTGAACGACCATTCCAACGACACCCCATACTATAGGATTATTGAAAGAAAAAAAATCATCCTGACTTTACCTGTAGTACATGAAAAAAATTTTTTTTCCATGATTTTGTTTTACCACTTTGTCGACGTGATTAATATGTATACCCATGCCAAATTACAGCTTTCTAGTACTAAGCGTCTCTGAGCTAAGCCGCGGACAGACAGACAGACGTACACACAGACAGACAGACGTACAGACAGACAGACAGACGTACAGACAGACAGACAGACAGACAGACGGACATGACGAAACTATAAGGATTCCTTGTTTACTACGGAACCCTAAAAATGGTAACATTTCGTTCCGTCAGCGACTCACGCGCCACAGACTTATTGCTGGCTTTTCGGATCCAGCTTAAACATCTTTGTTCTATAACTCTTGCTATACCATGAGCTCTACGTAACAGACTAAGCCCACGTTCGCACGGACGTAAAAATATCGCGGCGGGATTTTATTGCGCACTGGATTTTCAACTCTGGGTGTTAAGCCGAGCGTTGAGAATTCAATGTACGAAAAAAAATCGCCCGTGTCTGCCTGGGTTTACAATTTTATTGCACTGCCTTTAATTTTGACAATTTGACATCATTAATTGCGTTCTTTTTACCCGACTGCCCCAGAAGGAGGGTAATGTTTTTCGAGAGTATGTATTTCTTTGGCACACTCTGTAGCCTAAACGGCTTGATGGATTTTAACATGTGAGGTGTCGTTAGATTTGTCTTAATTGTGGGAGTGTCATAGGCTATATAATATTTATATATTGCATTTACAAATACGAAAAAGGGAGGGGTAGGTTTAAAAAAATAAGTACTACATTATTGGTATCAAATAAAAGCTAGTAATGAGTGAATATGTATATTTGAATAAAACTAAAACGCTTAAATGAAGCAAATTATTTAAAAAAAACAAAAAACCCGACTGCAAAAACATAACTGAAAAGAGAAAAACAATCATTATCTTATATATAAAATTCTCGTGTCACAATGTTAGTTACCTTACTCCTCCGAAACGGCTTTACTGATTTTTACCAAATTTTATATGCATATTCAGTAGGTCTGAGAATCGGCTACTATCTATTTTTCATACCCCTAAGTGATAAGGGTTGTCCACCCTAAACAAATAATTGGCAAAACAACGTTTGCCGGGGTCAGCTAGTAATCTATAGAATTTTGATATTGCAGGCGGGACAAACTAAATTTACACCTTCATTTCAGGTTATTGGTTTGTCCCACCTGCAATACCAAAATTCTATAGATTATAATGCTTGTTTTTCTCTTTTCAGTTATGTGTTTTTTTGCAGACAGGTTTTTGTTTTTTTAATCTTCATCGAGTTGACGAATTTTTCAAATATATGAAGCAAAGCATAGGCATTTCTTTCAAATAGTGTTTTGCTAAAATAAACCAACCCACTTCAAAGAATTCGAGTGCTAATTGAGTCATGGTGACAGATCCTGACGGCGTTCTGTTCTGCGGACGGCGTACGCCAAGCGGCGCGCGCGGGCGCGTCGCTGCTGCTTCTGAGCGTACTGCGCGCGCGCGTCGTCGTGCTCACGCTCACGCGCCACGTGCTGCACGGCGTCGTGCGACATCGCGCCAGCGCAGACGTCGAGGAAGAACTGCTGAGGGTGAGTGAACTATCAAGGAAATTAAATTAAACTTAAACCATTAATTTCAATCAAATCATTTACAGGCATTTTTGAATTGAGGAGCTCGTGGCTAAGTACTAACAGCCGCTCGGGTCGATCTGTCAGGTTAAGCTACGCTTGCCGGGGTTGGTCCGTGGATGGGTGACCATTTCTACATACCGAGACTCCTCCGTGCCTCGGAAAGCACGTTAAGCTGTTGGTCCCGGCTGTCATTCGTGGATCTTTTACAGTCGTTACGGGTCGTCAGAAGCCCGAAAGTCTGACAACCAGTCTTACTAACGGGTATCGTTACCTAGTTACTGGGTTGTGGAGGTCAGATAGGCAGTAGCTCCATGTAAAATACTGGTATTCAGCTGCATCCGGTTAGACTGGAAGCCGACCCCTTATATAATTGGGAAAAGGCTAGGCAGATGGACAGGCATTTTTGAATTGTCAAAGGAGTTTCATTCAAAAAGATGTAGCTAGTTGCCCATTCCAAAGCGTAGTAGGTTCCTATGGAGAAGAACGGTTTAGCAAATTGACTAACAACGTAAATTGTCGGTAACTTCAAATTGCTTTACAATTAATTTTCCTGACTGTAAAATGTGTATAGAATAATTTTTCTAACTTGAACAGACAGCTGTGCTGCTGGGGAGTTTGTTGCGCTACTTCTTCTTCCCAGCTAAAGGCACTAGGAAGTGGTGAAGGGTGGGCGTTTTTGGGGGACTGTCTTATGTAATTTTGACGTTCGAAAAGTGCTGATTCTCAGCCTAGTTTGAATAAATGACTTTTGAATTTGAATTTTGTTCAAAGTCAAGGTCAAATAATTTATTACAAATAGGCACTTTTGAACGTCAAAATTTACATAAAAATAGAATTGATTCTGTTCACCCCTTCCAAAAGGTAGTTTTCGTATGGAGAAGAATGGGCAAGAAACTCCACCGTTACTCTTTTAAAATGTTTTGTATACTTTAATTATATATGTGAACACGATGCACCTAGGAATTTTTTTTTATACCAAAATAATTAAAAATGTATCTATGACAGATACATATGAGTACCAAATTTCAACTTAATCGGGTCATTAGATTCGGAGCAAATTGGCTGTGACAGACGGACAGACAGACACACGAGTGATCCTATAAGAGTTCCGTTTTTTTCCTTTTGAGTTACGGAACCCTAAAAATCAACAACAATCAGTCAGTCAGTGGTTCGGTTCATTTTGGTAAACTATTTACAAAAATCAATTGTATTTTTTGCAAATATTTTACCAGAATGAACCGAATCCACATCACATCACTGATGTCGAGAAATTAATGTTCTAAGTTTGGTGTTGCGATTGTATTTTTGTGAATTTAGACTAACTGTATCTTATGGCTGTGAATCCAGATTTGCAAACCTTTTTCTAAACATCTTAAATTAGTTTTTCATGTTTTTCTTGAGAGATTTGTATTAATCGACAAAAAATACACATGAATGCCCCACGTATATTTTTATACCTAATAGCTGCGCCCCGCGGTTTCACCCGCATAAGTCTGGATCCCGTAGGAATATCGGAACAAAAAGTATCCTATGTCCTAACCTAGGTCATGGTCAACCCATGTGCCAAATTTCATCCAAATCTGTTCAGCCATTTTAGCGTGAAAGCGTAACAAAAAACAAACATAAAAAAAATCTAATATTTTTTCCTTATAATATAGTTAACTAGCTGCGCCCCGCGGTTTCACCCGCATAAGTCTCGATCCCGTGAGAAAAAAAAAAAAGTATCCTATGTTCTTTTCCAGGGCATCATCTATATATGTGCCAAATTTCATCCAAATCCGTTCAGCCGTTTTAGCGTGAAGGCGTAACAAACAAACTTACTTTCGCATTTATAATATTAAGGATAGTAGTTTAGGAAAACCCGATTTTGATTATCAAGTTGGCGGCCATTTTAAACTGTGGATAAATTCTCAAAGACCTTGTTTTTACATGCAGGAGCTCGAAGGTTTACTCGACGAGGCAGAGGTCGACGAAATATTGGGTGGACGTGCCGATGTCATCGACCAATGAGGAGACGGCAGGGAAGTGTCGACCATTGAGGAGGCTGGAGGACAGTTTATCGACCAATGAGGAGACTGTCTCGAACACGCGTATCACTACTTAACACTTTAATAACACAGTAGCCCCGAGCGTCAATATAGAATAGGTTTTTAGAAAAAGTACACTGAAACATCGTGAGGAAACCTGGACTTATAGTTAATACAAGTCTGAAATCGTCAACCCGCCTTGAGCGAGCGTGGTGATCAATGCTCGTACCTTCTCTGTATGAGAAGAGGCGTTTGCCCAGCAGTGGGACAATAATAGGCTGGTATTAGACAGACACGACGCTCTACAAAGCAGAACTGTTCTCGAATTCGATGCGCCATATTGTCGGCTGCGTACTACAGTTAGTTTTAAGAACAGACCAGAGACT
Organism: Agrochola lychnidis; assembly: GCA_963680765.1. Lineage (NCBI taxonomy): Eukaryota > Metazoa > Arthropoda > Insecta > Lepidoptera > Noctuidae > Agrochola > Agrochola lychnidis. The sequence continues at coordinate 2,346,485 of OY796874.1, read as the reverse complement.
TAGTTATATTTTTACTCCTATGCAAATGTCTATAATTTTCGAGACATTTGACATTTTATATTTTTATTTTATATATCGCCCCTCTGGCCTCAATTGTCGTAAACGCCATAAAGGACTTTTTACAGGGGAAGCAAAAAAGAAAAAAAGAAAAATAAATATCTTTCTTACTTTTTTTAGCTATATTGATGATACTTACCTAAAAATACTCGTACTCAAATGCTTCAAAAACTCATAAGTATTGCACTGAAGTAGAATGCAGATTTAAGAAGTTAGCATGGGGATACTCCCTAAAATAAAACTGTTGAATGGTGTTTACTACCCAAAAATAGTATAAAAATTTATTGCTGATTAATAATAAAGTAGTAAAAGCATTTTTATAAACAAACAGGCAAGTGATTAAGCAGTAAAAGGCTATTTTAATAAACTAATTTTTATGTTTTTTTATTCTGGGCTAAGGTAATTATGTGTTAAGGTAATGTGTTATATTCAGATACTTAGCAAAAACAATTATACCCTATTTCCATTAATAAAATGTTCAAGAATAGGTGGTATTAATTAATTTTTTAATGTTATATCTTTGAATAATTTATTTTCATAATTAAATTGTAGGCAAGCTTCAGATGAAAATGTCTTTTACGTCTTTTCTTCTACAATCGATTGGTGTTTACGTCACAGGATCAAATATTTTGTAAATGAAATGTCTTTTACGTTGTCTTTTTTTTATTTTCTTAGTTTTAGACAAAAAAAAACAATGGTAATAAACGACATTTTTTTGGGATTAGCGGAATTTTAAATACACCAATCGATAGAGCGAAAAAAAATGAACAAAACTGCATTTTTAACTCATCTTGGCCAAAAGTGGCGTTTACGACCTTTGAGGCCAGAAGGGTCGATATTTTAAAATATTATTTATTTATTTTGGTTACAATTGCTTACACCTATACATTTCTAACTTAATTACTAGGGTAATATTTACAAGTGCAACAATTAATTATAGGTTAACACCACATGCACAAAAAATAAAAACTGCTTTAAACAACATACTTATAAAGTTAATATACATACAAAAAACAAAATTAAAATAATATAAAGAGATTAACAATTCATTCAATCAAAATTACTGTCAAAAAAAAAATGTAAATGTCAATTTACTCGACAATAGTTTGCATTGACATAGGGGTCATGAGGGGTAATTTGGTTGCAAATGACCTCTCCTATATCCACTTAAGAGCGGTTATTCTGAAAGTGGGCAAGGTCGCAAATAGATGTCAAATATTTCGCTGTTTTGGTTAATTTAGCAATATTACTCACCACACCACAATATACATAAATTATTTTACATTGGTCAGATTCGACAAAGATACACAATTCAGACGAGTATAATAATATATTGTGGGAGACTGGTGCCTAAGCTAGGCTCATGGCCTGTGTTTCAGGACACCAGGATCCCACCCCTTTACATTTTCATTTTATAAATTATGTACTAAGCGCGCTGACTGAAAGATGCGAGACGAATGTTAGTAGATGTGTAGTATGGGTGTGAGATTGTGTGGGTGTGTAATTGTGGGGGTGTGTGCGTGTGTGTGAGAGAGTGTGAGATTTTATTTTTAGGTCATTATAAGGATATTTTCAGTATCCTTATAGTTTAATTTTTGTAGCCAATCAGTTAGCCTCTTTTTGCATTTATTTTTCGTGAGACCGAAGACATGTAACACCTTATGCGTTTTATTGTATAAGTAGCAACCAAGATAGCAAAAGAAACGCCTTGCAAAAATAGTTTTAAGACGTATATGATGGCGCTCCACTGGGTCATATCGTCTTTTCCCTTTGGACAGCGTTGGATTGTAAACCAAGAGAGTGTGCTGTTTGAGCAGAATGTTCAATATAAACAGTTGACGCACTGTCAGGACGTTACTTTCTTTATATAACTGTTCAGTGGGGTAGCGATACGGTCGAAAAGACGAAACTTTCAGAATAGCTCTTTGGGTTCTTTCAACTTCTATTAGGGTAGTTTTTGGAGCACCACCCCAGGAGGTGATGCAGTAGCTTATTAGGGATTGAGCAAGAGCATAGTACACTGATTTCATAATATTTTTATCGACTACAAGTCTCAGCGTTTTGAACACGTATATTAGTTTCCGTAATCTGTTACTAAGAGTGGTTATGTGGTCTTGAAATCTTAGGTTTTGGTCGATTATTATTCCTAGGTACTTTACCTTTTCAGCCTTTGTGAGTGACTCGCAGTTACAACTACGGGTAAGTGGGTTTGAGCAAGAGTGAGCTACAATAGTATTAGGTAATGTTTGGGAGGTTCCATTGTTTTTCATTGAAAATGTTATGTAATTGGTCTTAGTTGTATTTAGGGTCAACAGATTGTCGCGTAACCAGTTGGATACCGTATTAAAGCCCAGTTGTGCACACTCATAAACATCCTCCCACGAGCTCGCGCTGAACAAGAGGGCAGTGTCATCAGCAAAGCTAATGATTTTGCCATTGGGGATAGAGAGCGTACCCAGATCATTGATATAAATGAGAAAAAGTGAAGGTCCGAGGACACTACCTTGAGGCGTGCCGTAGTTAGTTATTTGTTCCTCACTGATGAATTCATCTATCTTTACTCTCTGGGCACGCTCACTCAGGTAGTCTTTAAAGAGGTCCAGTGGAAGTCCTCTGATTCCCAAGATTTCCATCTTACGTACAAGAATTGGGACAGAAACCGTGTCAAAAGCCTTAGCAAGATCTAGGAATATTGCCATAACCTTATCCCCATTATCCATGTTTTTGACCACATAGTCTGTTAACTCATGGACCGCGTCAGAGGTGGATTTGCCTGAGCGAAACCCAAATTGAGCTGGTGCGATAAGGTTATTTCTCTCCAAGTAGCTCACAAGTCTGCTGTTCATTACTCGTTCCAGTATTTTGGAAAAAGCAGTTAGCACAGATATAGGTCTGTAGTTATCGACACGGCTCCTGTCCCCACGCTTGTAGATTGGATGTATTATGGCTTTTTTGAACACGTTAGGAAATTTACCCGTAGACAGAGCAAGATTACATATGTACGTTAACGGAGGCACAATCACGGCCGCATGTTTTTTCAAGAGCTCACCGGATATCCCATCCCATCCCGCAGCACAGTTATTGCGGAGCGACATTAATATTCCGGCTACCTCTCCCTCATCTGTTGGGAGCATTACCATGGATTGCGATCCGTTATTTAGGTTTCCCTTTGTAGCTCTTGCTTGTGTACTCTTTATATTTTTAGCAAGGTTTTCACCTATTTTGGCAAAAAAGTTATTGACCAGGTTTACAGAATTTTGTGGAGTACTTGATGAGGCTAATAATTGTGACGATGTGTTGGCTTTCCTTGTCGACCTGTTTGAAATATTATTTATAGCCGACCATAACTGTTTAGTATTTTTCCCAGCTTTTTTGATCTCATTTTTTTCAAATTCTATTTTTATTTTCCTTAATAGTTTATTACAATAGTTTCTGTACCTAGTAAAAGTAATTTTTAAAAACTCATTATTAGGCGCCTGCTTAAATTTTCTATGCAATGTGTCTCGATGCCGCATACAGCGAAGTAAACCAGGAGTAATCCATGGCTTTAATATTTGTTTACGGTTCGGGCTCTTACCTGATTTGGAGTTTGAGTCTATCACGTGTTTTATTAATGTGGTTAATGTTTCCCCTGCCACATGAGGATCTTGGGTCTTGTATACTTCACTAAAGTCTAGCTGTTTTAGGTCTGTGTCTATCTTTACATAATTATAACGAATACAATTTTTTGTAATTATTTTAGGCAGTCGTTTTGACAAGAATAACATTACTGTCTCATGATCTGTTAGAGCAGAGTGTGCGACTGAAGTAGAAGCTGGTAGTCGAGTTTTCAGTATCACGTGGTCAAGACAAGCTTGTTGTCGCGTAGGTAATGTGTGAGCAGGTAAGAGGCCATGGGTAGCCAGCAAGTTTAGGTATGAATGTTTAGCAGAGTCCTTGCAGTGTTCATGTATATTTATATTTATATCGCCTGCAATAATTACATTATTGTATTTTGATAGCCTACTTAGGGTAGTATTTAGTGAGTTTTGAAAATTATCTAAGTCTTTGTAACCTGGCGGGCGGTATATCGCTAAGAGAACGGTAGTTCTATCGATTTTTAATTGGAGACAGTTAGCATCTAAGAAAGACGGCTCCTCTGCAACTAGTTGCAGTTTTTTATGCACATACAAGACTACACCTTCATTTTGTGTACGATTATTGTTGGTTAGGTAATAATTATAGTTTGTCAAATCGGGAATATTATGAGTGTTAGGGAGCCAACACTCAGTTAACACGATTATGTCCCATTCAATTTTTGTCCGAGCAAGTGTAGTCATAAAGCCCGCCATGTTTTTATTTATACTTCTTATGTTCTGTGTAATGATTTTAAGTGTTTGTTTAGGTATGAAATTTGGTGGAGCACAGTTTTCCAGGTCACAGGTCGAAGCATCCGACACCGAGACAGCATCTAGGTTGTTTAAGTTGTTATGTGTGTTATCGAATGTTGATGTTAATAATTACCAATTTCACATTTATGTATTTCGCGCTGCTTATTAGCATAGCACTAAAGTTCAAAATACTGGTACAGATGAGGTGCGATATTAAATATAGTTGGCTTCTATTTATAAGGTATGTAGGCCAATTAAGTTTGTGTGCGTTATGGGTGAGAAATGCAAGTAACGTGATTGTATGTATGATGTGTGTATTGTATTGTGTATGTGTAGTTAATGTTAGTAACAAGATTTTCTGTTTTGAACTGTGGATGTATAATTGATTAATTTTTGTATTAGTGTTAATTATTAATGGAATAGTATTAGTTTGGACTAGGGTTAACAAAACTGTGATGGAAAAGGTAGAAAGTAGCAATAGGTACTGGGCTAGTCATTTTTCCTTACGGAGTTTCGCGATGTCTTCGTCAGTTTTGATGAGGCGGCTTGACATTCCGTCTTTTTCACGAATATACACCTTGCCGTTTGCAACCCAGCATTGGTGGTAACCGAATTCCTTCGTAACTTCTCGTGCGAGATAATGCAGGCGTCTGGTCATAGCCGTAAGCACTTCATTTACGTATAGGGGTTGCCTAGGTCCGTTTTCCACTAGATGAGATGTGTTCAGGCGATTTTCCTTGTTGTGCTTGTTATAGTCTTTGGTCGACTTTAGAAACTGTTCTTTAATGTTTGCCGACGTGAATTCAACTAAGACTGGACCCACCACATCAGATTTGCTCTTGTAACGGAAGATGTTTTTTATCTCCGTTGCACTCACGGGTTGACTGATGATTTGACCCAATTTTTGTACTGCGCCCGTAAGGGAGTCACGAGTTTCAAGGGTTGACGTCGGTAAATTTTTTATTTCAATTGAAGCCGCTTTTTGTTGCTTTTCTAAGAAATCTACCCTTATTTCAAGCGCTTTTATAACCTTTTTGTTACTGCTACATTCCGCCCTTAAATCGTTAATTTCCACCAGAGCATCATCATATTTTTCTGATAAGAAATCTATTGTCTCTTTAATTTTTTCATTCTGAGATCGTATTTCAGAGTTTTGCAAGCTGATCGCAGTATTTTGGGACCGTATATCCTCGAGAGCCAGTTGTAACGAATCCATTTTTTCATTTTGTTCATTTTGTTTAGTAACTAGTTCAGAGAACATTTCCCTCATATCTTCCATCATTTTCTCCATTTTTATCATGTCGTCTGCACTGCGTATCTTTTGCCTGTGGGTTACATTGTTATCGCTGTTAGTATTAGACACCGATTGAGGCGAGGCAGGTGGAGGCGTGCGCCTAATGCCGCCCGCGCCACGCATATTGAGTCTTGATGCGCAGGAGTGATCGCTAATTAATTGAGTTTTTATGTAAACACGGCTCGCCGCAAAAAAACTCGCAGGTCTTCGTGTTCCACACGCTATCAATATTTCCGAGTATTACCCGAGTGCGCCCGACCGCCCGCTGGAGGTGTGTCCTTCGTCACGATAGTTAGCGAGCGAAGGCCGGTCAATGACCTCGCTAAGCGTCGACGCACCGCTCGTTTCTATGATGACTCACACGCTGCCGGTGTTAATTTAAATATTTTTGCGGTTGGGTTGAAGAAAACGATGATAACTTCTGTGTGTCTTGATGGATTGAAGAACTGTTTCGTGCACCACACTACACGTTCAACTGTCTGCATATCGATATATAATAACACTTAGATATTGTCCTTTTACCACTATTATGATTTTTTAAATTAGGTCAACAACTAGATACGTGTTGTCGCCTTGCGCGAAATAAGAAATAGGGACTGTATGGAAATAAGAAATAGGGCTAACTAGTTCCCTAGAATATTAATAATTAATTTCAATTGTAACACTGAATTTGATGTTGTAACAATTTTAGGTGGAAAAAGGCATTTGGAAAGTTTCCAAATACTTTTTTTTTACATCTAAAACTAAATATTCGGTATAACGATATTAATTATTGTATTTCATTATTAATATTCGCGCACATGAATCCGAAAAGGTTCTTGGTTCATGGTCCTTGGGTTCGTGAACATTGAGATCACGCTAAAATGTATATTTTTTAAGACCTTTTTGTACCCGGGTTCACAAATAAAGTTTGACTCGGACTTGGCAGTCCGTCGGTCACGGCTAGGCTATTAGTGCTGTTATAGTTTTAGCTATCAAGTTAACTATTTGATAGTTAAAATACTTCTATGCACAATATTGCTAGTATTTTGATTTAATGCCTTATTGTTCTCTACATTGTATACGACGAAATACAATATGTCCGGTTTCGGACTGTACAAACTTAAAGGGGTGGTAGTTTTAAAAATTATTGAAAGAATTGATTCTATGACTAATGGTTTAAGAAATATTGTTGTTGGAACAACAGGTGTAGTCTCAGTAACTAGAAGAAACGGACTGATAAAAAAAAAAACTGGTTAAGTTTTATTTGATGAATACTTTTGTTTTCGCGTCATCCCCCGAAATGTATATTTTATCCCTTTCTCACTTCAATAATATGCAGAAAACCTTTTTTGTACCCGCTACCCCATGGAATGCGGCTCTCATTCATATCGCACGTACGGAAGGGCTGCGTTCAAGCAACAATATCTCTTAAACTGATTGTCATACAATCGATTTTTTAAATTGATCTTTTAGCATTTATTTCAATATGATGCAGCATTCAATGTTATTATTTGAGTTATTTAACCCATTGTTAATACTTTTCCGTTGCTAAAAGTATTATTTGATGACAATGGGGCTTTAAATTTAAAGTTACTGTACTTTTAGTATGCACGCTCCATAAAAGGCAATCAAAACACAAAAATGGCTACCATTCAGGGGGGGATGGGTTCCGACCCTACATGTAGAATAATTTTATTGATAGAATAGAGCAAACTAGGTACCCCTTTAAGTTTGCACAGTCCGAAACCGGACATATTGTATATTTAATTTAATATCACCGATTTATTTTATTCAATTTATTTCTTAGACATGTAATAATTTAACTATAGTTAATCAAACTATTCTGACTAATTACCTCTTATACCATTTTAGAAAGTATAGCCATGTTTTAGTTGTAAACACGTATTAGGTATATTATAAGATTAGAAATAAATAATTATTAGTATTAAGTTCACTGTATGTGTATATTATTGATATCAAGCACTATCATTTGTAGCTATGGGGTCGTTCAAGTATTACGATTATTTACCCCCGCCTCCCCCTTGTCAGCAAAAGTAAGCATAGCTCTTACCCCCCCCCCCATGCTTACGTAAACATTGATATATGCATTTTCTTTTAATGTATTCTGTTTTTTTTTATTGATTCATGAGCAGCAGTTATAATTCTAACAAGTGTAAATTAAGACAAGTGAATAGCACGCGGTAATTCCCCTACTAGGTTCTAAGCGAGTACCTAAACTTATTCATTATTTGTGGGAATCCCCGAAAATGCGTTTAATTTTCAAGCATAGACAATGTCTGGGTTGCCATATGTGTAAAAAAGTAAATAATTACTGCTGACGTAATCATCATCTAGACCCCCCACCCCCATGTCATCAAAAATAAGCAAAGCATAGACCCCCCGCCCCCCTATAGTAATTACTTAATACTTGAGCGGTCCCTATGTAGACACTTAAAAAGAGTTCGTGAGGTGCCGTAAATACAAAGGCGGATGCAACACAGACACGCATAGTCTGTGCTGCATTATCTTGCGAATGGCTTAAGAGTAATAGTCCGTCCGAACCCAAATGCAACACGGAGTGTTATGCGGCCGCATTTGTTTGTATAATACAATGAAATAGCGGATTAAAGGAGACACCCACAGTATTATTTCCATTAGATTATAAATTGACGAAAAATTGTGAAGTGGGTAAAATGGGTTAGGTTAGGTTGGGGTAGAACTGTGACCAACCGAGCGAGCTAAGCGAGCGGTGCCGCAGTAGCGGCCCGTGAGCGCTACTTCCAAGTTGCTCGCATTTAGTTGGCTATTTATTATTAGAGCAAGGTGCGTTTGTCGTATGCAAGTTTGATACCAGTTCAAATTTGTCGGTTTGCCATAAATAGATTATAAACTATCGAAAAATAATGCGTTAAATTGTAAATGGTTTGTTGCAGATTCACAATTTTTTCGTAGTTTATAATTCAAATTCAAAATATTTTATTTCACATAAACCTTCAAGGGCACTTATGAAACGTCAGAAGCTAGGTGCACGGTTCCAATTGGTCGCTTCCTATGGAGAAGAGCCGGCAAGAAACTCCACGGTTACTCTTTTCAAAATAGTTTCTACAATGTTTTCAAATTACAGTGTTAATAGGTATAGGAGTAATAATTAAAAAAGTAACGATATTCATAACGAGAACAGTGGTGGGCCAGTGGTAACAGTCCCGACTTACGAGCTGTATGTCGCGGGTTCGAACCCAGGCAGGCGATTTACTTTGTGTAAATAATTTCATCACCACTGCTCTCAAAACGGTGAAGGAAAACATCGTGAGGAAACCGGCATGCCTTAGAATTCTGGTTCTAAGGCATGCCGGATTAATTTGACAGGACTAAACTAAAATTTATCTTCTGTCCTTTTCTTAATGAAATAGAAAGAAAAAGATGCACTGAACTTAAATTTAGTTTAGTTTGTGAACAAGGGAATCGGCTTTTGGTTAGGACGCGGGGTAAGTTTAAGCTGAACCATCTCGTAGATGTTTATATTTGTGGTTACATCGTATGTAATTAAATAAGTGAGTGCAGTTGCATAAGTAATTATTATTATATTCTGGAGACTGCTTGTCCATTGTCCGTACCTAATTAATTATATATAAATGACTTATTATTTTTACGTCTCTGACATTTGTCTCCGAATCCAACATGCAGACACGATAAACGCTTTTAAATGAAATGAGGCACCAACCGACGATTATCCCTGTATGCACTATGCAAGTGCACACAAGGACAACCCATGGTTGGTGTAGTACCAATACTTATTATTTCATTTATATATCATTTACATTATTAAATATTTTTATAAATACTTTTAAAAATGTTGTGGCTTATCCGGCATCAGGAACAGGTTACTTATTATTATATAGTAAGAGTATTTCTATATTAATTGTAAGTTATAAAGTGGTTTGAACAAATAAAATTAAAATGAAAAAAAAAAAACGCGTTTCTTTTTTCTTATGGCAATAGACTCATGAAGATTACATGATGATGATTACATGCTTATAATCCCCAAAGAGGAGTTAGGTGTACCTATAGTACACCCACATTTCGCCACTTATATTTTTGCCCGCGAAGGAGGAGGCGGAACGCGTGAGGGAGAGGCAAATTCGCACTCTCACGTCCCTAACCGCCGCAGGAGGAGACGCCCGAGACGGGTATCGCGAGCTGATTTCCGGCCACCGTAGGCGCGGGCTTGCGGATGGTGAGCAATGGGTAGCTCGCTGTCCGATAAGGACCAAGCCCGGGTCGACGGCGCATTGTGTTCCACGCGCGCCTCAAAGAGATGTCAGCAGAAATGACGGGGTCCGCTAGGGCCAATGCCTGCCGGGGGTTCGAAGAAACCGATAGGGAAATCGGGCCCACGGCAACAAAATTTCGCGCCCTCGCGCCCCCAACCGCCGCAGGAGGAGACGCCCTGGGCGTCGGGAATTACAGGCAGATTTCCGGCCACCGTAGGCGCGGGCTTGCGGACGGTGAGCAATGGGTAGCTCGCCGTCCGATAAGGACCAAGCCCGGGTTGACGGCGCGTTGTGTTCCACGCGCGCCTCAAAGAGATGTCAGCTGAATAGACGGGGTCCACTAGGGCCAATGCCTGCCGAGGTTGCGAATAAGGACCGAAAGGGAAATCGTGGCCCCCGGCAACATGGCAACTGAAGGAACACGGGTGAGTTTTAGTCAGTAAGAGTCTGACACGCCCTCCCGCTCTACCTAGAGCGGGAGAAGATATTTGATAATTTCCCACACAAAAAAAAAAAGGTGTACATAGTACACCCTCATTTCGCCAGTTATGTTTAAGTCCCATGTAATAGGGGGCGAGCCTATTGCCATCAATCGGGCACAAATCCAGACTCCGAGCTGCTACTGAGAAATTCCTGATGGAAAATCCCAATAACACTGCCCGTCCTGGCAACCGAATCCATGACCTCATGCTGTACCGCTTGCGACCAGTAGGCCGCGCACAGACACTCCTATGGACTTATGGTAAAAAATTTAAGGCACTGGTCTTAATTCAATGGAACGGCCAAGCCATACATTTTGACCAAGATGTAATATCTACACAAGTTCTGTACCCTAATTACGTAATACACGATCAATCACAATCTGTTTCGATTTGAAACAGATTGCTAATCCATTGCTTCATAACTGGAAAACAAAATCTGCTCAACAACGTAAATAACGCAATGAATGTTGTTGAACTGCCAAAATGAAACAAATAAGTCATTATCGTTTACAAAAATAAGTTCGTATTTAGAGTACTTATAATGTTTGAAAGCGTTATGTGAGTCTTGACAACGTTCTTTACATAAAATGTTTTTGGTGCCTCTGCCGTGGTCTGCGCCCGTTTAGTTAAATTAAATGTTTCTGTAAGTAGATCTTCTAAGACACTTGCAAATCAATTTGGTCACTAGATGATGTCGGCATTTCCTAGCTAATCCCCGAGAAGAAATGCCGAAACAAACTCAAAGGTTATGGTCTCTCTTTTAAGTATAAAGTAAACATTAAATATAATAAATTAATAATATATTATTAAATTGTTTATTTAGCCAAGTAATACACATAGACACAGTTAAAAACAAAGTGGTGTAAATAAAATAGCATAACAATGGTGCCGATTCTCTTGTTCACAAACTAAACTAAATATAAGTTCAGTGCATCTTTTTCTTTCTATTTCATTAAGAAAAGGACAGAAGATAAATTTTAGTTTAGTCCTGTCAAAATAATCATCGCCTGTCACTCTCCATACAAGTTTAGACGTGATTAAAAACTTGTCGACTAAAATTACGTCAATTTACGTCAAGCGCTGATTAATTTGACAGGACTAAACTAAAATTTATCTTCTGTCCTTTTCTTAATGAAATAGAAAGAAAAAGATGCACTGAACTTAAATTTAGTTTAGTTTGTGAACAAGAGAATCGGCACCAATGTGATCCATCACATCGTGTAATGCACTACTAAAACGAGTCTCAAACTATGTAAACTCCAACTAGATAGCAACACGTCTTGCCTTTGTGCAGTAAAGTGGTTATTTATAGCGAGTCGCGCGCACTAAACGCGTTTATTTTTGAGTAAAATTGGTATAACGAGGTCATGAGGCTAAGCGTATGCTGAGACGCAGGTGACGCAGCACAGCACAGTACAGATTGTGCAGGGTAGGGCAGGCGAGGCAGACATAGGCCGCGAGCGCATGCTGCGACGCAGCTACATACACAGACACGTTCGCGTCCTAGCTAGTATAAACAATAGATAATAAAAAAAAAAAAATCAGTGGTAAAAAACACGTGACGACCTGCACGCGGCGCGCAGACATCTGTGCCGGCACTACAGCGCGACGCAGAGCAGGACAGACACATCTCTGCGTCTCACGTGCCTGCGTCACAGCGTATGCAGCTCTCAGTGCATTCTTGCATTACTCAGGTACAATACGTGCCACTAAAAATGAGACTTGACACACCACGTGGTTTAACTTGCGCAGTAGACGTTTTATAGGTATCTTTAGCGGTGTGAGGTCTGAAGGCGGTCGGTGATCGGGCGTCATCGGGACGGCGGAAAGTGCACGGGAGGCACGTTACGGCGCTCGTCAAGTCCCATCTGTCGTGGCGCGTATTGTACACTGCAACAGTATTAACGTTGAGAACAATAATAATAGCTTATTACTGGTGCCGATTCCCTTGTTCACATTAATTCAAATTAATCAGCGCCTGTCACTCTCCATACAAGTTTAGACGTGATTAAAAACTTGCTGACTAAAATTATGTCTATTTACGTCAAGCGCTGATTAATTTGACAGGACTAAACTAAAATTTATCTTCTGTCCTTTTCTTAATGAAATAGAAAGAAAAAGATGCACTGAACTTAAATTTAGCTTAGTTTGTGAACAAGGGAATCGGCACCACTGTCCCACTACAGGGAAAACGCCTCTTCTTGTACAGAGAAGGCACGAGCATTGATCACCACGCTTGCTCAAGAGGGGGTTGGCGATTTCAAACTAATTAACTATAAGTCCAGGTTTCCTGACGACATTTTCCTTCATCGATGTCAGTAATGTCCAAGATAAACTCAGAAAGAACTCCCGGGTTGAGCATTGTTAATGGGTTTCCAGTAGATCCTGAACTTTAGATTTCAGCCTGTTTAATTGCATAAGGAACAGGGTGTAAGGTTCACTCATCCTCTATAGAAAAGGGAGGATCCTCCGACCAGACGGGGTGTCGTGTCTGGCGGGCACCTGCCCAACGATTAATGTAAGGGAAGTTATATATGCTGTTCGCGCGGTAAACTCTAATAGCGCGATGCAGGATTTGTGTGACGTCAGGTCTTTGATGCGTAGTTCGCATGTAGCGATGTAGATGGCGCCACAAGTACTCGGTTATTAAATGGAATTAAACATTACAGTCTCAACATGATTGTACTAGTTCTCTACTTACAGCTCTGCTTACACCTTCGAGACATACAGGCAGGATGTTTAAGTTCCCGGGTCGACGGCGCGTTGTGTTCCACGCGCGCCTCAAAGAGATGTTAGCAGAATTGACGGGGTCCACTAGGGCCAATGCCTGCCGGGGGTTCCCGAAAGAACACGGGTGGGTTTTAGTCAGTAAGAGTCTGACACGCTCTCCCGCTCCGCCCAGAGCGGGAGAAGTTATTTGATAATTTCCCACCCAAAAAAAAAAAAACAAAAAAAAAAGGATGTTTAAGTTAAGTGGTCATTTTGACCCAAAGGTAAACTGGAAGAGAATGCCTTTTGGCATTATGTCTACCTTTTTACCCGACTGCGCGACTCCAAGAACAGGGTCGAGCTTCTTTTTGATGAAGTTTAATAATAAATAAAAAAAGGATTGTGTGGTTTTATGAAACCACGGTAAAAGGGAAACTTCTATAGGCGCCGCCATATTGGCCTTGGCTGCTCTGACGAGCGCCTTTCACTTTATCCCTACTCCGCGGCCGACCGTCACGCGACATGCAACACACAGACGAAAAAGTTTGAGACGATGTAATAAAAGTTTCACTTTAAAAATTTAAAAAAAAAACAGTGACACTCCAGGAGTGCCGACAGAAGTGAAAACTTGAACAAGATCGCCTTGGTGGAAGAAAAATACTTGTATAGAACATTGGTCCGTAACCTTGTCTAAATAAAGAGCACAATCGCGTTTACAAAAATGCAATGAGATGTCGGTAACGGTGTCGCGAGTTCAATTTTTTTTCCCATCTCAAAAATGCCCAACGCGCCTAAAGAAGTTTTCACTTCAAAAATACCTTTATTCACTGACCAAGTACAATACAGTTTTTAAATCTAGTTTAATAAAATAATTTAATTAGGTAAGTATGCATACTCTTCAGCGACCAGTTTGTTAATCAGGTTGTCTTTCGACAATAGGCCTCTCCAAGTTTCTCCCACTCATCTCTACCAAGAGCTAATCTTCTCCATTCTTTTGGTAAGTCATCTTCCCAAATCTTGATTTGACGTCCCTTTTTAACCGAATTCCAAAAAGGAGGAGGTTCGATGTTTTTTTTAAATGTTTTTCCACCGATTTCTCCATCAATTGTGAACCGATTTTGAAAATTCTTTTTTTGTTTGAAAGGGTGCTCTCGAGGTGGTCCATAATTTTTTTATTAACTTTGCTTGGATAGTTTTTGAGTTAGCTTCAATAATACATATTTTTTCCCACTTAGTATGTGGATGATATGATAAGTTCCTGTCACTGTTATTTACATAGCAGGTAGTGGTACTTTTTACAAAAAGAAAAAAAATCGGCACCACAGTAATCAACGCGTTGATGTCTTTTACTCCACGGTGTCGGTAAATTGCGTTACAGTGTCGCGAAATAAATGGTTTAGTCCCATCTCAAAAATGCCCAACGCGCTTAAAGAAGTTATCACGTCAATAAAATAAAAACTTTTTACAAAAAAAAATACAACTGAAATCCAAAAAAAACACTACAAAGTGAAAAATAATTTCGAAAGTCGGTGTCATTGGTTTTGAATTTTCATTTTTTGCCACCGACTTCCGAAATTATTTTTTACTTTGTAGTGTTTTTTTTTTAAATCGGTTGTTTTTTTTTTTTTGTAAAAAGTTTTTATTTTTCACTTTTTAGTTGTGGTACCTATCCCACACAAATTCGAAAACCACTACCTGCTATGTAAATAACAGTGACAGGAACTTATCATATCATCCACATACTAAGTGGGAAAAAATACGTATTACTGAAGCTAACTCAAAAACTACCCAAGCAAACTTAATAAAATTTATATGGGATCACCTCTGAAGTATGACCTACCAAACAAAAAAAAGAATCATCAAAATCAATTCATAATTAGCGGAGTAATCGCGTAACAAACATCCAAAAAGAAAAAAAAAACACAGTCGAATTGAGAACCTCCTCCTTTTGGAAGTCGTTTAAAAACCTACAACGGTATCCTGCGATGTGTAGTTCCGTTTGTATTTAATTAATGCGATGTTCGCAGTGTTTGCCTACTATCTATTATCACTACTATCAGCTATCAGTCGCTATCGGCGCGACAGAGCGCATCACATGCGTCACGACCGCGGCGCCGACCTTTAAGTGTAGGCTACACTGCAAACAAATTCGGTTCAGACCGCGTACTAAGCGAAACGAAAATGTAAGTAAGAAATGTGAGGAAAGCTAAATTAACATAGCTTCGTTTCGCTTCTTTCTCATTGGTGCCGATTCCCTTGTTCACAAACTAAACTAAATTTAAGTTCAGTGCATCTTTTTCTTTCTATTTCATTAAGAAAAGGACAGAAGATAAATTTTAGTTTAGTCCTGTCAAATTAATCAGCGCTTGACGTAAATTGACGTAATTTTAGTCGGCAAGTTTTTAATCACGTCTAAACTTGTATGGAGAGTGACAGGCGCTGATTAATTTGACAGGACTAAACTAAAATTTATCTTCTGTCCTTTTCTTAATGAAATAGAAAGAAAAAAATGCACTGAACTTAAATTTAGTTTAGTTTGTGAACAAGGGAATCGGCACCATTGTGGCCTTTTTTTCTTTTTGGGTGGGAAATTATCAAATAACTTCTCCCGCTCTGGGCGGAGCGGGAGGGCGTGTCAGACATTACTGACTAATACCCACCTGTGTGCCTTCAGTTGCAAAGTCTTTCGGACTTTCCCGCGACCCCGGCAGGCATCGGCCCTAGCAGACCCCGTCAGTTCTGCTGACATCTCTTTGAGGCGCGCGTGGAACACAACGCGCCGTCGACCCGGGCTTGGTCCTTATCGGACGGCGAGCTACCCATTGCTCACCGTCTGCAAGCCCGAGCCTACGGTGGCCGGGAATCGGCTTGCGATTCCAATGCCCAGGGCGTTTCCTGCGGCGGTTAGCAGCGTGAGGGCGCGAAACTTGCCTCTCCCTCACGCGGTCCGCCTCCTCCTTCGCGAGCATTACTGATTCGCAGAAGGAGGTGATGGCCTCCCATTTCCTCTCGCTCCGTACCATGGCCTGAACCAAGGCCGGACGCAAGAGATAACCGCCGCCAATCGCCTCCACGAGGACACGGCGATGCTCCGCCCAAGCCGGGCAGAGCTCCACCGTATGCTCCACTGTGTCCTTCGGGCGATCCACACAATGGTGACACTCGGGCGTTTCCTTTCTCATTGTGGCCTGCGCTATTGTATTTCGTGATGTAATTGGCAAAACGGTACAGTTTTATTTCTGTACTTAATTAGGTACGTCTTTGTGCGTCCATCGTACACGTCATCGTGAGGAGGTTCCTCTCTAGAGCCTTGACCACCAGCGGCGATTCGGACCCTGTTCTTGATGTTGCTGTTATAGTTTTGAAATTTAACTTTATATATATATTTCATTTATTGCGGATCACACATAAAGGTACATACAATCCATATAGTATTAGTAACAAAGACTTAGAAACTATGTTAGTAAAACTTACAAACTAACCAAACAACTAATAACTACGTGGCTCAACACATGTTGGCACGTGCCTCCGCATCCAGTGCCTAATAAAGGGGTTGTCCACCTTATCGACCAATGTTTTTAGGATGCTGTTGGAGCTTCCGCGCAACATACCCATTATTGACGCCGCCCGCTTTCTCATTACGGCATGAAAATCATCAACACGGGCTTCCGCACTTCCGGACTTTATGCACAAGTAAAAAATTGATAGCTTTGCATAGTACAGTACAATAATGTTTTCAGGGTGTTGATGGGGTTGCCGCGCTACTGTAGTGCTTCCGGCATGTTCGCAGAGGCGCGAATCGATGGTTTTCACACCATCATCCGCAAGCGTTACGCTTCCATTATGCGCAGAGTACGCGTCAGCCCCAACAGTATCCTGAAAACTATAGCTGATAGGTGGGACAGCCCCATACTGGGACATTGGATACGCATACATGCCATTGCGGCGTATTAATGTATAGTTTGCGTTTTTTTTTTTGGTAGGTGTAAGTACTAACACTAGTTTTTAAGTCGTGTGTATACTAACCAAATGGACTACATTTATGGGTCTGAAATAAAAGATTTTAAGTTTTAATAGTAATGCCTCAGGTTTTAGCTTGATTTTCTACCTGTGTACCTTAGAGTGATGCAGAGGCAAAACATGGCAGGTGCGATATAATAGAAAGACAAAACGAAATAAAAATATATATAAAATACAAGTATAAATACATAGATGACACAACACAAACACACACACACACATTTATCAAAATATACTTTGTCATGAGAAATAAGATAACGTAGAATTAAATGGAGAAAAACGAAACCCCACACAATGAAGGGTTCCGTAGGATAAATTTATCCCCAAGAAAAATCTTAACATTGTAGTTGAAAAACATACATTCCAACTGCAAGCGTAAGTTTGTACGCATAATATTTATTAATTCATTTATATAATCACTTACAACTATTTTTACAGGCAAAACCCAATGCAATAGTGAAGCAAACTTAATAATAACAACTTATTTTCTAAAACTTATTTTAAACAATGTTATCCTTGTGAATTCACTCCGTGAATCGCCCGAGTCAGTATTGTATTGAGAGATTTACCATGTTATTTTAAGACCATAGACTCCATATAGCTTTTCCTGTATGTCAAATTCAAATAATTTATTTTCTCTTCACAATCAATGACATCTTATAATTTAGACAGACTTGAAAAACTGTGACAATAGTTTGTGAGAGACTGGTGTCTGCACTAGGAATACCTGTATCGCAGATCACCAGGGTCCCACCACACGGTATGTAAACATAATCAATTAGTTAGTAAATGTGAAGGGATAGGGCATAATATAACATATAGACTCAGAGATTTAAACAATATAAAACAAACAAAGAAAAAAAAAGAATTAAATGCAAAAAAATAAATAAAAATGCTTGAACTATTAAGTGTCGGGAAGTTAGAGAGATGGACTATTTTGGATGAGTTAGTAATTCCTCAGTTGCATTATAATCCAAATTAAGAAGCCATTCAACCAGAGCACTCTTACAGGCCTTTTTCGTTAGGTGATAGATCGTGGTAATACGAATTATTTTATTATATAAATGGGAACCTAAAAAAGTATGTAATCTATGAGTAAAGAACCAATCTCAGTAGTTTTTAAAAATTTTAAGCTCCGCAGTTTCGGAGATAAGGGGGGAATGATCAATTTTCTTAAATATCTTTAAAAGTATTTATTTTAAAATTATAAACAATATTTGAGATCCTCGCAACAAGCCCTTTCATTTGATATCACACGGTACAGTAAGTAAAACTTTTTTTTTTTTGCCCCCCAAAAGTGACCCCCATATTCAGGATTCATTTATTTACGTTACACATCAGTGTTTGGGTTACAGAAATACATATGTGTACCGTCCATTCGATTCAGAGCAAATTGGCTGTGACAAACGGACAGACAGACAGACACACGAGTGATCCTATAAGGGTTCTGTTTTTTTTTTCCTTTTGATGTACGGAACCCTTTTTTTATTTGGTTGGGAAATGATCAAATAGCTTCTCCCGCTCTGGGCGGAGCGGGAGGGCGTGTCAGACTCTTACTGACTAAAACCCACCCGTGTTCCTTCAGTTGCCATGTTGCCGGGGGCCACGGTATCCCTTTCGGCCTTATTCGCAATCCTGGCAGACATCGGCCCTATATCTCCTAAGTGCAGGTACGCAACCCTGACAACACAATATTATGTTAATACCTAAGTATAGAAGGAGGGGCTTGTGGCTAAGTAATAACAGCTGCACGGGTCGATCGATCAGGTTAAGCTACGCTTGCCGCGGTTGGTCCGTGGATGGGTGACCATCTTTACATACCAAGTCCCCTCCGTGCCTCGGAAAGCACGTTAAGCCGTTGGTCCCGGCTGTCATTTGTAGATCTTTGACAGTCGTTACGGGTAGTTAGAAGCCCAAAAAGTCTGACAACCAGTCTTACCAAGGGGTATTGTGTTACCTAGTCACTAGATTGTGGAGGTCAGATAGGCAGTCGCTCCATGTAAAATACTGGTATTCAGCTGCATCCGGTTAGACTGGAAGCCGACCCCAACATAGTTGGGAAAAGGCTAGACAGATGATGACCTTTTTTTTTTTTTTTTTTTTTGGGTGGGAAATCATCAAATGACTTCTCCCGCTCTGGGCGGAGCGGGAGGGCGTGTCAGACTCTTACTGACTAAAACCCACCCGTGTTCCTTCAGTTGCCGTGTTGCCAGGGGGTCACGATTTCCCTATCGGTTTTCTTCGAACCCCCGGCAGGCATTGGCCCTAGCGGACCCCGTCAATTCTGCTGACATCTCTTTGAGGCGCGCGTGGAACACAACGCGCCGTCGACCCGGGCCTGGTCCTTATCGGACGGCGAGCTACCCATTGCTCACCGTCCGCAAGACAGATGATGACCTAAGTATAGAAAAATAATAAACGAAAAGAATCCCTAAGCCGTTCGACAGTTAAACTAACAGACACTTAATTTCTCCTGTTGTAATTAACGTGTGTACTGGCCACAAACATTAATTAGTAAATGCTATTAAAAAAAAACACAAAGCTTTGGAACGTTTTTTTTTTCGAATTTCATTTGTTTTATGTAATTATTGCATAATATTGCGTTCTTTCGTACTGCGAAAAAAAAATCCTACTTTTGAGTTTGAGTTTAAATTTAGGTTTTGTTTAAATTTTTGCTTTGACTGCCCTGTTTATCGTGTTAAGAGCGGCCAACCCGTCATACTTTTCATACAAACGCTCGTACGTGATTATGGCGTCGTAACATAGCTTTCTTTGAAATTTTTAAACTAATAGGTATCTTGTACACTATTTCTAAAAAATTAAAATGTCTAGAAATAAATTCAGTACAAGCCTCCGAAAATCTGCATTTTTGCACAATTTTTACCTGATCTTTGGCCGTTCATAATATACTCATACATTGTAAACGTAAAGAAAACATCTGCATAGAAACCTCGCACATGTAATGGAGATTCTAAATGACAAACATTTATTACACAAACTAGTAAAGCTTACTCAAAAACACGTATTTCCTGAAACAAGTTTTATGAAATTTCCGCACACTATTTTTCATACAATGTTATCGCGTTCTCACTTGCTTGTTAGCAGTTTTCACTTGCGCTGGATGAAACAACATGCTTTTTGACCATGCTTGCGTTGACGATAGACGAATCGGGAAGGGTGAATTGTTACTGCAAATAAACTGAGAATGCCAGATCTAAACACCACTCAAGTTGCGAAGGCTGTTACTTTAATTGAAACTGGGAACACCTACAAACATGTCGCCCAAACATTACGAGTATCAAAATCTGTGGTACACCAAGTTGTCAAGAGGTATCGGCAAACCGGACAGTATACGAGACTCGCAAGACAGGGACGTTAACGGAAAACTGTTGCCAGATATGACCGATTCATTGTTAAACATAAGACACTTCCTTATTATGCAAACACATTATCAAAGATAGATAGAATAGACGCAAAGAGACGGAAAGATATGATTGCTCAAATTCCTCATACTAAAACAAAATTCGCTGCTATGCAATACAAAACACGTTCTGCCCAGCTTTATAATAGGGTAAACAAGGAGATATACATATACACAAAAATACCACATGAATGTAAAAAATGCTAACAAATTGGATAAAACCTTTTACTTAGGAAGACACTGAGGCGCTCTTGCAACACATAGTTTAACCACAGATAATATTATAATACGTAGGTTAAACTAACCCATTTCTCTCTACACACACTCTCACCTACACACACACTCACGCACAAAATACACACAAACCCTCCCCATCCCCATCCCCATACACATATTTACTATCACGTGAATAATCCTATTTCTGTTCTTTGATGTTAAAATTATTTTGCTGTGGAAGAGCGGAGTCTCCTAATACAGGAATTTTTTGCTTAAAAGGAGGCTCCAATCACCTACCGTGTCATGTTTTTTGGTTCAGAAATAAACAACTTTTTTTTTTATTCACACATGGGACTTAAACATAACTGGCGAAATGTGGGTGTACCTGCTACAGGGACACCTCTGCCCAACCCTTCGGGGAAACAAGGCGTTTTTTTTTTGCGTTCCGCTAAATTTGTCCATGAGTGTATTATGAGTCTTCGAGTCACTTCTGTAAATAGTTACACCTACACTGTACCATAATACTATTGTATATAATTCTACCTATCTTGGATAGATACTTCAAAGAAGTTCAATCATAAATTAAATTATATTCATCATAGAACTGATAATAAATTACAGTCAAGTGTGAGTCGGACTCGTCTGTCACGTTCCGTTGGTACGTAATCAGAAGCACGAGATTGATTTTTTTTTCTGATTTGATGGCATGAAGAATGGCTACGGTTGCCGGGGTTGGTCCGTGGATGGGTGACCATCTCTACATACCGAGACTCTTCTGTGAAAGCACGTTAAGCCGTTGGTCCCGGCTGTTATTCGTGGATCTTTGACAGTCGTTACGGGTCGTCAGAAGCCCGAAAGTCTGACAACCAGTCTTATCAACGGATATCGTATTACCCAGTTACTGGGTTGTGGAGGTCAAATAGGCAGTCGCTCCATGTAAATTACTGGTATTCAGCTGCATCCGGTTAGACTGGAAGCCGACCCCAAAATAGTTGGAAAAAGGCTAGGCAGGTTTTGAACTCTTTATTTTATATACCGAATTACAGATGTAAATGTAGAAATTTTACATATGGTTACAAAATCTTTTAAAAACAACCTTTGGATGGATTTAAAAACGAAGGAGGGATAGTACTGCAGATAGACTGTGGTGCTATATGTGTTGTATCTTGAAAAAGGCTCACTTTTTTACCCACTTCCAAAAGGAGAAGGTTCTCAATTCAAATGTATGTTTTTTTTTTGTATGTTTGTTACGCGATTACTCCGTCAATTATGAATTGATTTTAATGATTATTTTTTGTTTGGTAGATCTTACTTCAGAGGTGGTCCCATATAATTTTTATTAAGTTTGCTTGGGTAATTTTTGAGTTAGCTTCATTAATACGTATTTTTTCCCACTTTGTATGTGGATGATATGATAACTTCCTGTCACTGTTATTTACATAGCAGGTAGTGGTATTCGAATTTGTGTGTGGTAGGTATCACACCTAAAAAGTGATACTTAAATAAAAACTTTTTACAAAAAAAAAACAACCGACTTAAAAAAATCACTACAAAGTGAAAAATAACTTTAATTTCGGAAGTTGGTGACAAAGAACGAAAATTCAATACCAAAGACACCGACTTCCGAAATTAAAGTTATTTTTCACTTTGTAGTGTTTTATTTTAAGTCGGTTGTTTTTTTTTTTGTAAAAAGTTTTAATTATAATATAAAAAAAATAATTAATGTGTCTGTAGCGGTTACACCGCCACATACGAACTACGCATCAAAGACATGCGGTCACACAAATCCTACATCGCACAATTAGAGTTCACCGCGAAATCTGCACATATACAACATACCGACATCTACCATTGGGCAGTAGCACACCAGACACAACACCCGTCTGGTCGGTGGATCCTCCCTTTTCTATGGTGGGTGAGTGAACTTTACACCCTGTTCCTCATACCACTAAATTGGTGACCCCGACGTGACCCCGACTCTCGACTCAAGTAGAATTAGTCAACTCGACTAATTTCTACATGTTTATCTAAGCTGTGAATAGAAAATAGAATAGAAAAAATATTTTTTTATATAAAACAATTTTTACAGCTAAACAGAATTCTCTGACACCTGCGCTAGTTATAAAACTGCGTTGCAAGAGCCAGTGTGCTCCCGTAAGACACTCATATTTTGTCGTTTAATGACCCCTAGATGGAGGCTTCATCTACCCCATAATATGTTCCTTGCTATCCAATAACATAAAAAAACATAACCTTTGAGGTTTTCTGATTACAATCAAAATAATCAAAATCAAAATATTTTATTTCACATAAACCTACAAGGGCACTTATGAAACGTCAGAAGCTAGGTGCACGGTTCCAATTGGTCGCTTCCTATGGAGAAGAGCTGGCAAGAAACTCCACGGTTACTCTTTTCAAAATAAATTGTTTCTACAATGTTTTCAAATTACAATGTTAATAGGTATGGGAGGACAGTTTAGGCCTATCAACAAGTACCAGGTACTTAGTAAAATAGAAAATGGTCCACAAGTCAACAGCCTACAACGTTCTCACATTCACAAAATCTAAAAGAAAAGAATCTATATAAAAGATAAACAAAATAATAAAAATAAGGACCTATTTAAACCAAATGACATGATTGCCACTACAGCTGTAACAAACTTAATTTGATTTAAAAAAAAATTAGAAAATTATAGGTATATAATGTCAAATACAGAAAAGATTATGTCAATGAAGTATGTAAAAAAAGTAAAACAAAATAATCATCGTAATTTGGGAGCAGTTAATAGACATTTACATTGTTATGCCGTTAATGAGGTACCAGGGAAGCCACATGTGCAGAAGGAATTATTGCCAGACTTCCTTGTCTTCAACGTAGTCTTTAATCTTATAATACGCTTTTTTGATAAGGACACGTTTGATGTGGGTTTTGAACTTTCCATCGCTTAGTTCTGTAACAGACTTTGGCAACTTGTTATAAAAGCGGATACCGTTTATAAGAAATGACTTACTAGTTTTAGTTAATCTAAATTTGGGTATCACAATTTTATGATAATGTTATGGAACCCTAAAAATCTTGTATTTAGCATCTTGTGGTTTCTTTCTGCGAAGTGACGGCTGCAAGGCTTACGTAGGGCGGGCTTCGAGCGACGTAGGGCGGGCGGTGCATATATAGGGCGGTGCGACGGAGCCTTCCACAGTCTGCGACTCACCGCGCGGAAAAGTGCTTGTTACGTGCAGCTGAAGGAGTTACAGGTAATGTTCAGCTGCATTTTTTCAGTTAGAACTAAAGATTCATGCATGTTTTAAAATTACATATAAAAATTAAAAAATTTACGTTAATAAGGTTTTATTTTTATAAAATAATTATTTTAAACCCACATAAAAAATTACGAGTTCTAATTTAAATGAACAAAATCAATTATATTGTGGAGGATTTTACGAATATACTATGACTTCTCGTTCCCGTTAATTTATAATGCCAATAGAAACCTCCGTCACGTAAGTAAAGCCGCGGGCACAGCTCGTTAACAACATTAATATAAATAGCCATTTTTTTCAATACTAATTTCCAAAAAAAAGTTATTATTTTGAACCGATGCATTTTTTAAATAATTATGTAGTTTAGTATAGCTCGTACGAATTAAAACTGTATTTATTATTGGTTTGTGAAATGGGCACTTAATAGTTTTTAATAACTTTTGTTTTTTTTATTTACCTTTGAACTAATTTACCATATTATTACTAAAACAAAATATTATAAACAAAATTAAAAGCACATAGTGTTCGACGCGTTGATGTCTTTTGTTTGCTACGAACAACGGCTACGAAACTACGAGAATCACAGAAAAAAATATAACAAAAGACTATACAGTGTGTACGAAATATTAATAACTATTAATATTTTAATTTACTTAAAATATTTACAGAATTATCGTCCCAAGATATCATTAAGATATCTCAATTTAGTAGTGAAAAATCTTAGCTTTTTATTTCGCATCGTACAAAAATCTATTAATCTAGTAGATACCACATAGGCAGAGCTAAAGTGTTCTTGGTTTAGATCGTCTTCGGATACAATTGGCCAATAAATTGAATGTTTTAATTTAAAAGTATGGCCGTTGTATCGGGTTACGGTGCAATCAAATTTCACTCAACTTTTATATGTACTTCATTTTATTTTAGTGCGTGGCCCGTCGGCTTGCTTAAGGGGACCGCGGGGGTCACGGGGTAAAGAGGGTAAAGGGGTACGTGTATAAAAATAGAGTGTAATATAATGATAATAGCCGTACGACAAAGTTGTGTAGGTAGATGTCACATTGATTGCTTAAAATGTTAGGAAAAATTCAGATGGAAAAACCCAATAAATACTTTGCCCAACCTGGCAATCGAATCCAAGACCACTTAAGCGTCAGTATTTTTGAAAACATTCTACATTTACGTACAAAAAATCTACCTACACCGTGCTCTGACATTTTAAACAAGATTTAATAAGTTTTATTATCAATAAACCTATGTTGCATATTAAAACCTTCCTAGTCAGATAGGAAACGCCGAACTCATCTAGCTTATTTTTAATTTTTTTTTATATGACGTGTAAAAGTGATTCCGATATCCTATTTACAGAATAAACAATTTCATTTCCTAAAAGTATGTATATTACGTTAGTTAAAAATGTATCAAAACTGAATCATTCGTTTTTGAGAAAACCACGAACATTCAAACATACGGGCTGAATAAAGAACTTCTTTTTTTAAGTCTGTTCTTCTTTTTCGAGTGGTTAGTGACTAACCTGATATCAGAGTTTTTATGCCGCCTATGGGCCTCTGACTTGGCTTCACATGCTGTCGAGAAATATCTCTCAGGCATGCCGGTTTCCTCACGATGTTTTCCTTCACCGTTTTTGAAGCAAGTGATAATTATACAATACGCACATGAATCTGAAAAGTCAGAGGTGCGTGCCTTGGGTTTGATAGATGCCAAATGTCAGGCAGCTATCTACTAATGTTCAGGTTTAATGGAACAGAGTTAGACCCTGTTGAGTCGACAGTTTTTCTTGGAATCACTATTGACGGTAAATTACAATGGGGCCCACACATCGAAAAATTGTCAGGAAGTCTAAGTTCGGCCGCCTATGCTGTTAAAAAAATTAGACAGATAACTGACGTAGATACAGCCAGAATTGTTTATTTTAGTTATTTTCAGTCTTATGTCATATGGGATTCTTCTCTGGGGAACCTGTGCGGACATTAATACTATCTTTGTTCTACAGAAAAGGGCCGTTCGAGTCATTTACAAGATCCTAGCCTAGATCCAAGAGATTCCCTTAGAGAAAAATTCAAAGAAATAAATATTCTGACTGTAGCCTCACAATATATTTTTGAAAACCTGTTGTGTGTACACAAAAATATATCAAATTTTAAGAAAATGTCCGATATTCATAGTTTAAATACCAGGAATAAACACAACCTTGCTGTACATCGCACACGTCTCCACAAAGTAGGCAACTCATTCATGGGTCAATGTATACGCTTTTACAACAAACTCCCCATTGACATTCGAAACTTACCCATTAAACGATTTAAAATCTGTATTAAAACCAAACTTTGTAAAAAAGGGTACTATACAATTTCAGATTATTTAGAAGATAAAAAAGCTTGGGATTGAACATCTCGCTCTGCTAAGCCTTGTGATAAAACCATACAACTAGACATTTTAATTATTATGTAAAATCAACATATACCAGTTTTATAAACACATTGACATTGTTGAAAATTATATTCAAAATGACATGATTACTTTGTAAAGTATTATATTATTTTAACTATTGTGAATGTGAGGACTATGTGGATATTATTTTTATTTCTCTTCTAGTTTTAGTGATGGTCTGACAGTTTGAGTAGTTTTTGCGGCCTACCCAAATGTCCTTTCTTTGGTATTGCTCGTCGAGTTGAGCTCCTTAGGTTCTAAGTTGAGCTCCAGGATTACTGACAAATGCTTGCACTGACTGGACAGGTCCACTCAAATCTGTGTGGTTCTTTCCTCAAAAGACCTTTTCAGACACTAATCTACATGGTCCTCATATGGCCTGACCAAGATTATGTCTGGACTTTAAAAGAGACTGCGACCTCTGAGTTTGTTTCGGCCTTTCTTCTCAGAGTAGTCAGATAGGAAACACCGATCTCATCTAGTTTATTTTTATAAAAAAAATTATATGACGTGTAAAAGTGATTCCGATATCCTATTTACAGAATAAACAATTTCATTTCATTTAATTTCATTTTGAACTCAAGACCTATGGACTTGGTAGTCCG
The DNA here is from genome assembly GCA_963680765.1 of Agrochola lychnidis. Classification (NCBI taxonomy): domain Eukaryota; kingdom Metazoa; phylum Arthropoda; class Insecta; order Lepidoptera; family Noctuidae; genus Agrochola; species Agrochola lychnidis. The sequence goes on along the minus strand of OY796874.1, from coordinate 2,319,349 downwards.
ACGATCACACCACTAGGCTAGTTTGTTAAAAAGTCAAGTTAAATCTACACTATAATAATATTATAAAGAGAAAATATTTTAATTTTTGTTTATCACTACATAGTATAAAACAAAGTCGCTTTTTCTGTCCCTATGTATGCTTAAATCTTTAAAACTACGCAACGGATATTGATGCGGTTTTTTTTTAATAGATAGAGTGATTAAAGAGGAAGGTTTATATGTATAATAACCCGGTTTATACCCGTGCGATGCCGGGGCGGGTCACTAGTAATGAATAAACTCAAAAACTACTGGACCGATTTAAAAAAATCTTTCACCAGTAGATTGCTATATTATCACTGAGTAACATAGGCTGTAATTTATAAAGATATCACGTGGGTAAATCCGAGCCACTACGGAAGCTACTGATTAATAAACGAACGGAAATTAACTAAATTAAGCTTTCTGCCACTTCCCTGACAAAATAAAGTCACACAGTGTTTCTGAGCAAAAGTGACTAATGACGACATCTAAGGGATCCCCGAAAAGATCAATTGCCATCAATTTGTATTGTATTAATACAGTGTGATTCTTCATAATGTGCACATATTGAAATGATATCTATGCTTAATTTTAAAGACAGAAAAAATATTTTTAAAAAATCTAAATATTTTTAATACTTTTTATGGTATTAAAAAAAAATAACAAAACTGTGTAACTTTTAAACTAAATCATCTATCGCGATGAAACAAACTCCATAATAATAATAAGCCTTTCTTGCCTTTATTGGCCGGCTGGAGTGAACACTGACGAGGAACGGCGCTCCCGCCTCATTCTTGCCTTAATTGGCCGGCTTGAGTGGAGATTTGCAAGAACAAACATGCTCGGAGGAAGGAAGTATTCCAGTAAGATGCTGGTAGGGATCTTGACCGTACTTCCGAGATTGTCCTGATAGCCGTGGAATACCTCTCCACTCCTCATAAGCATCTCAGGACGTGTTGCCCCCTTGTCGCTACGACACTATGTGCTAACGACCATTTTCGGGGGCCCATTATTGAGTGTGCAAGTCACCCCCTACCATTTTATCCATGTGCATATAAAACATAGATCAGGCAGGGGCCATAGTCCTTCCATAGTTCCAGGTAACCAGTTCACTTTAGCCACCCAAACCCATAGTCCGATAGATTTGTTTCCATATCCTGCAATAGTTCTACACCAACCGGGGGTTGTCCTTGGCTGCACTTGCATAGAACATACAGGGATAATCTTCGGTTGGTGTCTCATTTCATATAGAATTGTCTAAGGGGCCTATGCGAGTTGGCTTCGGCCCCTCGTACGCCTTCCAAAGGTCCGGGACCCCAGGAACCCGAGAAATGTAAAACAATTAAAATAAGCCTTTATTGAACAATCTTATAAAACACATATATAGGTAATTATATGCTTTATGTATCTGTGTATTCTGTTGTATATGTAAATGGTACACCACTGACTACCTGCAGTATTGTCTCTCCTTTTCCATTTAAATCCATCCAAAGGTTGTCTGTAAAAGATCGCTTTTAGCGATAAGACCGCCCATTGTGTCACCCAATGTAAAATTTCTATATTAATGTCTGTAATTTTTATGGTGTACATAATAAAGAATATTCTATCTATCTTCTATCTATCTATTTCTTATATACTAAATTCAATATTTGACATAGACACTAGTTTTGCGAAGATTGTCTTGCTACTTAGCATAGGCCTCCCCTGAAGCTTGCCATAAAGTGCGGTCTTGTGTCTTCCTTCTACATGTGGCGCCTGCTATTATTTTTATGTCGTCTTCCCATCTCCGACGCTGTGTCCCTCTCGTATCAAATGAGCTCCCGAAATTTAAACTCCATTATGATTGGAAGTAATTAGGCGTCCACATAAAATAAAAATTGAGAAAAAAAATTACTCTCAATTGAAAATAAACATGTTCTTTTTGTAAAAATCTGTATTTCTTTTTCATCAATTTTTACAATAATTGTAAAATTTATAAATAAGATGCCAAAGAGAAGAAAAAAAATTTTTTTTTTAACAAATAGATAAAAATAATCCGTCGATAAAATTAAGCACAGATTCCCTAATTTCGATATGTGCACATTATGAAGAATCACACTGTATTATCATTCGCTTCAGTAGATAATAATAAACATTTGGTACTCGATCAATTTGCGCATCAATGTTTATCAATTCCGTATATACACGTAACGTATGGTATATGGTTATTGGTTATACGTCGGCAATCCGTTAAGAGGATGTAGGAGAGGTCATTTGCAACCAAATTACCCCTGATGACCCCTATCCCAATGTCAACCATTTTCGAGTAATTTGACATTTTAAAATGACATGGTGCTGCTCAGTCCCTCAGCCAACGGTTAAAGGAGATTTGTTGCGATCTGCGAGAAATACGCAGCTGAACATTATCTCTATAATGTTAAGAAATCGGAGGTTATGATATTTAAATACAGTAAAGGCCCTGATCATATCTTACCGATCAATTTGTGTGGATCTGCCTTGAATATTGTTACTTTTTTTTTCCAGCGTGATATTTAAAAATGTATTATATATAATACTAGCTGACCCCGGCAAACGTTGTTTTGCCAATTATTTGTTTGGGGTGGACAACCCTTATCACTTAGGGGTATGAAAAATATATAATTTGGTAAAAATCAGTAAAGCCGTTTCGGAGGAGTAAGGTAACTAACATTGTGACACGAGAATTTTATATATAAGATGTACAAGTGTGTAAATAACTTAAAACTAATTTGATAAAAATAACAAAATTATATACTAACTTAACTAAAACTATTTACAAAATAAAATATAGCGTCGAAAAATTCTTCCGCATCGCTGTCGACTGGTGATGTACCCAAGAGACTAGCCGCATTGCCACGTTGTATGGCAATGCTTAGCCTCTGGCCAAGGTAAAAACCAGCCCTTAAAAAATAGCCGTTTTGAGATGTCACGGAAGAGGCCATGGGCACTCGGACCTCAATATTGTTACTAAGTTTAAATATCTTGGTCACATAATTAAGCATGATTTAGCAGATGACGCTTATCTAGAACGACAAAGGCGTAGTATCGTATGTTGAAGCAACATGTTGCCTGGACGCTTTTCTCACTGCTCCAACCAAGTTAAAATAACTCTATTCAAGGCTTACTGTCAGTCGTTCTACACCAGTCAACTCTGGTACAGGTACATGAAGAGTGCTCATAACACTCTTCGTGTACAATATAATAACGCCTTTAGAGCTATATTAAAGCTGCCCCGACGCGACGGTGTAGTGCGACTGGTATGTTCTTTGAGAACAGTATTACTAATTTAAACGGGCTCTTGAGGAGACTCAAGGCATCTTTTCTGTCTCGATTATGTGCATGTACTAATCGAAGTGTCTGAGACTCTAATAATTATGCTGAAATCTAGTACTTAATTTTAAGTCAATTTAATGTAATTTATTGTAATATAATTTAATGTAATTTAATTAAATATTGCCATGGGTTAATACCTGAAATAATAAAAATAATAAAAAAAATGTATGAAATAAAAACATAAAATGTACAGGGTTAATGGTTATACGTCGGCAATGCATTAAAAAGGGACCTAGGAGAGGTCATTTACAACAAAATGACGCCATTTAACTCCTAAGCTGTCAAAAAATTTCGAGTCATTTGACATGTTATATTTTATTTCATACATTTTAAAATATGAAATGTCAAATTACTCGAAAATGGTTGACATTGGCATAGGGGTCGACAGGGGTAATTTGGTTGCAAATGATCTCTCCTAAATCCCCTTAACGGATTGCTGATGTGGTATATTTCCAATTTCAACCCTCTTCCTTTGCCAAGCAACCAACAAAGTAAACCTAAATAGTTTTTGACAGTACGTAAAACTTACGAGGTGAGAAATTTTACCCACCAATATGGGTAAAAAAGCAGTCAAAACATACTTCATGAAAAGGCGTTTAAATATTTTTCTGTTTTTGAATGAGCGTTATGACGCGTGCACTTTTGAATTTTCCAAATAATTTCATTTTTTACTTGTAGTAGGTATAATTATGTTGTATTGTGTGCCTTTTTGTCTGTGCTAAATAAATGTATTTTCTTCTTTTTAGGGTTCCGTAGCTAAAGGGTAAAAACGGGACCCTATTACTAAGACTTCGCTGTCTGTCCGTCCGTCTATCCGTCCGTCTGTCTGTCACCAGGCTGTATCTCAAGAACCGCGATAGCTAGACAGTTGAAATTATCACAAATTATGTATTTCTTTTCCGCTATAACAACAAATACTAAAAACAAAATAAAATAAATATTTAAGGGGGGCTCCCATACAACAAACGCGATTTTTTTTCCCTTTTTTGCTCGATATCAATAATGGCAACAGGTAGGCACTTGAAATATTCACAAAATACTCAGTTGTATTTTTACTTTAATAATAAATAATAAAACTAAAATAAAATAAATATTTAAGGATTCCCATACAAGAAACGTGTTTTTTTTTCCGTTTTTATAGATCACTTGGCCGGCTTTTTTTATTCTCTCTTTCTGAACCGCTAATATGATAATTTTCAAACGCCGAACACGCTCTTGTCGTACCTAATGTTTGTAAACTATGCTACTGGGATACGACAACTAATCATATCCACCGAATCAATTGTGTTGTGAGTGACAGCGCGTCCCTCTCGACTCGACCTCATTAAGTTGTTAGCTACTAATTAGCAATCAAGGCGGTAATTACCATATAGTTTAATACAGGCTCACTATCAGACGAAAAATTAAGTATATTCGAAGTGTCGAGCGATTGTGTACGTACCATGTGCAACTGTTAAGAGGAATTAAAGAAAAAAATGCCAAAGATAAATTTGATTTTTCATGAAATTAACTGGACTTAAGTATAAAATACAAATAATATTATTAACTACATGATATTTCCAAAAAATTTTGAAGCATAAGAATTTAAATTTTCATATTTATATTTTATATTGATGCAGAATATATATTTTATAACTTACTAGCTGACCCCGGCGTTGTTTTGCAAATTATTTGTTTGGGGTGGACAACCCTTATCACTTAGGGGTATGAAAAATAGATAGTAGCCGATTCTCAGACCTACTGAATATGCATATAAAGTTTGGTAAAAATCAGTAAAGCCGTTTCGGAGGAATAAGGTAACTAACATTGTGACACGAGAATTTTATATATGAGAGAAGATTTAAACTATGTGTATACAACTAACTATTATACAGGGTGACTGGTAATTTGACATATTCCTTCCAGGGCGTGATAGTGTGACTCATTTGCAACAATTAAGCACCCTATAAAGCCTAGGCGAAAATTCATGGGATTCGAGAAAACCCAATCTTTATGTTATTTGGAATTTTTTCCAGAATTCGTCACTAAATATCACTTTTCTCTAAACTCTCAAATTGAATGGCCTTCATTGATTTTCCATGGGATACCTTATACTTTAATAAACCTTTCCATGTAACCAAATTTTCTAAAACATCAAACAGGTAAAAGTTAAGGGAAGAGGTTTACTAACAATTTTCAAAAATCATCTAAGCATGTACTAAAAACAAAAGTAAAATTTCGAGATAACTGGTGTCTAAGTTCATGTGAACTTTGACACCAGTTATCTCGAAATTTCATTATGGCGTTAATCGTACAAATTACGAAAAAGACATCTTCATTTAATCAGCTACCTAACGAGGTACAAATGTTAAAAAAATATTTAGAGGTGCCGATGAAACAGTCGATAGTGCTGGCAAAGGTCGAATTTGCTCATTGTTGAAATGCTTAAAAGTTGTGAGATAATCGAATTAATTAATTTATTTATGGCCGTCCCACTTCTTCGTAACCTCCCAGCATTCCAACAGATGGCAGGTAATCAAGTAGTCATGACCAGATTACAAGTCGCGGAACGACTTTTGAGTTTTTAACATATCTCACGGTCTACTTGCTGGTCACGGTACTAAGGCAAAGAATAATACATGCAGCTGAACACATTAGAATTAATTTCACTTTATAAGTTACCAACACAGAAGTTAGAAAAATAATAAGGTACAGAGGTGCCCATTTTAAACAAAACTTTGAATAACAAACAGCAATCAGGTTCAGGTTACCTGGGTAGTCCCCCCTGCTATCAACTTGTTGAGTGCAAAATATTTTTACCACGGGTCGGGCATTTCTCATGCCATACGAGAGAAGAAGCGTAATGTCAAATAATGTACGACAATACGCGGTTTATAATGTAGTAAAAGTTAACTTATCTTTACTATAATTATTATTTCATTTATTAATTTTTTTACATATTAAATACATTTTTAAATATTTTTTATAAAAATCATTAAAAAACATTTAAACATATAAAAAACAGTGGCCCATCGGCATCAGGAACAGGGTCCAAGCTGCCGGTGGTCAGGGCTCTAGAGAGAGGAACCTCCTCACTATGCGTGCCGTGTCTAGGAGTACTGCTTTCTGAATCAAGTTCAGCCCAGCCGCGCAATGAGAGCCTCCTGAGGTGTTGGTCGAGGCTCTTCGCTCTTAGGCTATTTAACCGTAACGATTATCGGTACAATGATCGCAGGGTCCACATCCCACATGTTGACAACCTCGTGTGCTAAGTCAAGATACTTGTTTTTTTTTTATAATTATTATTTATTATTATATTATTTAATTTAACATATAAAGTTGAAGAGTTTGTGCTGGCTCACTATAACCTTTTTATGCTAACCAAATTTGTTCTAAAATAATGTATTATTTGCGACGGTGTTTTTATAAACATGATATTAATCCTTATCCAAATAAATACGCGGGTTAAAGTTAGCCCAAAGTGACTATTCCACGCGGATGAAGTCGCGGGCAGAAGCTAGTTTTAATCATATTCATATTTTCATATTCGTATTCATTTATTCATTGTTTGTCACAGGTGAAAAGACAGTTCTTACAGTTAACATTATTGTATCACTGTAACATACCCATGGGGTGTACAATATAAATATATGTATGTCAATATTATTGGCTACGTTAAAAATAATTAATACAGTTACAATCTTAATTCTTGGTGATTTGTATTCATTGCATTGGTTGTTTTAGTTAACCTCATTTTACATTAATTATAAATTATTATACATATTTTTTACTGTCATACAATTTACGTTTAATTAGTCAAAAAAAATAAAAATAGGTTTAATATGTCAAGTTTTAGTCAACCTCATACTACATACATTATTAGACATATCACGATCACATAATCACGGTCATATTATTTACATTAATCATAAAATAAATTATGAAAACTTTTTAATGCAAATTACTGACTTAATTTGTAGTGCGTTGCTTTTGTCACTCATACGTGAGTCTTTTTCTTAAACTTGACATTCCTTACCGCCTGAGTACTTTAATTAATTTACCTTAACGAACGCAGGATTAATATAGGATGATAATTATCTAAGTTATTCAGCCACTGTCCTCAATACATGGGCATTAGCAAACAAATCAAACAATCAGATGAACTACCCTTTATTTCACCGCTATAAATATATCTTAGCCCTCGTACCCACGAGCAATTCTTTGCCGCCGCGATTTTTTATTACGTACTGGATTTTCAACTCAAACAGTTTATTTCAAACTAGCTGCGCCCGCGGTTTCACCCGCATAGGTCTCGATCCCGTGGGAATATCGAGATAAAAAAGTACTCTCTGTGTTAATTCAGGTTATAAACTATCTGTGTGCCAAATTTCATTCAAATCCATTTAGTAGTTTTTGTGTGAAAGAGTAACAAACATGCATCTATCTTCACAAACTTTCACATTTATAAGATTACTAGCTGCGCCCCGCGGTTTCACCCACACAAGTCTCGATCCCATGGGAAAAAAAAAGTATTCTATGTTCTTTTCCAGGGCATCATCTATATATGTGCCAAATTTCATCCAAATCCGTTCAGCCGTTTTAGCGTGAAGGCGTAACAAACAAACTTACTTTCGCATTTATAATATTAAGGACTAGCTGACTCCGGCAAACGTTGTTTTGCCAATTACTTGTTTGGGGTGGACAACCCTTATCACTTAGGGGTATGAAAAATAGATAGTAGCCGATTCTCAGACCTACTGAATATGCATATAAAATTTGGTAAAAATCAGTAAAGCCGTTTCGGAGGAGTAAGGTAACTAACATTGTGACACGAGAATTTTATAAATAAGAAATTAGTAGGAATTATTAGGATAAACCAATTACGGGCACTTTTGAATTGTCAAGGGGTCGGTCAGTCAGAAAGATGCAGCTAGTTGCCCATTCGAAAGTGTAGTATATTCGTATGGAGAAGAACAGCCCCGGATCTAGGGAAGGGCAAGCCGGGGCCCGTGCCCCGGGCGCCAACTGCAGGGGGCGACAAATTCAAGCGTAGCAGACAAGTGCACCACCCAGCACACAGCAACTTTGCAATAAATGAGACGCGCAGCACATTTATAAATCTTTCTATTTTTATCTTTTTTACAACAGTTTTGGCGCCCTTGTTAAATTGGCGCATTATCGATCGAAACAATTTGATTAATATGGTGCTGCCAAAATTTTAATTTTGCGAGGGCTAACTTAGCGCATCCCCGTAAAAGATTGGCGGGGAGCGGCAGACGGCAGTTTTTGCCTCTCCTCAAAAAAATTCTAGATCCGGGGCTGGAGAAGAACGGGCAAGAAACTCCACGGATACTCTTTTAAATCAACGCAGCACTTAGCACCAAGAGTAGAAGGTAGATAGATAAACCATTTATTTAGTGTACAGAAAAGAAATAGCACAACATACAAAAAAACTTTTTTACAAAAAACACAACCGACTTCCAAACTACAAAGTGAAAAATAACTTTAATTTCGGAAGTCGGTGTCTTTGGATCAGATCAGTATTTTAGTTTTTTGACACCGACTTCCGAAATTAAAGTTATTTTTCACTTTGTAGTTTGGAAGTCGGTTGTGTTTTTTGTAAAAAAGTTTTTTTTTTTCACTTTTTAGTGGGTTGGTTTGTAATTTATCTAAGTTAAAATAGCCTTATGTCAACTGCTCATCAAAAATGCCCAAATCGCTATAGAAGTGCCTATAATATTTGAAGATTTCCCTCGATTTCTCCAAGATCCCATCATCAGATCGTAACCAAATGACAATGGGACCAACTTGAAAGTATACCCTTTCGAACAAAAAAAGAATTTTTCAAATCGGTCCAGCCGTCTTCGAGTAATCGGGGAACATAAATAAAAAAATAAAAAAATGTACCGATGAATTGAGAACCTCCTCCTTTTTTTTGAAGTCGGTTAAAAACACAACATCCCACAGTTTATTTTTTGACGCGCTGGAAAGCACTGTTGATTTCTCTTTGCTTGGCTCGACACCGAGAAAATCAGGAGAAAAATCAATACAGTGTGAGTCTTCATAATGTGCACATATCGAAATGAGGGAATCTATGCTTCATTTTAACGACAGAAAAAATATTTTAAAAAATCTAAATATTTTTTCATACTTTTTATGGAATTAAAAAAAATTGTAACAAAACTGTGTAACTTTTAAACTGAATCAGCTATCGCGATGAAACAAACTCCATAATGATTGGAAGTAAGTAGGCGTCCACATAAAATAAAAATTGAGTAAAAAACTACCCTCAATTGAAAATAAACAGGTTTTTTTAGTAAAAATCTGTATTTTTGTCATCAATTTTTACAATAATTGTAAAATTTATAAATAAGATGCCCAAGAGAATAAAAAAAAACAAAAAAATTTTGACCATTTTTTCCGTCGATAAAATTAAGCATAGATTCCCTCATTTCGATATGTGCACATTATGAAGACTCACACTGTATATTAATCGTGATAATAATTATCACTTGCTTCAATGAGGACACCGGCCATGCCTGAGAGATATTTCTCGACGGCATGTGAAGCCAAATCAGAGGCTCATGGGCGGCTTTAAAACTCTGACACCAGGTTAGTGACACGAAAGGAACACAAAGAAGGAGAAAAAACGGCGCGATAAAAAAGGTTGCGGGAAAAAACTGCCTGTGGATACGAGGGCTTAGCTCCGCCGTGAGCCACGACACGGACACGCTCCGGACGCCGGCCGACCGTGGGCGGTACCGGACGGTTGAGCAAAAACACGCTTCCGGCGAAAAAACAGCGCAACGCCGGAGGATATTGTCGCTTCCGCTTGACACGACAATATTACCGAGCGACACTGTAATAACATTACGATATAGAAAATATCTTTGTATAGCGCCTGTTCTAGGGAGACAGTTAAAAATCAAATCGTTTATATCCATAAAATGTGGTAGGTTCTTCTTCAGTGACACTGAGGGAGGAGTCACGCAGTGAGGAGCAGTGTGGGCCCGGTGGTAACGGCCGCGACTTACGAGTTGTAGGTCGTGAGTTCGAACCCTGACAGGCGCTTTACTTTGTGTAAATTATTTCATCACCATTACTCTCAAAATGGTGAAGGAAAACATCGTGAGGAAACCGGCATGTCCTAGAAAAAAAAATCGAAGACGTGACATCTACTAATGAGTTACGGCCCACTCCCTCTCACAGAGAGGAGGTCTGTGTCCCAGCAGTGGGAACATTTTCAGCTGATTATGCTTATACTTATGCAAAGACACATTCTGCCATGTAGTGCTGACATGCAAAAATTAAAACAAATAAATTATTCTCATATAAAATTCTTGAACAATCTTAACAAACATTTTCAAATTGACATAATTTATACTTCATAATATAATTTGCTTGGGTTTAAAAAATGTACATAACATAAATCTTTCATTCAATTTGAGGAAGAATGAAATCTGTTTGATTCCTAAATATTAACAAACTGTGGTACCCAAGCCAGACAAAAACACAGCTGTTAAGTTTTTACTTAAGCATAATCAGCCTATAATGTTCTCACTGCCGGGACACAGGCGTTCTCTCCTCGAGAAGGAGGGGAGTTGGATGGGGGATCTACCACGCGAGCCCAGTGCGAGATGGTAGATGTCACATGTCTTCGAATTTTTGTTTCTAGGACATGCCGGTGCCCTCACAATGTTTTCCTTCACCGTTTTGAGAGCAGTGGTGATGAAATTATCTACAAAAAGTAAAATGTCTGCCTGGGTTCGAACCCAAGACCGTATTCTTAAGTCGGGGCCGTTACGACTGAGCCACAATGCTCTTAAGTTTTTGCTTTAATCTATACAGGGTAAGTTTTTTTCCAGTGCGCAAACTTTAATACGTGACTTTACTCATCATTATGAACAACTTTTACTATGGGACCAAACCTGAATCGTGAAAAAAAAAATCAGCTGTTCCCTACATTTTGACGGGATATGCGAACTCAAGTTTTGTCCCAACTCAGGTTTGGTTCGTACCCAGACAGGTGCTTTACTTTGTCTAAATTATTTCATCACCATTACTCTCAAAACGGTGAAGGAAAACGTTGTGAGGAAACCGGCATGTCCTAGAACCGAAAATTCGAAGACATGTGACATCTACCAACCCGCACTGGGCCCGCGTGGTGGATTACGGCCCACTCCCTCTCACAGAGAGGAGGCCGCAGTCCCAGCAGTGGGAACATTATAGGCTGATGATGATGATGAATAAATTGTATTTTTCTCCGAAGTTTGCAAGCTTCACCAGAAAAACAAATAATAATTATATATTCCTCACAACGCAATAATTAATTCACCCAATTATTATTTTATATGAAAACAAAAACTTTTTGTTTGTGAAATGTATTCCAGGTAGGTTGGTTGGTTGGGCAGATAACTAATAAAACAAAATGTTTTAATATTCATATATTGTGGTAACATTGTTACTGCCGCTCCCCCCGCGCGCCTTACCCCGCGCTCGCCGCTAACTTTGTGGTAATCTGAGTAACAATTTGCAATAGTTAGTGGTTGGTAATTGTAAAATCATCACACGTTTCTTGAATTAGCATGATATTACAGTGGGTACATTGTGTGTGTGTTTTATACGTAGGTTGGTTGCGCATTATCTTTCTTTGGTTAGAAAGAGTTGGAAAATCGACAATTTGCTTTCGAAGTTAAAGATAAAAACCGGCCAGGTGCGTGGTGGACCAGCGTCTTTCCATTCTATACAGGGCTAAAACGCAACCATAGGAAACTGCTCGCGTATATATTGGAAATCACTTTTTTACTAAGGTCTTCCTATCTATACAAGAGTAGTACGCAAATACTCGCGTACCTATACTTCGTAGTGACCAAATTGACTACCTCATTCCATAGTATGCAGTGCCAGTACGCATACGGACTAATCAAGTTTAGATTGCGAGAAATTGTGAACAGGTAACCAACTTGTTTGCGAGGTAATGTACCTTCTGCCCGGCTGCGAGCAACATGGAAGTAGCGCTCGCCGGACGCTGCCGCGGCACCGCTCGCTTCGCTCGCTCGGTTCGCGCGCGGTTGGTCACAGTTCTAACCTAACCTAAGCCATTTCACTCAGTTCACACTTTTATTCTTTTCTTTTTTTAATAGACAATTTCTTTAAAACTCTTATCAGGCGTAAGTGATGTAGTATAGTTTGGAACCAGGACGCGCTCGTCCACGTTATAAACTATACACCAGCAATACGCAAAATTCGTGTATACATTGTAATCACAAATTTAAAAACTTTTTACAAAAAAAAAACCGACTTCAAAAAAACACTACAAAGTGAAAAATAACTTTAATTTCAGAAGTCGGTGTCTTTGGTTTTGAATTTTCGTTCTTTGTCACCGACTTCCGAAATTAAAGTTATTTTTCACTTTGTAGTGTTTTTTTGAAGTTGGTTGTTTTTTTTTTGTAAAAAGTTTTTATTTTTCACTTTTTAGGTGTGGTATCTACCCCACACACATTCGAATACCTGCTACCAATGACAGAAACTTAACATATCATCTACATACTAAGTGGGAAAAAAATACGTATTTTGTAGCTAACTCAAAAACTATCCAAGCAAAGTTAATAAAATTTATATGGGACCAATTCAAGAGCACACCCTTTCAAACAAAAAAAGAATTTTCAAAATCGGTCCACAACTGACGGAGAAATCGGTGGACATACATAAAAAAAAAACAAACATACGCGACGAACATATAACCTCCTCCTTTTTGGAAGTCGGTTAAAAATAGCATTACAATGCATACGCGAGCAGTTTCCTATGGCTGCGTTCTGGCCTTGTATAGATTGGAAATAAGCGTCGGACCACGCACAATGAAGGGATCCGTAGTTGGGATGAATTCATCCCAAGAAGAAACTTAATTTAGTAGTTGGTCTAGCGGTCGCAAGCGCTACTGCTGAGCATGAGGTCCTGGGTTCGATTCCCGGGTCGGACAAAGTGATATTGGGTTTTTCTATCTGAAATTTCTCAGAAGCAGCTCAGAGTCTGGATTTGTGCCCGGTTGATGGCAATAGGCTCGCCCCCGATTACATGGGACTTAAACATAACTGGCGAAATGTGGGTGTACCTGCTACAGGGACACCTCTGCCCAACCCTTCGGGGAAACAAGGCGTGATGTTATGTGTGTATTGAGAAACATGTTCTCCCATACATCGATATATAGGTCACGGTCAATTCTCCAACTGCAAAATGTAAGTTTGTAATCGCAATTTTTTTTGTTTATGTGATAAAACTACAAATTATAAATTTTCGGACTTTTTTCTTTACTTGTGCTGTAAGACCTTGCTTCCTGCCAAATTTCATCATTCTAGATGAATGGGGAGTACCCTGTAACTTTCGATTTATTTGCAAGTATCAAAATTGTCAAATGGCCGTATTTTTTATTGCGTTCACTTTGAAGGTTTATTTTTTTAGAGCTCCAAGGAAACATAGATCCACGAGTTTGTATTTGATATTAAGTTCAACTTGATACCTCTACGCGTTCTTGAAAAAATGGGTCTTGACAGACCGACGGATGGACAACGAAGTGATACTAATAAATAGGTAATACGGGCTGGTATCCGCAACTCCACGTCCAAGCGTGTATTTTGCGTACGGGTGGGAAAACCTGTTATTCGATCCACCCCAGCTCCTCAAAGAAGGCCAGCAACGCCTTGGTGTCACTGACAATCTCACGTAGGGTACCTGGGTTACCGAAGTACTTGGCCCTGTATGTGGCGACCACCGGGCAGTTTAACAGCACATGAGCTGCTGTCTCGTCGTCCTCCATGCAGGCTCTGCACAGCGGACTGTCTGTGACTCCTATGACAAAGAGGTGTTTATTAAATGACCCATGGCCAGTTACAGCTGCTGTAACTGTACGCAGCTGCTGTTTTGTTAATCGGAGAACCTGTTTTGTGAGGCGGCGGCGGTCGATTGTAGGAAGTGCCCCCTTGGCCTGCCGTAGTGGTGCTACGTCGTAGTGGAGCTACGCCGTAGTGATCTACGCCGTAGTGATGCTATGCCTTAATGATGCTATGCCTTAATGATGCTACGCCGTAGTGGTGCTACGTCGTAGGGGTGCTACTTCACTATTGTAGTTGGTCGGGGGTTTTCAGTTAACATTATTTTTGTATGTAACACACAAATACTCGGCACAGTGTCATGTCTCGTGTGAAAACGTTAATATTCTGTGTCCATTGTCGCAGGTGTGTCTCGGCACTGTGCCATGTGTGTGCGCGCGCGAGCGAGTGTGTGCGCGTGCGCGCTGCTGCTCGCGCTCGTCTTTGCCGAGCACGACAAGCGAGCTGAGAGTAAGTACTTTGCTATCTAGCTTCTGCCCGCGACTTCGTCCGCATACAATTTCTTGTGTTAATAAACTTCAGCATTCACTTGTAACAGAACATCGAGCATTCGCAGTATTAAAATATGTTGAACTGAACAACGAACAGAGCCAAGCATAGAGCCAAACATCGCTACGAACATTTTCACGCATTTTCATTTTCAAAGTCAATGCTCGTCAAAGGGTGCGGGAGGTATACAGAGACGGCGGCGGAACAATGACAAAATGTCTCGGCTCGGGAAACAGCTCGAAGCAAATTTATTTATTTATTTAGGATCTCCAACAAAAGATGTACACAATACATGACATACAAATTTACTGTCCTTTCGCTAGAATGCTCGCTAAAACAGTCCCGGTTATTTTTCTGTAATGTAACATTCACTAGAATGCTCATTACAAGTGAATACCCAAGTTTATCAGCACCTTAAAATATTTACATATCGACGGTTGAAAGGCTAATTGATCTAAGTGACATTTTGTAAAACTTGCAGGAGGATGGATTGATTGTTTTTTTTTTTAAATCATAATAAGATCTTATTATGATTGTTTTTTTTTTTACATTTAATTTGCAAATTTAATTAATTATTTACAAAATAAAAATAGATATTATATACTAACTTAACTAGAACTATTTACAAACTAAAATATAGCGTCGAAAAATTCATCCGCATCGCTGTCGACTGGTAATGTACCCAAGAGACTGGCCGCATTGCCACGTTGTATGCTTAGCCTCTGGCCAAGGTAAAAACCAGCCCTTGGGTCACGGGAAGTGTCAAATAGCCGTTTTGAGATGTCACGGAAGAGGCCATGGGCACTCGGACCCCACGGCCCGAGGGTTTCAACCCCAAACGGCTCGAAAGTATAGTTACCAATGAGGTTATTATACTTACGCCGCTTGAGGTTTTCTGCAGCCGCAGCAGCAGCACCAGCACAGCACGCCGAGCTAGGAAGATGGGATGGCGCAAGAGTGTCGACACAGGTTGCGTCCCACACTAAAGGCCTACCCACCTTCCGTGGAAATAAGGACATGCCGTCCGGTCTCTTGCCATCGTCGCGTGCCAGGCCATTGGATTCTAATACAGCTGGAACGCCGGCGGTGACAAGAGCTCGTCGGATGATGTCGTTGATGTTTGCGTGCCGAGCTAAGCGGCCCGCACTTCGGCTGCAAGACAGGCCGTGATGGCCGAGACTGTTGACAACTTCGCCACAGTGACAGCGATGAGGAGAACAACATGGAGCTCCTAGTCGTAGGGAAGCAGCGAGGTGGAAAGTGGTGTCGTCGATTATGATTGATTGATTTAAGTAAATAAAAGTCTATTAAATTGTTGTTTTTTTATGATTTAAAAAAAAAAAAATAACTATGGTCCGTCCAGGAGGACGGATCATAAATATGCAGGAGCAAGTTTTACAAAATGTCGCTTAGATCAATTAGCCTTTCAACCGTCGATATTTATTTTTTTAAACGTTGCCCACACTATGGTTTCGTTGCATGGGGCAGTATAATAATTATGAACCGATGAGACCCGAATGTCTTCACCACTTACCACATACCAATTAAAAAAAAAAATTGAAATCGCTCGGACGAAATTTGGTGTATACGTTTAGCTTACCTACCTACGTTAATTTCGTGATTTGGTTAATGTAAACGTTTTTATTATTTCATAAAAAAAAACTATCTATCTAGACATTATTAAATTTTCTTATTTCTCTCCCAAAAATGACACCCATATTCAAAATTCATTTATTTATGCAACACGTTCGTATTCGGGTCTCAGAAATTGATACCCGTATGGCCCTAGTGTTTTAACCCTAATTGGCTCGAACATATAAGTCGGAGCAAATTGGCTGTGACAGACGGACAGACAGACACACAAATGATCCTATTAGGGTTCCGTTTTTTTATTTGGACCTACGGAACCCTAAAAATGCTGTGACGGGAAGAATACATGACACTCTGAACGCTGTAGGCTTAGTGGATTGTAGACCTGTTGACCATGTTCTATTTTGTTAAGTACTTGGTACTTATTGAAAGACCTACACTGTCCTCCCATACCTAGAAACACTGTTATATGAAAGTATTGTAAAAGCCAATTATTTTTAAAAGAGTAACCGTGGAGTTTCTTGCCGGCTCTTCTCCATAGGAAACGACCAATTCGAACCGTGCACCTAGCTTCTGACGTTTCATAAGTGCCCTTGTAGGTTTATGTGAAATAAAATATTTTGATTTTGACTCTCGGCTCGATAATGGGACTTTTTGCACCTGTTAATAAGAGTCACTGACCCATTTATATCTCAAACATTTCTCCGACATGATGTTAGATTAAGTACTGATAATGTTTGACATTGCATAGTGTCTCCGATGCCGTTCCTGATGGCGACGCGTTACGGACGCAGCTCACCCCCCGTACGCCACCTCGCGCCGCGCAACGACAGGTAACACACACACACCTCCACTAGGACACGTAACTCAGTATGAACACACGCACACCTACAAATATACTTTTACAACTATTTGCTTTAATCAAACGCACATTACAGACGCGTCGGTATTTCAATACAAAAAGCAACTCTCCTCGAATGTGCGATATTTCATACAAAAATATTCATCATCATCATCATCATCAGCCTATAGCAGTCCACTGCTGGACATAGGCCTCTCCAATTGCACGCCATTCCTTCGAAGATCGTCACTCCACCAAGCCTGAGGGCGTCCTACCTTACGTTTGCCAATTCGCGGTCTCCACTCAAGAACACGTATACCCCAACGGTCATCGGTTCTACGGCTGATATGGCCGGCCCACTGCCACTTCAGCTTGCTAATTCTGTGAGCTATGTCGATAACTTTGGTTCTCTGCCGGATCACTTCGTTCCGGATTCGATCCCTCAGAGAGACTCCAAGCATAGCCCGCTCCATGGCTCGCTGAGCAACCTTAAATTACCATGATGTTAAATGATTTTGTCAATGCGGTGCGGCACACCCGAATCTGCGTCAGCCTTAACTCATAACAGTTGTAAGGACGACATGAGTATGAGTGTACTTGTGACTATGATATGTAAGGGATTGTGTTTGTGTGTCAGTATAACTCCAATGTTAATATGATGACAATATTATATGTACAGGTTCTTCATGAGCACGCGGTACGGCAAGCGGTCGGAGGGCGCGTGGGGTGCGGGTGGCGTCGAGGGCTTGGCGCTGCGGGGCGCGGGAGGCGCGGAGGGTGCGCTACTCTGCGAGTTCACCGGCGTGTTCCCGCTATACCGCTGCCGACACAAACCGCCCGCATACCACAAGTGAGTCATGTGTCCCTGGTACAATCATCATTTTCCACTCCTAATCATATTTTTTTCGACGCAAAATGTCTTCTTCTTTCATTCACCATATATTAAACAGATAGATAGGAAATTCTTTATTATGTATACCATAAAAATTACAGAGTTAAGTTTAGAAATTTGATTAGTTATATAGATCTCAGTACCACCCCCTTTCAAACCTTTCACACCGTCCCTCCATTGTTTCTTTGATCTTCCTGTACTCTTGAAGCCTTCCAAACTCTGGCCCGCTTGTACCATAAGTCACTAAATAAGTGAAGTGCTAAACAAATTTGAAATATCGTTGTTTAAGATTCAGATTCAGATTTATTTTGCCATTATAAGCCATTATTAAGCCATTATTTGTTTTTGTCAATCGGACAGAACAATGTAAAAATTTTTTTTGGGCGCTTAACTCATTTGGTACTATGGTGATGTGTGTTACTATGACCTGAATGCAGATCTCCTCAATAAACTTGACCGCCTTCTAAATAACTGCATTCGATTCGTCTTCAATCTTCGTAAGTATGATCATGTGTCTGCGCATCGATTGCTTTTAAAATGGTTACCCATACGTCAGCGCAGAGAGTTGAGGACTCTGTCTATGTTGTATTCTATACTCGACAAACCCACTTCTCCTTCTTACCTCACTTCCCATGTTCAATACCTATGCTCTGCCCATAGTAAAAATCTTCGTTCTACCAACAATCGTCTTCTACGTTATCCTTCTCACCGCTCCGGTTTTATTCACTCTTCTTTCTTTGTTCAGACGGTATTTCTTTGGAATGCGCTCCCTCTGAATATCAGGATGGCAACCAGTCGGTTATCTTTCAAAGTAAAAGCACGTGAACATATTCGTGAAAAGTTGGCAAAATCTTTGCAGCGCTGATTTGCTGGATATGTTTTCTCCTCTACCTATCGTTATTTCTCCTGACAAAGTTTATTCGGTTTATATGTATGTATTTATCTCATTATCTGTTACGACGCCTCATTGAGGTGGATAACAATTAAAATTCTATTGTGTCTCGTTAATGACAGTTGAAAGGTTATGCATATATTTATTAGTATGTATAAATTTTCAAGTTATCTGTAATTTATGTTGCACCTGCCATATTTTGTCTCTGCATCACCCTAAGGTTGACCGGTAGAAAATGCCTTTAGGCATTAAGTCCGCCTTTGTACAGTATTTTTACTTGTGCATAAAGTTTTAATTAATTAATTTGGTTGTGCAAGTGGTACAACTCAATACTTTCAAAATCAAGTCATTTATTCAAACTAGGCTGAGAATCAGCACTTTTCGAACGTCAAAATTACATAAGACAGTCCCCTAAAACGTCCGCCCCTCACCACCTACTAGTGCTATATTTCCTCATTATTGTCTGTCATTTAAAGCACAAGTTGCTCTTTATCTCATTTAACTCGTTACAAAAACATGTCAATTTATGTAGCTCTCTTGGTTGGTGCATCATTTTTGACGTCGCCATTTGTATTCAAAATTCAAAAGTCATTTATTCAAACTAGGCTGAGAATCAGCACTTTTCGAACGTCAAAATTACATAAGACAGTCCCCCAAAAACGCCCACCCTTCACCACTTCCTAGTGCCTTTAGCTGGGAAAAAGAAGTGGCGCAACAAACTCTCCAGCAGCACAGCTGTCTGTTCAAGTTAGAAAAAAATTATACTATACAATAGTATGCAAAATAATTTACATTACGCAACACAAAACATAACATAAATGATAAATTATTGGCCATATGTCAGCTAGCACACGCCAATATACCAACCAAAAACATTGAGAACTATACTCAAGCAGAATTAAAAAAATAAACGTAAACAGAACTAAATATCTAAATAAAAGCCTCCAGGCATAAAGGGCGTGGCCGCTTACATAATAGTAGTATAATACAATAAGGTTCTTAATATGACCAAGGCTTTCATAGGCCAACTATACATTATAACTGTTCACGAAAAGGTTCCAAGGAGGCATCACCTTACTATAGTACCTATAGTTACTATTACGAGTATAACGACTATTTGTTTGTTCAGGAGGAGTGCAGAGGAGACCAGAGAGGAGGAATAATCCTCCGAAAGACGACCAGGCCACCGCGACCGACAGCCGCGTCCGACATGTCCGACATGACCGATACAAACCGTCCGACCACACCCACATTTCCACCGATATTACAGAGAGACAACGCGCAATATGACCCATAAGTCCGATCAAAATAACAAAAGAGTTGTAGATGTACAATAATAAAATTATTAACATTAAATCAAATAAGTTTCGAAAACACCAATGCAACATAGTGTTAAAAATATTAGTATACTTTTTATTGTAATTTTAAGACGTAATCCACCTCAGAGTAAGGTTCTGACATTTCTTAGTGCATTACATTGTAGACACACCAACACACCCTTATACACATAAATACACCCACACATTGCAAATGTGCGGGCGCGGTTCAACGGAGTGCGCAAACTGTACACCAATGTACCTATACATACTAGTTATATTTGTACTTATATATTTAGTGTAAACACTGGTTACATGCTTCAGAAACTTGTGTTCTTGCATCTGTTTCTGAACGCACGCAAAACATTGGCTCACATCTTAAGGAAGTTTTGTAAAACCCGAAGTTGTGTATATGTGCGTTTATGTAACTAATGTTGGATCATTAGGGTCTGCAAGTATAACACCTTCTAGTAAGTGAAGTCTGTGACGCGCTACGGCTGGAGGCGCGTCACTGACAGTGACAATGCCGCTGTGACTTGCACACATACAGTAAAACTAGCACACACATTATGAAACTGACGCACAATTATACTCGCTTACACATCAACACTTGCACACACCCACACTACGGTATCCTACACCACGCATGCAAAATAAATAAAATTGTCAATTCAAACATAAACACGAAAATAAGTGTGCAGTATGAGATATTGACACACACACATTTACACTTGCATACATACACATCCACGTTCTTAAATGCTCTTACACACCATCACACCCACACTCTAAATTCTTACACAATCGCACACCCTCATATTCTAACTCGCATATGCTGCGTACCGTTACACTGGGCCTCTGGTGGTTGGCAGAGACTCTCTATTTAAGACGCTATAACTAGCCAAAACACATGGCGAAATTTAGGAGTACGATTACATGTCTACCTATACCTTCCGGGATCACTGGCGTAATGCCAAACTCCCCGTTAAGGCTCCTTTAAGAACACTTCCTCCAAACTTCATGGGCTGTTATGATCCCATATTTTAAGTGAACTTCTGAAACGGTTGACTTGAGTCTTCTCATCTCTATTCAAATGCTAATAATCTCGGGGCGATGGATTACTAGTCATTGTAAAGATACAAACAATGTAAAATCTTCCTTAGTCACACCTTTAAATAAATTAGCTTTACTTACCTACTTGAATGTGATTGATAACTAAATAAATAATAAATATCCTGTATTTAAAATTTTATGTAAACGATGTTGATTACACGGAAACAGTACTTAGATTGACGGTTTAAGTAGGATCAGCCTTGAATTATTGTTATCAAAAAGAACTTCAAACTAACACATAGTTTATAGAGTACTAGCATTTTGCCGCTGCTTCGCCCGCGTGTATGTAGGAAAGTAACCCACGGGAACGTACAACCGCATTAAAAGTATTCTATATGCCAAATTTCATCCAAATCTGTTCAGCAGTTTTTGCGTAACTGAGTACCAAACGTACAAACTTTCACATTTATAATAATACTAGCGACCCGCCCCGGCTTCGCACGGGTATAAACCGGGTTATTATACATATAAACCTTCCTCTTCAATCACTCTATCTATTAAAAAAAACCGCATCAAAATCCGTTGCGTAGTTTTAAAGATTTAAGCATACATAGGGACAGAGAAAGCGACTTTGTTTTATACTATGTAATGATTGTAAACATTATGTGAACCATACCTTTTATTGTTACTATAGTATATGTTATAAAATGTAGTTTCAACATTTTTATATAAGTCCAACCAAAAATTTACCAAGTTTGCATAAATGTGCAGGAGATCTATTTAAATCATGTCAATTGTACTGTGTGTGCAAGTCGCTGACGCTGATGTATTTAGAAATAAATTAATTTAGTTGTAAGCAATGTAAGGCCGCCGCTGTCTACTCGAGCACGATCAGTCAATATAAACGTACGCTCACAACAAACTTCTTTTCATTTATGACCTCCTCCATTTTTGACTTTGGCTTTGAAGCATACAAAAGTAAGTACACCTTTGTATGCTTCAAAGTCGAGGGTCGCGTCTTTTTGGCAAAGTTTGAGACGCTCCAGTAACAGCATTTTGAGGGTTGTCTCGTGCAACCTGGCAAGTCCCATATTTGTGCACTGGATTTCTGTTCACTTAAACGAGAATAAAAAATGACGAAATGTTTTGTTTTTTTGAAGACTGATAATTTAAATTTTTAATGATGAGTTTTAATGATAATTTTTTAATGATAATTTTTAATGATAATTTTTGAATATTTTTAATGTTTTTACTGTTTTACTTCTTATTTATTCTTTTTTGTATATGGGTATTTTGCCTGAATTAAAACACCATTTATTTATTTTATTTTATTTAAAGTCAAAGTCAAATAATTTATTTCAATTAGGCACAAAAAAGGCACTTTTGAACGTCAAAATTTACAAAAAGTAGAATTGATTCTAGTCGCCCCTTCCAAAAGGTGGTTTTCGTATGGAGAAGAATGGGCAAGAAACTCCACCGTTACTTTTTTAAATGTTTTACAAAATTTGTATACATATTAATTATTAATTATATTATTATTAATTTGTATATGTGAAGACGATGCACCTGGAATAAGAGAACTATTCTAAAATAGGTAAAATAAATTAAAACCGGCCAAGTGCGTGTCGGACCACGCACAATGAAGGGTTCCGTAGTTGGGATGAATTTATCCCAAAAACAAACTTTGTAGTTGAAAAATATATTCTCCCATACGGAATGTATGGGAAAACATGTTTTTGCAACTGCAAAGTTAAGTTGGTCGATTATTACTCGTTAACTTGTAGAGCCTACTTAGCTGTGATAGTTTTCCTTTTAATTTCGTTATACAAACTAGTGCTGTGATTTTTTTACACATCCAAAACCAACCATTTAGCTGGCAGGGGGGGACACTTGACTAACAAAAATTAGCACTTTAAAGCTTAATATTTCGCAAACGGATCCCTGAATCCAAAAATGGTTTTCACAAACTCACAATATTTTTGAAGGACCTTTCCAATGATATCCTTCACCATGGGGTAAAAAAATAAAAAAATAAACATCACCACTTTACGTGTAGGATAGGTACCCTAAAAAAATTTTTTTTTCATAATTTTGTTTTACCACTTTGTCGGCGTAATTAATATGTGCCAAATTACAGCTTTCTAGTACTAAGGGTCTCGGAGCTAGACCGCGGACAGACAAACAGACGGACATGACGAAACTATAAGGGTTCCTTGTTTACTACGGAACCCTAAAAATGAAGCAATGACGGAAAAATTAATTACGTGATTGATACAAAGTGCTCAAGGTATTTTTACAAGCATTGTAAAAATACCTATACGATATTCCTAAATTTTTGAGTGTGAGTTCAAATAATCACAGAATGAATAATCAATGATATAAATATAACAAATTATACAGTTAAATTAGCAACCAGTTTGATTTTGTCTAGACTCTAAAATTGTCTTATTGTCCTATGGAGCTGGACCTGCATGTTTCCAAGCATTCTTATCTTGGATATAATCCTATCATTGTAATATGCTTGTTTACAAAGTGCACTTTTATTATGAGTTTTGTCTTTCAATTAATTGTAATATATCACAAGGTATTTTGTTGTAACATGGGCTTCATCATGTTTTAGAAAGAAACTGTCTCAGAGGTATGAATGACAGAGATGGTGGTATACAGAACCGAACTCTTAGTATTGAAAATGCTTTTTGATCTCTTCAGTAGGGTACCCATTTTTAAGAGAAGTGCGACCGTGGGCTAGCGTCCTCAATTATTAAGATAGAGAAATGATAAAAAGCAATATTAAAATTTTTGAAAAAACCCACGACGGTTTAAAAGTAATTGGATGTCGAACTGGTAGTTTTGGAGAAAAATGGCAACATGGATTTGACAATATTTACTGCAGCGCCCCCTGGTGAGTTGTCACCGTAAAACCTATCTAAGAACATGCACCAATCAAACTCGAACCCATAACTGAAAACTGCATCAAAATCGGACTAGTGGTTTTGGAGAAAAATGGCAACATGGATTTGCACAAACATCCTCTCACCCCAAACGCATATACCGTCTCCGTTCCATCGTGGGTAAAAATGGTATCAAAAGATGCGTTACTAACTACAATAATCCGTTTTTTTTTTGCAGAACAATTCATTCAATTGATCTTTTTTTTAAATTAAATGCCAATTTTTTACCATTTCTTTTGGAACTTTTTTTATCGAAAAAATAAAAATCCTAGAGAATTTGAAGGGCTTCAAAATGGTATCATTCTGTACCCTAATTACGCAACTTATTTTCGTAAACAATTATGCCTAATTTGTTTCATTTTGACAGTTCTTTACGTTGTTGAGCAGATTTTTTTCCAACTTATGTAGCAATGGATTAGCAATCTGTTTCAAATCGAAACAGATTGTGTTGTATTACGCAATTAGGGTACTGGTTTCAATAGAATTGTAATTACCCCTTAAAACACCTCTGATTTTTAAGTGCCATTGAAAAGTCATCTTTAATGCGCCAGCCATGAGTTCTATGGATTTTTTAAACAATGAATGTGCCACAATAAAGGTCACATAAGTACTGCCTACTGTCTTATATGAGACTATTTACGTCCACTGATTAACCTTGTTGTTAACGTTAACTAATGGACTTTAGAAATCTCACACTGAGTACCTCGTTGGTCATTGGTTGCATGCACAACTGCTGAGCGTCTGGGTTCGATACCCGGGTCGAGAAAGCTTGATTTTAATGAATCAAATAACTAATGAATTAAAAATAAAAACAAAACGACACTTTTGTTTCAAATCGAAACAAATTGTGATTGTGTTGTATTACGCAATTAGGGTACACGTTGGTATAAGGTTAATAAGGCCAAGTTCCTGTGACTACCTTCCTGCTCCATTATCAGATTATGTACAGCAACACGATACGTATGCCTGAAAGTTGTTGAGGAACTGGTTAATGGACTAGATACCTTGAGGCGCAACTAGCCGATACTTTTTCCATACAAATTTCGGGGGGGTTTTACTCCACTGTTACACATTGTACATCCAAAGTAATACATGAAATCGTTTTGTCTTATTATTAATTTTGTCTGTACAGAAGCAGAATAGTAAAAAAAAAGCAATTAAAAAGTTATGAGCCAACAAAGATTCGTTTTTCCTGCTAATTTTAACGCAACTTTGGGAGTAAATAGGTAATAAAAGAAGTATAAAATCACCAAAACAAAGCTCGTTCCAACAAAGCTCAATTGTCGAAGATTATAATAAACTTTATTCGTAATTGATTTATGCAGGAGTTTTTTCATAAAACTCCACCTTCCAAAAGACTTTTCGTAATTTTTTTCGCGCTCGTTTTACTAAAATAGTTCTCGAACGGTGTTTGTGTGCGTGCGAACTAGAGTTTGTGCATGTAGACCAGCGTCTAACTGCTCATCACTGATACTATCTCTATCGGACACGATGCCAGGTGACACAGCGTGCTTTTTGACCAAGCCCACCAATGAGTTCCAGCCCGCGACTAGTTCAACCTTAACAGAAACCTTCTCGTCGGAAATCTGTAAAGTGATCTAAGTAATTGAATCGGTTAAGTACAGCTCCCAAGTTGTGTCAGATTCAAAATAATTCTGCTATTTTTATAATTCGGTAAAGTTCTTTGTGAAGGAGTTCAACCGAGGATGTCATCATCTGCCGAACCTTTTTCCCAAATATGTTGAGCTTCCAGTCTAACCGGATGCAGCTTTCTTTTTCGTGTGGTTAGTGACTAACCTGGCGTCAAAGTTTATATGCCACCTATGGGCCTCTGACTTGGCTTCACATGCCGTCGAGAAATATCTCTCAGGCATGCTGGTTTCCTCACGATGTTTTCCTTCACCGTTTTTGAAGCAAGTGATAATCATACAATACGCACATGAATCCGAAAAGTCAGAGGTGCGTGGCTTGGATTCGAACTCGAGACCTATGACTTGGCAGTCCGACGATCACACCAATAGGCTATCTACCACTGATAGATTTTAAATCGATGTACAGAATTAACTTTGAAAGCTGCGATTCCATTTTAAAGTGTATATTTTTATTTCGACGTAAGTAAGTACCTGCATCAATTAGCGAGGTACCGTGGACCGAAGCCCTAGGACTGCGCTATCAACCCAAAGCGCCCTGGCCTGCACCCGCGTGGTGCATACGACAGTTATATGAGAAGTACCATTACAAACAGTACTGGTTCGATGGTCTGTTGGTAGCAGACGCAACTGCTGAGTGTAGAGTCCTGGTTCCGAACCCCGAACCGAGACACTCACTCTGCCTTCCCGTTTTCCCAACTATATTAGGGTAGGGTTCCAGTCTAACCAGATGCAGCTGAATACTAGTATTTTACATGGATCGACTGCCTATCTGACTTCCACAATCCAGTTACTAGGGACCACGATACCCCTTGGTAAGACTGGTTGTCAGACTTTTGGGCTTTCCGTAACGACTGTCAAAGATCTACAAATGACAGCCGGGACCAACGGCTTAACGTACTTTCTGAGGCACGGAGGGGTCTCGATAGGTAATGGATGGTCGAACCAACCACGGCAAGCATAGCTTAACCTTCGATAGACTCGTGCGGCTGTTATTATTGATCTGTGAGCCCAAACCGAGAATAGACGGAGAAAGATCTTTCTGCCTGCCAGTAGCTATGTGTTGTTGGCTTTTATCGTCAAGAAGTTCTCAGCAACAGAGCCCTAAGAATTTTAATATTACTTCAGTGTGGGAAAGAGATGAAGCTCTACAGGTCGTATAGCTCCATCTCTTTCTCCCACTGAAGTAATATTAAAATAATACTGTTTATGAGCTGGTGGTAGGCCCCCTGACCGAAGCCTGTATTTTTGCCCGGTTGCTGACATATTAAGGGTCCGTGCATGAAATCGACTGATTTTAATCAATTCAGTTCATTAGTTGTGAGAAAGGTAAACAGAATTTAAACAAAATTATTTGTGATTCGAAAAGTTGAATTGTACAAAGTGGAAAGGGATTATTCAAATAAAATAAGGATGCGTGGAAAATCACTATAAAATTCGCAACAAGTTTTCCAAAAATTGACGCGAGACTGACGCCGATTTTTAAGATATAAGACCAGTTTCAAGTAAACCTTCTACGTTCATTCGCTTATATCTCTGCATTGAAATACCTTCCAATTTTATTTATAAACGATAAATAACTTTAATGGGATGTTCGGAGAATATTAATTTACCGTAATATACTAGTAACTAATAAATGTCTCCACGAGTGGGAGTACTAGGAAAAACGGTTATTTCAATTAAATGAGGAAATTGTGAATAAAAAGCGTGATTGAACGAATGAGTAAAGAAGTACTTAAACTCCATTTGAAATAAGATTAGACATTTAAACAAACCTTTTTTACAGTCCGTTCAACCGATTTTGACTTCTATTGCGTTGGTGGCTTGACAAATGGCAGCAGCAGTAAACAGTTGGTATTGAAACCACATTTTTGCTTATAATGCCATCCTTATGCCTATAGTATAGAAGTGAGAATCGGTTGAA
Source organism: Agrochola lychnidis (assembly GCA_963680765.1). Lineage (NCBI taxonomy): Eukaryota > Metazoa > Arthropoda > Insecta > Lepidoptera > Noctuidae > Agrochola > Agrochola lychnidis. Next base: position 2,291,515 of record OY796874.1, on the reverse strand, counting down.
CGGACTGTAAAAAAGGTTTGTTTAATGTCTTATCTTATTTCAAATGGAGTATAGTCATATTGAAACGAGACTTTTTAATTTGAAGTTTGGGTTTCGAGTTTTTGTCTGTTCCTTAGTGTGTCTGAATGTGTTTATCTAATTTCAGTGCAATTTGTCCTTTGATAGGGTAGCACTTACCGATGTAAGTAGAAGGGCATTTTGCTGCTGCATTGCAAAAATGATAAACGACAGCCACTATCAAATTATTTTTTTGTGAATTATTATTTTATTATAATTTTTGTGTTTATAATATGTTCTTTTTTTCTTCATTTTTTAAAAGTGGATTATATTTTTTTTAATTTAAATGCAATGTTGGTGATTATTTAATTTATTGGTAACCATTGACATAAAATTAGTGAAATTGATTTTTTTAATTCTTTTTAATTTCTAATTCATTTTTTAAATTCATTTTAAATGCGTAATGATTGTAATGAATTTTAAATATTAAGTAATGTTTCTTTATTTGTTACTTCTTTATCTGGTACTGCTGGGGAGTTTGTTGCGCCACTTCTTCTTCCCAGCTAAAGGCACTAGGAAGTAGTGAAGGGTGGGCGTTTTTGGGGGACTGTCTTATGTAATTTTGACGTTCGAAAAGTGCTGATTCTCAGCCTAGTTTGAATAAATGACTTTTGAATTTTGTTATTATTTTGTTTATCATCACTGTAATATTTTCAAGACAATGTATTTTGTTACGAAATAAATAACTTATGACTTAACATTGTGAAAATCTGAGTAATTGGAAGATATTGTACATAACACAAATGTAGGGAATAGCTGTTTTTTTTTTCGTGATTTCAGGTTTGGTCCCATAGTAAAAGTTGTTCATAATGATGAGTAAAGTCACATGTTTACGTATCGGTCACTAATTACCATAACATAACATAACATCACGCCTTGTTTCCCCGAAGGGTTGGGCAGAGGTGTGCCTGTAGTAGGTACACCCACATTTCGCCAGTTATGTTTAAGTCCCATGTAATAGGGGGCGAGCCTATTGCCATCAACCGGGCACAAATCCAGACTCCGAGCTGCTACTGAGAAATTCACTAATTACCAGTCACTCTATATATGGATTGCACTGACTAGAGGAAACGTCGGAACTTAAGAATCCGTAGGATTTATACATTTGAAATTAAATTAAGCCGATTTAATATTTTTACCGGTTGTGCCAATAAATGCCTTTTTTTTTTGGGTGGGAAATTATCAAATAACTTCTCCCGCTCTGGGTGGAGCGGGAGGGCGTGCCAGACTCTTACTGACTAAAACACACCCGTGTTCCTTCAGTTGCCATGTTTCCGGGGGGCCACGATGTCCCTTTCGGCATTATTCGCAACCCCAACAGGCATTGGCCCTAAAGGACCCCGTCAATTCTGCTGACATCTCTTTGAGGCGCACGTGGAACAGAACGCGCCGTCGACCCGGGCTTGGTCCTTATCGGACGGCTACCTACCCATTGCTCACCGTCAGCCAATACATGCCTAAGAACCCAATATTTTCTAAAATATGATACTGTTCGCGCAAATAAGCATATTTTCTTTTTAGGGTTCTGTACCCGACGGGTGCCAAACGGAACCCTATTACTAAGCCACCGCTGTCCGTCCGTCCGTCCATCTGTCTGTCAGCGGGCTGTATATCATGAACCGTAATAGGTAGACAGTTGAAATTTTCACAGATTGTGTATTTCTATTGCGGCTATAACAAAAAATAATAAAAATAAAATAAAGACGTACAAGAAACGTGTTTTTTTGACGTTTTTTTTAAACGACCTCTTTGGCCTAGTCGTCGCAAGTGTGACTTCTAAGCTCGAGGTCCTGGATTCTCTTTCCAGGTCGGGCAAAGTTCTTAACGTATTTAGTTTTTTCTTTTTTGACATTTTTAGTCCCGGAGTCTAGATTTATCTCGAAAAACAGACGAGACTTGAGGCTATTCGTCAAGTCGTCGACAAACAGACCGTCTGGACAAATAATATACACAAAGAACTCACTATTTTGATTCGTGAAGTACTGACAGATCAACAGGGTCACACTCACACCGATGTGTAATCTCACTCAAATGAAAACTACAAACTAAAGGGTAACAGTATCTAATCGACGATGACGTTGTATATGTATATGCTAGTTCCGCAATAAACTCTGCTTGCGAACTACGCAACACGTCACGCAAAATCTTGCATCGCGCAGTAAACTCTGCACCCTGCATGCGCGATGCAGAATTTTGCATGACGTCAAGGACTACCAAGTGAAACAGTGCCACGCGAACCAGAAGATCGCTGCTATTTGGAGAACCTTGAATTGCAGAGACGGTTGTTTGGAGCATATAAAGTTAGATCGAACCATTTATTTATACTAACCATAACCATAATATTTTCAAATCGACTCCAAATATAGATTCCGATTCTCTGTTCATCAACCAAACGCTCTATGAAATCCTGAACAAGTTTTTAATAATAAATAATAAAATATTTATTTGCATAGAACATGGTATACAATGGTGTTAAATACAAATTTGGCAAAAACATGTTTAGCTAGGATAAAAACATAGCATGCAAAATTATAAAGTTAGGTGAAGAAGACATCAACATTTTTACCAAAAAAATCTTTTATCTACTCTCATAGCGTAATATTCGAATTATGAACTTCAAAACGAGTTTATATTGACATACTTTATTAGCAGAATACCGAAATTTAAAAATAGAATCATATTATAACACTTTTTCTCTAACAAAATAATAATATAAAACAATTTTTTCCATTACGATACAGCGCTAATCCAAGAAGTTAATATCACCAGAGTTTCCATCAACTTTTGGCGGGGGATAGCAGCACCCACTGTAGTGCATGTGCGGCGATGTGCTGCTGCAGGCGACATTCATTTTTTTTGTAATATTTACTGAATTTCGTGGGATTTTTTAATTTATTCTTGATCTTTAACTTTGATCTTATATTTAGTATTAGGTTCAATCCCAATGTGTGAGAGTAGATAAAGTAGTGTATGAAACTGCACATAACTAGGTATTAAAACATTCGTGTGATACTATTAAAAACCTCGCCTACGGCTCGGTTTTTAAACACACACTCATGTTTTAGTACCCCTTATATGCAACAGTTTCATAATAGTAGTTTTAATAGTATCACACGAATGTTTTAATACCTAGTTGTGTGCAGTTTCATACACTACTTTATCTACTCTCAAACATTGGGATTGAAACAAATACTAAATAAAAAATCAAAGTTAAAGATCAAGAATAAATTTAAAAATCCCACGAAATTCTGTAAGTACTACAAAACAAATGAATGTCGCCTGCACCAGCACATCGCCGCACATGCGCTACAGCGGGTGCTGCTGTCCCCCGCCAAAAGTTGATGGAAACTCTTTGGTGATATTAACTTCTTGGATTAGCGCTGTATCGTAATAGAAAAAAAAATTGTTTTATAGTATTATTTTGTTAGAGAAAAAGTGTTATAATATGATTCTATTTTTTAAATTTCGGTATTCTGTTTATAAAGTATGTCAATATAAACTCGTTTTGAAGTTCACAATTCGAATATTACGCTATGAGAGTAGATAAACTACTATTAAATTATAAAAACTACATTCCAGTAACCATTTATAAGACTTAATTTTAAATAATCTTATATTTAATGTTTTGAAGTGCCTTGGTATTTTGTTATAGATGCGCACAGACATTGCTAAGCAGTTATTACTGTATTTAACTAGGACAGGTAAATCATCCAACACTAGTTTATGAGGATCTCGTCTGTTCCTAGGGTTAACTAACTATAAAAAAAGGTGAATCCGAGAGGAAGACCATCGATAATTACAAGCGCAAAGCGTTGAAAGCATACCGGCACGATTACCAAAAAACCATAATAAATTGTGTTAGTTTGCGGATTTTGAGCACATTTTCGTCACTACAGTCCAGGAAGTTTATCTGAAAATTAAGGAGATTATTGATTAAACCCTGGGGCAGTTAGACACAATGCAGCTGCAGGGAGAAATGATAAATGATTTTGTTTCTGTAAGTAGGTTTGTACAAACACTTTTACACGTCAATCATATTTTAAAAACTAGATGAGGTCGGCGTTTCCTATCTGACTACTCTGAGAAGAAAGGCCGAAACAAACTCAGAGGTCGCAGTCACTTTTAAAGTCCAGACATAATCTTGGTCAGATCATGTGAAGGCCATGTGGATTGGTGTCTGAAGTGGTCTTTAGAGGAAAGCACCACACAGATTGAGAGGACCTGTCCAGTCAGTGCACGCATTTGTCAGTTATCGTGCAGCTCAACTCAGAATTTAAGGAGCTCAACGATTCGACGAACAATACCAAAAAAAGGACATTTGTGTAGGCCACATAAATTACTCAAACTGTCAGACCATGATTAGAACTAACTGAGAAAAAATTAAAAACAAAAAGGAATGACCCATATAGTCTTCACATTCACAATAATTAAAATAATATAATACTTTAAAAGTAAGTATTCATGTCATTGTATAAATAAAATTAACTAATGTCAATTTGTATATTAAAAAAAAACCCGGAAATAATCTTGGTCAGAACATTTCATTTGAGGACCATGTAGATTTGTGTCTGAAATGGTCTGAAAGCCTCCGTAGACCAAAAACGGAAAAGGGACAACCATTACCAGGTGTCCGGGTTACGCAACAGCCAAACGCTGGCCATCGTTGACCGGAATGAGGTGGCGCAGCCACAACCAGGTATGTCATTCTGCTATGAAGAGTCTTCGCAGCGTGAGAATAGGGATGGTGACTAAAAAATAAAAAAAAACGTGTGCAATATTTTATAATAAAAAATAAAAAACGTGTGGCACTCGGGGACTGCCGCGGTAAAGTTATTGCATAGCATTTGTAACCTCCATACTTCCTATTTGTCAACGCTACACTTGGGATGATGACGTGATGACATAAAACAAAAATTACGTTCCCATGACAACATCACGTTGTCATTAGAACCGTCATTACATGATAGGCGGAGTGGGGGGTGTTAGCTTTTATTTTCGTTACGTTACGGAATTTCTTGATTCGGTCGCTGCGCTCAAAGCCCGCGATGAAAGCTATGCAATAGCTTAAAAAATATTAGATACGTATTTTTTTGAAGTGAAAACTTCTTTATGCGCGTTAGGCATTTTTGATATGGCAAAAACAATTGAACTCGCGACACTGTTACCGTTACCGACACCTCATTAAAAGTATTTCCTGCGCAATAAAATTGTTCAAGGTTTCACTTCTGTCGGCACTCCCGGAGTACCACTGTTTTTTTTTTTTTTTACGTAATCTAAAGATTACGGCAATACATTGATTTAAAATGTGCTTAGACGTCACGAGTAGATATATAGATTTTATACTTACTTGTGACGTAGCAAACCCCACTCCCCCAACTTTAATGCGTTTTATCTAAGTAATTTTTTAATTATATGATAAAGCAAAAAATATGTACTAAATGTTTTTTTTTATTATCTGTCTGACGGACAAAATAGAATTTTTTTTTTTTTACCTAGGCATCATCCCTAGTATCTGTATACCAAAGATGTAACACATATCCGTATCCGCATCCGCAACTGCGGAGCATCCGCATAAATTTTGATATCCGCAAAACATCCGCTTCCTCAACTTTTGATTTTAAAAGCTCCGCATCCTCATAATTTCTATGGGGATGTGACCCCACGTTGTTCGCTCAAATAGTGAATTTTGTAAAACTCGCTCCGAGCTAAATGTGCGGGTCGGAGTATGAGTGACGCGTTCCTATTGCCTGAATTCGCAGTGTCCCTGTCCTGTGACAAACGATCGGCCGCACGTGACAGTGGTGGCATGATTGTGGTGTCAGGTGTCAAAACAAGGGCTATTTTTCATACGACATCTGCATCCGCACCCTCATCCGCATCCTCAATAAGGAATTTTCCAATACTCATATCCTCATCCGCATCCTCATCCGGTATACGACATTTTCAAAATTTTCATCGATAGAGTGTAAATAGTCTCTATGTTAAATGGCTGTATGACATCCGGACGCACGGACAGACGAACTTGACGAAATTAAGAGGTCCGTTTTTTTACGGATTTTGACTATCAAGTTTACAATCGGCATGAAATTGATGTCTATGACAATTGATCTACAATATTATTATTATTTGGAATAGCCGCCATCTTAAAATCCAGAATGTCCATCTAATTCGATATCAGCACTATCTCCCGAAAACCATGAAAATGACAGTCATGACGACAAATTTTCAAATGGGGTTAAAAACTGCCAAAACCGACCATCCGTTACAACCCTGCTCTATACAGAGCGAGGGTCCTGCAAGCTGAAGGGGTTAGTAAAGAAGCAGAATATTAATTTCAAAGAGTTCATGAGACCAGTTAACTTCGAGAATCAAGCCACATTGTTACAATAAGTCTTAGTGTCATCGCTAATTTTCGCAAGATTCGTGTTCGGTGTGACACGCGGCCGGCGCACAAACGCCTCGAGCCTAGCATTGTGCGCTAAAACAATTATTATTATCCTCTTGTTTTGATAGTCACCCTCCCTCCACCCTCCCCCCTACAGGGTCACTGTTGACAGAAGAGTCGAAGACAAACGGACAGTGGACACAATACACAGTGTTTGGACAAACTGTTTGATTGATACATGAATTATAGCAATAAATATTTTTTGTTTCAAATAAGTACGCACAAAATGTTGCCCCAGAGTACCTTAAGGTGGATCCGCAAATGTAACCCGCCATTCAATGGAACAAATATAACTCGGAGAGATGTATTCATGATTCTAATGATTATAATTCTCTAAATACATATTTCTTATAGTCACGAATCATATTTTAATCAACATAAAACCTGATACTGACCTGTTAATTGCAAAAAACGTAAGAAAATTTGAATTTCGCGGGCTACAACTGCGGATCCACCTTAAATATGTATGCTGGAGGGCGTTACTATTTCCTTTTTTTAAGGAGAAAGTAATCTTTTTAGTATTCATATTTTTTATACCTTATACTCAATACAATACTCAATATATATTTATTGATCCACATGTAAACTCAAACTCAAAGCATTTATTTCAATTAAACCATTCACAGGCACTTTTAAATTGTCAAGGAGTCGGTCAGTCAGAAATATGAAGCTAGTTGCCCATTCCAAAGAGTAGTAGGTACCTATGGAGAAGAACGGGCAAGAAACTCCACGGACACTCTTTTAAATAAAAAATTGTTACAAAATATTGGTTTCATCATTCATGTTGAAATTATACATGTGAGAACAATGTAGAAAAAAGCGGCCAAGTGCGAGTCGTACTCGCCCATGAAGGGTTCCGTAGCAGCAAGTAACGATAAGTTTACGATTTAAGACGTATTAAAAAAAAACTACTTGCTAGATCTCGTTCAAACCAATTTTCGGTGGAAGTTTACATAGTAACGTACATCATATATTTTTTTTAGTTTTATCATTCTCTTATTTTAGAAGTTACAGGGGGGGGGACACACATTTTACCACTTTGGAAGTGTCTCTCGCACAAACTATTCAGTTTAGAAAAAAATGATATTAGAAACCTCAATATCATTTTTGAAGACCTATCCATAGATACCCCACACGTATGGGATTGATGAAAAAAAATTTTTTGAGTTTCAGTTCTAAGTATGGGGAACTCCAAAATTATTTGTTTTTTTTCTATTTTTGTGTGAAAATCTTAATGCGGTTCACAGAATACATCTACTTACCAAGTTTCAACAGCATAGCTCTTATAGTTTCGGAAAAAAGTGGCTGTGACATACGGACGGACAGACAGACAGACAGACAAACATGACGAATCTATAAGGGTTCCGTTTTTTAACGGAACCCTAAAAACGTGTACGTTAGAAGCGTCAGTAATAAAAAGATAAAACAAAGAACAATTCAAAAATTAAAATAAATTAAAAATAAGCCCTGGCAGCTAAGTCTCAACTGACGGCGCCCGTACACGAACATGACGCCTGGATCAGCACCATTTAACTCAACCATTTTGAAGGGAGCTTAATGATCTAACACTAAGGATGCTTCGTTGAGAGGTGAAACACGTGGCGATTTCTTTCAGGAGTTTTTTATGGTTCTTGAGAAATAGCTAAGCGGAACAGATTACTAAATATATCCACGTCTATTGTATTTTTTAAATTAGTGTTTACTACAATCTATCACCACACGCTTAATAATTATTTTGTGAGATTTGCTTTATAAGCAGTGATCGGAGTGGGAAGATTGATTTGGGATCAATGAACTGGCACGTATATATTAGTATGGATATGCTTCCGGGATTCCGGAATTTTGAAATTATTAAGATTTTTTTAAGGAATTTCATGTGTTGTATTTTTAATAGTATATAGGTGATCGGCCTTCTATAGTAAAAAAACTATGGTATGGCTATACTTAAGTAAAAAGTAGCAAACGTAAAGTGGGATTCTATTAATAATAGCTACTGTGGTGCATGCTACGAAAGATGGGACTTAAGAGGCCGGCGACACGGCTCGCAACTACAAATCGAGATGTTTGCAAAATTCAATTCCAAGCACGTTACGTTAGTGTGAGTGCCTGTCGGAGCGATATACACCTACAGTGAGCAATACTACCATGCACACATTGACAATTATTGCTTGACGTGATAGTACTACTAGCTTTCGAAAATTTATGATAAATTTAGATGTGTTCCGTTATTCCAAAAAAATATGAATGAAAACTTAATGTATTTCCATTTTTTTTTTTTGATAATTTGTAACTTGATAACATAAACTATGCTTCTGCGGAAACAATATTAAAATATTGCTTTTTATAATACAGAAAAACAATATGAAAACATGTCATTTACGCTGTAAAAATGTACGAAATGCAATTCGCTTACACTTCATTTAAAGGTAAGTTTTTGGAAATAAAAAGACGTAGGAGCCTAGATAAATACTGTCTCAATCTGAATATCAACATAATATGATGGAAATATGCTCAAATTGCAAATGATTTATGTACTACGTTTGTATGGATAATTCATGCGTCACCGCAATCTTAACTCTCCGCTATCCTACTGACGCACGGTTGTCGAAATTTCTAATGTAGTAGTTTAAAAACACTTACTTTTACAATATTTGATTAAATCCCGTAAGTACCAAAATGAAATCCCGAAAAAAAGGCTTATCCATGTTATGATTTTTATGACTATTCATGATGCGAGTACATAAAATCAATCTACCTACTCCGATCACTGTTTATAAATATACCTAAGAATTTTATTATACTGCATGTAGACATAATTATTGTATGCCTAGGGCAGGACATAATTGAACTGTAATTTACCTAACATCTGTCTGTATAACCTATGCCCACAATAAAAGATTTGATTTGATTTGAAAAACGTGGGAAACTGTGGACTGTAAACCTGCTAACCGCCTATGTCTACTTATGCTACCATCAAAGAGTACCGTATTACTCTGAAAATTACCTTAACCTCTGTAAGAAATATCATTTATTGCCCCTTATTAATCGTCGTGAGATCTCCGACTGTGTTTTTTTACTAAAGACCTTTAATAATAATATTAATTTTCCCCACCGCCGTATCTCTACGTTGACCCCACCGCCGTATCTCTACGTTGACGTCGTGATGGGGCTTGCGCGCTCCAAGCTCTAGGCCTGTTCCGGTAGAGTTTACTTTGCCGGAACAGGTCTGGGATGAGGAGCCAGACCAAGAGAGATACAAAAACCCGCAGGGCAGCATGTGGCGAGCTGTTGGGCAGTAGCGACCCCACGGACCCTATCTCCCGGGAGAAGTCTTGTTCCTCACCTCTGGCTTGCCTTTATTGGCCGGCTGGAGTGAACACTGACGAGGAACGGCACTCCCGCCTCATTCTTGCCTTAATTGGCCGGCTTGAGCGGAGATTCGCAAGAGCAAACGTGCTCCGAGGAAGGAAGTATTCCAGTAAGATGCTGGTAGGGCTCTTGACCGTACTTCCGGGATTGTCCTGATAGCCGTGGAATACCTCTCCACTCCTCAAGCACCTCAGGACATGTTGCCCCCTTGTCGCTACGACACTTTGTGCTAGCGACCTTTTTCGGGGGCCCATTATTGAGTGTACAAGTCACCCCCTGCCATTTTATTCGTGTACATATAAAACATTGATTAGGCAGGGGCCATAGTCCTTCCATAGTTCCAGGTCACCAGTCAACTTAAGCCACCCAAACCCATAGTCCAATAGATTTGTTTCCATATTCTGCAATAGTCCTATACCAACCGGGGGTTGTCCTTGGGTGCACTTGCATAGTGCATACAGGGATAATCGTCGGTTGGTGCCTCATTCCATATAAAATTATCAAAGGGGCCTCTGCGAGTTGGCTTCGGCCCCTCGTACGCCTTCCAAAAGTCCGGGACCCCAGGGTCCCGAAAAATGTAAAACAATATAAATAATATTAATTTTTATTATTAAAGGTCTTTATTATTGCGGATTATCGCCACAATGATTATTGTTATAGCGGTCCCGCATGACGAGAACCTCGTGAAAGCTGAAAAAGATAAACAGATTAAGTATCTTAATCTGGCTCACGAGGTTGTCGACTTGTGGGATGTGGATACAGCAATCATTGTGCCGATAATCGTTACGGCCAATAGCATAATAGCTAAGAGCCTCGACCAACACCTGAGGAGGCTCTCGTTAGGCAGCTGGATCAAGGGCTTCATCCAGAAAGCAGTACTCCTGGACACGGCGCGTATTGTTAGGAGGTTCCTCTCTCAAGAGCCCTGACCACCGGTGGCTTGGACCCTGTTCCCGACACCGGTGGGCTACTATTTTTTATATTTTTAAATGTTTTTTTTATAAGAATATTTAAAAATGTAAACAGTGTGCTTAAAAATTAAATAAAGGAAATATTAATAGCCCTGAAATTATATCTAAATTTTATTTTAACATCCCCGGAAGGTCGAAGCGTCCAATCCCCCGCTCCGTGTGCCGTTTGCTCCGAATAACTACAGGCAGAACTCATTCCTTGTGCGTGCAAGCAGAAACTTTAATAGGGTATGTGTACAGCATGACTTCGATCCGTTTACAACAGGTGTATCTGTGGCCAGAAAGAGCTTGAGCCTTAACTTTTTCACCTGATGCGTGATATGTTAGCCTCAGTATCCTAATTTTACCACATATATTGTAGTATTGTATTATATTAGTATTCTTATGTATAGTTTTGTATTGCTTTGGCGGTTTATTGTTTTCGTTGGCAGTACTGTATTGTTCACAGATTTCTTTTATTATAATTCTGTTAATTATATGTGAAGACTTGTAATTGGCTGTCAGTCACATTTTCAAGATCTTAGTCTGTTTTGTTTAGTTGTAAGTCTTCCAAAGGAAATAAATAAATTACATATAAGACATATTGTGATGTCAAGTGAAGTCTTCTTACCGATGTGTTACTGTGAGCGATGTGTTCCTCATACCTTACTGGATTGCGACTCGAACAGGTGGCAAAGTGAGTGTCGTTTCTGATTAGCACAGAGAGCAGTGAGTGTGATTCTGCCTGATCTGTCATATTGTGGGAAGTATACAGAAGCGGTACATTATTTATATTTTCTTAATTTCTTTCGGCAAACTTCGTGTTTCGTCAGTGGTCGGATTTCTATCAGTTGCCCTTTGCACTAGGTGCAGACCGGACGCTCTCAATCGACTTGGAAGAATATAGAGTTGTTAATACTCTTTTAACTTAATGTAATTTATTTCAAAAATGGGAGGAAAGCTGCTAAAGTCGCAGGCACGACAGATAGGAAAATAGTTTTACAGCTCTATATAGTTAACACGGAAATCAAAACAACAATAAAGTACTTAGTTCTGAATTCAAATTATTATCCTTAATATTACAAATGCGAAAGTAAGTTTGTTTGTTACGCCTTCACGCTAAAACGGCTGAACGGATTTGGATGAAATTTGGCACATATATAGATGATGCCCTGGAAAAGAACATAGGATACTTTTTTTTTCCCACGGGATCGAGACTTATGCGGGTGAAACCGCGGGGCGCAGCTAATACACGATAAATCTAATAATTGATGGACATGGAAATTACGAGTAGCATTCGTTTGTATTCGGAAATGCGATGATTCCCGAGGGACATTAAGAAATAGAAATACTGTACATATGCTGTTAGCAAAATATAATGTATTTTGAACAAAAAGAGTATACCGTAGTACCGGAATCTATATGGGGTAGGCGCTATATAAGATAATAAGAAACAATACTGAATTTCTTCTACTTATTTATACACGACTGCCCAAAAAAGGAGTGTAATGTTTTCAGGGTACATGTATTTATGTGACTTTCTTTTACATCATCAAAACTACCTCTCAATATAGTGTGTTGAAAGAACAGTTTGAGGTATTTGGTATTTATCAAGTAATTCTGACCATTTCTGCCATTCCATTGTTCTATGAACAAAAAAAAAAAACATGTTTGCAATTCATACGTGGAAGAAGTGAAACCTTCAAAAATGTTGGCTTCAAGAAAATGAAAAAAAAAAAAAACATGTATGACAGAATTGTTTCTCTTTAAAAGTTCAAAAAAAAGTCCGCAACAGCATACATCACGCTTTTATCAGTAAAAGTGGAACTTTAAAACGTTAGGTAAAAGTACTGGGTCCATTGATATTTTATATATCAATGATTGGGTCTTATAATCTTATTCCCCCTCATAACTTGCCTAGCCTTGCACATCATAAATGCGCGCGCAGTACTTGATCATTATTTTGCTGCGATGTTATTTTAAAACTGCAATATCTCCTAAGATATTCATTGAAATCGAATGATGTTAAGGGCAATTTTGTTTTAAATTAAATACTTGTGATGAATAACGTATTTATTTGGATAAGGATTAATATCATGTTTATAAAAACACCTTCGCAAATAATGTATTATTTTAGAACAAATTTGGTTAGCATAAAAAAGGTTATAGTGAGCCAACCTTAAAAGATAGACATATGCTGTCGCAGATTTTGTTTTAGAGCTTTTAAAGGGGAACAATTCTGTCATACATGATTTTTGCGAAACTTTAACCGTTTACGCAGCGCACGCAGCGGAAGCTCTCAAAAGGAAAAATAAAACCCCCGATTTTGAAACACTCTTCATTGGTACTCCGCTCCTATTAGTCTTAGTGTGATGATATACAACCTATAGCCTTCCTCAATAAATGGGCTATCTAACACTGAAATATTTTTTTAAATCGGACTAGTAGTTCCTGAGATTAGCGCGTTCAAGCAAACAAACAAATTCTTTAGCTTCAGAGAACCACGAACATAAGAAACACTGTATAATGCTTCCTATCTCATTTTCTCCCACGTTAAATCTTATGAATTTATGTCTGTCTCTTTTTACTGTCGCTTTTTCGTTTCATCGACTTTCAAATCACAACGATGCTAAAGAAGTTTTCATTTCAAAAATGAAAACACGACATAAACCAATAAAATTACCGGCAAAGTGTAAACCTAACTTGTGCACTAAGAATTCCCCATACCACGAAAACTCTTAAACTTATTTTTGAAGTGTAAACTTCTTTAGGCGCATTGGGCATTTTTGAGATAGGAAAAACAATTGAACTCGCGACACCGTTACCGGCACCTCATTTTTGTAAATGCGATTGTGCTCTTTATTTATATTACGTTACGGATCAATGTTCTATGCAAGTATTTTTACTTTAAAGGTTTTGTAAATTCGGTTGTGGTCTTTATTTAGATAAGGTTACGGACCAATGTTCCACTAGTGCCACTATTTTTTATTTTTACATTTAGTACCTAACACTAAACTGTTTTCACGCCACAATGCGCAAGCGATGCGCGTCCTTAGTGCAGCGTGCAGGGTGCGGGCCAGCTCCAATACTGTCCTGAAAATGATCGCTGAGCGATTTGACTGCCCCTACATACGACAATGCTGTAACAGACATGTATAATATATAGCCAGGGCACTTAAGGGGACGATAGCTGACTTTTAATGATTTTATACTGAAGATGACGTCTAAACGAGTAGTGTTAGTGATTTGGAAAAAATATATATTAAATTAAAGCATTTTTTTAATATTTTAATATAGGCATATTTTTGATTATGTTTATATTACATAGTGAAATTAATTTGTAAAGTTATGTCTAACGCGGATAAAAAACTGAGAATGACGCAAAATTCATCAAGCGTATTTTTCTGAAAACTTCACCATTTTAAAGATAATTAAATTACTAATCTTTTAGTATACGTGTTTTATTAAAATACCGTTTTTTTACGTGTAATAAATTTATTACACGTAAAAAAACGGTATTTTAATTAATAATGCTAATAATCCAAATTAGACGCATTATTAATCAATAATGCGTCTAATTTGGTCCCGGCTGTCATTTGTAGATCTTTGACAATCGTTACGGGTAGTCAGAAGCCCAAAAAGTCTGACAACCAGTCTTACCAAGGTATCGTGTTACCTAGTCACTAGGTTGTGGAGGTCAGATAGGCAGTCGCTCCATGTAAAATACTGGTATTCAGCTGCATCCGGTTAGACTGGAAGCCGACCCCAACATAGTTGGGAAAAGGCTAGGCAGATGATGAATGCGTCTAATTTGGGACAGCGCTCCTTGATGGGCGAGTCCTATTACTGGCTGGACGCACGACGCGTTGCGTGAGCTCAGTACAGAACACGCAAGCTAACCATTCAAGGTCACTGTCATATATCTGCGTCTTAATGTGATTGACACTGATCTATATTTTTAATGACTTGTTTCATGAAATTATTTTTTTTAATTTAATATTAATTCTGTGACTCTTATAATTTGACATATCATTTTAATTTCAATTCTGTGACCCGTATAATTTGTTATAATAACTCATTCGTTTATTTTAATTGCATTTGACATTTTATTTTAATTTGAATTCTGTGACCTTTATAATTTGTACCTATTTTAATTGCATTGACATTTTATTCTATTGTGTTTTGTTTTATTGTGTGTTGCAGTATAGTGAAATTTTATTTTATGTAATAAAAGTTTTGCCTGAATTTTTTATTTTTTTTAAACTGTGATTAAGTGGATTCCTTTTACAGTTAAAAAGTTACAGCCCTATGCGTACAAAACACGAATATGTTTATCAAGTAGGGCCGCCTACGTTGCTAGACGACGACTCGATCTAACATTATTTTAGAGAAGTGCGTACTAGCCAATCTGTCACAATTGTAATTGAATCTAAATAATGTGTCTCTGGGAAGACAAATTGTATGTCATTTTGCTTAAATTAGCCGGGGGCTACATGACACAGTCACAAGGTTGTGAAAACACAACGATACTAATATATGTACCACATCAATTGTGGATCTCTTTGTTTGGAGCTCGTCCGTGGAAGTACCTTTACCGCCGCCATACCTATTTCTGCCGCCAAGCATTACAAAATAAAACATATAATAATAATATTTCTTTATTTTTGAATATTTTTTTAATGTTTTCACTGTTTTTTACTACTTATTTATTATTTTTATAAATGGGTATTGCCTGAATTAAAACTCTATTTATTTTATTTTTTATTTATTTTATTACTGTACTCCGGGTTTGAAGGATACCTTCAGAACTTTTTAATTCCTTAACATAACATAACCCCTTTTTTTGTTTTTTCTGGGTGGGAAATTTTCACATAACTTCTCCCGCTCTGGACGAAGCGGGAGGGCGTGTCAGACTCTTACTGGCTAAAACCCACCCGTGTTCCTTCAGTTGCCATGTTGCCGAGGGCCACGATCTCTCTTTCGGACTTCTTCGCAACCCCGGCAGGCGTTGGCCCTAACGGACCCCGTCAGTTCTGCTGACATCTCTTTGAGGCGCGTCTAGAACACAACGCACCGTCGACCCGGGCCTGGTCCTTATCGGACGGCGAGCTACCCATTGCTCACCGTTCGCAAGCCCGCGCCTACAGTGGCCGGAAATCGGCCGGTAATTCCCGACGTTCAGGGCGGCGGTTAGGGGCGTGAGGGCGCGAAGTTTGCCTCACGCGTTCTGCCTCCTCCTTCGCGAGCATTAATGCTTCGCAGAAGGAGGTGACGGCCTCCCATTTCCTCTCGCTCCGTACCATGGCCTGAACCAGGGCCGGACGCGAGAGATCACCACCGCCGATCGCCTCCACGAGGACACGGTGATGTCCCGCCCAATCCGGGCAGACCTCCACCGTATGCTCCACCGTGTCCTCCGGGCGATCCACACAATGGTGACACCCGGGCGTTTCTTCCCACCTTATCCTGAACAGGAACCCCCCGAAACAGCCATGTCCGGTGAGGACCTGCGTCAGGCGGAAGTTGAGGACGCCGTGGCGTGCCCAGCGCTGGGTTACAACAATCGCACTCTCCATAACACCATGAGATCCCGCCGGAGCTCTGTCTGCTGTGCCGTGATTTCTCGCGGCAGCGGAGTTAGCCCCGGCGTTTCGCCTTATCGCGCCACTCCCAGATGTGTGCGAGGACTTTTGCCTCCAGATCCCACGGCGGTAATCCGGCAAGGAGGCTCGCCGCCTCACAGGAGACCGTGCGGTATCCTCGGGACAGCCGGATGGCCAATGACCCTCTGAGACGCGTTCAACCGGTGAGCTGACCGCAGCCTCAATGAACGCGCCCACACCGGTGCCCTTATAACATCACCCCTTCGGAGAAATAAGGCTTGATGTTATGTTCGTCTGTAACGTCGAATGGTTTTCCACAGATAATTTAAAAAGAAATCGCAAACACAGGGTGGGGCAAAAGTAATGTCATAATGTTGAATCAGCTGCCATTTTGCTGAAAATTAAAAAATATTGGCCCTGTTTACACGGAAAGATTATTTAAAGGTGTAAAATTTACGACATTAGTCAGATTCAGATTCAGATTTATTTTGCCAACAATGTAGGTACAGGTATAAGATGGTACATCACTAGGTTTTTCCGCTACATTCTACCTTACGGCATGCAAAGTCGTGAAAACTAAAAAAATACAGTTTTCAAATAAATCATGCAGTCGTAAAAACTAACAATACAATTTTTATCTAAATTAACAATATTAATAATTAAGTCATTCTGATATAATATAAATTCTCGTATATGTCATTTATATTTTTCTATAGTTATATATTTTTATCGTTTAAAAAGTCTTTTATACAATAATAGCATTTTTCTAATAATAATGCAGTCAGCTTAGATTTAAATCTTCGTATAGGATGTTCTTTAAAACTGTGCGGAATTTTATTGTAAATTATAGGCCCCATTGCCATAATATTTTCAATAATAAATATAATAATATATTATATATTTTATTTATATTTTTTTTGCCATTTTTTTTTTTATTCAAATAAAAATATTTGTTAAATTACCGGTCTTCTGGGTTGGCATACATTTCTGCTCGTTTTACGGCATTTTTTATTGATCTGGCTCCATTTTGGTGATTTCTTGTTCAATTTTAGCTTTCAAGACTTGCAAGGTTGTAGTTCATAATGTTGGTAAATGCGGAATTTAAAAAGCGCCAAAAGAAGAAGTCTGGCACCGTCAGAACTGGCGATCTATCCAGCCAGATCAAATCGCTAAAACGAGAGATTATACTGTATTTCAAAATCTCCGTCATTACCTGAGCTGTGTGTATGGATCCATTGTATTGTCAATTAAAAATACTGTATATCAATACTATTCTCTAAGATTTAACAAAATTGTAAATGTTGGCTAAATTTTTTCCTGTCCATTATCAGAGAGGTTTGGCGCTGTATGCCGAGATACAGGTTTTTCACCTAGTTCGGCTGCAGATGCTCCTATGTTGTATTATTTTCATTATAGCCTACAAATTTATTTAAGCAATATGGTTGTTATGTAGTGTTAATATTTTTGGTGTCAATAAATAAATTAAATAAATTAAATTAAATTAATTATCTATCTGTCTACAACATAAGTGTCAAATCACAATGACATTATGAGTTTATGACGCCAATTGCAAAAATTATGGCATATTCATTCATTACTTTTACCCCACCTTGTACAAACTTGTAAAACCTTGGCCAGTGTTTTAAGATATTCATATTTCTTTTTTATCTTTCCTGTAATGAACAAAAACTTTGTTGCTCTGCGATGCTTGTCAAACTGAGCATCGCTCGTCATTATTAATACTCTGTGACATTTCATTAGCGGACTGGTGGTCACGTCTAGATTATTATTTATATTATTTTAATCTGTGGCATCGAACTCCAGGTATTATATTATCTGTGTCCAGGTGCTGTCAATGTTATCAATATGTATTAATTTTGTATTTGAAAGAAAGAAAAAGTATTTATTGAGACTCGCACAGGAAATCACAAATTAAACTAAAACACTCATTGGCTTGTGGCTAAGTAACAACAGCTGCACGGGTCGATCGATCAGGTTAAGCTATGCTTGCCGCGGTAGTCTGTGGATGGGTGACCATCTTTACATACGAAGACCCCTCCGTGCCTCGGAAAGCACGTTAAGCCTTTAGTCCCGGCTGTCATTTGTAGATCTTTGACAGTCGTCCACGGGTAGTTAGAAGCCCAAAAAGTCTGACAACCAGTCTTACTAAGGGGTATCGTGTTACCTAGTAACTAGGTTGTGGAGGTCAGATAGGCAGTCGCTCCATGTAAAATACTGGTATTCAGCTGCATCCGGTTAGACTGGAAGCCGACCCCAACATATTTGGGAAAAGGCTAGGCAGATGATGACACTCATTAAAACATTAATAAAAAATAAATAAAAAAAAACAAAGTAAAATTAAAATAAAAGCAAAAAATCCTGTGCGAGTCCAAAAAGCTCCTATATCAGCATTATGCTGCGAAAAAAGTAAATGTCACAACGCTGGTATTCTGATAGGGATTTAGCATAACAATCTGCCTAGCCTTTTCCCAACTATTTTGGGTTCGGCTTCCAGTCTAACCGGATGCAGCTGAATACCAGTATTTTATATTAAGCGACTGCCTATCTGACCTCCACAACCCAGTAACTGCATAATACGATACCCCTTGGTAAGACTGGTTGTCAGACTTTCGGGCTTCTGACGACTGTCAAAGATCCACGAATGCAACCGGGACCTTTGGCTTAACGTGCTTTCCGAGGCAAGGAGGAGTCTCGGCATATAAAGATGGCCACCCATCCACGGACTCCCCGACTAATAATCATGATCAAAACTTTGATCCAGCCAGTCCCATCCTTGATGTCCTTCTTCCGGTTGACGCCCTAAGCCGAGGTTCGTACCCCAAGGGGGGTGCCCTTAGCGAGCGTTCACCTAGTTTTAATTAGCATAGTTGAATAACCCCTGGCTGGAGGTTTTAAGTGTAGTAGCTTAAAGGCACCCACAGGAAAGCCCGGTTAAGTAGTCATGATCTCAGAGGTCAACAACGAGATGACCTACATAAAAAAATACTTTTTCGAAAAAGTCGTCAAGCATTTTTATTTATTTATTTATTGTAAGTATGTAATGTTAATTATTTTGCATACTATTGTATAGAATCATTTTTTTCTAACTTGAACAGACAGCTGTGCTGCTGGGGAGTTTGTTGCGCCACTTCTTCTTCCCAGCTAAAGGCACTAGGAAGTGGTGAAGGGTGAGCATTTTGGGGGACCGTCTTATGTAATTTTGACGAACGAAAGTGTGAAAAAAAGTGCTGATTCTCAGCCTAGTATGAATAAATGACTTTTTAATTTTGGCAACGTCACAAATAGCTGTCAAATATTTACCTGTTTTGATTAATTTGGCAATATTACTGTATGTAAATATGAAATATAGCTAACTAGTGAACTAGAATATTAATAATGAATTACAATAAAACACTGAATTTGATTTCTTAACCGTTTTAGGTGTAAAATGGGCATTTAGAAAGTTTCCAAATACTTACATACATCTAAAACTAAATATTCGATGTTATGATTAATTATTGCATTTCATAATCAATATTTTAGTTCACTAGTTAGCCATTTTTCTTATTTCCATACAGTAATATTGCCAAATTTTAATAAAAGTAGGTACAGCTTTTTCCAATAGATATTGTAAACATATTCAAACATATTACAACAGTAGGCGCGTTCCTTATCGTTAACATAACATTAGATTTAAACAAACAGAGTCGGAACAAATATAATTTGTGTGCTATATTGTGCGAGGGGAGACTTTCAGACTGCGATAATTTGATAGTAATATTATATTCTAAAATATCAGTTTTATATTAAAATTTTCAATCGGAGGAGCTCGTGGCTAAGTTATAACAGCCGCACGTAGGTCCATCAGGTTAAGCTACGCTTGCCGGGGTTAGTCCGTGGATGGGTGACCATCTTTACATGACGAGACTCTTCCGTGCTTCATAAAGTACGTTAAGGGGCCGTGAACGAGATCGACTGATTTTGATCAATTTTGTTAATTATTTGTGAGAAAGGGAAACAGAATTTAAACAAAATTATTTGTGATTTGAAAAGTTGAATTTTTTGTCTTGTATATAGCGGAAAGGGATTTTTCAAATGAATTAAGGATTCGTGGAAAATCACTAAAATTCGCAACAAGTTTTCCAAAATTGACGCGAGACTGACGTTTAATCGTTTCGTTAGAAGAAACTACTTTTGATTTTGAATATTAAAAAATATCATCAACATCATTAAATGGTCTACTTGTACATAGGGAACCACTTTTTTCAACTTCTATACAAAATATAGCAAAAACAAATGTTGAAATAACAATTTTTTTTTTTTGTTTTAAACCATGTCAGTAATATATTTTTTCCTGTTATTTAGCAAACCATATCAAGAAATTTAAAAATCACACATTAGTCTTCAGCTATCCTTGAAATAAAATCAAAATTTTATTTTATGACTAAACTATTTCTTCAATAAGTAAATCAAAGGCGAAATAAACCATATTTGGGTCAATATCAACAAAGTGCATTTTTTTTCAATTTTGGTGGCGAAATTTTTTCTTCAGTTTTTGTGAAAAATGAGGACCTGGTATAAGAATAGAAAGTCCAAGCTAGAGGGATCTTCAAAAGGTCTGAGAATATCTCAATAACTTTTTGAGATAATTTAGTTTAAAGTCTAGTGTGGCCACCAAAATTGAAAATCGCCCACCAAAATCGAAAGTGCCCACCAAAATTGAAAATTAGTGGCACCAAAATTGGATTTCTCTGTCACAAACCTCAAGCTCTCTAATAAAGCTCAATGCAACTAATCTCACAAATTCTCGGGAATTATCAATAACTTTCATCGGTTAGTAAAACTCTCTATTGTTAAAAAAATATTTATTATTATTTATCTGATATCAGATAACACAAAAACAAAAACAAACATTAATCTTTTTATTGTAAGCTTTGCCAACAACTACCTACAAAGGTTTCCGAAACAAAACTAACTACTTTACTTGTACTTTTACTCTTTGTGTTTCGCTTCGGTAAGACTATCAAGTCAAGTCAAATAATTTATTTCAATTAGGCCCAAAAAGGCACTTTTGAACGTCAAAAACAAAAAATAGAATTGATTCTAGTCGCCCCTTCTAAAAGGTAGTTTTCGTATGGAAAAGAATGGGCAAGAAACTCCACCGTTACTCTTTTAAAATGTTTTACAATATTTTGTATACATTAATGATATGTGAAGACGATGCACCTGGAATAATATTACTATACCACAATAGGTAAAAATAATTAAAAATGAAGCAATGACAGAAAAAATTATAATTATGTAATGGATACATGGTGTTCACCTATACGGTATTCCTAAAAAAATTACAAGTGATACTAATTAAATTAAATTAAAATTAAATAAAACTTTATTTCAGACTAAGGTCCATAATTTTGTTAGTATATTGGTGTTAGTAACAATGGTGCTTAAATAAATAGGTTAGTATTGTTATTTATTTTTTACAAGATTATTTATTTAAGCAGACCTATGACTGTCCCCACCCAGTGTCCCTGAAAGGGACAGTCCGGTCTAGCAGCGATCATTTTTAGAATGCTGTTGTCACTACCATGCAGGCGCTGTAGTAATGAGGCCGCTTTCTTTCGCATGATGGCATGGAAGCCATCTGTGCGAGCCTCCGCGAACATTCCTGAAGCGCTACAACGCCATGGCAGCCCCAACAGCATCCTAAAAGCATTATTAAATTGAACACGCAGGACGTTGTAGGCTCGGCGCGTGTATGACACCCACAGGCCACTCGTGTAAAAGGATTGACAGAACGCCTTAAAAAGGGTTACTTTGACGTCTGTAGTACAACGAGCGAACCTGCGGGCAAGCATATTGCTCCTCACAGACAACGCCCTGCGCTCCCTCTCTATATCTACGTCATCTCTTAGGTCGCTCGTGACAATGTGGCCAAGGTATCTAAAACTGTCAACAATTTTCAGTGCTACGCCGTTGAGACTTATGGGCGGAACACTGCGCGGCTGCTGCTTGGGTGCCTTAAATACAAGAAGTTCACTCTTCTTCGAGTTGTAAACTAAGCCATGCTCCTCCGCATAAGCCTCGCAGGTCGATAACAACTTCTTTAACCCACCCATCGAGGGACTGAGAAGCACCATATCGTCTGCATAGCTTATATTGTTAACACACGTACCGTCAATGTGACAGCCGACATGTGTACTGCTCAGTCGCTCGATGAGCCGGTTGATATAGAGGTTAAACAGCAGAGGCGAGCTTAACCCCCCCTGTCTAACTCCGCATTCCAGCCTGTACTCGTCCGACAGAGTACCCACCCACCTCACCCGGTTCTTTTGGTTAGAGTACCAATATTTGAGAAGGGAGGTATACTCCGCCGGCACACCCGCGTCCCTCAACTTGCCCCACAGTACGTCATATGCAACCAGATCAAATGCTTTTGACAAGTCGAGGAAACACGCAAGTACCGGCGTCCTCCTCGCTGTGTAGTACATGACAGTTCGCTTCAGACTCAGAATAGCGCTCTCTGTTGAGACTCTTGCTTTGAACCCGAACTGGGCATCGTGCAAGTTAACATGTGCTGTGAGGCGGCTATTCAGCAGACTGTCAAGTATCTTCGCTAGTGTGGTAGCGAGTGAAATGGGCCGGTAGTTACCAATGTCAGACGTATCACCCGTCTTATTCTTAACTATCGGAACAACTATGGTCCGCATTAGTGGCTCCGGCAAATACGAGTGACCTATGCACAGACTGAAAAGCATAGACAGTACTCGCGACAAATGAACCCCCGCAAATTTATAATGCTCGATACTGAGCCCATCGTGACCAGGTGATTTTCCACGCTGCATTTTTTTAATAATTTGAGCTACACTCTTTGCAGGTATCTTTAAATTCTGCCCCGTCACCACGGGCTCACCACCGCTTACCTCACCAGACGAGGGACCTAAGGGTGACCGCACAGTGAAGTGCTCTCTAAACGCCTCGGCAATGTCACTGTGGTCAGCCGAACCACCAACACTCATCGGGAAGCAAGGTCTAACATTCATTTTGTTAGTGTGCTTCCAGAAACGTTTAAAATCTTTAGAGGAGTGGTCGGATGCAAGGATGTCCATCTTAAATTGCTCTTGACTATCCTGACACCATTTCAATTTAGCTTTAAAATGTTTCCTCGCCTCCGACATCTCCTTAAAGATTTGACCATTAACTGGTCGCCCAGCTAAATCCCACAATTGAAACCTAAGCCGCGCCTCCCGATGAAGGCCCGCAACGTGCTTATTCCACCCAATGACATAGCCTCCCTTCCTGCGACACTTTTTTCTATACGTTTGAATGGCTGCTCGTGATAACGTATCAGTAATTTGCACATACAATTTATCAAGAGCTGAGTGATGTTCCTTGTTAGTACAAAAACCATCACAACATTCACTCAACTCCTGCGGAAAATCTATCAACCGTAGTTTAGAATGACAAATGTCGTGGTATTGATTAACCTGCTGTACTTGTCTTTCACCCCATACGACACGGTTCATAGGTTTTACCGCTACCAAATCATTTACTTTAGGCTTAAGCTTATTTAAATTACATTCCACTACGAGTGGATAATGGTCCGACCAATACACGTCGTAACGCACAGTCACACTAACGACTGAATCCCGTGCTGACTCTGTGACGATGCAGTGGTCCAACCATCTGGTACAGCCGTGAGCATCACTATAAAATGTATAGGTAGTTTTAGGACACATTTTTACATCTATGCAAAGCCAATCAAGATCCATACAAAAGTCCAACATTTCATTATAAAACAACTCATTCGGATGGGCATTAAAGTCGCCCAATATATAAAAAGCCTCAACTCCATTGTTCTCCTCCACTTCAATTACCGATCGAATCACACCAAAACACGCGGTTAACTCAGGTAGGTCTAATAAGTCTGTGTGTGAGTAATCACAGAATGTAAAAAAAAAAATGTTATAATATTTAATTACACAATTAAATTAGCAACCAGTTTGATTTTGTCTAGACTCTAAATTGTCCTATGGAGCTAGATCAGCATGTTTCCAAGCATTCTTATCTAGAATATAATCCTCTAATTTGTAATATGCTTGTTTACAAAGAGTACTTTTAATATGAGTTTTAAATTTTCTTTCAGTTAACTGTAATATATCACAAGGTATTTTGTTGTAACATTTAACACAGTACCCCATAAAAGATGTTTGTACTTTGGATAATCTGAAAAATGGTTGATCTACTTTATCTTTATTTCTAGTATTAAAATTATGTCCATCACTTATTATCTCATTTGATTCTGTCAGTCTTCTTCTCAGTCTTTAGTATTTTATTAACATTTCCTAATCTTTGTACTTGTTTCCTGTAGTTAGTGTTATCTCTTCTAAGTTCTGCAATTCTTCGCTGCAATAAATATATTTCTTTGGCTTTACTTTTTAGATATCGTCGAAATTTATTCTTAAACTCACGTTTAAGTCCACTGAAGTAATTGATGTATCTGATGTTGGACTATTAGGGCATACCATAGGAACAGTAGAAATATCAATGCTGCTGACGCATGGAGATGTAGGGGGCCACAGCGCCGTAAGTTCAACAGGGCTACTTGTGCGAAGATTTCGTGACTTACTTAGTTGTGGATTAGCACGACTTGTGGTCGGTTGTAAGCTGTTGGAGTATTGATCAAATCAAATCAAATCATAAAATCAAATCAAATCATTTATTTCTTTGCAAAAATGGGTATAGTGGATGTGGAGTCATTTGATTGTAACTTCTGGTGCGAGTGTCTGGACTACTGCAATCACGACAGGTTCGAGGACGTAAATTTATCAAATTATCGATTATTTATCGATTTTTTATCAAATCGTGAAGATCTCGTCGTGCTGTTTGCAAGAGGGTCGTGCGCATCGACAACTCTACAATTAGGTAAGATGTCTTGTTGAGAATTGCTGTCACAGAGTATATGTTGGGGTGACGCTTTTGATTCTGCTTCTCTTGCGAGCCTTCTTGTTGTTTTTTTTTTTTGAAAATATTCTTGTTGATATATTTTATTTCTTCTTTGTAAAGCTCGACGCTCGCGTTGTGACTTTTGTTGCTGTGAAACAAGTATCTTCTCGCTTTTTTTGGTGATATCTCTCTCTTTCTCTTTTTCGTAGTATTTCAGTCTGTTCGGGATTGCTCTTTATTCTTGCTCTTTATTCTTGCTTTTCTTCTTCTTTCTGCCATTCTCTTTTTAAACAGCCTCTCTTAGCTGGTTTGTTTTGGCATTCTAAAAAGCAACAAAATAAAAATATATGAATAAGAAACTTGATCATTAGTATGCCACCCTTATAATAATAGGTCTTACTTACTGCCAAGTAAAAAAAATTTATTTGTTTGCTAATCAAACTGTCTTGCAACGTAAAAACTGGTTATTTATGTACAAACAATACATATACAGTACATACTTAAAATTTGGTGGCCCGTTTTCAATTTTGGTGGCGTGAGAACACCACCAAAGCCACCAAAATTGAGCCACCAAAATTGGAACCAGACATAATAAAAATCTTTAAAAATAGGGGTTTTAAGTTACAATTAAATTAATATCACTGATTTATGCGTAACCCAAATCACTATCTATAACGTGTAGCTTACTATTAAAACACTTTAAAATCAACAGCAAATCGATCCACCAAAAATTGAAAAATTCTTGTCCCCCGTGCCACCCAAGATGATACTTACTTTTTTGGTGGGAAATCACAGCACTAATCACACACTTGTTATGCGCAAGTGCCGGCGCACGACTGAGAGATGCGAAATAATAAACGCGATTGATCGCACACGCACGAAACTTCATGTTATAGTAAGTTGAACAAGTGCCACCAAAATTTTGATTTTTGCTTGGACAAACTTTGATCGAGTATCCTGTGCTTTTAAATTAGATTTTCTAATATGGTTAAATTGTTTTTACATAATGTGTCTTATGCATATACTAACGAAATTGTTTATTTTTTATTTTACCTTAAATTGTTATTTTGGTGAATGCAATTTTATCAAAAAATGGAGCTGGGACAAGCCACCCAACTTGAATTTTAAGGCGATTTTTTTTAACCCGATTACCTAATTAAGATTATATAAAAAAAAAATGTGGCCCTAACTGAACCAAGTTACGTAGTTCACTATAAAAAAAAATAAGAAACATCCTATTATTTAACACCTCGATTCTCAACGTGGACACATAAAATTTGCCACGGGGATATTCACCCATTTTCGAGAGTGCAAAAGTGATGCAACTATTAACAGGTGCTGTGACTGCCACGAATGGTTTAGCACCACGAAAACTGTACTTTTAGACTTAATGTTTCAATTACTTCAAGCTTTCTTACTATTAGATAAGTTATTGACGAAAAAGGGTTTTTTTCGTGCACGGAGCCTTAAGCCGTTCTTCCCGGCTGGGATCTTCGACAATCGTTACGGGTCGTCAGGTCGCACTTGGGCGATTTTTTATGTTATTGGGTAGAAAATAAGCCAACGGTCTACCAGTATACCTGATACCTTTCGTGCTTACCGCCAGCTAAAGATCTCTGATGATACCTACCATAGAAAATTGTAAAACCCATCATCCACTACGAAAAATAAATTATTGTAGCTTAGTATCATCAGCGTGAGCAGTAGTGGCCCTGTGGTAACGACCGCGACTTACGAGTCAGTCGTGGGTCGAACCCAGAGAGGCGCTTTACTTTGTGTAAATTATTTCATCACCACTGCTCTCAAAACAGTGAAGGAAAACATCGTGAGGAAACCGACATGTCCTAGAACCAAATATTCGAAGTCATATGACATCTACCAACCCGCACTGAGTCCGCGTGGCGTATTACGGCCCACTCCCTCTCACAAAGAGGAGGCCCGTGTCCCAGTAGTGGGAACATTGTATTGTAATCACCCTATAATGTTAAATGCAAAAGTTTTCTATCTTTGTACAAAAATAGAAAACTTTTTAAAGTGTGAAAGGTGACTGGAACCCTCAAATTGTTAAAAGTTTTAATTCTCCTTGAAAGGGATGGTCAAGTTACAATATTCTGACATTTTTTTAATTATTAGAGCCTCTTTGGTATAATGGTCTTCAGCTTGACTGCTGAGCGTAGAATTCTGGGTTAGAACCAACAAGGTTGAGTAAAGTATTTTCGTTATTAACCATTATCAATTCACGTAGTTTACAAGTTGTTACAAGTATACAGTGTGAGTCTTCATAATGCGCACATATCGAAATGAGGGGAATCTATGCTTAATTTTAACGACAGAAAAAATATTTAAAAAAATCTAAATATTTTTTTATACTTTTTATGGAATTGAAAAAAAAAATTAACAAAACTGTGTAACTTTTAAACAGAGTCAGCTATCTCGATGAAACAAACTTCATAATGATTGGAAGTAAGTAGGCGTCCATATAAAATTAAAATTGAGAAAAAAAACTACTCTCAATTGAAAATAAACATGTTCAGTAGTTACTGAACCGATTTTGATGAATGAGATATCAATAGATTCGTAATAATGGTCCGGGTGACATAGGCTATATAATTTTTCCCTAAATTTAATTTGGTGGACTTTACACGTAAATTTCTAACCTCGAAAAAAATTAAAATGGGATGATCATGACATGTTTGGTATCAAAAGAAAGGTCTTGACGAGCACATTACAAATATGTATATAATATTATATTTTCAAAGTAAACAAATATGTTTAAATCGTTAAAAACAAGCAAAAGTGAGACTGCGCTACGTAGTATCGCAAGATGTTACCAACGAGCAGTTAATCAAATCTTAATAAGTAGTACCGATTTGTAATTCCACTCTTATGAAGAAAAACAAGTACAACGAAATATTTATATTTTGGATTTCTTCGAAGCTCGATATCGATATCATATGGTGTTGGCGTTGAAATAACTCGCTCTATGGTTTCGTCCAAAGCACTATGCACTGCTATTGGAATTTAAAATAGGTTAATTATTGAACTATTGTATTACTCTACTCTTATTTACGTTTATCAAGTGTAAAAACGGAAAAGTATAAAATAAAAAAATAAAGTATAATAAAAAACTGTAACCCGACTGCGGGAAAATAAAAATGATCTAAAAAGTACGAAACAAGCAAATATTTCAGACAGAAATCAAGACATAGGTACAAAAATGGTCAAGGTAAAGCCGTCGTCGCATGCCATTATAATTTTGTAGGTGTTCTTGGCCAACATGGTATACAGGCATGCGACCACGGCTTTACTTTGACCATTTTCGTACCTATGTCTTGAGTTCTGTCTGAAATATTTGCTTGTTTCGTACTTTTTAGATCATTTTTATTTTCCCGTAGTCGGGTTACAGTTTTTTATTATACTTTATTTTTTTATTTAATAATAATATAAATAGGTTACTGTCATGATATGATATAGGATAGGGTAAGAACAATTAATTGGTCATCATTTCCATTCATAAATTGAAATAAGATAAAAAAAATAATTAAAACAAATAGCGATTACAATAAACAATATTGGAACGATTTTGTTAGAGACGCGTCACGCCCTCGCGTCGCGCCAGTCCGCATGAGGCTTTAAAGTCTTTTGTCTTTAAACTTTGAAGTTATGTCTTTGTGGAAGTATTTTGTGGAATTTAAATGTATTGCGTAGGTACTGGAAATTAGTTTCTTTGAATTGTATGGTTTCCATCATCTTCTTCTTTTTTTCGCCGGGCCTCTGACTTGGCTTCACATGCCGTCGAGAAATATCTCTCAGGCATGCCGGTTTCCTCACGATGTTTTCCTTCACCGTTTTTGAAGCAAGTGATAATTATACAATACGCACATGAATCCGAAAAGGCAGAGGTGCGTGCCTTGGGCTCGAACTCGGGACCTATGACTTGGCGGTCCGACGATCACAGCCAAAGTATTAAATAAAATGAATAGTATAAACATATACATATTTTCTACGTTAAAGTCTTGACATACTACTTTTAAGTTTAAAAAGACAGCCGAGTTTCTGTGGTTAAAATTTTCAATACCACGATCCATGTTAACTTTATGCCAAGTGCAAATAAAAGCAAGAAACAGCTTCTTAACTTAGCATAAGCATAGCATAATCAACCTATAATGTTCCCACTGCTGGGACACAGACCTCTTTTTGTGAGAGGGAGTGGGCTGTAATCTACCACGCGGGCCCAGTGCGGGTTGGTAGATGTCACAAGATTTCTAATTTTCGGTTCTAGGACATGCCGGTTTCCTCACGATGTTTTCCTTCACCGTTTTGAGAGCAGTGGTGATGAGATTATTTATTTATTTAATACTTCAAGCACAGAAATGTACAGAAGCGGACTTAATGCATTTTCTACCAGTCAACCTTTGATGATGCAGAGACAAACAGTAGTAGATGTAATTAAAAAAAAATGGAGGAAAAGAAAATACATATATGAAGAATACACAGTCATATACTTATTACAAACTGTAAATATAATATATAGACCTAATTATAAATGATATATAAAAATAAACACAAATAAAAATACATAAATACATGAATATAATAAATCAAATAAGAAAAACAATATTACACAAAGTAAAACGCCTATCTGAAGTCGAACCCACGACCTACAACTCGTTAGTCGGGGACGGTACCGCTGCTCTTTTTAACCAGCTTCAAAAAAGGAGGTTATGTATTTTTATTCAAGTAGTATCTTACAAAGTATACGTCAGAGCTTACCGAAACAGTGATAAAAAGTGAATAATTTATCTATTTTCGCTTTACCGATCAACTTTTTTAAAAGTCGATTGTATTTTCCGTCCGCCATTTTTCTTTTATACAAAAACATTACAACCGTGCGTGGGTCGGAGCAAACAAAACGAGCAACTTTGTGTTATTATTGTTTTAATTTACATGAAATAATAATATGAGAGGAGAAAGTATTATAATTTGATTTAGTGGGTTTATTTTTAATACGAATAGTACCGTAAAGGTTACATGCAAAAGGCGACCTTATGTCACACGGGCTGATAGAAAAATTACTTTGGTTGCATTCGATCATTTCATTTCGATCGATCATCACATTCTACCAAACATCTTGCATAGACCATTACTGGGTAGGTACGTCTTTCATTGACTTGAATGTGCCCTGGCGGCTGAGAGTATGTCATGCTCACTCAAATGTCTCGCTGATGGTGGCGTGTGTGTTGGATTATTAAGTTCCCTTCAAAATGGTTGAGCTAAATGGTGCTGATCCATGCGTCATGTTCGTGAACGGGCGCCGTCAGTAGGGACTGGTCATCTCTTAGCTGCCACGGTTTATTTTAATTTATTTAAATTTTTGAATTGTTATTATATTTTTATTACAGACGCTTTTAACGTACACGTCTTTCTACATTGTTCTCACATGTATAAGTTCAACACGAATGATGTAACCAATATTTTGTAACAATATTTTGATTTAAAAGAGTGTCCGTGGAGTTTCTTGCCCGTTCTTCTCCATAGGTACCTACTACGCTTTGGAATGGGCAACTAGCTTCATTTTTCTGACTGACCGACCCCTCGACAATTCAAAAGTACCTGTAATTGGTTTAATTGAAATAAATGGTTTGAGTTTGACCGGCTCGTCAATTAATGTTTTTTTTTTTGGTAGGGCATCTCGTAGTTGACCTCTGAGATCATGACTACTTAACCGGGCTTTCCTGTGGGTGCCTTAAGCTACTACACTTAAAACCTCCAGCCAGGGGTTATTCAACTATGCTAATTAAAACTAGGTGAACGCTCGCTAAGGGCACCCACTGTGGGGTACGAATCTCGGCTTAGGGCGTCAATCGGAGGGAGGACATCAAGGATGGGACGGACTGGATCAAAGTTTTGATCATGATTATTAGGCTGGGAATTTAAAGCTACGTGCTCCGCTGCAACAACTGCTGGCATCTCGTTATCGAGCAAGTGTTGGGCGAGAGTATCATTTACTCGGGGATGCGGTCGCAATCACAAAGGACCTCGGCGGCGAGGTCGGAATGACGGGAGGTGTCTGTTTTTGTACACTGTGCTGGTTTCCCTACTCTCTCCTGGAGAACGGTAATGGGGTCATCAGGGTCGGTAAGGATTCGCTTAGGGCTGCGAATTCGATTGATACTAGAGGGAGTGTAACTAGCGGCCTCAACAACCAGAGGGTTGCGATGTTTGGTGGCAGTATCGAAGTAACGCTTGGAAGAGCGTTTGGTTAAATCGTGTCGGTTGTCAGTACGCACCTGACCTTTCCGAAGGACATTACCAATAAGGTCAGAGTATGTCCCTCCCGGCTACTGATTACCTGCAGTTATAAATATCTAATTAGCGTCATTGTCAGTGGCTAGTCACTGATAGTCACGCTCCGTGGCCACTTGAGTATGACTCCGACCACTACATTGTGTTTTGGAGGACACTCGAGCATACAACAACTAATTTAAATTGTACAAACACTTAACGAAAACGTTAATCACTTTTGTATTTTGTCACATTAAAATCATTGGTAATAATTATTGAAGTACAAGCCGTGTTAATAGAATAGAATAGAATAGAATATATTTATTTGCTTTGAAACATGGTACATTAAGGTCTTATAATATAGTTACGATCTTACATGTTTCGCCATGGACTGGCATACAAATATTTAAATATGTTATATGTATAAATTTTATATACTTAACACATTTTTTTTTAAATTATTATCATAACATGTCTAATAACATTGGTTATTACACTTATTACGGTTTCGTATATATTTAAACACTTAACAATAATAGATATTAAAGTAATATAATTAAAACTCATTGTTTTATCTTATATTTATCTGTTACTTTTTTATCAAAAAATTCTAAAATTCTAAATTAAATGAGTAACTTATATGGAAACTTTTAACCCCTATTCAATTCAATTCAAAATATTTCACATAAACCTACATGGGCACTTATGAAACGTCAGAAGCTAGGTGCACGGTTCCAATTAGTCGTTTCCTATGGAGAAGAGCCGGCAAGAAACTCCACGAAAGATGAATTAATATTTAGAGATGAATTTTCAAAAATCATACTTTCGTGGATCTTTAACAGTAGTTAGAAGCCCAAAAGTCTAACAACCAGTCTTACCAAGGGGTATCGTATTACTTAGTTGGGAGGTGCTGAGGTTACTGGGTTGTGGAGGTCAGATAGGCAGTCGCTCCATGTAAAATACGGTATTCAGCTGCATTCGGTTAGACTAGAAGCCAACCCCAATATAGTTGGAAAAAGGCTAGGTAGATTTTTCAGACTGCTCTCAAAATGGTGAAGAAAAACATCGTGAGGAAACCAGCATGTGTGAACCGAAAATTCGAAGACATGTGACATCTACCAACCCGCACTGGGCCCGCGTGGTGGATTACGGCCCACTCCCTCTCACAGAGAGGAGGCCTGTGTCCCAGCAGTGGGAACATTATAGACTTATTATGATGATCTGATTTTGACATACACTATCAAAGCATCGTATTTTCTAAGAAACGTTGACCTTTATAAATTTCAGTTTCTATAAACACTTTCGTTTAGAAGAGGCTTAATTTAAAATACTTAATTTACCTGTCTTATAAGACTTCATTCTTCACAGAAAATATTCTGAAAGACGAAAGTCTTTGAACGTGAGGGAGGGACGTGGAATGCTCCTCTAGGAATATAGAACTAATCGTGTCGAAGGTTACAGAAATCCTTGACAAAAGTGACAAAAAACTAGTAGGTTACAGTACGACACAACTTGGATGTAGCCTCGACAAAATCTACGCATCAATTTTACGAACGTATTTGGTTATATGACTTTACAAGTAATTGCGTTTGCGTAAAGATCATTTTTGCCTAAAGCAGTAATAAATATTGGTGATTTTGAGAGCGCGCTCAGTTCGGATGTGATTCTTTTTAATCGACTTCAAAAAAAAGGAGGAGGTTTCTCAATTCGACCGTATACACCGTGAAATTAAATCACAGTTTTGCTAGAACAAACGTTGTTCAGACCATGGTCTACTACCATTCTACAGCATCCAATAAAAAAAAACATAATTGGTTTTTAAAAAACACAAAAAAAAACAAAGTTTAAAATGTCAAGATTATCGTTACTCCCTACAACACAGACAGAGGGAAATGTACCTCCATAAACGAAATTTAGTAAGCACTAGGTAATCTTGACATTTTAAACTTTGTCTTTTTGTGTTTTTTCAAAAACCAATTATGTTTTTTTTTATTATTATTGGATGCTGTAGAATGGTAGTAGACCATGGTCTGAACAACGTTTGTTCTAGCAAAACTGTGATTCAAATTTCACGGTGTATATATATATATTTTTTTATGTTTGTTCGCGGATAACTTCGTCGTTTATGAACCGATTTTGATGATTTTTTTTTACGAATGTTGTCGATGCTACATCTTAATTGTGTCGTACTGTACTTTATTAAATAGATAGTTAATTACAAAAAGTATGGGGGTGGTATAATTCCGTCTCATTACAAAACTATTTCTAATTCTAGTCCAACCCTGTTCGTGCCAGTTCTTGTATTTTGAACTATATTCTGACAAAAAAAAATAAAAAAAAAACTTTTTGCAAATAAAAACAAGTCGGTGGCAAAAAACTAAAATTCTGAACCAAAGATAACGGAAGTTATTTTTCACTGTGTAGTGTTTTTTGGAAGTCGGTTGTTTTTTTTTTTCCTCAAAAGTTTTTTTTCTTTTTTCCGTTGTGGTTCTACCCCACACAAATTCGAATAACAGTGGCAGGAAGGCATCATAATCATCCACATACTAAGTGGGAAAAAATACATATTATTGAAGCTACAAACAAACAAAAATACAAAAAATCTAATCTTTTCTTTCATAATATTAGTTAAAATGAACCATCGTATTCTACAGGTTGGTCACACCAGGCCGCAGCGTAAAGCACTGGCGGATCGCTCGCCAGGCGTATTTATGTGGTTGCTGGTTTAGTTTCAATCTTTGTTTGTCCTGTTTTCTTACCCTTTGTCTCTTTGGTTAATAGACAAGTAGCTGTAGGAACCGATGCCTCCCTGCCTGCTGATTCACCTCTCTGGAAAAAATCTATTTTAGCTAGGCCCAACCGTTCCAGTGCTTCTACCTCTGTTTTCAAAAAAATTAACAGTTGAGTTAGTCTAGACTTGTCAGTATGGTAGAGAGGTACTCTACCATACTGACAAGTCTAGACTACTCTAAAAGATAAATGATATTATTCTTCATTCTATGATATATCATATTCTATGATATTATTCTTTAGTCCTTTTAAACTATGGAATTACCTTGAATAAACTTGGCAGGTAAATGTTATAAGTCTGTAGTAATAAAAATTGTATGTACATTTTATTCTATTTTTGTTAGAGCACTGGAATTACTAGCCTATTTAAATTTTAATGTTATGGTCATGTACCCGAATGATACTGTGAATATTTAGTTGCATTACAGTCTTGTAATTTACATTTTGGTGTTAAAGTGTATCTAGTGGTAAAACACCTCTGAAATTCTAAGCAGATGTAATGCCATAGTATACCTAATTAAATATTAAGTCCTGGTTGGCTGTATGTAAACTCAGTCTTCCGCCCCTCGGGAGGATGTTACGGAATGCAATTATCTGTGGTTTTTTATTTCTTTTCTTTGAAGTTACTCTGTGGATTGGTACTGTAACAGATACACGCACAGAAACGAAGAGTACGTATCTTAAAATTACATTAAGTCCCAGTGCTGCTAATAAATTGAAGTAAACAACGACGAACCGTCTTTCATTCTACAACAGCGGTGCTCCCCGCCGACTCTTGCTCGAAAATGAGGTGTCAGCAGTTGTTGCAGCTGAACACGTAGCTTTACATACCCTGCATAATAATCAAGATGAAAATCTAAATTTGATCCAGCCCGTCCCTTCTTGCTGTCCTCCCTCCAGCGACGCCCTAAGCCGAGGTTCGAACCCCACAGGGGGTGCCCTTAGCGAGCACTCGCCTAGTTTTAATTTAGAATAGTTTTTGCCCCTGGTTGGAGGCTTTGAGTGTAGTAGCTTAAGGCAGCCACAGGAAAGCCCGGTTGAGCAGCCAACCACTGAGGTCGATCAAAACTGCGAGCTGCCGTAGTTTAAAAAAAAAACGCGTGGTACTCGGGGACTGCCGCGGTAAAGCTATTTCATAGCATTTGTAACCTCCATACTTCCTATTTGTCAACGCTACACTTGGGATGATGACGTGATGACATAAAACAAAAATTACGTTCCCATGACAACATCACGTTGTTATGGGAACCGTCATTACATGGTAGGCGGAGTGGGGGGCGTTAGGTTTTATTTTCGTTACGTTACGGAATTTCTTGATTCGGTCGCCGCGCTCAAAGCCCGCGATAAAAGCTATGCAATAGCTTAACTATGCAATAGCTAAAAAGCTTAAAAAAAAAACGGTTTGCGGTGCGGTCCGCCACGGCTCCCTAATAGGCGCATTTTAGCAACGCGGCGGCTGTAATGTGCACATAAATTCGTTTGTTCAAATATGATATATGAATTTACACATATAGATAGAAACATATTTTACCTTAGTCTCAGTATGAACCCGCTATTACCGTCTCAACTCAAAGACTAACAAACGCGATTAGTCGGCGCGACTCGCGGCAAATAACCACTTACTGCACAAAGACAAGACGTGTCGGTATCCTGTAGTACTTTTCCATAATCTCCGACCACGAGTGAACATATTCGTTGACACTTTTTTAGCATGCATCGGTATAAGAAGTGTGTGAGCAGCAGTTTGGATACGTTTTTAGGGTTCCGTAGTAAACAAGGAAGGAACCCTTATAGTTTCGTCATGTCCGTCTGTCTGTCTGTCTGTCCGCGGTCTAGCTCCAAGACTGTTAGTACCAGAAAGTTGTAATTTGGCATGGGTATACATATTAATCATGCCGACAAAGTAATTAAATAAAATTAAGAAAAAAAATTTTTTTTAGGGTACTTGCCTCCCCTACACGTAAAGTGGGGATGGTTTTTTTTTTTTTTTCTATCCCTTATTCTGGGGTATCGTTGGAAAGGTCTTTCAAAAACATTGTGAGTATGTTTAAATCATTTTTGAATTCAGAGATCCGTTTGCGAAATATTAAGCTTTAAAGTGCTAATTTTTGTTAGAGTCAAGTGGGCCCCTGCCAGCTAAATGGTTAGTTTTAGATATGTGAAAAAAAAATACGGCAGTAGCTTATATAACGAATTTAAAAGAAAAACTATCACAGCTGAGCAGGCTTTACAAGTTAACGAGTAATAATCGACCAACTTAGATTTGCGGTTGTAAAAACATGTTCTCCCATACATTCCGTATGAAAGATTTTTTTTTCAACTACAAAGTTAAGTTTGTTCTTGGGATAAATTCATTTCCAACTACGGAACCCCACATTGTGCGTGGTCCGACATGCACTTGGCCGGTTTTTAGAGTTTGGAAAAGGAAAAAACGGAACCCTTATAGGATCACTCGTGTCTGTCCCTCTGTCACAGCCAATTTACTCCGAATCTAATGGATCGATTAAGTTAAAATTTGGTACACATATGTATTTCTGTGACCCAAACACGGACGTGTAACGTAAATTAAAAAAAATTATATGGGAGTCACTTTTGGGGGCAAATAAGAAATTTAAAAAAAAAAGTTTTTCAAACTATATCGTGAAATGAATGGGCTTGTTACGAGGATTTCAAATATATATATTTTATAATTTTAAACAAATTAAAATTCAAAGATATTTAAGAAAATGGATGAAAATTGACCATTCCCCTTATCTCCGAAACTGATGAGCTAAAAATTTTGAAAAAAATAGAGAGAATGGTTCTTCACTCATAGATTACAGGAACTCCTATAAGAACTCTATGGTCTTAAAATAACATGGTAAATCTATCAATATTGTGCGTACAAACTCATATTTGCACTTGGAATGTATGGGAAGACATGAATTTCAACTACAATGTTAAGTTAGTATTTGTGATAAATTCATCCCAACTACGGAACCCTTCATTGTGCATAGTCCGACACGCACTTGACCAGTTTTTTTGTATCGTTTTTTATTCTATTTTGATGTCGTTGGGCAGAATGTGTCGGAATTTCAGGAACTTTGAACTATTATTATTTTACTATTTTGACTATCGTTGGTCTAGTGGCTGCAAGCGCTACTGCTGAGCATGAGGTCCTGCATTCGATTCCTGGGTCAGGCAAAGTGCTATTTGGTTTTTTCATCAGGAATTTCTCAGTAGCAACCCGAAGTCTGGATTTGTGCCCGGTTGATGGCAATAGGCTCGCCCCCTGTTAAGTATTATTTAGTCCACGGGCGTAGCCAGGTTTTAGTATCGGGGGCCCCCCCCCCGATACTAAAACCTGGCTACGCCCGTGGACTTCAAGAAAATAGAAATAATAGAAAATAAAAAAAATAATAAAAAAATAAAGAAATAATAATAAAATAATAGAGAATAGAAAATAATTGTTATGAAAAAATTATTTTCTTGAACCCCTCCCCCCCGATACTACATTATATTTGTGAAAAATATTAAAGATGTGATGAGAAAAAAAAGGTCCTTTCTGGGGTAGCAGTGAAAATAGGTATGGTAGCACAATAAAAATGTCAAAATAACTCCCATCGTTTACCCACGCTCGGTAAATAAGTGAGCGCGCAGCGCGTGGGATACGAAAGGGCACGAAAATATACGAAGATTACCGAATGCGATTCGATAATCGACGGTGACGGAGGAATTATTCAAACTACCGTATATTTTAATGTAGGTAATAGTTAGTAATCAATGAGATATGCCGCACGCCTGTTCTTATTTAATTCTATAAATGTTAATATCTGAACTTTTCGGGGGGGGGGTTTGAACCCCCAAAACCCTCCCCCTGGCTCGCCCATGATTTAGTCCCATGTCATTGAGGTAAACCTATTTATATTTATTTATAGCAGAACCAACAGTTATAACAAATGGATAACAGTTGTTTAAGAAACACTGAGCCAATTACAGGTTCTCACGGGTAACAACAGTAAAAGTAGTAGAAATCTTAGGATCACTAACAAGCACGATAAAAAAGATTCAGTTATATTGCGTGGTACTTCCTGGCCGTACCACACTCGATTTTTGAATCGGGGTTAATAAGAATAAATGTACTAAAGACGTTTTAGCATAACCGATTTAGATGATTCGATATTTATCATAGTTATTGACTTTTTGCAGTATTTCTCATTACCAATAGAACGAACAATAGACATACAATTGTTTACCAATGAGTTTGTACATTATTAGACTATTTATTGCAGTGTACGCGGTGGCGCGGCCAGAAAGTATCGTTCCTAGCCGCGCCACCTATTTTTTAAAATTTCTCGCTTATCTTGATAGTACATTTTTTTTATTATTATGTACAATAATGAACATATTATGTACATTTATTCTTAATAACCCCGATTCAAAATTCGACTGTGGCGCGGCCAGGAAGTACCACGCGTTATCCTTAATACTATAAATGCGAAAGTAAGTTTGTTTGTTACGCCTTCACGCTAAAACGGCTGAACGGATTTGGATGAAATTTGGCACTTATATAGATGATGCCCTGGAAAAGAACATAGGATACTTTTTTTTTTTTCCTACGGGATCGAGACTTATGCGGGTGAAACCGCGGGGCGCAGCTAGTATTACATAAAAGGTACAATAATCACTATGCACTTTTAAAAAGTCAGCGTTCAGCCGAGCGCGTGCAGAATAGGCTTTGGTGGTAAATGGGTCAAATGAGAACTCTTTACAAAGAATATTAAAGTCCTTACTCGCTCGCACCATGTACGAGTTTTGCCTGTAGTTAGAAGAGGTACAAGGAATGGAGAAAGGCGGATTAAAATATTGCCTATTGCCATCAAGCGTGCTCAAAATCAGAAAACGGGCTGCTTTGAGAAACTTGGGAAATAGCCAATAACACTGCCCGACCTGGAATCGAACCTATGGCACCATGCACTCATTTCAGTGCTGTTAAAATATATCAAAGATTTGTGGATAACGAAACAGTTTAATTTGGTCAGCTAGTAGGTACTTTATTAGGAGCAGCTCTACTCCAGCAGTGGCTACTTTATTAGAGCAGTATTAATCCAGCAGTAGCCACTTTATTAGAGTGATATTTATCCAGCAGTAGCCACTTTATCAAAGCGGCATTTATCTAGCAGTAGCCACTTTATTAGAGCAGTATTTATCCACCAGTAGCCACTTTATTAGTGTGAATTTTATCCAGCAGTAGCCACTTTATTAGTGCAGTATTTATCCAGCAGTAGCCACTTTATTAGAGCGGTATTTATCCAGCAGTATCCACTTTATTAAAGCGGTATTTATCCAGCAGTAGCCACTTTATTAAAGCGGCCTTTATCTAGCAGTAGCCACTTTAATAGAGCGACATTTATTTAGCATTAGCCACTTTATTAGTGGTATTTATCCAACAGTAGTTACTTTATTAGAGCGGCATTTATCCAGCAGTAGTCACTTTATTAGAGCGGCATTTGTCCAGCGGTAGCCACTATCTAAGCAGCCTTTATTCAGCGGTAGACACTTTATTAAAGCGGCCTTTATTTAGCGAAAGCTACTTTATTCGGAGCAGCTTTTATCTAGCAGTGGACAGTAGGATTCAAATAAAACACTCAGATCAATAAATAATACAAGTATATTGTAATTGTACAGAATAGTCGCACTCGATACATTACGAAGTCACCGAAGTACATCAGTTGAGTCTTAGTTTAATACATAATATACATAAGTATATCACCACCTCTTCTATGTACTACGTAGTACAATACCAGTACCCTAATTGCGTAACTTATTTTCGTAAACAATTTTGCCTAATTTGTTTCATTTTGACAGTTCAGCAA
The DNA here is from genome assembly GCA_963680765.1 of Agrochola lychnidis. Lineage (NCBI taxonomy): Eukaryota > Metazoa > Arthropoda > Insecta > Lepidoptera > Noctuidae > Agrochola > Agrochola lychnidis. Next base: position 2,251,215 of record OY796874.1, on the reverse strand, counting down.
CATTCATTGCGTTATTTACGTTGATGAGCAGATTTTCTTTCCAACTTATGAAGCAATGGATTAGCAATCTGTTTCAAACCGAAACAGATTGTGGTTGTGTTACATTACGCAATTAGGGTACAGGTCGTTAAAATGACACATCTAGGTTATGAAAAAGTGCGGCTTTGTTGAGCAATTTACCCCTTTCGTCCTAATTTACCCCCTCAATCAATGTTAATGTGTGTATAATGTTTACTTGGTAAGGTGTATAATTATGTTGAAGACTGACTGCATGAATGACTTTCCTGCAGTATCTGGGGCTGCAGTCTTTACATAGATAGCGATCGCTTTACGGACGGTCAAAATAGCTTGACAAGCGTAAAAGATTACGTGCTTATCCAGCAATTTTTAACGTCTAGGGACTCCATTACGACTTTGGACCGAATTCGATAGTAAAGCGATTGTTATCTACATCGAGACTGCAGCTCTAGGGCGTAAAATTGACACACCGGGTTTTAGAACAAAACGACGCTATACAAAGCCGAACTTAGTCTGACACTCATGCTATATTAAGGGCTCCATACTGTACTTCAGTGTGTAAGTTAATGTATACTAAATAGTACATAGATGTGGTTAGTAAAAATTTAGAATAAAATAAAATCCAGTCTCTTACAGGTGGGAACTAAGCTGACAAAACTCGCGGGAATTGCTCCAAGTGTGTATGACCAAACGCTTTAACATGACTCAAGAGAGCCACGAAAAATACAAGCTTCTCTTGTTTACTCACTCATCATCTGCCTAGTCTTTTGCCATCTAAGTTGGAGTCGGCTTCCAGTCTAACCGGATGCAGCTGAATACCAGTATTTTACGTGGCGACCAGGGCCGTAGCGAAGGGGGGACATTGTAAGACAATGCCTTACCTTAAAAAAAAGCAACTATTCTAAATATCAACTAATAATAAGCAAAGTACTGTGAAGTTAAATTAGTTACATCTAAACAATTCCGAATTCCGCAGCAGAGACGTGGATATTACGAGAACTGGAAAAAGAAAAAAGTAGATGCTCTAGAAATGTGGTGCTGGAGAAGAATGCTTGGGGTATCATGGACAGAATTCCGCACAAACGTCTCCATACTCCAAGAACTCGATATCAAACAGCGTCTATCGGCACTAGTACAGTCTCGAATACTAAAGTTTTTTGGTCATGTCTCCAGGCGGAATAATGACTCCATAGAACGTCTAGTGGTGCAGGGCAGAGTGGAAGGTAATAGGCCACGCGGGAGGTCACCAATGAGGTGGACCAATCAAATAAAATCTGCGGTTGGAGGCCCTGTTAATGAATGCGCCAGACTGTCATGTAACAGAACCAGATGGAGGGAGATCGTGAGGCGGGCAACGATTACACCTGCGATTGGACATAGTTCATTGTGACCACGACCGCTCTGTCAAGAGCAATACGAAGAAGAAGAAACAGTTCCGAATTAACCACAGCTTCTTACAATCACAATAAATTAATTCTTTATTCTGAATCTTATTCGAATTCAGTTGTTTTACAAGACTTTATATTGAGTAGGTATGTTTGGACATGATTGCAGAAATAATAATGTGTGACAGAATAAATTACTTTTTATTTTTAACTGTATATCACCCCCGACAATTAAGTATTAACTGACTCACACATTACAAATATCAGACAAGAAAACCAAAAATCAATTGAACAGAACAAATCAACATTTTTACTTCCTCCCTACCTCTAACAACAGCTGCTCTACCTTAAATTCAAGTCTAGCTAGGTACGGCCCTAGGAGCGACTACCTATCTAACCTTCATAACTGAATCACTGGGTAATACTGGTTGTAAGACTTTCGGGTTTCTGACGACTGTCAAAGATCCACGAATGACAGCCGGGACCAACGGCTTAACGTGCTTTTCGAGGCACAGAGAGGTCTTGGTATGTAAAGATGGTCACCCATCCACGGACCAACCGCGGCAACATAAGCTTGTCTAATTCACTTAGACTATATTAAAAAAAGAATGGATGGGACGATGGAACTTACACACTTGGATCAACTCATTGTTAATGATAGTGTTTCAATTCTATGGCAATGTTAGAAAACCGAGGTCAAGGCAATCAAACCAACTGACTCATTGTCAAACTCATGTAACAATCCTTTCACAGCAATGTTTGCTGTGTTTGACCGAAACCGCTGTTCCACGCCTCAGGAATGAGCGGCGTTGACGAATGAGCTGCAGGACGGCGTCAGCGTTGACGAATAAGCGACCTGCATGGCCCCAAATTTCACCACGCACCAAACTATACCTCTGATTTTGCATCACTGTCAAGATTAAAGTGATATATATTATTGTTATAAAGGATGCGCTAATGTAACCCACGAAATTCAATTTTTCTTAAGCATTTTGCAGGTCAGTAGTCAGGTTATATGTTGATCAAAATACGATTAGCGACCGTATTTCCCGGGTTACCCTGGCGCTTTCGCCAAAATAAGGTTGCTGTTGGTTGCTGCAGTTAAAGGGTATAATAACTGTAAAAAGTGAAAAAAAAAAACTTTTTTATAAAAAACATAACCGACTTCCAAACTACAAAGTGAAAAATAACTTTAATTTCGGAAGTCGGTATCTTTCGATCAGATCAGTATTTTAATTTTTTGATACCGACTTCCGAAATTAAAGTTATTTTTCACTTTGTAGTTTGGAAGTCGGTTATGTTTTTTGTAAAAAAGTTTTTTTTTTTTTCACTTTTTAGTGGGTTGGCTTGTAATTTATCTAAGTTACAATAGCCTTATGTCAACTGCTCATCAAAAATACCCAAATCGCTATAGATGTGCCTTTAATCATCATCAGATCGTGACCAAAGGACAATGGGACCAACTTGAAAGTATACCCTTTCAAACAAAAAAAGAATTTTTCAAATCGGTCCAGCCGTCTTCGAGTAATCGGGGAACATACATTAAAAAAAAAATATCCCGACGAATTGAGAACCTCCTCCTTTTTTTGAAGTCGGTTAAAAAGAACTGTAAATGCTGTGATTGGCTGACTGAAATGACAACAGCCAATCAATTGCCTTGACACGAGTTTGACAAATAATGAGCTAATTGTGTTGATAGACCTTTCAGGCCTGGGCCACGACATAGGGCGGTGCGTCTTGCGGCGCGGGGCGGCGCTCGAATATTCCCGCGCCGCTCTCCTCTCCGCAAGTCGCACCGCGGCGACTCATGGCACTCTCTAAATAACTTCTAACATTTTGTTCTCGCCACGGTCGCAGACGCAAGACGCAGGTCGCGCGAGTTGTGATACAGTGGTCAAGGAGTCAGACCGGTTGTTAATCCTACTGAAAGTTAGCTATCGTTAACAATATCCGCACAAAACTTAATATCTCTAAAACAAAGGGTAAAATCAATAAATCAGTCTAATTAGTTTCACTTAAATATAATTATGAGAGCAATAAACGCACACACTAAACACTGGAACCAATGTTGGATACACGCCTTTGGGGTTGGACATGTACACTGTCAAAAATATTGGACAAATGTCTTTGTCGTTTAATTCATACTACTTACCAATGTTTGTTGCGTTGGTTCCAATGTTTGGCGTAAACATTATGATATTGGTGGAAGTATTAGTAGTTCGGAAGTACATAATAAAATTACTTTTTGAGGAAGTTCGGTAATTTCGCACTGAAAGCAGGGACAGGGGTTTTAAAAAAAAAGTGAGCAAAAATATCTACGTCATCTTAGATTTCGATTACAGTCAACGGCAAAAATATGTGTACACTTTGCTTTCGAATTTAGCTAGGTGCACATATTCATATTATTATTAATTTCCAGTATAAGTTGACCTCGCATTGTACGAAAATCCTATGCAATGCGAGATCAGCATAAATTGGAAATGTATAGCTTGATGTGAGCCGTGTGTACATGACTCAGTGATGTAAAATACAATGGACTTAATATCAATAATGCTGACAAGTATTAAGGCTTATATCTGAACAGTTCTTTATTCAATAGTATTTTACACAAAAACTATCTTTCGCTTCGCCTATTATAATAAAATTTCTATACAATATTTTCCTAAACATATATTAAAATCTTCGTGTAAAACTATCTTCCTCCCTCCCCGCTCCCCGCTCTCAGTGTGACCACACCTCAAGTTTACATATTCAATTCGAGTGCAATTCCTTACAGTGGTAGGGCCTAACTTCACCGCCAATTCAAACTAATATATACTCTATACGTCAAGCCATAGAGTTCAAAATCCCACAACGCAATACAGGACTTATGACGCTTGAAGCAAGACCCTATGGGAATTTATATGTATAGTTATATACTTACAAATCGGTACAGGATTATTTACAAATAGGTATATTTATAAGAAAATGCGAAATAACGTCACGATACGAGCCAAATTACAAAATTTTTACAAAATTTCTTTGCGACTTCAGTTCAATAGAAAATTTTATAATTACACTGTGATATATAGAGATCGGATATTCGGATGCATATTTACCTAAAGTTAATATTTCGCTAAGAAATTATGGAAGTGGCTTCTTAATAAACAAAAAAATTAACTTAAATCCCGGAATTCCATAACATCTGGGAATGCACAACTAATCAGATACATGGTATGGAAATGACTTATCAGCCCTCTTATGAAGGTTATTTTGCGGTGTTAACATAAAAATTTATATACCCACTAAACATTTTTTTACGAAACTCAAGACCCGAGTTGTTTGTCGGTATGTGCTATGCCAATTTAGCAACCTACTTTACAACATTAGCTAGCATTTCTATAGACAAAAAGTACTAAATTTATCAATTCCAGAGTCGCGAGATTTTTGCAATCGATACAAAAGTGCATTCCATATTAGCCAACACCTGAACGTTAGTAAATATAATACATTCGATTCTATAATCACAACTCTTAAAGTCGATCCGGGAATCCCGGGATTTTTTCGATACAAAAGTGCATTCTATAATAGCCAACACCTCAACTTTAAGTAAATAGGCATCCGAATATCCGATCTCTAGTGATATATTATGCTTAAAGACTAATCACACTTCATTAATTCATTGTCTAAATATATTTTTTACAAATTAGTAAAAGAAGCTATGTAATAGTGTGATTAGTCCTTAAGATAATTTGCACAAACTTTTCTCATTGTAATGAAAACTAGTTTTATTCAATAAATAAATTGTTTTCAATTAAAGCGAATTTTACGTACGAAACTGAACGCGATCAGAACATCTAAATCGTGTTCAAAAGCTATCAGTGTCATCATTAGCTATAGATGTAAAACAACCGATTTAAATTGTTATAAAATGTTGCCGTTTTAAACCCCAAATAAATCGTTTTAAACGGTTGAAAACTCGCCTACAAAAAAGTACGTGCGTGCCCGGCGCGGCAGTTTCAGCTGTCGTAGGCGCGTGTGTGTAGGGTAGGCGAGCTGGCAACGTTACATCGAGTCACGAGTGACGACGTCAACGAGAGTGCGAGAGTGTGAGTTTGGTTTTAAACCGAATCAAATTGATTACTTATATCGTTTGAAAACAATGAAAAAAAAAATGTATTTACCAACACAGAGTTTTTAGGTACTCCGTTAAATCCCTACCTCGGTAAAATCAAGAAAAGTTATAATTAAGAAAAACATAGTCATCAACACCAACCGTTTAAAATCGTAAAAATATGGTTTATTTCGGTTTTAAACGTTGTTTTTTTTTTCGTTCTATATGAATTGTTTTTGGTTTTAAACCGACCTTACTCGGAATAACATTTCGGAATTCAAATACACACAAAAGGCTGGCCACATATAGACGGAATTCAGTTTCCGAATTTCGAATCGGAGAACTACTGTATGTGTGATAGATACTTGATTTTGTATGTATTCTCCGCCTTCGAAATTCCGAATCGTTATTACGAAACGGTATTCTGTTTTGGAATTCACGTATGTATGTGGCAAGTCGTGAAATATCGACAGCTCTCGAACGCAGTTTAGATATGTTGATAGCGTTCAGTTTCAAAGGTGAAATTCATTGGCCCTTGGAGCCAACCTTAACCTTACCGAGACATCATGGCAGCGCAGTCAGGTTGCGTCGTCAACAAAGTGTATGGTTGGGGACCGTTCGAGTATTACGTAAGCACTATAGGGGGGCGGGGGGTCTATGCTTTGCTTATTTTTGATGACATGTGGGTTGGGGGGTCTAGATGGTGATTACGTCAGCAATAATTATTCACTTTTTTACACATATGGCAACCCACACATTGTCTATGCTTGAAAACGAAACGCATTTTCGGGGATTCCCACAAATAATTAATACGTTTAGGTACTCGCTTAGAACCAAGTAGGGGAATTACCGCGTGCTATTCACTTGTCTTAATCTATTGATCATGAATCAAAAAACAAAATACATTTAGAAAAATGACAATGGTTACGTAAGCATGGGGGGGGGGGTAAGAGCTTTGTTTACTTTTGCTGACTAGGGGGAGGGGGGTAAATAATTGTTATAAATCTGCTTACGTAATATTTGAACGGCCCCTTGACTGCGTAACCAAGTGGACGCCGCCACCGATTATATCATCATCAGCCTATAATGTTCCCACTGCTGGGACACAGGCCTCCTCTCTGTGAGAGGGAGTGGGCCGTAATCCACCACGCGGGCCCAGTGCGGGTTCGTAGATGTCACATGTCTTCGAATTTTCGGTTCTAGGACATGCCGGTTTTCTCACGATGTTTTCTTTCACCGTTTTGAGAGCAGTGGTGATGAAATAATTTACTCAAAGTAAAACGCCTGTCTGGGTTCGAATCTACGACCTACAACAAGTCACGGCCGTTACCACTGGGCCACCACTGCTCTCAACCGACTACATAGCTGTCAAAATTTTGTTGGCAACGCGACCTGGCGTCATCGCCATGTCGTCCCTGTGAGGCATCGCATCAAAAATCTCTGTATTTTAAAATAAATTTAAATACATTAGTTTGCTTGACTATACATAGTTCTTTTCACAATATAAATACAATATTCCTATTGATCTGAAGCCACTAACACCAAGTTGACGATGCTTTTAACAGACGTGAGTGCTAAGCTGTTGACACACTGACGCGACCAGTTTTCAGAACAAAAATTCTCGTACTTAAAAACGTACAAAATCTCATCTCCGCGACAGTCAATCAATTAGAGCTTTTTAAGCTATTGCATAGCTTTTATCTCGGGCTTTGAGCGCGGCGACCGAATCAAGAAATTCCGTAACGAAAAAAACCTAACACCCCCCACTCCGCCTACCATGTAATGACGGTTCCCATGACAACGTGATGTTGTCATGGGAACGTAATTTTTGTTTTATGTCATCACGTCATCATCCCAAGTGTAGCGTTGACAAATAGGAAGTATGGAGGTTACAAATGCTATGCAATAGCTTTACCGCGGCAGTCCCCGAGTGCCACACGTTTTTTTTTAATGCGAACGTTCTTAAAAATACGAGAATTAGAGCTATGGGATGTCACGCCAGTGTGACAGCAGCCTATTATTATCAAAATACGTGTCGTGTACGAAATGTCAAATTTACAAATATATACTTAAATAGTATCAAAAGATTTTTACAATAATTTACTTAAAGTATGCAGGAGCCGACTGTTTAGTAAAGGGATATAAATTTATTCTATACGTAGAGAAAATTATGAAAAAACATTGTTTTATAAGATTTAAGAACGAGAGGGTGACGTCACCAATATAATAAATCAAATTATAAATAATTATTTTAACTATTTCTTGACCTTTGTCCAGGACAGCGCAAGCAAAAGAAGAAAAAAATAACTATTTCTAAATTGACAAAGGACCGTTCAAAACTTAGTTAGAACTATTTTACTGCCAATTAATTTATTTACAGGCAAAATACAATCTTACATCTATATCGTCTCACCGAATATTCAAGTTGTACAGACAGGGCAATTTAATTTTAAGCAAATTGACACCCTAAGTCCATTTGCCGTATCATACAAATATCAAAAAATGACAATTGTGCTGTCTTTACATAAGTCATACTTCCGATATTTCACAAATAAGTCAGACATACTTAGTTTCAACTTGACGAATTTCGACAAAACTCCACAATGAAGAAAAAAACGGGCGTCATATTATTAATAATATTTTATTGATTATTGGTGACGTCACCAAACGTCTTGACAACCTATCTACTTATGTATACCGTTACTGACTAGCTCTTTACATAAACATATACAATGAGCCTAACTTACATAATATTTACGTACAAAATTATATATCATAGGCTTAGGCGAGTCAGTAGTCCAGAAACACTTGAATTCAGAATCTAAGTCATACGTGATAAAGTCCAAATTCCATTGCAATCAAAATTTCTGAAACATTTATTTACAAAATAATGGTCATTCAAAAATCGACTTAGACAACAAAACGCTTAAGTAGAAAATTGAATGGCAATGGAATGTAAATGTCTAAGGTTCTGATTTCTAGTGTAGCTAGTTACTATTTTTGAATTCAGAATCTGAGATAATTAAGTTTTGGAACAACAAACTCAATGATATAGAGGACAAAGTTCGAATTCCATTGCAATTAAAATTTCAAACCATTTCTGCATATTAATGCTCATTCAAATTTCAACTTTATTAAGGCTTAACTAAGGTTCTGAATTCAAGTATGGTAACTAGTAAGCTAGTTGGTATTTGAGCGAAATAGGCCAAGTCTTAAGGAATATAGTCATCTTGAGCGAGTTGTAGTGAAAACAGATTTGACTGAATTTTTCAGATCAATTAAATCTGTAAACACCGTAAGATGTAGCCATTTGTAAATAATTGGTATATTGCTGACTGCAGAGTAGCATCTATACCAAATGGGTTTTGTAAACAGTTTACGCAAACAACCAAAATTTTTTAATGGACTTCAAAAAATGAAGGAGGTTCTCAATTCGGTTCGTTACCGCATAACTTTCGACTGAGTGAACTGATTTTGATGATTCTTTTTTTATTTGAAAGCTGGTGCTTCCCGTGTGGTCCCATATAAATTTTATTAACTGTTCAATTATACTTTTTTTTTCCCACTTAGTATGTGGATGATATGATAAGTTCTTGTCACCCAAGCAGGTAGTGGTATTCAAATTTGTTTGGGGTAAGTACCATAACTGAAAAGTGAAAAATAAAAACTTTTTACAAAAAAAAAAAACAACAGACTTCCAAAAAAAAACACTACAAAGTGAAAAATAATTTTAATTTTCGGAAGTCGGTGGCAAAAAACGAAAATACTAAACGTTATTTTTCTCTTTGTAGTGTTTTTTTTTTGGAAGTCGGTTGTTTTTGTTTTTGTAAAAAGTTTTTTATATTCCATTTGTGTAGATTATATACAGGATGTACTGGCGCTGCGCAAATGTGAAAAGATTTGATTATTTGTATGTTTGTTTCTAACGCTTTCACGCTAAAACGGCTGAACGGAATTGGATGAAATTTGGCACATGGGTAGACCATGACCTGGGTTAGGACATAGGATACTTTTTATCCCGATATTCCCACGGGATCGAGACTTAGTAGGATTTAATTCTGATTGATTGACACGCGTTCGTAAAATGCAACATTTGTATACTTAAACTAACCGCAATTTCAGTCTGGTTAACCGATAGTATGTAGAATGACAGTATAAATATGGTACACTGCAGTTAGCGACCACCGTTAGCAATAATGTCAGTCAAAATAATTAGAAAACTCTATACTTAAACTAGAAGGTATGCGCTAAACTAAATCTAAGTTTATATACATAATATTCTAAGTACATAAGATCACAATGTACATATAATCCAATTGTATCAAATTTTCTAACAGTACAAACAAAAAAATATTGTGATACAGAGTTTTTTTTATGACAGTTAAGATTATTAAACCATCCTGTATAATGTCACGTAAAATTGAGTGTCATTATTTCACAATATTTTTTTAATTTATTTTGTCAGAAAAATCAATAAAAAATAACTATAAAGTTACAAGAAAAGGCAGTGCTGACAAATTCGTGTTAAAATTATTAGTTTAAATGTAATTAAACTTATTTAATTAAAATTAAGTAGTCAGATGGCACAGGGACGAAGTTAACTTAACATTTAGTACAGTTTTCTTATACAATAATTGACTAAATTAATAAAAATGTATAATTCATTACATATTTGTTTAGTTAAAGTATATTTTGTGTATTTATTTCGTTCAAAGTCAATAAAAATAAAACATATAAAATAATAAAGCTGCTACAGTGTCACATTTGTCTACGAAACATTTTAGAAATTAAAAAAAACTTCAAAATTAATTTAGAAGTTCATTGCGTTGTTTGTTTTCATAATAATTTATGATAATCTTTATAAAACCGCAATGCATCCAATGTACAGTCACAAGTATAAATAGCTTACACTTAGGCCGCGTACTACGCGACCGGTCGAATCCGCGTATCGAATACGCGTTCGGTCGCGTGCATAATGTCACTTTTTGTTCGGACCGTATAGCGCCCTCTGTCGGCACGACCACGCGTTCAGTGTCACCGAACAAAAATTTCGAACGATCGTGTATATGAACTGCGATGGCGTTCTAATAGGACGCCAACTTACGGGACGGGATTTTCTCGTGTAATAACGATTACAAATTAGAGAAAATACCTCTCTCATAGTCCTATTAGTCACCATCTGCCTAGCTTTTTCCCAACTATGTTGGGGTCGGCTTCCAGTCTAACCAGATGCAGCTGAATACCAGTATTTTACATGGAGCGACTGCCTTTCTGACCTTCACAACCCACTAACCAAGTAATACCCCTTGGTAAGACTGGATGTCAGACTTTCGGGCTTCTGACGACCCGCGAAAGACAGCTGGGACCAACGGCTTAACGTGCTTTCCGAGGCACAGAGGAGTCTCGGTATGTAAAGATGGTCACTCATCCACGAACCAACCCCGGCAAGCGTAGCTTAACCTGATAGACTGACCCGTGCGGCTCCTCGTAATCCTACTAGTATGGTTCCCAAATTGCTATGTTCACAACACCATACAATTTCTATAAATATTCTAAAAGAATCGCTTTTGAATCTTGCATAAATACATACACAAACTCACGCCTTCTTACCATGGGGGTAGGCAGAAACTACAGAACGCCACCTGTTAAGATCCTTACATACTCCTTTTGCCTTGTCTACGTTCATACATCTGGTCATACATGCACGCCGGTTGCGGGTACTACGCACCTGACTTATGTAAATGTAAGTTATTTATGCCCATGACTGTACAAAAAACTAAACATTTCGTACTTATCTGTATCTTAGTATCTTTTTACTGTGCAAACATTATTCATTACATTACCAAGTCACAAAATAAATAGCAGTATTATATCTCGGCAGTGACCTTGAAATAATTACCTACATCCGCTTGGTAGATAAACCTTCCTCGTCCGTGCGTAACTGCCGCACACTTGATACTGTTGCGTACTGATATACACTGAGAATTCAAAGTGCGTCGTTTCGGCCGTTTTCTATGAATATACTGGTGCCGATTCTCTTGTGCACAAACTAAATTAAATTTAAGTTCAGTGCATCTTTTTCTTTCTATTTCATTAAGAAAAAGACAGAAGATAAATTTTAGTTTAGTCCTGTCAAATTAATCAGCGCTTGACGTAAATTGACCTAATTTTAGTCGGCAAGTTTTTAATCACGTCTAAACTTGTATGGAGAGTGACAGGCGCTGATTAATTTGACAGGACTAAACAAAAATTTATCATCTGTCCTTTTCTTAATGAAATAGAAAGAAAAAGCTGCACTGAACTTAAATTTAGTTTAGTTTGTGAACAAGGGAATCGGCACCACTGTACTTATTTATACTGTGACCAAGTTTTTTTTACCAATTTCCTTTAAAACCAAATAATGAACATAAAATACAACATTTATTTATCACTTCTTATTACAATAAAACTCCTTGATAATGTTCAATCAATTCGTTTTCGTCACAATTCCAATAATTATTATAGTCCAATCATTTAAGTCACAATACTGTTCAACCCGAGTCAATTTATTAAACTCGAACAACGCCTTTCTATTTTCATTTTAATTATTTACATGATACTGACATTTGTGAAGACGCACCGCAGTGATGTGTGCTCGCCTTATCGATAATAGTGGAGATCGAATTTACTAAAATTGAACCCCTCTAATATTTTTTTTTTTTTTAAATTTGAACTTTTGAAAAGAAATAACACCAGTTTCACGATTTTCCACGTTCATATCTAACCGGTGTCTGAGGAACCAGTGACCACCAGCACGGTTAACATGATCACAATAGAAACAGGCTTTGTTGACGGAAAAATAGACAAAATGACAGATAAATCTGACACATCTGTCATGTAGGCCGCATTCCGAGTAACGCCTTAATCGCTCACATCAATACTTCGCGTTCAGATTTAGATATCACGATTATGACAGCTCAGAGCTGTCAACAATTCGGAACGCTCGTGAACACGCTCACACTGCTCATAGTGGTCGCTCAACGTCAAAACTAATAACATAACCCCAAAACTTGCATAAGATGGTTGGTGGTTGGTTGGTTGGTTGGTTGTTGACATTTTGCAATCGAATTTTCTAAAATTTTTTTTTAGTTTAATTTGTTGACATTTGTGCCTAATTCTGAATGTTTTTTTGAATAATATAAGTATTTTTAACAAAGAATAGTAATGTTACTTAGTGAATGGAATCCTTTTTTGTTTCTTTGTATTTTATTCTTTTTATGATTGTTTATGTTTTGTTTTTTTTTTTGTCTAGTAAATGTATTACATTAAATAATTTTGCATGCCGTAAGGCAAAATGTATCGGGACTCTCATCAAAATAACCATCATATATGTATACCTACATTATTGGAAAATAAATGATTTCTATTTCTATTTTCTATTACAGTATTTCTTTGAGTATACACTACAAATTTCTTCTTCTTCTCTGGTTAGGTGGCGACTGTAGCCAGAAGCATTTCGAAAATGCCACGTTAGTTTAAAGTTATGATGCAACTCAAAACAAAACAGCACAACTGTCATTTTTGACAGCGCTCACTATGATATTAATTTAGGGCATGGTCAGTGCTATCACAAGATGGCGCATGTCATGACGTCATCTATGACAATTCACGGAACATCGTTATCGCGATCACGCTTATTCGGTAAAAAATTCGCTGTAAATCGATTACAACGTTACTCAGAACGCAGTTTGTCTATTCTTCCGTCGACAAAACCCGTAGAAAATTCGTTTCTATGGTTGTCTGCTTGATGAAGTGTATGCGTACATACAATAATGGTGCGGCGCGATTTTAGATCAGACGATCTCTACCACGCGTTTCTACGTTTTACATTTAAAGGTAGACGCATAATATGCGTCATTTCGCTGTACAATTGCAACGAATTGTTAGTCCAAGAATAATCAGGTCCTCAATGCCGTCACTAGCAATGCGACACGACGGCGAATGTCACATAGGTTCACAACTCCATTAAATTGTTAATACCAGCAGCGTCTTCAATACCCGTAGGTACAAGGTAGATCCTCACCAACGTACTTAGGTACCACAAAGGATCTATGTCCTCAATACCGGCAGGTACACGCGGTCTCCTCGAGGAGCTGGTCCCAGTCGTGGCCGGGCGGCTCACAGCGACACAGCGCGCGGGCCCGCGGGCGCCGCTAGCAGTGGAACTGCTGCTGCGTGATGGCCGACAGGTCCTTCATGAGCCCCTCCAGGTTCTGCATCTCGCGGTGCAGGCGCTCCGTGCTGCGGGACGGCGTGAGGGGCTCCAGCTCTTCGGCGCAGTGGGATACTACACCACCTGGAATTATTAGAGTGTTATGTAAACAAAAATTGTTTATTCTGCACAAACAAGACACATATTACAAAAAACACACATAACATAACATCACGCCTTGTTTCCCCGAAGGGTTGGGCAGAGGTGTCCCTGTAGCAGGTACACCCACATTTCGCCAGTTATGTTTAAATCCCATGTAATAGGGGGCGAGCCTATTGCCATCAACCGGGCACAAATCCAGACTGCGGGCTGCTACTGAGAAATTTCAGATAGAAAAACCCAATAACACTTTGCCCGACCCGGGCATCGAACCCAGGACCTCATGCTCAGCAGTAGCGCTTACGACCACTATGTATTAATAATTAATAAAACAGTGGTACTCCGCGAGTGCCGACAAAGGTGAAAACTTGAACAATTTTATTGTGCGTTGATGTCTTTTTAATGGTCAAAAGCTGGTGTCGGTAACAGTGTCGCGAAATCAATTGTTTAGGCTGATTTTCCTGTCACGCTGACCGCACGCTGATGGCCATCAGCGCTGACCGTCAGCGTGCAGTCAGCGTATGTAGTTATAGGTAGCGTTTTCGAGTCGCGCTGACCGCTCAGCGCTTTAACTACATACATATTGACATCAGCGCCGACCGTCAGCGTGACAGGAAAACCAACTTTAGTCCCATCTCAAAAACACTACATTTATGTTCGCATAACTCGTCAAAATGTAGAGAAGAGCAGATTTTTTTTTCGCGATTTCAGTTTTGGTCCCATAGTAAATGTTGCTCATAATGATGAGTAAAGTCACGTGTTAAAGTTTGCGCACTGGTTAAAAACTTACCCTGTATGACTAATGAACCCCTTTTTTTTGGGTGGTAAATTATCAAATAACTTCTCCCGCTCTGGCTGGAGCGGGAGGGCGTGTCAGACTCTTACTGACTAAAACCCACCCGTGTTCCTTCGGTTGCCCTGTTGCCGGGGGCCACGATTTCCCTTTCGGCCCATATTCGCAACCCCGGCAGGTATCGGCCCTAGCGGCCCCCGTCAGTTCTGCTGACATCTCTTTGAGGCGCGCGTGGAACACAACGCGCCGTCGACCCGGGCTTGGTCCTTATCGGACGGCGAGCTACCCATTGCTCACCGTCCGCAAGCCCGCGCCTACGGTGGCCGGAAATCGGCTCGCGATTCCCGCCCCGGGCGTCTCCTCCTGCGGCGGTTAGGGGCGTGAGGGCGCGAAATTGACCTCTCCCTCACGCGTTCCGCCTCCTCCTTCGCGAGCATTACCGCTTCACAGAAGGAGGTGACGGCCTGCCATTTCCTCTCGCTCCGTACCATGGCCTGAACCAGGGCCGGACGCGAGAGATCACCGCCGCCGATCGCCTCCACGAGGACACGGCGATGCTCCGCCCAAGCCGGGCAGACCTCCACCGTATGCTCCACCGTGTCCTCCGGGCGATCCACACAATGGTGACACCCGGGCGTTTCCTCCCGCCTTATCCTGAACAGGAACCTCCCGAAGATGACTAATGAACCCCTGAAAGTATAGTTACACATTGCTAATATTGGTTTATTAGTAGACTCACCTAGCTGCAATCTGTTGGGTATGTGTCCGGGTGACGAGCTCGCACTCTTTTTGTAAGGCGACGTCTCTCTCACACTACCTGCGAGTGAAAAAGATAGCAACATCAGTATCAGCATACGACACAGTTCTGAAGACTACGAAACTAACACAGATTGTCAATAGTAGGGTCAGGGAAAAGGATTGCTTAGCAAATTGAATAATAACATATATTTCTGCGGGTTATATCATCAGTAGCCCAGTGGAAACGGCTGCGAATTACGAGTTGTAGGTCGTAGGTTCAAAGGGGCTTGTGGCTAAGTAATAACAGCTGCACGGGTCGATCGATCAGGTTAAGCTACGCTTGCCGGGGTTGGTCCGTGGATGGGTGACCATCTCTACATACCAAGTCCCCTCCGTGCCTCGGAAAACACGTTAAGCCGTTGGTCCCGGCTGTCATTTGTAGATCTTTGACAGTCGTTACGGGTAGTTAGAAGCCCAAAAAGTCTGACAACCAGTCTTACCAAGGGGTATCGTGTTACCTAGTCACTAGGTTGTGGAGGTCAGATAGGCAGTCGCTCCATGTAAAATACTGGTATTCAGTTGCATCCGGTTAGACTGGAAGCCGACTCCAACATAGTTGGGAAAAGGCTAGGCAGATGAGGTCGTAGGTTCAAACCCTGACAGGCGCTTTATTTTGTGCAAATGATTTCATCACTACTGCTCTCAAAATGTTGAAGGAAAACATCGTGAGGAAACCGGCATGTCCTAGAATCAATTTGAAGACATGTGACATCCATCAACCCGCACTGAACTCGCGCGGTGCATTACGGCCCACTCCCTCTCACCGAGTGGAGGCCTGTGTCCCAGCAGTGGGAACATTATAGGCTGATTATAATGAGCAATAAACGTTTTGACTTTGACTTAGATAGGTCTTATTTTCGTGTGATTAGAGACTAACCTAGTGTTAGAGTTTTAAAGCCGCCCATGGGCCTCTGACTTGGTTTCACATGCCGTCGAGAAATATCTCTCAGGCATGCCGGTTTCCTCACGATGTTTTCCTTCACCGTTTTTGAAGCAAGTGATAATTATACAATACGCACATGAATCCGAAAAGCCAGAGGTGCGTGCCTTGGGTTCGAACTCGAGACCTATACTTGGCTGTCCGACGGTCACACCACTAGGCTATGGCTGCTCTAGATACTTAGTGATTTAGATTATCTAAATATATAAAAGCGAAAGGTCACTCACTCACTCACTCATTCATCACGAAATCTCGAAAACCGCTTGACGTATAAAGATGAAATTTGGCAGGGAGGTAGTTTATAGTAAGTAGTATGTACATACCTCTGGAGTGTGAATGCGTAGGCGTGGAATGATCACTCGCGTTATCGCTGAGTGTGAAGCTGTGCAGCGGCGCGGGCGCGGCGTGGTGCGGGCGGCGCTGCAGGGACCCGCCCGCGCTCGGGCCCCCCACCAGCCCGTGCGGCGCGGGGCCCGCGCCTGCCTCGCTGCTCAGCGAGTCGCGGCTACAGACACATCATATTCATTACTTCTGTTTAGTTTACTGTGCTGATGCAGTATGGTGGCGCTAACCATGGATTGATAAAATAAATACAAAAATAAGTGTAGTTTGTTTACACCTTTTATAAAAATAAATAATTTACATAACATAACATCACGCCTTGTTTCCCCGAAGGGTTGGGCAGAGGTGTCCCTGTAGCAGGTACACCCACATTTCGCCAGTTATGTTTAAGTCCCATGTAAGAAATGATTAATTATACACCCCAAAATATACAAGAAAAATGTACACCTGTATACTTTCTGAAAATTAAATAAGAATCTTTGACTCACGATTACCATTCATCCATTGTATTCTATTGCATCGTTTATTTAGTTAATCTGAGTTTCTTCTTCATTGTTGTATTGTATAAATATAAATAGTAAATACTGGCATAATTCTTGTACGTACAGTCGACCAATCTCCCGCAAGTTCACCGTAACTAAAGGCGATAATCGTATATATCATAGCACGGCTTACGATACGATCGCCCGATGCTTGCGTTTTGACCAATAGGATGCACGAAGCGCATTTTAATCATGTTTGTATTAATAATGATGTCTAGAAGTGTGACACTCACACAAACAAATGCATATTGTCTCTAATTGGGCGAAACCAGGAAGGGGCGTGGTTTGTCACTAGCTGCGCTGCCGCAGAAATATTTTCTTAACTGAGCATGCTTAATTTTTGTCGACTGTACATTACGTCAATTTAAAATGCGGAAGAGTACAGTGTCCTAATACAGGCATCTATTTGTATAAAACGACACTTCTATCACTAACTATGTAGTACAAAGCTAGTTATGACCAGGCACTCTAAAAACTAGTTCCACGTAAGCTCCATGCGTCCGCCACTCCACTATGTGCTAAACGCTAACACATTAGGAATAAAGTTGAATATCGCGTGCGCTCTTTGATCGTGTTCGAGCACGGAACTAAATCGGGTAAGTCTCAATTCTTATTTCGTTTAATAATTTATCTAGAGAAAAAATATCTTGTGGCTGGATAATAAACTATATTTTCTTACTGTGAATACTTATTTCAGACATACGAGTAAAAGCCGAGTAATCTTGATTTTATTTAAATAATCTTTAAAAAAGACACGTAAGTCGAATAAAAAATTAATCGAGCGAAAATGTTATAACTACGTAATTTTCTTGTACAAGGAAAGAAAAACATCCAATCAATCATTATTAAAGTTCCATTTTGATTGTTTACTGTTTCAGAATATTAAGAGGCCTGCGAACACGGCTCGCAACTACAAATCGAGATGTTTGCAAAATTCAATTCCAAGCACGTTGCGCTAGTGTGAGTGCCTGTCGGAGCGATATACACCTACAGTGAGCAATACTACCACGCACACATTGACAATTATTGCTTGACGCGATAGCACTACTAGCTTTCAAAAATTTATAATAAATTTGGATGTGTTCCGTAATACCAAAAATGACGAATGAAAACTTAATATTTTTTCATTTTTTTTCATAATTTGTAACTTGATAATATAAGCTATGTTTCTGCAGAAACAATATTATTAATATTTTTGTTTATAATACAGACAAAACAATATGAATATGATTTACGCCGTAAAAATGTGCGAAATTAAATTCGTTCAAACTTCATTTTAGAAAACTTTTTTGGAAAAAAAAAACATGTGGGAGCCTAGATAAACACTGTCTAAATCCGAATAACAACATAATATGGTAGAAATATGCCCAAATTGCAAATGATTTAGGTATTACGTTTATATGGACAATTCATGCGTCGCCGCGTTCTTAATGCAAATTAACAAACCATTTAGGGAGCCTCCTCTTAAAGAAAATAAACTATTTGTATAGTACCTACTCATTTCAGATATTTGATGAAGTTACGAAGTTTGTATTATTGTATGCCATTATTTCTTACGAGTTACGGAGTCTACGAGTTAAGCAATTAATTGAAATTAATTTAATGAATAAACAAACAACTCACTGTGTATAGTGCCCCAGCGGCTCATACGCCACATAGTGCCCCCTCTCTCTTGCCGCGCAGGCGTAGATGTCTCCGCCGGGGCCCACCACGGGCCCCAGCGGCCCCGCCGCACCGCACGCCGCGCCCAAAGGACACGAACCCGACCCACCTGTTGTTCAAACATTACTTATGATACAAAGATGGTCCAAAGGACCTCGTAGCTAAATGATAACACATGTCGAGCGAAGGTTAAGCTGCGTCGTGGATGGGTGACCATTCATAACATGTCGAGACCCCTTCATGCCTCGGAAAGCACGATAAGCCTTTGGTCCCGACTATTTTCGTAGATCTTTGACAGTCGTTACGGGTAGTCAGAAGCCCACAAAGTCTCGGTATGTAAAGATGGTCAGCCATCCACGGACCAACCCCGGCAAGCGTAGCTTAACCTGTCGGATCGACCCGTGCGGCTGTTATTATTTAGCCACGAGCTCCTGCTTCGATATCCGACTATACGATGATCGAAAATCTTGTATTTAGTCAAATAAAACAAGTTTCCTCTCTATTCTATGCAACATGCTGTTTATCTGCTAGGCAAGACTGGTTGTCAGATTTTCGGGCTTCTGACCCGTAACTACTGTCAAATATCTCCGAAGCCAGAATTAACAGCTTCATTCACGTGGTTTCCGAAGCACGGAGGGGTCTCGGTATGTAATGAATCGTCACCCATCCGCGAACCAACCTCGGCAAGCGTTGCTTAACCTTAAAGATCGACCCGTGCATGTTATTATTCAGCCACGAGCTGTATATTCCGGATATTGACTTACTATCCAGCCGCATAGTAAAATAAAGGCCAGTAGCCGGATAGTTGCGGGATGGTCGTTTCATGTCTACTATAATTGGCTCTATGTTTCTAATCCAACGATATTCTTCTGCTATAGCTGTTGGTTCTCCAGCACCTTAATTGCATAACACACGATCAATAACAAACTGTTTACTTTTGACAGTTCAATCAACAACATTATATGTGTCACTGTATAATTATAAACTTCGTTAGTTTATAATCCATCGGTATTATTTCTGTTAGATTATAGACCGTCGAAAAGTTGTGAACCATTTACAATTTAACGCATTATTTTTCGATAGTTTATAATCATATATTATAAAACTTTCTTGCGTCGTTACACACCTTACGTTAATACTAAATAGCCTGCGTAGCTGCGAGTAACTTGGAAGTAGCGCTCTCGCCGGTCGCTGCTGCGACACAGCTCGCTTGGCTCGCTCGGCCCGCGCGGTTGGTCACGACGCCGACGTTGGTTCTAACCTAACCCATTTTACCTTAGTTCACAATTTTTCGACAGATTATGATTTTAGAAGTATGTAAGTATATTCTCGTATTATTTGTTTTATTTTATTAAGTGAATTGTTTTGATTTTATGTATTTTACTTTATCTTTACTCTTACACACGAGAAAAGATTACTTTAAAATAAGCATCACCTTTGTACACATTTTTCTGTTTTGTTTGTCTAGTTTGTTTATATATGTGTGTACATGTAGGTGACTCACATTATATTTACTATATGTACATAATATATTTATACGCCCAACACTAACGAACACAAACACACAATATACATTATACTAATGTATAAACAAAACACTAAACAATATTAGCAACTTAAATATCACGTTTACCGTACCGTACGTCCACCATTAATATAATAGTACACTGGACACACGCGTCGCCTGCTGAGTCCCTTGGTCCGCGGCGCGCGAAGATACATGCGCGCGCGCATACCCACCTTGGCCGCGCATTTGGTATTTGCGGGTCTCCAGTCCCGATCTAGTCGTGTCGACTGACGCACGCTCGCTTACGCTATTTCTGCGACTACCATATACCCGCGCTAATAACCGCTGTTGAACAATTTGTGCTTACTGTCTTGTCGTACCACTTGCTATTTACTGTGCCTTCAGATCTTTGGTAGTGCATTGTGTTCGTGTGTGATATTAAAGTGTTGGATCAAAATATATAACCATCTTTTCTTCAGACCCAGTAAGTCTACCCTACACACAACATAATATAACCAAACTGGTGACCCCGTTCAGAACAGTTGAGAATAGTGAGAGTTAGTACCTAGTCATCATGAGCAGCGACGGTAGCGATACAGAAACATCGCAGCGCATCCAAAACCCCGGCCGCCGGCCGAGTAAATGTGCGCGCGTTTCCACTGACCCGGAACCCGAACATCCGTCATTGGAATTATTTCGTGTAGGCGTTCGTATGCCACCATTTTGGCCTGAAAAGCCCACCATATGGTTTTGCCAAGTAGAAGGCCAATTCAAGCTGGCCAGAATAACAGACGACTACACCAAGTTCCACTACGTCATCGCTCACTTGGATCGGCAGTACTCCGTGGAAGTCGAGGACATTATAACTTCGCCTCCTGCTACTGGCGCGTACGAGAAGCTGAAGAGTGAGTTGATCAAGCGCCTGTCAGTCTCAAAAGAGAAGAAGGTGAAACAGCTTCTTCAGTCAGAGGAACTAGGTGACCGCAAACCGTCCCAGTTCTTGCGGCACCTGCAACACCTAGCCGGACCAACGATTCCAGAAGATTTCCTCCGCACCATATGGACGAGTCGCTTACCAGGTAATCTGCAGACGATCATCGCATCGCAGATGACCTTGTCTCTTACCGAGCTTGCGGACCTCGCTGATAGAGTTCACGACATTGCACCTCCTACTCCACAAGTCGCAGCAGCATCTACATCGCAAGCAAATCCACAGACGGACATGATGAAGCTCATTATGGAGCTTTCGAGAAAGGTCGACGCGCTGACCACTGAAAGGTACGATCGCTCCCGCCCGCGCACCAGGCAGACCTCCAGCCATAGAAGTCGCAGCTCATCGCAAAGGTCACAGTCCAACTTCAAGAAGTTTCCACGGTGTTGGTACCACTACAAATTCGGTAGCCAAGCGAAGAAATGCATCCGCCCGTGTGACTACAAGTCGGGAAACGAAACGGGCAGTCAATAATGGCGGCTGAAGATTGCCCTTCCACAACTGGTCGCCTGTTCGTGACAGATCGCAGGTCGAAAGTCCAATTTCTAGTGGACACTGGAAGCGACTTATGTGTCTTCCCTCGATCTGCGCTCCCACAACATCGTCGTGCGAAGACCGATTACCAGCTGTGTGCGGCCAACGGTTCAACAATCGACACCTACGGTTACCTCCAGGTTGTGCTAAATTTAGGCCTTCGTAGGGATTTTCCATGGCGCTTCATTGTTGCTGACGTCACTAAAGCCATTATCGGAGTAGATTTTTTGTCATTTTTTAATTTAATTGTAGATATTCGCAACAAACGCATAATAGATGGCACCACTAGCTTGTCAGCCGTAGCATCTATCGCCTCTCCTGATAGCTTAATTTCTAGTGTAAAGGTCGTGACTGGCGAATGCAAATACCAAAAACTCCTATTAGAATTTCAGGAAATAACACGGCCAGCAGGCGCACCATTCACACCTAAACACAACACAGCACACCACATTCGCACCACATCAGGCCCCCCAGTATCTTGTTCCCCACGTAGACTAGCCCCGGATAAAATGAAAATCGCCAAGGCCGAGTTCGAGGCAATGCTGGCAAATGGCACAGCTCGACCGTCAGAGAGTCCTTGGTCGTCGCCTCTCCACCTCGCCCCAAAGAAAGACAATAGCTGGCGTCCCTGCGGTGATTATAGGCTGCTCAACGCAAGGACAGTACCAGATAAGTACCCAATCAGGCACATACATGACTTTGCCCACAGTCTATCTGGTTGTAAGATCTTTTCGACTATCGACCTTGTTAAAGCTTATAACCAGATTCCGGTATTTGAGCAGGACATTCCAAAGACCGCCATCACTACACCCTTCGGACTTTTCGAGTTTCCGTTTATGACGTTCGGTTTGAGGAACGCCGGGCAGACTTTCCAAAGGTTTGTTGACGAAATGACGCGTGGCCTGGAGTTCTGTTATCCATATTTGGACGATTTTCTGGTGTACTCTAGGAACGAGGCAGAGCATGAAGATCACCTTCGCCAACTCTTCACAAGGATGAAGGAATACGGTATGCTCATCAACATCGCCAAATGCGTATTTGGTGCACCAGAGGTAACATTTTTAGGCTACCACATCTCGCAACACGGAACGAAGCCTTTGGAAAGCAAGGTGCAAGCGATTAGGGAGTTCCCAGTGCCTAAAACCGCGAGGCAACTGAGAAGGTTTCTGGGCATGATTAACTTTTACCGGCGGTTTCTACCGCGGGCTGCCCAGACCCAAGCGCCTTTACATGCCCTACTGACCGGTAACGTGAAAGCCTCGCACCCTGTCGACGTAACCGGAACCTCGTTACAGGCCTTCGAGGAGTGTAAGGACGGCCTTTGTAGTGCGGCTTTGTTAGCACATCCTGACTCAAATGCCAAACTGGGCCTAGTCACGGATGCGTCTGATTTTGCCATCGGAGGAGTCTTGCAGCAGTACAAAGACGGTAATTGGCAACCATTAGCATTTTTCACCCGCAAGCTGAGCTCATCGCAACAAAAATATTCACCGTACGATAGAGAGCTCCTTGCTATCTACGAAAATATTAAGTACTTCCAACATTGGCTAGCCGCTACCACCTTTACCATCTATACTGACCATAAGCCGCTATGTTACGCTTTCCATCAGCGGAAAAGTAACTGCTCGCCACGTCAGTATAGACATTTAGACTATATTTCACAATTCTCGACCGACATTCAACACATCGCCGGAAAAGATAACGTCGTAGCCGACACACTTTCCCGTATCGAAGAATTGCAAAGCCCAGTAGACTTAGAAGTAATAGCCAAAGAACAAGACGCCGACTTAGAACTTGCACAATTACGCACAGGAGATTCTTCCCTGCACATTAAGAAAATGATAATTCCTGGAAGTTGTATTGAATTGTACTGCGATGTCAGCACAGCAACTCCTAGACCTATCATTCCTAAACCATTGCGTAAACAAATTTTTGACACGTTGCACTCGCTAAGCCATCCAGGCGCAAACGCAAGTGCTAAACTTGTAGCACAACGCTACGTTTGGCCACAGATGCGGAAAGACTGTCGCGATTGGTCTAAGGCATGTTTGGCATGCCAGCGCACGAAGGTGAATCGACACGTTTTCACCCCTTTGGGTACCCTCGATCTGCCTTCAGCGCGATTCAAATATGTTCACCTAGACCTCATCGGACCATTACCGCCATCCAATGAATATCGGTATTGTCTGACACTCGTCGATCGCTTTACGCGATGGGCTGAAGTCGTCCCTATTACCGATATTACAGCGGAAACCGTGGCCAAGGCGTTTCTGTCTGGATGGGTAGCACGATTTGGTTGCCCAACCGATATTGTCACTGATCGTGGTAGACAGTTTGAGTCAGGTATTTTCCAGCACCTCGCAAAGACCATTGGGTTTAGGCATCGCAAAACCACTGCATACCACCCTCAGTGCAACGGTTTGGTCGAAAGATTCCACCGGCAGCTTAAAGCAGCAATCAAGTGTCATGCCGATAGCAGCTGGACCGAATCCTTACCATTTGTACTGCTCGGCATAAGAAGTTCCTTCAAAGAAGACCTTCAATCGTCTTCCGCCGAGTTAGTATACGGCGAACCTTTAAGGCTGCCGGGTGAATTCTTTGGCCATAAGGTTGACAAATGTACGACTGATATAACGGACTTCACAGCTCGTATCAGATCATTTGCCAACAAATTACAGCCAGTTCCCACGTCGCATCACTCAAAAAACGGAAAAGTCTTTGTTCACAAAGATCTCTCATCTTGTTCTCATGTCTTTCTTCGGGACGATGCGTTGAGGGGTGCACTTCAGCCAGCATACACTGGTCCCTATGAGGTGATAGAAAGAGGTCCCAAAGTTTTTAAAATTAAATATAAGGGTAAATCCGTCACAGTATCGTTAGACCGTTTAAAACCAGCCTACATACTGTCCGACACCAATGACACCCCTATCCCAAATAAACCTGTTCCCGAGCCACCACCTTCCATACCAGCAGTTAAAACCACTCGTTCCGGCAGAAGAGTCCACTTTCCCGACTACTATCGCCCGTAGCACGGTCTCTGGAGGGGAGTGCTGTAGGTGACTCACATTATATTTACTATATGTACATAATATATTTATACGCCCAACACTAACGAACACAAACACACAATATACATTATACTAATGTATAAACAAAACACTAAACAATATTAGCAACTTAAATATCACGTTTACCGTACCGTACGTCCACCATTAATATAATAGTACACTGGACACACGCGTCGCCTGCTGAGTCCCTTGGTCCGCGGCGCGCGAAGATACATGCGCGCGCGCATACCCACCTTGGCCGCGCATTTGGTATTTGCGGGTCTCCAGTCCCGATCTAGTCGTGTCGACTGACGCACGCTCGCTTACGCTATTTCTGCGACTACCATATACCCGCGCTAATAACCGCTGTTGAACAATTTGTGCTTACTGTCTTGTCGTACCACTTGCTATTTACTGTGCCTTCAGATCTTTGGTAGTGCATTGTGTTCGTGTGTGATATTAAAGTGTTGGATCAAAATATATAACCATCTTTTCTTCAGACCCAGTAAGTCTACCCTACACACAACATAATATAACCAAATACATAAATGTTTAAATAAATAATAACATTCATTGCGTTATTTACGTTGTTGAGCAGACACATTTTTCGGACATATGAAGCGATGGATTAGCAATTTTCTTCAAAATGATTTAGATTGTGATTGATAGTGTGTTACGCAATTAGGGTGCAGTAGCTAAATAAATGATCAACATAAAGTATGCAGTACGTACAAGGTGCGGGCGGCGGGTGCAGTGGCGCCAGCGAGGCCAGCGACGACTGCGGGGAGCCCAGCGGGGCCACGCCGGCCAGGAGCGGCGTGCTCTGTCACACGGGAGGGACAGGTTAGTTCAGAACACGTAAAAATACCGGTCGGTCCACGGTGTCAAAGATTTTGTAGCTGGGATGAATATTTACGCATACACAGTATTGATTTCATCGACCACAAAAATGAGTTTGTAATTCATTTATTTATTTTTAACAAAATTAAAGTTCTATTAAAAGAACTGAAAAATAAAAGTAAGTACTTGAAATTACAAGAACTTAAAACTTTATTGATGTACTTATTCATTTAAGTGTATGTACGAGCCAATAATGCTCATACAGCAAGAGTACGTTTATGCGTACCGAAGAAATATTCACTCAATTCGGTCGTAACTAAAACTCCGTCACGCGCTAATGTGCGGGTCGAACAATAACAACAAAACATTAAGTGCGGCTCAGATAACTAAACAAACATAACTTAAACTGTTTCCATAAATAAATTATAACTACGAACAAACTATAAAATAAACTATACAAACGTGGTCCACAACCGTCAAGGCCCGTTGTCTCCAATTGGAGACAAAATGGACGGATATTCTCGTCAATTATATAAAAATAATCAAAAATTTACAGGTAAGACCGAAAAATTCTGAAAAATGTCGAAAGTGACGCAATGCGCTTGTCAGTGTCAAACCGCGGCGCTTGACGGTTTTTGACGTTTTAGAGATACCGCGCTTGACCAACTTAACAATGGCTTGGACTAACTATCTACAAGAACTACCGGAGTATCCGTCAACGACGAGAAAACCCCAACAGCGTCAACAGTGACAATGAAAACGAACATTATACAGTGTGATTCTTCGTAATGTGCACATATCGAAATGAGGGAATCCATGCTTAATTTTAACGACGGAAAAAATATTAAAAAAGTTTTATTTTACATTTTTTAATAAAAAATAAAAATAATTTTTTTTTGTTCTCTCTGCATCTTATTTATAAATTTTACAATTATTGTAAAAATTTATGAAAAAAAAAAAACAGATTTTAGCAAAAAAAAACGTGTTTATTTTCAATTGAGGGTAGTTTTTTTTTCTCAATTTTCATTTTATGTGGACGCTTAATTACTTCCAATCATTATGGAGTTTGTTTCATCGCGATAGATGATTTAGTTTAAAAGTTTTAACAGCTTTGTTAATTTTTTTTTTAATTCCATGAAAAAAAAAATGTATTTAGATTTTTTAAATATTTTTTCTGACGTTAAAATTAATCATAGATTCCCTCATTTCGATATGTGCACATTATGAAGAATCACAATGTATACTCAGTGGATGAGTCGTGCAAATAATTAATAAGATAGTAATAACATGAGAATGAGTACGTACTCGTACCTGGTCGGGGTGCGGCATGCGCGCGTGCGCACGTCGCTCGCACGTGCTGGCGCAGCTCACGCCGCCTACGCCCACGCCCACGCCCATGCCCGTCATCGCTGGGGAGAATAATAGTTACATTAATATACACATATTATTAAATGAGGGACATTTTGAAGAATCTGACTAGACGTGACCAATTTGCGTGTCCACTTAATTGATACCAGACCCTATGGAGCGTCACAATTTTTTTTTCGTTCATGATATTTACATCGGGCGCGAGTTTGCCGACCACTGTATCAAGCAAAGCCGTACCTATGCTGATGCCAATAAGCTGGACGTGTAGCATAATCAACCTTTAATATTCCCACAGCTGGGACACAGGCCTCCTCTCTGTGAGAGGGAGTGGGCCGTAATCCACCACGCGGGCTCAGTGCAGGTTGGCACATGTCACATGTCTTAGAATTTTTAGTTCTAGGACATGCCGGTTTCCTCACGATGTTTTCCTTCACCGTTTTGATGGCAGTGGTGATGAAATAATTTAGACAAAGTAAAGCGCTTGTCTGAACTTGTCAGTCACGGCTGTTGCAATTAGACTTGTAAGCTTCAGTAAAAACTTTAAGTGCAACTCGGAGGTAAAAACTTAAATAAGTATGAACATGTCTAACCAAGATGTAACTATATTGCGGTTGATTGATGACATTGACCATTCTGATTACTCCAGTGTTGTTACACAACAGAAGGATTACGTTCCTCAATCAAGTATCGACTACATTTTAAGAGCTAAACATCTTTTTTTTTTGGGTTGGAAATTATCAAATAACTTCTCCCGCTCTAGGTGGAGCGGGAGGGCGTGTCAGACTCTTACTGACTAAAACCCACCCGTGTTCCTTCAGTTGCCATGTTGCCGGGGGGCCACGATGTCCCTATCGGTTTTCTTCGAACCCCCGGCAGGCATTGGCCCTAGCGGACCCTGTCAATCAGAGGTCAACACCCTCAAAGGACTATTTCAGACTATTGTACCATCGGGGTAACGCATATTTAAGCAATTTGAAAACAAAATCCCGTGCACACGACCTTTTTTTTTCGTAGGTAAGTGATATTATACCGGTCGAGCGCTGCAAGCGAGAGTAGTCCTTATACAGTGTACAGATATGCATTTCTTCGATTTATGGTCCTCACATGATCTCACCAAGATTTTAATTCGACGCCTTAGAGTGAAATCCTCGTAAGTGTAAAAAAGAAGTAACTTTTCAGGAGGAAGAAAAACTGCGTGCTGTAAAAATTTTGTACGGCGTCTTTTATATTTTTTTTTTAAATTAATACGACAATTTAACCCCTTTTATATCCAGAACTGCGAACATAAAAGACGCCGTACAAAATTTTACAGCACGCAGTTTTTTCTTCCTCCTGAAAAGTTACTTCTTTTACACTTACGAGGTTTTCACTCTAAGGCGTCAATATCTGAACTCTAAATAAGTGTTTGACACCTAAGTTTTCTTCTCAGGGGTTGTCAGATTCCCACGAAAAAAAAAGGAGTAGTCAGATAGGAATTGTCGACTTCATCTAGCTAATATTTTTAAGCTATTGCATAGCGTTTATCCCGGGCTTTGAGCGCGGCGACCGAATCAAGAAATTCCGTAACGTAATGAAAATGAAACCTAACACCCCCTACTCCGCCTACCATGTAATGACGGTTCCCATGACAACGTGATGTTGTCATAGGAACGTAATTTTTGTTTTATGTCATCACGTCATCATCCAAGTGTAGCGTTGACAAATAAGAAGTATGGAGGTTACAAATGCTATGCAATAACTTTACCGCGGCAGTCTCCGAGTGCCACACGTGAGTAAATAATTTTATTTCATCAATCAACCGCCATTTAGCACAAAAAAAGAAGCAAAAACAAAAAAGGGTCTCTCCTCACGTTTAGGCATATAATCGCAGGCGTCGCATCGCTCGCATCGCCGACACATGTCTGCGGGCGACGCGCGCAGTACGGCGGTGTCGTCACTGCCGGCCGCCGACACCGAGCGCGACTCTACGGGGCGGGCAGCGCCGGGGGAGGGGGGTAAGCGCAAATAATATGATAAAAGCGTTCTACTATACGATATTTTACAATAAAATGTTGGGATCACACGTTAACATATCACTGTTCATACGTTTTCAAACAAATGCAGTATTATGAGCGTTTAACCTAAAAATTGGCAACATCGCAAATAGCTGTCAGAATATTTACCTGTTTCGATTAATTTGGGATTATTACTGTATGGAAATATGAAATGTGGCTAACTAGGGAACTAAAACATTGATTATGAAATGCAATAATTATATCGTAACACCGAATATTTAGTTTTAGATGTAAAAAAGTATCAAATTCAGTGTTATAATTATTGAAATTCGATTTAGTGTTGAAATATGGAAGTTTCGACGCTCATAACTTTCAAACCATTTTTTTTTTCCAATTCTGCGTACATACAGGGTTAGATAATGACAAGACAAATTGATAGAATTTTTAGTTTTTAACGTAGGTACACCGTCAAACGAACGAGTAATTACCATACTACGTTTGTATGGAACATTGTACAGCATTGTACAGTAAAATATCGTATCGTTCAACGCCGGTGTGAACGTGGGCTAAGTATAAGACATATCTACGGGAAATACGAGTTTTTTAAATTATTTTTTTAGGTGGGGCATCTCGTAGTTGACCTCTGAGATCATGACCACTTAACCGGGCTTTCCTGTGGTTGCCTTAAGCTACTACACTTAAAACCTCCAGCCAGGGGTTATTCAACTATGCTAATTAAACATAGGTGAACGCTCGCTAAGGGGAACCTCGGCTTAGGGCGTCAACCGGAGGGAGGACATCAAGGATGGAACAGGCGGGGAATTTAAAGCTACGTGCTCAGCTGCAACAACTGCTGGCACCTCGTTATCGAGCAAGGGTCGGGGGGAAGGAAATACGAGACTGAACATCGATAGGGTGGAAGTTTAATAGGAACGCCTTCTTTGCATTTTGTAAAGGAATTACCGTGTAATTTAACGGTAGTATATGTGAAACTTTTTAAACTTTAATGTACCCCATGTACTTGGAAATAAATTACATCATAACTTATCATAGAAAC
Source organism: Agrochola lychnidis (assembly GCA_963680765.1). Classification (NCBI taxonomy): domain Eukaryota; kingdom Metazoa; phylum Arthropoda; class Insecta; order Lepidoptera; family Noctuidae; genus Agrochola; species Agrochola lychnidis. The sequence continues at coordinate 2,220,954 of OY796874.1, read as the reverse complement.
TGAAAACATCGAAGCGAACACTGAAGGAATGGAGGAGGATTTTTTTTTTCGCAACTTGAAGTTAATTTGCACGTGCATCTTTTAATTTTTTTCCAATTAGTTATAACAGTATTTCTATTTTCTTAATGGTCCTCGGGTATCATCGCATTTCCGAATACAAACGAATGCTAATTTCCATGTCCATCAATTATTAGATTTATCGTATATAATAATTTGAATTCAGAACTAAGTACTTTATTGTTGTTTTGTTTTGATTTCCGTGCGAACTATATAGAGCTGTAAAACTATTTTCCTATCTGTCGTGCCTGCGACTTTAGCAGTTTTCCTGCCATTTTTTTTAAAATAAATTACATTAAGTTAAAAGCGTATTAACAACTCTGTACACTTCCAAGTCGATTGAGAGCGTCCAGTCTGCAACAAGTGCAAAGAGCGACTGATAGAAATCCGACAACTGACGAAACACGAAGTTTGCCGAGGGACATTAAGTAAATAGAACTACAGTACTAACATTTGAATGAAAATGACTGTTCAAAAAGGTGACATGCACTCGCACTGCAGGAAAGGAATGTGCTTGCAAATTGATTAACATTAATGTGTTTGCAAAGGACATGTCCTAAAATGGTTTTTTATTATTCAATAATTCTAACCAGGATAAGTTAAATATATTTGGATAGACATCCCAAAAACGAATGGTTCTAACTATATCATAAATTTTTAAAGACATTTTGAGAAAAATCGTTTTTTATTTTAGTAAGAATTTACTCCTAAAACGAACAAACCTTTCTAATTATCTAGAATAACATAGTGAACACACCTTATAAAATATTAAACTTGTCAAAATTGACACATGTTACTGTCATTACTGTCAATTCATTGACAGTAATGACAGTACTATGCGTTAATTTATGTCATATTGACATATTCGAATAGTAAACTTGTCAAAATTGACACATGTTACTGTCATCGCTGTTAATTGATTGACAGTAATGACAGTACCATGTGTCAATTTATATCATATTTGTCATAGTTGCCATCAACAAATAAAATATTTGTACTTTAAATAGTATAATTTTTCTCTTAAATGGAGGGGTCTAAAAATATGATTTCAGTGGTTTCTAGTTCCATATTTTGTCGTTTTTATTTAGATGTAGTTTGATGCTGGTTAGATTTTTCTCGGAATAAAAAACCAACGTCCATTCAAAAAGCGGACATCTCCTTTCGTTGGCCGTATATTGAAATGAAAACACCGAACTACATCCACGTGTTTTCCGTAGATATGTCGCTAAACAAAGGGATGTGCCTTTACAGTTCATTTAGTAGTGACCATAATGTTATGATAACGCAAATTATAAACAAAAAATAAAAATATGGGTAACAGTACAGACACATGGGACCTTAATGTATGCTATTTCTGTACCTTCAGTAAAAAGTGATATATCTTAACTTATATCAGTTTTAATATTCTTACACTAAGTTTAACAGAAAAAAAAAGCAATTTTTTGTTCTAATTGGTACCCCTCTAAGATTAAAATTGAGCAAGCTTATTTTGGTGTAAAGTGCTCTAACTAAGCATTTTTTACATTTATTAATGTGTAATAAAATACATTTAATACAAATGTATGTGACTCTTATTACACGATCTATGTGAATTAGTACAAACTGATATATTTACATATAATCATCCAACACCAACCAATAAATAAATAATGTGTAAAATGGTTCAAGTCATTTTAAATTAATTTACACATACTACGACTTTAATATTGTTGTGTTACGTGATACAACTGGATTTCTTTTTAAATTATAAAAAACTATACAAATTAATCTCTTTCTTCTTATACTTAATCGTGCTCTAAGATATTGTTTACCAATGTCAGTAACCAGTACTCATTTTAGTGAAGTAGACAAAGAGTCAGATTTTTTTAAAATTTTAACATTAATTTTCTCAAAATCATGATTTTCCAGTTACATCACTTTTCACTGAAGGTACAGATTTGTAATTACTTACCAAAACATGTAGTCACATAGATAACAATGTAGTCACTTACCGATAGTGTCCGACCAAAAATGGATTTTGAGCCGAAAATTATTTAGACATTAAAAAATATTCGCATCGTCCCTATCAATGATATATAGTGTCACTCACCTTCTCAAGGCGAATGCGGCAGGGTAGCCCACGAAATTATTTTTTTCTTAGCAAAAACGTACCCTGGCGTTTTGGCCTTAAATAGTGACATATTTAAAGTGCTTAGGTACTCATCATCTGCCTAGCCTTTTTCCAACTATGTTGGGGTCGGCTTCCAGTCTAACCGGATGCAGCTGAATACCAGTATTTTACATGGAGCGACTGCCTATCTGACCTCCACAATCTAGTTACTAGGTAACACAATACCCCTTGGTAAGACTGGTTGTCAGACTTTTTGGGCTTCTAACTACCCGTAACGACTGTCAAAGATCTACAAATGACAGCCGGGACCAACGGCTTAACGTGCTTTCCGAGGCACGGAGGAGTCTCGGTATGTAGAAATGGTCACCCATCCACAGACCAACCCCGGCAAGCGTAGCTTACTCGCGTCACTTACCGATAGTATCCGACCAAAAATGGATTTTCAGCCGAAAATTATTTAGACATAAAAAAATATTCACATCGTCCCCATTAATGATGTATGATGTCACTCACCGTCTTAAGGCGAATGCGGCAGGGTAGCCCACAAAATTATTTTTTTCTTAGCAAAAACGTACCCTGGCGTATTTCAACTTTTTTTAGTGACTTTTGTGGACATGATAATTATTCAGATTGATTACAGTTGTAATAGCAATCATATAATTGCGTTTTATTAAAATAGGTTTTTTTTTTACTTTTATTAATTAATTAATTTTTTGTATAGATTCTTTTCTACATATTTTGTGAATGTGAGAACGCTGTAGGCTTAGTGGATTGTAGACCTGTGACCATTTTCTATTTTGTTAAGTACTTGGTACTTATTGAAAGACCTACACTGTCCTCCCATACCTAGAAACACTGTTATATGAAAGTAATTTAAAAGCCAATTATTTTTAAAAGAGTAACCGTGGAGTTTCTTGCCGGCTCTTCTCCATAGGAAACGACCAATTGGAACCGTGCACCTAGCTTCTGACGTTTCATAAGTGCCCTTGTAGGTTTAAATATATAATTTTTTATGTTTGGCCTTAAATAGTGACATATTTAATGTGCTTAGGTACTATAGCGTTGTAGTCACTCACCAACATATGTAGGTACATGGTGCCTGCGGTCCAGCGAGGCGGGCGGCGGCGGGGCGTGCCGCGCGGGCTCGTACTCCGCGGGGGGGGCGCGGCCCAAGGTCAGGGTGGACGACATTAGGGCTCCGCCCTCCACGCTACCGGCTGATACTGAGGAGATTATATGCTTGATTAGTTTCGATACACGTTAGGTTAGGTTAGTAATCTCGACGTCAAATTGTTACCATGGACGTACACACGGCTACACGTCAAACTATACATTTCCAGTTTATGCTGATCTCGCATTGCATAGGATTTCCATACAATGCGAGGTCAGCTTATACTGGAAATGTATAGTTTGATGTGTAGCCGTGTGTACTTGACTTTATAATGCGAAAAATTGTAAAAAGCACTTCACAGGAGCAGTGGTGGCCCAGTGGTAACGGCCGCGACTTAAGAGTTGTAGGTCGTAAGTTCGAACCCAGACAGGCGCTTTACTTTGTGTAAATTATTTCGTCACCACTGCTCTCAAAACGGTGAAGGAAAACATCGTGAGGAAACCGGCATGTCCTAGAACCGAAAATTCGAAGACATGTGACATCTACCAACCCGCACTGGGCCCGCGTGGTGGATTACGGCCCACTCCCGCTCACAGAGAGGAGGCCTGTGTCCCAGCAGTGGGAACATTATAGGTGATGATAGATGATGACTTCACAGTATTTTTTTTGTAAATTCTGCTTAGTACCTAAGCAAAATGTGACTGTGGTCAACATAACCAGATATTTGATGATATTTTTTACTATTACATTTATTTTTAGAGAGCGTACTCTTACTAGCGGAGCTGTGCAGCGACTTGTCCATGTGCTTGAGCTCCATCTGGTCGTGGTGGATCCACAGGTCGGGTGGCTTGATGCCCGCTGAAGCTGAGGACTTTTGGTATGTGCTGGAAGAGAAAAAAACAATTTTGTGTATTAAAAAAAAAAACGTGTGGCACTCGGGGACTGCCGCGGTAAAGCTATTGCATAGCATTTGTAACCTCCATACTTCCTATTTGTCAACGCTACACTTGGGATGACTCAAACTCAAACTCAAACTCAAATCATTTATTTCAATTAAACCATTTACAGGCACTTTTGAATTGTCAAGGAATCGGTTAGTCAGAAATAGGTATGAACCTAGTTGCCCATTCCAAAGCGTAGTAGGTACCTATGGAGAAGAACGGGCAAGAAACTCCACGGACACTCTTTTAAATAAAAAATTGTTACAAAATATTGGTTACATCATTCATATTGAAATTATACATGTGAGAACAATGTAGTAAGACGTGCACATGAGAAGCGTCCGTAATAAAAAGATAAAAAAGAACAATTCAAAAAATTAAAAATGATGACATTATGAAATTAAAAATGATGACGTGATGACATAAAACAAAAATTACGTTCCCATGACAACATCACGTTGTCATGGGAACCGTCATTACATGGTAGGCGGAGTGGGGGGTGTTAGGTTTTATTTTCGTTACGTTACGGAATTTCTTGATTCGGTCGCCGCGCTCAAAGCCCGCGATAAAAGCTATGCAATAGCTTAAAAAACTCAAAGCATTTATTTCAAATAAACTAATTACAGGTACTTTTGAATTGTCAAGGGGTCGGTCAGTCAGAAAGATGAAGCTAGTTGCCCATTCCAAAGCGTAGTAGGTACCTATGGAGAAGAACGGGCAAGAAACTCCACGGACACTTTTAAATCAAAGTATGCAGGATGTCGCGTGACGTCAGTGTGATGTGTAGTTTGTATGTGACGATATAGATGCTGCTAGTTTGAATTATTATTAAACTGTAATACGAGAATCATCGAAAAAGATTAAGGTTATAAAATTAACCTTGAACATCTTTCAGGTGATTTAAAATTAGAGTTTTTTCGGGATTTTCGCTGAATGCTAAAAGCACATGACCGGTCAATGTGGCCATGGTCAGTGGCGGATCCTTGAGCCCCTTAGCCCTTAGCCCCCCCCTCTAGGCCCCCCCTTAGCCCTTAGCGCTACGGGCCATGGTTGTGGATGAGCCTTATATTTAAAATTCAAATAATTAATTTCGGAAAAAAAAATCCATATTGTGTTAGTAACGAACTAAAATCGAAAACAATATTACAATAACACCAAAAAATTTAATCAAAATCAAATTAAAATTATGTCAAAATTAAAACATGAACATAACTTATCTTCTACATCAAAATCAATTCAAATATCTTTCCTCAGCACCGGGCCAGCAATGTCTCAACTTAAACCATTTATTTCAAATAAACCAATCAAGTACTTTTGAATTGTCAAGGGGTCAGTCGGTCAGAAAAATGAAGCTAGTTGCCCATTCCAAAGCGTAGTAGGTACCTATGGAGAAGAACGGGCAAGAAACTCCACGGACACTCTTTTAAATCAAATATTGTTACAAAATATTGGTTACATTATTCGTGTCTATGGGACCAGTGCATCAGAAAAGGGCAGTCTGGCCTCTCCACAATAACCTTCACCTCCATATACAGCAATGGAAGCCTTTCTTCGCTATGACGATGATGCCGTACCTGGTGTCCGGCGACAGCGGCGGCGTGGAGCGCCTGCAGCACAGCGACAAGGCGAGGGCTGCCGCCAGCGCCAGCACGGCGCAGGCGCCGCCCGCGCTGGCCCACAGCCACGCAGACGTCGCGCTCGCCAGACCACCGCCTTCACCTGAATCTGGACAAGCATCAAGATATCAAATCACATCTGCAGTTTGTACTGAACCTTCAGGGGCTATAAACATCAGGCTACGCAAAATGACTGATTTACCCCGCATTCCGAGTTACAGCGCTCACATCGCGTTCCCATTTAGATATCACGATTTTGACAGCTCAGAGCTGTCACCAATTCGGAACGCTCGGGAACGCGCTCACACTGCTCATAGTGGTCGCTCAACGTCAAAACTTATAACATAATCCCAAAACTTGCACAAGATGGTTGGATTACAGTATTTCTAAAAGAAGAAATTTGTTGTGTATACTTAAGTATACACCACTTTCTTCTTCTTCTCTGGTTAGGTGGCGACTGTAGCCAGAAGCACAATTTCGAAAATGCCACGTTAGTTTACAGTTATGATGCAACTCGAAATAAAACAGCACAACTGTCATTTTTGACAGCGCTCACGGTGATATTAATTTAGGGCATGGTCGGTGTTATCGCAAGATGGCTCATGTCATGACGATTCACGGAACATCGTTATCGCGATAACGCTAACTCAGTACGGTTGTTGGCACGCTCAAATCGATTACAGCGTTACTCGGAACGCACCCTTAATGAATCTGACACTGACAGCTGTCACTCACTTGACACTGATAGCTGTCACTCACGTGACACTGATAGCTGTCAGTAACATGACATTCGATATAATAAAATCAGTTAGTATTTAACTCATATATTACCGACTCTAATCCCGAAAGGCGTAGGCTGAGGTGTGCAGTACCTATGATCCTCATACAAAGTAGCGGGGACATCGACGCGAAAACTGTTACCATAGATTCAGTACATTCTTATAAACCCACCGAGTAGAATTTTATCGTGGGTTATTTAAAAAAATCTACGGTTCCATTCATTTTGACCGCGTAGGTATTGCACTTTTCTATGAAACAGCTGATTTTTTTTTTATAACCGACGAATAATTTCAACGCAGGGGGTTCTGACCGGTCCCTGCCACCCTGTATAGAAAAACCTAAAACACTGCCCGACCTAGCAATCGAACCCAAAGCCCCTCGCTAAGAAGGCACACTTGTAACTGATGTACCAGTTTACGTAAAAACTTTTAACAAAAAAAAAACAACCGACTTAAAAAAAAAACACTACAAAGTCGGTGGCAAAAAACGAAAATACAAAACCCAAGACAGCGACTTCCGAAATTAAAGTTATTTTTCACTTTGTAGTTTTTTTTTTTTTGAAGTCGTTTGTTTTTTTTTTGTAATAAGTTTTTATTTTTCACTTTTTAGTTGTGGTACCTACCCCACACACATTCGAATACCACTACCTGCTACCAGTGACAGGAACTTATCATATCATGTACATACTAAATGGGGAAAAAATACGTATTTTGTAGCTAACTCAAAAACTACCCAAGCAAAGTTAATAAAATTTATATGGGACCAATTTGAGAGCATACCCTTTCAAACAAAAAGAATTTTCAAAATCGGTCCACAAATGACGGAGAAATCGGTGGACATACATAAAAAAAAAAAAACAAACACGCTACGAATATATAAACTCCTCCTTTTTGGAAGTCGGTTAACTAGCAAAATGCGGGCTGTATGAGACATCTCTGTCCAACCATCTAGAGCATAGAACCGTTATGTATGTTAAGAATTAGTATCATAGTAATCAGAATAAGCATCAGTATGTAAATACTAGTACTCACCCATAGCCGTCGTGTAAGTGACCGGCGCACAGAAGGGGCCGAGCCCCTTGCTGTTCCTTGCTTGTAACTTGAACAGGTACGTGGTCCGTGCACGAAGTCTCTCTACACGAGCACGTGTCCGTTCTCCTATGGCTGCCACAGCTGTCCACTCTTCGTTGCCAGAGGACCCCGAGGAACCACCCGAGCGGGAGATTGCGTACATTATGACGTAGCCTACGGATCAATGACGTTATAAGTAAATTGAAGTAGAATAGAACGGTGAACTGAGTCAAATATAAAAAAAAAAACGTGTGGCACTCGGGGACTGCCGCGGTAAAGCGATTGCATAGCATTTGTAACCTCCATGACAACATCACGTTTCCCATGACCCGACATTACATGGTAGGCGGAGTGGGGGGTGTTAGGTTTTATTTTCGTTACGTTACGGCATTTCTTGATTCGGTCGCCGCGCTCAAAGCCCGCGATAAAAGCTATGCAATAGCTTAAAAAATATTATACATTACTACAGTATTTCCATTTTCTTAATTTCAATCGGGAATCATCGGATTTCCGAATACAAACGAATGCTAATTTCCATTACCATCAATTATTAGATTTATCGTGTATAATAATTTGAATTCAGAACTAAGTACTTTATTGTTGTTTTGTTTTGATTTTCGTGTGAACTATATAGAACTGTAGAACTATTTTCCTATCTGTCGTGCCTTTTTTTTTTGGGTGGGAAATCATCATATAACTTCTCCCGCTCTGGGCGGAGCGGGAGGGCGTGTCAGACTCTTACTGACTAAAACCCACTCGTGTTCCTTCAGTTGCCGTGTTGCCAGGGGGGCCACGATTTCCCTATGCCTACGACTTTAGCAGCTTACCCACATTTTTTTAAATAAATAAAGAACATTAAGTTAAAAGAGTATTAACAACTCTATATACTTTCAAGTCGATTGAGAGCGTCCGGTCTGCACCAAGTGCAAAGGGCAACTGATAGAAATCCGACGACTGACGAAAAACAAGATTTGCCGAGGGACATTAAGAACATATTTGTACTGTACGTAGGTTATACGTACCATCGCGGAAGCCCGAAACTAAACAACTTGAAAATAAAATCCCGTGCACACGAAAACCACATCTTTTACCGCCCCGGTTCTATAGTGGCCGAGTACAGTTGCAAGCCTTATAATATACAATTCACTCATTGTCCGTAGAAAAGGAAGGATCCTCCGTCCAGACGGGTGTCGTGTCTGGCGGGCAACTGCCCAACGATTGATGTGAAGTTATCGCCGCCCCCGCAGAATAAACGCGTAAGTGCTATTGAGGCGGTTTTCATGTTAATCCATATTCGTTATGTATAGGTCAAAATACATCACCTCAATTTTTTCCAGATTTTTACATCAATTATTTACGAAGTTACATACACACGATATACCGTAACAAAATGTTATAATTCCGACCTTGATGATATAAAAACTTAATTACCTATTACATTATCAGAATTTTTTCGACTGCACCAGAATAAACGCGTAATAGCCATCGATCACTAATTAGTGATCGATGGTAATAGCCCATTAACGGTATCACTGTACTGCGAAAAACGCAAGTAATATTACATTGCAAAACAAAAAAAAAAAACAATAGTTGATAAGAAAAAATAACTCAAAGTAACATTAACGTAAAAAAAAACTAAAAAATTTCTGTAAAATGTTTTTTTATCAATGACTCAAAAACAGTACCTGTTTAACACTTAACATTAATTAGATTATCTACAAAAAAAAAAAATCTTTTAAACGACGTAAAAAACAAACTTCTATTCGGTGTAGTCATAAAGTTATGGATTAATTTAGGTTTTTTATTTTTCCTGTAAAATTGACTTTTTACACTTGCGCGTTTATTCTGCGGGGGCGGCGTTATGTACATTCTGATCGCGCGGTAAACTTCGTTTGCGCGATGCAGGATTTTGGGTTACGTCAGGTCTTTGATGTGTAGTTCGTATGTGGCGATATAGATGCCAAACTGATCTTGTCTGAGTTTTGATTCTCTACATACCTGTAATAACTCCATTGGGCTTGGCAGGCGGCTGCCAGTTGAGGTCCACGGCGCGCGAGGGCGAGGCCGGGGGGGGCGCGGGCTGCGGGCGCAGCTCGCGCGGGGGGGACGCGGGGGGCGCCTCCAGCGTCGTGTTGGACACCAGCATGGACCACGCGGACTCGCGCCCGCCTGCGGAGATACAATCATTTAAAAATAATAATAATTAACTCCGTACGGGGTGTTTTTTTAAAATCTTAGTTCATCATCTGCCTAGCCTTTTCCCAACTATATTGGAGTCGGCTTCCAGTTTAACCGGATGCAGCTGAATACAGTATTTTACATGGAGCGACTGCCTATCTGACCTCCACAACCCAGTTAGGTACTGGGTAACACGATACCTTTTTGTAGAGGAGATTTTTTGTGGAGGTCAGATAGGCAGTCACTCTATGTAAAATACTGGTATTCAGCTGCATCCGGTAAGACTGGAAGCCGACCCCAACATGGTTGGGAAAAGGCTAGGCAGATTAATGTATTAGTTTTATTTTGTAAGAATATTTTTTGTACTTTGTCTATGGTCCTTAGTTGCCTGATACTTTAGGAATTATTATTATAGCTCACCTTTGATCAGCTTGACAGCGAACTCGTACTGCGTGTAAGGTTTGAGTTCGTCCAACATGCAGTTGAGATCGGTCGCGTTGAACGTGCGCACGCGCCCGCCGGCCGACGACCAGCGCACCACGTAGCGACGACCGTCTGTAGCGGTCTGTAATACAACAAAACATCAAATCAAATAATTTATTTGCATAATACATGTTAAAAAGGTGTTCCAGGTATAAAAGGTACATTGTATTATAACCTAATGATTAAAATTAGTAAGTGTATTAGGTACTAATCGCAACATTAAATATACAGAATAGATTATAAATTGAGTTACATTAAAATATAAATTCCAAAATAAAAAATACACAAGTCAAACCAAAATTTCAAAAAAAAAAAAGTGTGGCACTCGGGGACTGCCGCGGTAAAGCTATTGCATAGCATTTGTAACCTCCATACTTCCTATTTGTCAACGCTATACTTGGGGTGATGACGTGATGACATAAAACAAAAATTACGTTCCCATGACAACATCACGTTGTCATGGGAACCGTCATTACATGGTAGGCGGAGTGGGGGGTGTTAGGTTTTATTTTCGTTACGTTACGGAATTTCTTGATTCGGTCGCCGCGCTCAAAGCCCGTGATAAAAGCTATGTAATAGCTTAGTAATCATTATATTTGTCATTATAAAATCATTATAAGATCAGTCATCTTTCATTTAAATAATCATTAATTGAATAGTAACATTTTGCAACTAGAAATTCGTGCAAACCTAATTTGAATTGGTCCATTTTGTGTAGGTCTGTGATAGTTTTTGGGTGCCATACCCAAAATGTTTTTATTAAATACTGCTTTTTTATGACGGCTCACGTAAATTTAATTTTTGTGTCGTGTGTTTCTTGGATGTGTATAAAGATGTAGATTCGCTTTGACAAAGATCGCCACTTCATAAATATAAAGATAAGGGAATTCCGCGAAGTAACCAGCAGGGATGTTTAAGGGGGATGCTCTAAGACACCCCGCGAAATTCAAATACATATTTTTTACGGTCGCGGTTATTTAGAAAATTTAAATATCGCGGGCTACCTTTGAGGATCCATCTTAAGGTCTAACTAGTCGCGGGCTCGAACTCACTGATGGGCGTGGTCAAAAAGCATGCTGTCTCGCCTGGCATTGTGTCCGACAGACATAGTATCAGTGATGAGCAGTTAGACGCTGGTCTACATGCACAAAATCTAGTTCGCACGCACACAAACACTGTTCGGAACTATTATAGTAAAACGAGCGCGTAAAAAAATTACGAAATCTCCTTTGGAAAATGATATTTTATGACAAAACCACTTTATAAATCAATTACAAATAAAGTTTATTAAAAATCTTCGATAATTAAGCTTTGTCGGAGCTGACTTTGTTTTGGAGATTTTACACATATTTTTTACTTATTTACGCCCAAAGTTGTGTTAAAATTAGCAAGAAAAACGAATCTTTGTGGGCTCATAACTTTTTAATGGCTTTTTATTGAAGTGAAAACTTCTTTAGCATCGTTGTGATTTAAAAGTCGATGAAACGAAAAAGCGACAGTAAAAAGAGACAGACACAAATTCATAAGATTTAACGTGGGAGAAAATGAGATAGGAAGCATTATACAGTGTTTCTTATGTTCGTGGTTCTCTGAAGCTGAAGAGTTTGTTTGCTTGAACGTGCTAATCTCAAGAACTACTGATCCCATTTGAAAAACTCTTTCAGTGTTAGATAGCCCATTTATTGAGGAAGGCTATAGGCTATATATCATCACGCTAAGACCAATAGGAGCGGAGCACCAATGAAAAATGTTTCAAAATCGGGGGGTTTTATTTTTCCTTTTGAGAGCTTCCGCTGCGTGCGCTGCGTAAACGGTTAATTTCGCAAAAATTATGTATGACAGAATTGTTCCCCTTTAAAAGTTCTAAAAAAAAGCCCGCGACAGCATATCGACGGCCCCCACGTATACTATCGAAATTACAAAAAAGCCATTTTCGTTTTATTGCACTAATAGCAAGTAGAGATAAAGATGTATGATTTTATGTAAAAATTATGTACTAATTTTATACCCTCAATTGTTTTTCAATTGAACAAAATCGAAATTGGCATATTCGGTAAAAAAGTAACCAGCAGTAACCAAGTAAACTATCGCATGTGTAATATTAGAAAAAGTATCTTAGGAGATATCACAGTTTTAAAATAACATCGCAACAAAATAATGATCAAGTACTGCGCGCGCATTTATTATGTGCATGAGGGGGAAGGGCGTGATATAAGATTATAAGACCCAGTACTTTTACCTAAAAATTCCACTTTTACTGATAAAAGCGTGATGTAGGTACCTAAAATAGCTCTGAATAAATCTATGTAATATATACGAATAAAATAATTATCAAACTTTGTATCACTATGATCATTACTAAAATCTACAATTATCCTCTTCCCGAAATGTTCATTATCTCAAAGCCAAAATTTTTGAAGGTTTCACTTCTACCACGTGTGAATGGCACACATGTTTTTTTTTTTTACTATTCTGTTTCTGCACAGACAAAATTAATAATGAGACAAAACGATATCATATTTAACTTTGGATGTATAATGTCAAACAATGGAGTAAACCCCCCATATTTTTTTTGGAAAAAATATCGACTAGTTTCACCTTAAAACAAACGCGACAGGGTAGCCCGCGACATTCAAATCTTCTTGCTTTTTTACAAATTGCAGGTCAGTGTCAGGTTGTATCTTGATCAAAATATGATTCGCGACCGTAAGAAATATGTATTTATAGAATCAGAATCAGTAATACATCTTTCTAAGTAAGAATTATTGGTCTCAAATGTCATGATAAAAAAAAAAATTCTAATGTATGAGAATGTAGGTATAAAATTGATGCAATTCGTACATACTTGATTTGGCATAAAAATAACATTTTATAATTCTGTTAGGTACTCACTTGTCCTTTCGGCAGCGTGGGATCTGTCCAGTACACGACTGCAGTAGTTCCACTCAGCATTATGACCTGCACACAAATATAAAGGAATTTGAAAAAAAAAAATGAAAGTGCATTTTCTGTGGGGATTTTGTATGTATTATTTTTTGTCAGATAATGATTATGTGAATCGTCCACCGCCAGCTAAATTAAGTTAGTTTGAATAGTTGAGTCAGTTTTTTCAATTATGCAAACTAACTCAGTTTAGCTGGCAGTTGTCGATCGGCTTAAAAGATTTTTTATACCCTCGAAGTAACGGCTCGAAGACATGAGATTTAACACATGAGATGTTTATCGAGTCGACCAGACGGGTGTCGTGTCTGTCGGGCAACTGCCCAACCGTTGAAGTCGGAATCTTGTATATAAGTCGATCGCGCGGTAAACTCCAATTGCGCGATGCAGGATTTGTGTGACGTCATGTCTTTGACGCGTAGTTCGTATGCGGCGGTGTAGATGCCACATCACTCCCCTCCGAAGGCCGGAGGACAACAGTTTCAACATGTATGCTAGTAAGTATTTGATTGTGCACTACCACCAGAACTCAGACTCCACCGTCAGACTGCCAAAGTCACAGTCAAAGTCAAATCATTTAAAGTCGTAAAAGTTTCACATATACTACCGTTGCCGGTGTAGAAATATTAAAATTAAAGTACAGTTTAAAATGAATTTCCTTTTTTTTTCTTAGCCGTTATTGTCCCACTGCTGGGCAAAGGCCTCCCTACCCTCTTTCCACCTCTCTCTGTCCAGAGCTTCCAAGGACCAATCTTTCTTAAAGGAGTCCAGCTCATCCCGCCATCTCCGTCTGGGCCTACCGCGATGTCGTCTGCCATTAAGCGGGACCCACTGGGTCGTAAGTTTGGCCCATTGATCGTTTGACATGCGGCAGATGTGTCCAGCCCAATTCCATTTAAGCGTGGCAGCTTTCCGAGTGACATCAGTTATTTTAGTGATGGAACGGATTGTTGTATTCTTAACCCGGTCCACAAGTTTAATACCAAGAATACTCCGTTCCATAGCTCTCTGGCAAACCTCGAGCGTGGACCTCTGCTGAATTGTCAAATACCATTAAAATGAATTAATTAGTTTTAATATTTTTTAAATTTTCGCAGCCCTCTTGGATTTTCCTTTTGACCTCACTATTGGCTTTTGCACCCTTGAAAACCACAAAAACGATACCCATGATGAAAAATTTGAATAATTTCAGAGTCGCCATCTTGGATTTTCATTTTGACCAAATTTACCCTTTCTCTCTCTCTCTCTCTCTACACTCTTCTTTTCTTCTCCCTTTCTCTCTCTCTCTCTCTTTCTGCTGGCGTTCTCTCTCTCTTTCTTTCTCTTTGAATTAGAAGAAGACAGTCGTAAGCATTAACACTTTTAGCGTGACGATTTCTAAAAGTTTACAAACCGCTTTAAAGAACTTTGTTCCAAAAGCGACTCTTGCTACGACACAATAAAGTGCAATTCAGGTCGCACAGCGCTAATTACAGAGTTACATTCACCTAGAAGTTGACTCTCTTTCTATCGCGTAACTCATCTTCTGACTACGTTACGGGCCCGCCGCGTACTTAGTTGTAGTTTGCTTACCTAAAATGCGGAGTGACTCATCTATATGATATTCTTCTGTGGTCAAGGCCACGGTCTAGCTAGTTATTGGCACGGACAGCCCTAAGTCACATTGAAACTACGAAAACCGCCTTTACTGCTACGCAATAAAGGCGATGTCATTGTCTAATAGTTACTATGGACATGCGGTTGAACATCTTTTAAAATAATATCAATAACAGGAAATAGACAAGTTTTGAATAAAGCGCAATAATAAAACTCTTATGTAATAATACTAGCTTCTGCCCGCGACTTCGTCCGCGTGAAATTTCTTGTTCCCCCGGCAGTGGCGGACTAACAGGGGGGCGGAAGGGGCGGCCCGCCCCGGGCCTCCGGTCTTTGGGGGCCCTCAAACTCCTCCGCGTTTCCTTAAGGGGGAAGCGTCAATTTTCTTACGTTTTTTGCATTTTGCAGGTCAGTGTCAGGTTTTATGTTGATTAAAATATGATTCGCGGTCGTAACAAATATGGCTTTACTCAATTATAATCATTACAATCAGCTTTAGCAAAACAAAGTTCAGTTAGCAAAACTTTTTTTTTTTACTTGTTTGTCGCCGAAAAGTGACCCCTATATTCAAAATTCATTTATTTACGTTACACGTTCGTATTTGGGTCACAGAAATACATATGTGTACCAAATTTCAACTTAATCGGTCTATTAGATTCGGAGCAAATTGACTGTGACAGACGGCCAGACGGACACACGAGTGATCCTATAAGGGTTCCGTTTTTAGGGTTCCGTAGTAAACAAGGAACCCTTATAGTTTCGTCATGTCCGTCTGTCTGTCTGTCTGTCTGTCTGTCATCTCTTAGCTGCCAGGGCTTATTTTTATTTTTTTTGAATTGTTCTTTTTTTATCTTTTTATTATGGACGCTTCTAACGTGCACGTCTTTCTACATTGTTCTCACATGTATAATTTCAACATGAATGATGTAACCAATATTTTGTAACAATTTTTTATTTAAAAGAGTGTCCTTGGAGTTTCTTGCCCGTTCTTCTCCATAGGTACCTACTACGCTTTGGAATGGGCAACTAGCTTCATACCTATTTCTGACTGACCGATTCCTTGACAATTCAAAAGTGCCTGTAAATGGTTTAATTGAAATAAATGATTTGAGTTGAGTTGTCCGCGGTCTAGCTCCGAGACCCTTAGTACTAGAAAGTTGTAATTTGGCATAGGTATACATATTAATTACACCGACAAAGTGGTAAAACAAAATTATGAAAAACATTTTTTTTTAGGGTACCTCTCATACACGTAAAGTGGTAATGTTTATTTTTTTTATTTTTTTACCCCATAGTGAAGGGTATCATTGGAAAGGTCCTTCAAAAATATTGTGAGTTTGTGAAAACCATTTTTGGATTCAGGGATTCGTTTGCGAAATATTAAGCTTTAAAGTGCTAATTTTTGTTAGAGTCAAGTGTCCCCCCCCCCCCCTGCCGGCTAAATGGTTGGTTTTGGGTATGTGAAAAAAATCACAACAGTAGCTTATATAACGAAATTAAAAGGAAAACTATCACAGCTAAGTAGGCTTTACAGGTTACCGAGTAATAATCGACCAACTTAACTTTGCAGTTTCAAAAACATGTTTTCCCATACATTCCGTATGGGAGAACATATTTTTCAACTACAAAGTTAAGTTTGTTTTTGGGATAAATTCATCCCAACTACGGAACCCTTCATTGTGCGTGGTCCGACACGCACTTGGCCGGTTTTTTTGCTTTTGAGGTACGGAACCCTAAAAAAATCAACTCTTCAACTTTATTACTAATATAGATGAAAAACAGGAAAGGTCAAACAAGTTTTGAATAAAATGTAATAAAAAAAACTCGTTTCATTCGTTTTAGAGCGTTTGGATAAAACTTAAACATATTGTTCCATCGACAGTTTTGGAGGCAACACCTGTATCAAGAGCATCGCAGTGCTTAGTGGCGGCTGTTCGCAAAAACGATTAACGTGACTTAAAAGTGAAACAATCAACACTATGACATTCAGCATGGAGGAATTACACGAAACTGTGATGTTAAATATAGGATACATTATGTATGCGCTGACAATATCTTCGGTGATATACGGAGTGATATCCTGGTGGATAATAAACAAATTTCGCAATTATAGAAATTACGTGTGCCTTAACGCAATTTTGGCAAACCTTTTATACGTTATCCTTTATCGGAACCGAAGTTATATAACGTCACTGATCGCAGAAAATTCAGACCGTGGAACCTATTGGGTGCTGATTGCAACATGTTACATTACTCTTGATTACTTTGCAGCAGTGAAGCACCACTGGTTAGTTGTCCTTTGCCATATGTTTTACTCAGACATTGTCAAAGTTTTCAATGTGCATATTCAAAGACGATATTTAAAAAGTAGCCTCTTTAGCTGGGGTGGGTCTTTACTGATAATTGTTTTACAAGTTTCTGTTGCTTTTATTGCAATTAAATTCGATGTGTTTGTTGATACAGATGTTCCAATATATTTTTTTATTTTAATGTTACCTATGTTACTGAACATTTTACTTTACATCGTAATTGTATATTCACTGTTTCGTGGCTCCAACACGAGCGCACCCACTGCTATTAACAAATGGCGTCGCTTGTACATCGCCACGTTGATATTCATATTGGGCGACGTCGCATTGTTGTCTACTTATGCTACAGTGTATATCAAACAACACCTATGGATGAACGACGATGAATATGGATCAATGGACTTCATAGATATAGTTCGAGGGCATAGATATAAAGAAGCACTTCTATTTTTATATTACTGGTCTCCAAATTATCAAATATTTATCCTTGTAAATAACGGTACAATAATATACCAATATCTAGAATTACTAAATCGTATATATAATAAATAGTATTATCAGTTTTTTTGTTCATTGTTAAAAGTAATCGAGAAATGTGGTATAATTTTTTTGTTAATAAATTAAATCCAAGGTTATCAGTGAGGCATCAGGATATCAATACGTATGAGAGAGGTATTCGAGAGACTGCTAACAATTAAGTAGGTACTTTAATGTTTAATTTGAGTATATTTATTTACTTATTTAGGATCTCCAACAAAAGATAAATAAAAACAAAACGTGTGGCACTCGGGGACTGCCGAGGTAAAGCTATTGCATAGCATTTATACTCGTAACCTCCAACGCTACACTTGGGATGATGACGGATGATGACATAAAACAAAAATTACGTTCCCATGACAACATCACGTTGTCATGGGAACCGTCATTACATGGTAGGCGGAGTGGGGGGTGTTAGGTTTTATTTTCGTTACGTTACGGAATTTCTTGATTCGCTCGCCGCGCTCAAAGCCCGCGATAAAAGCTATGCAATAGCTTAATAAATAAATAATAAGTTTATTTTACAAAGAGAAAACACATAGAGTTATTCATACACTAAACATGATTGTAAAAGTGGAGGTCAAAATCAGGTAGAACAGCTGGCTCCTGAACTAAGTAAAAATATACTTGTATCTCAGAAGCCAAAGTTCCTCACAAACATTATTATTCTAAAATGCAATCAGGTTAAAGTGACTCAGTAATTACAGGTTGTATCAGTATTGAGAAATGTATTCATGAGGTGATCGTTAGAATATCTTCAGTATCGTTGTAGGACAAATTCTGCAACCAATCAGTCAGCTTTGCTTTCAGCGCAAATTTGGTCAACGTATCAACTAATCGAAATACCCTATTATAAATACGAGCGCTTAGAACTGAGTAGTGGCGGCTTGCAAATGCAGAACGACATTGGACGGAGTCACAGACCGGACGACCTCGACGTCTTAGAAGAATGTTTGGATCGAGGGGTAGGATGGAGTGGCGGCGTAAGACTACTACACGCAAAATGAAGAGTTCGTCGCCAACACTGCAAAGAGGCGAACCTCATACAAACGGTCAAAAATCAGTTTAGTATACAAAAATGCTCCATTTGTCGAGCTCTATGTCGTCACAAAAGGGCGAAGCTCTAAGAGTAAAAGAAACGAAAAAAAAAAACTTTTTTACAAAAAACACAACCGACTTCCAAACTACAAAGTGAAAAATAACTTTAATTTCGGAAGTCGGTGTCAAAATACTAAAATACTGATCTGATCCAAAGACACCGACTTCCGAAATTAAAGTTATTTTTCACTTTGTAGTTTGGAAGTCGGTTGTGTTTTATGTAAAAAAGTTTTTTTTTTTTTTCACTTTTTAGTGGGTTGGTTTGTAATTTATCTAAGTTATGTAAGTATATATTTATGTAAGTTATGCCTTATGTCAACTGCTCATCAAAAATACCCAAATCGCTATAGATGTGCCTTTAATATTTGAAGAGATCCCTCGATTTCTCCAAGATCCCATCATCAGATCGTGACCAAATGACAATGGGACCAACTTGAAAGTATACCCTTTCAAACAAAAAAAATAATTTTTCAAATCGGTCCAGCCGTCTTCGAGTAATCGGGGAACATACATTAAAAAAAAAAATATCCCGACGAATTGAGAACCTCCTCCTTTTTTATGAAGTCGGTTAAAAAGATTGACGGCGTATCTCAAAATCAGTTGTAGGGAAATTGAACGAAAAGACGAAACTCGAAGTTCGCCTTATAGCGGCGACATGGGTCAGAATGCTCTGAGGATAATGTTCCTATTTCTATGCTCAATATTAGAAGTGACAATAAAAAAAACCACCTGAAGTTGAAATGGAAATTCAGACGAAAATAGTCATATTACCAAAAGTGACCATAAAAAATCACCTGAAACTGAAATAGAAATTCAGACGAATGACGATAGTAATATTACCAACTGTCCTGATCAAAGTAATATGACTTACTGTCTTTCTGATCAAAATAACTCCGGACTGTTTGATCATTGTTTTATTTTTGTTTTGATTTCTGATTATAGATAGATAGAGAGAGAAATATTGTTTATTGATTGTATTTGTTTTGTTACCTTTGTCTAGATTAACGATTTATATGAAACAGTGTTTAAAATACCAAATTGTTTTTATTTGATGTTAACCATAATACACAGGTTTAGTGACGAAGAATTCGAACTTATTAAGTAATTTGGTGTGTTTTAAAAATATGAATAACGCAACAAGTTTGTGATCTCATTATAATAACTTAGAATAAATATTTTTTGATTGTATTGAGTATAGTTTTTTATTTAAAACAACGCATATTATCATAATGCATCGAGACGTAACTCTAAGAGAATATTAGATAAACGGTATGCGTTGGTGATAAAGAGGCGCAACGAAAAGGCGTATATTTTTTCTCGGCTTTTCCTCGGAAAACCTGGCATTGTAAATTGTTATATTTGTACTAATTTTGTAGTTTGTTTCCATAGTACACCTTCGCATTTGATTTTTAAATTATTAAATATATTTTTTTAAATATCATCAAAATAAGCGCGTCAACGGGAGAAAAAAAACGTTTTTTGGCTCTCTTTCTTATTTGAGGTTCGCCCCTTTGCGGTGTTGATGACGAGTTGTCCCACAGTGAGGACTTGGGTTTCAGAGTACAGCAGGGCGGTTGGATAGTCTCTACGCACGTTCTATTTGAATAAGAAGATTTTTGTAAGTATGTAGATGTACGCAATACATGACACATAATTAAAGGGCAACATCGGGTATTAAGTATGTGTACTCCTTCACTTATAGGAGACCACAGCATGCACAATAAAGTTAAAACTAAGCTAACAAAGTTAAAACATTAATAAAAGGTAAAATTTGGAAAATAAAATGAATTTGTGAAGGACATAATAAAAAAAGAAGAAAATATAACATTTAGAGAAACGATTAAATTTAATTACAGGTATAAAATAAGTTCTACTAATAATTCTACTAAGTAATAATTGAACTAACTATATACAGAGGAAAAAATAAAATAAAATATAGTAACATTAAATGATGACAACAACGATTAAATGAAGTTTAATAAACACTTATTATACGGGGTGGCTGGGACATCGACGCGAAAACTGAAATCATGGAATCAGTACATGATTCTGAACCCCCCTGCGTTGAAATTTTTCGTCGGTTTAAAAAAAAATCTGCTGTTTCATAGAAAAGTGAATTACATACGCGGTCAAAATGTATGGAACAGCTGATTTTTAAGCTATTGCATAGCTTTTATCGCGGGCTTTGAGCGCGGTGACCGAATCAAGAAATTCCGTAACGAAAATAAAACCGTAACGAAAATAAAACCTAACACCCCCCACTCCGCCTACCATGTAATGACGGTTCCCATGACAACGTGATGTTGTCATGGGAACGTAATTTTTGTTTTATGTCATCACGTCATCATCCCAAGTGTAGCGTTGACAAATAGGAAGTATGGAGGTTACAAATGCTATGCAATAGGTTTACCGCGGCAGTCCCCGACTGCCACACGTTTTTTTTTTTTTAAATAATCGACGAAAAATTTCAACGCGGGAGCGTTCAGAATCATGTACTGAATCCATGGTTTCAGTTTTCGCGTCGATGTCCCTGACACCCTGTATTTGGACAGAGACCCCGCAGATGTCTAAGGTTGTTTTAGCTAACCTGTTGTATTGCCTACAAAGTCTAGGCACAGCGGCGTAATGACCGAGGTTAGTTTTTGAGCCAGGAATGTGAAATAATGTTGCTGTTGAAGTAGTAGATTCATAATGTACATTTAGTTGTAATCTATCTGATATTAATAATCAAAGTCAAAGTCAAATCATTTATTTCAAATAAGCCCATGTGTGGCACTTTTGAACGTCGAAATTTACAAAATAATAGAATTGATTCTAGTCGCCCCTTCCAAAAAGTAGTTTTCGTATGGAGAAGAATGGGCAAGAAACTCCACCGTTACTCTTTTAAAATGTTTTACAATTGTTTGTATATGTACGTACATCAGTTAAATAATTATTATATGTGAAGACGTTGCACCTAGAATAAAATTACTATTCCACAATAGGTAAAAAGAATTAAAAATGAAGCAACGATAGATAATTTAATATGTGATAGATACATGGTGCTCACATATTTACAAACATTCTAAAAGTAGACGATTTTCCTAAAATTTTGCAATTAATAAGTCAGTGTGTGAGGAAGTAATCACAGAAAAAAATCAATGTCATAAAACACAAAATAATAAACTTTACAATTAAATTAGCAACCAGTTTGATTTTGTCTTGATTCTAAATTGTCCTATGGAGCAGGACCAGCATGTTTCCAAGCACTCTTATCTTGGATATAATCCTCTAATTTGTAATATGCTTGTTTACAAAGTGTACTTTTAATATGAGTTTTAAATTAATAAATTAATATTAGGTAAGTAATAATAGTTGATAGTCACACTATCGAATAAGGTCAAAGATCTGTAAAGATAGTTGTAAGAGGTAAAATAAAAATAAAGTTTAAAAATGTACGCAAAATTGTTAACTTTGTTTTAGGATAAATGTAAGTAATTCAGCGTTAACAGACCCAGCCAGTTGCAGAAACGAACTTTAAATTTTAAAGCCGTCATTAAATACTAATCTTCCATTAACTTGTTTTAACTTGTTGCAGAAAACAACATAGACTCGATTTTAATGGTTCTTTTATGAACTCAAACTCAAAGCATTTATTTCAATTAAACCATTTACAGGCACTTTTGAATTATCAAAGAGTCGGTCAGTTAGTCAAAAAGTTGAAGCTAGTTGCCCATTCCAAAACGTAGATCTCTATGGAGAAGAACGGGCAAGAAACTCCAAGGACACTCTTTTAAATATAGATATTACAAAAGACTGGGTACATTATTCTTTATGTGAGAACAATGTACAAAAAATAATCGAAAGCAATTGAAAATATAAGATTTAAAAATGCCCTGGCAGATAAGAGATGACCAGTCTCAACTGACGGCGCCCGTTCACGAACATGACGCGTGGATCAGCACCATCCAGCTCAACCATTTCGTAGGGAACCGAATGATCCGAAATTAATGAAATCATTAGCGTTAATGATAAATTACGTAATGGGGCATTAATGTTTGTCTTTGAGCAACTGAGTGTTTGTCATTTAATTTTAACTGTAATTTAATTTTGTTACTTAAGTGTAATTTTAGATCTAAGTACGTAATTGATATTTGTAAGCCATCAGCGGCAAAACATATTGATCTCTATACATATTTTATTTACAACACCTATTTTTAGGAGCAGTGGTGGCCCAGTGGTAACGGCTGCGACTTAAGAGTTGTTGTAGGTCGTAGGTTCGAACCCAGACAGGCGCTTTACTTTGTGTAAATTATTTCATCACCACTGCTCTCAAAACGGTGAAGGAAAACATCGTGAGGAAACCGGCATGTCCTAGAACCGAAAATTCGAAGACATGTGACATCTACCAACCCGCACTGGGCCCGCGTGGTGGATTACGGCCCACTCCCTCTCACAGAGAGGAGGCCGCAGTCCCAGCAGTGGGAACATTTATAGGCTGATGATGATGATTTTTACACCGACTTATGTTTTACAAATAAAAACTTTGACTTTGACGAGCCCAAACACAACGGGGCTACCTTGTTTAGTTGAGGAATTCCTGCGGCTACCTTCCTGCCCCATCATCAGACCCGAGACTACACCTTGGGCGAATGTACTTGTTAAGACAAATCCAATTAGTCGAAACAGAACGGGGCTATCTCGTTAAGTTGAGGAGTTCCTGCCCTTCCTATCTCGCCAAAAGCTATTGTAAAACCTTTATCTGCATTAAAATTGTGTAAATCTACTAATTCTTGGGCATTTATTTTTTACACTATTATTTTTCTAAAGATTACACATACTTCGCAGAACATCTTACGTAACACAAATTCTACATCATTCAAGCAAAGTTTGGCCGAAGCTTTAAATTGGTTTTCCCAAAAACACGTCTATGTTCTATGTTATAGGGTTTGGTTTCCGCACTTAGTCCGTAAAGTAGACCTTTGTGCGTGGGCCATGGCGGCCGTTTGGTGGTTATTCCAACCAGCCCACCTCCCTCCAGAAGTTAATTAAAACACCTGGTCTGTTCAGAATATCTGTGAAAGATCTGGGTGACCCGAGGGTTTCTGTTTTAATCTGGGTGACGCCTGTGCACTCAAAGAGCACGTGCGCTATGGTTTCCCCAGCCTCAATGCACGCCCTGCACAGAAGGCTGTCCGTTATGCCTATTGTGTGGAAGTGTTTGTTTAGCGAGCAGTGTCCCGTGATGGTCCCCGTCACCAGGCGCAGGCCGTTCCTGTCCAGGCGTAATAAACGCCTGGTTAGCCTGCTATCCAAGGATGGCATAGCTTTCTTGGACTGCCTGCAGCCCGGTGTCGAAGTCCACCAGTACTCCGCTTGTGTGTGGATAAACTCTTGTAGCCACCTGTATATTTGGTTGAAGAGAATTGGCACGATAGGTTCGGGTCCACAGACTGCCGTGCTAGAACCTCTTCTAGAAAGTTCGTCAGCTGCGTCGTTACCTAGCGACCCACTGTGTCCTTTTATCCATTGCAGCGTCACCGTGTTGCGGCTAGATACCGTTACCTGTTCTAGTGCGTTGTGACATTCTAGTATTAACTTCGAGGTAATAAATTTTTTCCGTAAGGACGTATTAGGTAAACTAATATTCGTTTTCAAATAACTACGTTATATGGCAGACCCAAAATTAATTAGGCGAATTTACTTTGCAGTCAATTTTGACTTACTGCATTACCTCTTGGGGTGGAGCAGGTAAAAGTTTGCTATTACCTATTGAAAGAGCGCAAAGAGCAATTCTTAAGGTGTCTGCTTGCCGCCCTTTCCTTTTTCCCACTAACCTACTCTATAAATCCTGTGAAGTACTAACAGCTCGACAGTTATTCATAATGAGCTTCGTATTAAAACAACACGCAGCCCTCCCATATAGCACTGAATTTACTAAAAAGAGACGGAAAGACATAGTTTGCCCTACAAAAAGTACAAAATATGCCTTCGCAGCCAAATTTTTTGTCTACCTAGGACCATTACTTTATAACAGACTAAATGCGAGAGCAAAAATTTATTCTCTAAATTATAATAATTGTAAAAGAACTCTCAAGGAAGCTCTTCAAAGTATGTCCTATGAAGATACAGAGAAACTATTAATTGTACTTAAATTAATTAAATATTGTGCTAATTAAGTTTAGCCAAGTAAGGATAGTTACTAAGATTTTAGCAAGTAGGATTTATTGTACTATTTACACCTTTTTACATGCCTATTAGATGACTAGATTTTTATAATTAATGTGATTATTTAGAAATATTATTATACCTTGCCTCGCCTGAAACACAGGATGACCTAGTTCAGGCACATAACATAGTTGAATTTTTCGTCGATTTAAGCAAATTAGTACTTATTTTATTTATTTATTTAGTTCGGACAACAACATGGTCCAATTTGTTAGTAAAATACCTTATCACTAGTGTTAGTAGTACACAAAAAAAAAAAAAAAAGTTTATCTGGTGACAGCGGCAGGATGTGCAGAGAACGATCAAGCAAGGAATGCTACCTGACCATTCTCCCCACATAGTGCCTCAGAAAAGGGGAGTAAGGGCTCTCCACCACTGTTTTCAGGATGCTATTGTCACTGACCCGCATTCTACGCATCAGTGATGCAACTTTTTGCGAATCACTGCATGGAAGCCGTCAGTTCGGTGCTGAGCAAACATCTCCGATGCGCTACAGAAACGGGGCAGTTTCAACAGCATCCTAAAAACATTATTGTATTGGATACGTAAGACATCCAGCGATCTTTTGGTGTAGCTGACCCATAGTTATTGGTTACTGTATTGGGGTTTGGGGAGGTGCATGTAAAACGCATCTCTTACGTCTGGAAAGATCGCAACGGTCCTTGTTAAAAACAATGTCCTTCAAACCATACAGATTTCCCACAAAGACTTTATACGAGTTGTCGCGTGTTTTTACAGTGAGACAACTTTTTATTTTCCAGATAATTACAAAAAAACACGTATCTACCCCATATGACTCAGGTAAACTTCAAAATAAGCGAACAACGCCAAACGTAATTGAATCTGTTCAATGTCGCACAGCTTTTGCAAGACGACAAAACGTTTTTCTTTCTATATATTTATACAACAAAATTAATAGAATCTTGAATTTTTATCCGCTAACACTAAACGAATGTAAACTTAAAGTAAAGAACTGGCTCCTTACTCTTGATTATGAGAATGTAGAGAAAATAATAAATAATTAATCTCATTCTACACAGGAACACGTACATAGAACATACCTCTCTTTCATACACATACACCTACACATACACAAACACGCACGAGAACCCACTCACATATGTACACACCGCCCATACACACAGAGCACGACATAATTAACTTTAGAATAATTTTTATATTTTTTCATACTATTTTGTTTTTGTATATTTTATTTTGTTTTTACCGCTTTAAAATTGTATTTTGTAGCACTTATGTTAGTCTATTTATGTTGACATTAGTATCTAAGCCAAATAAAATGGGAGAGGGCGCTGATTCCTGACATACAGGTACACCTAGTTCAGGAGTCAGAGGCTTCAAACAAATTGTTGTAAATTATCTTGTCAATAAAGAATTATCTTATCTTATCTTATAGACCCCCCGCATACAGACCTTGACAAAACGCCTTGAACAGGGTGATTTTGACTTGGTCCGCACAACGAAAGAATCTACGGGCCAACATGTTCCCTCGGACCGCCAGTGCCCTACGTTCCCTTTAGTGTTTTACCTTTTTTATATGAATAAAGTTTTTTATTTTTATTTTATTATTTGTTTACATGTTAGGAAACTAAAAAGCGAACGCACTACAGCAACATACCTTCACCCCTACAGGCGGTATAAGTGGGGGCGGTTCGTCCTCGTCCGCCTCGTCCTCGTCCTCGTCGTCAGGCTCGTCCTCGTCGTCGGCGGGCGGTTTAGTGCGCACGGTGGCGTAAACCGCGGGGCCGAGTCCGCGGGAGTTTGATGCGCGTAAGGAGATCACGTATTCGGAGTTTGATTCTGAAAGGGGAATTGGATAACAGAATGTTAATAAGTACATTAAGGTAGAGAACAATAAAACAAAAAAAAAAAGTGGTGGCACTCCGGGAGTCCCGACAAAAGTGATAACTTGAACAAGATCGCCTTGGTAGAAGAAAAATACTTGTATAGAACATTGGTCCGTAACCTTATCTTGATAAAGAGCACAATCGCGTTTACAAAAAATGTATACTTCCGAAACCTTTAAAATAAAAATACTTGCATAGAACATTGATCCGTAATGTAATATAAATAAAGAGCACAATCGCGTTTACAAAACCTTTAAAGTAAAAATACTTGCATAGAACATTGATCCGTAATGCAATATAAATAAAGAGCACAATCGCGTTTACAAAACCTTTAAAGTAAAAATGCTTGCATAGAACATTGACCCTAAGGGTAATATAAAGAAAGAGCACAATCACGTTTACAAAAATGAGATGTCGTCATGGTGTCGCGAAATCAATGGTTTAGTCCCATCTCAAAAATGCCCAACGCGCCTAAAGAAGTTTACACTTCAACAAACGTTTTCTGTAGTCAGGGTTGAGTCATTATGGGAGCGAGTTATGAAAGGGGCCAAGTTGACACGATCGTGAGGGCGTTTTCCGTGGGTTAAGTTGTCATGAGGGCGAGTTATCAGGGAGTTATCACAGTCAAATTCTCATAGGATTCACTTTTGACAGGGGCGATTTGCCAGTATCTAGTTTTAGGGGTCACGTTGTTACGGGGGCGAGTTATATCGGGGGTGAATTGTCAGTCATCAGATTTCGAGTCGACGTTGACATTTAATCAAGTTTTCACGAAGGCAAGTTGTCAGGGTCCAGTTTCCAGACATCCCACCACGTACCTAGTGCCCGGATGACGTGCGAGTGTAGATGCGCGGGCAGCTCGCGCGCCGCGTCGTCGGGCACGCCGAGCCCCCAGCCCAGCACGTAGCCGCGCACCACCACGCCGCCGTCGTCTTCGCCCCACCACACTGAGATCCAGTCGCGGCCTGCACGGGCTGTATAGAAAAACAACACGACATTACAAGAAAAGTTCAAATTAAAACCAACCAACAATTTAAAATTAAACCAACCCTTTAAAAGTGAAACTTTTATTACATCGTCTCAAAATTTTTCGTCTGTGTGTTGCATGTCGCGTGACGGTCGGCCGCAGAGTAGGGATAAAGTGAAAGGCGCTCGTCAGAGCAGCCAAGGCCAATATGGCGGCGCCTATAGAAGTTTCACTTTTACCGTGGTTTCATAAAACCACACAATCCTTTTTTTTCTATACTATAACATAACATCACGTCTTGTTTCCCCGAAGGGTTGGGCAGAGGTGTACCTACAGTACACCCACATTTCGCCAGTTATGTTTAAGTCCCATGTAATAGGGGGTGAGCCTATTGCCATCAACCGGGCACAAATCCAGACTCCGGGCTGCCAATGAAAAATTTCAGATAGAAAAACCGAATAACACTTTGCCCGACCCGGGAATTGAACCGACCTCATGCTCAGCAGTAGCGCTTGCGACCACTACTATGACCGACGAGGCATTATAATATTAATATAACATACAACATATTGTTGTTCAACATGTTGAAAGTCAGCGCGAAACTTTTGTTTAGCAATGTTGTCTGTCTACGCATGATCAGTGGTCGACAACATGTCGCCAGAGGAACTAGTGTTGATTTCAACAGCGGTGGTTATAATTTTATCGAAAAATGCAACGAAATTTAAAAAAAACCGGCCAGGTGCGTGTCGGACTACGCACAATGAAGGGTTCCGTAGTTGGGATGAACATATCCCAAATACAAACTTAACATTTTAGTTGAAATACATGTTCTGCCATACGTTCCAACTGCAAATGTAAGTTTGTACGCACAATATTAAGAGATTTACCATGTTATTTTAAGACCATAGACTTCTTATAGGTTTTCCTGTAATCTATGAGCAAAGAGCCATATAATGTATTTTTTTCAATATTTTTTGGTCCAGTACTAGTTTCGGAGATACGGTAAATTTTTATCGAATTTATTAAATATCTTTAAAAGTATTTATTTTAAAAATATATAAAAAATATTTTTAAGATTCTCGCAACAAGTCCTTTCATTTGATATGTCACACGATACTGTTAGCAAAAACTTTTTTTCAATTTTCTTATTTGCCCCCCTAAAAGTGACCCCTATAATCAAAATTCATTTATTTACGTTACACGTCCGTGTTTGGGTCACAAAAATACATATGTGTACTAAATTTCAACTTAATCGGTCCATTAGATTCTGAGCAAATTGGCTGTGACAGACAGACAGATACGAGTGATCCTATAAGGGTTCCGTTTTTCCTTTTGAGGTACCTACAGAACCCTAAAAACCACGTTGGTGGGTTAGAAATTACTTACAAAGTACAGAAAATGTATTCAGTGATCTCCATGTGGTTGATGGATCAGATTTTTTAATTTTTTTTTTATTCTAGGCGAGCAGTATCCCAATTCATAGTTTTGGTACAGTACAATTAATTTGAGACATTTCTGCGCGTCTCCACTCAACAACATTTGATGCAACTCAACTGCATGTTGCACGGAAACAAACAAGCCGCGTGTCATATTGCATGCTAGCTGGCAACGTCGTGCGCTGTTGTGCAATGTTGCCGAACATGTTGAGTCACGTGTTGCGCGTCAATTGTTGCCTAGTAGATACGAGGCTTAATTATAACAAAAGGCTCACATAGAGTTCATTCGTAGGCACTGTGTAGAGTATTACTAAGTTTCAATCAATCTGCCTAGCCTTTTCCCAACTATGTTGAGGTCGGCTTCTAGTCTAACCGGATGCAGCTGAATACTAGTATTTTACATGGACCGACTGCCTATCTGACCTCCACAACCCAGTAACTGAGTAATACGATACCCCTTGGTAAGACTGGTTGTCAGACTTTCGAGCTTCTGACGACCAGTAACGACTGTCAAAGATCCACGAATGACAACCGGGACCAACGGCTTAACGTGCTTTCTGGGGCACGGAGGAGTCTCGGTATGTAAAGATGGTCACCCATCCACGGACCAATCCCGGCAAGCGTAGCTTACTTAGCCACGAGCTCCTCAGAGTAGTAGAGTCCTCGTTAGAGTATTATTAAGTGTACGTACTGGTAAGCGGCGGCGGTGCGGGCGGTACTCTGCTCTCGTCTAGTTCTTGTCTCTGAGTGCTCGCCGTCACCCACTCGCTGAACGGACCAGAACCGTTCGAGTTGATGGCGCACACGCGGATCTGGGGAATTTAAAGAAAATTAAGTCATCATCTGCCTAGCCTTTTCCCAACTATGTTGTGGTCGGCTTCCAGTCTAACCGGATGCAGCTGAATACCAGTATTTTACATGGAGCGACTGCCTATCTGACCTCTACAACCTAAAGAAAATTAAGTAATCCGCAAAAACAGAACAGGCGGGTAAAAATATATACTGTATCATTACAAAACAAATCTAAGCCCCTTAAACTTTTTTTTTGCGGTTTCATAAAACAAAGTCCCCGCCACGTCTGCTTGTACACTATAAACTCAAAAACTTCCGAACGGATTTTCAAACGGTTTTCAGCAATGGACGGAGTGATTCATGAGGAAGGTTTAGGTGTATAATTCATTAAAGGTTTTGTGTAAATTGGCTGAAATATGACGATTATTGTTGAAGATGTCGGAAAAAATCATGCCGACTGGGAGCTTTAGTGGCGTGAGTCGCGTAAACCGTAAGAGATACATAAAATTAATGTTCTACAGGATTGTACATAAAAAATAACTTATTCGTTTAGCGTTAAAAATGTGTTTAGCGGTTTGTGTTATAAACTTATAAGTGGGCCTAAGACAGTAAAAGAAAACAGAAATAATAATAACTCCTTTACCTGATAAGTAGTAGCAGTAT
Source organism: Agrochola lychnidis (assembly GCA_963680765.1). NCBI lineage: Eukaryota > Metazoa > Arthropoda > Insecta > Lepidoptera > Noctuidae > Agrochola > Agrochola lychnidis. The sequence continues at coordinate 2,190,198 of OY796874.1, read as the reverse complement.
CCAGTCCCCTCAACTCCGCCCTTTTCTGATCCGCTGGCGTGGTGAGCGAGTCAGCCTTCCTACGTTGTGTCGGTGCGGGGCCCGGCGCGGCTGCGGGGCCCGGGGACGGGGCCGCGGGGACCGCGCGGTACCGCACCTTGTAGCCTGTGAGGGGTCCGCGGTGAGTGCGGGATGGGGGGGCCTCCCAGCGGACTAAGATTGACTGGGAAGAAAGAAAGATGAGTAAATACTAATGATATCGTTATGTTTTACTGGTATCATAAAACTTCGTATTAAAGCAAAAAAGTGGAACTTTTGCTAGCATTTGTGAGGGCAAACGTGCGCCATTGTCGATCGCATTATGAGAGCTATTGATTTAAGTTATATGTCGGATGCGGTCATTAGTACGGACACGAAACAAATCGCAAGCGCGCCACTGGCGACATCAAGTGACTCACACCTAACAGCGCGCTTCTACAGAGTCGTGATGTTTAAAGGCCACGGCGAGGAGAGATTCAGCCCTCGGATCGCATAGGAGTTAAGACGTCGCGGAACTGTTCTCGATTCGTGGTACTCAGTTATAGTGTTAATTGTAATTTGTGATCATTGTGTTAATTGGTGATTTTAATAAACGCCGTCGCACCCAGTGTGTGTGTAATTTAGCTAGTGTGATTAATTTGATAGTAAATTATAATGTGATCTGAACTGCAAACTGTTTTTCTATTGCGCATTAACCAACACTACCCACACTACGCCCACAGTAGTTAAAATATCGCTGATAATAACGAAAGAGTCATTTACCCGTCTCCGACATAAATAAAGGAACTGGGTGGGTTGTACGTCCTGAATCTGTATTAGCAAACACGAAATATTGCGTGCGCAGGCGCGTGCTGGCGGGCGCGCCGCCTGCTGCTGCCACGCGCACGCTGTAGGTACTCACCGTCGCACTAGTAGCGAGCGCAGTAACGTTGTTGGGCGGCGCGGCGGGCGCGTCGGCCGGCGTGCGCAGGCGCGTGCTGGCGGGCGCGCCGCCTGCTGCTGCCACGCGCACGCTGTAGGTACTCACCGTCGCACTAGTAGCGAGCGCAGTAACGTTGTTGGGCGGCGCGGCGGGCGCGTCGGCCGGCGTGCGCAGGCGCGTGCTGGCGGGCGCGCCGCCTGCTGCTGCCACGCGCACGCTGTAGGTACTCACCGTCGCACTAGTAGCGAGCGCAGTAACGTTGTTGGGCGGCGCGGCGGGCGCGTCGGCCGGCGTGCGCAGGCGCGTGCTGGCGGGCGCGCCGCCTGCTGCTGCCACGCGCACGCTGTAGGTACTCACCGTCGCACTAGTAGCGAGCGCAGTAACGTTGTTGGGCGGCGCGGCGGGCGCGTCGGCCGGCGTGCGCAGGCGCGTGCTGGCGGGCGCGCCGCCTGCTGCTGCCACGCGCACGCTGTAGGTACTCACCGTCGCACTAGTAGCGAGCGCAGTAACGTTGTTGGGCGGCGCGGCGGGCGCGTCGGCCGGCGTGCGCAGGCGCGTGCTGGCGGGCGCGCCGCCTGCTGCTGCCACGCGCACGCTGTAGGTACTCACCGTCGCACTAGTAGCGAGCGCAGTAACGTTGTTGGGCGGCGCGGCGGGCGCGTCGGCCGGCGTGCGCAGGCGCGTGCTGGCGGGCGCGCCGCCTGCTGCTGCCACGCGCACGCTGTAGGTACTCACCGTCGCACTAGTAGCGAGCGCAGTAACGTTGTTGGGCGGCGCGGCGGGCGCGTCGGCCGGCGTGCGCAGGCGCGTGCTGGCGGGCGCGCCGCCTGCTGCTGCCACGCGCACGCTGTAGGTACTCACCGTCGCACTAGTAGCGAGCGCAGTAACGTTGTTGGGCGGCGCGGCGGGCGCGTCGGCCGGCGTGCGCAGGCGCGTGCTGGCGGGCGCGCCGCCTGCTGCTGCCACGCGCACGCTGTAGGTACTCACCGTCGCACTAGTAGCGAGCGCAGTAACGTTGTTGGGCGGCGCGGCGGGCGCGTCGGCCGGCGTGCGCAGGCGCGTGCTGGCGGGCGCGCCGCCTGCTGCTGCCACGCGCACGCTGTAGGTACTCACCGTCGCACTAGTAGCGAGCGCAGTAACGTTGTTGGGCGGCGCGGCGGGCGCGTCGGCCGGCGTGCGCAGGCGCGTGCTGGCGGGCGCGCCGCCTGCTGCTGCCACGCGCACGCTGTAGGCGGCGGCGGCGCGCAGGCCGGACACGGTGACGCTAATCGTGGGGCTGGACGGGTCCGCTTCTACCCATTGGAATTGCTCGCGACCGCTCTCCACCTGAAATGTGGATTAATAAATATTTTTGGGAACGAAAAGCTTCAGCTTACACCATCGTATTATGTCACCACTTTAACTGACCTCAACTTGGTCACCCTGTATAATGTCAATACTTTAATTAATCTCTGTATGAGGACACCTGTATACTTCTTCGCTTAAACAACATAATGATCTGTATTTAGAAGGTTTCAAAATATTATCTCCCAATTTTTTTCAACAACTATTGTTTGAATAACAATAAATTGTAATTGAATAAAAAATCTATTGAAATTATTTTAACCTCAATTGTTAAATGAATTTACATAAATACTAGCTTTTCCCGGCGGCTTCGCCCGCCTGTATGTCGAAAAATATCCTACGGGAACGTACTACCGGGATTACATACCTAATAGCCGAGGAAAGGTAATTGATTAATACCGCTGCGCTCGCGTTGCCGTCAACCGTAATTAAGTAGTTACGCGTAATATTGAATCTGTGATATCTTTAAAACTATTCATTTATATGATATGATGTCAAGGCATATTTTAATTTTAATTATATGCCCAATTTAAATAACATATTTCATTGGATAAGGATTAATATGATACCGGTTAAAATAGCTTCGGAAATAATAATGCAATTTTTATCAAATTCTGAAAGATAATAATGGTTACTGTGGGTCATACTTAGCAGATAGACATATGTCATCGCGGACTTTTTTGTTAAACTTTTTAAGATGAACAATATTGTAGAGCATACATTTTATGTATCTTTTGCGTTTACGCGGCACACGCCAGTAAAGCTCCCAGTCGGCATGATTATTTTCGACTTCTTCAACAATAATCGCCATATTTAAGCCAATTTACACAAAACCATAATGAATTATGCATCAAAACTTTCCTCATGAATCATTCCGTCTATGGGTGTAAACGGTTTGAAAATCCGTTCGGTAGTTTTTGAGTTTATCGTGTTCAGACAGACAGACAGACGCGGCGGGGGACTTTATTTCTTACCCGACTACGGCAAAGCCAAAAGGAAGGGTTATGATTTTAGCAGTCTATGTATGTATGTTTATATGTTTGTATGTATGTATGTATGTTTGCTTTTACGTGTGTTCCACCATAGCGCCTAAACTACTGAACCGATTTTGATGAATGAGGTATCAATAGATTTGTAATAATAGTCCGGGTGACATAGGCTATATAAATTTTCCCTAAATTTAATATGGTGGATTTTACACGTAAATTTCTAACCTCGAAAAAAATTAAAATGATATGATCATGACATGTTTGGTACCAAAAGAAAGGTCTTGACGAGCACATTAAAAATATGTAAATAATGTTATACTTTCAAAGTAAATAAATATGTTTAAATTGTTAAAAACAAGCAAAAGTGAGACTGTGCTACGTTGTATCGCAAGATGTTACCAACGTGCAGTTAATCAAATCTTAATAAATAAAAAGCGGCCCAGTGCGAGTCGTGCTCGCCCATGAAGGGTTCCGTAGCAGCAAGTAACGATAAGTTTACGATTTATGACGTATTAAAAAAAAACTACTTGCTAGATCTCGTTCAAACCAATTTTCGGTGGAAGTTTACATAGTAATGTACATTATATATTTTTTTTAGTTTTATCATTCTCTTATTTTAGAAGTTACAGGGGGGGGGACACACATTTTACCACTTTGGAAGTGTCTCTCGCACAAACTATTCAGTTTAGAAAAAAATGATATTAGAAACCTCAATATCATTTTTGAAGACCTATCCATAGATACCCCACACGTATGGGATTGATGAAAAAAAAAATTTTGAGTTTCAGTTCTAAGTATGGGGAACTCCAAAATAATTTGTTTTTTTTCTATTTTTGTGTGAAAATCTTAATGCGGTTCACAGAATACATCTACTTACCAAATTTCAACAGCATAGCTCTTATAGTTTCGGAAAAAAGTGGCTGTGACATACGGACGGACAGACAGACAGACAGACAGACAGACAGACAGACAGACAGATAGACAGACAGACAGACAGACAGACAGACAGACAGACAGACAGACAGACATGACGAATCTATAAGGGTTCCGTTTTTTAACGGAACCCTAAAAACGGTTTGTAATTCCATCCTCAATTTCTCTATGAAGAAAAACAAGTACACACGGCTACACATCAAGCTATACATTTCCAGTTTAAGCTGATCTGGCATTGTAAAGGATTTCCGTACAATACGAAGTCAGCTAATACTGGAAAATAGCTTGATGTGTAGCACTGTGTACAACGAAATATTAATATTTATACACAGGGCACTCAGAAAATTTTGCAATAGGTACAAAAAAATATACTACGGGTTATATTTTATTTATTAAATCTTTTCAAATAACTCTCCATTGGCGTCTATACACAGTTTCATGCGTCTTAACCAATTTTCATTACACATTTTCCAGTCCACATCAAACACCTCTTTAATCCCTGTTTTCCCTTGAGTTGATTTTTTATTTTGGGGAACAAAAATGACAAATCCATGATTCATCACCCGTGATGAAATCGTAAACGCGCCGAGACGAGCCTGCTTCAAATTTTGCTATCATGTCTCGGCACCATTCTACCCGAACCTCCTTCTGCGTTAGATTGTGTGGTAATCAGCGTGAAACTATCTTCTTTACCTGAAGATGTCCGTTTAGAATTTCATGTACACTTCCCGATCCAATCTGCAGTATATGCTGAATTTCTTCATATGTAATTCGCCTATTCACTTAAATTTAATTTTTCACAGCCAGCACGTTTTCTTATGTAACAGCCGTCATAGCCCTATGACGGCCACTTCTTTCTTCGTCCGCCAAAGTTACTTGACCACGCTTAAATTCGTTGAACCAGCGGAAAACAGTCGCTTTAGAAGGGCTTTTGTCTATGAACATCATTCGAAGTCTTTCAAATGATTCTTTTGGTTTTAGTCGACATTTGAAATCGTACAAAATCATCGCGCGAAAATGTTCTTGTTGTAAATTCAATTTTCAGTGAGACGTTGCGCGCGGCGTTGTTGTAACGTTTAGCAAGTGTAAAAACGGAAAAGTATAAAATAAAAAATAAAGTTTAATAAAAAACTGTAACCCGACCACGGGAAAATAAAAATGATCTAAAAAGTATGAAACAAGCAAATATTTCAGACAGAAATCAAGAAATAGGTACAAAAATGGTCAAGGTAAAGCCGTCGTCGCATGCCATTATAATTTTGTAGGTGTTCCTGGCACCCACATGGTATACAGGCATGCGACCACGGCTTTACCTTGACCATTTTTGTACCTATGTCTTGATTTCTGTCTGAAATATTTGCTTGTTTCGTACTTTTTAGATCATTTTTATTTTCCCGTGGTCGGGTTACAATTTTTTATTAAACTTTATTTTTTATTAATATGTATAAGGATAATTAAATCACATCGACACATCATATACATCGTGAAGAAACCGGCATGCCAGAGAGATATTTCTCGTCGGCTGTGAAGCCAAGTCAGAGAAACATGGGCGGTTTTAAAACTCTGACATTAGTTTAGTCATTAACCACAATAATGAAATTTTAGCATTAAATTTGTAAGTAGCACTAGAAATTGGCATCCAGAGGTCCGTTTTCTGATTTACATTTACGTCAGATGCTTTCGGACCATACCCTATGTATTCCATGCTACAACGTACCTCAGTATAGTGCACGGAGTACTTGCTGGGCGGCGGGCGCGTGTCGGGCGCGGCCCACGTGAGGCGCAGCGCGTGCGCCCCCACCGCGTCGCCGCGCAGGTTCAGCGGCGGCCCGTGGGTCACCTCCTCTTCCGATGTGAGGACTTCTATTGGCTGTTGAGGGACGAAATACATTTTATAGTCGGAACATCTTTGTAAATTTTATAGCTATACTAGCTGACCCGTCAAACGTTGTTTTGCCATATAAACGTTTGGGGTGGACCACCCTTATCATTTAGGGGTATGAAAAATAGATTACGACCGATTCTCAGACCTACCAAATACACGTATAAAATTTTATAAAAATTGATTAAGCCGTTTCGGAGGAGTATGGCAACTAACACTGTGACACGAGAATTTTATATATACAGTGTGATTCTTTATAATTTGCACATATCGGAATGAGAGAATCTATGCTTAATTTTAATGACAGAAAAAATATAATAGTAGATTGTTTACCAAGGGAGCAAACAACTATTTTTAAGGCGAGAGTGTTTCTTTGAATCCAGAGCGGAGTTCGGATTCTAAAGTAGAATCCTGAGCGCAGCGAGGGATTCAAAGTACTTCACTCGAGCTTAAAATAGTGTTGCTCCCGAGGTGAAGACTCTACTTTTTATCACACTCTATGAAAAAAAAAATGTGTGCGGTCCAACCCCCGTCAGAAACGAAGTTTCTTCTGATGTATGATTTAAAACAAAAGTAGCTACCACCTTGGACTTACATTTTGACCTCACTATCAGCTTTAGCACCCTCGAAAACTATGAAAACGACACTCATGACGAAAAATTCGAAAATTTCAGCAGCTGCTATCTTGGATTTACATTTTGACCTCACTATCGGTTTTAGCACCCTCGAAAACTATGAAAACGATACCCATGACGAAAAATTTTAAAATTTCCGCAGCCACCATTTTGGATTTTCATTTTGACCTCCCTATCGGCTTTAGCACCCTTGAAAACCATGAAAACGATACCCATGATGAAAAATTTGAAAATTTTCACAGTCGCCATCTTGGATTTACATTTTGACCTCACTATCGGCTTTAGCACCCTCGAAAACTACGAAAACGACACCCTTGACGAAAAATTTGAAAATTTTCACAACCGCCATCTTGGATTTTGATTTTGATCTCATTATCGGCTTTAGCACCATTGAAAACCATGAAAACGATACCCATGATGAAAAATTTGAAAATTTTCACAGCCGCCATCTTGGATTTTCATTTTGACCAAATTCACACTTTCTCTCTCTCTCTCTTTTGCCAGCCTGTTACTTGTTCATACAATGTTCGTGTTTGATCTCTTTTGGTGATTGGAAATTCCACGACTAAACTAGCAATTTTTGAATAGATGTGATAAAATAGTATATTATGCAATTAGTGAATAAAGGACGGATTTAAAGCGAGGGCCATAGATGAATTACGAGCAAGTGAAGGATTCTAACGATTGAATCACGACCGAAGGGAGTGATTCAATCGTGTGAGAATCCTGAGCGACGCGAGTGATTCATGACCCTCGATATAAATCCGTTATATTCAAGAGTTGCACACTATACTTTATACCATGACTACGAGAAAAAGAAAGATTTAAGCGAAAATAGACATTTAATGAAGAAAAATGTGTGTGAGAGAGTGTTAGAATCCTGAGCGACGCGAGTGATTCATGGCCCTCGATATAAATCCGTTTTATTCAAGAGTTGCATACTATACTTTATACCATGACTACGAGAAAAAGAAAGATTTAAGCGAAAATAGACATTTAATGAAGAAAAATGTGTGCGGTCGTGGGACCCCTGTCAGAAACGAAGTTCTTTCTCACGTATGATTTAAAACAAAAACAAAATTTTTGCAGTAGCCATCTTGCATTTACATTATGACCTCATGTCGGCGTTAGCGCCCTCGAAAACTATGAAAACGACACCCTTGATGAAAAATTTGATTTTTTTGAGCGGCCATCTTGGGTTTACATTTCGACCCCATTATCAGTTTTTAACACCCTCGAAAACCATGAAAACGATACCCATGATGAAAAATTCAAAAAAATTTCAGAGCCACCATTTTGAATTTAAATTTCAACCCCGCTATCGGCTTTAACACCCTTGAAAACCATGAAAACGATACCCATGATGAAAAATTCAAAAAAAAATCGGAGCCACCATCTTGAATTTACATTTGGACCCTACTATCGGCTTTAATACCATCGAAAACCATGAAAACGATACCCATGATGAAAAATTCAAAAAAAATTCAGAGCCACCATCTTGAATTTACATTTCGACCCCACTATCGGCTTTAACACCCTCGAAAACTATGAAAAGGAATACCCATAATGAAAAATTTTAAAAAATCCGGCTTGCAGTGTACTCGGTCCGATGTGCACAATTTTATTTCTCAACACTGTAATCACTTTACTCTTTTCTTTTGTTTTTTCTGCCGGCGTTCTCTCTCTCTTTCTCTTTGAATTAGAAGAAGACAATCACAAATATTAACACTTTTTAGCGTGACGATTTCTGAAAGTCGCATTGAAGAACTTCGTTCCAAAAAAGGAAGTTTAAATTAATCGCAAGGAGATTGTATAGCATTGAGATCGAGGTCGAATATATTGGTGTTCTAAATTCAAACACCAAAATAGTGATTAAAAGTGCTTTTTATTCACTGTTTTCAGTGAATAAAATAAGCTTTTTAGAGGGGGAATGGTATAAAATATATTTTTATACTTTTTATGGGATTAAAAAAAATATAACAAAACGGTGTAACTTTTAAAGTAAATCATCTATCGCGATGAAACAAACTCTATAATGATTGGAAGTAATTAGGCGTCCTCATAAAATAAAAATTCAGAAAAAAACTACCCTCAATTGAAAATATTTTTTTTTTTTGCAAAAATCTGTATTTTTTTCATAAATTTTTACAATAATTGTAAAATTTATCAAAAAGACACCAAAGAGAAACAAAAAAAAGGATTGTGTGGTTTTATGAAACCACGGTGAAAGTGAAACTTCTATAGGCGCCGCCATATTGGCCTTGGCTGCTCTGACGAGCGCCTTTCACTTTATCCCTACTCCGCGGCCGACCGTCACGCGTCACAGACGAAAAAGTTTGAGACGATGTAATAAAAGTTTCACTTTAAAAAAACAATTATTTTTAGTATTGAAAAATCCAAAAAATACTGTTTTTTTTTACATTTTTTCCTTTGATAAAATTCACATTATAAAGAATCACACAGTATAGATGTTATATTTTTTACTGACAGCGTTCCAATGCCTATACGTGGTACTACCCTCGGCCATTGACCGCGTCATCAGCTTCAAATAACATAGTTACTTAAAACTATGAATTCGAAAAAAAATCTGCTGGTCCCTACATTTATGTTCGCATAACTCGTCAAACAATAGGGAACAGTTGATTTTTTTTTCGCGATATCAGGTTTGGTCCCATAGTAAAAATTGTTCATAATGATGCGTAAAGTCAAATATTTAAGTTTGCGCACTGGTTAAAAAAAAATCCTGTATACACCGTGATATTTTAGTTGTCTTACAAAGGGCCACTAAATGTACCCGACAATACCGAAAATACCTCTAGGAGCAATTTAAAAAATGTTACAATATATATTTTTTAAGCTATTGCATAGCTTTTATCGCGGGCTTTGAGCGCGGCGACCGAATCAAGAAATTCTGTAACGAAAATAAAACCGTAACGAAAATAAAAACCTTACACCCCCCACTCCGCCTACCATGTAATGACAGTTCCCATGACAACGTGATGTTGTCATGGGAAACGTGATGTTGTCATGGGAACGTAATTTTTTTTTATGTCATCACGTCATCATCCCAAGTGTAGCGTTGACAAATAGCAAGTATGGAGGTTACAAATGCTATGCAATAGCTTTACCGCGGCAGTCCCCGAGTGCCACACGTTTTTTTTAAAGAATTTTTAATAGTCATTTGATACATGAAGTAGGCTGCTTTTGTAATACGACTAAAATGTCACGGTGTATATAACTTCCCCAACTTCAATCGTTGGGCAGTTGCCCGCTAGACACGACACCCATCCGGTCGGAGGATCCTCCCTTTTCTATAGTGGATGAGTGAACTTTACACCCTGTTCCTCATACCTCTAAAAGTAATAGCTAGTATACTACAATACTTACGTCAGTGGGCGGCGATGTCGCGTGCTCAGTGTAGGCCAGCACTGCGAACTCGTACGTCGTGTTCGGCTGCAGTGATGCGACGTTCATCTCGTGTCGAGTCGGGCCGCCGCGAGATACTCGCTCTCTGCGACATGAGAGCAACAGGTAAAACACAAATACGTAACAGTTTACCGCAAGTCATTAGTAACGGTTTAACTACGAAAATAACCTTTAAAGCAATGTAATAAAGACTATTTCCACGTCTAATTCCATGCTACAGTCAAGGCATATAATAGTACGCGACGGGCTCGTCTTGTCGGGCCAATTCAGTGAGTGTAACGTAGTCAGAAGATATAAGAGTTACGCGATAGAAAGAGAGGCAACTTCTAGGTGAATATAACTGTAGGTAATTAGTGCTGTGCGACCTGAATTGCATTTTATTGTGTCGTAGCAAGAGTCGCTTTTTAATTCAATGATTTTGCGGAGTGAACAATCTGTATTAGCTCACGTACACACGGATGTATAATATCGTGGCGGAATTTTGTCACGCACTGGATTTCCAAATCTCGGTGTTGAGCCGAACGTTCAGAATCCAACAGAGTGCGTCCCAGCGCGTTGAAAAACACTCTGTTGGATTTTCAACTCTCGGCGCTAAGCAAAGCGTTGAAAATCAAGTGCACGAAAAAAACCACCCATGCGAACAGCAATAAGTTTGCACTGAGCAAAATACAAAAGCGAGTTTTTTTTTTTTGTAAATCATTTGAAAGTCTATTAAAATCAACTGAGTTCAAGTATCAAAATAAGTTGACTTTATCTACTTGAAATCTTGAAGCTGCAGTAAAAACTAAACCTTACGAGTAGGCTTTAAAGTAACTTTTCCAAAATCACATAAATAATGAACAGAGATCGGAATTGGGTGTGTGAAAATACCTAAAGTTTGCAGCGAGACATATCATAGAGCTGTTACAACCACTTAAGTTAACCGGTTTTGATTTGTACCGGTTTATTTACGGTTTTTTGTTTTACATGTTCTCCACCTTTGAAAAACCGAACTATAAACATAAGCAAGCTGCTAATACAGTTTTAAATAAATTTTTGTTTTGAACTTTTCCGGTTCAAATTCGGTTTTTTAGTTCTACTTGTTCTGTACGTCTGAAACACCGAATTTTACACATCTGCAAGCTGTAATACAGTTTTAGATATTTTTGTAAAAAACCGAATTTGAACCGGAAAAGTTCAAAACCGGTTAACTTAAGTGGTTATAACAGCTCTATGATAATGTCTCGCTGCAAACTTTAGGTATTTTCACACACCCAATTCCGATCTCTGATAATGAACAAAGTTTACAACTCACCTCTCACTCCCCTTGACTTTGTATATGACCGCGTACCCGGTGACCTCCTCACTCTTATGCGCCGGCTCCTCCCAACTCAGCGTTACAAACCGATGCTTCACGATCACAGCTTTCAGCCCTCTTGGTGCCGAGACCACGCTGGCGTTCCCTTGCTCGAGATCCAAGTCCACGCCTTCGGCAGCATGAAAGGAATCATCACCATCGTAATTGTCCTCATATTCAAGATCCGGACCTGAAGTGTATGCTGATGAGGTCTCTCCCAAGAAGTCAGGGTCTTCGGGTGTGGGGTCCAGGGTGTGGTCCTGGTCTAATGATACCAGGCTCGTGAGGATATCGTGCGTGGAGTTGAACTCAACCGTTATGTTGGACATGTCTGGAAGATAAGGGGTTAGGGGAAACGAAAAATTATAAACAAAAAAAGGAAATAATAAAAAACGTAATTAAATTAAACAGAAAAAAAATAAAATTAAGAAAATCATAAATCAACTAAGTAAAAATAAAGCAATGAAAGACACCATAATATTTGAAGTACTTAATCGAAATTTTTTTTTTTTTTTTTTTCATCTGGCCTATCATAAGTAAGGGCTCTTGTGGGCGCTCTAAGAGCGAAAAAAAAAAACAGGTCTACTAAAATGATTATTAAAAAAAAACAATAATTTAAAATAACCTATTATTTTCTTGCTTTTACAAACAATTCCGGTTTTTCATATTGACGTCATTTTCGACATCAGCACCCTCGAAAATCATGAAAGCGACGAAATTTAACAGCTTTCTTTTCCGCCATCTTGGATTTTCATTTCGTCCCCCTTTTTGGTATCACCGCCCTCTACTAGATCCGGTTCCACGTCACGATACATGCAGTATCAGCGTCGACAATATACATACAACCTGTCGTGATTGCATCAAAAAAATTCAGAACACAAAAAAAACCCTGTCATTGCTTTTCTTTATTGCCAGAACGCGTTGTGGAGGAATATCGTGAAAACCACAACACGAATTTCGCCATTGGATATTTTTTTCTGTGGCCATAGTTACCGTGGTCGGGCGGCAGCACGGCGAGGCGCACGGCGGCCACCGCGGAGCCGGCCGGCGACGCCGCCGCGCACTGGAACATGCCCGCGTCCACGCGCAGCACGCCCTGGATGCGCAGCGATGTACTGCGGACATGATACGTCACTCATATATTTTGTTATTTCTAATAAAAAACGATTCTATTTGCTGAATTAGTTTTGAACGTTTGGTTAAATACATCGATGAAAAATTTTTAATAGTATATTTTGCAATTAGTGAAAAAAGGACGGATTTAAAGCGAGAGCCATAGATGAATTACGAGCAAGTGAAAGATTCTAACGATTGAATCACGACCGTAGGGAGTGATTTACGATAGTTGAATCACAAGCGTAGCGAGTGATTCAAGTGTTAGAATCCTGAGCGACGCGAGTGATTCATGGCCCTCGATATAAATCGTTTTATTATTAAGCTGCATACTATACTTTATACCATGACTACGAGAAAAAGAAAGAATTAAGCGAAAATTGACATTTAATGAGGAAAAACGAAGGTTAAATTAATTAAAATGTACATTAAATTGGTGGTGTGTTCTAAATTCAAGCACCAAAATAGTGATTGATGTTTTTTATTCACTATTTTCAGTAAATAAAATAAGCTTTTTAGAGGGGGAACGGTATAAAAGTATGTTATACCACTGTACATACCCATCCACAAGCGCAATATCATGGTTGTTCGGCGTCAGCGGGTCGCCATCTTTGAGCCACGCGACAGTGGGCGCCGGGCGGCCGCGCACGTCGCAGCGCAGTGTGACGTCACCGCGCGCGCGCGCAGACTGCACGTTGCCGGAGGGGAGCGAGACGCGCGGGGGGGTCTGTGAGGGTAGAAATGAGAGAGTTATCGAATGCTAGCGTGTCGGACCACGCATAATGCGCTCTTGCGACTGTCTTCCGTCTCCATCATCAGATCAACTCCAGTATGTGGTTGTGTCATCAGAACTACTTATGTGTGTAAAATTACAACAGAATCGGTTCACATTTGAAAATTCGATGGATCAATCGACCCCATTTATTTACCCTTTGGGGTGTATTTGAATTTAAATTTTACAGGGACCGACTTCGAGGTATACCCTCCCCAATAAAACAAGAATTGTTCAAATCGGACTACTCAGTAAAAAGTTTTGCGTGGGCATACATAAAAAATAAATAAAAATATGTGTCGACTTGAGAATCTCCTCCTTTTTTTCGTCGGTTAAAAAGGCGTAGCGTCACGTTCTACAGATAACGTTCATTTTGTTTTGTCACTTTGCCCTCAGACTCACTTGCAGCGCCTCTAGTAGCTATTTGTCGAATCTCTGACCCATTTACATGAAACTTAGCAGTAAAGTATTTTGCATTTTCAAATATAAAATACATCTCGAAAAGTATTTCAAATAAAATGCAAAATGCTTTGCGTCATAGTGTAGCACTCACCAGCACGTGTAGCTGCGTGGTGTGGTCAGCGGAGTCGATCCTGTTGTGCGCGCGACACGTGTACGCGCCCGCGTCGAGCGCGCGCGCCGACTGCACGCGCAGGGAGCCCGAGCCCACCAGGTAGAAGCGGGAGTCTAGGTCGCTGGAACAGATGTTAAAATAGTAATTACACTTCGTCGCTGCATCCTCGAGATTTACATAATTCATCAGGTAGTACACTTATTAATGTATTAGGAACCCAACACAATTTTTAAAGATACAAAAAAAAAACCGGTCAAAAGCAAGTCGGACTCGCGCACCGAGGGTTCTATACCTACCCATTATACCGCCATAGTTAAATTGGTATCATTTTTATTAGTAAAAAAATATGGGCAAAGGAGAACATTCGCCGTCCATACGTTTTTTATAAATATTGATAAAAATAATGAATATTTATAAAGATTGTTATAAATAAATAAATAAAAATAAAAATAAATTTTTGGGCTAAATGTGAAAGTACCGGCCAAATAAAAAAATAGTTATATTCCGTTAGAACATGTTATTCTCTTCACTTTTCACTATGGGACCAAATCTGTAGGGACGAATGGCAAAAATTTCGCATACTGTAGTTATCTGGAGAATAACCCTAGAAGCCTTAGTTTCACAGTAAAAGATGATAACCGTAATGTTTACTGGCATAAAAAGCTATTACTATAATTAGATTACTGTTATTCTTTTAACTAAAATATACTGAAAACAGTATTTTTCAAACTCGTATAACAGCGCAGGGAATGGCCCTGGCGGACAATTACAAAAAATAAAAAAGTTAAAAATTAAGGTACATTTTGGTACTTAAGTTTTCGCGAAAGTCTAAATTTGCCCATATCTTTTTATCGTGTTGACTCAGGACCTTGATTTTCATACACCTAATACCTCAGTATCTGGTATAAATTTCAACTTGCTAGGTCCACCCGTTCCTGAGAAAATCGGTGGTGACACACGGACAGGCGGACAAGAGAGTGATCTTATAAGGGTTCCGTTTTTTCCTTTTGAGGTACGGAACCCTAAAAACATAGTATGTTAACATAGGTCGCCGAGCCTGACCGTTCACGTACGTTCGCTTATCAGAAAATATCAGAACGTCAAAATTTACTAGAAAATAGAATTGATTAATTGGTTTGGTTGGTATTTGTGCTGTTTTCTGAAGTCGACGCGGGCAAAGTCGCGGGCAAAAGCTAGATCAACATAAAGTCTAGGTTTTGCAGGGGCGACGATATTTTATGGCGCAATTGATTTTCAACTCTCGGTGTTGAGCCGAACATTGAGAATTCAATAGAGTGCATCCCAGCACGTCAAAAAAACACACTGTTGGATTTTCAACTCTCGGCGTTAAGCAGTGCGTTGCAAATTCAGTGCGCTATACAAGATTGCCCGTGGGTTTAAGGACTATGATTAGAAGTCAGTACCTTAGGTCGATGGCAGCACCGTTGTTGAGCCACGTCATCTCTGGCTTGGGATTGCCGACAGCCGCGCAGTCGAATGTTACCGACGCTCCTGAAACAAGAAGTGGTAAGTGATAGTTAGTGGTGGTAACTGGTGGTAAGTAGTGGGAGGTGGTGGTAAGTAGTGGGAGGTGGTGGAAAGTGGTGGTAGTTAGTGGTAGATGGTGATAACTGGTGGGAGGTGGTGGTAAGTGGTGGGAGGTGGTGGTAAGTGGTGGAAAGAGGTGATAAGTGGTGGTAACTGCTAGTAAGTGGTGGTAAGTGATAGTAAGTGGTGGTAAGTGATAGTAAGTGGTAGTAACTGGTGGTAAGTAGTGGGAGGTGGTGGTAAGTGGTGGGAGATGGTGGTAAGTGGTGGGAGATGGTGGTAAGTGGTAGTAGGTGGTGGTAAGTGGAGGTTGGTAGTGGTAGATGGTGGGAGGTAGTCGTAAGTGGTGGTAAATGGTAGTAGGTGGTGGTAATTGGTAGTAGGTGATGGTAAGTGGTAGTAGGTGGTGGTAAGTGGAGGTAGGTAGTAGTAAGTGATGGTAGGTGGTGGTAGGTGGTGGTAAGTGGTAGTAGGTGGTGGTAGGTGGTAGTAAGTGGTGGGAGGTGATGGTGACTGGTGGTGGTAACTGGTAGTAGGTAGTAAGAGGTAAAATATGGTGGTTGGTGGCGGTAAGAGGTAAAAGATAGTGGTAGGTGGTTGTTGATTGGTGGTAGTTGGTGGTAACTGGTGGTAGGTGGCGGTAAGTGGTAATAGATGGTGGTGGATGGTGGTGGTGAGTGATGGTAAGCCTACCTTCCATGACGGTGATGGGTGGTGGGGTGGCGATGAAGCGCGGCGGTGACTCCACGTTGGCCGTCTCCGCGCTCACACGGAGCTCTGTTTCGTCGCTCGTCCTGACACAAACAAATACAATTAAAGATAAGACCTAATTAATGATAATACGAGATTGGTCACACCACTTTTTTTGAACATAGCACATTTTGATGTTCAATTATTCAAATATATTTAATCTGTTCGAAAAGTTTCTGATGAAAATGTAAACAAATGCATCGACAGAAGTGAAAACTTGAACAAGATCGCCCTGGTGGAAGGAAAATACTTGTATGGAACATTGGTCCGTAACCTTATCTAATAAATAAAGAGCACAATCGCGTTTACAAAAAATAATACTTCCGAAACCTTTAAAGTAAAACTACTTGCATAGAACATTGATCCGTAACAAAATATAAATAAAGAGCACAATCGCGTTTACAAAACCTTTAAAGTAAAAATACTTGCATAGAACATTGATCCGTAACGTAACATAAATAAAGAGCACAATCGCGTTTACAAAAATGAGGTGTCGTCATGGTGTCGCGAAATCAATGGTTTAGTCCTATCTCAAAAATGCCCAACGCGCCTAAAGAAGTTTTCACTTCAAAAATTCACTTTGGATGGACGCGGCAGGCGTAGGTACTGCTCGGCATCGTGCGGCCGCAGCGGCTCGATCTCTAGCGCACTGCTCGGCATCACCGAAATGTTCTGCAGCGACACTTACTTGTAGATATGCGGCGCCTGCGCAAGCGCGACGTGGCAGGCGTACTGCGCGGCGTCGTGCGGTCACAGCGGCTCGATCTCTAGCGCACCGCTCGGCATCACCGAAATGTTCTGCAGCGACACTTACTTGTAGATATGCGGCGCCTGCGCGAGCGCAACGCGGCAGGCGTACTGCGCGGCGTCGTGCGGTCGCAGCGGCTCGATCTCCAGCGCGCCGCTCGGCGTCAGCGACATGCGCGCGCTCTCGATGCGCATCGGGGATCCGTTCTTTAGCCAGGTTACCTGGAAGTATCAACATGATTATCAGGATCATCATCACCATCAGGCTGTAGCAGCTGCTGGACATGGGCCAGCAGATAATCCAATTTCCTATCTGTCAGGTTACCTACTCCGGTCTCAGACCGACAGTTGCCATTCAAAGGTTTTTTTTTTTGGAATTGCTTAGAGTTGTTGATCAATAATTTTGCAACCATGGTAATCTAACTATACATATACATATTTAATTTTAAATAATAAAACAGTAAAATTAGGTGTCTGTCTGTTTGTTTGTTCGCACACATCTCCGGAACTACTGAAAGAATTTTCATGTAGTTTTCACAGGTAGACAGAGATTAGTTTGGAGCAGAATATAGGCTTTGTTTTAGTAAAATCGGATGTTGCAAAAAAGTTATCGTCATACAAGACAGTATTCATGACACGTTGTGCACTATTTCTGAGAGTAATCTGACAAAAAATACTATACTATACTCCGTTTGAAATAAGATTAGACTTTTAACTAAACCTTTTTTACAGTCCGTTCAACCGATTTTGACTTCTATTGCGATAGCGGCATGACAAATGACAGCTGCAGTAAACAGTTGGTTTGTAACCACTTTTTTTGCTTTTAATGCCATCCTTATGCCTACGGTATAGAAGTCAAAATCGGTTGAACGGACTGTAAAAAAGGTTTGTTTAAATGTCTAATCTTATTTCAAACGGAGTATAGGATAGTATTACAATTAATAGTATTATCCCACTAATAAACTAACAAAATAGGCTTTCATGAATTCACGTTTAGTTTATTTTGAGTACATAAAAAAAATGCTATCTATCGCCAGGCCAACCCAGTGGATAAATAAAAATCTATTGCCACATGTATGAAAGATCATCACTAGAGAATGGCTCGACCGACTAGACAGATATTTTTTTCTTCGGAAATACGAGTATACCCGGGCGACGCCGGACACGAACATCTAGTACATAATAGGCAAGAACTTCCATTGTTGTAGCAGGTCTCATTTCATCATTGCGCGTTCGTACTTCCAAAGATAGACGATGATTCCCGAAGCGCATACTTTTCGTCGGAAAGCTGTATTTATAACTTTGACGAAAAATCGACAGTTTGAGAAGTACTCACATTAAGTTTAAGTAGCGGCGGCGCGTTGTGTAACCGGGCAGCTCCGTACACACGCCGGTCAGTCGCGGCCGTGTGCAGGCGCAGAGCGACGCGCGGGGGTGCGCGCACGCCGCACGCGAGGAGAGCTGCGCCCCCCGCCGCGCCCAGCACGGAGCGACCGCCGCCTGAGATGTCGGGCACCTCTGGGAATGTTAAACAGACGGATTAGAGGAAAGATATAAAGAATAAAAATAAAACTTTATTCATGTAAAAACTAAATACAAATTTGCTTAATTCTACGAAAAATTAAATTGTGTTATGTGCCTGAACTAGGTCATCCTGTGTTTCAGGCGAGGCAAAGTATAATATTTCTAAATAATAATTTAGAGAATACATTTTGGCTCTCACATTTAGTCTGTTATAAAGTAATTGTTAGAGGGCAACATTCGTGTCTATGGTTTTGTTTAGTTAGTCTATGGTCAAGTTTTTAATAAAGGAACAATTAATTAATTTGTGTGCGTATTAATTAATTACCACAAGTTTATATCGAGATACAACATTAGCGACGAGTATAAAACGAACCCTAAAATGTGTGTGAATGTGGATGATACTAAGACAACAGTATTTTTAACAACTTCATAAAAATCGCGAACTAACCTTAAAGCGAAAAACGTATGGATCTAGTTCAAGAACTAATCGAACAAGGAAAGAAATCGTGGATTCAAGAAAAAAAAAAAAAACGAAGAGGGAACTCATAGAAATAGCAAATAAACTAGCTCAGGAAACCGTATTCTCAGACTCAAATTCTATTCAGGAACTAGGAATTACGTAATTATATCGACAGACTAAAATCAGCAAAAATCACAACCAACATGGCGTCCATATCTACATTGGAAATATTTACTGGTGAAAACTGGAATGCATACATCCAGCAATTTGAGTGATTTGTGCTGCTAAATGATATCCCCGCAACAAAAAAAGTACCATTACTGATTACTAAGTTAAGTACAAAGGTTTATAGGTTTATGAACTACTAACTACATTGTGTACCTACACCGATGTCACCAGTAAACGAGAAATGTGAAACCCTTTGTGACAAATTGGAGAAATACTACCACCCAATTCAAAACTTGACCATAGACTAACTAAACAAAACCATAGACACGAATGTTTCAATAACACTATATAACGAGATACAACAGTAATGGTCCTATGAATGAACAGATAAGAAAGCTGCTGTCTTGCAAGGAATGCTTAGCCGGAAAATATTGATACTTCAGATTCACGTACCGCTTTGAAATTGAATAAATCTATCAATATTGTGCGTACAAACTTACATTTTGCAGTTGGAATGTATGGGAGAACATGTTTTTAACCGACTTCCAAAAGGAGGAGGTTCTCAATTCGACTATGTTCTTTTTTTTTTTTTGTATGTTTGTTACGCGATTACTCCGCCAATTATGAATTGATTTTGATGATTCTTTTTTTGTTTGGTAGATCATACTTCAGAGGTGGTCCCATATAAATTTTATTAACTTTGCTTGGGTAGTTTTTGAGTTATCTTCACTAATACGTATTTTTTCCCACATAGTATGTGGATGATATTATGATAACTTCCTGTCACTGTTATTTACATAGCAGGTAGTGGTATTCGAATTTGTGTGGGGTACGTACCACAACTAAAAAGTGAAAAATAAAAACTTTTTCCAAAAAATAAAACAACCGACTTCAAAAAAAAAAAACACTACAAAGTGAAAAATAACTTTAATTTCGGAAGTCGGTGACAAAGAACGAAAATTGAAAACCAAAGACACCGAGTTCCGAAATTAAAGTTATTTTTCACTTTGTAGTGTTTTTTTTTTTGAAGTCGGTTGTTTTTTTTTTGTAAAAAGTTTTTTCAACTACAATGTTAAGTTTGTTCTTGGGATACATTTATCCCAACTACGGAATCAAAACAGGCCAAGTGCACAACACTTGACCTATTTTTTTAAAGTATTGGCCTGAAATCACCGTAGACCAGAAAAAAATTAAAAAGAAAAGAACGCTTGCACCTCACAGCTGGGCAACATAGGCATATAATAAAAACCGGCCAAGTGCGAGTCGGACTCGCGCACGAAGAGTTCCGTACCATTATTTAAAAAATTGCGGTTTACGATTTATGACGTATAAAAAAAAACTACTTACTAGATTTCGTTCAAACCAATTTTCGATGGAAGTTTACATGGTAATGTACATCATATATTTTTTTTTTTAGTTTTATCATTCTCTTATTTTAGAAGTTACAGGGGGAGGACACACATTTTACCACTTTGGAAGTGTCAAAGTGTGTCTTGCGCAAATTATTCAGTTTAGAAAAAAAATATATTAGACACCTCAATATCATTTTTGGAGACCTATCCATAGATCCCCACACGTATGGGTAAGATGAAAAAAAAAAATTTGAGTTTCAGTTCTATGTATGGGGAACCCCCAAAATTCATTGTTTTTTTTTTTCTATTTTTGTGTAAAAATCATAATGCGGTTCACAGAATACATCTACTTACCAAGTTTCAACAGCATAGTTCTTATAGTTTCGGAAACAAGTGGCTGTGACATACGGACGGACAGACAGAGACATGACGAATCCATAAGGGTTCCGTTTTTTGCCATTTGGCTACGGAACCCTAAAAACAGAATATACACACACACACAAACATAATCAATCGCAAACGCTTCCGCCTATATCACAGATCGTAGCCTCAAACATTAGACATATTAGCTCGCCGCCTGACCCTACCCTCGTAGGTACATCGCTCGAGATGTCCCGCCGTCGATAAGATAAGCCTTCACAAAGGGCATCAGATCGGTCCCTCGTCGGGCGGAAGTAAGGCGCCTGGCTGTAGGCATTGAGAATATTTGTTGTAGTACTGTCGAGACATATTGCAGAACATTTTGTTCCTTACCGACCCTGACGACCCCATTACCCTCCACCAAGAGAGCAGTAGGGAAACCAGCACAGTGTACAAAAACAGACGCCTTCCGTCATTCCGACCTCGCCGCCGAGGTCCTTAACGATCGCGACCGCATCCCCGAGTAAATGATACTCCCCCCGACCCTTGCTCGATAACGAGGTGCCAGCAGTTGTTGCAGCTGAGCACGTAGCTTTAAATTCCCTGACTAATAATCATGATCAAAACTTTGATCCAGCCCGTCCCATCCTTGATGTCCTCCCTCCGGTTGACGCCCTAAGCCGAGGTTCGTACCCCACAGGGGGTGCCCTTAGCGAGCATTCACCTAGTTTTAATTAGCATAGTTGAATAACGCCTGGCTTAATACTGCGTTGTGACGTAGCGACCCCCCACTCCCCGACTTTAATGCGTGTTTTCTAAGTTATTTTTGGTTAATATGATAAAGCAAAAAATACGTGTCTAATATTTTTTATTATCTGAAAGACGGACTAAATAGAATTTCTTTTTTTTTTCTAGGCAACTATCCTAATACCTAAGCTCGGTTCCTTTAAACTAAAATGAATCTTTTTGTAAACTAATGGTAGCTTTTTTAAATAGATTCGTAAGCTAATTTTCCCAGTGTTATCTACTTCCAAATGGGAGGGTCTACTATGCAAAGCTATGAGGTCTTTGCTTCAGTATTGGTAAAGACACAAGAGTCTTAATTTTGATTACAGTTGTAATAGCAATCATATAATTGCGTTTTACTAAAATAGGTTTTTACTTTTATTAATTTATTTATCTTTTGTATAGATTCTTTTCTATTTTGTGAATGTGAGAACGCTGTAGGCTTAGTGGATTGTAGACCTGTAGACCATTTTCTATTTTATTAAGTACTTAGTGCTTATTGAAAGACCTGCACTGTCCTCCCATACCTAGAAACACTGTTATTTGTATAAGACAAGTAAATGATACTTATTCAAGTTATGGAAGAGCGGAGTCTCCTAACACAGGCTTATTTGCTTAAAAGGAGGCTCCAATCACTAGTTGTTAAGGTTTACTTGTTAAAATAATAAACTATTTTCATTTCATTTCATTTCATTTTCATTTCATTTCATTTCATTTCATTTCATTTGAAAGTATTGTAAAAGCCAATTATTTTTAAAAGAGTAACCGTGGCGTTTCTTGCCGGCTCTTCTCCACAGGAAGCGACCAATTGGAACCGTGCACCTAGCTTCTGACGTTTCATAAGTGCCCATGTAGGTTTATGTGAAATAAAATATTTTGAATTTAGATTTTTTTTACCAAAACGGTTCGTAAATTATAGGAATCAGCCTTTAGAGATTACATTGAAGAGAACCGCATTCCTCAAAGGTAATAGGGGTCGAGTTTGCTGTCATTAATCGGGCAAAAAACCAAACTGCGGGTTAATGAATAAACCCAACTATACATTTCTCAACCTGGGAATGTCAGGACTCCAGATTCAACAGACACGGTTGCAATCAACAACTTATTTGCGAGATAAGGTCAATCAATCTGCCTAGCCTTTTCCCAAATGTTGGGGTCGGCTTCTAGTCTAACCGGATGCAGCTGAATACCAGTATTTTATATGGAGCGACTGTCTATCTGACCTCCACAACCCAGTAATTAGGTAATACGATACCCCTTGGTAAGACTGGTTGTCAGACTTTCGGGCTTCTGACGACCCGTAACGACTGTCAAAGGTCCACCAATAACAGCCGGGACCAACGGCTTGATGTACTTACCGAGGCACGGAGGAGTCTCGATATGTAGAAATGGTCTCTCATCTACGGACCAACCTCGGCAAGCGTAGCTTAACCTGATGGTTCGACTCGTGCGGTTGTTAGAACTTAGCTAAGAACTCCTCCCTCACGCGCTGTGCAAGGCGAGGTCAATCAGTAAGTTGTCAATGCACTCACCAGCTAGAAAGACAGTAGCGACTCGCGACAAGATGGTGCCCACGCCGTCCACAGTGGCCACGCACTGGTAGTGGCCCGCCAGCGCCGCCGACATATCCGTGATGGAAAGTGACCCATTCGGTAGTTGTTTTCTGGAAACATTTAAAATTGATGTGCTTAGAAACGATGAAACAAAATGCGGTCGTAACATCTAGCTATTTTACGACAGAAAACTAAAAAAAACATGTGGCACTCGGGGACTGCCGCGGTAAAGCTATTGCATAGCATTTGTGACCTCCATGACAACATCACGTTGTCATGGTAACCGTCATTACATGGTAGGCGGAATGGGGGGTGTTAGGTTTTATTTTCGTTACGTTACGGAATTTCTTGATTTGGTCGCCGCGCTCAAAGCCCGGGATAAAAGCTATGCAATAGCTTAAAAATACAATAGACGTGGATATATTTAGTAACCTGTTCCGCTTAGCTATTTCTAAAGAGCCATAAAAAACCCTGAAAGAAATCGACACGTGTTTCACCTCTCAACGAGGCATCCTCAGGATGACGATTGACTTGTCGCGAATCCGGATACGGCGTGTTGACCCACCGAGTGCTGAACGCAGAGCGTTCTCTGCGTTCAAATCAATCGTCACCCTGAAGATGCCTCGTTCTTGAATCTTGTTTGAAGGGGGAAGGGGGAGGCACGTGAAACATTTCAGCTTTGTCTCCGGGACGGCAGCTGCGATACCACTGGTATAGCAGCTGTGCATAGACGGCTGTGACCACTTACCATTAGGCTGAAGTATAGATGTAAAACAACTGATTTAAACCGTTTTAAACGGTTGAAAACTTACCAACAAGAATAAAGTGCCCGGCGCGGCAGCCGCGCGCGAGGGTTTATGTAGGTGCATGTGTGTGTAGGGTAGGCGATCTGGCAACGTTGCGTCGAGTCACGAGTGACGACGTCAGCGAGAGTGTGAGAGTGTGAGTTTCGTTTTAAACCGAATCAAATTGATTATTTATATCGTTTGAAAACAATGAAAAAAAATGTCTTTATCAACACAGAGTTTTTAGGTACTCCGTTATATCCCTACCTCGGTAAAATCAAGAAAATGTAGTTATAATTAAGAAAAACATAGTCATCAACACCAACCGTTTTAAATCGAAAAAAAGCGGCCAAGTGCGAGTCGTACTCGCCCATGAAGGGTTCCGTAGCAGCAAGTAACATTGAATGAAAGGTAAATTGCGGTTTACGATTTATGACGTATTAAAAAAAAACTACTTGCTAGATCTCGTTCAAACCAATTTTCGGTAGAAGTTTACATGGTTATGTACATCATATATTTTTTTTAGTTTTATCATTCTCTTATTTTAGAAGTTACAGGGGGGGGACACACATTTTACCACTTTGGAAGTGTCTTTCGCGCAAACTATTCAGTTTAGAAAAGAATGATATTAGAAACCTCAATATCATTTTTGAAGACCTATCCATAGATACCCCACACGTATGGGATTGATGAAAAATTTTTTTTTGAGTTTCAGTTCTAAGTATGGGGAACTCCAAAATTATTTGTTTTTTTTCTATTTTTATATGAAAATCTTAATGCGGTTCACAGAATACATCTACTTACCAAGTTTCAACAGCGTAGCTCTTATAGTTTCGGAAAAAAGTGGCTGTGACATACGGACGGACAGACAGACAGACAGACAGACATGACGAATCTATAAGGGTTCCGTTTTTTGCCATTTGGCAACGGAGCCCTAAAAATGGTTTATTTTTTGTTTTAATCGTTTTTTTTTTTCGTTTTAAATGGATTGGTTTAATTGGTTTTAAACCGACCTTACATCTATAGGCTGAAGTCACCCTGTGCCTCCACGCGAGCCGCATGGTATGCCTCAAGGGATGTAACGATACATAATTTTCCCGAAGTGATACCGATACCGATTATTGTAGTAAATAATCGGCGATACCGATATCGAAAGCTTAGTAGATAATAAATAAAATAAATAATGAAGTATGTAGCTCATGCGTTTGTATGTCTTTTTAGGGTTCCGTTGCCAAATGGCAAAAAACGGAACCCTTATAGATTCGTCATGTCTGTCTGTCTGTCTGTCTGTCTGTCTGTCTGTCTGTCTGTCTGTCTGTCTGTCTGTCCGTCCGTATGTCACAGCCACTTTTTTCCGAAACTATAAGAGCTACGCTGTTGAAACTTGGTAAGTAGATGTATTCTGTGAACCGCATTAAGATTTTCACATAAAAATAGAAAAAAAACAAATAATTTTGGAGTTCCCCATACTTAGAACTGAAACTCAAAAAAATTTTTTTCATCAATCCCATACGTGTGGGGTATCTATGGATAGGTCTTCAAAAATGACATTGAGGTTTCTAATATCATTTTTTTCTAAACTGAATAGTTTGCGCGAGAGACACTTCCAAAGTGGTAAAATGTGTGTCCCCCCCCTGTAACTTCTAAAATAAGAGAATGATAAAACTAAAAAAAATATATGATGTACATTACCATGTAAACTTCCACCGAAAATTGGTTTGAACGAGATCTAACAAGTAGTTTTTTTTTTAATACGTCATAAATCGTAAACCGCAATTTACCTTTCATTCAATGTTACTTGCTGCTACGGAACCCTTCATGGGCGAGTACGACTCGCGCTTGGCCGGTTTTTTATTTTGTATTTCGGGCTCTACCAAGGGCGTCGCCAGCCGATGACACAAGGGGGTTGAGGATGGGGAAATTAAGATTTGTAGGTACAGTCAAGAGTCGAGAACACCTGAAGCTTTACACTTGTAGTGCGAGTCTTACTCTATGGCGCACAATGGTACCAAAGTTGACGCCGGTAGACATTTGATTTTTGACAAATCAGTACACGACACACGGTCTACATGGTAGTCTCGATAGGAACTGAGATTTTTTTTTTATTTTCAAAGTATGGATTGGAAACGGATCTTTCGGGTCGTTTTTCCCAAAACTATTCAGAACTGTAGAGCTGAAACCTAATAGGTATTATGACTGGGTCTACCACCAGCACATATATACGAATATTACGTCCCCAGACTCCGGATTAGACCCCGTTTAGGAGATATGGAACTTTAAAAAACCAATTATCAGTCGTCCAAATGAACGAAATTGGCTTTATAGTTAGTAGTTTCTTACATTCATCATCAGCCTATAATGTTCCCACTGCTGGGACACAGGCCTCCTCTCTGTAAGAGGGAGTGGGCCGTAATCCACCACGCGGGCCCAGTGCGGGTTGGTAGATGTCACATGTCTTCGAATTTTTCGGTTCTAGGACATGCCGGTTTCCTCACGATGTTTTCCTTCACCGTTTTGAGAGCAGTAGTGATGAAATAATTTACACAAAGTAAAGCGCCTGTCTGGGTTCGAACCTACGACCTACAACTCGTAAGTTGCGGCCGTTACCACTGGGCTACCACTGCTCTATTTCTTACATTAATGCCTTGTATTTGACAAAAAAAATATTAATGTTGGCGACGCCCTTGGGCACAACTGTTTAATAGTGCGTTATAATCCTCACTTCACGTGTGAATAAACAGAATCACGAATTTATAGCGGTGACGTGAAACAGGCACGACACAATACATCGCTCAGCAAACTGCAAACACTGCCGGTTGCCGTGTCAGTTGCCATGTAGTTTACGCTGCGCGGCTCTCCCGCCAGTCCCGCCTGCACGCGTAGCATGACCACCATAGAAACGAGTTTTGTCGACGGAAGAATAGCAACATGACAGATAAACAATCGCAATCCATCATTTTGTCTATTCTTCCGTCGACAAAACCCGTTTCTACGGTGGTCATGCTACGCGTGCTGGAACGAAGCGACAATGATGCGCGCGCGTCGTCGTTTCGCGTGCTTTTCGAACTGTTTGATATCGGTAGTATAATAATCGGCAATACCGATATATCAGTATCGGTATAGTTACATCCCTATCTCAAGGTACAACCTACCTATACTTGTCAGTGTCGGTGACGGCATGGTCTCTACTCGGCGAGGCGGTCACGCTGTGCCTCCACGCGAGGCGGATGGCTCGGCGCGAGGTGGCTGAGCACGGCAGCAGCGCGGCGTCACCGGGTGCTATAACGGCGTCCGAGGGCTCGGTGGTGAAGCGGACGCCGGGGTCGAGCTGGTCCTCGCCGCCTGGGGAAGAAGAAGAATGTATAGGTTAGTTTTCGTGTAGTAAAATGTGTATTGTGGCGGCCTACCCAAATGTTCTTTTTTTGGTATCTGTTCGTCGAATCGTTGAGCTCCTTAAGTTCTGAGTTGAGCCGCACGTAGTAAAATTCTATTAATCTCTCAAATACATGGAAAACTATAGTTTTGTATAATTTAGAAGCATTTTTTTTTTAAATTGTAAGCCGTGGAGCCGTTTATTATGTTATTATGATTTATGTTGACTTGAAAGAGCATGGCAGTTGAGAGTATGTTATGCTCACTTAAATGTCTCGCTGATGGTGGCGAGTGTGTTGGATCATTCGGTTCCCTACAAAATGGTTGAGCTTTTTTTTTAAAAAAAATCTCACTTATAGAAGCAACATGAACAATGTTCCCTGGATTTTGTACTATCCATATTTAAAAGAGTGTCCTTGGAGTTTCTTGCCCGTTCTTCTCCATAGAGATCTACGTTTTGGAATGGGCAACTAGCTTCAACTTTCTGACTAACTGACCGACTCTTTGACAATTCAAAAGTGCCTGTAAATGGTTTAATTGAAATAAATGCTATAAGTTTTGAGTTTTTTGACGATTACTGACAAATGCATGCACTGACTGGACAGGTCCACTCAAATCTGTGTTGTTCGTTCCTCAAAATACCATTTCAGACACTAATCTACATGGTCCTCATATGGCCTGACCAAGATTATGTCTGGACTTTAAAAGAGACTCTGACCACTGAGTTTGTTTCATCCTTTCTTCTCTGAGTGGTCAGATAGGAAACTCTGACTTCGTCTAGTATTTAAAATATGATTGACGTGTAAAATATGTATACAAACCTACATAAAAGAATCATATCTGTTTCATTGAATGACTTTTTCATGAAATCATGACATTTGGAACAAATCTAACTTACAAAGGTGTATTCATGATGAATTTAAATTTATAATTCTGCAAATTTTAAAAAAGCATTGATGTAAATCGATGCAAAAAAGGTAACAAAAACACGAATTTTGTGGGCTACCTTTAGGTATGTAAAACACTAAAATTACCCTGGTATAATACGGTTAAAAAACGGTAAAATATGGTAATTTTCGGTAAAAAACGTATTAAACGTACTCATACAGTCATACCCACTAAAACACTACAAATACGGAAGTGAGTATGTTTGTGTGTATTATGTGTATGTCACTACTTCACTATCAACGGATAAATGGATTTGAATGAAATTTGCCAGAGATATAAGCAGTATTGGAACTTAAAAAAAAAAACAGAAAACTGGGCTTGTGCGACTCATGCGTACTAAAAATCCCTAAAACTTAATTCTCAAGTCAAGAATTCAAGATATGAATCACACCATGTTATGGATTATAATAATATCATCTATGTGCAGAGGCAGAGCAGAGAAACAGCACAAATTAAAATTGAAAACTTCATAAGTGGCTGGTAATTTTACAGTAATTTATATAAATGACCGTAAAATATCCGTATTTTACCAGCGTTTTCCGTAAAATTACGTAATTTTGCAACCCTAGCTACCTTATCGCATCCCCCTTAAATAAATTGTTCAAACAATAAACATTGATCTTTAACAATGAGAACACTGGTCTTTTCAAACGCAATTTGGTCTTTCGTCAAATAAACACGGAATCCTGTATGTTTACAGACAGATGTTCTTAATAAAATCTTCCGCGATGATCGAGTTATGATTGTTGACGTATATGGCAACGTGGGTAGGTTATAAAACACTACATTACTTGTGCAAATATTTGGGGTTCTTGGACACTACCAAATGTACCCTATTTTTACCGAAATAAAGTTCATTTTGTATTAGCCAAATAAAGCAAATATTTGTACCAATGTGCCAGGTATAGTGCCAGCACAACATAACATTGTCTTCAAATAATGTAATTTGCATTATGTGTAAGCGCAGCTTTCGTTTAATACCATTTTGAGAATATTTGGGGCATATCGCACCAAATTCGGAGTTGGTTTGTTTTGAATCCTTATCCTTAATATTATAAATGCGAAAGTAAGTTTGTTTGTTACGCCTTCACGCTAAAACGGCTGAACGGATTTGGATGAAATTTGGCACATATATAGATGATGCCCTGGAAAAGAACATAGGATACTTTTTTTTTCCCCACGGGATCGAGACTTATGCAGGTGAAACCGCGGGGCGCAGCTAGTAAAAGCATAAATAAATGAAAATTATATCCCGAGAAACCAGTAATGTATAGCATAATCAGCCTATAATGTCCCCACTGCTGGGACACAGGCCTCCTCTCTGTGAGAGGGAGTGGGCCGTAATCCACCACGCGGGCCCAGTGTGGGTTGGTAGATGTCACATATCTTTGAATTTTCGGTTCTAGGACATGCCGGTTTCCTCACGATGTTTTCCTTCACCGTTTTGAGAGCAGTGGTGATGGAACAATTTACTCAAAGTAAAGCGCCTGTCTGAGTTCGAACACACGACCCACAACTCGTAGGACGCGGCCGTTACCACTGGAGCACAACTGTTTGTTTGTAACGAATAAACTCAAAAACTACTGAACCGATTTTAAAAGTTCTTGCACCAGTCGAATGCTCTATTATCACTGAGTAACATAGGGTATAATTTATAAAGATATATCAATAGATATTTTCGTTGGTAGAGCTTGTTCTAAGTCCGCCTGGCTAGCTACCACCAACTTATCCAAGTTTGTCACCATAACAACAATGTTAACAGCATTGTTTGAAACAGTTAGAGGTAAGATAGCCAGTTCCTCTGTGGTTGAGGATTCTGGGTGAAGCGAGCTTCCACCTTCGGTCTGATCATCACTTACCATCAGGTGAGATGCAGGCCAAGAACTTACCCATGGTGGTTAAAAAAAAACGTGTGGCACTCGGGGACTGCCGCGGTAAAGCTACCTATTGCATAACATTTGTAGCCTCCATACTTCCTATTTGTCAACGCTACACTTGGGATGATGACGTGATGACATAAAACAAAAATTACGTCGTCATGGGAACCGTCATTACATGGTAGGCGGAGTGGGGGGTGTTAGGTTTTATTTTCGTTACGTTACGGAATTTCTTGATTCGGTCGCCGCGCTCAAAGCCCGCGATAAAAGCTATGCAATAGCTTAAAAATCGATAATTTTTCATAAACATTTAGAAAAATGCGGCGGGCACATGCCGATGGGCGACATTGTATATTTTAATAAGAAACCCAATAACAGTCGGCCATATACGGAAAATGTAGGCCAATCCTTAGCCTTCAACAAACAGGAATATAAACAATCTTTTGACCTACATTCTATTATATTATTATCTTAGGAACACGTGGGAACCACAACAAAACTAGGATAACAACTATGGGAATTGTAACGGTTAGTTCAGACGGTTGTAGAACTAACGCACGTGTCTATCGGTTCGTTGCTATGATAGCTCGCGATGGTTTAACAGAACGGCAAAGGTAGCACGCAAAATTTAAATTTGCTTACATTTTTTGCAATTTGCAGGTCAGTGTCAGGTTGTATAAAGAAAGAAAGAAAGAAAATACATTTATTAAGCACAGATAAAAAAAGCACACAGTATAATTAACAGCAGATAAAAAAAAAAAAAACAAATAATAAGTGTAAAGAGCGATGTAAGAAATTAGCAGGAGAGTGTGCCTCACGGCTGCGCCAAAAAGGCCCAGTTCAGCAAAAATGCCAGTCAACAATAAGTGCCTGACGCTGGTTTTCAACTGGACCTGAAAGTGTGATGTCACGGATGTAAATCAGTTTTATAATGTAACGTGTATATGTATCACTACATAGTATAAAACAAAGTCGCTTTCTCTGTCCCTATATCCCTATGTATGCTTAAATTTTTAAAACTACGCAAAGGACTTTGATGCGATTTTTTTTAATAGATAAAGTGATTGAAGAGGAAGGTTTATATGAATAATAACCCGGTTTATACCCGTGCGAAGCCGGGGCGGGTCGCTAGTACTTAAATAAAATAAATTTTAAGATCAAAATATAATTCGCGACCATAACCAATATGTATTTACAGAATTATAAACATTAATACATATCTCTAAATTAGATTTGTTCTCAAATGTCATGATTTTATAAAAAACTTATTCAATGTTAGTGAAAACAAGCATTACGGTTACCGCAGAAAGACGCGACGCTACAGTGGGACACGATTCTGGTAGTAGATTTTCCATGAAATTTTCACGCTGTCGCGTCGCGCCTGTCTGTGGCAGCCTTTACTTTAATTCTCACCAAGCTAAGTGTCACCTTACTAAGGATTTATTTTCGATTGTTGTTTATCCTTTTAAGCTATTGCATAGCTTTTATTGCGGGCTTTGAGCGCGGCGACCGAATCAAGAAATTCCGTAACGTAACGAAAATAAAACCTAACACGCCCCACTCCGCCTGCCATGTAATGACGGTTCCCATGACAACGTGATGTTGTCATGGGAACGTAATTTTTGTTTTATGTCATCACGTCATCATCCCAAGTGTAGCGTTGACAAATAGGAAGTATGGAGGTTACAAATGCTATGCAATAGTATTACCGCGGCAGTCCCCGAGTGCCACACGTTTTTCCATCTCAAAAATGCCCAATGCGCCTAAAGAAGTTTTCACTTCAAAAACATCCTTTGCGTGACACATCACAAATCTCGATTAATTCTTTAGCCACAAACAAGTGATAGTTTCCATTCAACATTACATACAAAACAAGAGTAGATTCCAATCGTCCCGCCGACCAACCCCACGGGCGCCATATATCAGTGATCCCTATTTTATCGCTAGCACATCTGCTGTTGACCCAATACCCTGTGGTACGGAGCTATGGCGAATTGTCACTGTTGTGCCACAGTATAGAATAGTGACAGAAAATCAACTACAAACAATTCCAATATGTATGTGTCTTAAATCGCAATTTTCTTATTTGCAATGTAGACATTTTAACGAAATCCCGATCGCGCTATTTTTGCTGACGAGCAGACGAACTTTTTAAACAAATAACGCAAAGAATTTTGATAAGAACAAGCCCTACCACCAACCAAATCGAGCAAAAAATTTTGCCCCTACTGTGAATCGAACCCGGGAATCTCTGGGTCTGAGACAGGTGGTCTAACCACTAAACTACAGAGGCGGTTAAAAACACAATAGAAATTGTTAGCATAGAATTTTTAGCTGCCTCGTTGGTCTAGATTGGGTTTTTCTATCTGGAATTTCTCAGTAGCAGCCCGGAGTCTGGATTTGTGCCTGGTTTATGGCAATAGGCTCGCCCCCTATTACATGGGACTTAAAGATTACTGGCGAAATGTGGGTGTACCTACTACAGGTACACCTCTGCCCAACCCTTCGCGGAAACAAGGCGTGATGTTATGTTTAGAAATTGTTCTACCAGAACACGTACATGTACCACGTACTATACTGTACAGCAGTGCTATTCTGTAAAAATCTCACCGTGAACGCTTAAGTGAAGTGAGCTTAAAGTGAGCTGTCATTTCACCATTATGCTAGGCATTGACACTATTGACACCTCACTTTCAAGCTCACTTCTCCTAAGCGTTCACGGTGAAATTTTTACAGAATAGCACTGCAGATCCTATAATGTACCTTCTTACTTAATGTTCACACTGTGGTCTACCATAAAACCAATATGTCACTGCACATCCGCCCGCATGCGTGCGCGCATCTACAGTAAATCACTTGCAACAAACAACAGTGACACACAATTAAATGTTGATCAGTAACGATTGACCATCGAAGTGTATTGATAGTGCGGAGATGTGGCAGTGTTTCGTATATTCTTCCCGATGTTGTTTATTTTTGCGACTGCTCAACTTGTAAATCCGATTCCAGGGACTGGCAAGAGGACACGGTGGAGCATACGGTGGAGGTCTGCCCGGCTTGGGCGAAGCATCGCCGTGTCCTCGTGGAGGCGATCGGCGGCGGTGATCTCTCGCGTCCGATCCTGGTACAGAGCGAGAGGAAATGGCATGCCGTCACCTCCTTCTGCGAAGCGGTAATGCTCACGAAGGAGGAGGAGGAACGCGTTAGGCAGAGGCAAACTTCACGCCCTCACGCACCTAACCGCCGCAGGAGGAGACGCCCTAGGCGTCGAGAATCGCGAGCCGATTTCCGACCACCGAAGGCGCGGGCTTGCGGACGGTGAGCAATGAGTAGCTCGCCGTCCGATAAGGACCAGGCCCGGGTCGACGGCGCGTTGTGTTCCACGCGCGCCTCAAAGAGATGTCAACAGAATTAACGGGGTCCGCTAGGGCCGATGCCTGCCGGGGTCGCGGGATAATCCGAAAGGAATACCACGGTATTCCTTTCGGATTCCGTGTTCCTTCAGTTGCCATGTTGCAAGGGGCCACGGCTCCTTGCAACATGGCAGCTGAAGGAACACGGGTGGGTTTTAGTCAGTAAGAGTCTGACACGCCCTCCCGCTCCGCCCAGAGCGGGAGAAGTTATTTGATAATGTCGCACCCAAAAAAAAAAGGCAACTTCTAGGTGGTGAAAATAACTGTAGGTGATTACTGCTGTGCGACCTGAATTGCACTTTATTGTGTCGTAGCAAGAGTCGCTTTTTATTTAAATGATTTTGCGGAGTGTCCTATCTGAATTAATCTGTGGTAATACGGGCCTCGAGTGACATATTTACTGACATGAGACAGATAAATGACATGTTTACTGACATGTCAATACAGCTGCCACATTCGATACGGCGATGCTACCTGAGACCACAGCTGTCAATTGTTTGGACAACACATGAGAGTGATGTAAAATAATAGACTACTCGGCACACTCAAAACATGTTTAAAAAATATCGATGAACATAAAAAAACGGTGCCACTCCGGGAGTGCCGAAAGCAGTGAAAAATTGAATAATTTTATTGTGCAGGAAATAATGTATCGCGTGTTGATATCTTTTTAATAGTCAAAAGCTGGTGTCGGTAACAGTGTCGCAAGTTCAATTGTTTAGTCCCATCTCAAAAATGCCCAATGCACCTAAATAAGTTTTCACTTCAAAAACAGTGGCGCTCCGGGAATGCCGACAGAAGTAAAATTTTATCGTGCAGGAAATACTTTTAATGAGGTGTCGGTAACGGTAACAGTGTCGCGAGCTCAATTGTTTTTCCCATCTCAAAAATGCCCAACGCACCTAAAGAAGTTTACACTTCAAAAAAACAGAACTTTAGAACCTCACCTTTCTGGAAGTCGGTAAAAATAGTTGCAGGTTAGTTGCCCGTATACCACAATACCTCGTTCGACTGTACTTCTAAGCTATTCTCGTGTCAATAATCATTTTTACACATGCTTTATCTCAATCAGCGCCCGTCTAAGTGGCGTGGCGTAGTATCAGTATACACAGACTATAGAGCAGCGTTGTCTATGAGTCAGCCGGGCAGTAAGCGGGTCAATTAGTCAGCTCAACATCATGGCGGAAATAGAACGCATCGGGGAGACGCGATGCGAGACAATAATAAGGGCAAGATTGTCAGACCGCAGTTGACTTGCCGCGGTCGTTTCGTGGATGGGTGTGTAGATCAAAGTTTATAAAAGAGTGTCCGTGGAGTTTCTTGACCATTCTTCTCCATAGGTATTGATTGGGCTGCATGGTGGTGACCCATGCGTCATATTCGTGAACGGGCGCTGTCAGTTGGGACTGGTCATCTCAACGCAATAGAAGTCAAAATCGATTGAACGGACTGTAAAAAAAGGTTTATTTAAATGTCTAATCTTATTTCAAATGGAGTATAGTTTACAATAAATTGCAAATGAGTGTTAGGTTTCAATTTATTATACTGGCAGCACCGAAAGATTCGATGTGTCAAGTGGCGCGAGAGCGGCCTGCTGGGTCGGGCGCTCGTGAGGGTAAGACGTGCTTAGTGGCTGTGTCGGTAAAAAGATAGATTGGCATAGTATTGGTTGGAGATCTACTGTAAATTAAGGTAACCTATTAGTTTTATGGTAAATATTAGAATACTGATTGAATTGTGATATTATGTGGGGAATAGGAGATGTGATGGTATGGTGTAGATTATTGAATTTGATGTTGGCAAAGAAATATAAATGACTGACAGATATCTTGGTGTTTCATATTATTTCCTTATCCCTGAAATATTGTAAATATGTAGTTTTAATAAACAGTTTTAGATTATGATATTGGGGTAGTGACTTTAACCTTTTAAGTACTGCAAAAAAAGCGTGCGACCATCCGTCAAGGACAAACACGTGCGGCTTATCGCGATGTAATCTGACACGGGTTGACCTCTCACACAAAAACTGCTGTAGCTTCGTTTCTATTGCGTCATTTTACAATCTGTAAACAGATTCGAGTGTTTGAACAACGGGGGCCACTTATGATAATATCCATAACACTCATACGTTTAGTTATTATTGTAAACATCCTATTGAAAATAGAGAACTGGCCGTAAGCCGACTTGTTAATGTATTATGTTAGTTTCTGGCAAAAGTAATGAATTGATTTACGCAAAATTTTGGTAATAATATCATGAATACACAAGTAATCCAATTAGATTTTTTTCTTATTAGTCTTACATACAATATTTCCATAATATTCTAACTCAAACTTCATAGTGCGCGGTGCTGTCATTTTGAATCGCGTAGTCCAATTCGTGATATTGGAAAAGATCATACGAGTTATAATGAGCATGTGGCGACTTAGTAATTGCAATATGCTGAGTTGCATTATTGACGAAGTATGTGGGAGCGGGCAATCGGCTCGCCAGTCGCCTACATATCACCGCCCTGCCTCGACGCATACATAGTACCTAGTTAGCTATAGCAAAGTATTGTGGAACTTGAATTAAAGACAATTTATTTCCTTGTAGTCCGAATCTTTATTTATCTCACCGACAACATAACACGCACAACACTGGTGACCTTTCGACGATTTAAAGATTCCGCGTTGTTAAACACGTAGCAACAGGGTAGGCGACTCAAAAAAAGCTTACGAGGCAGAGGCGATCAGACCGCGTGGCAAAGTGAAACGTAACGTGCTTTAGCAAAGTAAAGCGACGCGTGTGTACAGTTTTCAAGATGAACCCGCAAGCGTTAATCGGCCAACCCGGGGCAGCTACCACTGGAGACGTATCAATGGTAACAGTGCAAATGAGAGTTCCGGAATTTTGGAGAGAGATACCAAGATCATGGTTCATCCAGTTCGAGGCAATGATGGCACCACAGAAGCAAGGCGACACCCAAAAGTACGAAATGGTGCTCGCAAAATTACCAACAGACGTTGTACGCCAAGTAACCGACATCATAGAAGCTCCGCCGGATACGGCCAAATATGAAACAATTAAAAAACGCTTATTGTCAGTATATGAAGAGAGTGCAGATAAACAATTTCACAAATTAATGCATGACACAGACCTGGGAACCCAAAAACCGTCGCAATTACTCAGAGAAATGTCGGCCTTGGCGAAGAAATGCAGCGTGACAGAAGAACCATTGAAGAGGCTGTGGCTGGACAAGCTAACACCTAATGTACGCGCAATGTTAGCAATGAGCGAAGACACCAAGTTGGAGGATCTGGCTAGGAAGGCAGATAAAATACTAGAAACCTTGGGAAGCGGCGCGGTCGCGTCTATCACACCCAGCACATCAACAGATGACGGTATTGCCAGCCACCTAAAAGAATTAACAATGGAAATGAAAGAACTACGCGGAGAAATAAATGAGATCAGGAGGCGAAAAGACAACTCGGGCGGCAGACGATGGCAACAACGTCCTAGATCCAAAAGCCGGACGCGGCGCACACCAGAATCTCCCGACTGGCTATGCAGATATCATTACCGCTACAGGAGCAACGCGCGGACGTGTGAAGCACCGTGTGGCTGGACCATGAAGCAACAGAAGCAGGAAAACTAGACGCGGTGCAGTCAGCGTCGGTGGACGATTGTGCCGCGGGAAACCACCGACTTTGTGTGAAAGACTTCAAAACGGGAATTGTGTATTTAGTGGACACGGGTGCAAATGTATCAGTCATACCAGTAAGTAACGCGAAAACAAAGCACAAACAAGAGTGTACATATAAACTTTACGCAGCAAATAACACGGAAATAAAAACCTTTTACATACAAATAGGTGACCGTCAAGCAACCATTTCCATCGACAGATTAAAACCAGCGTATATATTAAATCATGAGGAAAAACCGTCAGAAAATAAACATACTGAAAATGAGCGAGAACCAAATGTAGAACCAAGCGAGCAAAAATCGCTACCGCCCATGGTTAAAACCACGCGCTGTGGTCGAGTAATAAAGCAACCGGTGCGATTTTTGCTCACATGACAATAATGCTAGTGCATCGAATATCGACAAGAATTTATTGTACATTTCACTACGGTTATTTGGTTAAAAATACAGATTAAAGTTTGAGAATGGGGAATTACCAAAATAAAGAAAACATAGCCATAGCACAGGCCCAAGTAGTATCAGGGCAGCAGTTAGAAAACAAACTAAACTATTTCGGGATAATGTTAATCATTATCGCCGCAATAATGGGCATATTACTATGCTACGCTATCAAGAGAGGGTGCGCAGGCCATGCGAGGGAATGGCTAAGAAAAGAAGTGCCGGGGTTACTGGCAAGACAACCCGGTACAGTGGGAAACCCGGCCACCGCCACGGGATACGTTTAGCTAAGCGACGTTGTGAATAGTGCAAAAAAAAAAAAAAAAAAAAAAAAAAAATGCATAGCATGTAATATATGCAGTTTATTTTGTGAACGGCGTTACCATGACCAAAGCTGCCGACCCGCGAGGTGTTATTTAGTTATTGCAGAGCGGAGGTCATGGTAACTACCCTTAATTGTTATATTGTTACAGCCCAAATGTAAAATTTCAAGTCGGCTCAGAGCCCAGGCAATGACGAGACCGCAAAATTCTTAGAAAATAAGGTGTATAGGATCTATATTTAGCGATAGAAACAAAACAATAGGAGCATTCAACTGTTGGAATGCTGACAGGATAGAATGTTATCATAAGCAACATTGTAACTTAGGAGATTTCTTAGCACCATAATAGTGATGTAAGCACGTAGTTACGTTAAGAATAGAGAAAAAAATTATTTTTTTGTAAAAAATTTTTTGAGAATAATTTTTGCAATATGCTGAGTTGCATTATTGACGAAGTATGTGGGAGCGGGCAATCGGCTCGCCAGTCGCCTACATATCACCGCCCTGCCTCGACGCATACATAGTACCTAGTTAGCTATAGCAAAGTATTGTGGAACTTGAATTAAAGACAATTTATTTCCTTGTAGTCCGAATCTTTATTTATCTCACCGACAACATAACACGCACAACAAGCATTATATCATGTATTAAATCTTTCTAGAATATTACCTATACCTTCTTCGACTAATTGTTATCCATGAATCGTAAAAATATGATACGATAATTGGTAAAATACCAAGATGACCTTGACGGGTCATTTTATCCGGAAATTTATCTAGTCTAGTTAGAATCTTATTTGAAAGTAAACAAGAATGAAGTGTTTTATCAATTTCTGTACACACATTCCTTATTTATAACCCTTTTGATTCATTCATTAATGGTTACAAAACAAATCTAGTATTATTTCATAAAAATTCGGCATGATAATTTGACCCGTTTTACCTACACATCAAAATGCTCCGAAAAATCTTTGAAAAATGGATAAAAATAAATGAATACGCTTTGAATGCATGAAATAATTAATTATAATTAGTTTTTGCATAGATAATTACCATTTATAGACACAAATTCATCGGAAAACAGTCAACAATAATATATTTATATGGCAAATGTGTAAGGCGAAATAACCTGAAAATTGATTGGCTCGGAAATCATTTTTACTATATTGTTTTACGCAAACGATTATCCAAAAACTTGCACAAGCCACTATTGTTTCATTATTCATGTACTTACCTAAGTTTCAAACGAAAAATCCATCACAATAACTCACAATAAATAAAACAACAACACTAAGTCACGACAATAAACCACAGAATATCAATGTAAAAAAGGGCGCCTTCGTATTTTTTTTTTATAGTGTTGGGCACGAAGTTTTTAGTAACTTTTATCGTCTATGGCTTACAAATATTCTTGGCAGTGTAGGAAAAATATTAGCAATCGACTAAGTTCCGTACTTTACGCAAAAATAATATTTTAATGGTGTAGCCTATTGGCAACGCGCGCTGTCGCCCGGAGGCGTCGCCGGTCCTAAACGGTTGCGCGCGAAACCGACCCCTCCGGGCGACAGCAGTCCTTAAAAGGGTTATATAAGATTCATTCGGGGATTAGTATCTATTTTGAGGTTAAATAATTATGTTCGGAATTAAATAAGTTATTTTAGAGATAGGATGGTTTCTGTTATATGAGGAATAGAGAAGAACTCTTATAAAACAACCCGTGTTAAGTCCAACAGTAAGTATTTCTAAAGGAGTTCTTTCACCCCTCCTCCAAATACTTTCTGTTGAAAAGCTACCAAACTATGCAAATCGGGGCCGAGTGCGACCACGACCCGCGACCCGCAACCGGCGATTGACTAGAGTCCGACCGAATTTCATTTTCGGTCTTCGGCTATTTTCGGCAGAAATATACATTTTCGGCAATTTACGTTTTCGGCTGTAAATAATTAAGTGCCGGCAAATCAATACTTTTAATAAATTTATAGCCACGACAACTAAAAGCACAGTAATTGAGAAAACGTTGAAAATATTGCTTTTTTTCGCTTGAAATCAGATTATTTGATTATTATTAGATTGTTTTTTTTGTTGCAGCCCGGAGCCTGGATCTGTGCCCGGTTGATGGCTATAGGCTCGCCCCCTATTACATGGGACTTAAACATAACTGGCGAAATGTGGGTGTACTATAAATGCACCTCTGCCCAACGCTTCGGGGAAGCAAGGCATGACGTTATGTTTGATTATTAATATTTCGTATTCGAATTTTCTTCATTTTACTCTTTTTTAATGACCCCACGCAAAAACGAGAAAGTACGTATGTATGGGAGAGTGTGTGTGTGTAAGAAATTATAACTTTTGAAATGTTTGTTTAATACCCGTGAGAAGTCGAGGCGGGCTGCTAGTTATTAATAATTATGTATTTGAAATGAAAAAAGTACAAAGTTTCGTGTGATTTAAGTTTAAACGGCTAAATATAATGATTAAACTACACCATTTGTGCTAGGTATGGTGGGCTACCAAAGTTTAGAAGTAAGGAGAAATCTTGGTCTCGTCAAATATTTCATCCGGCTAATTCGTGGTACCCATTTCAATTCCTTTTTACTACAGCACATCTGCTTTAACATCCCACTACCCATTAGACACACACTACGCCCTCGCCAGCGTCCTCTATTCTCAATACCTCAAACCAGTACCATAACCCTCAAGACCAGTCCATTGTACCTAGCGCTAACTCATATTAACAACATTTTGCTGTATGACGAATCCTCAGATGTCTTCGCGAGTACTGAACTGAGATTCCTGAACACTGCTACTCGATACCTGGAATCTATTGCCACTCCCAGTACAATCTCAGAGTGAACAAATGAATGTTTATAATTATTAATAATTTTATTCCATTTTTTTTTTTTTTTTACCCCAATTATGTCTTATTTTATCTAATCTTATCTAATTTTGTCTAATTTAATCTAATCTTGCCGACTCTTGACTAATTTCATTTAATTTCAAT
Organism: Agrochola lychnidis; assembly: GCA_963680765.1. NCBI lineage: Eukaryota > Metazoa > Arthropoda > Insecta > Lepidoptera > Noctuidae > Agrochola > Agrochola lychnidis. Next base: position 2,149,167 of record OY796874.1, on the reverse strand, counting down.
AAATTTTGTCTATTTTTATGTAATTTAATCTAATTTTATGATTGTAAGTGTAATTATAATTACTGATAAATATTGACCTATAACTTGTATGTGTGGTGCAAACTGTTAGTATAAGTTGGTTTTTTAATAAATAAATAAATAAATAAAAATTACCACTTGCTTCGAAAACGGTGAAAGAAAACATCGTGAGGAATCCGGCAAGCCTTTTTTTTTAGGTTGGCAAATTATCTAATAACTTCTCCCGCTCTGGGTAGAGCGGGAGGGCGTGTCAGACTCTTACTGACTAAAACCGACCCGTGTTCCTTCAGTTAGTTGCCATGTTGCCAGGGACCACGATCTGGGATTTTGGATTTCTTGAGAAACATTTATCGACGGCAAGTGCAGGCAAGTCAGAGGCCCATGGGCGGCTTTAAAACTCTGACACCATTTTAGTCACTAACCACAAGAAAAGAAAAAGACTGCATTTCGTTAACTTTCCAAAAAAAAAAACGTGTGGCACTCGGGGACTGCCGCGGTAAAGCTATTGCATAGCATTTGTAACCGCCATACTTCCTATTTGTCAACGCTACACTTGGGATGATGACGTGATGACATAAAACAAAAATTACGTTCCCATAACAACATCACGTTGTCATGAGAACCGTCATTACACGGTAGGCTAAGTGGGGGGTGTGAGGTTTTATTTTCGTTACGGTTTTATTTTCGTAACGGAATTTCTTGATTCAGTCGCCGCGCTCAAAGCCCGCGATAAAAGCTATGCAATAGCTTAAAACGTACCGTCAAACATTGTTTTCGTTTCCGTTTTCGACCGAAAATGCAAATTAGGCCGAAATTAGTTTTCGTTTTCGGTCAAACTCTACTGACGACAAATCGATACACCTACAGTTTTGTTCATAAACTAAGGAATTTTGGCCACGGTGACAAAAGTTGGGCGATAAAATTGTTGAGTCGATCATTTGTCACACCGGCTGTAACCTTTTGTGGTAGACGGGCGATTACATAACAACACGGATTACTAAACTTTGAAGTACTAAAACTTAAAACATCTAATTTTTCTGCCGATAGAAGACTAGCTTTTGCCCTCTGCTTCGCCCGCGTGGCGGTTGTAAATTATCCCACAGGAACGTACTACTGTTCTAACCCAAGTCATGCCAAGCCAAATTTCATCCAAATCAGTTCAGCCGTTTTAGCGTGAAAGCATAATCAAACAAACAAAAAAAAACGTGTGGCACTCGGGGACTGCCGCGGTGAAGCTATTGCATAGCATTTGTAACCTCCATACTTCCTATTTGTCAACGCTACACTTGGGATGATGACGTGAAGACATAAAACAAAAATTACGTTCCCATGACAACATCACGTTGTCACCATGCTCACCAGCAGCAGCATCAGCATTAGCTCAATTGGCATCTGCCAGTGAAAGTCCCATCAAAATCGGTTCAGGCATTTCGGAGATGAGCCGGAACAAACAGACAGACAGACAAACTTTAAAAATTGTATTTTTTTGGATAATTAGCATATACAGGGTGCCAAGGACATCGACGCGAAAACGTTTACCATGGATTCAGTACATGATTTTGACTACCCTGCGTTGAAAATTTTCGTCGGTTATTAAAAATGTATTGTATTGAACCCATGGTAACAGTTTTGCAGGGTGACGATGTATGCCACCCTGTATGGTTTCATATGCATTTAGTAATAAGCTGTTATTTTGACATTCTTAACAGACACTTTAATTTTATTTATTTGTATGTATGTTTTTATACGCGAATAAATAAGACAGAAGGAGATGTGTTGCGCCGACCTCAAATAAATTTGGGATAAGGGAAAGAGATGAATGTTTTCCGTCTCATCTAAGAAAGATAGAAAAAAAAAAACGTGTGGCACTCGGGGACTGCCGCGGTAAAGCTATTGCATAGCATTTGTAACCTCCATCCTTCCTATTTGTCAACGCTACACTTGGGATGATGACGTGATGACATAAAACAAAAATTACGTTCCCATGACAACATCACGTTGTCATGGGAACCGGCATTACATGGTAGATGGAGTAGGGGGTGTTAGGTTTTATTTTCGTTACGTTACGGAATTTCTTGATTCGGTCGCCGCGCTCAAAGCCCCCGATAAAAGCTATGCATTAGCTTAAAAATACATTTATTTAGCACAGACAAAAAGGCACTTTGGTGTAAAACGCCTAAGCCTAAATAATACTCCACTACTCGCCTCACTACTGCTGCAAAATCGCTCGTCTGCCTCCACGTTCGCTTAGCGAACAATATTTTTGTAATGGCAGCTTAATGCGAGCTCTTTGTAACATTATGATTTATAGTAGTTCACACCACAGAGTAAAAACTTCAGTAGGCCCATTGTAAACCACTCTCCAGTATTGACATGAGTCTGGATTTTTGCCCAGTTGATGGCACTAGGCTCGCCCTCTGTTAATAATGAGCCCTTTATTCTGAATATCAAAGTTAATATGCAGTGTGAGTCCTTGTGTGCACATATCGAAATGAAATCTATGCTTAATTTTATCGACGGATTTTTTTTAAGCTATTGCATAGCTTTTATCGCGGGCTTTGAGCGCGGCGACCGAATCAAGAAATTCCGTAACGAAAAAAACCTAACACCCCCCACTCCGCTTACCATGTAATGACGGTTCCCATGACAACGTGATGTTGTCATGGGAACGTAATTTTTGTTTTATGCCATCATGTCATCATCCCAAGTGTAGCGTTGACAAATAGGAAGTATGGAGGTTACAAATGCTATGCAATAGCTTTACCGCAGCAGTCCCCGAGTGCCACACGTTTCTTTTTTTTTATTGTACTTCTTATTGGACCCGCACTAATGCGCCTCATTGACGGCGTTGGTTACAAATGAAGCGCGGCTTGCGTGTGACTTTACCTTAATGCGAGTTTATCAAGATCAAAAGGGAAAAGCAATATTTTAAGCTATTCAAGGAATTTTTTTAGGGTTTCGTAGTAAACAAGGAACCCTTATAATTTCGCCATGTCCGTCTGTCTGTCTGTCTGTCCGTCCGCGGTCTAGCTCCGAGACTCTTAGTACTAGAAAGCTGTAATTTGAGACGAAGCTGACCTCAGAGTCCCGAGATAATTCATCATCTGCCTAGCCTTTTCCCAACCATGTTGGGGTCGGCTTCCAGTCTAACCGGATGCAGCTGAATATCAGTATTTTACATGGAGCGACTGCCTATCTGACCTCCACAACCTAGTAACTAGGTAACATGATACCCCTTGGTAAGACTGGTTGTCAGACTTTTTGGGCTTCTAACTACCCGTAACGACTGTCAAAGATCTACAAATGACAGCCGGGACCAACGGCTTAACGTGCTTTCCGAGGCACGGAGGGGTCTTGGTATGTAAAGATGGTCACCCATCCACAGACCAACCGCGGCAAGCGTAGCTTAACTTGATCGATCGACCCGTGCAGCTGTTGTAACTTAGTCCCGAGATAATTATGTAAAAGATTTCTTTTTTAAATAACAATAATAATAACCCCACCGCCGTATCTCTACGTTGACGTCGTGGTGGGGCTTATGCGCTCCTAAACTCTAGGTCTGTATCGGTAGTTTACTTTGCCGAAACAGGTCTAGGGTGGGGAGCCAGACCAAGAGATACAAAAACCCGCAGGGCAGCATGTGGCGAGCTGTTGGGCAGTACCGACCCCACGGACCCTATTTCCCGGAGAAGTCTTGTTCCTCACCTCTGGCTTACCTTTATTGGCCGGCTGGAGTGAACAATGACGAGGAACAGAGCTCCCACCTCATTCTTGCCTTAATTGGCCGGCTTGAGTGGAGATTCGCAAGAGCAAATGTGCTCGGAAGTATTCCAGTAAGATGCTGGTAGGGATCTTGACCGTACTTCCGGATTGTCCTGATAGCCGTGGAATACCTCTCCACTCCTCATAAGCACCTCAGGACATGTTGCCCCCTTGTCGCTACGACACTTTGTGCTAGCGACTGTTTTTTGGGCCCTTTATTGAGTGTGCAAGTCACCCCCTGCCATTTTATCGGTGTATTACGTAACATTGATCAGGCAGGGGACATAGTACTTCCATAGTTCCAGGTAATTAACCCATTATAGCCACTCAGATCTACAGCCCAATATGTTTTGTTTCCATGTTCTGCAATAGTCCTACACCAACCGGGGGTTGTCCTTGGGTGCACTTGTATAGTGCATACAGGGATAACCGTCGGTTGGTGCCTCAACACTTAAAAATGTTTAAGGGGCCTCTGCGAGTTGGCTTCGGCCCCTTGTACGCCTTCCAAAAGACCGGGATCCATGGTCCCGAGATTTGATAAAATATAAAAAATAATAATAATACCAACCCATTATTGGCCTACCGCAGGGCCAAGCCCTCTTCTCATACAGAGAAGGCACGAGCATTGATCACCACGCTTACTCAAGACAGGTTGGTGATTTCAGACTTTGTGTACTGTTTTTGTTGCAATAATCTAAAGGCTTCTGAAAATAATATGGAAAAGCACTACGGCGTAGCACTATAGCTACGCCGTAGCACAGTGCGTAGAACAGCGCGTAGCGGGAAGTTCACATAAAACTCACGCCTTCTTCCCATGGGGGTAGGCAGAAACTACAGAACGCCACCTGCTCCGACCCTTACATAGTCCTTTTGCCTCGTTTACGTTCATACATCTGGTCATACACGCACGCCGGTTGCGAGTACTACGCACTAGAAGGATATATACTGACCTTATTGGTGATGTTCTTCAGAAAGGCCACGTGCGTAACGTATAAGGGTCTAGCTTGGTACGTACTTCGTCCATTTGGTGTTTTGACTGTACAGTGGAAGTATGACTGTAATTTACGTAGTTTTCATTATTTTTGGGATAAAAAAATATCTATTTAAACACGACAGAATCGATTCAGTAAACGATTCTGAACAAACTAGTTTATAAAACTACGTATAAACGACCTCGTACTGTAGATAAACAACCATTTCGGAATAGTTGTCAACTTTGACATAAATATGACGACTCCCATCGAGTCATCACTTCGGCTCTTGTCGGCTTATCTCGGAGCTATTCAGAAGTTGTCGTAAAAACTTGTACAATTCCGTCATGGCGCCTAACTTTGCAGACATAGGGGAGAGAAGTAAATTAGTATTATTTTTGAGAAGACGATGTATTCATATTTCGGGAGAAGATGTATACAGGGTGGCAGGGACATCGTAAAGTATTATATTAACTATTGTGAATGTGAGGACTATGTGGATATTATTTTATTTCTCTTCTAGTTTTAGTGATGGTCTGGCAGTTTGAGTAGTTTTTGCGGCCTACCCAAATGTCCTTTCTTTGGTATTGCTCGTCGAGTTGAGCTCCTTAAGTTCTAAGTTGAGCTCCACGATTACTGACAAATGCTTGCACTGACTGGACAGGTCCACTCAAATCTGTGTGGTTCTTTCCTCAAAAGACTTTTTCAGACACTAATCTACATGGTCCTCATATGGCATCTTGGTCAGGACCAAGATTATGTCTGGACTTTAAAAGAGACTGCGACCTATGAGTTTGTTTCGGCCTTTCTTCTCAGAGTAGTCAGATAGGAAACGCCGAACTCATCTAGCTTATTTTTAATATTTTTTTATATGACGTGTAAAAGTGATTCCGATATCCTATTTACAGAATAAACAATTTCATTTCATTTCGACGCGAAAACTATTACCATGGATTCAGTACATGATTCTGAACACCCCTGCATTGAAATTTTTGTCGGTTATTTTAAAGAAAAACGTGTGGCACTCGGGGACTGCCGCGGTAAAGCTATTGCATAGCATTTGTAACCTCCATGACAACATCACGTTTCCCATGACAACATCACGTTGTCATGGGAACCGTCATTACATAGTAGTCGGAGTGGGGTGTTAGGTTTTATTTTCGTTACGTTACGGAATTTCTTGATTTGGTCGCTGCGCTCAAAGCCCGCGATTAAAGCTATGCAATAGTTTAAAAATCGGCTGGAATACCTACGCGGTCATAATAAATGGAACAGCAGATTAAAAAAAATAACCAACGTGAAATTTCAACGCTGGGGGATTAAGAATCATGTACTGAATCTATGGTAACAGTTTTCGCGTTGATATCTCTGCCACCCTGTATAGCTCATGAAATGTGTGTATTGTATACTATATATAAAGCTCTGCGTTTCCTTTCGAGATATCTAGGCAGTCATTTTTTAACAGACTTCCAAAAAGGAGGAGGTTATATGTTCGTCGCGTATGTTTGTTTTTTTTTTTATGTATGTCCACCGATTTCTCCGTCAATTGTGGACCGATTTTGAAAAATCTGTTTTTGTTTGAAAGGGTGTGCTCTGGAATTGGTCCCATATAAATTTTATTAACTTTGCTAGGATAGTTTTTGAGTTAGCTACAAAATACGTTTTTTTTTTTCCCACTTAGTATGTAGATGATATGTATGTATATAAGTTTCTGTCACTGGTAGCAGGTAGTGGTATTCGAATGTGTGTGGTAGGTATCACAACTAAAAAGTGAAAAATAAAAACTTTTTACAAAAAAAAAAAAAACAACAGACCTCCAAAAAAAACACAACAAAGTGAAAAATAACTTTAATTTCGGAAGTCGGTGGCAAAAAACGAAAATACAAAACCCAAGACACCGACTTCCGAAATTAAAGTTATTTTTCACTTTGTAGTGTTTTTTTTTTTATGTGTACCTTGCTTTCAATAGTTAGGTAGTCTTAGTTAGAAACTTGTAACCTACACGGCTACACGTGTGCTTCAACAAGCAGCTTGTTATCAGTTTCGTTTAGACCTTCAACTGTGGATGGCTTCTTCACAAGTTTAACGAGCTATTTGCACAAGTTGCAGCTCATAACTTTGTTACGATCAGGCAAACAAGCTATAGGAAAGCCAGGCTTTGTACAGTCGAACAAGTTATATAGTATACAGACAACCAATTTGCCACGGCTTTAAAACAATGTTCTGAGAAGGGATGTTCCGATTCCGATGCTGATATATAGGCCGATATAATCGGCGATACCGATATATCGGCATCGCATTCACAACCGATATCAAACAGTTTGAATTGCGCGAAACGACGACGTGCGCGCAATATTGTGTCTCCGTCGTAGACGGAACTGGCACACAGAACACTATTAAAACGAACAAATGATAACTGACAAATGTGTGCACTGACTGGACAGGCCCTCTCAATCTGTGTGGTGCTTTCCTCAAGAGACCACTTCAGACACCAATCTACATGGCCTTCACATGATCTGACAAAGATTATGTCCGGACTTTAAAAGAGACAGACCTCTGAGTTTGTTTCGGCCTTTCTTCTCAGAGTAGTCAGATAGGAAACGCCGACCTCATCTAGTTTTTAAAATATGATTGACGTGTAAAAGTGTTTGTACAAACATATTTACAGAAATAAAATCATTTATCATTTATTACTCCCAGCGGACTGGCGGCAGAGCCGCGCAGCGTTAGCTTAGCGACATGGCAACACGGCAAACGCCAATGTTTGCAGCTTGCTGAGCGTTTGCTGAGCGATGTATTGTTTCGTGCCTGTTCCACGTCACCGCTATTCGTGATTCTGTTTATTCTCACAGTGAAGTGAGGAATATAAAACACTATTAAACAGTTGTGCCCAAAATAGAAAATAAATAAAAAAGACATACAAACGCCCGAGGTACTTCATTATTTATTATCTAATAAGCCATCGATATCGGCATCGGTATCTGTATCGCCGATTATTTACTAAAATAATCGGTATCGTATCGGGAAAATTATGCATCGCTACATCCCTAGTTGTGAGTGTATTTTTTCTTTTTTGACGTAATCAAAAGATTCCGGCGATACATTGAGTTAAAATGTGGCATGACGTCACGCCTTGCTAGATTTAATACTGCGTTGTGACGTAGCGAGCCCCCACTCCCCAACTTTAATGCGTGTTTTCTAAGTTATTTTTGATTAATATGATAAAGCAAAAAATACGTGTCTAATATTTTTTTTATTATCTGAAAGACGGACTAAATAGAATTTCTTTTTTTTTAATAATAATAATAATCATTTTAATTCAGAATAATCCATAATTTGTTAGTTAACATTAACCTTAATAACTATGTAAACATGCAGGTTGGACAAATAATGGACGAGCGGGCAATCAAATTTCCCCGCAATGACACTCAGGAGACTGTTCGAGCTGCCACGGACCCTCTGCAGTAGCGACGCAGCACGCTTACGTCTGATCGCTGCGAATCCATCAGTGTGTGCATCAGCAAACATTCCCGACGCACTGCAGAAGCGTAGCAGCCCCAACAGCATCCTGAATGCATTGTTGTATTGGACTCGAAGAACATTGATGGCTTTCTGCGTACAACTTGTCCAGAGGCTGCACGTGTAAAATGTCTGACAATATGCTTTAAAAGCGTCAATTTGACTTCACACGTGCAACGAGCAAACCTACGGACAAGCATGTTGCATCGAACCGCCAATGCTCTTCGTTCCCTTTCTACATCCAGATCATCTTTGATGCCCGCTGTAACAATATGGCCGAGATATTTAAATTGTTGAACACGATTCAAGATGTTACCTGCAAGTTCAATGGGAGGAAAACTTTCTGAGGACTTTGCTCCAAAAATAAGAACTTCACTCTTTTTGGCATTGTATCTTAAACCGTGTTCCTCAACATACCTCTCACACACATCCAAAAGCTTTCTTAAGCCTGAGAGTGACGGGCTCAATAGTGCCATATCATCGGCATAGCTGATATTATTAAACGCTACTCCATCTATATAACAGCCGGCCTGCAAGCTACTGAGCTCACTGATGAGTCCGTCTATGTATAGGTTAAACAATATCGGAGAATACAATAGACGTGGATATATTTAGTAACCTGTTCCGCTTATCTATTTCTAAAGAGCCATAAAAAACTCCTGAAATAAATCGACACGTGTTTCACCTCTCAACGAGGCATCCTCAGGATGACGATGGACTTGTTGCGAACTCGAACACGGCGTGTTGCCACACCGTCATCCTGAGGATGCCTCGTTGAGAGGTGAAACACGTGTCGATTTATTTCAGGAGTTTTTTATGGCTCTTTAGAAATAGCTAAGCGGAACAGGTTACTAAATATATCCACGTCTATTGTATTTTATAATGGATTTCCGCAAGGTCACGCCTGAATCAATTAATTAACTAATATCGGAGAAGTCAAACCACCCTGTCTGACCCCACACTGCAACCTATACTCATCAGAATTGGCCAACACCAGACATTGGCCAGACAACTACTATATTACGCTCATAACAAAACTGAAAATTGGCAGTGTACAATAGTTTTCTCCCTACAACACATTAATGTGGCACATCTAGTTTAAGAACAATTTTGGCTTCGTAGAGAATTTTAACGAGAGTAGCAGACCTTTTACTAATTAGATAGAAGGCTTGGAAATCTCATCACTGAACATCCGGAGAGTTCATTAAGGGTCCGTGCACGAAATCGACTGATTTTGATCAATTTTGTTCATTCGTTGTGAGAAAGGGGAACAGAATTTAAACAAAATTATTTGTGATTTGAAAAGTCGAATTCTTTGTCATGTACATAGCGGAAAGGAATGTTTCAAATAAATGAAGGATTCGTGGACAATCACTAAAATTCGCAACAAGTTTTCCAAAAATTGACGCGCGACTGATGTTTGATCGTTTCGATATAAGAAACTATTTTATTTTGAAAATTAAAAAATATCATCAACATCATTATATGGTCTACTTGAACATAGGGAGACCAATATTTTTTAACTTCCATACAAAACATAGCAGAAAATAATGTTCAAATAACCATGTATTTTTTTTAAACCCTGTCAGTAATATATTTTTTCCTATTATTTAGCAAACCATATCAAGAAATTTAAAAATCACACATTATTCTTCAGCTATCCTTAAAATAAAATGTGAATATATTATAATCTATTATAATAATATATTATAATCATAAAATGAGATCAAAGGCGAAATAAACCATATTTTCGAGAGCGCAAAAGTGATGCAACTGTTAACAGGTGCTGTGACTGACACGAATGGTTTAGCACCACGAAAACTGTACTTTTATACTTACACAGACTTAATGTTTCAATTATTTCAAGCTTTCTTACAATTAGATAAGTTATTGACGAAAAAGGGTTTTTTTTCGTGCACGGAGCCTTAAAACAACTGATTACTCTTATTTCCGACCGGGACAACGCTTGGGTGACGAAGAGATTAGAATGAAGGTTCATCTAGTCATTAGAGACTGAAGGTACATTACATTAATATGCTACCAGATATAATGTACGCAATCTGATAATGTGACGATAACATACCATCATGCCCCGCATTAGCGCCCGTGCCTCTGCATATCGCAGATTCAGACACACAGCTCAACCAGCTGACATGATTGTGAGAACTACACCAATCTATACAAAGTAGGTAAGCTCTCCTCGGGTAAAAATAAGAATAAAACGTTTTAAGCTATTGCATAGCTTTTATCGCAGGCTTTGAGCGCGGCGATCGAATCAAGAAATTCCGTAACGAAAAATCATAACACCCCCCACTCCGCCTACCATGTAATGACGGTTCCCATGACAATGTGATGTTGTCATGGGAACGTAATTTTTGTTTTATGTCATCACGTCATCATCCCAAGTGTAGCGTTGACAAATAGGAAGTATGGAGGTTGCAGATGCTATGCAATAGCTTTACCGCGGCAATCCCCGAGTGCCAAAGGCTTTTTTTTTTTTTTCAGTTATGAGACCTAGCTAGATCGATTTTTCGCCCCCGGAAACCCTTATATTGCAACTTTCATCGGAATCGTTAAATCGCCGTTTTCGAAAACATATGAAAAAGAAAAGTATATATACATATATGCATGTAAAAATATTGCTCTTTAATTTAACATAGTAGGTATAGGTTACAAAAATAATTAAAATTGAAGTGTTTGTTTGTAATGTCAAAATAACAGCTTTTTATTAAATGTATATGATGATGGCCTGAAACACAGGTTTGAATTAACCTAGATCGGGCGGGTCGCTACCTAACATTGTAATTCCGAACTATCATTACTTGCACTTGTAATTAATATATTTTAGTTTTAGTTTATTTTTAGGCTTTATAATTGTTTGGGAAATCTTACTATTGACTAAATGTACACTTTTTGTTAACGTTTTTATATTCAATAAATATTATTTATTATTATTATTTATTATTATATGAATGTATTGTACATATGGTACCTTAAAAAAAAACGTGTGGCACTCGGGGATTGCCGCGGTAAAGCTATTGCATAGCATTTGTAACCTCCATACTTCCTATTTGTCAACGCTACACTTGAGATGATGACGTGATGACATAAAACAAAAATAACGTTCCCATGACAACATCACGTTGTGGGAACCGTCATTACATGGTAGGCGGAGTGGGGGGTGTTAGGTTTTATTTTCATTACGGTTTTATTTTCGTTACGGAATTTCTTGATTCAGTCGCCGCGCTCAAAGCCCGCGATAAAAGCTATGCAATAGCTTAAAAAAAAATTGTTGTCTGTCTGTTAGTTCCAGCTAATCTCCGAAATGGCTAGGCCGATTTTGACAGGACTTTCACTGGCAGATAGATGTTATAATGGGTAACTTACACTGCATTCATTTTAGAAGAAGATTTAAGGTCCACGCGGGTGAAGCCCCTTCGGGGGTTACAGGCGTGAAGTTATGTGTTTTATAAGGTTTTGAACAGAAGTATTCCAATTTCATGTCTAAATGATTTTTATCAAACACGAATGTTCAACTGCATGTTAATAAAACAAAAAGAACAATTTAATTTAAACACGATTTTATAAGACATCCCTCTACATTTCCAATAACCTTTCAGTTCAGTCTCAAAAGACTATTCACACAAACGACCTAAAAAAAGGCCCAATCTGACATAAAAGACTGCAATATCTGTGTCACAGAGCCACAGTGGGCACACAAAGGCAGAATGGATGCTTGCCTTGATCACGAACCACGATGGAGAAAAAAAAGCTAGCTGTCAAACAAAGCGCGCCATGATTGAAAAATGGCGGATGTGGGACAGCTGGACAGTGGTAATGTACCCTTTTTTATTTGTGCTGAGTGATGGAGATTGGAATACAAAATACAGGTGCAGATTGTGAAACTCAGAGTAGGTCATTGGGATAAATTGGAAGCCAAAATAAAAGTTTGAGAAATAGTTTTTTCCACTGAGGAAAGACATACTTAATTGTTTCGTTTACATTAGATACGTTTAGTAAATAGTTAGCTGTGTAATATTTTACTTATTGTATATTTCTCTAATTAATTTCGTTTATTTGACGGTCAGGACGTGTGTTAATTTTAAGCTTAAAGTCTAAAAAAACTTTTTTACAAAAAACACAACCGACTTCCAAACTACAAAGTGAAAATAACTTTAATTTCGGAAGTTGGTGTCTTTGGATCAGATCAGTATTTTAGTTTTTTGACACCGACTTCCGAAATTAAAGTTATTTTTCACTTTGTAGTTTGGAAGTCGGTTGTGTTTTTTGTAAAAAAAGTTTATTTTTTATTTTTAGTGGGTTGGTTTGTAATTTATCTAAGTTACAATAGCCTTATGTCAACTGCTCATCAAAAATACCCAAATCGCTATAGATGTGCCTTTAATATTTGAAGAGTTCCCTCGATTTCTCCAAGATCCCATAATCAGATCGTGACCAAATGACAATGAGACCAACTTGAAAGTATACCCTTTCAAACAAAAAAAGAATTTTTCAAATCGGTCCAGCCGTCTTCGAGTAATCGGGGAACATACATAAAAAAAAAAAAAAAAATATATCCCGACGAATTGAGAACCTCCTCCTTTTTTACCCGACTACGGCAAAGCCAAAAGGAAGGGTTATGATTTTAGCAGTCTATGTATGTATGTACGTATGTTTGTATGTATGTATGTTTGTATGTATGTATGTTTTTACGTGTGTTCCACCGTAGCGCCTAAACTACTAAACCGATTTTGATGAATGAGGTATCAATAGATTCGTAATAATGGTCCGGGTGACATAGGCTATATAATTTTTCCCTAAATTTAATTTGGTGGACTTTACACGTAAATTTCTAACCTCGAAAAAAATTAAAATGGGATGATCATTACATGTTTGGTATCAAAAGAAAGGTCTTGACGAGCACATTACAAATATGTATATAATATTATATTTTCAAAGTAAACAAATATGTTTAAATCGTTAAAAACAAGCAAAAGTGAGACTGCGCTACGTAGTATCGCAAGATGTTACCAACGTGCAGTTAATCAAATCTTAATAAGAAGTACCGATTTGTAATTCCACTCTTATGAAGAAAAAGAAGTACAACGAAATATTTATATTTTGGATTTCTTCGAAGCTCGATATCGATATATGGTGTTGGCGTCGAAATGGTTTCGTCCAAAGCACTATGCACGGTTATTGGAATTTATAAAAAATAAAGTTTAATAAAAACTGTAACCCGACTACGGGAACATAAAAATGGTCTAAAAAGTACGAAACAAGCAAATATTTCAGACAGAAATCAAGACATAGGTACAAAAATGGTCAAGGTAAAGCAGTGGTCGCATGCCCGTATACCATGTTGGTGCCAGGAACACCTACAAAATTATAATGGCATGCGACGACGGCTTTACCTTGACCATTTTTGTACCTATGTCTTGATTTCTGTCTGAAATATTTGTTTGTTTCGTACTTTTTAGACCATTTTTATGTTCCCGTAGTCGGGTTACAGTTTTTATTAAACTTTATTTTTTATTTTATAATTTTCCGTTTTTACACTTGATAAACGTAAATAAGAGTAATACAATAGTTCAGTAATTAACGTATTTTAAATTCCAATAGCAGTGCATAGTGCTTTGGACGAAACCATAGAGCGATTTATTTCGACGTCAACACCATATATCGATATCGAGCTTCGAAGAAATCTAAAATAATAAATATTTTGTGGTACTTGTTTTTCTTCATAAGAGTGGCATTAAAAATCGTTATTATTTATTAAGATTTGATTAACTGCACGTTGGTAACATCTTGCGATACTACGTAGCGCAGTCTCACTTTTGCTTGTTTTTAACGATTTAAACATATTTATTTACTTTGAAAATATAATATTATATACATATTTGTAACGTGCTTGTCAAGACCTTTCTTTTGATACCAAACATGTCATGATCATCCCATTTTAATTTTTTACGAGGTCAGAAATTTACGTGTAAAGTCCACCAAATTAAATTTAGGGAAAAATTATATAGCCTATGTCACCCGGACCATTATTACGAATCTATTGATACCTCATTCATCAAAATCGGTTCAGTAGTTTAGGCGCTACGGTGGAACACACGTAAAAACAAACATACATACATACATACAAACATACATACATAGACTGCTAAAATCATAACCCTTCCTTTTGGCTTTGCCGTAGTCGGGTAAAAATAGGTTAATTACTGAACTATGGTATTACTCTACTCTTATTTACGTTTATCAAGTGTAAAAACGGAAAAGTATAAAATAAAAAAATAAAGTTTAAAAAACTGTAACCCGACTACAGGAAAATAAAAATGATCTAAAAAGTACGAAACAAGCAAATATTTCAGACAGAAATCAAGACATAGGTACAAAAATGGTCAAGGTAAAGCCGTCGTCGCATGCCATTATAATTTTGTAGGTGTTCTTGGCACCAACATGGTACACAGGCATGCGACCACGGCTTTACCTTGACCATTTTTGTACCTATGTCTTGATTTCTGTCTGAAATATTTGCTTGTTTCGTACTTTTTAGATCATTTTTATTTTCCTGTAGTCGGGTTACAGTTTTTTAATTTTTATTTTTTTATTTTGAAGTCGGTTAAAAATGAATTCTCTCACGTCCTCGTAAGTTACGAGTACCTGTGTCATAAAAAAATATCGGGTTTTTTTATAACTGGTAGAATTTACCTGGCCCGCTGAAGAAATCAGTGCAAGTTTGAGGATGATTAAAGGGTTTTCCCTAAATCTTAGAAATGATTCAGATCTGGCAGGCATTTTAAGATGAATCACACGAACAAAGCAACATCGAAAATGTTCAATGTTGCCAGCAACTTTTCACCCAACGTTCAGCGATCAATTTAAACTTGTGTCACTTCAACGTTAGCATTAGAAGTACCAGGAGCGCATACAACGTATGGAGATGTTACTTAGTCACTGGTTAGGAGAAGTTCCTCACTGGTTGATTACGCGCGAAGCGGGTGAATGTATTTGTCAATTTGTACTAGGAGTGCATAACATGTACGGAGTTTGTCCTTCAGTTTGATTGAATTGAATTGTAGTGCTTGGGGAGTTTGTATTGCTCCTGAAGTCTTTGAGTGATAGGGTGTGTTCTTGGGAATTTATACCAAATGAACAGAGAATGTTTGTGTTACTGAGTTTAATAAGCGGGAATTTAAATGGAGGTTTAACGTGAAACAGAGAAAGGAGATCATTCATTTTGGGCTAAATTATGAATGTTCCGGTATACTGGTATTCAGCTGCATCCCGATAGACTGGAAGCCGACCCTAATATAGTTAGGAAAAGGTTGGGAAGATTGATTGATCTTTTACAGTGCTAACTGTCAAAAATTAATAATCGCATACTGTAGTTATGTGGAGAATAACCCTAGAGCCTAGTTTCACAGTAAAAGATAATAACTGTAATGTTTACTGGCATAAAAAGCTATTACTGTAATTAGATTACTGTTATTCTTTTATCTAAAACATACTGAATACAGTATTTTTCAAACTCGTATAACAGCGCAGGGACTGGCTCTGCAGATTTGGTCCCATAGTAAAAAGTGAAGAGAATAACATGTTCTAACGGAATATAACATTTTTAAGCTATTGCATAGCTTTTATCGCGGGCTTTGAGCGCAACGACCGAATCAAGAAATTCCGTAACGTAACGAAAATAAAACCTAACACCCCCCACTCCGCCTACCATGTAATGACGGTTCCCATGACAACGTGATGTTGTAATGGGAACGTAATTTTTGTTTTATGTCATCACGTCATCATCCCAAGTGTAGCGTTGACAAATAGGAAGTATGGAGGTTACAAATGCTATGCAATAGCTTTACCGCAGCAGACCCCGAGTGCCACACGTTTTTTTTTTGTTTAGCGTGCACTTTCACATTTAGCCGAAAAATGTATGGACGGTGAATGTTCTCCTTTCCTTATAATCCACAAACTAGGCGGATAAACTTCTCCTGCCCTAGTTCCAATTTATTTGTACATTTTTATCAGTCATCATTCCAATGGTCACACCGTTTCAAGTCATTTCATCTTCCACAGAATCCGTCTATTGTTTCTTTGATCTTGCTCTACTTTTTACCCATCTACGGCGAAGCAAAAAGGAGGGTTATGATTTTGACCGGTATACATGCATGTATATGTTCATCTGTTACCTCATAACTTCTGAACTACCGATCATAATTTGACAAATGATGTATCATTGGACGCGTCTTGATCGTCCGCTGGTTATAGGCTATGTGACGTCACAGTAAATGCAATATGGCGCCCTCTAGAGGACATAAAGTCATAAACTAATAATAAAAATGTTGTGCCGTGTTAGATATCAAATGAAAGGACTTAACGAGCACATTACAAATATGTATTTATATCATATTGTCTAAGTAAATAAATATGTTTAAATTGTTAAAAACAAGCAAAAGTGAGACTGTGCTACGTACTGAGCGCTTGTAAAATTAATACCTATTATACAATAAAAACCCAAACAATTTTTTTTTTAAAGCTGCTCTGCAAATACTTTATCACGAAATTATAACCCCAAAATAATTTAAATAAAAAGTAAGTTCAAAAACTAAAACCCGGCTACTGAAAACGTATTGACTACGTGGTCGCATGCTTGTACACCTACAAAATTAAAATGGCATGCGAGCTTTACCTTGAACATTTTTGTACCTATGTCTTGACTTCTGTCTGAAATATTTTCATGTTTCATACTTTTTAGAGCGTGATTTTATACCCATCCACAACCCACATTAATAATATCCTAACTTTTAAATTTCTACCGAGTATTGACGCTACTACAATGAGCCTCTTTCATCTCACTTCCTATACTTTCCTAGTACCCTGGTACATCACACCTCATTATCGTCTGCAGACCGTCTCGTCCCGAGTTACATGTCCCGGTAACTTTGTTACGTCCCTCGCAGTCCGCCGGGACGCCACGTCGGCAGGTACTCAACATTTGCAAGTAGTTATATTTAGGGCTGTTACTGGCTTGCTATTTTTTTTTTTCTTCTGCCCGCAACTTTGTCTGCGTTTACCGGGATAAAAAGTATCCTATATTCTAACCTGACAACGGATGTTATGGATATGAAATTTTGGATCTGGATACGGATATAGAAATGATATTATACCGTTTTCGGATACGGTTACGGATATGAGATTATTTCGGATTATCCGTTAATTTCGGATAGTTAGATTTTTAAGAAATTGAATTGTCCTGCAATGATTGACTAGTAATGACTAAATAATAGCAATAATAAACAAACATGCAAGTGACGCGCGCGGCTATTGTATCGGCTCGACCGGGCAGAAAAACCTGTCATAATGTGTCTCATTTAGACCGCCCCAATCCGAAATTATCCGAAACGTTTATAACGGATTCGGTTACGGATAGATTTTCATTTCGGATATCCGATAGTTTCGGTTACGGTTACGGAGCTCCTTAATGTGAGGACTTATCATTGGAATTCAACCTCACACATTATGCAGGCTGGCACGAACGCTCTATGGTATCCGAACATTCGAACATTTTATATTTAAATTAGGATTTTCGTATGGTGTGCATTTGTCAATGTAAGAAAAACTAGTTGAGCCCCTGGCGCCGGTCGCGTAATATGGTCTTTTGCTTTATACTGTTGGTTTAATTATAGTCTGTTTTTCCAAAAGTTTCTTTAATTTATTACACTACACACGATTCCGAGTGCCGCAGCCAAGTTAGTTGCTCACATTAACATCCCTGGTCCTAACCCAGGTCATGGTCTACCCATGTGTAAAATTTCATACAAATTCGTCCAGCCATTTTTGTGTGAAAGCGTATGAAACAAACAAACAAGATAACTCACTTTCGCAAACTCCCCTCGGCATACCCGTTTTCGGAGAACAGGCGTGTGGTATTGTTATGATGCTCTCAGTAGGGTAGATTAACAAATAAATACATCGTCTACTTATGGGACCATCCATATTACAATTACAGCTTTAAATAGCTTTATGTAAGCGGGCACGCCCTTTATGCCTGGAGGCTTTTGTTTAGATATTTAGTTCTATACTCCGTTTGAAATAAGATTTGACATTTAACTAAACCTTTTTTACAGTCCGTTCAACCGATTTTGACTTCTATTGCGATAGAGGCATGACAAATGACAGCTGCAGTAAACAGTTGGTTTGTAACCACTTTTTTTGCTTTTAATGCCATCCTTATGCCTACGGTATAGAAGTCAAAATCGGTTGAACGGAATGTAAAAAAAGGTTTGTTTAAATGTCTAATCTTATTTCAAACGGAGTATAGTTACGTTTAGTTTTTATTTTTTATTTCTACTTGAGTATAGTTCTCGATGTTTTTGGTTGGTATATTGGCGTGTGCTAGCTGACATATGGCGAATAATTTATCATTTAAATTATGTTTTGTGTTGCATAATGTAAGTTATTTTACATACTATTGTATAGAATCATTTTTCTAACTTGAACAGACAGCTGTGCTGCTGGGGAGTTTGTTGCGCCACTTCTTCTTCCCAGCTAAAGGCACTAGGAAGTGGTGAAGGGTGGACGTTTTGGGGGACTGTCTTATGTAATTTTGACGTTCGAAAAGTGCTGATTCTCAGCCTAGTTTGAATAAATGACTTTGAATTTGAATATTGTATTTAAGTTCATTCTAAATTAGTCGAATTAAGAATGTTCTGTTGTGTATTTCATCACAGGGATTATACCTATATCTCAGAATACCCACTACGACTATAATTTCTCTATTTAATTGTGCTAATCTTATATATAAAATTCTCGTGTCACAATGTTAGTTACCTTACTCCTCCGAAACGGCTTTACTAATTTTTACAAAATTTTATATGCATATTCAGTAGGTCTGAGAATCGGCTACTATCTATTTTTCATACCCCTAAGTGATAAGGGTTGTCCACCCCAAACAAATAATTGGCAAAACAACGTTTGCCGGGGTCAGCTAATATAAAATAAAATCAATCAATCTGCCTAGCCTTTTCCCAACTATGTTGGGGTCGGCTTTCAGTCTAACCGGATGCAGTTGAATACCAGTATTTTACCTCCACAACCCAGTAACTGGGTAATACGATACCCTTGGTAAGACTGGTTGTCAGACTTTCGGGCTTCTGACGACCCGTAACGACTGTCAAAGATCCACGAATGACAGCCGGGACCAACGGCTTAACGTGCTTTCCGAGGCACTAATATAAAATAAAATAATTAAGTAATAATACATACAGGCGAATGATAATTGCAATGCTTGTAAAAGGCTGCTAAGTCATAAGTACTAACATAACATAACACCAACATTTTACTTTTAGCTCGCAATAAACGTTTTTGACTTTCGACCCACATACGGACTACTTAAGAGAGTATCGACACAGTATAATAAAATGACAGTATTATGTCACGGTAGTGACCTTGAAATCATTACCTATGGCCGCTCTATAGATAAACCTTCCGCGTCCGTGCGTAACTGCCGCGCACTCGAGACTGCCGCGCACTCGAGACTGTTGCTTACTGATACACTGAAATTTCGAAGCACGTCGTTTCGGCCATTTTCTATGAAGACAAAATACTGTTACTTATTTAAACTGTGGTATCAGTGGCCTATTAGGTATATTATCGGACACTTATCAAGACTGCTACAGTACTACAATACTAAGAAATTATTGCTAATGGAAAACCCAATAACACTGCCCGAACAACACCCTAATTGAGTAACATACTATCAATCACAATCCTTTTTGAAGGAAATTCCTAATCCATTGCTGAGGGCTGGCTCGTTCTTTGGCCAAAGAATTAGCATTGCCATTCAACGTGGCAATGCTGCCAGTCTTCTGGGCACGTTTCCGGATGACAGCGATGCGGACGAATACTTCGACGCCTAAGTGTCGTTTTGTTTTTATTAAGCTATTGCATAGCTTTTATCGCGGGCTTTGAGCGCGGCGACCGAATCAAGAAATTCCGTAACGTAACGAAAATAAAACCTAACACCCCCCACTCCGCCTACCATGTAATGACGGTTCCCATGACAACGTGATGTTGTCATGTGTTGTCATGGGAACGTAATTTTTGTTTTATGTCATCACGTCATCATCCCAAGTGTAGCGTTGACAAATAGGAAGTATGGAGGTTACAAATGCTATGCAATAGCTTTACCGCGGCAGTCCCCGAGTACCACACGTTTTTTTTTTTTATTTATGCAGATAGTTAGTCTTTTAATTTAGTATCTAGTGTAAATAGTTAGCTGTGTTAAAAACTGTAAAGTTGTGGTGTTAATTAATTTTAATATAGTGTTAATAAAATAAAAAATCCATTGCCCCACAAGTTTGAAAAATTCGTCTGGTCAAGAACGACTAATAAAGTAAATAACGCAATAAAAGTGTCTTAACTGTCAAAATTAAAGACATTGTCGCCGATTGCCATCGTATTTTTGTAACGCAATTCCCCCCCCCCCCACTCGAATCCCAAATCGTACAATCTAGATCAAAGAGAAAGTCTAAGAAAAAAATCGCTGTGGCAACCCTATCGTTAATAAAATCACAATCGAGTTATGTTAGGGCCCGCTACCTGATTCACCGTGATTGAGACACCTTCGGTGACGGACGAGCCCGATCTTACCCGATGATACCCGAGCACATCTCACGTGCGGAACCCAACGGTAACGAATACGGGGCACGAACCCAACTTGATAGGTGAATATATTTCACGTTAACCCTAGGTAGATTGACGACCGCTGTCACGATTCAATTTAGGTTAACTTTCAGTTTCGTTTGGCCGAAAATACAGGAAAAACTAGCTTCTAGCACTTGCCTTTCGCTCTAGCCTTTAGCTCTAGCCTTTAGCACTAGCCTTTAGCTCTAGCCTTTAGCACTAGTCTTTAGCTCTAGCCTTTAGCTCTAGCCTTTAGCTCTAACCTTAAGCTCTAGCCTTTAGCTCTAGCCTTTAGCACTAGCCTTTAGCTCTAGCCTTTAGCACTAGCCTTTAGCACTAGCCTTTAGCTCTAGCCTTTAGCTCTAGCCTTTAGCACTAGCCTTTAGCTCTAGCCTTTAGCACTAGCCTTTAGCACTAGCCTTTAGCACTAGCCTTTAGCACTAGCCTTTAGCACTAGCCTTTAGCACTAGCCTTTAGCTCTAGCCTATAGCTCTAGCCTATAGCTCTAGCCTTTAGCTCTAGCCTTTAGCTCTAGCCTATAGCTCTAGCCTTTAGCTCTAGCCTATAGCTCTAGCCTTTAGCACCAGCCTTCAACACTGGTAATTAATTTAATTTATTGTTTTTTTAATTAAAACGGTAACACCAATTACATTAATTAACATTGAAATTGAAACAGGTATAGTTAACAAAAATATTTCAAATACTAACATATAATAGAAGACAACTCTCGCAAAATATCAGACATACACGCATAATTCTGCTCCAATCATCAGCAAACAGATCACATTCAGGATTGGTGGTCAGGAGGGCGTTAAGCATCCTTAAAGTACGACACACAGGGGACTCAGCTCGGGCGACAGTTTTAGATAACGGCGGCGCAAACAGATCGCGTCGACGGCTTTGGCGATGCCCGATGTATTTGTCGGGAACAAATAGCCGACAGAAAAGACCGTGGAGTTCGGGACTGTCAATGCGTCCTCTAAGAGTTTTGCACGCTACTGTGAGCTAATATAGCACTGGACTTCTGAACTGGACTCCTGAACTAGATACCTGAACTGGACTCCTGAATCGGACTCCTGAACCGGACTCCTGAACTGGACTCTTGAACTGGACTCTTGAACTGGACTCCTGAACTTCCTGAACTAGACCCCTGAACCGGCTTTTAGTCTAGCGCTTGACTCGCCTACATTAACCTGCTCGTAACAATATGTCATTCGTCCATTTTCCGCTTGGCCTGTAGGTCGGAAGCTCCTTGGCGCCGGATATTGGCGCGACCGACATTAGGACGTGTCTCTTATGTCATTCGTGACATCATCAAACGTGTCAGTTCGTTGCTAACGTTAATACATGTCTTTTTACACCCTTTTAGATGCTTTTTAACCGACTTCCAAAAAGGAGGAGGTTATATGTTCGTCGCGTATGTTTTTTTTTTTGTATGTCCACTGTTTTCTCCGTCAATTGTGGACCGATTTTTCTTTGAAAGGGTATGCTCTCGAGGTGGTCCCATATAAATGTTATTAACTTTGCTTTGACAGTTTTGGAGTTAGCTTCAATAATACGTATTTTTTCCCACTTAGTATGTGGATGATATGTTAAGTTCCTGTCACTGTTATTTACATAGCAGGTAGTGGTATTCGAATTTGTGTGGGGTAAATACCACAACTAAAAAGTGAAAAATAAAACTTTTTACAAAAACAAAAATCGCCCGACTTCCAAAAAAAACACTCATCATCATCTGCCTAGCCTTTTCCCAACTACGTCGAACAAAAAAAACACTACAAAGTGAAAAATAACTTTAATTTCGGAAGTCGGTGGCAAAAAACGAAAATTCCAAACCAAAGACACCGACTTCCGAAATTAAAGTTATTTTTCAATTTGTAGTATTTTTTTTGGAAGTCGGTTGATTTTTGTTTTTGTAAAAAGTTTTTTCCTATATTATCAAAAGTTACGCAAAACCATGCAGATTTCTTCAAAATGAATTAGAGATGATAACCGCCATCTTTAGGAACAAGATTTATCTATACCAAAGCAATGAAAACTAGACTTAAAAGAGTAACGGTGGAGTTTCTTGCCCATTCTTCTCCATACGAAAACTACCTTTTGGAAGGGGCGACTAGAATCAATTTTATTATTTTGTAAATTTTGACGTTCAAAAGTGCAATACATGGGTCTATTTGAAATAAATGATTTGACTTTGCCAAATTACATCCAAATCCGTTTAGCAGTTTTAGCGTGAAACCGTAACAATCAAACATACAAAAAAAAACGTGTGGCACTCGGGGACTGCCGCGGTAAAGCTATTGCATAGCATTTGTAACCTCCATACTTCCTATTTGTCAACGCTACACTTGGGATGATGACGGATGATGACATAAAACAAAAATTGCCCGTCATTACTTGGTAGGCGGAGTGGGGGGTGTTAGGTTTTTTTCGTTACGGAATTTCTTAATTCGGTCGCCGCGCTCAAAGCCCGCGATAAAAGCTATGCAACAGTTTAATAAAATCGTTTCTCTTTATCATAACATTAGTTTAGATTTATTTTATTTTACATCGTTTTCGACAATGATCTATTGAAGGCTGAACTTAATAGCACAAAGTTCGAGTCGAGCGATACTGGTGCCGATTCCCTTGTTCACAAACTAAACTAAATTTAAGTTCAGTGCATCTTTTTCTTTCTATTTCATTACGAAAAGGACAAGATAAATTTTAGTTTAGTCCTGTCAAATTAATCAGCGTTTGACGTAAATTGACGTAATTTTAGTTGGCAAGTTTTTAATCACGTCTAAACTTGTATGGAGAGTGACAGGCGCTGATTAATTTGACAGGACTAAACTAAAATTTATCTTCTGTCCTTTTCATAATGAAATAGAAAGAAAAAGATGCACTGAACTTAAATTTAGTTTAGTTTGTGAACAAGGGAATCGGCACCATTGTGTTACCTTATTTATTCTGCACGTGAAAATAAACGACACCACCATATGCCTTTTCGCTAGCATCTACGAAACCCAGGATAGTAACGACACTATCAGTGACGATGCCTACCTGACGTAGCAAATTGCAAATAGTAATAGTAATTTATTTCTCTCAAAAAGGTACAAATTTGGTACATGGTATATAGGTTACAGGCAGATTCAAACCTTTGTGAGAGCTGGAGTCTATACTGGGTTCGGGACCTGTATGACAGATCTCCAGGCTCACACTCTTAAAATTACAACATTAAATTGCACTTATGTACTACATACAACACTGTAAAAGCTCCAAGTACTGAGAGGAAGGGAAATTAATTTACAAAACAAAAGATGTGCTGTGTGTGTCTTTGGAGAGTGTTGTGTGTCCGTGAGTGCAATATAAGTCCTCGCGCCCAGCACCCACGAAGGCACTGTGCGCAAGCACCTACTTGTCCGAGAGTGTGTGTGTGTGTGTCTGTGTGTGGTTAACAAGGTGAAACGCAAATTAAAGATTAATTTGAGTAGGTGCATATTCCCGGTAGTCGAAATTATTTTAAAACTAGCTGCGCCCCGCGGTTTCACCCGCATATGTCTCGATCCCGTGGGAAAAAAAAAAGTATCCTATGTTCTTTTCCAGGGCATCATCTATATATGTGCCAAATTTCATCCAAATCCGTTCAGCCATTTTAGCGTGAAGACGTAACAAACAAACTTACTTTCGCATTTATAATATTAAGGATATTTAGTAAATGTTCAGTCTCTGTATAATCCAATTCAAGTAGCCATTTCGTAACAGTTTTTTTTTTACATTTTGATCTGCACGTAGGGTGTATATTTAAAATTGTATTAACTTTGTTATAGACGTAGCTACTGAGGAAAGGGAAACTATGTTGGGCCGAACGACAATTTGTGCGGATGGAGGGACAAACAGTATGTTTACGTCGTTGGGAGACAATTTTGCACGGACAACTTTGCAAAATGTTAATTCACCTCAACAAGCACAGCTTAACCTCACAGCCTCATAGGAGAATCGATATGCTTGCTTTTTAATTTGCCGCCAGCATCACAGAAGTACTAACAGAACTCGAACATATGTATGGTAGGTACTATAACAAACACAATATACGATAGAGAGCGGTTGTTCCCTATCGCCGTTCTTCGGCCGGCGCCGGATATTGGCGCGGCCGGCGTTAGGCCACTGACGTCACTTGTGCCATTTCCTTTGCAGAACAATTTGCAGTTAGGAACGTTTGTGGAATTATTGTGGAGGGATACTTGTTAGTACTGTTGTATGGTGTTGAAATTTGAAACTATTGAGAGAAGTAGTCCAGCTCGTTCTATTTATGTTCGGGTATCAAAATCCTAACTAATAATATTACTAGTCGTTCTGCGAATTGTAGACCTCGCGAGCACAAACTTTTCAAACTTTTTTACAACAATTAATATTCATCTAAAGTTATTTAAAACAGGATATTTACCATGTTAAAGTGAAACTTTTATTACATCGTCTCAAACTTTTTCGTCTGTGTGTTGCATGTCGCGTGACGGTCGGCCGCGGAGTAGGGATAAAGTGAAAGGCGCTCGTCAGAGCAGCCAAGGCCAATATGGCGGCGCCTATAGAAGTTTCACTTTTACCGTGGTTTCATAAAACCACACAATCCTTTTTTTTGTTTGAAATAGGTTATTTTGTAAAAACAATACAAAAAACATGGTAAATATCCCGTTTTAAAGAACTTTAGTAGTGAAAATGACCATGTCAGTTTAAAATCCTATAATTAAGAATGCGGCGACGCATGTATTGTCCATACAAACGTAGTACATAAATCATTTACAATTTGAGCATATTTCCACCATATTATGTTGATATTCGGATTGAGACAGTATTTATCTAGGCTCTTATGTCTTTTTATTTCCAAAAACTTACCTTTAAATGAAGTGTAAGCGAATTGCATTTTGTACATTTTTACAGCGTAAATGACATGTTTTCATATTGTTTCTGTATTATAAACAACAATATTTGTAATATTGTTTCCGCAGAAGCATAGTTTATGTTATCAAGTTACACATTATCGAAAAAAAATATGGAAATACATTAAGTTTTCATTCATAATTTTTTGTATTACGGAACACATCCAAATTTATCATAAATTTTCGAAAGCTAGTAGTACTATCGCGTTAAGCAATAATTGTCAATGTGTGCGTGGTAGTATTGCTCACTGTAGATGTATATCGCTCCGACAGGCACTCACACTAGCGCAACGTGCTTGGAATTGAATTTTGCAAACATCTCGATTTATAGTTGCGAGCCGTGTCGCTGGCCTCTTAATACACCTATCCAACTTAAAAAAACTGACTGCAGCTGTAGGTTACTAAAAAGCATGCATGTGGTGGCAAGACAATAATAAAACAGAAATAAACTAACCCAAAACTAACAAACTACTGTCTGTTAAACACGAGACTTTACTTTTGAAGCTACTTTACACCTAACAAAACTCAGTCACACAAAATCTTTGACGAGACCTAACTATTTGGCAAGCGACAACGACAACGCGATCTATCGGTGTACAGTAGCGCCATCATCACCTTATTGTAAAACGTAATTCTGGAAATTGTTTTTAGAATTCTCTAGTTTTGTGATGAGAAGGTGACCAGAAGGCCAATTCTCGCGTTTGCACTCGTACTTGTCGCATTCGTCAATGTTACTCGTCTCCCTATATCGCTTTTAGAACAGTGGTATTATCCAGATAATTGTATTCTCACTACTTGAAAGTCGTTCGTACACATCACGAGTCAACAGACAAAAATGTTGCCATTTACGTCTAATGCCCAACGCGCCTAAAGAAGTTTTCACTTCAAAAACAGTGGCACTCCGGGAGTGCCGACAGAAGTGAAAACTTGAAAAAAAATCGGCAACTCGGTAATCAACGCGTTAATGTCTTTTACTCCACGCACCGCGGTAATCAACGCGTTGATGTCTTTTTAATGGTCAAAAGCTGATGTCGTAACAGTGTCGCGAAATGGTTTAGTCCCATCTCAAAAATGCCCAACGCTCCTAAAGAAGTTTTCACTTCAAAAAATAAAATATATCTATTATGTCGTCTCATTCTAAAATCATTCGTTCCCCATCAATCAGAAAGCGTTCAACACTTCAATGTCCATTCAATCGTCAGTCGACAGCCAGTGATGTGCCTGTCAACACGTTGTCGATTGTGACGACAACCTGTCGAATGACAACGACTTCGCACTACTCACTGTGACGGCCGCTTGATTGATGACTGACATTTGACAACTAGTAGCTATAGACGGCCGGGCAGAAGCATTGGTAGATTTTTTGAAACTCTATATAAAGACTAACAATAATAATTTAAGGCGAAAAGCCAGGATAGCCCGCGTAATTCATTTTTTTGTATTCCGTACCCGAAGGGTACCGCCTCCGCTGTCCGTCTGTCTGTCAGCGGGCTGTATCTCATGAACCGAAATAGGTAGATAATTTCACAAATTGTGTATTTCTATTGCCGCTATAACAAAAAAAACGTGTGGCACTCGGAGACTGCCGCGGTAAAGCTATTGCATAGTATTTGTAACCTCCATACTTCCTATTTGTAAACGCTACACTTGGAATGATGACGCGATCACATAAAACAAAAATTACGTTCCCATGACAACATCACGTTGTCATGGGAACCGTCATTACATGGTAGGCGGAGTGGGGGGGGGTGTTAGGTTTTATTTTCGTTACGTTACGGAATTTCTTGATTCGGTCGCCGCGCTCAAAGCCCGCGATAAAAGCTATGCAATAGCTTAAAAATTTAAATTAAATAAAGTTAAAAATTAAAGTGTTTTTTCGGCGTATTTTGCTCGATCCCCTTCGTGTGTGAGTCCATCTCACACTTGGCTGGTTTTTTCTTCTATTATTATTAATGTATTCTAACTTAGAAAGTAAGCCGACGTAAGCACGGACGTAATAAAATCGCGGCAGGATTTTATCGCGTACTGGATTATCAACTCTCGGTGTTAAGCCGAGCGTTGAGAATCCAACGCGCTAGGACGCACTCTCTTCCCAGCGCGTTCAAAAAACACACTGTTGGATTTTCAACTCTCGGCGCTAAGCAGAGCGTTGAAAATAGAGTGTACGAAAAAAATCGCCGCGATTTTATAACGTCCGTTCGAACGTCGGCTTAGAGAGTTATATTAATGATTCTAACGATTATAATTCTGTGAATATATATTTGTTACAATAGCAACACATATATTAATAAACACAACCTGACAATGATTTGCAAATTGCAAAAAAATGTCAGATAATTTGAATTTCGCGTGCGTATCCCCCTTGAGAGGTGATATTAGGCACTCAAGGATATTAATGAACGATTTTGACTATGAGACCAACTGTGACATATCAAAACAAAATCAGCGAGTCCATACAGAAGTGCAATAGCTGTGACGATGAGGGTCGATGAGTGTCACGTAATTCGACGAGTGTCATAAGTGTCGACGAAACTCATCACACTGGTGTCGGCGAGTGTCCTTCTGGTGTTAACGAGAATAACACGAGTGTTGACGAAAGTGACACGAGTAGGGGTGAACAAAATCTGTTTGTTTTACATATGAATCTTAATAAATCAAATGCACGCAATGCAAATAATACATTGTATACGGATTCGCATTCCGAACGCAGATTTAAAGTGCTTTAAAAAAAACACTATAAAGTGAAAAATAATTGATAACTTTAATCTCGGAAGTCGGGTGTTTTTGGTTTTGAATTTTTGTTTTTTGCCACTGACTTCCAAAATTAAAGTTATTTTTCACTTTGTAGTGCTGTTTTTGGAAGTCGGTTGTATTATTGCAAAAAAAAAATGGTGGCACTCTAGTGCCGACAAAAGTGAAAACTTGAACAATTTTATCGTGCAGGAAATACTTTTAATGAGGTGTCGGTAACGGTAACAGTGTCGCGAGTTCAATTGTTTTTTTTCCCGTCTCAAAAATGCCCAACGCGCCTAAAGAACATTTCACTTCAAAAATCGCGCGGTTAGGTTTTGCAGTTTGGGCTTACTCATGCCTTATTCATTCTGTTTCCCAAAAGAAAGAAAACAAAGAAAGAAAATATATTTATTTAGCACAGACTTAAAGGCATACAATGTAATATAGTGTTAGGTTTCAATTTATTATACTGGCAGCACCGAAAGATTCGATCGTCGAGCGCTCGTGACGGTAAGACGTGCTTAGTGGCTGTGTCGGTTGGAGATCTACTGTGAATTAAGGTAACCTATTAGTTTTATGGTAAATATTAGAATACTGATTGAATTGTGATATTATGTGGGGAATAGGAGATGTGATGGTATGGTGTAGAATATTGAATTTGATGTTGGCAAAGAAATATAAATGACTGACAAAATATCTTGGTGTTTCATATTACTTCCTTATCCCTGAAATATTATGAATATGTAGTTTTATTAAACAGTTTTAGATTATGATATTGGGGTAACGACTTTAAGGTTCATTTGGGGATTGGTATCTATTTTGAGGTTAAATAATTATATTCGGAATTAAATTAGTCATTTTAGAGTAAGGATGGTTCTTATTACATTTGTGTCAGATAAAAATTATAATGAATTACTACATAAATTGTGTGATTTTGAATAAAATTGCAAAACAAAAAGACTTAGAAATAAATGAGACAGACGCATTGTTAAGTGGTTAGATATACATCATAATTGAGACATTTAGCCAACGTTCGCACGGACGTAATGAATTCGCAGCGATTTTTTTCGTGCACTTTATTTTCAACGCTCTGCTTAGCGCCGAGAGATAAAAATCCAACACTGTGTCTACTCAACGCGCTGGGACGAGAGTGCGTCTCAGTGCGTTGGATTCTCAACGTTTGGCTTAACACGAGAGTTGAAAATCCAGTGCGCGATAAAATCCCGCCGCGATTTTATTACGTCAGTGCGAACGTCGGTTTAGTGGGACCATATCCAGCTTCCGTTGCGCTTCTATAAGATATGGTAAGGTAAGCGTTGCGTCGTCTAAAAGCGTCTATCGTGTTAATTATCGTATGTTTTTTAAGCTATTGCATAGCTTTTATCGCAGGCTTTGAGCGCGGCGACCGAATCAAGAAATTCCGTAACGAAAATAAAACCGTAACGAAAATAAAACCTAACACTCCGCCTACCATGTAATGACGGTTCCCATGACAACGTGATTTTGTCATGGGAAACGTGATGTTGTCATGGGAACGTAATTTTTGTTTTATGTCATCACGTCATCATCCCAAGTGTAGCGTTGACAAATAGGAAGTATGGAGGTTACAAATGCGATGCAATAGCTTTACCGCGGCAGTCCCCGAGTGCCACATGTCTTGTTTTTTTAATTATATTTGATTACGTGCTTATTTATTTCTTTAGTTTTTTTTAGGTATGTTGAAACTGTTAGTAGGTACTCCCCGTCACTTGTCCTTAAGGGTTCATTAGAAAACCAGCGCTAGACAGTATCTGTCTGGCATTAATGCTGAAATGAACCTTTTTGGCGCAGCCGTGAGGCACACACTATTGTTGTTAAAAACATTATTTTTTATTTCCACTATGTTATTTGTGTTTCACGAACTGTGTCCAAATAAATATTTTTCTTTCTTTCATTCTTTTTAATTTATCTAATCGGTGGCAGCAGGTTATTCCATTCTTTGGAGACCGCATAACGACCCAAGTAAAAGTCATAACCCCGATTAATAAAAGGTACACTTCCATCCCCCGCGCCATTAAAATTAAAACATCTACATAGCTCATAATACGGATGACATTTTCCTTAATTTAAAGGGACGGAACATCCAAGATGAATTTTCTAAGATATCTTCCTGGCAACGTCTTAAGATTATATTACTAGAGGTAGGTATAGCGTGGACACAGAATAAATTGTACAGAAGTACAACTTTTTCAATTTATTAAAACCGGCCAAGTGCGAGTCGGACTTGTAGAAGTTTTAGTTTGTCTATGAGAAAACTCAAAAAACTCAAAACTCAAAGCATTTATTTCAAATAAACTAATTATAGGTACGGCTGGGTTTTAGTCAGCAAGATTCTGACACGCCCTCCCTCTCCGCCCAGACCGGGAGAAGTTATTTGATCTTTTCCCACCCAAAAAAAGGGATAAATGGTTTTTTTTTCATGTGGTTAGTGGCCAACCTGTACCCTAATTGCGTAATACAACACAACTACAATCTGTTTCGATTTGCAACAGATTGCTAATCCATTGCTTCATAAGTTGGAAAAAAAAATCTGCTCAACAATGTAAATAGCGCAATGAATTGTCAATATGAAACAGATTAGGCAAAATTGTTTACGAAAATAAGTTACGCAATTAGGGTGTCAGTTTTTATGTCGCCTGTGACTGACTGACTTGGCTTCAAATGCCGTCGAGAAATACCTCTCAGGCATGCCGATGTCCTCACGATGTTTTCCTTCACCGTTTTTGAAGCAAGTGATAATTATACAATACGCACATGAATCCGAAAAGTCAGAGGTGCGTGGCTTGAGTTCGAACTCGAGACCTATGACTTGGGCAGTCTGACGGTCAGAACATTAGGCTATCACTGTTCAAATAGGAAATAATAGAATGTAATATAATAATAGAATACGATCCTGTGGTAATATTTATTGCGCTTGTCTAGATGAAAAAATGAAAAGGAATTGAGAGTTAAATGTTTCTGGGATATAATTAAGCATGTGTTGCGTAATAGTGTTTTTAGGGTTCCGTACCTCAAAAGGAAAAAACGGAACCCTTATAGGATCACTTTGTTGTCCGTCTGTCTGTCTGTCAAGACCCTTTTTCTCAGAAACGCGTGAAGGTATCAAGTTGAAATTCATATCAAATACTCAAGTCTACTGTCCCTTGGAGCTGTGAAAAAATAAAAACTTCTAAGCCAACGCAATTAAAAGATATAGCCGTTTATGCTGCAAATTTTCGACACTCGCAAGGGAATTAAAACCTACATGGTATTTCCCTTGAAATTTGGTAGAAAGCAACATCTTAGAGCACAGATAAAGGAAAAATTGCGAAAAGCATAAATTTTTTGTTACGTCATATAATAAAAATATTTTTAATAATTTTAAACTTACTACCCTTTTCCTCATGAATGCGGTTTGTACGGAACCCTTGGTGCGCAAGTCCGACTCGCACTTGGCCGGTTTTTTAAACTTAGTTTAAAACAACAAAAACAATGGCAACAGGTCTACTGCATTAATCTACACTGTGGCCACATGTCCTTCAAGTGCTGAAAGACCAGCATAATAAAACTAAATAAAGTAGCGTCTAGACGAGCGACAATTTGCGACTAATTGCGGCCGAGTCGCCTGCCTGCACTCGGCCTTACTTGTCTCTGGAAATAAAATGCTGCGAATACGTTAAGGAAGATGAATGTCTTTTTAAAAAGAAAACTCTTTGCTCTCTGGATGCTGCAGTTAAAAGGCCGTTAGGTTACTTTTTGTGTGCTTTTTGCTACCTGAGTTGCGGGTAAATTGTACAGTTTTTCATGTGGTGAACTATCTCTATATAAGCTAGTTTTCGAAATGGAAATAGAGTATGATTGAAAATAATTTCCTGAGTTAGAGAGTGTGTAAGTGCATTCAGAATGGGCGGTACAAATCGAGAGTTTGTTAGACATAAGCAAACAAAACTTGAATATTATAAAATACTAGCTGACCCCGGCAAACGTTGTTTTGCCAATTATTTGTTTGGGGCGGACAACCCTTATCACTTAGGGGTATGAAAAATAGATAGTAGCCGATTCTCAGACCTACTGAATATGCATATAAAATTTGGTAAAAATCAGTAAAGCCGTTTCGGAGGAGTAAGGTAACTAACATTGTGACACGAGAATTTTATATATAAGATTTATTTAGTTATTTTAGTGCATACATGAGGTGACACAATAGAAAAAGGAAAACAAAAGAAGATATAAAATATTTAAAATTAAGAAAAATAAAACTATAAAAGGAGGTTTTAAAGGTACTATAAAACCTACCTTCTTGTTGACTCTAACAGAGTTGAAGTTTGTTTTAATATACAAATTGGTCAGTTCTTATTCAATAACGTTGATAAAATTATTATATTTTGGTGTCATTTGTATTTTTTGGACCCCCTTTGTTACAAAATGTAAAGTTATTGCATAGCTTTTATCGCCGGCTTCGAGCGCGGCGACCGAATCAAGAAATTCTGTAACGTAACGAAAATAAAACCTAACACCCCCCACTCCGCCTACCATGTAATGATGGTTCCCATGACAACGTGATGTTGTCATGGGAAACGTGATGTTGTCATGGAGGTTACAAATGCTATGCAATAGCTTTACCGCGGCAGTCCCCGAGTGCCACACGTTTTTTTTTTGGTATACGTACTTGTATTTGTGGACTCCTCTGGTTTTGGATTTTTTATTATAATTGTTAACTAGCTGTTGCCCGCGACTTCGTTTGTGATCCAGGATGAAAAGTAGTCCTTATCCTGGTCATGGT
Organism: Agrochola lychnidis; assembly: GCA_963680765.1. Taxonomy (NCBI): domain Eukaryota; kingdom Metazoa; phylum Arthropoda; class Insecta; order Lepidoptera; family Noctuidae; genus Agrochola; species Agrochola lychnidis. Next base: position 2,115,757 of record OY796874.1, on the reverse strand, counting down.
CTACACATGTGCCAAATTTCATCTAAATCCATTCAGCCGTTTAAGCATGAAAGCGTAACAAACAAACTCACTTTCATATTTATATTATTAATTAGGATGTATTAAAGTCTCACATGACCTTTCAACTGTCATTAACGAGACACAATAGAATTTTAATTGTTATCCACCTCAATGAGGCGTCGTAACAGATGATGAGATAAGACTATCATTACAAGTTTGTTGTAAATAAATCTATAATTCACTTATTATTTATTGGCATCAGAGTGGACACATAATCTTGAATTTCAACTGACAATAACGACTAAAAAGATATAGCCCAATGAAACCCTTACAAACAGATTGACAGACGGCTTTCAACACCTTAGGTGACGATAACCGAGTTTTAATGATTTTATACTGAAAATCACGTCTAAACGAGTAGTGTTAATGATTTGGAATAAATATATGTTCAATTAGAGCATTTTTTAAATAAGTTACTATAAGATTATTTTAGATTATGTTTATATTACACAGTAAAATTAATTTGTAATGTTATGTCTAACGCGGATAAAAAACTGAGAATCACGCAAAATCTATCAAGCGTAGTTTCTCTGAAACCTTCACCATTTTAAAGATAATTTAATTATTGATATTTAAGTATAAGTGTTTTATTAAAATACCTTTTTGTTTTATGTATAATAAATTAATAATGCGTCTAATTTGGGACAGCGCTCCTTGATGGGCGAGTCCTATTACTGGCTGGACGTACGACGCGTTGCGTGAGCTCAGTACAGAACACGCAAGCTACTCAAGGTCAGTGGCATATATCTGCGTTTTAAGGAACTCTAAAAATGTACTTTACATAATATAGATACATAACCAAATCATAACTTCGGCACAATACAGTGTGAGTCTTCATAATGTGCACATATCGAAATGAGGGAAATTTATGCTTAATTCTAACGGCAGAAAAAATATTTAAAAAAATCTAAATATATTTTTTTATACTTTTTAGGGAATTAAAAAAAATTGTAACAAAATTGTGTAACTTTTAAACTGAATCAACTATCGCGATGAAACAAACTCAATAATGATTGGAAGTAAGTAGGCGTCCACATAAAATTAAAATTGAGAAAAAAAACTACCCTCAATTGAAAATAAACATGTTTTTGTAGCAAAAGTCTGTATTTTTTTTTTTCATAAATTTTTACAATATTTGTAAAATTTATAAATAAGATGATGCCCAAGAGAATATTTTTTTTTTTTTTAAACTATTGCATAGCATTTGTAACCTCCATACTTCCTATTTATCAACGCTACACTTGGGATGATGACGTGATGACATAAAACAAAAATTACGTTCCCATGACAACATCACGTTTCCCATGACAACATCACGTTGTCATGGGAACCGTCATTACATGGTAGGCGGAGTGGGGGTGTTAGGTTTTATTTTCGTTACGTTACGGAATTTCTTGATTCGGTCGCCGCGCTCAAAGCGCGATAAAAGCTATGCAATAGTTTAAGAAACCAAAAAAAAATGACCATTTTTTCCGTCGATAAAATTAAGCATAGATTCCCTCATTTCGATATGTGCACATTATGAACTCACACTGTATATTATTCCTACATTTGCATAAGATATGAGAGGACTCACCTCACGACACGAGCGGTGGAACAATATTCTCCCAAAATATAATAAAGTCTGCGTCTGCGCGCAATATAACTAATAACGAATACTTTCGGAGTTTACTTACTTCGGTAACGTGTTTATATGGAAAATAGGTGAGATTCTTTCGTGAGTGAGCATTTTTATGACGAAAATATTTTGTTAATATTGTTACCTGCATTATGTGCTTTGGTTTTATGCTTTTTTACTTAAGAAAATATGGGATAAATAAATTAAAACTTCTTCATTTTAAAGAAAATATTCTTTATTTTTCGTATGGGTAGAGACTAAACATTTTTTTTTTCGGTGGGAAATTGTCAAATAACTTCTCCCGCTCTGGGTGGAGCGGGAGGGCGTGTCAGACTCTTACTGACTAAAACCCACCCGTGTTCCTTCAGTTGCCATGTTGCCGGGGGGCCACGATTTCCCTTTCGGCCTTATTAGGCCGTTAAATCGTGGCCCCCCGGCGACGTTAAAGTTTGCGCACTGGATAAAAACTTACCCTGTATGACTAATGAACCCCTTTTTTTTTTGGGTGGTAAATTATCAACTCCCGCTGTGGCTGGAGCGAGAGGGCGTGTCAGACTCTTACTGACTAAAATCCACCCGTGTTCCTTCGGTTGCCATGTTGCCGGGGGCCACGATTTCCCTTTCGGCCCATATTCGCAACCCCGGCAGGTATCAGCCCTAGCGGCCCCCGTCAGTTCTGCTGACATCTCTTTGAGGCGCGCGTGGAACACAACGCGCCGTCGACCCGGGCTTGGTCCTTATCGGACGGCGAGCTGCCCATTGCTCACCGTCCGCAAGCCCGCGCCTACGGTGGCCGGAAATCTGCCTGTGACCCGGTATCAGAGTTTTATTATGCCGGCCATGAGCCTCTGACTTGACTTCACATACCGTCGAGAAATATCTCTCAGGCATGCTGGTTTCCTCACGATGTTTTCCTTCACCGTTTTTAAAGCATGTGATAATTATACAATACGCACATGAATCCGAAAAGTCAGAGGTGCGTGCCTTGGGTTCGAACTCGAGACCTATGACTTGGCAGTCTGACGGTGCGTGACCGTCAGACTACGCTGGGTTATCACTGCTAGTTTAAAAAAAGATATAATAACATTTTATCACGTCTGTATTTGTCATTCTGTTCAACCAAGAACAGATCTAGACTCCGGGCTATTACTGAGAACTCCTAAAATTAAATAGAAAATGTCATTTATTTAAACTAAGCTGAGAATCAGCACTTTTCGAACGTCAAAATTACATAAGACAGTCCCCCTAAAACGCCCACCCTTCACCACTTCCTAGTGCCTTAGCTGGGAAGAAGTGGCGCAACAAACTGCCCAGCAGCACAGCTGTCTGTTCAGTTAGAAAAACTTGATTCTATACAATAGTACTTATGCAAAATAATTTACATTACGCAACACAAAACATTAAATGAAATTATTTGCTATATGTCAGCTAGCACACACTAAAATACCAAAAAAAAAACGTGTGGCACTCGGGGACTGCCGCGGTAAAGCTATTGCATAGCATTTGTAACCTCCATACTTCCTATTTGTCAACGCTACACTTGCGGTAATGACGTGATGACATAAAACAAAAATTACGTCATTACATGGTAGGCGGAGTGAGGGGTGTTAGGTTTTATTTTCCCGCCGCGCTCAAAGCCCGCGATAAAAGCTATGCAATAGCTTAAAAAACCTAAATGGAAATATTCAGTAACGTTTTGCCTCACCTAAGGATCGGTCGAAACTACAGAAGACCGCATAACTTGGAGACGTATCGAATATGAATATACATGATCCTCAGCATTGACAAGCACGAAGCAACCACGAAGAAGAAGAATCGAACCTAAGGCCTCATGCTGATCACTCGAGCAAAATATTTGACTAAAAATAATTATTTTATAGTTCAGGAGCTAGGTCATCTTTAATACGTTTCATCCTGTCAAACGAATGAGACACAAACCACTGTTCTTGGTCAACCTTCTGTAACCAAACTTATTTAGTTACTCTATTTTATTCTATTACAATTCCGTTTATTAATATTAAATGGTAGTTAGTTTGACGTCAGTTAGCAAACGGAAGTACTTAGCATTATTTTGCTACGATTAAAGTATCTCAATTGACCAATGTCAGAATTATAAGATTGAAGTTGCGGACGGCATTCGGGTTCCAACCGACGTTCATAATATTAAGTGTAAAACTGTGCTGAGTGATCAAGTGCTATCTATGATTGTGTTGAACGATTAAACTAAGAAATATACAAGTGACTTATAATTACTAATGAAATGTTTTTCGTGTTACACTTCTTACCAATGCATGGCTGTTAAGTCTGCCAACACCTCCACGAAATAAACCGTATCCCTCACAAACACATCACTCCTACATTACCAAAACAAACAGCACGTCGTTATATTTATTGATCCAGCAGTTTTGGATGTTATTCCCACACATACAGACATTATACCTAATGTCAGAAATGTTATTTGAATCACAGTGTACGGTTAACAGATGGGCAAGAGGTCATGTCGGGTAAAAAAATGATGATTTAATTGAGATACCATGAACACTGATTAATTAATTACACGGAGCTCATGGCTATGTCGTTACGGGTCGTCAGAAGCCCGAAAGTCTGACAACCAGTCTTACCAAGGGGTATTACCTAGTTACTGGGTTGTGGAGGTCAGATAGGCAGTCGCTCAATGTAAAATACTGGTATTCAGCTCCATCCGGTTAGACTGAAAGCCATCCCAACGTAGTTGTGAAAAGGCTAGGCAGATAATGAAAGAGTTCATGGCCAAAGAGGAGCTCGTGGCTAAGTAATAACAGCCGCACGGCTAAATCCATAAGGTTAAGCTACGCTTGCCGCGGTTGATCCGTGGATGAGTGACCATCTTTACAAACCGAAGACTCCTCCGTGCCTCGGAAAGCACGTTAAGCCGTTGGACCCGACTGTCATTCGTGGATGTTTGACAGTCGTTACGGGTCGTCAGAAGCCCAAAAGTCTGACAACCAGTCTTACCAAGGGGTCGCGTATTACCTAGTTGCTGGGTTGTGGAGATCAGATAGGCCATCGCTCTATGTAAAATACTGGTTTTCAGCTGCATTCGGTTGGACTGGAAGCCGACCCCAACATAGTTGGGAAAAGGCTAATGAGATTGTATTTTTTTAACACTTATTAACTAAAGACATTGTATTTTTTTAACGTCTTTTGCTTGAGCAGTGTTATTGGATTTTTCTATAGAAAATTATCAGTAGCAGTGCAGTTTGGATTTGATAAAAGTATTTTTTCTTCCAAATAGCTAACAAGCATATTTTGAAACAATTTTCACATGATTAATTCCCTCAGTCACTTTTTAGTACCCACGTGGTAGAAAGCGACATCCGTCACTTAGAACCACACCTCCTAGCTTACAACTTTACATATTCCGACAATCTCTTAAATGACAATAAAAATGCAAAACTTCGTCTGCACTCCAAAACCTTATAAATTCATTATTTGTTTAGTACTGCGTAACTGATTCTCTACCTTAATTCCTTCACATACGGCTTAAAATCCCTTGATTACGTCTAAATGCATGGAACAGCGTTATGCGAGATTGCACGTAAAACTAATTATCCAGACTGTATATTATCACCTAAATAGCATTATTATGACATAACATTGTGATGTCATCTTTAATTTCAACAAAGTAAGGTTGAAATTACATTGCACACAGAAATACAAAGCTTTACAAACAAAACTGAACTTTATTTATAAGAGTTTAAAGTTGATTATTGTTTGTCTTTAGTAGTCATTAGAAAAATAATAGGTCCGTCCCTGTGAATAGTACGGACCCTTTTTAATAAGTTTATCTGTTACGGAATACTAATCCGGTGACATTTGAGAAGCTTCTAATTTATTAACTGGCGTTTTAAAAGAATACAATATTGTTGATTTATGTACGATGTTAAGGGAGAGGGCGGAGATAAATAGGAAAAGAGGTCTCGAGTTCTAATTGAAAAAATAAAAGACAATTATTATTCATAATAGCAATAAGTAAGAAAGTTATATGCTTAAACAAAATGGTCGTGAACGCATAAAAAATTCGAAAGAAACATTTTATTTATCACTAGCTTCTGCCCGCGACTTCATCCGCGACCTTTCTTCAAGAATTGGGGTATCTAATGCAAAAAGATTTTTTTAAATCCGACTGGTAGTTCCGGAGATTACTCCCTATATATAAACTAACAAACAAATAAACTTTACCTCTTTATAATATTAGTATAGATTTAACTGTTAACATGACATTGAATCTGATAAAGCGTATCATATAATTATGTACAAAAATTGAACCTAAACTCATTTAACTTGACGACAGTTTTAGCATGGGCAAAGGAATTCTTTTAACTTTCTATCACACTACTTGTAACTAACATTATTTCTGAATTATAACTTTATCATAATCAGCCTATAATGTTCTCACTGCTGGCTCGTCTTTCTGTGAGAGGGAGTGGGCCATAATCCACCACGCGTATAACTTAAATATCATTATTTATATTTACTTAAAATAAAATCGTTAAAATAAAGAACTTAACTTTCATATATTATAAATTTATAACTTATCTCCTAAAATTAATCACAGACTAAATGAAATCCCGGGCCTATCTCACTAAACAATTCAGTAAGAAAGTCCCCCCTCCGGGCGGGAGATCAATTAATTTCAGCCTCCCCTAACATTACACGCACACTTGTTAGTACGACACGTAAGCAAAAACTAAGAATCCCCTAGCTCTTCGACTATCTTTATAAAAACGAGCTAAAATCTAGCTTAAGTCCCTTAGGGGAAGGATGTTTTTTCTTTGTGCGAAAATGTTAGTTTATAAGCCAGTCTCTTCTAAACTTTATCAAGCTAATTCCAATCTTATTTTTATTGAGTCAGAGTATATTTTTATTCGTCAGTAATTTTGATTAAGGCCCAATTATTAAGAATTATTTTTAGCCGATTTTCGATTTTATTTCTAAAGTTAATAAGGTAGTTTTTCCTTTGCGCGTGAGAAGTAAGGGTCGCGCCCTCTGTAGTAATGTTTAGTGCAAATACAGGATGTTTATTTGGTAATAAGTTACAGGGTGCTGTGTAATGAGGACCGACTTGTTTGGGGAGGATTCTATGAGCTTATTGATGTTGCTATAACAACGTTTAATGGTCTAGTTAGTAACGAAAAACATTTTTTTGATCATCTAAAGTATTTTATTTTACGAAACAGATTTTTTCTACGTTTATCCGTACTTTGGACAAAGTAACTACGATTGGACCTTTAAAGGTACATTCTAGGTTCGGTTAAGGAGCAATTATGTCAAGCAATTATCAAACACATAGCGAGCACATGTCATCTTTTTAACCGACTTCAAAAAAGGAGAAGGTTCTCAGTTAGTTTTTAAGCTATTGCATAACTTTTATCGCGGGCTTTGAGCGCGGCGACCGAATCAAGAAATTCCGTAACGAAAATAAAACCTAACACCCCCCACTCCGCCTACCATGTTTTAAGCAATTTTTGTTTTATGTCATCACGTTATCATCCCAAGTGTAGCGTTGACAAATAGGAAGTATGGAGGTTACAAATGCTATGCAATAGCTTTACCGCGGCAGTCCCCGAGTGCCACACGTTTTTTTTTTTTTTGGGTTCTGTACCTTAAAAGAAATAAACGGAACCCCCCTTATGGGATCACTTTGTTGTCCGTCTGTCTGTCTGTCAAGACCCTTTTTCTCAGGAACGCGTGGAGGTATCAAGCTGAAATTCATATCAAATACTCAGGTCTACTGTCCCTTGGAGCTGTGAAAATTCAAACTTCTAAGCTAACGCAATCAAAAGATACAGCCGTTTATGCTGCAAATTTTCGACACTCGCAAGGGAATCAAAACCTACAGGGTACTTCCTGTGAACTGAGAATCTTGAAATTTGGTACGAAGCAACGTCTTATAGCACAGATAAAGGAAAAATTGCGAAAAGCATAAATTTTTAGTTACATCATATAACAAAAATATTTTTAATTATTTTAAACTTACTAACCGTTTCTTCATGAACGCGGTTTGTACGGTACCCTCGGTGCGCGAATCCGACTTGCACTTGACCGGTTTTTTTTTATGTATTTTCCCCGATAACTCGAAGGCAGTTGGACAGATAAGAAAAAAAAAAAAATTACTAAAGGGTATAACTTTCAAGTTGGTCCCATTGTCATTTGGTCACGATCTGATGATGGGATCTTGGAGAAATCGAGGGAACTCTTCAAATAATATAGGTACACCTATAGTGATTTGAGTATTTTTTATAGTTACTCGTGCATTTGCTCTCGGAAAGCACCATTTGGTGAAGTGGAACTGATGATGAAGGACACAGATGGCCACCGGAACTACTCAATAATATGTATTTCACAAAATATGGATCTAAAGTCTACTCAAAATTTATTTTAGAATGACTAGTACTATTGAAAAAAATCACACAATTTGTTTGAATTTGTAGCATGAACTAAACCTGTGTGCAGGAATTAAAGTTATATTTTCCAAATACACATTTTTGTTTGCATTTTTGAAAACTGAATTGTCAACGCAGTATACAACCAATCCACTTAATTAAAAACAACACGCTCTCGTGTGTGAAAGTGGTGCCGATGCGACTTACCCTTAATAGTGGGGCGAGAGGGTTCAACGATGCGAGATATTAGCCGATAGCCGATTGAGGCCGATAGCCGTGGTCGATCGGCTATAGTTGATAGCTGGTCAGTTGGAGATAAGTGTTAGATGCGTGGATTGAATGGAAATGTTGGGATTTATTTTATGTTATGAGGGTTATGGAGCAGCACCCTTACAGGTTCACATTTCAGACCGACACATTAGGACACTAAATGTTGTAGATGTAGATAGGTGTATATATATTTTTTAAGCTATTGCATAGCTTTTATCGCGGGCTTTGAGCGCGGCGACCGAATCAAGAAATTCCGTAACGTAACGAAAATAAAACCTAACATCCCCACTCCGCTTACCATGTAATGACGGTTCCCATGACAACGTGATGTTGTCATGGGAACGTAATTTTTGTTTTATGTCATCACGTCATCATCCCAAGTGTAGCGTTGACAAATAGGAAGTATGGAGTTTACAAATGCTATGGCAATAGCTTTACTGCGGCAGTAACCGAGTGCCACACGTTTTTTTTTTTAAGCTATTGCATAGCTTTTATCGCGGGCTTTGAGCGCGGCGACCGAATCAAGAAATTCCGTATCGTAACGAAAATGAAACCTAACACCCCCCACTCCGCCTACCATGTAATGACGGTTCCCATGACAACGTGATGTTGTCATGGGAAACGTGATGTTGTCATGGGAACGTAATTTTTGTTTTATGTCATCACGTCATCATCCCAAGTGTAGCGTTGACAAATAGGAAGTATGGAGGTTACAAATGCTATACAATAGCTTTACCGCGGCAGTCCCCGAGTGCCACACGTGTTTTTTTTTACACGCCTGCTAGTTGTGGGAGAATGGGAGTCGGGCCTCTGGCTTCAGGCGCTACCGTCACCCAACATAGGCACTATGCTGGGTGACACCACTTTCCGGCTCGCTACAAGTCTGCGTCTGGGTGCTCCTTGCGGGGCTCCACATCGCTGTCAGTGCGGTGAAGCTGTCGACCGCCTCGCACACCATGGCCTATACACCACACCATAGAAGTAACCTATAGGTTTTGGGTCGAAAACCTATATGGTAGTTCCCGTTGACCTAAATTTGGCAAAAATCAAGGTCTTACAGCACAAATAAAGGAAAAATTCCGAAAAATAAAAACAGTCGAAAATTTAGGTAAATTTTTATTTTTCACTTTGTAGTGTTTTTTTTTGGAGGTCGGTTGTTTTTTTTTTTTTAAAGTTTTTATTTTTCACTTTTTAGTTGTGGTACCTACCCCACACACATTCGAATACCACTACCTGCTACCAGTGACAGAAACTTATCATATCATCTACATACTAAGTGGGAAAAAAATTACGTATTTTGTAGCTAACTCAAAAACTATCCAAGCAAAGTTAATAAAAATTATATGGGACCAATTCGAGAGCACACACTTTCAAACAAAAAAAGAATTTTCAAAATCGGTCCACAATTGACGGAGAAATCGGTGGACAAACATAAAAAAAAAAACAAACATACGCGACGAACATATAACCTCCTCCTTTTTGGAAGTCGGTTAAAAATGATACTAATTTTATTATGGCGGTATAATGGGTAGGTACGCAATTCTCGGTGCGCGAGTCCGACTCGCTCTTGACCGATTTTTTTTTTCCTTTTGAGTTACGTAACCCTAAAAAGATTTATAAACATGAGTTCGCAATAGCCAGCTTTACCAACGACATTCTTTTATAGAGAACAATTCGAATGAACCACTTATGTAGTCCCGAACGCCGTGTCCGATGATAAAGGGCTCATCGTTCTTTGAGACATAGATATGCACACACATACACACAGGTAGGTGTGTGGGTGTCAGTTAAGAGGCTTTGACATCGAGCCTGAATGATATAGAGTACTGCGGAAAAAAGTCGTTTAAGCTTTGAAAACACGAGCGTGTCGGACCACGCACAATGAAGGATTCCGTAGTTGGGATGAATTTATTTGAAGAAAAAACTTAGCATTGTAGTTGAAAAACATGTTCTCCCGTACATTCCAACAAATGTCTTTGTACTTACGCACAATATTAAGAGATTTGCCATGTTATTTTAAAACCATAGACTTCTTTTAGGTACTCCAGTAATCTATACCTAAGTATAGAAGTATTTTCTGTATTTTTGAAGTGAAAACTTCTTTAGGCGCGTTGGGCATTTTTGAGATGGGACTAAACCATTGATTTCGCGACACTGTGATTACACCTCATTTTTGTTGTAAACGCGATTGTGCTCTTTATTACGTTACGGATCAATGTTCTATGCAAGTATTTTTACTTTAAAGGTTTTGGAAGTTTTTTTTTAAAGTGAAACTTTTATTACATCGTCTCAAACTTTTTCGTCTGTGTGTTGCATGTCGCGTGACGGTCGGCCGCGGAGTAGGGATAAAGTGAAAGGCGCTCGTCAGAGCAACCAAGGCCAATATGGCGGCGCCTATAGAAGTTTCACTTTTACCGTGGTTTCATAAAACCACACAATCCTTTTTTTTGTATACGCGATTGTGCTCTTTATTTAGATAAGGTTACAGACCAATGTTCTATTCAAGTATTTTTCTTCTACCAAGGCGATCTTGTTCAAATTTTCGCTTCTGTGTGCCGACACTCCCGGAGTGCCACCACGTTTTTTTTATTTTCAAAATTTTATTTTCATTAGTTTCGGAGATAAGATGGGAATGGTCGATTTTCATATATTTTCTAAATACCTTTGAAACTTTTTTAGTGACCCCCATATTCAAAATTCATTTATTACACGACTGTTTACATTACACGTCCGTGTTTGGGTCACAGAAATTCATAAATTCAAAGTAAAAAAAACATTTATTCAAACTAGGCTGAGAATCAGCACTTTTCGAACGTCAAAATTACATAAGACAGTCCCCCAAAACGCCCACCCTTCACCACTTCCTAGTGCCTTTAGCTGGGAAGAAGAAGTATGAGTACATACTTAAATAAATTTCAAATAATTTGCTCTTAATCTATTAATTCAGTAGATTAGGAGCAAATTGTCTATGACAGACGGACAGACACACGAGTGATCCTATAAGGGTTCTGTTTTTCATTCGGACGTAGGCACGTACTTGTTAGGGACAAGTGAAAATCCGCGATAGTGCCATGCCATACACACTTCAGCAGGTAAATTAATATCACCGATCTCAAAAAAACCACTCCAAAGAGAAAAATTGCGCATACAGCACCGTACGCGTGTTAGAAGTGAAAATTCTTAAAAAATAAAGAATAAGAAAGATTTAGTGTGAGAGACAGAGAGAGATCTTTCTCTCATGAAACGAAATGTGCCTAAACGGGACGCGTTGAAATTTCATTGAAACGTACACTATACTTTACTGTTACAACACCCCAGCATCTCAACAACAATAGCTCCTTCCCGACAACTGGGAGTCAACCCCGCGACCCTCTAACACACTGCCACACATTGTTCAATAATAAAATTACAACATAACGCACCCGGCCCCCGCCCCTCGCCCCCCGGCCATAAGAAGGAATTAGTTTACGTGACTATGCATAAATTGTTGGATATTTTTTGGTAATTCCTTCAGAATTGGATGTGATAAAGACTTTTTTTAGAGTTCCGTACCTCAAAAGAAAAAAGAACCCATATACGATCACTTCGTTGTCCGTCGGTCAGTCTATCAAGACCCATTTTCTCAGGAACGCGTTGCAGTCAAGTTGAAATTAATATCAAATACGTAGATCTATGTTCCCTTGTAGCTCTAAAAAAATCAAGCTTCAAGTCAAGGCAATAAAAAAATACGGCCGTTTATGTGACATATTTTAATATTTGGAAATAAAAAACGTGTGGCACTCGGGGACTGCCGCGGTAAAGCTATTGCATAGCATTTGTAACCTCCATACTTCCTATTTGTCAACGATACATTTGGAATGATGACGTGATGACATAAAACAAAAATTACGTTCCCATGACAACATCACGTTTCCCATGACAACATCACGTTGTCATGAGAACCGTCATTACATGGTAGGCGGAGTGGGGGGTGTTAGGTTTTATTTTCGTAACGTTACGGAATTTCTTGATTCGGTCGCCGCGCTCAAAGCCCGCGGTAAAAGCTATGCAATAGCTTAATAATTCTAAACCTACAGGATACTTCCCGTTGACATAGAATCATGAAATTTGGCAGGAAGCAAGGTCTCATAGCACAAGTAAAGGAAAAAGTACGAAAATTGATCATTTGTAGTTTGATCACATAATAATAGTTATTTATGCAACTATTGTATAATAAGGGGTATTAAAACACGAATGTGGGTTTATCACATGAGTGTTTTAATACCTAATTATAACAGCTGCATACAAGACTTTATCTACACCCATGATATGAATCCTCTATAAAAGTTTCTGAAAATATTGGGTGTTTGTAATTCAAGATCAAGAATAAATTCCCACGAAATTCAGTACAACTGCACGTATGTACGTCGCCTGCAGCAGCACATCACACACACATGCATGCAGCGGGTGCTGTTGTCCCCCATTTGAACATTGAAGCGAGTTGCGTAATTAAATTTAGTACAACATTATAACACTCGTTTGGATGATAATATAATGGTTACTATGACACTGGCTGTTATAATGTTGTCAATAAGCTAACTGTTTCAGAAACTTTTATAGAGGTTTTATAGCATGGGTGTAGACAAAAGATTTTTTTGCGATTACAAACTTACATTTTGCTGCTGTTTGTTGTAACAAAAAAAAAACGGCCAAGTGCGAGTCGTACTCGCCCATTAAGGGTTCCGTAGCAGCAAGTAACATTGAATGAAAGGTAAATTGCGGTTTACGATTTATGACGTATTAAAAAAAACTACTTGCTAGATCTCGTTCAAACCAATTTTCGGTGGAAGTCTACATGGTAATGTACATCATATATTTTTTTTAGTTTTATCATTCTCTTATTTTAGAAGTTACAGGGGGGGACACACACATTTTACCACTTTGGAAGTGTCTCTCGCGCAAACTATTCAGTTTAGAAAAAAATGATATTAGAAACCTCAATATCATTTTTGAAGACCTATCCATAGATACCCCACACGTATGGGACTGATGAAAAAATTTTTTTTGAGTTTCAGTTCTAAGTATGGGGAACTCCAAAATTATTTGTATTTTTTCTATTTTTGTGTGAAAATCTTAATGCGGTTCACAGAATACATCTACTTACCAAGTTTCAACAGCATAGCTCTTATAGTTTTGGAAAAAAGTGGCTGTGACATACGGACGGACAGACAGACAGACAGACATGACGAATCTATAAGGGTTCCGTTTTTTGCCATTTGGCAACGGAACCCTAAAAAGGGTTCGCAACCACAATCGCTGAGCAGTGACTTCTGGGTTTTAGCTGTCAGCGAGCAAAGGTTTTTAGTTTTCATCACGAAATGTTTTTTTTTTTATGTATATTTCTGTAGAGACTACTAGATCTTCTAAGACACTTTCAAAAGTCAATTTAGTCAACAATTTTTAAAACTAGATGGCGCTGGAATTTAAATAAGTAAATAAATTCATTTAATTCAGACTAATTGATATGTCCATAAATTGTTAGTTACAAAGGTCTGAAAACTATGTTAGTGTTCATTTATAATTAAATTAAAAAATACATAAAAATTAAAAATACAAAATAATAACTCATATCAAAAAATCATCATCTCGTGACGTGAAGCTGAATGAACCTACCCAGCACTGCAGACTCTGGTCTCTCAGAGATCATCCTTACCTCCTTCTCCTTGATTTCCTAGCTGACAGAAGAAATATCAAAATAAAGTCAGAGGTTATGGTCTCTCACGCTCGTGCAGCTCAACAAGCTCAGGTAGACCAGCTTCAAGTTTCGTCATCGTGAAATAATTTATTCAGAGCATCATCTTAACTTTCCCAAACTGCAGACCGTATCCTCCCTCCATCCCCTGCCACCCTCGCCATCCCGCCCCACGCACGTGTCACACAATGTGCAATAATTGACTGCATCGATCTAATATTACGTTTCTTTATGTTTATGTTTCAATGCTCCCCTTTTGATTGCATCGGAGTGAGTGCAGCGAGTGATGAAATTAAATACAAATATTTATCTACACTCATGCTATAAAACCTCTATAAAAGTTTCTGAAACAGTTAGCTTATTGGCAACATTATAACAGCTAGTGTCATAGTAACCATTACCTCATCCCAATGAGTGTTACAATGTTGTACTAAATTTCATTATGCAACTCGTTTCAACGTTCAAACGGGGGACAGCAGCACCCGCTGCACGCATGTGTGTGTGATGTGCTGCTGCAGGCGACGTACATACGTGCAGTTGTACTGAATTTCGTGGGAATTTCTTTATTCTTGATCTTGAATTACAAACACCCAATGGTTTCAGAATCTTTTATAGAGGATTTCATATCATGGGTGTAGATGATAAAGTCTTGTATGCAACCGTTATAATTAGGTATTAAAACACTCATGTGATACTATTATACAATATTATAATAAACCCACATTCGTGGTTTAATACCCCTTATTATACAACAGTTGCATAAATAACTATAACTGTTAATGACTAGAGAAAAAATCTAACCGATAAAATGCGGCGGAAAATGCCACGCGTATTTCCGCTTTGTCGTAGTAAGTTAAAATGTTTAGAAAATGTTATTATTAAGGTATCTTCATCATCGCTCAGCCGAAAGACGTCCACTGCTGGACATACTCGTACGCCTCTCCCTAGCATTGGAAGACCGGCACAACAACCGGTGCTTCTCACATTCAACGGATTCCTGCGGCCTACACCTGGCTTACAACAGCCGCTTTGTCAGAATCATAATAATTATGATTCTGACAAATCACACAAACTGAAAATTTATAATATTAACTGCGTTCAATTCCTACTACGCAATTCAGCTGTTTGACAGTTTTGTATTTAAACTAAATAACATTTAAACTGTAGAACAAAATAAAAACAGTGGCACTCCAGGAGTGCAAGAAGTGAAAGCACAGAAGTGAAAACTTGAAAAAAAATCGGCACTGCAGTAATTAACGCGTTGGTGTCTTTTACTCCACGCACCGCAGTAATCAACACGTTGATGTCTTTTACTCCACGGTGTCGGTAAATTGCGGAACAGTGTCGTGAAATCAATGGTTTAGTCCCATCTCAAAAATGCCCAACGCGCCTATAGAAGTTATCACTTAAAAAAACTCAATTGATTAATTAAAACTGTAAAGAAAAATTATCCAGTATACACCAAATTGATTCTGATATGAATTGAATATGATTCAGCTAAAATATGTTTAACCATAGAGGAAATGCTGGGAATTCAGAAAATGAATTGGCCGTTTTAGGCCCCCAGGTCCTACCCACCCTTTGTCCTTGCCTTGTATAACTATGTATGTAAGGTTGATATTAATATCACTTTTAATATTCCCTATCTCCATTTCATTCACCCTCTCACATCTAAATAACTATAAACCTGCTTCACGACGATAAGTACCCAAGCCGTGTCTCCCAAAGTAACCCCCCGTTTATCTCGCTCTCACACAAGAGTGCCAACTTACTAAAACAAAGGTGTGTGCTCTGCACACAATCTTCATAATGAGAACAAAGAGTAAACAGAACACGTGTGGATGATACTGGCGCTTAGAGCAGGGCTACCAACCGTCGTGTTTACAGCGAGAACACTTTTATTTGAGAACTTTTTTGTTTAAAACTGCACAACGACACGACAGTGTTTAGGGATACAAGTGCAAAAAAGTATCGATATACGTGGTGGCAGGGAATCGATGCGAAAACTGAAACCGTAGATTCAGTACATGATTCTGAACCCCCAGCGTTGAAATTTCTCGTCGGTTATTAAAAATAAATCTGCTGTTTCGTAGAAAAGTGCAATACATAGAGATACGCGGTCAAAATGTATAGAACAGCTGATTTTTTTTTTAAATAACCGACGAAAAATTCTCTGCGTTCAGCGCTCGGTGTGGAAACACGCCATGTTCGGGTTCGCAACAAGTCAATCGTCATCCTGAGGATGCCTCATTGAGAGGTGAAACTCGTGTCGATTTCTTTTAGGATTTTTTATGGCTCTTTGGAAATAGCTAAGCGGAACAGGTTACTAAATATATCCACGTTTATTGTATTTATACCCAGTTACTGATACCACTTGGTAAGACTGGTGGTCAGGCTTTTGGAATTCTGACTACCCGTAACAACTGTCAAAGATCTACGAATCGCACGCTAAATTAACACGCTTTCCGAGGCACGGAGGAGTCTCGATATGTAAGATAGTCACCCATCCACCTACGGTCGACCCGTGCGGGTGTTATTATTTATCTTGAAGCTTCATTTACATACTTGTACTTACATAAATTACATATTTTAGTGGTAGGTTGTATTGCGGGTATACTTAAATTTTCAGTCCGCACATTCAACTTTTCACAACACCAATAACTCGCATATTTATCTCATCTACTCGACGTCCGTATGTCACTGCAAGGATTCAGCAGAATACCAGCGTCAGATATATTTGCGTGGCACATGCTGAGCTGGACTCCCATTTGGTGCAACCTTGAGACACATACCGCACTCATTATTTTACATTGTGTCACAGCCAATAGTGTCATCATAATGTCTTGTTTTCTTCCTTTTATTTTTAAGCTATTGCATAGCTTTTATCGCGGGCTTTGAGCGCGGCGACCGAATCAAGAAATTCCGTATCGTAACGAAAATGAAACCTAACACCCCCCACTCCGCCTACCATGTAATGACGGTTCCCATGACAACCTGATGTTGTCATGGGAACGTAATTTTTGTTTTATGTCGTCACGTCATCATCCCAAGTGTAGTGTTGACAAATAGGAAGTATGGAGGTTACAAATGCTATGCAATAGTTTTACTGCGGCAGTCCCCGAGTGCCACACGTTTTTTTTTTAATTTGTTTGTTTATTGTCACCTTGCGGCTATTTCTTAATAGCTAATTAGTTATTATTATATCAGGCTATTGTATGTTGTGCTGTTTTTTGTGTGCACTAAATAAACGATTTATCTATCTATCAATCTATCTATTATATTTAAGATTTGTCAACTTTAAAATTAACAAAAATAAAAAAATGTAAGCTTCCATTGACTCGTAAGTTAAAAGAACATTAAGTCACGTGAGCCAAGTCGCGGGCACAGCTGGTCTTGAAATATACAACACATAATCCTATACGAAAGTTAAATTATTCTGACACCATCAAAAACTAACACTAGAAACTTTTTATATGCCCTTGGTTCTAAAAACTGAATATTCATACACATAGTTTGGTAAAGCTAAACAAATTGCATTTAAAAAAAAAGGTTTTCCTAAAAACTGTTCAGTCGATGTCAATCATTCGCTCGCAACGGACGCGCCGCGGGTTAACCCCAGTCAATATTGACGCGACACGACGATTCACAGTTATGTGCCGGCGACACGACAAACTGCACTTTATTCATGAATTATAGCACTTTTATGTATTATAGCAACTATTTATAAACTAATAGCCATATAAAAAGTTCGATTGAAGTGCAAAGGGGGTAATTTAGGTTCTTTATTGAATAAAAAAGCTGTTAGGTGACCGGAATATTGCAGAATTGATGTGGGAATGTTTCTTGAAATACATGGGAATGGCAATAGATTTGCTTATTACATGGGATTTAAACATAACTGGCGAAATGTGGGTAGACCATACAACATGTAAAAAAAAACCCTGTCCAATCCGTGAGGATGTTGTTAGGTATCGTACTGAGAGTCAGTATGTGTGAGTTATGTATGTGGTAATTTTCAAGAAAATAGAAAAAAAACTTTTTTTTTAAATTGGGAATTTTACCGAAAATTTCACACGGGGCGCTGTCAGCCGTCCTTTAGCGGGTGTCTACAAGTCATAAGTTATGACCCCTGTTGAAAATTTGCTCATGTTTAATGAATTTGGGGTAGTTTTGGTACTAAAAATGTATTTAAATAGCAATAACTTTTTTATTTTCAATAATAATTAGACTTTTTATTACTTTTATAGGTAACTAGCTTTTGCCCGCGGCTTCGCACGCGTGGATGTAGGAAAATATCCCACGGGAACGTAGTACCGAGATTTCATACCTAATAACAGAGGAAAACGTCATTGACTCCTACCGCTGCGCCCACGTTGCTATGCGTAATTTTGAAACTGTGATATCTTTTAAACTATTCATTTAAATAATATGATGTCAAGGCATAATTTAATCTAAATTAAATGCTCAATTAAAATAACATATTTTATTGGATAAGGGTTAATACTATACCGGTCAAAAAAGCTTCGGAAATAACAATTCAATTTTTATCATATTCTAAAAGATAAAAATGATTATTGTGGGTCATCCTTAGAAGATAAACATATGTCATCGCGGACTTTTTTATTGAACTTTTTAAGATGAACAATACCGTAGAACATAAATTTGATGTATCTTTTTCGGTTAACGCAGTGCACGCTAGTAAAGCTCCCAGTCGGATGATTTTTTCCGACTTCTTCAACAAAAATCGTCAAATTTCAGCCAATTTACACAAAACCGTAATGAATTATTCACTAAAACCTTCCGCAAGAATCACTCCGTCTATTGGTGAAAACCGTTTGAAAATCCGTTCGGTAGTTCTTGAGTTTATCGCGTTCAGACAGACAGACAGACGCGGCGGGGGACTTTGTTAGGGTTCCGTTGCAAAATGGCAAAAAACGGAACCCTTATGGATTCGTCATGTCTGTCTGTCTGTGCGTCCGTATGTCACAGCCACTTTTTCCGAAATTATAAGAGCTGTGCTGTTGAAACTTGGTAAGTAGATGTATTCTGTGAACCGCATTAAGATTTTCACACAAAAATAGAAAAAAACAAACAAAAAAAAAATTGGGGGATCCCCATACTTAGAACTGAAACTCAAAAATATTTTTTTCATCAAACCTATACGTGTGGGGTATCTATGGATAAGTCTTTAAAAATTACCTTTCATTCAATGTTACTTGCTGCTACGGTACCCTTCATGGGCGAGTCCGACTCGCACTTGGCCGCTTTTTTATAATATGCTATTGCAGTACCTATGAGCCCTTTTCGGATCGGACAGGTTTTTTTTTACTTAATGTAAGTACACCTCTACCTACCACTTCGGACCAGGCGTGATGATTTACGTTCTGTGTCAGATAATGATCAGTAAAATGTCCTAGTACCTACAATAAAACATCCCTAGTCACCCCCACAGGGAATACAGGCGTGAGGAATATTTATTTTTCCATTAATTAATAAGGTGACTATTAATAAGTAAGTAATAATAAATAGCCGCCATGTTGTGACGTCAGGGCAGAAGACCGGTGGGTGTAGTGACGTAATACATTTTCGAGCAAAGAATAAATTAGGACTTTAATTTTATCTATGTCTGGGGAACGGTTTACTTTTATTTCGATAGAATACTAATTTGAACGTTTGTTTCATTAATTTTTTTACGTCATACAAACGACCTTTACCGAATTTGCTACAGTTTTATGAATTTTTTCGACAAAGAACTAATAATAAATAAGGTTGTAATAATTTGCCTTTGTGCTCTCCTACATAATTATATTATTTTTATTGACAGCAAAAATTAAAAAGTTATCGACGTAGTTTTCAAAGGCTGGAAATAGCTGGAGCGTAAAATTATGCTTCCATTGGCGATGAATTAATATTCAGCCAACCGCACTACTCTAGTTAAATATAGCTTATACTCACTGTAAAACTAAATGATATAATATAGTATATTAACCCACGACGACGTTTATACAGAGTTTTGTAATATTCCGAGGACAAAAAAAACACTACAAAGTGAGAAATAACTTTAATTTCGGAAGTCGGTGTCTTGGGTTTTGTATTTTCGTTTTTTGCCACCGACTTCCGAAATTAAAGTTATTTCTCACTTTGTAGTGTTTTTTGTTTTTAAATCGGTTGTTTTTTTGACGTGACAACGTCTTATAAATTGGTTTGCCGGGTGACACTTCAAGAAACTGCGTTACGCTCCGCTCACGTTATGCGCTCACAATGAGAGCGAGTGAGAGGCACGCGTCCCTTCCACTCGGGCATGGTTAGCCCGCCTAAGAGCGAGAGAGACAGACATAAAAAGTGAAAGGCACGCGTCCCTTCCACTCGAGCACAGTTAGCCCGCCTAAGAGCGAGAGAGACAGAGCGAGAGAGAGAGAGTGAGAGAGATAGGCATACACACCGGTTCATGTCTTGCGCTTCTATTTCGCTTAGGCGCCTGCATACAAGTTTACACGTTGCCAGTTAATTGTAAAACAATTGTGTAGTGATAATGTGAAGGTAGTTTCGTCCATCGCAACAATTCAAACAGCAAAGGTAAATAATTTCAGACTGATAATATAACATGATGAAATAAATGACTAAGACATAAGTGAATAGGTTATCCTCAACAAAATCACTCAGATAGGAACAAGTTAAGTTGTAGTAAACGCTGTTTCATTGTACGCAAATGTATTGCAAGTTATTGTATGTATATTTGTATATAAATACGTATGTATGTGTAAAGGTAAAAATAAAATTTTGTTAATATGAAATTCAGTGCGAGATTCTTTGTATAAATTAATGTTTTAAATATAATTCTTTGTATAAATAAATGTTTTAAATTGTTACTATTATTTCATCCTTCTTCCTACTATACGAATGAATATTCACATTAAAATTATTTTACCACTCAAAGTCGTTGTCACGTAAAACTTTTGCCCGTATACCGACTTTACAGGCAACCAATTTTTTATTTGTAAAAAGTTTTTATTTTTCACTTTTTAGTTGTGGTACCTACCCCACACACATTCGAATACCACTACCTGCTACCAGTTACAGGAACTTATCATATCATCTACATACTAAGTGGGAAAAAAATACGTATTATTGCAACTAATTCAAAAACTGTCCAAGCAAAGTTAATAAAATTTATATGGGACCAACTTGAAAGCATACCCTTTCAAACAAAAAATATTTTTTTAAATCGGTCCACAAATGACGGAGACATCGGTGGACATACATAAAAAAAAAACATTCGCTACGAACATATAACCTACTCCTTTTTGGAAGTCGGTTAAAAACTGTGTAACAGTTGGCACCAGAAACTAATTTGTACCGAGGAAAAACATGGAGGAAGCATCCCGGGACAATTGTCGGAAACTTTTCTAATTAAAAATTTGGGGAAGTCAGTTATGATACCAAATAAACTTGTTATTACTTACATGGAAATATTTTTTGTATGTTTGTACCTACGTATTCTTATTTTAATGTGTCGAAAATTAAAAAAAAAGATTGTGTGGTTTTATGAAACCACGGTAAAAGTGAAACTTCTATAGGCGCCGCCATATTGGCCTTGGCTGCTCTGACGAGCGCCTTTCACTTTATCCCTACTCCGAAGTTATTTTTTGAAGAGTTACCATAAACGATTATTTAAGGACTTTGCTTGATAAATTCGTCTATAGGTAAATCATTATTGTCTTCATCATAATCAGAAAAACTTCTCTCTTTCCTCCTACTCTCAATACATGCGGTAGTATTTTCGTTCGAATAGTTGCTCGGTTTTATCTAAAAAGTATTCACACTCCCAAATAAAAAAGTATCCATACATCGTTGGGTTTTATTGAAGGCATAACTCGAAACATTTTATATGGCGTGATATTGAGTCATAAATGTTCTTTTCAGGTTTGGTGACAGCTGGAAGTACATTTAACTTCGCGAAACTGCTTTACTGTCGAGCGTAGTATTTTACGATTAAAAATGTTTTCAAAGTTTTGGAATTTAGGTTACATTGACCTATATAATTATTTTGGGCAATATTATCAAAAAGTACATTTACTTACATTTTAAAAGTACGGAAAAACAAACGCATGTACTCATATCTTTAACAAGGCAATGATACAGTCCCATGTTGGGCGCCAACTTTCAAAGTCATAATTTTTGTACCACGAACATGAGAGTACATTGAAGCGAAATGTAGCAACATAATCCGTCACGTGTGTACCGTGTGTTTATGCTAGCGTCAATCCGCGGTGACTGATGACGGGGCCCACTTGGGCGCCAATAAGCCTGCATTACCAAACGCTGTAGAACGTTGAGTAATGAATTCCCGCGCAAAGATGGATGTATTCCTTTAAAATTAATGAAGGCTTTAACGAATAAAAGCAAGAGGAAATCTTCAAAAATAAAACATTTTTTCATGTTTGGGTCCCTTTTTTCTTTGAAGGGGAAAGAGCCGCAAACATGTAATTAATTTTTATTCGGTTATTACGTCCCTCAATTCAAACAAGATCTGGACAACATCAAAGCCGGTAAAGGGAGCATTAAAGGAAAGTACACAATCCGTCACGTGGACGGCGCGTGTTATCGTTGTACTCTGAGCGTGAACGATTTTAGGGCTCACGTTGAGTGCTTAAAGATGTTGGAAGAAAATTTATTTTCTTGATAAATTAACATTTTTCAATAATATTTTTTAAATGGCAGCTAATTGACGTCTCTTGCCAAAATAACATTGTATTTCATACAGTGATAGATGACGGAAATGACGGTGCAACACGGTCGAAGTGTTTTTCTGAGAGTATTTTTCCTCAAAGCGTACCTATTAAGTTATGATTTATATTTCATAATCAATCATAGTCAAAAAACAAAAATATTATTGCAACACATGGCTAAAAATACAGAACAATAGAGTCTGGCCACGCTAAGTCTGCAATGGAATAAATGGGTAACCCCAAAAAGTTTTATTTACGGTATACTTTTATATCAGTCAGTTATGTCAGTTTCGGGGTTGTAAGTGGATCTAATGATTTTGATATTTTGCCTTATTTTTGCATAATAGATTATGTATACGATGACAAAACTGTATCAAATCCACACTGCATCGTGCTAATGTGACTATTCTTTACCAGGAATAAATGAGAATGTAAATCAAAAACAAAAAGACAAAGTATCAAATTATTTTTTCGTAGAACAAGATGGTGTTGCCGTCTAGAGTTTTTATATTCCACCGTTTTTGAAGTGAAAACTTCTTTAGGCGCGTTGGACATTTTTGAGATGGGAAAAAACAATTGAACTCGCGACACCGTTACCGACACCTCATTTTTGTAAACGCGATTGTGCTCTTTATTTATATTACGTTACGGATCAATGTTCTATGCAAGTATTTTAACTTTAAAGGTTTAGAAGTTGTTTTTTTTTTCAAGTTTTCACTTCTGTCGGCACTCCCGGAGTGACACTTTTTGTTTTTACTTATGCAGACTTAGCGTAGCCAGACTCTATTTATGTTAAATTAAATTATTTACTCTGACCGAAGCAGTTGGTCTCTTCATAAACTGATTACCATTCGACATTCTATTAGTGTATTAATAATGAAGCCAGCAAGCTAAACAATTTCACATAATAAGCATAATTTCTTAGCTATACCAGCGGGAATTAATTCCCGATCCAAGAGAAATGAACAAACATTTTATAGGTCGGTAGTTTTGAAATAATGGCCAAACGTTTTTTGCTCAAGTTAATAAAAAATCCAATAACAAAGTCCGTTATGAAAAATAAAATACGAGAGCTAAATAAATTCATAAATCGAACGTCAGAACCTAAACGAATGTTTATCCAAACATTTGAATCAAATATTTATACCAAGACCATTAAATCAAACGAGAAAATGTTCGGATAGCAACATTTGGAACATGCGACGATAGCGATCGTTGAATCGTCAGTGACGTGTAATTTACTTGTCTACGGGACAACTTTGTTAACATCACCCCCTCCCCGCGCCCCGACAGTGCGTCGACCCCCACATTAGTGTCACGCCTGCGTTTTGCCGCCGTTTTTATCCAGAATACGTACCACGAATTGATAGGTTTGATTCGGCGAACAAGCGTCGCGTCGCGTATTTATTTGTCACTTTTAAAAATATGGCGGCAGGTTCTGCTGAACAGCACGTTTTATAACATGCTTTTAATGGTGGAAAAATGTTTGATTGACCTTTGATTGTTATTGGGAAACGATTGCTATATTTATTTAACCATTGGTTTTCGTGCAATTGTAGTTTACATTAAAGAAATGTAATATTCCCATTTTGTTAACTTCAACATAACAACATAACATCACGCCTTGTTTCCCCGAAGGGTTGGGCAGAGGTGTCCCTGTAGCAGGTACACCCACATTTCGCCAGTTATGTTTAAGTCCCATGTAATAGGGGGCGAGCCTATTGCCATCAACCGGGCACAAATCCAGACTCCGAGCTGCTACTGAGAAATTTCAGATAGAAAAACCCAATAACACTTTGCCCGACCCGGGAATCGAACCCAGGACCTCATACTCAACAGTAGCGCTTCAACATAATCAATATTTCTGATTTTCATATTTAGTATAGAGATTTAATAAAACTACGAACTCTCGACGTAAATAGAGCCGCAAAAAGAGAATTTTCAGCCAATTTTTAATTTACAATAACTTGTAGCTAAGTTACTCCCAAATCGTGCTCCCTATCAAGACCATCTTAGTCCCCAGGGCAAACCCAATTAAAGACCAAACCTAATTGTCCTAATAAACCCAGTTTCTTTACATTCCTCTAAAGATGCTAACAAAAGTCTCCCCGGGCTATAACTCTAGTCTTACCAATTAACAGAGAAGGTAATTACTGTAATTGTTTTGCGAACTACGAACTATTAAGTGTTAAAGAAAACTGTTTCTCGTTTTAATGACCCGGAGAAATGCTACTTGAAGAAAACTATTGCGAATTGCGATAAAAGTGGACTGCATCATAACGGGTGGCAACTGGCAATCATCTAATAGATGGCTCAGTGAAGTTCATGGCTTAGCATGAGCTTTTTAACCGACTTCCAAAAAGGAGGAGGTTATATGTTCGTCGCGTATGTTTGTTTTTTTTTTTTTTTTTTATGTATGTACACCGATTTCTCCGTCAATTGTGGACCGATTTTGAAAATTATTTTTTTGTTTGAAAGGGTGTGCTCTCGAATTGGTCCCATATAAATTTTATTAACTTTGCTTCGATAGTTTTTGAGTTAGCTACAAAATACGTATTTTTTTCCCACTTAGTATGTAGATGATATGATAAGTTTCTGTCACTGGTAGCAGGTAGTGGTATTCGAATGTGTGTGGGGTAGGTACCACAACTAAAAAGTGAAAAATAAAAACTTTTTACAAAAAAAAACAACCGACCTCCAAAAAAAACACTACAAAGTGAAAAATAACTTTAATTTCGGAAGTCGGTGGCAAAAAACGAAAGTACAAAACACAAGACACCGACTTCCGAAATTAAAGTTATTTTTCACTTTGTAGTGTTTTTTTTGGAGGTCGGTTGTTTTTTTTTGTAAAAAGCTTTTTTATCGTTCGGAACAGATATTTTTAGTTTTTCCTGTACAAACATATTAAAGACTACTCTATCTATCTAATAAACTATTTATATTTACTGCCTCGTTGGTCTAGTGGTCGCAAGCGCTACTGCTGAGTATGAGGTCCTGGGTTCGATTCCCGGGTCGGGCAGTGTTATTGGGTTTTTCCATCTGGAATTTCTTAGTAGCAGCCCGGAGTCTGGATTTGTGCCCGGTTGATGGCAATAGGCTTGCCCCCTATTACATGGGACTTAAGCATAACTGGCCAAATGTGGGTGTACTATAGGTACACCTCTGCCTAACTCTTCGGGGATTACAGGCGTGATGTTATGTTATGTTTATGTTATTTACACTCACTATAAAACTGATTTACATCCGTAAGACGTACTCGTAACATAACGTTCAGTTGAAAACCAACGTCAGGCACTAGTTGTCTGGCATTTATGCTGAACTGGGCCTATTTGTCGCAGCCGTGAGGCACACAATACTGTTTTAAGCTTTCTTTGTTTTTTTCTGTTTTTGTTTTTGAAAACTGTATGCCTTAACCAGTGTCAAATAAATTTATTTTCTTTCTTTCTTTCGTCTTCTAAATATATGCCAAAAGTACCAAGTACGAGATGTAAGTTGATACCATCTTTTTAGTAGGTATCTACAATTTCAACACCAGAATTCCCTCAAGTATTTTTTGTTGAAGATGCTGGGTAGTGATTTGTATTCAGTATCACATACTCACACGGGAATCCTAGCGTACGACTTAGATCTAAACTTACGTGACACCTATTTATTTTGTGGTGATACTTTTGAATGTTGACCATCTTTATAACGCTGTAATTACCTGTAACAAATAAAAAATTCAATTATTTACCATTCCATATTTTCAAATAAGTGTTTGAAATGAAATGAAATGAAATTGTTTATTCTGTAAATAGGATATCGGAATCACTTTCACACGTCATATTAAAAAAACTTAAAAATAAGCTAGACTGGTTCGGCGTTTCCTATCTGACTACTCTGAGAAGAAAGGCCGAAACAAACTCAGAGGTCGCAGTCTCTTTTAAAGTCCAGACATAATCTTGATCAGGCCATATGAGGACCATGTAGATTAGTGTCTGAAAAGGTCTTTTGAGGAAAGAACCACACAGATTTGAGTGGACCTGTCCAGTCAGTGCAAGCATTTGTCAGTAATCGTGGAGCTCAACTCAGAACTTAAGGAGCTCAACTCGACGAGCAATACCAAAGAAAGGACATTTGGGTAGGCCACAAACTACTCAAACTGCCAGATCATCACTAAAACTAGAAGAGAAATACAAATAATATCCACATAGTTCTCACATTCACAATAGTTAAAATAATATAATACTTTACAAAGTAATCATGTCATTTTGAATATAATTTTCAACAATGTCAACGTGTTTATAAAACTGGTATATGTTGATTTTACATAATAATTAAAATGTCTAGTTTTATGGTTTTATCACAAGGCTTAGCAGAGCGAGCAGTTCAATCCCAAGCTTTTTTATCTTCTAAATAATCTGAAATCGTATAGTACCCATTTTTACAAAGTTTGATTTTAATAGAGATTTTAAATCGTTTAATGGGTAAGTTTCGAATGTCTCAGTTAGTAACAAGATTCCAAAATCATAACAATTCATCAGACAAGCAACATAAGTCATATCCAAATCTAACACTTGAAATCAATTCGGTAAACAAGTCCCCGATACCATTAACATTTGACGGAGCATAAACGCTATGAAAGTCAATAAGTCATCAGACCATCACTAGCAAGTCGGTACTCCCGGCGCCGACGAGCGACGATGTGAAACTTGCAAACAACGCGTCAATGCTTCCGTGCGACGACACGATATCACTAATGGGGGCTAGGGCTACGGGGCGTGAAGCAAATAGTTTTTTTTTTTTTCCAAAGCTTTTTTCAGCACTCAGGTTTGCTTGCATATTAGCCAGAATTGATTTTGAGTGTGAGCTATTTGAATAAGGCTATGAATATTAAATCAATACTCTTTTCGCGAAAGGCATTTATCACAAAGGACCGGGCAAAAATAAACCGCTCTTGCGTTCGTAACTCGAATTCCGTGAAAACTCGTTCAGTTTTCGTTTCCCGGTTTTGTGGCCAACTAAGAATAACTTCTAAAGTAAACATTCCAAAACAATTTCTGTTTCCGATACGCTACTGTATATTTGGTTATCAAAAACATAACAATATAAAACGGCATTCGAAACTCAAAACATACATAGTAATGCTGAACACATACTGACAATCAATCGATACAGGCCAGAGTACAGCATTACTGGCGAACGACGCTCGTCCCTGGGGCGAGATTCAGTTCGATGCTCATATTGAATTCTCCCGAACTTTTGTATCAAACCTATGTTGTGGAAATTTGTAATCTCTCAGTATTATTCTCAGAGGGATTAGTGGAGTCTTCTTTCTAGCTTGAATAAAGTGAATATTCATATTTATGATGTTGTGAATTTTTGTTGTTTATCGTTGCATAACTGAACAGCAAAAGTAGTCGTATGAAGTTGGGTGTCCGTATTTTCATGTGACGTAGCGCACTGCCTGATAACTTTTATATTTACCATCCTAAAGATCTCAAAAACGATCGAAATATCTGCTTTTTACAAATAACATTCATTTTTCATCCCTTAACATCATTTTTCACATTCAAAAGAGAAAAAAAACACGTAATACACCGTCATTCACCAACTGAAGTAAATATAAACGAACAATCCGCACGTAGGGGTTCGCGGAGAAAACATCAATAGGTCTTAATGGCGCCCGCGTGGGCCCCGGCCAACTAGTGGCGCCCAACGTGGGGCCCGATAATGGCGCCCTCTGTATGCGGAGAGGAGCCAACGAGCCCCGCGGGACACCTGACCCTCGCAGTCACTACATTTCTACTTACTAGTGGTGAAAAGCTCTGTACAATTTCTATTTGTGGATGCCAGCAAAAAGAGGTTTTTCCCTTACGACCGTTTACAGTAGCATTTATGAGCGTCCATGGTCAGCAGACGCGTTTATGGGCTGAGAAAAGAGTAAAACTAAAGACAATAATAGGACTGGTGATAGTGATGATAGCTCTTTACTATATGAAAAGATAATTAAAAATAACTATTCTAAAATACAGCGGTGTTGTCAATAACTTACTATTTCATTATGGTCACTATAGAAAAGGTAATTAAATTGTTTTACGAGACAATTATTTATATTACTGTACGACACTTTAAATTACGAGACACATTTTAACAGACACTTAACAGATTTTACTACTGAGCATGAAATTGGACCGAGAACACATACGGGAGTCGTCAAACTAAACTTTTGAAAGCTTTACTATCGAATTACAAAACGTCGTATAACAGTATAAATGGTTGGAATATGCTATCGTTCACCAACTGTTATTGGTTTAAACTAAAACTCGTTTAACTTTGCCAATAATGAAGCGTAGTTTTCATTGTTTTTATTATTTATAGATTTACCTATAATTGATTTTGTAGAATAGGTTTTCTCGTAAGATATTTTATAGAACATAATTTGTATAGTACTGTCAACAGCATGTCACTTGAGCAACGAAAAACCACCCTTACCGCTAACAAATAAAGGCACTGTGGAAGTTAAGATAACATAAGATTTATTGTTCAAACTAGGACCAGATTACATGGCAAGGTATAGGCAAGGATAGATAGATAGATAATACATTTATTTAGTGCACACAAAAGACACACATAAACACAATTCAATGATAACAAATTACATGGATATATATAAAACAAGATGCCAATATACAAAAAAGAAAAAACATACGTATAGAAATGAAGTGACATTATGACATACTTCGGAATAATCAAATGTATAAGGTGCGGTGTGCGTCTCAAGGTTGCGCCAAATGGGTGTCCAGCTCAGCATGTGTCAGGCAAATATACCTTTTTTTTTTTTTGGGTGGGAAATCATCCAATAACTTCTCCCGCTCTGGGCGGAGCGGGAGGGCGTGTCAGACTCTTACTGACTAAAACCCACCCGTGTTCCTTCAGTTGCCGTGTTGCCAGGGGGCCACGATTTCCCTATCGGTTTTCTTCGAAACCCCGGCAGGCATTGGCCCTAGCGGACCCCGTCAATTCTGCTGACATCTCTTTGAGGCGCGCGTGGAACACAACGCGCCGTCGACCCGGGCTTGGTCCTTATCGGACGGCGAGCTACCCATTGCTCACCGTCCGCAAGCCCGCGCCTACGGTGGCCGGAAATCTTCCTGTGATTCCCGACGCCCAGGGCGTCTCCTCCTGCGGCGGTTAGGGGCGCGAGGGCGCGAAATTTGCCTCTCCCTCACGCGCTCCGTCTCCTCCTTCGCGAGCATTACTGCTTCGCAGAACGAGGTGACGGCCTCCCATTTCCTCTCGCTCCGTAGCATGGCCCGAATCAGGGCCGGACGCGAGAGATCACCGCCGCCGATCGCTTCCACGAGGACACGGCGATGCCCTGCCCAAGCCGGGCAGACCTCCACCGTATGCTCCACCGTGTCCTCCGGGCGATCCACACAGTGATGACACCCGGGCGTTTCCTCCCGCTTTATCCTGAACAGGTACCTCCCGAAACAGCCGTGTCCGGTGAGCACCTGTGTCAGGCGGAAGGTGAGGACGCCGTGGCGCCTCTCTAGCCACTCCTCAAAGAGGGGTCTTATCGCTGCAATTGTGGCGTGCCCAAGGCAAATATACCTGACACTGATATTCTGCTGGATACCTGTAGTGACATACGGACGTCGAGCAGACGAGATAAATTGGTAACGCAGAGGCGTAAAGTTAAATTGTTACCATGGACATTTGGTTGTCTGTATTATCAGAAAAGTCAAATTATGAATTATAAATGGACAAAACCACCTCAAACACCTACAAATTCTTTTTTACAAACTACAATGTAACTTTATCCCTCCTCCACTGGCTCAACACAACAAGATAGTGACGTCACACATTACTTAAACGTGCTCTCGTAATAAAACGTAGCTTCGACACGCAACACAACGTAGACATACAACAGATACAGAAGGCTAGCTTTACACAATGAGCAAAAATGGCAGGCACACAGACACGGTTTAAGTACAGCGAGTGCAAGTGCACTCGTGAAGTCGCGCTTGGCATTCGACCGAGATCGCTGTACGTACGCTTTCCTTGTTTGTCCACCACACCGTGAACAGGACGTCAACGTGAAACAAGATAACGCGGCCATAGTAAATGTTGTATTGTCGCTACTTCGGCGTCGTCATCTGAACCGTGAACGGGACGTCAACGAAAATACGACGACGAGTCCACGACACGAGACGACGTTGACGAGTCCACGATACGAGACGACGTTGACGAGTCCACGACACAGTGAACAAATTAATAGCTTATCATCACTTTTGTGTAGTTTTGCCAACAAATTTAATTGGATCCAATAGAGCCACAGTATAAATATGGACAATAGGGAAACTAGACCTATTTGTTGAAATCCTTCATCTTTAAAAGGATGGAGAAAGGAGGAAGGAGGAGGATTAAGGAGGAGGTGTTGTGATTAGAATAATGATGATTTTCATAGTTTTACGTCAATATTGGAAGGAATGACAGTAATATGAATGTGATTATTATTGATAGTGTCCTTAAAGCGCAACTAGCCGATACTTTTTCCATACAAATTTCGGGGGGGTTTTACTCCACTGTTACAAATTGTACATCCAAAGTAAAACATGAAATCGTTTTGTCTTATATTATTAATTTTGTCTGTACAGAAGCAGAATAGTAAAAAAAAATCAATTAAAAAGTTATGAGCCAACAAAGATTCGTTTTTCCTGCTAATTTTAACGCAACTTTGGGAGTAAATAAGTAATAAAAGAAGTATAAAAACAAAGCCGACAAAGCTTAATTGTCGAAGATTATAATAAACTTTATTCGTAATTGATTTATGCAGTAGTTTTTTCATATAACTCCACTTTCCAAAGGGCTTTTCGTAATTTTTTACGCGCTCGTTTTACTAAAATCGTTCTGAACGGTGTTTGTGTGTGTGCAAACTAGAGTTTGTGCATGTAGACCAGCGTCTAACTGCTCATCACTGATACTATCTCTGTCGGACACGATGCCATGTGAGATAGCGTGCTTTTTGACCAAGCCCACCAATGAGTTCGAGCCCGCGACTAGTTCAACCTTAAAAAGATCGCGGCGACCACTCATTTCGATATTGCACCCGCAACTGACAGCACCGCGACAATCACTTGGGGTCTCATCAATGAGCGCGTCTGTGTGAGTTTGCTGTTTCGAACATGTACTACGCAGTTTCTGTACTGTCCATATTTATACTATGTTAGCCGACTTTCTGCCCCTATCTATTTTGTGGCGTAGAATTGCTATTATTTTTACGACTACCCTCCCAATTAAGCGCCAAGTTGAATGAATGTCGTTTCACCAACACTAATTGATTTTCGTGTTTATTTAATAACTTTTTCATAATATTTACTCTGTTTTCATAGTTTTTGGATTAAAACCAAACAAATTGTATTGTTGTTTGTTTAACGTGTAGTTTTTGCGTAGTAAAGGGATTCGGAATTTCGTAGTAGTCAGCGTTGTCTATGTAATCGAGTTTTTAATGTCAATATTGGTTTTTAATCATAGAAATATGTATATTATAATTATATACAACGTGTTCTTTTTGATACCCCATAACTCTAGGGTATTAATGAGACCATGTCAAAAAATCAACTGGTCTATTGTTATTTTTTTTTTCAATTCTTTCCTCTATCGTTTTCATTTTTCGTTCATAGTAAATCGACATATTCACGATTACGTCGACGACAATTATTTACGATTATTGAGGTGCCTTTTTGGCCTCTCACAGGTAATTTATTATTATTATTTTTTCCTTTCGGTAATTCGTAAAATTTTGTCAGTTTTCGATGCTCCTTTTTAGGGTTCCGTAGTAAACAAGGAACCCTTATAGTTTCGTCATGTCCGTCTGTCTGTCTGTCTATCTGTCTGTCTGTCCGCGGTCTAGCTCCGAGACCCTTAGTACTAGAAAGCTGTAATTTGACAAAGATATACATATTAATTACTCCGACAAAGTGGTAAAACAAAATTATGAAAAATATTTTTTTTTAGGGTACCTCCCATACACATAAAGTGGTGATGTTTTATTTTTTTATCCCATAGTGTGGGATATCATTGGAAAGGTCTTACAAAAACATTATGAGTTTGTGAAAACCATTTTTGGATTCAGGAATCCGTTTGCAAAATATTAAGCTTTAAAGTGCTAATTTTTGTTAGAGTCAAGTGTCCCCCCCCCCCTGCCAGCTAAATGGTTGGTTTGGATGTGTGAAAAAATCACAGCAGTAGTTTATATAACGAAATTAAAAGGAAAACTATCACAGCTAAGTAGGCTTTACTAGTTATCGAGTAATAATCGACCAACTTAACTTTGCAGTTGCAAAAACATGTTTTCCCATACATTCCGTATGGGAGAACATGTTTATCAACTACAAAGTTAAGTTTGTTTTTGGGATAAACTCATCCCAACTACGGAACCCTTCATTGTGCGTAGTCCGACACGCACTTGGCCGGTTTTAGTAGCTATTATTGTCTGTATTTCCTGTGCGTGTCTCAAATGAAATAATTTTCTTTTTTTCTTTATTATTTATGTAAAAATACCCTTACGTGAAAAAACATTTAATTCTGCCTACTTTTTTCAAAAAAAAAAAAATTACTTCATCGCATTTTCTTAGCTTTAACTATGAATGATTGGTTTGAATCAAAACGATTTACTCGTACTTATCAATGAAACTTAGAAACACACATCGAGTGTCTAGTGATCTAGTCTTGTGTTACGTTATCTTCGAAACTATGTATTTTTAACCGACTTCAAAAAAAGGAGGAGGTTCTCAATTCGACTGTTTTTAGGGTTCCGTAGTAAACAAGGAACCCTTATAGTTTCGTCATGTCCGTCTGTCTGTCTGTCTGTCTGTCTGCGGTCTAGCTCCGAGACCCTTAGTACTAGAAAGCTGTAATTTGGCATAGGTATACATATTAATTACGCCGACAAAGTGGTAAAACAAAATTATGAAATACATTTTTTTTTAGGGTACCTTTCGTACACGTAAAGTGGTGATGTTTATTTTTTTATTTTTTTACCCCATGGTGAGGGGTATCATTCGAAAGGTCATTCAGGGATTCGTTTGCGAAATATTAAGCTTTAAAATGCTAATTTTTGTTAGAGTCAAGTGTCGTCGTCCCCTTTTTTTTTTTTTTTTTTTTTTTTTGGGTGGGAAATTATCAAATAACTTCTCCCGCTCTGGGCGGAGCGGGAGGGCGTGTCAGACTCTTACTGACTAAAACCCACCCGTGTTCCTTCGGTTGCCCTGTTGCCGGGGGCCACGATTTCCCGATCGGTTTTCTTCGAACCCCCGGCAGGCATTGGCCCTAGTGGACCCCTTCGATTCTGCTGACATCTCTTTGAGGCGCGCGTGGAACACAACGCGCCGTCGACCCGGGCTTGGTCCTTATCGGACAGCGAGCTACCCATTGCTCACCGTCCGCAAGCCCGCGCCTACGGTGGCCGGAAATCGGCTCGCGATTCCCGCCCCGGGCGTCTCCTCCTGCGGCGGTTAGGGGCGTGAGGGCGCGAAATTTGCCTCTCCCTCACGTGTTCCGCCTCCTCCTTCGCGAGCATTACCGCTTCGCAGAAGGAGGTGACGGCCTGCCATTTCCTCTCGCTCCGTACCATGGCCTGAACCAGGGCCGGACGCGAGAGATCACCGCCGCCGATCGCCTCTACGAGAACACGGCGTTGCTCCGCCCAAGCCGGGCAGACCTCCACCGTATGCTCCACCGTGTCCTCAGGCCGATCCACACAATGGTGACACCCGGGTGTTTCCTCCCGCCTTATCCTGAACAGGAACCTCCCGAAGCAGCCGTGTCCGATGAGGACCTGCGTCAGGCGGAAGGTGAGAACGCCGTGGCGTCTCTCCAGCCACTCCTCAAAGACGGGTCTTATCGCCGCGATTGTGGCGTGCCCAGTGTCGTCCCCCCCTGCCTGCTAAATGGTTGGTTTTGGGTGTGTGAAAAAAAACACAACAGTAGTTTATATAACGAAATTAAAAGGAAAACTATCACAGCTAAGTAGGCTTTACAGGTTAACGAGTAATAATCGACCAACTTAACTTTGCAGTTGCAAAAACATGTTTTCCCATACATTCCGTATGGGAGTACATATTTTTCAACTACAAAGTTAAGTTTGTTTTTGGGATAAATTCATCCCAACTACGGAACCCTTCATTGTGCGTGGTCCGACATGCACTTGGCCGGTTTTTAATGTTTGTTACCTCAGAACTTTCGACTGGTTGAACCGATTTTAATGTTTCTTTTTTATTTGAAAGCTGGTGCTTCCCATGTGGTCCCATTTGATCAAGTTCTGACAGTGGCATCCATGAGAAAACCATATATGTATAAGTCTTGAATTTGCCTTAAGTATGTGCGCGACAAATGGATAAATAACTCAATATCACGCCAACCGATTTCGATGATTCTTTTTTTAACCGACTTTCAAGCAAACAACTAAAAAGTGAAAAATAAAAACGTTTTACAAAAAAAAACAACTGACTTCCAAAAAAAAACACTACAAAGTGAAAAATAACTTTCATTTCGGAAGTCGGTAGCAAAAATCGAAAATTCAAAACCAAAGACACCGTGTTTTTTATTGTAATTTTTTTTTTTTACTTTTGTTTTAGAACTTTTTGTATATATATTTACTTATGGCACACTAGCTGTTGTCCACGATTTCGTCTGCGGTCCAGGATGAAAAGTAGCCTATGTCCATGTCCAGGTCATGGTCTAACCATGTGCCAAATTTCATCCAAATCAGTTGAGCTGTTTTAGCGCTAAAGCATAGCAAACAAACTCACTTTCGCGTTTATAATATTACTAGCTGAGCCCCGCGGTTTCACCCGCATAAGTCTCGACCCCGTGGGAAAAAAAAAAGTATCCTATGTTCTTTTCCAGGGCATCATCTATATATGTGCCAAATTTCATCCAAATCCGTTCAGCCGTTTTAGCGTGAAGGTGTAACAAACGAACTTACTTTCGCATTTATAATATTAAGGAAGGATTACTAGCTGACCCGGCAAACGTTGTTTTGACAAATTATTGTTTAGGATGGACCACCCTTATCAATTAGGGGTATGAAAAATAGATTACGACCGATTCTCAGACCTATCGAATATGCATATAAAATTTCATAAAAATCAATCGAGCCGTTTCGGAGGAGTATGGCAACTAACATTGTGACACGAGAATTTTATATATAAGATATTAGTTAGGATAAACCTAAGAGTTATGAGATCAAAAAGAACACGTTGTATACATGTAACATCAATGTTTTTTGGAAAGTCTAGTAAAAACTTTTTACAAAAAAAAACTTTAATTTCGGAAGTCGGTGTCTTTGGTTTTGAATTTTCGTTTATTGTCACCGACTTCCGAAATTAAAGTTATTTTTCACTCTGTTGTGTTTTTTTTTGGAAGTTGGTTGTTTTTTTTTTTTGTAAAAAGTTTTTATTTTTCACTTTTTAGTTGTGGTATTTACCCCCACACAAATTCGAATACCACTACCTGCTATGTAAATAACAGTGAGAGGAACTTAAGATATCATCCACATATTAAGTGGGAAAAAATACGTATTATTGAAGCTAACTCAAAAACTATCCAAGCAAAGTTAATAAAATTTATATGGGACCACCTCGAGAGCATACCCTTTCAAACAAAAAAAGAATTTTCAAAATCGGTTCATAATTGATGGAGAAATCGGTGGACATACATAAAAAAAAAACAAACATACGCGACGAACATATAACCGCCTCCTTTTTGGAAGTCGGTAAAAAATGGGCTTTAATTACTGTAGTCGTACTTATATAGTTACCACATACATAAACTCAAGCTTTTTCCCTTGGGTATGCGTACTTTTAATTGTGTTTTAAACACGAAAAGTACGAAACTATGTACTTCAAATTAATGTTTGAATTCGTTTATATTACTTGCCATTAAAAATTGTGTCTGACGCAGTGTTCTCTGTGAAATGTAATTTTGTGGAGCAAGCTAATTCACGTTAATAAATAAAATAACGTTGTTGGTACTTAACAAGACTCATTATATTTGGATGATAACCCCGGCCGACTTTACGAGCTCTCATAAGCACGTAGAGGACTCGATTAATATGATACAATTAAAACCTCCAAGGACTCAAAAGGCTGTACTTTAATTTAAATCTTAGTACCAAATAGAGGACCATTATAAAGCGAATTAGTATTATAAATGTAATTCTAATGCCCGCACAAGATCTACAAATTGGCAAGTTACCCTCAAAACTGCAGAACATGTACATGCATACTCAATTATCAAACCTACCCTCCGATCTTGTACACTCAATCACACACTGATGGTAACAATTTGACATTGACTGTACCTTTATTTCGACGCAGTAAGGGCGGCTTTCATAGTTCAAGTGTCTGCAGCGACGTGCAGTTGACCGTATTAAGCAAAATCGCATCGCCCCCGGCGCGGTCACTCAAGTGGGTTTGGTCAAGAGGGCGCGACGGAACCTTTTAAAGTGCTCCCAAAATGCGAGGGTTGGACAGGAAACACGGAAATGACATTCAACGACATCCCGTGTCAACCCGGCCTTATATGTGGAATATACTTTTGACAAGTATTAAATTACGAAGCGAATTTGATATTGTTAAGTTAGGTAAATACTCGTGTTTAGTTTTAATGGTTATTTGTATATTTATTGTCAGTTCCAGTCTCGTACTAACCCCACAAGATCTACATTGAGTTTTACTGTATCAAGCAAAGATTTTTATTAATGTCTAAGGACTTCATTAAATTTTTATGTTTTGCTTGAAAAAGCTTTTCTATTTCACATCTGACATTGGCAGAATTGATGACTTCGACACCAAAAGCCATAGAGACAAATATAATTCCTAGTTAAATACTCATGATTTGAATTCAAGAAGTGTATTCAACATATATAGGTATGTATACAGTTTGTTTTAGTCGCACGGGAAAGCTTATAAATTAGTGTATATGTTGCAGTAAGATGGCTATAGCTATGATGGAGTTATATCCCTAGGGATATAACTATATACCGTAACATAGTTATATGAAAGCGGTTCATAACTGTCTTACTAGGAATATAACTATGATACGAGCACGATCTAGTAATATATAACTACTAGCTGACCACGGCAAACGTTGTTTTGCCAATTATTTGTTTGGGGTGGACAACCCTTATCAC
The DNA here is from genome assembly GCA_963680765.1 of Agrochola lychnidis. Lineage (NCBI taxonomy): Eukaryota > Metazoa > Arthropoda > Insecta > Lepidoptera > Noctuidae > Agrochola > Agrochola lychnidis. Next base: position 2,077,743 of record OY796874.1, on the reverse strand, counting down.
TTAGGGGTATGAAAAATAGATAGTAGCCGATTCTCAGACCTACTGAATATGCATATAAAATTTGGTAAAAATCAGCAAAGCCGTTTCGGAGGAGTAAGGTAACTAACATTGTGACACGAGAATTTTATATATAAGATTAGGGCACTCCGACCAAATAGGTTAGGTTGGTTTAGAATTGTGACCAACTACGTCGAATTTAGTCGCAGTAACAAAATTAAGGCACTTCGACATTTATGAACCGCTTTTATATTACTATATTACGGTATATAGCTATATCCCTAGGGATATAACTATATACGGCCATAACCATCTTGCTGCGACATAAACAGGGAATAATTGCTATTTTATTGAGCTGCTAGCAAAGCTAGAAGAATTAAATCACAGGCCGTGACAGGCTGTATTTGAATTGTATTATTATGGCGCCCTTTATTGTTATATGGGACTTAAACATGGCTTGCGAAATGTGGGTGTACAATAGAGTACACCTCTGCTTCACCCTTCGGTAATTACAGGCGTGATGTCGTGTTATCTTTTTGATAGAAAAAAAAACGTGTGGCACTCGGGGACTGCCGCGGTAAAGCTATTGCATAGCATTTGTAACCCCCATACTTCCTATTTGTCAACGCTACACTTGGGATGATGACGTGATGACATAATTCAAAAATTACGTTCCCATGACAACATCACGTTGTCATGGGAACCGTCATTACATGGTAGGCGGAGTAGAGGGTGTTATTAGGTTTTATTTTCGTTACGATTTTATTTTCGTTACGGAATTTCTTGATTCGGTCGCCGCGCTCAAAACCCGCGATAAAAGCTATGCAATAACTTAAAAAGTTTATTAATCTCTCAAAGCTAGATGCTTAATTTTACAAAGAGCTCCGACTTATTTTAACCCCAACTATAAATTAACATAGTAAAGTACAAAACTAACCTCGAAGTTGCAAGTTTATCTTAACTACCCTCCTCGGAGGCACTACTAATATATTCTAAAAGAAATATGTTCCTTGCCTCCAGTAATATAAGAGCAGAAACAATGAATAAATAACGTGGAGTCAAAATGAACTGGGTCAATAAGACAGGCAGACGCCTGACTCCGTTTAATAATTCATTTTCCGAACTTCGTGTAAAACTAAAGCTGGCGGGAAATCTCCAGGTAAATGTTTATTACGAAGCGTTAAAACAAGGACGCAAATAAGGTCTGTTTATGTATTCAGTATGTACGTTAGTACTTGCTTTCGTGATCAAAGTAGTTTAAAATATACATAGGTGTTGTGTTGAGTACACATTCGATTAGGGTTTATTGTCAAGAGACTTGCAAAAAAAGTTTTGAAACCCAGCTTTTTTATCTGCGAAAAATGTGTAAAACTTTTTACAAAACCACTCTATTTTATTCGAACCTGGCAGCATAAAAAATATTGCGGCTAAACTAATCCTCGTCTGCATCCAGTTTGTAGTTTTTATTGTCAAATCGTTTTATTGCGGAGCGGCCACGCCTCCACTATTTCACAACGCGCTTAAGGCGAATGGATGGCGCCCAACGTGGGACCGTAAACGCATTATGCTCAATAAACAGCTCACCTGCGACTTAATCTCGTTTGCTTTTATTTGTATGTTATCAAAACGTAATATAAATTATACACTTAAAACAATAAAATACGATAACATTTAACACACGCGCTATAATAGTACATTCCTATAAAACCAAATGGCGTAACGCGGTTTATACATTAATTTTGTACGATCAACTGTACTTTACTAATAACACTTGAACTACGAAAAGCGCCCTTACTGCTACAAAATAAAGCTGCTGCCAATGTCAAATTGTTCTAAGCATGTACGGGTGACCGTACGTCACGAGTTCGCGCCATCAAAGCGGGTAGTTGTGCGTGGAGTGAAATGGCGCCCAACATGGGGCCAACATAAAACGTGTTGTTCCCACCAACGGCTCCCGAGGGATACCTGACCCGGCATAATCCAATGTGCTTTTAGTAGCCTCAGACCCCCAGCGTTTGCTTTCACACAAAGTCGGTACAAACGTAAAAATGTTTTGCGGAAATTACTGTTTGTTGTGTTTATTTTCCTGTTGAACTAATAATATTTATTTATTTAATTTACACGGCTTAAGATACCAATCACATAAATCAAAGTATATTTATTAAGTACAAACGTAACACATAAAACGAATAACAATTATTAAATACTATTATTCTCACAAAAATGTAGGGACATAACCATTAAATTGGCGAATTTATTATCAAACAGATCGCAGTCCGGGTAGGCTTCCACGAGCTTATTTATTTAGTGTGGTCAATACGCGCGGTAGGGGAGACGCAGCCCGGGCTGCTGTCCGACACGACGGCACGCCTAGCAGTCGATGTTTTCTGCCACGGAGATAATTATTTGGTGTGTAGAGTCGAATCAGCTCATTATGGATATCAGACGCTTCCGTCATACCCTTTCACACTTTGAGCATAACGCCTACCTGGCCACATGCCCTTCTGGTCTCCAGCGTATGATATCCCAGACATCCTAAGAAGAACTTGGTAGGATAGAGGTAGGGATAGTAACCGTGAGTTCTTCTGTAAAGAAAACGCAGGAATGTTTTTTGCACTCTTTCTAGAAGAAGTGCATACTTTGCTTCGAGCGGATTCCATACAGAAGAACTAGCTTCTAGCTTGGTTCGGACAAGTGTGCTATATAATAGCCTTATTACATGCTGATTGCGAAAATCACGGGCATTTCGGAGAACAAACCCTAGCCTTTTAAAAGATTATTTGGCAACTGTAGAAATATGATCATGAAAAGTAAGCTTCTGGTTAAATGTGACACCCAAGTCCTTCATGTTCGTTGATCTAGTTATTTTAGTACCATTCATTTTGTATTCAAAATCAAATGTTTCAGCTATTTTAGGCTTAAATACTTCTACATATTTTGGTATCCATAACTACCTTTTTTTTTTCGAAAATTAGAAGACATGTGACATCCACCAACCCGCACTGGGCCCGCGTGGTAAATTACGGCCCACTCCCTCTCACAGAGAGGAGACCTGTGTCCCAGCAGTGGGAACATTTTTATAGGCTGATGATGATGATGAACTACCTTTTAGGTGGCCAGACGTTTTTGAAACGGATTCCATTCACTAAATACACTCTGGAAACCTTTACTCCTATTAAATTTACTTGACTGTACGTTTTTGACGTTGCGTCAGACAGGTTCGCTTACGGCTAACAGATGAAAATGTCGAGAAATATTCCATCTAAGTTTAGCCCAAGTTAAGAAACTCTGAAACAAGATTTGCGCTCATCTACGTTACTATCTTGTTTTATTAAAATTATAAATTCTAGACGTCTCGGCGCTTGGAGCCTTCACAGAATATCATTTTGAAAACAATGTCTCAATTTCTTAATTATGCGAAGCATTCTGCTCCACTAAGTTAATTCAAACACGTAGATTGTTATTACTTAATAATGAATACTCTTTAAACAAAACATAAAGCATATTTGTTTTCTCTATCATAATACAGGACAAACAAATAAAACTGGTAAGTGCGGGCGAATTGGCGCCCAACTTGGGACTACCCTTTGTGCAAACAACTTTTGTTCGCGGGTAGCCTGCGAACGTAGTATTTTAGGCCAGAATTGAAAAGTTCATGTAAGCCATTCAATAAGACGTTCGATATTTTTAACCGACTTCCAAAAAGGAGGAGGTTATATGTTCGTCGCGTATGTTTGTTTTTTTTATGTATGTCCACCGATTTCTCCGTCGATTGTGGAACGATTTTGAAATTATTTTTTTTTTTTTGAAAGTGTGTGCTCTCGAATTGGTCCCATATAAATTTTATTAACTTTGCTTTGATAGTTTTTGAGTTAGCTACAAAATACGTATTTTTTTCCCACTTAGTACCTATGTAGATGATATGATAAGTTTCTGTCACTGGTAGCAGGTAGTGGTATTCGAATGTGTGTGGGGTAGGTACCACAACTAAAAAGTGAAAAATACAAAAAAAAAACGTCCGTCCTCCAAGAAAAACACTACAAAGTGAAAAATAACTTTAATTTCGGAAGTCGGTGGCAAAAAACGAAAATACAAAACACAAGACACCGACTTCCGAAATTAAAGTTATTTTTCACTTTGTAGTGTTTTTTTTGGAGGTCGGTTGTTTTTTTTTTTGCTATTGCTGTTCCAGTCTAATAATCTTCATTTAAAAACCAATACTTTGTTATTTACTTCATTAAGCTATAAATGTCATTATCAACACTCCCCTATTTTGGGGGTAGGTTGATGTCATCGTACTGTTGATGGTCTGCTTAAAGCATTAGAGTGCAATTTATATCATGATAATGGTTTCGATGTGAACACAATGTAGATATTTAGAATATTTCTTAATACGACAGATTCAGAAAAGGTTTTCGCGAAAGGTTTTACTTGTCTGCCAGTTTTTATCAAACAATACTTCGTTACCGTGATAATTATGCATTTTAATATTACAACAGTCAGATTGCAAAAGCATTTAAACATTTAATATCTGAATCCTTCATTATGAGCCCGCGAACATTAAAATATTTAATGTCATAACACATACGATTCAGGAAGAACAATATTTGCTGACCATTATCGGAACTATTTCCCCTGAGTCCATACTGAATACACCAAAATAAATATTAACCTTAATACAATGTTATCGTTTAAAAAATAAAGTACAATTTTGAATGCAGGTGGCATAGACAAAAAATGCGTAAGTTGCTAATGCAATTTCAACCTTAATATTTTCCTCATAAAATGTAATGTGACATTTAAAACATCTAAATGAGGGGCACGAAGATCATTAACATCTGTTATGTGATAGGCAAATATAAATTTTAAAGTTGATACAATAGAGCCCAGGGTCGTTTGGAGTTCAAAAAGGAGGGTGGACAGAACAATAATGTTTTGTTTGACAATTATATTAAGAGCTTCTGCGTTTCATGTAGCCCTGGTGCTTAGCGCGGGTGATATTTAATCTTCTCTTTTAACCACAACAAGCGCTTAGGATTTATATAATTTTTTACGTTGTTTGTAACCTTTGCACTTCTGTTAGCTTAGTAAAAAAAAACCGGCCAAGTGTATGTCGGACCACGCACAATGTAGGGTTCCGTAGTTGGGATGAATTTATCCCAAAAACAAACTTAACTTTGTAGTTGAAAAATATGTTCTCCCATACGGAATGTATGGGAAAACATGTTTTTGCAACTGCAAAGTTAAATTGGTCGATTATTACTCGTTAATTTGTAGAGCCTACTTAGCTGTGATAGTTTTCCTTTTAATTTCGTTATATAAACTACTGTTGTGATTTTTTTCACACACCCAAAACCAACCATTTAGCCGGCAGGGGGGGGGACACTTTAACAAAAATTAGCACTTTAAAGCTTAATATTTCGCAAACGGATCCCTGAATCCAAAAATGGTTTTCACAAACTCAATGTTTTTAAAGGACCTTTCCAATAATACCCCTCCAAATGGGTTAAAAAAAAAAAAAATAACATCACCACTTTACGTGTATGAGAGGTACCCTAAAAAAAAATGTTTCTCATAATTTTATTTTACCACTTTGTCGGCGTAATTAAAATATATACCTATGCCAAATTACAGTTCTCTAGTACTAAGGGTCTCGGAGCTAGACCGCGGACAGACAGACGGACATGACGAAACTATAAGGGTTCCTTGTTTACTACGGAACCCCAAAAAAGAAAAATACTTGTGTTTCTCTTTTGTGTTTTGTTTTCAGAGAATGTTTTTCTGTTACTCAAAGCAAACCGAGGGATGTGGACCACAGCTCAGAATGTAATTATTTCAATATAGTACGAGTACTTGCGTAGAATAAACCGTCAGATATTCTTCAAACAGTATGAAATGTGAGATTGCATTGTGTTGCTAGAAACTACAATTTACTTTATGTTATTCTTGCAAATATTCGCAATTTACATGAAGGAGATACTGAGAATCTTGTAAGAAACAATACGGTAGATGCCTAGGTAAAAAAAAAAACGTGTGGCACTCGGGGACTGCCGCGGTAAAGTTATTGCATAGCATTTGTAACCTCCATACTTCCTATTTGTCAACGCTACACTTGGGATGATGACGTGATAACATAAAACAAAAATTAAGTTCCCATGACAACGTGATGACCGGAGTTCCAAGTAAACTGACTACCTAATGAAATAAGAACATAGGTGGCACAAACAATTTAATTTTAAAATCTAAATACAAACTAACACCTTAACAACTACAAATCTTCATCGGAAACGAAAAACTAACAAAATCTTTAACGGAAAATTAACCATAACAATGAAAAACAAAATAAAAGCAAACAACATGCAATAAAATATCTTTAAACAAATACAAAAAGAAATCCCTGTGGCCGGGATAGAACCCGAGGACAAGAAATGTCGATCCACCGTTGTGCCTCGAGACCGATCGGTTCCTTATTGATCGTGGCGAATATGTTGAACGGTCATTACATGGTAGGCGGAGTGGGGGATGTTAGGGTTTATTTTCGTTACGTTACGGAATTTCTTGATTTGGTCGCCACGCTCAAAGCCCGCGATAAAAGCTAGGCAATAGCTTAAAATAAATTATATTTAGTCCGTCTTTTAGAAAATAAAAAAATATTAGATACGTATTTTTTGCTTTATCACATTATACAAAAAAAACTTAGAAAACACCCATTAAAGTTGGGGAGTTGGGCTCGCTACGTCACAACTCAGTATTAAATCTAGCAAAGCGTGACGTCATGCTACATCTCAACTCAATGTATCGCCGTAATCCACGCTCAAAGCCCACGATAAAAGCTATGCAATAGCTTAAAAATTTGGACACAGGCCTATTATAAAATTGATATGACTTATAATTTAGCGCTAGATCAAAAGTGCTGGAAGTCATGCCTTTGCCCAGCTATGGGATGATGCAGGCTAACAGTAACGGTATGATCTTTCTGCCTTCTGTTTTCGTAACAAAATTCTTACTTACCTACTTTATTTAAATTAATCTAATGTCAAGATTCTAGTAATCCTACCTAATAACATGATATTCCATAGCTTCCACCTTACCTCTTTTACAAAAAAAGGCCAAAGGTAAGCCTTAAGATTCATTACCGAAATCTACATTTTTCTGCGATTTATAACTCTTTCGCCTTTACTCTTGCCTTTTACCAAATACCGATAAGCACCAACTTCACGTTTTTAAGGAACTATAAATAAGCTAAGTCCCAAATAACAAGTTATTGCCTTCTTTTTACCTTTAATAACATATTCATAAGCTCGCAGAATGTAGCGTTGACCCCTGAACAGTCACTTAAAAGCAATCTTAAGTACGAGTATGTCGTCAACATATACATAAAACATTCTGGCTAGAATGTTTGAAGCGGTTAATATATTAAGAATTCATTGGTAGTACGTGAAATTGGGTAGAATGGACGAGTAAATTGTAATAGAATGGAAGAATTTGAGAGTAATTTTGGAATGTTCATTCGTTTTTACTGTCTTGGATCCCTTCTATAAATAAGTTTAAGTAAATATTGGACATTTTTCCTGTTGATAGCGACGCGGACGAATTTTTTTGATGACCTATGATTATTTGCTCCCCTTTTTTATATACTTGTACGTTTTATTATTATTATTTTAAGTGTCTTAGTTTTTAAATATATAAATACGTGCCTATAAATAAAAACAAAGATAATGAAAAATAGTAGATTGTTATACAAGGGTCGAAAGGAATTAATGACTTTCACCCGTGTTAAACACTCTACTTTTCATTTCGAACATAAGGAAAGTAAAAAGTTATAGTTTTTCTAAAATATTAATTGATAATAATAACAAGAGTATTCTAGTACCTATTAGTCTTTTTTTAATTTTAAATATGGAACACACCGCGTCACCGCCGCGGGTCGTCCCGCTTAGGTATTTTTTTAATTCACACTGGCTGTTTATACGGTTTATACAATGACAAGACTGCAGCATTTTTTTTTATTCAGTGTTTTCTATAAGGGGGGTATTACACCATCATATCTACGATCACAGATCCATGATCAAAGACATAACTAAATTGTAAAATAGATATACCTAACATGGGTAATTTGTGAGCTTCGTAGATAGGTATATGATATAATATGATAGTGTAATATCTCCCTTGGGGGATATACCCACAATAAATGTCTATTTTACAATTCTATTATATCTTCGATTACAGATCCATGACCACAGACTCGACAGTGTAAAACCCAATTAGCAAAATTTTTCGTAGCCGACTACCTAACCAAATTTAGTTCTATTTTTAAAATTCATTCTCGCCCTAGAGAGGGAAGTAATTACTATGAGTCTTTCCCACCCAAGGGTGGGGATCAGCGTCTTCCACCCGCTACTTGGATGAAACAAACACTACTTTCCAAGTATGAGAAATTAAAAAAAAATTAGTAAAAATACTTTTGCTCGGAATGTAGTCTCTTCAATCTTTAGTGACATAACGCAAATGAAAATTGACACAAAACGTATTAAAACCCTGCAGAATATAACCTTAATATTATTATATATATTTTTTACGAAACCTCATCATAAAGATGATCCGAACTCAATAACCAGAATTAAGGACTTTGGCTTTTATAGCCAATATTAAGGCGCGGTCGAAGTTAGGCACAAGAATTCCGCCAATTGGATCACGTCTGCAGCTATTAGGATCTTCATTACTGTCACATATATTTTCTTATAATTTTAGCGGATGTGATAAAAACAATATTTATGGTAAAATTGAATTTTGTTGGCGTGAGAAAAATAAAGAAGTTATGTTTAAAGTATCCTCCTGGCTGTTAATAATAAAATTCACCCGACTAATAAGGCTCCTTCAGACAGGCGCGACGTGACTGGTGGAACAGTTTCTATGAAAATTTCTCGGAAATTGTTCAATCGGTGTCGCTTTGTGCCTGTTTGCGGGAGCCTTTAAAGAAAAGAAAAGAAAGAAAAAAGGAAGAATTTTTTATTTAGAACACGCACAAGAAATACAAACAGTAAAAAAGGAGCATTTATAATTAACACATTTTTCGAAAAAATAAAATAAAAAAACCAGCCAAGTGCGAGTCGGACTCACACACACGAAGGGTTCCGTACCAATTATCTATAAAAACGGCAAAAAATCATGTCTGTTGTATGGGATTTATTTTATTGTTGTTATAGCGGCAACAGAAATACATCATCTGTGAAAATTTCAACTGTCTAACTATCACGGTTCATGAGAGCCTGGTGACAGACAGACAGACAGACGGACGGACAGCGGAGTCTTAGTAATAGGGTCCCGTTTTACCCTTTGGGTACGGAAGCCTGAAAACGATCTGTGCGAGGTCAAAAAGGCTCCTATTGACATAAAACATTGAGTTTATCACATTAAGTAAGAAAGCAAAATATTTTATTTGGGACACGCACGGGAAATATAGACAGTAATAAAAAAATAAAATAAGAAAGGAGCATTTTAAAGTCAAAGTCAAAATAATTTATTTCAAATAGGCCCATGTATGGCACTTTTGAACGTCAAAATTTACAAAATAATAAAATTGATTCTAGTCGCCCCTTCCAAAAGGTAGTTTTCGTATGGAGAAGAATGGGCAAGAAACTCCACCGTTACTCTTTTAAAATGTTTTACAATTATTTGTATAGATACGTACATTAGTTAATTAATTATTACATGTGAAGACGATGCAGCTAGAATAAAATTACTATACCACAATAGGTAAAAAGAATTAAAAATGAAGCAACGACAGATAATTTAATATGTGATAGATACATGGTGCTCACATATTTACAAACATTGTTAGAGTAGACGATTTTCCTAAAATTTTGTAATCAATAAGTCAGTGTGTGAGGAAGTAATCACAGAAAAAATCAATGTCATAAAACACAAAATAATAAATTTTACAATTAAACTAGTTGACCCCGGCAAACGTTGTTTTGCCAATTATTTGTTTGGGCTGGACAACCCTTATCACTTAGGGGTATGAAAAATAGATAGCAGCCGATTCTCAGACCTACTGAATATGCATATAAAATTTGGTAAAAATCAGTAAAGCCGTTTCGGAGGAGTAAGGTAACTAACATTGTGACACGAGAATTTTATATATAAGAGATTAGCAACCAGTTTGATTTTGTCTTGATTCTAAATTGTCTTATGGAGCAGGACCAGCATGTTTAAACTAAGAAACTAACAACGAAAATAGTTACGACCTGTGCGAGGCTAAAAAGGCCCATATCTCAGCATAATGCTGCGGTATGCGATACATAAGTATGAGTGTGAGTGAGAACGCTTCACAAAGCCGAACTTTTGCAATTCGGTTTGGCCATTAGGAATTTCTCAGTAATAGTTCGGAGTTTGGATTACTTGTCCCGTTGATGGCAATGGGGACGATATTACAGCGAAATGTGGGTTTAGGTACACCTTTGCCCAACCATTCGGAGGATTACAAGCGTCATATCTACCTGTGGTTACGGCCGCATACTGTACAGATTTAACCACAAATATAAACAACCGACTTCCAAAAAAAAATCACTACAAAGTGAAAAATAACTTTAATTTCGAAAGTCGTTGTCTTTGGTATTGAATTTTCGTTTTTTGCCCCCGACTTCCGAAATTAAAGTTATTTTGCACTTTGTTGTATTCTTTATTTTTGGAAGTCGTTTTTTTTTTAGTTGTGGTAGCTACCCCACACAAATTTAAATACCACTACCTGCTATGTAAATAACAGTGACAGGAACTTATCATATCATCCAGATACTAAGTGGGAAAAAATACGTATTATTGAAGTTAACTCAAAAACTACCCCAGCATTTATATGGGACCATCCCTGAAGTATGACTTACCATAAAAAAAAGAATTATGAAAATCAATTCATAATTAGCGGAGTAATCGCATAACAAACATACAAAAAAAAAAGTTGTGGCACTCCGGGAGTGCCGACAGAAGTGAAAACTTGAACAAGATCGCCTTGCTAGAAGAAAATAACTTATATAGAACATTGGTCCGTAACCTTATCTAAATAAACAGCACAATCGCGTTTACAAAAAAAAAACTTCCGAAACCTTTAAAGTAAAAATGCTTGCATAGAACATTGATCCGCAACGTCATATAAATAAAGAGCACAATCGCGTTTACAAAACCTTTAAAGTAAAAATACTTGCATAGAATATTGATCCATAACGTATTATAAAAAAGAGCACAATCGCGTTTACAAAAATGAGGTTTCGTCATGGTGTCGCGAAATCAAAGGTTTAATCCCATCTCAAAAATGTCCAATGCTAAAGAAGTTTTCACTTCAAAAACAATACAGTCGAATTGAGAACCTCCTCCTTCTGGAAGTCGGTTAAAAACATAATCGTGACATTACACACACTGTAACCGACGCAATAAAATAATAACGCGTCGTTTACTCCACTCAACGCGTAAACCGTTTTATTGAACAGCTTATAAATCCTCGCATCACGCATGACGTGACACGCGACCGCGAGCTAGGCAGAAACATCGACTGTGAACTAAAAGAGTCGTACCGAATTACTACGTGAGTATATTATACTAATAATAAATATATATACAGGGTGTTTGGCAGAACGTTGAACATACGAAAATGGTGGATAGGTGGGGTCATCTGCTACTTACTCAGCCCTGATTTATTTGGCCCTGGCCCACTGGATATTCAAAAAAAAAAAAAATTTTTCTTTCTTCTTGTTTCACCAATTTCTTAACTTTAAAGTGTATTTTTTATTAAAAATGGGTAAAACAGGCAATATTTTGTTTTTTTTTTTTAGTCTTTTATGTTGGCAGATTCTTATAAAATTATTGCTTTATTCAGATGTTAGCTAGAAAAAAAGTTATGAGTCCTCAAAGTTACAGAAAGATGTAAAAAATACTTAAATCTTAATTTCAACTTACATTAAAAAAAAAACAAAAAATGATTAATTCTAGCAAAACATTCCTAGTGTGTGAGCTTTCTAATGGTATGTAATATGCTTTTATAAAAAAAAAACTGAGTTATTTCATAATTTTATCAAGTAGGAAATTTTTGACGAAACTCTACCTTTACGGAAAGTTAAATGTTTTGCGAAATTTAATACTGCAAGGTTGGTAAAAATTAAATGATCGATTGAAATTATGCTGTACCAGTTAGGTGCGTTAATGAAACAATTAAATAATTTCAAATAATGTGGTAAAGGTGGGGTCATCTACCCCACCTATCCACCATTTTCGTATGTTCAACGTTCTGCCAAACACCCTGTATATACCAGTAACTTGCTCTGAAATCTTGTGGAATCAGAAGTACCGTACTATAGATATGTGCCCGACCCAGTCCTCGAAAATGCCAATATCACGTTGTATTAGGATCGATCTATCATCACTAACCGGACTATTGTTGCCAATAAGCCAGACATAGTGATGATAGATCGATTAGAGCGTCGCACAATAATTATTGATATAGCGGTCCCGCATGAAGAGAACCTCGTGAAAGCTGAAAAAGATTAACAGATCAAGTATCTTGACCTGGCTCACGAGGTTGTCGACTTGTGGGATGTGGATACAGCAATCATTGTGCCGATAGTCGTGACGGCCAATGGTATAATAGCCAAGAGCCTCGACCAACAGCTGAGGAGGCTCTCGTTAGCTTGATCCAGAGAGCGGTACTCCTGGACACGGCGCGTATTGTTAGGAGGTTCCTCTCTCAGGAGCCCTGACCACCGGTGGCTTGGACCCTGTTCCCGACACCGATGGGCGACTATTTTTTTTATATTTTTAAATGTATTTTTATAAGAATATTCAAAAATGTAAATAAAGGAAACAATATATAGTAATTTCCTAGGAGGAGCTCGTTAAGTAATAACAGCCGCAAGGGTCGATCCAACAAGTTAAGCTACGCTTGCCGGGATTGGTCCGCGAATGAGTGACCATCTTTACATACCGAGACTCCTCCGTGCCTCGGAAAGCACGTTAAGACCAGGCACTCCAAACACAATTTCCACGCAAACTCCGCCCCCATGCACCCCACCACTCCACTATGTGCTAAACGCTAATACATCAGTTATAAAGTTGAATATCGCGTGCGCTCTTTGGTCGTGTTCGAGCACGGAACTAAATATCGTAAATCTCAATTCTTATTTCGTTCACAATTAAAGTAATAATTTGATCTAAAGAAAAAATATCTTATATCTGGATAATAAACTATATTTTCTTACTGTCAATAATTATTTTAGACATAAAAGCCGAGTAATCGTGTTTTTGTTTTGAATAATCTTTAAAAGACATGATTTTCGAACAAAAAATAATCGAGCGAAAATGTTCCAATTATGTAACTGCCTTATATTCGGAAAGAAAAAGATCCAATAAATCATATCCTAAAGTTCAATTTTGATTGTATGCGTGACTTTTTCAGAATATTAATGCAAATTAACACACAATTTAGGGAGCCTCCTCTTAAGGGGACGATAGCTGACTTTTAATGATTTTATACTGAAGATGACGTCTAAATGAGTAGTGTTAGCGATTTGGAAAAAATATATGTTAAATTAGAGCATTTTCTTAACATTTCAATATAGGCATATTTTTGATTATGTTTATATTACATAGTGAAATTAATTTGTAAAGTTATGTCCAACGCGGATAAAAAACTGAGAATGACGCAAAATCCATCAAGCGTATTTTTCTAAAAACTTCACCATTTTAAAGATAATTAAATTACTGATCTTTTAGTATACGTTTTTTATTAAAATACCTTTTGTTTTACGTGTAATAAATTAATAATGCGTTTAATTTGGGACAGCGCTCCTTGATGGGCGAGTCCTATTACTGGCCGGACGTACGACGCGTTGCGTGAGCTCAGTACAGAACACGCAAGCTAACCATTCAAGGTCACTGTCATATATCTGCGTCTTAAGCCGTTGGTCCCGGCTGTCATTAGTAGATCTTTGACAGTTGTTACGGGTTGTCAGAATCCGGAAAGTTTGATAACTAATCTTTCCAAGGGTTTATTGTGTTACCTAGTAACTGGGTTGTGGAGGTCAGATAGGCAGTCACTCTATTTTAAATACTGTTATTCAGCTGCATCCGTTATAGTTATTTAACTTAATATAATTCATTTAAAAAACCGGCCAAGTGCGTGTCGGACCACGCACAATGAAGGGTTCCGTAGTTGGGATGAATTTATCCCAAAAACAAACTTAACTTTGTAGTTGAAAAATATGTTCTCCCAAACGGAATGTATGGGAAAACATGTTTTTGCAACTGCAAAGTTAAGTTGGTTGATTATTACTCGTTAACCTGTAGAGCCTACTTAGCTGTGATAGTTTTCCTTTTAATTTCGTTATATGAACTACTGTTGTGATTTTTTTCACACACCCAAAACCAACCATTTAGCCGGCAGGGGGGGGGGGGGGGGACACACTTGACTCTAACAAAAATTAGCACTTTAAAGCTTAATATTTCGCAAACGGATCCCTGAATCCAAAAATGGTTTTCACAAACTCACAATATTTTTGAAGGACCTTTCCAATGATACCCCTCACCATGGGGTAAAAAAATAAAAAAATAAACATCACCACTTTACGTGTATGAGAGATACCCTAAAAAAAAATGTTTTTCATAATTTTGTTTTACCACTTTGTCGACGTAATTAATATGTATACCTATGCCAAATTACAGCTTTCTAGTACTAAGGGTCTCGGAGCTAGACCGCGGACAGACAGACAGACGGACATGACGAAACTATAAGGGTTCCTTGTTTACTACGGAACCCTAAAAATAGGAGGAAAGCTGCTAAAGTCACAGGCACGAAAATGGTTTTACAGCTCTAAATAGTTCACACGGAAATCAAAACAATACAACAATAAAGTACTTAGTTCTGAATTCAAATTATTATACACGATAAATCTAATAATTGATGGACATGGAAATTAGCATTCGTTTGTATTCGGAAATGCGATGATTCCCGAGGGTCATTTTAAGAAAATTGTCAGACTGAGTTAAATAAATTCAAACTTATTTTCTTAAGCATATTACTAAATCATACTAAACTTCGATTTTCCTAGTTTAGTTTGAGGTTTTCCAATGACATAACATACAATATGTAAAACACATTAGCTCTCAGAACTAGACCAAAGTTACCAGGAGCACATGAAACTAGAACAACTGATTCGTTCACAATGTAACAGACAGTCTGTGCATAATACAATATTCAGGAGATTCGTCGCCGCGAGAAACGAACTTTTAGCAGCCACAGTACGATGTAATAAAGTTCAATATTCTAGAATCTAGAAGGACAGGTGATTGGGGGATGTAAATATTCTATTATCAATTTTGAAATGCTTATCTATTTCTACTAGTACCCTCTAAATAGTTTTCTATAAAGGAATAAGGATCGCGATGTTTGGCTTCAGACAGAACAATACAATTTATGTCCTAAAAGCTACAGAGGACTTCATCTTTTACTGCGTCTTAATTTTGCTATTATTATTTTGTGCCTCGTTGGACATACTCTTCTCAGTTCTGTGTTTTTGCAGCCAGGTTTAGCGGCGCAGATACTGTAACCTTATGGGTAACTAACTACAGTTTTGAGAAATTACATTTGAACACATAATTGACCGTATTTATGCAAAAATTAACCACCCAACAAACACGCACTTCTGAGATATCAAAGGATTTATAAAAACATGTGCAGCTCTGTTATATGAAGTAAAATTAGTATTTATTTTATTTAAATTTATTGATAAATTACTTATTTAAGTATGTGTATTTTATTTTATTTTTTCCTCTGTATATAGTTAGTTCTATATAGAGCATTTAATTTAAATAAATAAATAAATAACTAGTTATATGTGTATATAAATTTGCTCTGAATACTCTTAAACTTTCTAGATAATTGAGAAAATGTACATGTGGATCTTTTTAACATTTACTAATTGATAGATTTTCTCATATACAAAAAAGAAGAACATGTGTTTCAACCACAATGTTATTTTTTTCTTGAGATAAATGCATTCAACTTAAGGAACCCTTCATTGTGCGTGGTCCGACATGCACTTGGCCGGGTTTTTTTCCAAAGTCAAGATATAGATTATACCAAATATCTTGAGTAAGAAGTCGCGTTGATGCCATATTAAGGCATTCAATACTTTTAGTACAGGCCATAGCTTCCAAGGTCTTGAAAGAACAAAAATGTGAACTACCCTTTACAAGTTTACACGTTACAATGTGATCTTCGTCGTCATGTTTTATTCTACAACTTCTAGACTGAAGTCAATCCAGCATGTATGTGACAATCAAACTGCTATGCATACGGGAGCGACCTGGTTGTTCACTTACGAGCCACAGACGAGCCACTTGGGGCAACAGACGCGATAATCGAGGGCAACTGACGAGCTACAACTCAATTTAAAAAAAAAAACTCAAACATGCATGGAAATATTGTCATTATTTTCGAAAAAAGAACACGCGAATTATCGAATTTACGGTCAAAGAAAATCAAATCCATTGCAGGAGCGTTTTTTGAATTTGGAACATCACAACGCTCCAGCAATGTTGTATGAAATGGCGTGCTGGGGTTATTAAATACTCTTTGATTGGATCTCTTTTATCATTCTTGGCATACCAAAGTAAGTCTCCTTGCTTAGTACAAATTGCGTTCACGTGGCTGTATAGCCATAAATGCGTTTGCCTTTCGGCACAGATGATAAATAGAAAATTGACGGCAAAGCTGAAAATTCGTCTTGATTTGTTATTTACATACATAATAAACAAACATATATGTACCGGGGAAATCAATAACATTTACGTTTAGTAATTGCTCCAATATGACTAATGTAACTATTAATATTAATTAAATTTACTCAAAAATGCATCTAATGTGGTCATTATTTTGACAACCTTGTTTGAGCAAAGTCGACCTTGCCGTTCTGTTTCAAGGAGCGGCCGGCAAAGTTTTGCTGGTCGCTCTAACAGGCCGGCAAAACATGGCCGGCCGCTATTTTGACGTTTCAACGTTTTAAAAAATCAAATGCAAAAAGATTTTATTTAAAACACAGCTGTTTGTATTTATAGAGATAGGTACAAAAAGATTTTATTCCATATTTGGCTGTATAGTTCCAACTACCATTGTTAAAAAAAAAACAAAGAAAAAACAAAAGCGCCGTTCAGCGAAAATTTTATTTTTATTTAGTGACTTTTTCGCTAAAAATGATCTCTCAAAGCGAAAATTATTCCGATTCAATGTGTTTAACACCGCCAGACATTAAAGATGAAGCTAAATTAGTGGTTGAAAATTTAATACCGCGGAACTATAAGCTTGCATCTGAAAAATTTGTGCAGTGGAAAATCAGTAGGAAATCTAAATCTTTACTTGCTGGTTTTATTTAGATTAGGTACTTGCATTTTTGAGTAAAGCACTATACAAGCCTTGGCCCATTATGACTGCTTCGCTGGTCACGCTATGATTGCCTCGAGCTAGCCTAGCTACGCTCTAGGCCTTCCAGCTTGGCCATCATTGCAGCCCTTGCTGTCCTCGTTGTAAAGGCGCATGACAACGTGATGTTGTCATGGGAACGTAATTTTTGTTTTATGTCATCACGTCATCATCCCAAGTGTAGCGTTGACAAATAGGAAGTATGGAGGTTACAAATGCTGTGCAATAGCTTTACCACGGCAGTCCCCGAGTGCCACACGTTTTTTTTTCTTTCTTTTTTTAGTGTCCTTGAATGCGTTAACTCATCATCATTCTCCTACTCTTATCCCAATTTATTTAGCATGTCTTTTTCTTCCATACTTTCATACAAATTAACTATCAATTAAAATTTTTAGAAAAATCTAATAACAACTGTTAATCTTTGTTTCGTAAACACATTTGCAAACATTATGCCATTATGACGATGTCATCGGTAAAGCGAAGGTGTGAGATGTACTCGCCGTACACGTTGATACGTCCAGTCCAGCGTCATGATGACGTCCTCCAAAACATTGTTAAACAGTTTCGGGGACATCTCATCCCCTGTCTCACATTCTGATCCTGGACCTGGACAGTCATCGTTGCAGAATCATACAAACATACTCAACATTTCTATGTAGCGCCAGTCAATTCGACATCGTTGCAGAGAGACCAGAACTGCCCATATTTCGATGGAGTCGCAGACTTTCTTTATCAGTTTAACGAAATTGCTATAACGACGAATTCTCGTAGTGTGTCAATTTGCGAAACAATACATTTCTCTGACTGTTTCAGATAACTTTAAAAAAGTCGCGCCACACAAGAGCAACAGTAAAGTGTCCCGTCTGCCACACGCTTCTAGCCTCATTTATAATGAAGCTTCATTTCGGCAGTATTAGTTTCTAGACTTGACAACAACGCCGCCGCCGCGCCGCCTGGGAGGAGCGAGGAGTCACCGAATATACTCTGTTAAGGAGGCTGGCGGGAGACTGAGGCAGATATTGGTAATCATTGTAGAAATGTAGTTAAAAGCGTGCATTCTGAAAGTGTGCAAAGTCGCAAATAGCTGTCAAATATTTCGCAGTTTCGATTAATAATTAGCTCGTATTGTGCCACTGCAGGGCAAAGGCCTCCCTTTCCTTTTTCCACCCAACCCGATCCTGAGCCAATATGGACCAATCCCTCCTAAAAGCGTCAAGTTTGTCCCGCCATCTACGCCTGGGTCTTCCACGACGCCGCTGGACGTTTTCAGGAACCCATATTGTAGTGGTCTTAGCCCACAATGCATCCGACACGCGGCAAACGTGTCCGGCCCAGTCCCACTTGAGCTTGGCTGCTTTTTGGGTGACGTCAGCGATTTGTGACTTAGAGCGCAGTATCGTGTTCCGTATTCGGTCAGTTTCAATTGATTCGGCAATATTACTGTATGTAATTCAGAAATGTGGCTAAAATATTGATTATGAAATGCAATAATTAATATTTTAACACCGAATACTTTGTTTTAGATGTAAAAAAGTATTTGGAAAACAAAAAACAAATGCCCTTTTTACACCTAAAACGGTTACAACATGAAATACAGTGTTATAATTGCAATTCATTATTAATATTCTAGTTCACTAGTTAGCTATATTTCATATTTCCATACAGTAATATTGCCAAATTAATCAAAACAGGTAAATATGTGACAGCTATTTGCGACGTTGCCAACTTTTAGAATGAACACACTTATGGAGGTTGGTATGTTATAATTGGGTATGGAATAATTAGGAAAAACGCATATCTATTAGTTTGTTTAATGTAGTAAGGTAGGTATGGAAGGTAAGTAGGCTTAAAGTAACTGCCCTGCCTGATCATCAGCATCATTTCTATACAGAAATGAGTCTCTTGTTTATAAGATTTGGAGTTCCCTAAATCTCGATTTGTCATATTCACGCCCGGAAAAGTAGATACTATAAAATAGTGCATCTTGTTTTCTACAGTGATCTTAATCCGATCCAGCCTGTCCCTTGCTGTCCTTCACCAGCGACGCCCTAAGCCGAGGTCCGTACCCCATAGGGGGTGCCCTTAGCATGTAGTTGCTTAGTTTCTAAGTTTTATGCCCTGGCTTGAGGCCTTAATTTATTGAAGCACCTACAGGAAAGTCGGGTTAGATGGTTTATCCTAAAAGTTGGCAACGTCGTTAATTGCTGTCAAATATTTACCTGTTTTAATTAATTTAGCAATATTACTGTATGGAATTAAGAAATGTAGCTAACTAGGGAACTAAAATATTGATTATGAAATGAAATAATTAATATCTTAAACCGAATATTTAGTTTCAGATGCTTGAAACTAAATATTCGGTATATTTAGTTTCAGATGCAAAAAAAGTATTTTGAAACTTTCCAAATGCCTTTTTACACCTAAAATTTTTACAACATAAAATTCAGTGTTATAATTGCAATCCATTATTAATATTTTAGGGAACTGGTTAGCCACATTTCTTTTTCCATACAGTAATATTGCCAAATTAATCAAAACAGCGAAATATATGCGACGTTGCCCACTTTCAAAATAAACGCGCAGCCGACAACCTCCGGTTAAACTGCGAAATGCCATACAAAAAAAAAACAACATTGATTATTGTAAAAGTTACTTCTTTACTGATCACGCACCAGCACAGATTTGTCAAGCCTGGATAATTCCTCTGACCAATCGCTATTTGCTAGAAGATTAACGCAAACTCTTGAAACACTGAATAAAAGCTGCCATCATTACTAATCTCATTCTAATCAAATGTAACAACTATAACAAATGTTCAATCAACTGTAACATGCCAAACCAAAGAGTTCTAATTAAACTCATTATGCCTGTAACCCACTGAAGCGCAACACATTGTATCGACGGAAACAGAACAATAAGAACAGCACCTTTTGTCTACTGAACTACGACACGACTCAGTGGGCAACAGTGCTAAAAACAATAAAAAATGATAAACTAAAAACCTTTGTTTCTCGATGACGGTTCATCTTTGAAGCTCGCTGTGTCGAAAAAAGTACCTGTAACAAATAAAATACATTATAAGTAAGCATCATAGAGTAAATGATATCCGCGTGTCTATGGTCTATGGAGCATTTAGTGTTGGCTGCGCGCCAGTCAGTCGCGTCGCGGACGCGGTGGTGGGTGCACGTCCCGACATTATGCGCCGCTGAATGGAGCGGCGCCTGATAACGTCCCGACCGTTTTTATTTGCACACCAAATGGCTTTTAATCTGGCGGATGTTTGAATGCCACGTTTGCTTAATCGAGGCGATTGTTTTCATGGATGGTAGTGTTTTTAGTTCAGATAGTTTTTAGAAAAAACATTATGGTTTAGTTTTGGTATCGAACGAAAATATAAACCAAACACTTTTTTTTTACACTTTGGGGAACTCTTGGTAAATGATAATCAAGCTGAAGGTGGAAGCGAGCCTCATTCAAAATCCTGAACCACAGAGGAACTGGCTATCTTACGCTTACCTCTAACTGCCGAAACACAACAATGCTGTTAACATTGTTGTTATGGCGACAGACTTAGATAAGATGGTGGTAGCTAGCCAGGCGGATTTAGAACAAGCCCTAACCATCAAAACCGAGCAGATAATTTTGCCCCCACTGAGAATCGAACCAGGTGGTCTAACCACTAGACCACAGAGACGGTTATCACTATGGTAATTAAGCTGTAATAATTACAATACTATCGCTCATTCAACCTTTTCCATTAGATAACTTTCAGTAGCACAACGGAGTCTGATTAGTCTCGCCCACAGTTACATGGGATTTAAATATATCTAACTATAGCGAAATGCGGTCGTCCTATATGTAAAACTAAACGAGCTGAAATTCTAACTGGAATAGATCAAATGAAGTAGAGATGAACCGGTCACATGATTCGAGACAAGCAAGGCAAATGGACTGGTACCCCAGAGACAGTAAACACAATAGACGACTTCAACAAGCGAGACGGGCGGATGACCTGAGGCTCACGACTGGACTCGGCGGCGGTGATCTCTCGCGACCGGCCTTGGTCCAGGCTATGGTACGGAGCGAGAGGGCATGGGATGCCGTCACCTCCTTCTGCGAAGCAGTAATGCTCGCGAAGGAAGGAGGAGTTGGAACGCGGAGGGAGAGGCAAATTTCACGCCCCTAATTTAATAATAATAATTTATTTCAAATTCAAGTAATATAGTACATCATAAATAAAGACATTTCTTTAAGGATCTTATACTAACAAAATTCGACAAGACATCTGTGCCTGAACTAGTTAAATAAATATCTATATCTCAGACAGCAGCGCTCATTCCCAAAATATACATTAAAAGCTTACAAGTTCAAATTTGTTATAGATATAGACATATTTCGCGGGAGACGCCCTGGACATCGAGAATCGGCCGGGAATCGCAGTGCGATTCCCGGCCACCGTAGGCGCGGGCTTACGGACGGTGAGCAATAGGTAGCTCGCCGTCCGATAAGGACCAGGCCCGGGTCGACGGCGCGTTGTGTTCCACGCGCACCTCAAAGAGGTGTCAGCAGAACTGACAGGGTCCGTTAGGGGCGATGCCTGCCGGGGTCGCGGGTTTGTCCGAAAAGGATACCGTGGCCCCTGGCAACATGGCAACTAAAAGAACACGGATGTGTTTTAGTCAGTAAGAGTCTGATACGTTCTCCCGCTCCGCCCAGAACGGGAGAAGTTATTTGATAATATCCCAACCAAAAAAAAAGGCTCACGGTTGGACACCTGGAGAAGGGTAGCGCGAGACAGAACCCAATGGAAAATGCTAGAGGTCTATGCCAAGAGGCACCCTGAATTACGTGGTATTCTTTAGAAAAACCTCAACACTGTCACTGTATGAAATGTTAACTTCTATATTTAGAATAAAGGGCTTATTAATGATGGTTAAATGCTGGTCCAGCTCCACAACCACAACTAATTGATTAACGTTTGAAAATACTGTTGGAGCTGCTGGAGATTGTAAGACCATCTTTGCATTGTATAAACTCAATCTCCTTTGTATTATATAATTGCATAGCACAGGTGGTGAGCACTATGTACTAAAGAGTTACCATTTACCGGGTAATATGTTTTTCATTGACTTGAATGTGCCCTGGCGGCTGTGAGTATGTCATTCTCACTCAGATGTCTCGCTGATGGTGGCGCGTGTGTTGAAGCTCTTTTCAAAATGGTTGAGCTGAATGGTGCTAATCCACGCGTCATGTTCATGAACGGGCGCCGTCAGTTGGGACTGGTCATCTCTTAGCTGCCATGGCATTTTTAAATTTATTTTAATTTTAATTGTTCTTTGTTTTATCCTTTTATTACGGACACTTCTAACGTGCACGTCTTTCTACATTGTTTTCACATGTATAATTTCAACATGAATGATGTAACCAATATTTTGTAACAATATTTTAATTTAAAAGAGTGTCCGTGGAGTTTCTTGCCCGTTCTTCTCCATAGGTACCTACTACACTTTGGAATGGGCAACTAGCTTCATATTTCTGACTGAACGACTCCTTGAAAATTCAAAAGAGAATCTTAAATAGTTTAATTAAAGTAAATGCTTTGAGTTTGTGTTGAATTATTATAATTATGTATACCTGCACTCTACCCACCCCTTCATTGATTTGGTGTGATGTTTTGTTAATTTAAACAATTGTGTAGGGTGGTATGCCCTAAATCTCTCTTCAAAGGCAATTGTGTAGACTTTTCAAACACATTGAATTTGACAGTTTAATTATAACTGAATAAATGAAATGTTATTTAGAATTCAAGTTATTCAATCTAACTTTGAACTAAGACAAAAAGATTCGTTTTGAACACAAACACTAACAAAATCAAGTCAAAAATGTCAAGAAGTTCAAGAAATCTAAAAGTTACTTAGTTTTGTCAAAATTACTGTTTTAAGAGCTTTCAAATGGACTTAAAACTTCTAAATACATTTAAAAGACCTTTCCACGAAACACGCCGCCTAAAACCATGTCAAATAGTTTGACACTTCTAAAACGTCGCCATCTCTTTCTATCTCGGTCTGTTAGTATAAGATAGCAACACTTTAATTTTAGTTTAGTCTGTGCACAAAATCAGCGCCCTAACTTTAAAGTTGAAGCACTGTAAAAGCTTCCAAAGTTATATGAATATGTAAAGCGTTAAGCTGTTGGATGCACGTAAAGTCACGCAGCTTTAAAATACACAGTTAACTAATAAAACTAGCTACGCCCCGCGGTTTCACCCGCATAAGTCTCGATCCCGTTGGAATATTGGGATAAAAAGTATTCTATATCCTAACTTAGGTCATGGTCTACTCGTGTGCCAAATTTCATCCAAATCCATACAGCCGTTTTAGCGTGAAAGCGTTACAAACAAATAAACTCACTTTCGCATTTATCCTGTACTATTAAACGAGTAATATCTTATAGGTATATAAAATTCTCGTGTCACAATGTTAGTTACCTTACTCCTCCGAAACGGCTTTACTGATTTTTACCAAATTTTATATGCATATTCAGTAGGTCTGAGAATCGGCTACTATCTATTTTTCATACCCCTAAGTGATAAGGGTTGTCCACCCCAAACAAATAATTGGCAAAACAACGTTTGCCGGGGTTAGCTGGTTTGTATATATGTCGGAGCGCCGAGCTCACAATCATCGTCAGAAGGGTAATTATCAATTAAGTTGTTCATTATTTAACTGTCTGTCTACTTCGTGGGCAAAGGAAACGCGTGAAGTAATCAGTCTAGCTAGAAAAGGCTACAAGTAACTTATAATCAACGCTTCTCTTAAATGAATCGGAAGGGCGTAACGAGTCCGCGGGTCGCGCACAGTCGATCTCGCGGTCTCAATGGAACTAACTGCCTGATCCAGGCTCCTCTGATGCTAAACTCGTATCGTCTTAAAACGTTCTCACGAGAAAATGCAAGCCGACCCCCGGCCACGTTCGACGCAATCAGATTTACGTCGTCGCCTTTCATATCGGAAACAATTATTAATTATTTATTATCAATAAGCTCTAAGCGCTAACAAAGACCACCATGGTCTTGAGAGTTAGACGAGGTGTGAATGACATCTTCGTCTCACGCTGATAAGAACTGGACGAGGTGTGAGTTGACACCATCGTCTCGCGCCGACATATATATTTGTTTGTACCTATACAACGTGTAACGTTAAATGCGCAAATCCTCAGACACCCCAAAAGATTTTGAATTCAATTGACCGATTTCAGAGAAAAAAAAGCTTTAAAAAAGGATTGTGTGGTTTTATGAAACCACGGTAAAAGTGAAACTTCTATAGGTGCGGCCATATTGGCCTTGGCTGCTCTGACGAGGGCCTTTCACTTTATCCCTACTCCGCGGCGGACCGTCACGCGACATGCAACACACTGACGAAAAAGTTTGAGACGATGTAATAAAAGTTTCACTTTAAAAATTGTAAAGGTTTTATGTGCTGTTTTAGTTCGTAAGATTCGTATTTGCATTGAAATAAAAGCTATTATAATCCCGCGTATGAGAAAATTTAAATTGGTCGACAACAATTTGTGTTTGTTTACCTATTTCGGCGGGTTTGCGCATGTGATGGCTTGACCTAATAATAAATAGACACGGCAACGTTATTAATGAAGATTTTTTTTTAAATGTGACATATATTAAAAAAAACGTGTGGCACTCGGGACTGCCGCGGTAAAGCTATTGCATAGCATTTGTAACCTCCATACTTCCTATTTGTCAACGCTACACTTGGGATGATGACGTGATGACATAAAACAAAAATTACGTTCCCATGACAACATCACGTTGTCATGGGAACCGTCATTACATGGTAGGCGGAGTGGGGGGTGTTAGGTTTTATTTTCGTTACGTTACGAAATTTCTTGATTCGGTCGCCGCGCTCAAAGCCCGCGATAAAAGCTATGCAATAGCTTAAAAGTGGTTCAGTTGATTCTGCTCGTTATTCTGATCAAACTATTTTCAGGTTTTGCGCATTTAACGTTACACGTTGTACTCGTATTTGTACTCACGTTCTCGAAATCGACTCGATTTCGATTAAAGTTGGAATATAGGGATTTACGGGGGCGAAAAACGATGTAGCTAGGTCTCATATCTGGAAAAAATTGTTTTCTCCGTATTTTCACCCGAACAGAGCTCGGTCGCTCAAAGTTTAGAACAAGATAATGAATATACATGACATTATTGACATTACAATAATGATCATGGCAGCATGGAATTAGTAAGTACCCACTATCTTGATCAATGAGCATCCTCTATTTTTACCAAAGCAGAGCTCGGTCGCCCAGGTACTAATATTATTTAAGTTAGTATATGTAGTACCTTCTACACCATACCAGGGCCTCAAGTCTGCTATTAAAATAGTGTCAGAATGGTCTATCATTGATTTCATAATTGTTGATTTTGACAAGTTTGGTAATCTACTAATATAATGACGTCATTATGACTTTCCAATGGTCAGCCACTGACACTCCATTGAAAGAAATGGCACTTATTGGTAATCTCGTACATAATGACAAATGAATGACTGACTTAGACGGTATCATTGGTCATATTTTACGACAATGCCATTATAACACAATTCTATTACGAGACCATTGACCGACCAACGATCGACCATTATGAATTTAGCAGATTATGAACTTTTAGCAAAATGACAATGGGATCGTGTTGGAATGACGAATTTATAAAAATAGCAGACTTGGGCCCCAGGTTGCTGACATTTTAACTTCAAGAAATACTGTAGAAGTCTACAATTCTAGATATATTCCGTCGAGAGCTCCTCGTCGTGGCCTTTCAGCGCAATAGTCAATTAAATGCAAATGGCTAACATAAAGACGACTGTTTCAGACGGATGTTTGTCTAGCTTTGTGAGGGAATTTATTTATCTAATACCTTTAAACGAACAATTCTTGTATATATGTATATATATATAATCTGAATCTCGGAAACTATAACATTGTAGTTGAAAAACATATTCTTCCACACATTCCAACTGCAAAGTTAAGTTGGTCGATTATTACTCGTTAACTTGTACAGCCTACTCAGCTGTGATAGTTTTTCTTTTAATTTCGTTATATAAACTACAGCTGTGATTTTTTTCACACATCCAAAACCAACCATTTAGCTGGCAGGGGGGGAACACTTGACTCTAACAATAAAAAAATAAAGTTTAATAAAAAACTGTAACCCGACTACGGGAAAATAAAAATGATCTAAAAAGTACGAAACAAGCAAATATTTCAGACAGAAATCAAGACATAGGTACAAAAATGGTCAAAGTAAAGCCGTGGTCGCATGCCTGTATACCATGTTGGCTAAGAACACCTACAAAATTATAATGGCATGCGACGACGGCTTTACCTTGACCATTTTTGTACCTATGTCTTGATTTCTGTCTGAAATATTTGCTTGTTTCGTACTTTTTAGATCATTTTTATTTTCCCGTAGTCGGGTTACAGTTTTTTATTAAACTTTATTTTTTTATTTTATACTTTTCCGTTTTTACACTTGATAAACGTAAATAAGAGTAGAGTAATACAATAGTTCAATAATTAACCTATTTTAAATTCCAATAGCAGTGCATAGTGCTTTGGACGAAACCATAGAGCGATTTATTTCGACGTCAACACCATATATCGATATCGAGCTTCGAAGAAATCCAAAATATAAATATTTCGTTGTACTTGTTTTTCTTCATAAGAGTGGAATTACAAATCGGTACTACTTATTAAGATTTGATTAACTGCACGTTGGTAACATCTTGCGATACTACGTAGCGCAGTCTCACTTTTGCTTGTTTTTAACGATTTAAACATATTTTTTTACTTTGATAATATAATATTATATACATATTTGTAATGTGCTCGTCAAGACCTTTCTTTTGATACCAAACATATCATGATCATCCCATTTTAATTTTTTTCGAGGTTAGTAATTTACGTGTAAAGTCCATCAAATTAAATTTAGGGAAAAATTATATAGCCTATGTCACCCGGACCATTATTACGAATCTATTGATACCTCATTCATCAAAATCGGTTCAGTAGTTTAGGCGCTACGGTGGAACACACGTAAAAACAAACATACATACATACATACATACAAACATACATACATACAAACATACATACATAGACTGCTAAAATCATAACCCTTCCTTTTGGCTTTGCCGTAGTCGGGTAAAAATTAGCACTTTAAAGCTTAATATTTCGCAAACGGATCCCTGAATCCAAAAATAGTTTTCCCAAACACACAATGTTTTTGAAGGACCTTTCCAGTGATACCCCACATCATGGGATAAAAAAAGAACATCACCACTTTATGTGTATGGGAGGTACCCTAAAAAAAATGTTTTTCATAATTTTGTTTTATCACTTTGTCGGCGTAATTAATATGTATACTTATGCCAAATTACAGCTTTCTAGTACTAAGGGTCTCGGAGCTAGACCGCGGACAGACAGACAAACGGACATGACGAAATTATTAGGGTTCCTTGTTTACTACGGAACCCTAAAAACAAATGATTTCCGAATAAAAAATTAATCGAGCGAAAATGTTCCAATGACGTAACTGTCTTATATTCGGAAAGAAAAAGATCCAATAAATCATATACTAAAGTTCCATTTTGATTGCATGCGTGATTGTTTCAGAATATTAATGCAAATTAACATACAATTTGGGAGCCTTCTCTTAAAAAACACTGTCAAAATGTGGGTGCATCTCAGCTCGCCCTTCTGAGATATCGAGGCGTGATGGTATTTCTTTTTAACGTAGTTGGCCAAGCCATAAATAACTACCCATTGAAGAGTATAAATCATTAAATTGGTCCCCATGACTTCGTCGGTAACGGAACCATGAACTTAATTAAGATAACTCATATCTCCCGCGACATAAGTCATGGGGGTAGCGATGGTGTGACAGTATCTCTCGACCACCATGCTGCCAATTACGTAGTGACTAGTAACCACCTCCCGATTCTGGAAGCCTGGTCATAAAGCACGCGGACAATGGCGGTTTTCCATATTTTATTAACCTTTGCAGAGGGCAAAAAGAAAATAGGCAAATATGTGGTCAACGGCCATTTTCCGTAGTCACCATAGGCAAACCACGGACATTTTTAAGTTATTGCATAGCTTTTATCGCGGGCTTTGAGCGCGGCGACCGAATCAAGAAATTCCGTAACGAAAATAAAACCTAACACCCCCCACTCCGCCTACCATGTAATGACTACGTTCCCATGACAACGTGATGTTGTCATGGGAACGTAATTTTTGTTTTATGTCATCACGTCATCATCCCAAGTGTAGCGTTGACAAATAGGAAGTATGGAGGTTACAAATGCTATGAAAGAAAAGAAAGAAAGAAAGAAAAATTGTTTATTCTGCACAAAATAAACGCACATTACACAAAAAAAAAAAACAATGTTACATAAAATACACATTCACCAATAGCAAAAAGCCTCGTATCCAATTTTCGAAAACTAATAAAAAGTTCTGCAAGTTATGCAATAGCTTTGCCGCGGCAGTCCCCGAGTGCCACACGTTTTTTTTTTTTTTTTTTTATCAATTTGACAACCAATTATTGTACTCATGTAAATCACAACTGCGATTCTTTGATCAAATGAGCATTACGAGCCTATGTCCAGCAGTGGACGTCTTTTGGCTGAAATGATGATGATGAAGGGCAGAAGAATGAATAGTAAACTTGCATTCAATCCTATACTATTAAACGAGCAATATTTGTATATACATATATATCACCGTATAATGGGACGTAGATTAGCAAAAAGGACTCAACCCACACTATGGTCAAAAATTAAAAAGGACCTAAAGGTTGGTTCCTTTAGGACCTTTTTCATTCTTGACATAGTATGGGTTGAGTCCTTTTTGCTAATCTACGTCCAATTATGAACTTCGTTAGTTTATAATCTATCGATATTATTTCCGTTAAATTATAAACTGTCGAAAAATTGTGAACTGCAACGAACCATTTACAATTTAACGCATTCTTTTTCGCTAGTTTATAATCTTTCCATGGGAAACCGACAAATTGTGAACTGGTATCAAACTTGCTTGCGACGTAACGCACCTTGCGCTAGTACTAAATAGCTTGCCTAGCTGCGAGCAACTTGGAGGTAGCGCTCGCCGGCCGCTGCCGCGGCACCGTTCGCTCCGCTCGCTCGGCTCGCACGCGGTTGGTCACAGTTCTAACCTAACCTAACCCATTTTACCTAATTCACAATTTTTTTACAGTTTATAATCTAACGGAAATAATACCGATAGATTATAAACTAACGGTTCTCACAATCTTACGGTGACATATATATCTGTACTCACGTTCTCGAAAACGGCTCTAACGATTTCGATGAAAGTTGCAATATATGAGTTTACGGGGGCGAAAAATCGATCTAGCTAGGACTTATATATGGGAAATTTCGTTTTCTCCGTATTTTCACCCGAGCAGAGCTCGGTCGCCCAAAATTTAGAACAAGATGGCTACCTTAGAATAATGACATGGCAGCATGGAATGGTATGTACTATATATGGAATTAGTATGAACTATCTCGATTTTCACTAGAGCAGAGCTCGGTCGACCAGGTACTATTAACTAGTGATGTGCCAGATATCCGTATCCGCGGATATCCGGGGGAGAAAAAGATCTGTATCCGTTACTTTTTGGCAGATCTTGAGCGGATCTTTTATATTAATACAGGATACAGATATTTTTTCTCCCTCGAAGATCCATACATGGAATTAGTATGAACTATCTCGATTTTCACTAGAGCAGAGCTCGGTCGACCAGGTACAGACGACAGCACATCAAGCTACCCGAAACTGTCAAATTTTCCCAATCAACTTTGAACCTTATATTTCAGCGATAAAGTTGAAAATCTATTAAATAAATTTGACAGATTGTAGTAGCTTGAAGTGCTGGCGTCTGTACTATTAACTAGTGATGTGCCGGATATCCGTATCTGCGGATATCCGAGGCAGAAAAAGATCCCTATCCGTTACTTTTTGGCGGATCTTGAACGGATCTTTTATATTAATACAGGATACAGATCTTTTTTCTCCCTCGGAGATCCGCGGATATCCGCGAATCATGGATATCCGGCACATCACTACTATTAACTCTATGCAAGTCAACTTGAAATGGCACTTATAAGACAAGCCATATCCCTACATATCTAAGTAAGCTAACTTATATATATGTATCTCATCTCATTAGCGAAAGCTACTAGAATCTCTTGAATTTACTTAAGTAAAACTAATTACGTAACCAAAGTTCTAAGTTACCCGCAGAATATACTTAACGCTAAGTAACTTCTCGTATCTAACTGTATCTTAGCGCGCTCTGCGTAAGAAGGGTAATTTGAATACTCTTTGAGTTTTAACATAGCCGCCTAGTAAAGCCTGGTGCCCTGGTACCTCGAAATGAATATGCAACGTCTTCTTGGGTGATGATAAAAGATGTCAAGTATATAAGCAGTAAACCTACGGTTTCCTACAGACCGTTCAATATAACTTGTCCCTTGCTGTCATGTTTGTCAAGCCATTTTGAACTCTATTAGTATTGAAACTAAGCTTGACAAGCAATGGTGCCAACATGACGGCAAGGGACAAGTTATAGTAAACGATCTATAAAAAAACGGTGGCCGCACATAACGGCTGCAATGACAGCTGTCATAAAGATGATGGCTGCGGCAAAGATTCAAATCGTTAGATTCGACCTACCGCGTCAAAACATAGTCGCGTTTCTGTTTCGTTTTGTCACCTCTGACACACAATGACGCAGTGACTTGACTTGATTGTCATGGAAACGCTAGTGAATAATGTGTGAACTCAGTCTTCTCAGTATGGACACTTTCGCGAGTTTAAGTACGGTGAGGGTAAATCTAGCAATTTAAATCTTTAGGCAGCGGGGTTTTGACTTTACGGTGTCAAAAATGGACACACCAACTTACTTTTATACATAACATTTTAGTGACCACCCACAGTAATAAATTGCGGACAGTACCTATATGGCGGCCATCGCTTTTCTTGGAAACCGTACCTAGCTTTACTTTCTATCTAATTCGTATCCATACTAACATTATAAATGACAGCAAAAACTAGCAATAGGCCTGTATCCAAAAAAAATATTGTCCTTCTTGTAGATTATTAAAAAATATTGAACACGTAATTTTTCTTTTTTGACGTAATCAAAAGATTACGGCAATACATTGAGTTACAATGTGACATGACGTCACGCCTTGCTAGATTTAATACTCAGTTGTGACGTAGTGACCCCACTCCCCAACTGTTTTCTAAGAGCAAAAAATACGTGTCTAATATTTTTTTATTATCTAAAAGATGGACTAAATAGAATTTCATTTTTTTATCTATACAACTACCGTATTTCTATGTGTACCCACAGAAATTATACAAATTGACAAAAATATCAGTCAAAACAAAATCAAAATCTAAACAACAGATCGGAACTCGAACAATGTCTTCCATTAAAAAGTACCAGGCGCCTATAAACTGACAGAGTTGCAAATACTAGAAAGCCGTAGTGCGACGCGTGGGCGGGCCGGTGTGAAAGGGACACTGCGCAATGCTATGCGCTCCTAGTAACAACGGCCGATGTTCGAATGTATCAAACGTCTTGTATTTGCATGTTTGACGCCATTTTCTTTGTCCACTGTTGAACATGAACATAGATCCAAACCCTATAATCATTTGTAGGACAGCAGTCTGATGTGCACGGCTAGACAAGGTTAGGTTGGTACCTGGTTGCATCGCACATGGTACAAAATACACTTCAAAAAAAAAAGGTCCGCCGGTGTCGGAAGCAGGGTCCAATCTACCGGTGGTTAGGGCTGCAGAGACAGGAACCTCCTCACAATGCGAGCCGTATCGAGGAGTACTGCCTTCTGAATCAGGACCATGATCCAAGCCAGCAAGAGAGCCTCGAGAGATGTTGGTCGAGGCTTTCGGCCATCAGGCCATTAGCTGTTACGACAATCGTCACAATGTCAGCCAAGCTCACATTCCACATGTCAACAACCATATTGACCTGCTATAGAGTGGGAACAAAACGTTTATTTCAAAGTTAGTGTACAAATATTGGCCAGCCCCTGTTTCCAGGGCCTGAATTCAAAATTAGAGCCGAAAAAAACTTTTTTACAAAAAATACCACCGACTTCCAATCTACAAAGTGAAAAATAACTTTAATTTCGGAAGTCGGTTTTTGGATCAGTGTTTAAGTTTTTTGACACCGACTTCCGAAATTATTAAGGTTTTTTATTTATTTATTTTGTAATCCCATATTGGGATTTATATAATTATGTCCATAGGTGTGTCCGTAGCATCACAGTGGGCCCTATCAGAATTATTTTTTTAAGTGAAAACTTCTTTAGGCACTTTGGGCATTTTTGAGATGGGACTAAACAATTGATTTCGCGACACTGTTACGACACCAGCTTTTGACCATTAAAAAGATATCAACGCGCGATACATTACTTCCTGAACAATAAAATTGTCCAAGTTTTCATTTCTGTCGGCACTCCCAGAGTGCAATTGTTTTTTTGAAGTGAAAACTTGTTTAGGCGCGTTGGGCATTTTTGAGATGGGACTAAACCATTGATTTCGCGACACCATGCACCACCATACACCTCATTTTTGTAAACGCGATTGTGCTCTTTATTTATATTACGTTACGGATCAATGTTCTATGCAAGTATTTTTACTTTAAAGGTTTTGTAAACGCGATTATGCTTTTTAAGCTATTGCATAGCTTTTATCGCGGGCTTTGAGCGCGGCGACCGAATCAAGAAATTCCGTAACGAAAATAAAACCGTAACAAAAATTAAAACCTTACACCCCCCACTCCGCCTACCATGTAATGACGGTTCCCATGACAACGTGATGTTGTCATGGGAACGTAATTTTTGTTTTATGTCATTCCGTCATCATTCCAAGTGTAGCGTTGACAAATAGGAAGTATGGAGGTTACAAATGCTATGCAATAGCTTTACCACGGCAGTCCCCGAGTGCCACACGTTTTTTTATTTTTTTTATTACATTACGGATCAATGTTCTATACAAGTATTTTTACTTTAAAGGTTTCGGAAGTATTATTTTTTGTAAACGCGATTGTGCTCTTTATTTAGACAACTTTAGGGACCATTGTTCTACACCAGTATTTTTCTTCCACCAAGGCGATCTTGTTAAAGTTTTCACTTCTGCCGGCACTCCCGGAGTGCCACCACTTTTTTTTTAATTTCACAGCATTATGCTGAGATAGGAGCCTTTTTGCCTTCGCAAAGGTAGTTATTATTTTTGTTGTTAGTTTAAAATGCGCCTTTTTTGTTTAATTTTTTATTAATTTTTGTATTTCCTGTACGTGTCCCAAATAAAATATTTTCTTTCTTTCTTATACTGAAAATGTATAGCTTGTTATACATTTAATTTTATGCTGATCTCATATTGTATATGATTTCTGTACAATGCGAGGTCAGCTTATACTGGAATCGTATAGCTTGATATGTAGCCGTGTGTACAACGTCTAATCTCTAATGTCCCTGCGGCTCAAATCGGATACATCACAGTCAGATTACAGATGGTGATCAACATCGCGTGACGTCACCGCAGATCTGCCTGATCTACGGTGATTTACGAGACGAAACGGAAACGGATTAAATAGGATTTTGATTCTACATATACATAGGATGTTTGGACATTCGATGTCGAATCGAATTAGAATGATGTGGGATTTGTATACAGGGTGGCTGTAAATAGCGTCAGTAACAGTGATTAGCAATGTATTTAGGGAAATTAATTGTTAAGCAATTTGACTACCAACTTAAATTGTCTGTATATTCATATCATAACTGTCATTCTGTATTTACATGATTTAAAAACTAACAGACTCAAAGTACAAGTATATAAAAAAGGGGCGGATATAATCATAGGGCATCAAAAAATTCGTCCACATCGCTGTCAACCAGGAAAAGTGTCCAAAAGGCTACCAGCATTGCCATACAACGTGGCAATGCTGGTAGCCTTTTGGACACTTTTTGGACATTCTTTGGCAAAAAATAGGCCCGCCTTCTGGTCACGCGAAGAGTCAACCAACCGCTTGGCGATGTCTTAAATATTATATTTATGTAAACATTTAGGACTAAGTAAGTATATGTATTTATTTTATTTTTGATTTGTTATTTCACTATATGCTGCACCGGTTGACGTCATCACGTCAGCGCCGGCTGTCGCTGAAAACCAGCGCTGTGGCTCCGTCTCGCATAGGGTGTCAGCATTATGCTGAGCGATGGCCGTTTTGCGTGGATGTGACGCATATTTTCCCCCAAATTGTTATTTTCGTGTCTTGTTCTTTCTTTGCGTCATGTTTACCGCAAATAAACGTATCTTCTTTCTTTTTCTTCTTTCATGTCTTGATAGCCATTTTATACAACTGAAACTTGAACAGTTGTATTTATAACACGACAAAATGACGGAGGGTGGCAATTTGCTTGACAATTAATTTCCGTGGCTTTACATGGCAGTATTATACTTATTGAATAACCATAACACACGCTTTGTTTCCTCAAAGGGTTAGGCAGAGGTGTACGGTGTACCCCACCCACATTTCGCCAGTTATTTTTAAGTCCCATGTAATAGGGGGCGAGCCTATTGCCATCAACCGGGCACAAATCCAGGCTGCGGGGTGCCACTGACAAATTCCTGACGGAAAAACCCAGTAACATTTTGCCCGACTTGGGAATTGGACCCAAGACCTCATGCTCAGCAGTAGCGCTTGCGACCACTAGACCAACGAAAAAATATGTTTATTTTCAATTAAGGGTAGTTTTTTTCACAATTTTTCATTATATGAGGACGCCTAATTACTTCCTATCATTATGGAGTTTGTTTCATAGCAATAGATGGTTTAGTTTAAAAGTTACACCGTTTTGTTACAATTTTTTTTTAATTCCTTAAAAAGTATAAAAATATTTAGATTTTTTAAAATATTTTTCTGTCAGTAAAATTAAGTATAGATTCCCTCATTTCAATATGTGCACATAAAAAAGAATCACACTATATTGTAACTTCTACTATATTCGTATCCTACTATATTCTGATTGAATTTTGTAGACCAAAATGACAGCAGCGATCGGCCTTATTTTAAAAATAACACAATAAATCCTACTACACTACTATCCTACTATCCTACCATTCTACTATCCTACTATTCCTTCTATCCCTACTATCCTACTATTCCTACTATCCTTCCTACTATTCTACTATTTATCCTTAATATTATAAATGCGAAAGTAAGTTTGTTTGTTACGCCTTCACGCTAAAACGGCTGAACGGATTTGGATGAAATTTGGCACATACATAGATGATGCCCTGGAATAGAACATAGGATACTTTTTTTTTTCCCACGGGATCGAGACTTATGCGGGTGAAACTGCGGGGCGCAGCTAATAATATTATAAATGCGAAAGTAAGTTTGTTTGTTACGCCTTTACGCTAAAACGGCTGAACGGATTTGGATGAAATTTGGCACATACATAGATGATGCCCTGGAATAGAACATAGGATACTTTTTTTTTTCCCACGGGATCGAGACTAATGCGGGTGAAACCGCGGGGCGCAGCTAGTATTATAATAAAAGTGTTTTTTTTTATGTTTGTGTTTTTGTATGTTTGTTACTCAATCACGCAAAAACGGCTCAACGGATTTAGATGAAATTTGGCACACAGATAGCTTATAACCTGGATTAATACATAGTATACTTTTTATCCCAGTAGTACGTTCCTAATGCGAGAGAAGACCCAATCAATCTGCCAAGCTTTTCCCAACCATTGGTTTGGCTTCCAGTCTAACCGAATATCAGTACTTTACATGGAGCGACTGCCTATCTGACTCCCACAACCTAGTAACTGGGTAACACGATACCCCTTGGTAAGACTGGCTGTCAGACATTCGGGCTTCTGACGACCCGTAACGACTGTCAAAGATCTACGAATGACAGCCGGGACCAACGGCTTAACGTGCTTTCCGAGGCACGGAGGGGTCTCGATATGTTAGTTAAGAGACGAGATAACTATAGCCACGAGACACCCGGTTTTCTATTTATACAGGGTTTCAAAAACAAGTACAATTTTAACAGTTACAATTTAAAAAACCCCCGACACAAACATTTCCTCATTTCTCTATCCTACTCCATCACCAGACCCTGTTCACCATCTATCTATAACCTATTAATTGAGACCATTCGCATGAGCCCAAATGCGATACCTGTGCTGTAAGTTGGTAAGGGATTTGGGTATCCTGCAAATTCTAGGTGATGTTGCAGCATCAGTTCAAGGTTACTATGTTCTTCTAATATCATTGAAATAACAGAATACCAAATTTCAAATTGATCAGACCTGTGGAAGATACTCACATCCATTCATCAACTAGAATAGAGCTGATAATCTTCAAACGTCTGAATCGATTTTGATAAAACATGTCTAAGAACCATCGCTAGAAAACCTGCATTCAAATAAAAAAAACCGCATTCAAATCGGCTCACACGTTTAAGCGCTACGGTGTCACAGACAGACACATAGCGGTCAAACTTATAACACCCCTCTTTTTGCGTGGGGGTTAGTAAAACAAAACAAAGGATTATAGTTGTAGGGTTTTATCGATAACTCAAAGAAATGGCGGTGCTAGTTGCCAAAAGTCTCGCCTGCCTTCCTTAATCCGGATAGCTCCGGCTCTCACAACAGAATACGAGTATATCAAACGTCTGAACTTTTGAAGTACGTACAGGCAAATAAAGAGTTTGGTTTACAGGCTCAAAATAAATATCATTGTAGGCAATTGTTTTTGGAACGTAGTTCCCTAAAGCGGTTTGCGGTAAGAGTTGACTGGTAGAAAGAAATCGTCACATAAGGTACCCCCTCCATGCGACTTTCTGTCTCCCTCTCTATCTCTTTCTGTAATACACGAGTGTGTGCATTCGTGAGAGTAACGCATAAAGATTTTCGTTCCTGCTAGGGGTTGGGTCCCCCGACCGCACAGGTATTTTTTTCTTTCATAAACTTTCCCCTTTATCAAGATCTCCTATTTACCAGAAGTCAAAGTCAAAGTCAAATCATTTATTTCAAATAGGCCCATGTATGGCACTTTTGAACGTCAAAAATTACAAAATAATAAAATTGATTCTAGTCGCCCC
Source organism: Agrochola lychnidis (assembly GCA_963680765.1). NCBI lineage: Eukaryota > Metazoa > Arthropoda > Insecta > Lepidoptera > Noctuidae > Agrochola > Agrochola lychnidis. The sequence goes on along the minus strand of OY796874.1, from coordinate 2,040,037 downwards.
TTCCAAAAGGTAGTTTTCGTATGGAGAAGAATGGGCAAGAAACTCCACCGTTACTCTTTTAAAATGTTTTACAATTGTTTGTATATGTACGTACATTTGTTAAATAATTATTATATGTGAAGACGATGCACCTAGAATAAAACTACTATACCACAATAGGTAAAAAGATTTAAAAATGAAGCAACGACAGACAATTTAATATGTGATAGATACATGGTGCTCACATATTTACAAACATTGTAAAAGTCGACGTAGACGATTTTCCTAAAATTTTACAGTTAATAAGTGAGTGTGTGAGGAAATAATCACAGAATGTAAAATCAATGTCATAAAACACAAAGTAATAAATTTTACAATTAAATTAGCAACCAGTTTGATTTTGTCTTGATACAGGACTAACTTTATGCCACAAAAAGACTTGTTATTTGCGAAAATGTAACCCACGGCCCGTACCGCAGAAATCGATTACTCAGGCCTCAAGCCAACATTGCCGTCATTCTTATTAGAATGTCAATCACTTGACAACTCAGCAAATACAACGTGTGCAATCAGGCAAATGTATTGTTTACCAGGTTGACACACTACGTAAATTGGCCGTGTTACAGTCATTTCAATACGTCTGATAAAGAATGGCTTTCCATTTAAATTGCTCGTATACTCAAACGACAACTTCATTTGAGAATCATTATCTCAGTAGGCTGCGACAAGGGCCGAGAGAGGCTGTTTAAAGTCCCGGTGGCCCGTAAAAACCTGTTAAAGTTTGCACCAGTGGGGCGGGCAATAAAGATACAGCGTCTCTCTGCAAGTGGATATCTTTACATGCTCATTGGCGGAATTCCAGAGAGTGACACTTAACATATTGTCCTCTGTATGACTTGTACCACACAGTGGACATTGTGACTATATTGCTGTATTGGGTTGTACCTGTTAAAAAATGTATGTGTAAATACATTTTTTAACTAACTAACAGTAAATAAATAAATAAATAATAAATAATCATCCATAGCCTAACTTTGCCCATTTGCCTCACTTTCCTTGTGCCAATCCCCAAGTTCCTGTGTGAGCCTCATCCAAATTTTGCACGCGATGGCAAAAATATCGTCTGCCCATCTCGCCACCGGACGACCGATATCTCGTCTTCCAGTCCTTGGACGTCAACATGTCACAGCCTTACTCCAACTATCATCGCCTTGCCAGGTGCATTTGAGAATAAGGACAGTTAAAGATACTTTTTTATTTTTAAGCTATTGCATAGCTTTTATCGCGGGCTTTAAAACCGGCCAAATGCGTGTCGGACCACGCACAATGAAGGGTTCCGTAGTTGGGATGAATTAATCCCAAAAACAAACTTAACTTTGTAGTTGAAAAATATGTTCTCCCATACGGAATGTATGGGAAAACATGTTTTTGCAACTGCAAAGTTAAGTTGGTCGATTATTACTCGTTAACTTGTAGAGCCTACTTAGCTGTGATAGTTTTCTTTTCAATTTCGTTATATAAACTACTGTTGTGATTTTTTTCACACACCCAAAACCAACCATTTAGCCGGCAGGGGGGGGGGACACTTGACTCTAACAAAAATTAGCACTTTAAAGCTTAATATTTCGCAAACGGATCACTGAATCCAAAAATGGTTTTCACAAACTCACAATGTTTTTAAAGGACCTTTCCAATGATACCCCTCACTATGGGTTAAAAAAAGAAAAAAAATAACATCACCACTTTACGTGTAGGTATGAGAGATACCCTAAAAAAAAATGTTTTTCATAATTTTATTTTATCACTTTGTCGGCGTAATTAAAATATATACCTATGCTAAATTACAGCTTTCTAGTACTAAGGGTCTCGGAGCTAGACCGTGGACAGACAGACAGACGGACATGACGAAACGATAAGGGTTCCTTGTTTACTACGGCACCCTAAAAACCATAAAAACATATTTAACTAGTGCGAAATTGCGCCTTACCTCCTAAGTTGATACCAAAACCTCCTAAGTTGAAAAAATATTTTCCCGACTGTCATGACTTAAAAGTGTCAGTAACTACGCTGCACACTTATTGCTTTCGCTGACTATACACAATCGTACGAGATCGTACGACCACTAGAACTGAAAACCGGAGACTGTGCCAAAATCGATGATGCGGAAAAGCCTTAGTGCTAAGAATTGCAAGTAGACTGTAACATGTGCGGAACTATTTGTATGTAAATTGAGGAGGTAAATGGAGCTGATAAAGAAATGGTCGCTGGTTTAATAATGTGAAGAGGTTTTCCGAAGATTTTCATGTTTTGAGCTCTTTCTTAACTCAGTTAAAGTTCACTTTTGACTCACAGCTTGATTTGACTTTAGGTAAGTTAAGAAGTGAGCAATGAGCCGTGGTGGCACAGTTGTAAGTCATGGGTTCGAACCCAAGCAGGCGCTTTACTTTGCTTAAATAATTTCATCATTACTGCTCTCAAAACGGTGAAAAAAAACATCGTGAAGAAACCGGTGTCGAAAAACTAAAAATTCTAAGACATGTGACATCTACCAACCCGCACTGGGCCCGCGTGGTACATTACAGCCCACTCCCTCTCGAAGAGTGGAGGCCTGTGTTCCAGCAGTGGGAACATTATAGGCTGATTATGATAAAGAAGTTGTTTATTGCTTTTATTTGCACTAGGCATAAAGTTAATATGGATCTTGGAATTGAGGATTTATAAACATTCGTCTAATCTTTGGCCACAGGAACTCTGCTGTCTTTTTAACCGACTTCCAAAAGGAGGAGGTTCTCAATTCGAATGTACGTTGTTTTTTTTTTTTTGTATGTTTGTTACGCGATTACTCCGTCATTTATGAATTGATTTTGATGGTTCTTTTTTTGTTTGGTAGATCATACTTCAGAGGTGGTCCCATATAAATTTTATTAACTTTGCTTGGGCAGTTATTAAGTTAGCTTCAATAATACGTATTTTTGCCTCACTTAGTATGTGGATGATATTATGATAACTTCCTGTCACTGTTATTTACATAGCAGGTAGTGGTATTCGAATTTGTGTGGGGTAGGTATCACAACTAAAAAGTGAAAAATAAAAACTTTTTACAAAAATAAAAAACAACCGACTTCAAAAAAAACACTACAAAGTGAAAAATAACTTTAATTTCGGAAATCGGTGACAAAGAACGAAAATTAAAAACAAAAGACACCGACTTCCGAAATTAAAGTTATTTTTCACTTTGTAGTGTTTTTTTTGAAGTCGGTTGTTTTTTTTTTTTTGTAAAAAGTTTTTTTATCTAAATTTTTTCTCAAACTTGCTTCGAAATTCGAGCATATTTTTGACAGCCTTTTTCGAGATAAATCTGAAATGCTGTACATGTCAAATAAATGCGAGCGGCCGGCAATGTTACTATGAAAATCCATTTCTGTCGTGTTATTTAAAAATGGAACGAACTTTTTGCTTCAACTTAAGGCAACCAAGGAGTTAACTTATCAAAAAAATTATTCAAATTCCAATTTGGTAATTTAAATAAAGCTATTTAAAGTAAAAAGAAAACAAATGAACATATTGGCGCGTGAAAAATTATCGTTGTTCGTCATTGATTCTGGAATTTATAATTAATTTACTTAGTTTGAATTTCCGCGCATTATTTGAGAAAAGTACTATACAAGCCTTGGCCGCAACCAGGCATTAGCCATCAGCATATATATTGTACATTAAATATTAAAATTTAACAAGTATGGGCTCTTATATATACCAATACAGGTGTACACGACATTCACATAAAACAAAGCAACCTTCTTAAATTACGTAAAGTTAAAATACGAATTAAAATGGAAAACAAAAAAACGTGTGGCACTCGGGGACTGCCGCGGTAAAGCTATTGCATAGCATTTGTAACCTCCATACTTCCTATTTGTCAACGATACACTTGGGATGATGACGTGATGACATAAAACAAAAATTACGTTCCCATGACAACATCACGTTGTCATGGGAACCGTCATTACATGGTAGGCGGAGTGGGTAGGTTTTATTTTCGTTACGGCTTTATTTTCGTTACGGTTTTATTTTCGTTACGGAATTTCTTGATTCGGTTGCCGCGCTCAAAGCCCGCGATAAAAGCTATGCAATAGCTTAACATTGCAAAGCATTGATGGACTCACATATGTGTGCATCAATGCCCATGTTGCAGGTCGCGACATTAATGTACTATAACGTAGAAAAATATATGTAGATTTATGCTATTCCTTTGATTTCATACTTTGATGATAGAAACAATACAATTCAAAGAAACTAATTTCCAGTACCTACGCAATACATTCAAATTCCACAAATTCTTCACTAAGATATAACTTCAAAGATCAAAAACAAAAGACTATAAGACATAAATACCACAATTGGCTCCCGTTGAAGACACGGCTACACTGAGTGGATAGGTGCAGAAGGTCGGCTCCATGCAACGAGCAAACACGCATGCATATATACAGGGTTATTGGTTACATGCCTGCAATTAAGGTTTTGTAGGAGAGGTCATTTACCCCCCCTTTTGACTCCTATGCAAACGTCAACCATTTTCGATTAACTTGTCATATTTTTTTAAGTGAAAACTCCTTTAGTATTACCCCAAATTACCCCTTTTGACTCCTATGCAAATGTCAACCATTTTCGATTAACTTATTATATTTTTTTGAAGTGAAAACTTCTTTAGACGCGTTGGGCATTTTTGAGATGGGGAAAAAACATTTTTTTTTTTTTAAAACGTTGCCCCACACTAGGAATTTCTCCTGTATTGTGGGTGCTTTTTACAAACATTTAAACTCACATACACAAACAGCCAGACCTGGAACAACTGCTTGTAGGTCACACAAATATTTGTTCCGTGCGGGAATCGAACCCGCGATACGCAGCGCAGCAGTCAATCGCTTAACCACTGCGCCAACCGTGCCGTCAAATTGAACTCGCGACACCGTTACCGACACCTCATTTTTGTAAACGCGATTGTGCTCTTTATTTATATTACGTTACGAATCAATGTTCTATGCAAGTATTTTTCTTCCACCAAGGCAATCTTGTTCAAGTTTTCACTTCTGTGGAGTGCCACAATTTTTTTTTTCATTCCTTTTGAAATATCATGTTACTCGTTGATAATGGGTTCAATAGGTGAAAGAATTTTTCAAATCAGTTTAGTATTTTTTGAGTATGTCATTACAAACAAACATACAAAAAGTAAATTCAATAAGTAAAACCCGACTACTGAAAAATAACGCTCTAAAAAGTATGAAACGAAAATATTTCAGACAGAAATCAAGATATAGGTACAAAAATGGTCAAGGTAAAGCCGTGGTCGCATGCCATTATAATTCTGTAGGTGTACAGTATACATACATACCGGTCAAAATCATAACCCTCCTTTTTGCTTCGCCATAGTCGGGTAAAAATCAAATCTCTTCTCTTTATTATAATATTAATTTAGAAGTTTAAGTTTGACGAGATTATGCTGTTGCAACCTTCGATCATCCCGAACTGTGATACTAAGCCACGAATTCCTGGAGTGAGCCTTCTGTAACGATCTGTTCTGTGCGTCGGGCACACGTGCGACCGCATCCATCATTGGCCGATGTCGGACACCCGACACCGACAGTCAGGCAGTGTGTACGTGGACTAATGCACGGATGTGTCCGACAAGGCTGATGTGGAAGGAAACTGAGAATTTTTAGGTTAAATGAAGAATACAATATAGGTACGTGGATATATTTGTTAACCTGTTCCGCTTAGCTATTTCTAAAGAGCCTTAAAAAACCCTGAAAGAAATCGACACGTGTTTCACCTCTCAACGAGGCATCCTCAGGATGACGATTGACTTGTCGCGAACCCGAACACGGCGTGTTTCCACACCAAGCGCTGAACACAGAGAAGAGATTTCTTTCAGGGTTTTTAATGGCTCTTTAGAAATAGCTAAGCGGAACAGGTTACTAAATATATCCACGTCTATTGTATTTTATAATGGATTTCCGGCCTGAATCAATTAACTATGTTAAATGGAGATTTTGTTTCTTTGTTTTGTGCTATTTTCATTTGACATACATACATCCATACATAAACTCACGCCTTCTTCTCATGGGGGTAGGCAGAAACTGCAGAACGCCACCTGCTACGATCCTTACATACTCCTTTTGCCTCGTTTACGTTCATACATCTGGTCATACAAGCACGCCGGTTGCGAGTACTACGCACCTGGCCTTTCTGATGAACATCACCAATAAGGTCAGTATATGTCCTCCTAGGGCGTCCCCGCCCGGCCTTTCCCTTCACATCAGCCTTGTAAATACATTTTGTTAGTCGCCTTTCATTCATCCTCTCAACATGCCCAAACCATCTCAGCATACCCTTTTCAATTCAAGCATATTCTTCATCTACCAACCCACACTGGGCCCGCTTGATGGATTATGGCCCACTCCCTCTCACAGCGATGAAGCCCGTGTCCCAGCAGTGGGAAAATTATAGACTCATCATCATCTACCCAGCCTTTTCCCAACTATGTTGGGGTCGGCTTCCAGTCTAACTGGATGCAGCTGAATACTAGTATTTTACATGGAGCGATTGCCTATCTAATCTCCACAACCCAGTAACTGGGTAATACGATACCTCTGGGTAATACGATACCTCTTGGTAAGACTATTTTTAAATTACCTTTCCAACGACACCCCACACTAAAGGTATCTAAACTATTGTGTGGGGTGTCATTGTTCTCTCATCTAGAGAGAAAAAAAGACATCTCCACTTTACGTGTAGGGGAGCTAAGCCGCGGACAGACAGACAGACATGGCGAAACTAAAATGGTTTCTTGTTGACTAAGGAACCCTAAAAAAGGGAAAATTATAGGCTGATTATGCTAAATAAAAAGTCGTGTATTGATAATCAGCGCTTTTTGAACGTCAAAATTTATATAAGACAGTTTCCTTAAAGGCTCCTGCAGACAGGGGCGACGCGACGGAGCGACGCGACGGAGCGACGCGACTCATTTGAACAATTTCTATAAAAACTTCACAGAAATTGTTCTACCGATGTAGCGTCGCGCCTGTCTGTAGTGGCTTTAACGCCCGTCCTTCGCCACTTCCTAGTAACGGAAAAAAAAAAAAAAAAATAATAAACTAATCGTATTATATTAGGACAATCAAATCAAACCATTTATAAACGCTCTATATAAATATTTAAGCAACCCAGCATCCCGATTCATCCACGACATGCATTACGATCTTCCCTGCGCTAACAATAGCATTCCTTCTGATTGAACATACGCGAGCTTCCATTGAGTGACACCAAACACGTGGCAGAGAGAATTGTAAGGACAGAAGCACAATATAATGTAAAATCCTAACATATTATAAAACAAAGTCCCCCGCCGCGTCTGTCTGTCTGTCTGAACGCGATAAACTCAAAAACTGTGGATCGGATTTTCAAACGGTTTTCACCAATGGACGGAGTGATTCATACGGAAGGTTTTAGTGCATAATTTATTAAGGTTTTGTGTAAATTTGCTGAACTTTGACGATTATTGTTGAAGATGCCGGAAAAAATAATGCCAATTGGGAGCTTTATTGGCGTGCGCCGCAGAAATCGTAAAAGTTACATAAAATTTATGTTCTACAGTATTGTTCATCTTAAAAAGTTTAACTAAAATGTCCGCGATGGCATATGTCTATCTTCTAAGGATGACCCACAATAACCATTTTTATCTTTCAGAATTGTTATTTCCAAAAAAATATATTATTTAAATTGGGCATTTAATTTAGATTAAAATATGCCTTTTAATCATATAATTTAAATAAAATAGTTTAAAAGATATCACTGTTTCAAAATTACGCGGAGCAACGCGGGCGCAGCGGTAGGAGTCAATTTCGTTTTCCTCTGATAATAGGTATGAAATCTCGATAGTACGTTCCCGTGAGATGTTTTCCGACATCCACGCGGGCGAAGCCGCGGGCAAAAGCTAGTAAATCTATTAATTGATGGACATGGAAATTAGCATTCGTTTGTATTCGGAAATCCGATGATTCCCGAGGGACATTAAAAAATAGAAATATTGTGCTACTATAGTAGTAACAAACTGGTGTTATTTACCATCGCCAAAGAACCAGAGCAGTTGTCATCGATGCCATTCTGAAACCCAATAATAATTACTTAATCAACCCACCACTTAACCGTACCCCACCGAGGGCATGTTTAAGTTACAAGTGAGCCTTCTGCACATACTTGTGCAGTACGCATGCGCGGTACCCACGTGCGCGCCAGGTGCGCTTGCGTCTCACCCGTCCCCCGCGCGCATCACCCCCGCTGCACGCCTGACAGGCTGACTACTCATCGGACAAACATGCTGTATAATAGGTACCGTCAAACAATGGGGTAAGTGTAAAGACAGCTTACTTTTTACTACCGACCCATATGACCCAATAACACTCCTCCAGGAGTAGAATAGGGCCACCAGTACAGTACACAAATACAGACGACTCCCGTCATTCCGACCTCGCCGCCGAGGTCCTTTGCGATCGCGATCACGCCCCCGAGTAAATGATACTCCCCCTGACCCTTGCTCGAAAATGAATTGCCAGCAGTTGTTGCAGCTGAGCACGTAGCTTTAAATACCCCGCATAATAATCAAGATGAAAATCTAAGTTTGATACAGCCTGTCCCTTCTTGCTATACTCTCCCCAGCGATGCCCTAAGCTGAGGTTCGTACCCCACAGGGAGTGCCCTTAGCGAGCGCTCGCCTAGTTTTAATTTAGAATAGTTTTTGCCCCTGGCTGGAGGCTTTGAGTGTAGTAACTTAAGGCAGCCTCAGGAAAGCTCGGTTAAGCAGCCATGACCTTAGTGGTCAACTGTGAGATGCCCCAGATAAAAAAAAAAACGTGTGGCACTCGGGGACTGCCGCGGTAAAGCTATTGCATAGCATTTGTAACCTCCATACTTCCTATTTGTCAACGCTACACTTGGGATGATGACGTGATAACATAAACAAAAATTACGTTCCCATGACAACATCACGTTTCCCATGACAACATTACGTTGTCATGGGAACCGTCATTACATGGTAGGCGGAGTGGGGGTGTTAGGTTTTTTTCGTTACGGAATTTCTTGATTCGGTCGCCGCGCTCAAAGCCCGCGATAAAAGCTATACAATAGCTTAAAAATAATTAATCCGATCCAGCCTGTCCCTTGTTGTCCTCCCCAGCGACGCCCCAAGCCGAAGTCCATACTCCACAGCCTGTGGGGTACGGACCACAGGGGGTGCCCTTAGTCCTTAGCGTGTAGTCACTGCTGATGTAATTCCAGGCAAATGAGGTACCTATTTCAGTATTGTTTACGGTATGGCAACAGATCACTTCTGATAATACAAATGTCCATAGGCAGCTGTGCCCACATACCACCAGGTGAGCTGCCTGTTAAAATTCCATCAAGAAACATAAAAATCTGTGTAAACGTGCACCAATCGCAACCCCATAGCTCCGCAAGTAAATACTTCGCTAATACATACGAAACCCCAACTTAGGAAGCAATAACAGATTTTTTGTTCTCCTCCCTTGACACTGGTCACTTATCAAACAATGCGCACATATTTGCCAACCCTACAACGTCCACTCCAGCACTCTTGCGCAGCCGTCCACACAGCTGCACATTACAGTTCTTTTACAGTTGTTGACAATTGACCGTCCATTGTGTGACATTTGTGTAGACAGAAAAAAAAAACAATGTTCTATAAAAGTATTTTTCTTCCACCAAGGCGATCTTGTTCAAGTTTTCACTTCTGTCGGCACTCCCGGAGTGCCACCACTTTTTTTTAGTTCTTCTGCTCTTAGTTGTTATAGTTATAACAACTAAGAGCACAAGAACTAAAAAAAAAGTTGTTTATTCAGAGTAAATGCATAGTTATGCATTTACTCTGAATAAATGAATTGAAAGTATTGCTTTGCCGGCCCTTCATTTTTAGGGTTCCGTAGTAAACAATGAACCCTTATAGTTTCGTCATGTCCGTCTGTCTGTCTGTCCGCGGTCTAGCTCCGAGACCCTTAGTACCAGAAAGCTGTAATTTGGCATAGATATACATATTAATTACGCCGACAAAGTGGTAAAACAAAACTATGAAAAACATTTTTTTTTAGGGTACCTCTCATACACGTAAAGTGGTGATGTTTATTTTTTATTTTTTTACCCCATGGTGAGGGGTATCATTGGAAAGGTCCTTCAAAAATATTGTGAGTTTGTGAAAACCATTTTTGGATTCAGGGATTCGTTTGCGAAATATTAAGCTTTAAAGTGCTAATTTTTGTTAGAGTCAAGTGTCCCCCCCCCCCTGCCGGCTAAATGGTTGGTTTTGGGTATGTGAAAAAAATCACAACAATAGGTTATATAACGAAATTAAAAGGAAAACTATCACAGCTAAGTAGGCTCTACAGGTTAACGAGTAATAATCGACTTTTCCCATACATTCCGTATGGGAGAACATATTTTTCAACTACAAAGTTAAGTTTGTTTTTGGGATAAATTCATCCCAACTACGGAACCCTTCATTGTGCGTGGTACGACACGCACTTGGCCGGTTTTTTAGTTTTAGTATAGTAGGTATTTTTTTCGGAAAACAATGTAATCGAAATTCGGACTCGACCTTCAGTTATAACACTGAACATTGTTAAAGCATATTAAGCTATTGCATAGCTTTTATCGCGGGCTTTGAGCGCGGCGACCGAATCAAGAAATTTCGTAACGAAAATAAAACCGTAACGAAAATAAAACCTAACACCCCCCACTCCGCCTACCATGTAATGACAGTTCCCATGACAACGTGATGTTGTCATGGGAACGTAATTTTTGTTTTATGTCATCACGTCATCATCCCAAGTGTAGCGTTGACAAATAGGAAGTATGGAGGTTACAAATGCTATGCAATAGCTTTACCGCGGCAGTCCCCGAGTGCCACACGTTTTTATTATAGTCGCACGGATAGCACGGTATCCACAATATTGTGCCACAAACCAGGATGTTTTGCATCCAATCTATAACATTGAAATAGTTGATGTGTGAAGGTTACATTACTAAAATTGTCAGCTGTTCAGAGAGGTATGTAATAGTTTTATGAATCAGTAATGGCAATGCAAAGAAATTGTTTTGATTATAACATAACAGAACGCTTGTCCCCCGCCGGTTGTCACCCGGAGTCAGGATTTGTGTCAAATTTCATCCAAATCTATTCAGCCGTTTTAGCGTGAAATCGTAACAAACAAACACACAAACTCACTTTCACATTTATAATAACATAACATCACGCCTTGTTTCCCCGAAGGGTTGGGGCAGAGGTGTCCCTGTAGCAGGTACACCCACATTTCGCCAGTTATGTTTAAGCCTACTGCCTCGTTAGTCTAGTGGTCGCAAGTGCTTCTGCTGAGCATGAGGTCCTGGGTTCGATTGCCGGGTCGAGCAGTGTTATTGGGTTTTTTCATCAGGAATTTCTCAGTAGCAGCCCGGAGTCTGGATTTGTGCCCGGTTGATGGCAATAGCCTCGCTCCCTATTACATGGGTATTTATAAAATTCATATAAATATACTAGCTGCGCCCCTCGATTTCACCCGCATAAGTCTCGATCCCGTTGGAATATCGGGATGAAAAGGATCCTATAACCTAACCCAGGTCATAGTCAACTCATGTTTTAAACATCATCCAAATCCGTTTAGCCGTTTTAGCGTAAAAGCGTAACAAACAAACAAACGTGAGTTTGTTCGCATTTATAAAATTACTAGCTGACCCCGGCAAACGTTGTTTTGCCAATTATTTGTTTGGGGTGGACAACCCTTATCACTTAGGGGTATGAAAAATAGACAGTAGCCGATTCTCAGACCTACTGAATATGCATATAAAATTTGGTAAAAATCAGTAAAGCCGTTTCGGAGGAGTAAGGTAACTAACATTGTGACACGAGAATTTTATATATAAGATGTTTAGGATAGTTAGCATAGTTAGGATACAGAGCCATCTAGTATGGTCTCAAGTTATTAGCTCGTTAATAACTTATACTAGATGGCTCTGCATTAAAAAATAAAAACATTTGACACTTGCAATTGAGGCAGGTGTGAGGACGCGAAATTTGCCTCTCCCTCACGCGTTCCGCCTCCTTCTTCGCGAGCATTACCGCTTCGCAGGAGGTGACGGCCTCCCATTTCCTCTCGCTCCATACCATGGCCTAAACCAGGGCCGGACGCGAGAGATCACCGCCGGCGATCGCCACCACGAGGACACGGCGATGCTCCGCCCAAGCCGGGCAGACCTCCACCGTATGCTCCACCGTGTCCTCCGGGCGATCCACACAATGGTGACACCCGGGCGTTTCCTCCCGCCTTATCCTGTACAGGAACCTCCCAAAACAGCCGTGTCCGGTGAGGACCTGCGTCAGGCGGAAGGTGAGGACGCCGTGGCGCCTCTCTAGCCACTTCTCAAAGAGGGTACTTATCGCCGCAATTGTGGCGTGCCTAACCAGTCAACTCCTACCGCAAGCCGCGTTAAAGAACTTCGTTCCAAAAACCCAATTTGCTTGCCGACTTGGGGAACGAACCCTGGATACCAATGCGGAACCGACCAATAACAGAGAATACATTTCTAACCGAAGCGTTTGTAAATTCTTTCTAACATAGATAATTGACACTATTGGCTGGAGGTCAGACATCCGGGGTCAGAATGTGTGTACCCACAATAGAGCCAATCAGGCGAAGGGTTAACAGACCATGCGGTTGACCCAGCGATGTTGAACATATGTTACCTTATACAAATCTCTTGGATAATCTTTTTAACCCACTTCAAAAAAAGGAGGTTACTCAATTCGACCGTATATACATTTATATTTTTTTTTTTATGTGTGTTCGCGGATCTTCGTCGTTTATGAAAGAAAATAATAATTTTAAAGAAATAATATTATTTTGTGATGAAATTGGAAAGGATCTAGGCCAGTTGTTGACAAATAAATATCCAGGACACTCAATAATGAACTACTGTATGCCTGGTTGTTCATTATTTGACATAATGAAAAAAGTTATGAAATGCAATTTTAACCGGGATAGTACATTATTAATATTTGTTGGTAATAGGGGTAATGTGAACAAAGGAGAGTTACTCCAATATTATAGATCATTGTGCAACCTAAGTTTAAGAAAAATTGTGATGTTCACTTTCCCATACAGCCAAAGTTTGCCACAGGAAGAAAATAATTTAAGATCTGATATTAATATGACATTATATAATTTGACTTGTAATAATAATTTATTCCATTTAATTGACACTAACAATTATGTTGGTAACAACTTTTATTTGACAAAAGATAGATTTTGTATGGATAGGTACTATCTTTCAAAGTATTGTAAAAGACAGATAGCTGTGTCGCTATCATATTACTTTTTTATTACAGCCAAGAATTTGGCTAAACAAATTGCTTCTATTGAGCAATGCTATGACATGTTAAATAATTCAGTATCAAAAATTGACATTGATAATAATTTAAATTAGAAATTAAGACAATAGAGGCAACCTCTAGCAACAGTGTACAGAATTGCAAAATAAAATCAAATAAAAGTTTAAAATCTGTAAATAGTATTATAAAATCAAATAAAAGTTTAAAATCTGTAAATAGTATTAACCTGGTGCATCAAAATATTCAAGGATTTATGAACAAAGATTTAGAAGTAGAATTATTTTTGAATTTTAATAGTATTGATATTCTTTGTATAACAGAACATTGGCTTAAAAGCCACCAGTTCTTGTTCAACTTTAATAATCACCAGGTAGGTAGTTCATTCAGCAGAGTTAACGCTATACATGGTGGCTCATTAATTTTAGTAAGTAACCAGCTTAAATTTAAAGACCGTAAGGATATTGTGAGCCTATCTGTTGAGCGGACAGTTGAAATAGCCTGTATAGAATTGGAGCAGTTTATTGTATTGAGTGTGTACAGACCCCCTTCAGGATTGTATGACTGTTTCGAAAAGGTAATGGATGAAGTGTTGCACAAGATTTGTAACTCGAATAAGTCCATTATCATTAGTGGTGATTTTAATGTTAACTTATTAGAAAACTCAGGTTCTTGTAGTAAAATAGTAAGTCTGTTTCAGTCCTACAATCTTGTAAACCTATTTTTGGAGCCCACAAGAATAACCCCTACTAGTGCCACATGCTTAGATAATATTTATACAGATGTTATACCAAGCCACAAAGAAATTATAAATTTACTAGATTCTGATCATTGCGGGCAGAGGATTACTATCCCAAACCAAAACAACAAAGTGGCTAAAAAGGATATCACGGTTAACCCCAAAACTGGAAGTCGCTTGGAGACTTTTAAAGTTAAACTTATTAATAATTTACCAGTTTTGTCTATTCATGCTGATCCTAATAATCTATATGATGATTTCTTTAATATATACTGTAAGCAATTTAATTCCACCTTTATTCCCAAGACTATTTCGGTTAATAGTAACGCATCTTTTAGTGATTGGGCTACCATTGGTATTCATAAAAGTAGAACACGGCTTTATGAGCTGTACAATGAAAGGACTTATGTAAACACAGCTGAATTTAATTTATATGTTAGAAATTATTCAAAATTATTTAAAAAAGTTTGTTGTATGGCCAAGTCGCGTTATTTGAGTTCGAAGATTAAAAATAGTAGTAATGTAATTAAAACGACTTGGAATATTATTAATAGTGAAACGGGAAGGTCTAATAACCGAAATACTGACTACAGCCTGTCTATTAATGACAACATAATAAAATCAGACTCACAAGTCGCCGCGGCCTTTGAAAATTTCTTTTCAGATATTCCTGTTTCAACTACTAAATCCCTAAACTCATCACCTTCTGTTGCTGAGTCTTTGCTAAAGGAAAATGTTAATGTTTGCGATTCGGACTTTCTTTTTGAACATATTACCTGTAGAGACATAATTAAAACCTTTCACACTTTAAATGTAAAAAAGACTGCAGATCTGTGGGGTAATTCTGTAGAAGTTGCTAAGTCTATTATTGACATTGTAGCACCTACTTTAGCTCTTATCTTTAATAATTGTATCGACTGTGGGGAGTTTCCTGACCTGATGAAAAATAGTAAAATAATACCTTTGTTTAAATCAGGTAGTACATCAGACCCCACTAATTATAGACCTATTTCAGTACTACCTACCTTTAGTAAAATTTTTGAGAAATTAATTTTAGAGCAATTGCAAAGATTTTTTAATAGACATAAATTATTACATAGCAAACAGTTCGGTTTTACAAGGGGTCGTTCAACTACTGATGCCGGTGTTGAACTTTTAGGTCATATTTATAATGCATGGGAAGATAAATGCGATGCCTTGGGTATCTTTTGTGATTTGTCCAAGGCGTTTGATTGCGTTCTTCATGAAACGTTAATCAGGAAACTCCGCCACTATGGGATCCGGAACAGCGCTCTGAATCTTCTTATTTCATACTTGAGTAATAGGATTCAGAGTGTTGACGTTAATGGAAAAAGATCTCCCGGATCTATAGTAACAATGGGAGTCCCTCAGGGCTCAATTCTTGGTCCTTTCTTGTTTCTTATCTATATTAATGACTTGCCTTACCTCATAAAGGATAACCATGATATAGTGTTGTTTGCGGATGACACTTCACTTTTGTTTAAACTTAAACGTCAGCAGCTGGTTACTGACGAAGTAAATAGCGCGATCTCAAAAGTAGTTCACTGGTTCAATGTTAATAATTTACTTCTTAATCAAAAAAAAACCAAATGCATTAAGTTTACCCTACCTCATGTTAGGCAGGTGAAAACTAATGTGTTAATAAAGGGCGAAGAATTGAATCCTGAAGATAGCACAGTTTTCTTGGGCTTAACTTTGGATGCTAAGCTTCAGTGGGGCCCACATATAGATAAATTGTCAAAAAAGCTAAGCTCCGCAGCATATGCTGTTAGAAAAATTCGTAATTTGACTGACATAGAGACAGCCCGTTTAGTGTACTTTAGCTATTTTCATAGTGTAATGTCGTACGGTATTCTGTTGTGGGGAAATGCCGCTGACATTCAGACTATCTTTGTTTTGCAGAAAAGAGCTGTTCGATCAATTTATAAATTAAGTCCGAGACAGTCTCTCAGAGATAAATTTAAGGAGATTAATGTAATGACTGTGCCTTCTCAGTATATTTTTGATAATCTTTTATATGCCCATAAAAATATAAAATTGTTTAAAAAATACAGTGATATCCATAACATAAATACTAGAAACAAACACAAATTTGTTGTACCTACAACAAGGCTCAAGAAAATAGGTGGCTCGTTCAGATGTCAATGTATACGCTTTTATAATAAACTTCCAAGCCACGTACAAGATCTAAGCCTTAATAAATTTAAATCATTCATTAAACGTAAGTTGTGCCAGAAAGCTTTTTATACCGTTAAAGATTACATTGAGGACAAAAAGGCTTGGGATTAAGCTGCTCCAATTATTATTTTTATTTTTTACTTTTGGAACTTTGTTTATTTTGCAAACTTCAAAATTATATACACAATGACATGAATATTTACTTTGTTAAGTATAACATTATTATTATTTTAATTAATGTGAATGTGAGGACTATGTAGCTCATGTATATATATTTATTTAATTTTCTCAGTTACTACTAATGATAATCTGGCAGTTTTGAGTACTTTATGCGGCCTACCCAAATGTCCTTTCTATGGTATTGTTCGTCGAATCGTTGAGCTCCTTTTAAGTTCTGAGTTGAGCTGCACAATTACTGAAAAATGCGTGCACTGACTGGACAGGTCCACTCAAATCTGTATGGTTCTTTCCTCAAAAGATCATTTCAGACACAAATCTACATGGTCCTCATATGAAATGCTCTGACCAAGATTATTTCTGGGTTTTTTATTTTATTATATACACATTGACATTAATGATTTTTATATATACAATGACATGAATATTTACTTTTAAAGTATTATATTATTTTAATTATTGTGAATGTGAAGACTATATGGGTCATTCCTTTTTGTTTTGTTTTTAATTTTTTTCTCAGTTAGTTTTAATCATGGTCTGACAGTTTGAGTAATTTATGTGGCCTACACAAATGTCCTTTTTTTGGTATTGTTCGTCAAATCGTTGAGCTCCTTAAATTCTGAGTTGAGCTACACGATAAATGACAAATGCGTGCACTGACTGGACAGACCCTCTCAATCTGTGTGATGCTTTCCTCTAAAGACCACTTCAGACACCAATCCACATGGCCTTCACATGATCTGACCAAGATTATGTCTGGACTTTAAAAGAGACTGTGACCTCTGAGTTTGTTTCGGCCTTTCTTCTCAGAGTAGTCAGATAGGAAACGCCGACCTCATCTAGTTTTTAAAATATGATTGACGTGTAAAAGTGTTTGTACAAACCTACTTACAGAAATAAAATCATTTATCATTTATCATTTATCATTTATCATTTATGAATCGATTTTGATGATTCTTTTTTTGTTGGAAAGGAGATATCCCGAGGGTGGTACCATGATAAGGAAACCAGGATTTGGTGATGGCATCCTAGAGAAATCGAGGGAACTCTTCAAATATTACAGGCAAACCTATAGCGATTTGAGTATTTTTTATAGTAACTCGTGCAGTTGCTCTTGGAAAGCTCCATTTAGTTAAGTGGAACTGATGATGAAGACCACAAATAGCCACCAGAACTACTCAATAATAAGTATTTCACGGGTTGCGATTCGATTACTTTAATATGGTTGCAATGCAATTTATGCTCGTCACAATGCATATGGAGAAGTGGAGCTGATGGTGAAGTACCAGGAGAACTCCTCAACGATGAACGTCCCTGAATCGGGAAAAGCAATATTTTGTAAAAAAGTGACGAACAGTTGGTATTAGACTAATGTAACTTAGATAAATTACAAATTGACCCACTAAAAAGCGAGAAATAAAAACTATTTTACAAAAAATACAACCGACTTCCAAACTACAAAGTGAAAAATAACTTTAATTTCAGAAGTCGGTGTCAAAAAACTAAAATACTGATCTAAAGACACCGACTTCTGAAATTAAAGTAATTTTTCACTTTGTAGTTTGGAAGTCGGTTGTATTTTTTGTAAAAAAGTTTTATTAAGGTTCCGGAACCCTATTACTAAGCCTCCGCTGTCCGTCAATCCTCATAAACCATAATAGCCTTCATAATGTTATAGATAGTTCAAAGTAAAAATTTAATTATTTTTGTTCATACCTTAGATCATAATATTTTTTTATTACATAATTAAAACCGGCCAAGTGCGTGTTGAACTACGCACAATGAAGGGTTCCGTAGTTGGGATGAATTTATCCCAAACACAAACTTAACATTGTAGTGGAAACACATGTTCACCCATACATTCCAACTGCAAATGTAAGTTTGTACGTACAATATTGAGAGATTTACCATGTTATTTAAAGACCATAGACTTCTTATAGGTTTTCCTGTAATCTATGAGTGAAGAACAATTCTCTGTATTTTTTTCAAAATAGGCTCAGTAGTTTCGGAGATAGGCGGCCCAATGGTCAATTTTCATGTATTTTCTTTAATACTTTTAAATGTATTTATTCCAAAAATATTTTAAGCTATTGCATAGCTTTTATCGCGGGCTTTGAGCGCGGCGACCGAATCAAGAAATTCCGTAACGTAACGAAAATAAAACCTTACACCCCCCACTCCGCCTACCATGTAATGACGGTTCCCATGACAACGCGATGTTGTCATGGAGGTTACAAATGCTATGCAATAGCTTTACCGCGGCAGTCCCCGAGTGCCACTTTTTTTTTTTTCATATCACTGACACTACTCGTTTAGACGTCATCTTCAGTATAAAATCATTAAAAGTCAGTTATCGTCCCCTTAACGGCATTCTAGTAAAAGGACGGCAGTATTATAAACCAGACAGTTTGCAGTCAGAGTCTGCAGTTAACATAAATCTGCAATAACCAGTCTGCAGCCATTGTTGCTATGTTTTATAGTGCCGTTAGTATCACGGTACTTTATGTTATGGAGGGTAAGCAGAGTTGGAAGAGGTTGCAACACAAAATAAAAAAAAACGTGTGGCACTCGGGGACTGCCGCGGTAAAGCTATTGCATTGCATTTGTAACCTCCATACTTCCTATTTGTCAACGCTACACTTGGGATGATGACGTGATGACATAAAACAAATTACGTTCCAATGACAACATCACGTTGTCATGGGAACCGTCATTACATGGTAGGCGGAGTGGGGGGTGTTAGGTATTATTTTCGTTACGGTTTTATTTTCGTTACGGAATTTCTTGATTCGGTCGCCGCGCTCAAAGCCCGCAATAAAAGCTATGCAATAGCTTAATATGTAAACCAAATCTTGTTGGTCCCGTTTTTCGCCTTTTGGCTACGGAACCCTAAAAACAACCGACTTCCAAACAAAACACTACAAAGTGTAAAATATAATAACTTTTTTTCTTTAAGGCCTTGGTCACGAAGACAGCGGGCAGCGGTGCGGCGGCGGCGGCGGCGCGGCTAAGCATAGTTTTATATGGAACCGCTCGCTCCCCATCCCGCTGCCTTCGAGGCCAGTTACATATAAATCTATGCATTTGAACGCGCAGCTCTCGCGCCGCTGCCGCCGCCGCCCCGCTGCCCGCTGACTTCGAGTCGGCGGCCGAAAGTGTAAAAAGTTATTATGCAAGTAATGATCATATACCTACAAGCCAACGTGAGCAAGGATTTCATACGAATATGAACATTAACTTCGTAGAAATAAAGTTCACATTCATATCAACGCTTCCTCTACTTAGCAAAGTAGTTATAGTACGGTCTGTGAATCTTGTCCTAAGAAAAAGTTCGGATTTGTAGAGGGTTGTCTTTGACTCTTATACTTATGTTGCTTTCTCTTTCTCAAAATATATTATTATAATTGTGGGCCAGTACTGTACTTGGCAACATAATCAGCCTATAATGTTCCCACAACTGGGACACAGGCTCCTCTCTGTGAGAGGGAGTGGGCCGTAATCCACCACGCGGGCCCAGTGCGAGTTGGTAGATGTCACATGTCTTCAAAATTTTCGGTTCTAGGACATGCCGGTTTCCTCACGATGTTTTCCTTGAGATTAAGCTGCGCACGCACTACTAACAATTTTACATATTTAGGTATGTGTAATAAACTTGTAACTCCTACAACTTTAGTTCTAAAATACTCTCAGAACCCCTAATTATCCGCCTAAGGCCCTGCCTACACGACCCGACCCGGTCGGTTAACATGTTGAGTACTTGTGCAGCGAGCGTAAAGCTGCGTTTCCACCAGAGATGTGCGAGGTACCTAGCTGAGCGTTGCGAGGATGCGTAACGAAGCTGTGAAGCGATGTGAGCGTTTTCACTAGAGATGTACTAGGCCGGTGAGCGGTGCGAGGATGTGTAGCGCCGCTGTGAAGCGGTGCGCAGATGAGCGGTGCGAGGATGTGTAACGGGCTCTTTTAAGATGCGATTTCTCCCTCGCATCCATCCCTAACACACATCCCTCGCACATATCCCTCGCACACATCCCTTGCACCCATCCCTCGCTTGTTTTGTACGTACAAAAACCTCGCACCGCTAACCGTTTCCACCGGAGCTGCGCTAAGCGAGGCTAGGTAAATGAAGCGATTCTATTGGTTCTTAACAAACACATCCCTCGCTACGCATCCTCTCACATTTCTTGTGGAAACGCAGCCTAACAACCCACACCGCATCGGAATAGCCATGACGATGCCTTTACAGCCGAAATTCTCGACCCTTTGTCATTCAAATAAACACCTTAGCTTTATTAACATTAAACACAAAACGCATTGTTTGGAACACGTACGCAGTCGCTCCGGTTTGATTCACAAACAAATATATTGGTACGCAAATGTGTGCTTTATAATCATGAGTATAAGGTTTCCTCTGAATATTTAAAGTGTAAGTATAACTACTCATTGCAGAATGAGCTTTATGAAAATAAGTGTAAAGTGTCTTTTTCAATGTAAGTCAATGTGTTTTGGGGCAAAGATTTGGCGAATTTATGTAAATTGTAAGAAAGGCGTACAGTCGAGCACAGCAGCGTCAGCATAATGCGGATGTTACGAACAATCACTTTTGTGCGTGATTTTACAAAATATAGGGGGAATTTTTGTTTTTCTATATTTTTCTGAATCCTATGGTATTCCTTGCACTGTGTACGAATCTACATATTATTATTATTACTTATTAAGTTATTACACAAACAGCCAGGACCCGGAACAAGTTTTTAAGCTATTGCATAGCTTTTATAGCGGCGACCGAATCAAGACATTCCGTAACGTAACGAAAATACAACCTAACACCCCCACTCCGCCTACCATGTAATGACGGTTCCCATGACAACGTGACGTTGTCATGGGAAACGTGATGTTGTCACGGGAACGTAATTTTTGTTTTATGTCATCACGTCATCATCCCAAGTGTAGCGTTGACAAATAGGAAGTATGGAGGTTACAAATGCTATGCAATAGCTTTACCGCGGCAGTCCTCGAGTGCCACACGTTTTCTCGTGGTATATGATGATCAGACCGAAGGTGGAAGCGATCTTCACCCGGAATCCTCGACCACAGAGGAACTGGTTATCTTACCTCTAACTGTCGAAACACAACAATGCTGTTAACATTGTTGCTATGGCGACAGACTTAGATAAGATGGTGGTAGCCAGGCTGACTTAGAACAAGCCCTACCACCAACCAAACCGAGTAGATTTTTTTTCCCCCACTGGGTTTCGAACTCGGGACCTCCGGGTCTGAGACAGGTGGTCAAACCACTAGACCACACAGGCGGTTAAAAAGCGGTTTTGGGCATATCTGTTAAGTCAATAAAAAAAAAACCGTGTAGGAATCGAATCAGCGACCCATACGCCTGCAACTCAATCTTTGCGCTACAGTTCGTGGGTTCAACTCCAGGGCTTCAAGTCTGCTATTACAATAGTGTCAGAATGGTCTATCATTGATTTCATAATTGTTGATTTTGACAAGTTTGGTAATCTACTAATATAATGACGTCATTATGACTTTCCAATGGTCAGCCACTGACACTCCAGTATAAGCTGACCTCGCATTGTACGGAAATCCTACACAATGCGAGATTAGCATAAACTGGAAATGGATAGCTCGATGTGTAGCCGTGTGTACCAACGTTCCCGTGGGATATTTTCCGACATCCACGCGGGCGAAGCCGCGAGCAAAAGCTAGTAAATGACAACATGCTGAGATCATTAATTTGTCTACGGTCAACAGTGCCGTAAACAGAAATATCTTCTCCAGCCATTCAGCGACCCGATCAAAATATTTCACATCAAACAGAACCAGAGCAACTCCATTTGTTTCCTCAGATCTCTCACATCGGCCGCAGAACCCAAATAAACAAAAAATAAAATATTTACATCGCGCGGGTATTGAACCCGCGTCCCACCCGTGGTAAAACCATAACTAATGTAATGAATTGTGTGAGGAGCGCATCGGGTAAAGATGGAGGTTTTATGCGGTTTAAGATTTTTTACATTTTCAAAAATTAAATCGGACGATAACGAACGATATCTCAAAAACCGACCAAGTGCGTGTCGGACCACGTACAATGACGGGTTCCGTAGTTGGGATGAATTTATCCCAAGAACAAACTTAACATTGTAGTTGAATAACATTTTCTCCTTTACATTCTAACTGCAAATGTAAGTTTGTACGCACAATAATGAGAGATTTACTTTGTTAATAGCTTTTTCAGTAATCTATAAACATGGAACTATTCCCTGTATATTTTTATTTCAAAATATTAGGCTCAATAGTTTCGGAGATAAGGGTATATTTTCATATATTGTCTCAAATAACTTCATAACTATTAATTTTTAAATAAATAAAAAAATTGCGATCCTCACAGTAAGCCCTTTTATTCGATAAAAATATTTCACACGCTACAGATTACAAAACCTTTTTTTTTGGCTTATTTGCCTCCCAAAAGGGAGCCCCATATTCAAAATTAATTTATTTATCTGACAAACGCTCTGACAAACGGACAAACAGACAGACACAAGGATAATCCTATAAGGGTTCCGTTTTTCATTCGGACGTACGAAACCCTAAAACACCTTAAAACTATGAAAACGGAAAGAAAATAATGCTTAAAATGCCGAAAGATGACAGACGTCAGATGACAATACGAGGTACTCGCATATCATCTGACGCTGATTTAAGTCGATGCTATTACCACTGGGCCACCACTGTTCCCATTATGTCATTTCAATAATGTCACTCTGACAGCTGTCAACTGTTTCACGATGACGTCACGCGCCGGCTGTCAGTCGCGGGGGTTCGGCGCGTGTCTTCAATAGTAATGAGTAACCGAGTCATTGTCGTGACTTGTAGTTTTAGTGGGTAATTCAATTATTTCGTAGGTTTAATAGGAATGGCGGCGTGCATTAAAATAGCCTCTATGAGCGGTAATATTAATTTCGTAAACAAAATGGGTTTTTTTTAGCGTTCAATTCATCCCAACTACGGAATCGGATTCATTGTGCGTGTCGGACTACGCACAATGAAGGGTTCCGTAGTTGGGATGAATTTATCCCAAATACAAACTTAACATTGTAGTTGCAAAACATGTTCTCCCATACATTCCAACTGCAAATGTAAGTTTGTACGCACAATATTGAGAGATTTACCATGTTATTTTAAGACCATAGACTTCTTATAGGTTTTCTTGTAATCTATGAGTAAAAAAACATTCACTGTATTTTTTTCAAAATTTTAAGCTCTGTAGTTTCGGAGATGGAGTTGGAGGGGGGAACGGTCAATTTTCATCAATTTTCTTAAATATCTATAAATTAAAAATAAAATAAAATTATTGTTTTTTAAATTGAGATCCTCGCAATAAGTTTCATTTGATATGTCACACAATACAGTTTGCAAAACATTTTTTTAAGCTATTGCATAGCTTTTATCGCGGGCTTTGAGCGCGGCGACCGAATCAAGAAATTCCGTAACGTAACGAAAATAAAACCTAACACCCCCCACTCCGCCTACCATGTAATGACGGTTCCCATGACAACGTGATGTTGTCATGGAGGTTACAAATGCTATGCAATAGCTTTACCGCGTTAGTCCCCGAGTGCCACACGTTTTTTTTTCTTGTTTGCCCCCAAAAGTGACCCCACAATCAAAATTCATTTATTTACGGTACACGTCCGTGTTTGGGTCACAAAAATACATATATGCACTAAATTTCAATTTAATCGGTCCATTAGGTCCGATTTTTGCTTTTGAGGTACGGAACCCTAAAAATCTTTCAACAGTAGAAGCGGCTATATTACCACTGAGTAACAGGCTATCTTATACATATATAAAATTCTCGTGTCACAATGTTAGTTACCTTACTCCTCCGAAACGGCTTTACTGATTTTTACCAAATTTTATATGTATATTCAGTAGGTCTGAGAATCGGCTACTATCTATTTTTCATACCCCTAAGTGATAAAGGTTGTCCACCCCAAAAAAATAATTGGCAAAACAACGTTTGGCGGGGTCAGCTAGTAATATATAAAGATATCACGCGGGTGAAGCCGCTGGCGGAAGCTAGTCAGCTATAACGATGATCGAAAATTCAAAAATATATGGGACTGACATCAGCTACGGAAAACTACATTCAGTTGACATGTTCATATGATGAGGAATGAGGAATATTATGAGGAAACAGAGAGTCTCATACAAACCTAAAATATATTAATATCACATCCTCCGCATACACATACACGCACTCACACACACGTAGACACACGCCCCTCCACACCCTCCCTCAATTTACAGGCACTTTTGAATTGTCAAAGAGCTAGTTGCCCATGCCACAACGTATATAGATCTGGAGAAGAACGGGCAAGAAACTCCAAGGACACTCTTTTAAATATAGATATTACAAAATCCTGGGTACATTATTCTTGTTGCTTCTATATGTGAGAACAATGTACAAAAAATAATCAAAGCAATTGAAAATGTAAGATTAAAAATAAGCTAGATGAGTTCGACGTTTCCTATCTGACTACTCTGAGAAGAAAGGCCGAAACAAACTCAGAGGTCGCAGTCTCTTTTAAAGTCCAGACATAATCTTGGTCAGGCCATATGAGGACCATGTAGATTAGTGTCTGAAATGGTCTTTTGAGGAAAGAACCACACAGATTTGAGTGGACCTGTCCAGTCAGTGCAAACATTTGTCAGTAATCGTGGAGCTCAACTTAGAACTTAAGGAGCTCAACTCGACGAGCAATACCTAAGAAAGGACATTTAGGTAGGCCGCAAAAACTACTCAAACTGCCAGACCATCACTAAAACTAGAAGAGAAATAAAAATAATATCCACATAGTCCTCACATTCACAATAGTTAAAATAATATAATACTTTACAAAGTAATCATGTCATTTTGAATATAATTTTCAACAATGTCAAAGTGTTTATAAAACTGGTATACTTTTGTTGATTTTACATAATAATTAAAATGTCTAGTTTTATGGTTTTATCACAAGGCTTAGCAGAGCGAGCAGAGCAGTAAGTGCTCGTGGCTAAATAATAACAGCCGCACGGGTCGATCCATCAGGTTAAGCTACGCTTGCCGGGGTTGGTCCATGGATGGGTGACCATTTCTACATACCGAGACTCCTCCGTGCCTCGGAAAGCACGTTAAGCTGTTGGTCCCAGCTGTCATTCGTGGATCATTGACTGTCGTTACGGGTCGTCAGAAACCCGAAAGTCTGACAACCAGTTTTACCAAAGGGTTTCGTATTACCTAGTTACTGGGTTGTGGAGGTCAGATAGGCAGTCGCTTCATGTAAAATACTGGTATTCAGCTGCATCCGGTTAGACTGGAAGCCGACCCCAACATAGTTAGGAAAAGGCTAGGCAGATTGATTTTGAAAGAAGGTAAAATAATGACAGTTGTGAATGTTGGTGCGAGTTCGATTCTAAGCTTAGGTCAAAAATAGAAATAGTGGAAATGACTCTGGCGAATATGTTGAACCGTCATTACATGGTAGGCGGAGTGGGGGGTGTTAGGTTTTATTTTCGTTACGTTACGGAATTTCTTGATTCGGTCGTCGCGCTCAAAGCCCGCGATAAAAGCTATGCAATAGCTTAAAACTTCGACAAATTTTGTCTATTGCTTATGTCAAGGCCAGATACCAAAGACCATTTACAATTTTGTTTGCATTAGCAAATGAAAACAACAATCAAAACATAAACAAAATGCCGATTGCTAAGTGGAATAATAGATAAATAGATATTTTGGTACGGACAACCGCGCGTGGTGTACGTAGCAACATTTGAACTACGAAAACCTACGAAATTATCAATACAAACATATTTAAAAAAGTAAATGACTGTTTGTAATTTCAAAATAACAGCTGTTTACTAAATGCATTAAGTATGAAAGTTTATACGGTACTGGTAACAATTTTTTTTTTAAATTTTGTTCCGGCTAATCTCTGAAACGGCTGGACCTATTTTGACGGAACTGTCACTGGCAGGTGGCTAATTTTTCAAGGAGTAACTTTATTTTTCGAAAAGAACTAGGTTCCACGCGGGCGAAGCTGCACGCAGCACCTATAATATTATACTTTTAGCAATCAGAAGCGGAGATGTTTTCTAATTACCTAGTTTTAACAACCATAAAAAAGACAAGTCTTTTTGCGAAACTTGAACCGTTTACGCAGCGCACGCAGCGGAAGCTCTCAAAAGGAAAAAAACCCGCCGATTTTGAAACATTCTTCATTGGTGCTCCGCTCCTATTGGTCTTAGCGTGATGATATACAGCCTATAGCCTTCACTGAAATATTTTTTTAATCGGACTAGTAGTTCCTAAGATTAGCGCGTTCAAACAAACAAACTCTTCATATAGATTTGTTTTTAGTGTTAATTATTACTCTGTTGCCAAGCAATCAATAAGAATTTGTCTTTTGCGTGACGTATTTAATTATTATTAATGTGATGTAATTATTTATTACCTATCTAGTGGCACTCAGACATTAGACAGCAACTGTCTGGCATTAATGCTGAAATGAACCTTTTTGGCGCAGCCGTGAGGCACACACTATTGTTGTTAAAACATTACAATAACAATAATAAACACAAATAAAATATAAGATCCAATAAAATGAAAAAATAAATAGTGAAATAGTGAACTAGAATATTAATAATGAATTGCAATTATACCATAGAATATGATGTTGTAACCGTTTTAGGTGTCAAAAAAGCATTTGGAAAGTTTCCAAATACTTTTTTTACATCTTAAATATTCGGTGTTACGATATTAATTATTGCATTTCATAAAATAAGATAAGATAATATTTATTTTGTAAAACATGAGTTACAGTAAGGTCTTATAATTAATATGAGGTGGCTACATGTTTTGCCATTTATGGCGTACAAAATTAGTTGCAATATAAAAACAATATTTAAAAAAAAACATTTGGCACTCGGGGACTGCCGCGGTAAAGCTATTGCATAGCATTTGTAACCTCCATACTTCCTATTTGTCAACGCTACACTTGGGATGATGACGTGATGACATAAAACAAAAATTACGCTCCCATGACAACAGCACGTTGTCATGGGAACCGTCATTACATGGTAGGCGGAGTGGGGGGTATTAGGTTTTTTCGTTACGGAATTTCTTGATTCGGTCGCCGCGCTCAAAGCCCGCGATAAAAGCTATGCAATAGCATAAAAATTGAATAAAAAAATTTCAATGTGAAAATTTAAATTAAATAGAAATTACCATGTCAAAATTTAAATTTCATTCTAAATTACAATATTAAAGTTTATATTCAATTCACAATCACAATGTCAAAATTTAATTAGAGTAAGACAGACAAAAAAAACAAATCAATACGCACAATCAGAATTCTATACAAGCAAAATATCATTTAAAAATTCATCTACGCTGTAATAGCACTTCTCTACCCCTGAACAGACTTTTTAAATTTCTTTAGAGGCATACATTGCCAATCATAATTAATATAGTTCACTAGTTAGCCATATTTCATATTTTCATACAGTAATATTGCCAAATTAATCAAAACAGCGAAATATTTGACAGCTATTTACGACGTAGCCCACTTTCAGAATAAACGCTCTTAAGTCCGCCTCTGTGCATTTGCGTGCTTAAAGTATTAAATAACATCAATAAATTCTGCCTAGTCCCATTTAAAAAAGCAGCACAATAATATTCCACAAAACACGACATAAAAATAATATCATACAAAATTCAGTACAAATAAAAGTATGATACTGCTACGCCGTAGCGTCATAGCGCTACGTGACTACGGCGTAGCAAGCATTTTGCTCGTGGAAGATACTTCACGTAGAGGCGACTCTGTAATGGATAGATCAATAATGTTTTACATAGTTCCTCCCTTTTTATATAATATCACGCTTGTTTTCCTAGAAGGGGTAGGCAGAGGTGTATTCTGTGACTGATCTAGTGTAGTTTTGTCTGTTTAGATCAGAGTTTCTCAACCAGCGCGAGCGGTTCGTATGAGTTATGATATGGCAGGCGAAATTTAAAAATCATACTTTTTTCAAGTACGGAAGATGCAAACTCATAAATTACAGTGACGCAAGCCAATTTTTTTGTTTTGAATTTTTTTTAATTCTGTAACGTAACGAAAACAAAACCGTAACAAAAATAAAACCAAACACCCCCCACTCCGCCTACCATGTAATGACGATTCCCATGACAACGTGATGTTGAAATTTTTGTTTTATGTCATCACGTCATCATCCCAAGTGTAGCGTTGACAAATAGGAAGTATGGAGGTTACAAATGCTATGGAATAGGTTTACCGCGGCAGTCCCCGAGTGCCACACGTTTTTTTTTATTTTTTTTATGAAAATTATAGTTTTCTATTGGGAGTGCCTCCGCTGCCAGCGCCGGCTCCCAAAAATAACGTCACTGGGAACCGGCATGACATTACTGCCGGCAGCCGAGATTAAAAACATCGGCTACCGTCTCCCATAATAGACACCGGCGGCACGGCGTTTACGGAAACCCTTCCAGTGTTCAGAACACTAACTGACCCTAAATAAAGTATTTTTTTCTATATATTCTAGTCG
Source organism: Agrochola lychnidis (assembly GCA_963680765.1). Classification (NCBI taxonomy): domain Eukaryota; kingdom Metazoa; phylum Arthropoda; class Insecta; order Lepidoptera; family Noctuidae; genus Agrochola; species Agrochola lychnidis. Next base: position 2,010,881 of record OY796874.1, on the reverse strand, counting down.
TTCTTGGCACTCGCCGGCCGCTGCCGGGCACAGGCTGTCGTGCGTAGGGGGTCACAGTTCTAACCTAACCTAACCTTTTTTTGCGAGTAAAAAGATTTAATCTAATCTAACTACTTCGTTTCCGGGTATTTAGTACTTCATTACTGGAATATGGAAATCATTGATTATGGAAATATATCACCATCATCATTTCAGCCGAAAGACGTCCACTGCTGGACATAGGCCTCCCCCAAGCACCGCCACTTCGACCCATTCTGTGCTTTCCGCATCCAGCGGATCCGGCCATCCGTTCTGCGAGCAATGTGTCCTGCCCATTGCCACTTAAGTTTGGCAATTCTTCGAGCTATGTCGGTAACCTTGGAAATATATAATGGAAAAAAATTATGCTTTATTACCTACATTTTTTTTTTAAATTTTGCCTGCCCCGCCTATCTACTCTAATATGCTAAATTGCCAACCCCGTTTTCCGCTTTTTTTTTCAAAGTCAACGCCGGCAGCCAATTTGGGAGCCGGCGCCGGCAGCGGAGGCACTCCCTTTTCTATTACTTCTTTTTGTTCCTACTTTTGACTTTAACGAATTTATTAAAAATTTTGAATAAAGTAAATTTTTTGTTCGACACAGTTAATTTTTCTTGAACCATATGGATTCATGCTACAAGCAAATAAAAAGGTTGTGAACCACAGGTTTAGATTGATTTCTACATACATGACAAAATACCCTTAGAACCATAGATTAAATAAAAAACCCAATCTTCTAAACACACAATCGACCTAATCTCGTTAAACAAAGAAACAGAATTGAACACAATTCACATTTCCCTAAAGAACAGCCGAAAATTATTCAAGTATTCAAGTCATGTTCAACTTTTATTTTCTTTAGAAACTTATGAACGTTTGAAGAAGTGTTGTTAAATAAAGTTTGTAAATAATTCTGGAGTAATTAGTATGCCAGTCTACTGCTTAGGAAGAAATGCGGTCGTCATTTTGGACTTGAAACCGCTTTTCTTCAAAATTACTGAAAAGTAAGATGGTACTTACTAATTGTAAGTACCATCTTAAGTTAAGTTTGTGGCTAAATAAAAAAACCGGCCAAGTGCGAGTCGTACTCGCCCATAAAGGGTTCCGTAGCAGCAAGTAACATTGAATGAAAGGTAAATTGCGGTTTACGATTTATGACGTATTAAAAAAAAACTAGTTGTTCGATCTCGTTCAAACCAATTTTCGGTGGAAGTTTACATGGTAATGTACATCATATATTTTTTTTAGTTTTATCATTCTCTTATTTTAGAAGTTACAGGGGGGGGGACACACATTTTACCACTTTGGAAGTGTCTCTCGCGCAAACTATTCAGTTTAGAAAAAAATGATTTTAGAAACCTCAATATCATTTTTGAAGACCTATCCATAGATACCCCACACGTATGGGATTGATGAAAAAAATTTTTTTGAGTTTCAGTTCTAAGTATGGGGAACTCCAAAATTATTTGTTTTTTTTCTATTTTTATGTGAAAATCTTAATGCGGTTTACAGAATACATCTACTTACCAAGTTTCAACAGCGTAGCTCTTATAGTTTCGGAAAAAAGTGGCTGTGACATACGGACGGACAGACAGACAGACAGACAGACAGACAGACAGACAGACAGACAGATAGACAGACAGACAGACAGACAGACAGACATGACGAATCTATAAGGGTTCCGTTTTTTGCCATTTGGCAACGGAACCCTAAAAACGTGTGGCACTCGGGGACTGCCGCGGTAAAGCTATTGCATAGCATTTGTAAACTCCATGACAACATCACGTTGTCATGGGAACCGTCATTACATGGTAGGCGGAGTGGGGGGTGTTAGGTTTTATTTTCGTTACGTTACGGAATTTCTTGATTCGGTCGCCGCGCTCAAAGCCCGCGATAAAAGCTATGCAATAGCTTAAAACTCTCACGATTTATCTGTGTGCTGACCAGCCGTTAATTTTATTCTTAAATCTTTGATGATTTTTATTTTGGTTTTTGTAAGGGTTGAGAGCAGTGGTAGTCCAGTGGTAACGGCCGTGACTTACGTGTTGTAGGTCGTAGGTTCGAACCCAGGCAGGTGTAAATTATTTCATCACCACTGTTCTCAAAACGGTGAAGGAAAACATCGTGAGGAAACCGGCATGTCCTAGAAGCTAGAACTAAAAAATCGAAGACATGTGACATCCGCCAACCCGCGCGGGGGATTATGAGAGGAAGCCTGTGTCGCAGCAGTGGGAACATTATAGGCTGATTATGTAAGGATTCCGTACGTCAATAGGACTTTTCCTGTCCTTGGAAGCCTAATTGAGAGAGCCTGACTCGCTCTTAGTTGTTTTTTTAGAGTTCCATACCTCAAAAGGTAAAAAACGGAATAAGATCACTCTCTTGTCCGTCTGTCTGTCCGTGTATCACCACCCATTTTCTCAGGAACCGGTGGACTAGCAAATTGAAATTTACACCAGTTACTGAGGTCTATAGTCCCTATTAGGTGTATAAAAATCAAGGTCCTGAGTCAACACGATAAAAAGATATGGGCAAATTAATTTTTTCGCGAAAACTTGTAAGTTCCAAAATTTACCTTAATTTTCAACTTTTTTAATTTTTCGGAATTTTCCCTTTACTTGTGCTGTTTTTAAGCTATTGCATAGCTTTTATCCCGGGCTTTGAGCGCGGCGACCGAATCAAGAAATTCCGTAACGTAACGAAAATAAAACCTAACACCCCCCACTCCGAATACCATGTAATGACGGTTCCCATGACAACGTGATGTTGAACTTAAAAATATATATTGTAACAATTTTTTAACTGCTCCTAGAGGTATTTTATGTCGGGTACATTGAGTGGCCTTATAAGATGACAAAAATGTCATGGTGTAGGTTTATCTATTTTGTTATGAATGTTTAGTAGTAATTGGATACGTGGGCTGCTTTTGTAAGATGACTTATTTTTGTCACGGTTAAATAAATACATTAATGTGTTAATTTTCTCTGGTACAGGCCAAGTTATAAAAGAGTATACCTTATTATCTACTCAGCAAGGTTTGTAGCAGAACCGTGGGCCGTATTTTGAAAATTTAAGCCACAATTAATCCGTTTCAAGAAAGGAATGCTTCTATTTGTCTTCTATAGCTCCATCTCTCTCTACTAAAATATCGTTGCTTGGAGGCTCAGTAAACTTGAAATGCAAACTTTTCAAGGAAAACTGGGTAATCAGGCGAACATTATTATTATTCAGAACATGTGCCCGTTTTATTTGTTCTAACCGAAGTTCTGTAACGTTTACTGAAGTCTGAAGTCCTTGGAACTTGGAGCGTGGCTTAATTACTTTATAAGGCTTTGTTTGGATTTAAATTATTCGCTTCCCGAGGGCTGTTAGATGAGGAAAAACATAGATAAGATATAAATAGTAGATTTGTTAAAAAAAAAAACAGTAGCACTCCGGGAGTGCCGACAGAAGTGAAAACTTGAACAATTAAAAAAAAAAGTGTGGCACTCGGGGACTGCCGCTGTAAAGCTATTGCATAGCATTTGTAACCTCCATACTTCCTATTTGTCAACGCTACACTTGGGATGATGACGTGATGACATAAAACAAAAATTACGTTCCCATGACAACATCACGTTGTCATGGGAACCGTCATTACATGGTAGGCGGAGTGGGGTGTGTTAGGTTTTATTTTCGTTACGTTACGGAATTTCTTGATTCGGTCGCCGCGCTCAAAGCCCGCGATAAAAGCTACGCAATAGCTTAAAAACTTTCAAAACCTTGAAAGTAACAAATACTTGCATAGAACATTGATCCGTAACGCAATATAAATAAAGAGCACAATCGCGTTTACAAAAATGAGGTGTCGGTAACGGTGTCGCGAGTTCAATTGTTTTTTTTTCATCTCAAAAATGCCCAACGCGCCTAAAGAAGTTTTCATTTAAATAAAATCGAAATTTTATAAATTTTGTTTTTTCTATCTTTCAGATGATAAAAAAGCCAAGTATAGCGGTGTACGGTGTACATGCTGGTGTGTCCTAACTGCCCGTTCACCTGCACCTCGGATGACCTCAAGAATGCCACTGATGCCGCAATCAACATGGCCACCTACTGGGCTCAGACAATATTTAAAAAAACGTGTGGCACTCGGGGATTGCCGCGGTAAAGCTATTGCATAGCATTTGTAACCTCCATACTTCCTATTTGTCAACGCTACACTTGGGATGATGACGTGATGACATAAAACAAAAATTACGTTTCCATGACAACGTGATGTTGTCATGGGAACCGTCATTACATGGTAGGCGGAGTGGGGGGTGTTAGGTTTTATTTTCGTTACGTTACGGAATTTCTTGATTCAGACGCCGCGCTCAAAGCCCGCGATAAAAGCTATGCAATAGTTTAAAAACAATGGCACTCCGGGAGTGCCGACAGAAGTGAAAACTTGAACAAGATCGGCTTTTTGGAAGAAAAATACTTGCATAGAACATTGATCCGTAACATAATATAAATAAAGGGCACAATCGCGTTTACAAAAATGAGGTGACGGTAACGGTGTCGCGAGTTCAATTTTTTTTTCCCATCTCAAAAATAACCAACGCGCCTAAAGAAGTTTTCACTTAAAAAAATAGAACGAAGAAGAGTGCCATCGACTCGAAAAGAAGAAGCGGTGGACGAACTCTACCGTCCTAGCAGACCTTTGTGGCAGACTGTCCTAACGTGGCAGCCTGACAGATTGACACTTATGACAGGAGCTTGCCAAGAGGCCCCGACGTGGGCACGAGCATGTTGTAAAATGTGTGGAAAAAATATAAAACTTTAAACCTCAATGGAAGCCTTTTCAATAGCCTGGCCCACCCTGACTACACAAGCTTACTTAAATTGGAAAATAACTAATAATCACCTTTCAAAACCCTTCATTTTGATACTCCACTCAATAGGGAAGAGAGTTTTTTTTAAATATTCCGCCATTTTGATTTTATTTTTATTTTAAATATACCCAGTGAGTGTGACACTCACGCAATAAAGACGAATCTAACGACATATCATTCATCAAAATTAGTAAAGGCGTTTAGTAGTTACGAGGGAACATAGAGACGGACATACATACATACAGGTCAAACACATAACCCTCGTTTTTTGGCTTCGCCGCAGTCGGGTAAAAAGGCTTCGCATTTACAATATTTGACTTGAAGTAGGTCTTACTAAATAAATGATCCTTATTTTTACCCGACTACGGCAAAGCCAAAAGGAAGGGTTATGATTTTAGCAGTCTATGTACGTATGTTTATATGTTTGTATGTTTGTATGTATGTATGTATGTTTGCTTTTACGTGTGTTCCACCGTAGCGCCTAAACTACTGAACCAATTTTGATGAATGAGGTATCAATACATTCGTAATAATGGTCCGGGTGACATAGGCTATATAAATTTTCGCTAGATTTAATATGGTGGACTTTACGCGTAAATTTCTAACCTCGAAAAAAATTAAAATGAGATGATCATGACATGTTTGGTATCAAAAGAAAGGTCTTGACGAGCACATTACAAATATGTGTATAATGTTATATTTTCAAAGTAAATAAATATGTTTAAATTAATTAAGTAATTGTATTAATTAATTGAATTTGTAATCTGTCGTGAATTTCATATGGGTGTATTCCTGAAATAAATTATTTTGAATTTGAATTTGAATTTGAAATTGTTAAAAACAAGCAAAAGTGAGACTGCGCTACGTAGTATCGCAAGATGATACTAACGTGCAGTTAATCAAATCTTAATAAATAGTAACGATTTGTAATTCCACTTTTATGAAGAAAAACAAGTACAACGAAATATTTGTATTTTGGATTTCTTCGAAGCTCGATATCGATATACATGGGGCACTCAGAAAATTTTGCGATAGGTACAAAAAACAAAAATACTACAGGTTATGTTTTATTATTAAATCTTTTCAAATAATTCTCCGTTGGCGTCTATACACAGTTTCATGCGTCTAAACCAATTTTCATAACACATTTTCCAGTACGCATCAGACACCTCCCACCTTTAATCCCCTTCTCAAATGCAGCCAGTGCATCTTCCGGTGATGAAAACTGTTTTCCCTTGAGCTGATTTTTATTTTGGGGAACAAAAATGATAAATTCATGATTTTCACCCGTAATGAAATCGTAAACGCGCCGAGACGAGCCTGCTTCAAATTTTGCTATCATGTCTCGGCACCGTTCTACCCGAACCTTCTTCTGAGCCTGCGTTAGATTGTGCGGTACCCAGCATGAAACTATCTTCCTTACCCGAAGATTAGCCCGTGTAGAATTCCATGCACACTTCCCGATCCAATCTGCAGTATATGCTGAATCTCTTCATATGTAATTCACCTATTCTCTTAAATTAAATTTTTCACAGCCAGCACGTTTTCTTATGTAACAGCCGTCATAGCCCTATGACGGCCACTTCTTTATTCGTCCGCCAAAGTTACTTGACCACACTTAAATTCGTTGAACTAGCAGAAAACAGTCGCTTTAGAAGGGCTTTTGTCTATGAACACCATTCGAAGTCTTTCCAATGATTCTTCTGGTTTTAGTCGACATTTGAAATCGTACAAAATCATGACGCGAAAATGTTCTCGTTGTAAATAAAATTTTCAATGAGACAGAGTATTTTGATTATGCTCATAAAAAATGTGGAGGGAATTTCGAATTTGGAATGTTGAGTTTTTTTTAAATAAAGAGTCATAGTTTTAATCGTTATCAAAACTAGCCAGTGTCCTATAGACAAAAACTGTTAGTCATAAAAAATTCTGAGTATGGTGTTGGCGTCAAAATAAATCGCGGTATGGTTTGGTCTAAAGCACTATGCACTGCTATTAGAATTTAAAATAGGTTAATTACTGACCTATTGCATTACTCTTATTTACGTTGTCGGAACGTTCAGCAAGTGTAAAAACGAAAAAGTATAAAATAAAAAATAAAGTTTAATAAAAACTGTAACCCGACTACGGGAAAATAAAAATGATCTAAAAAGTACGAAACAAGCAAATATTTCAGACAGAAATCAAGACAGGTACAAAAATGGTCAAGGTAAAGCCGTCGTCGCATGCCATTATAATTTTGTAAGTGTTCCTGGCACCCACATGGCATACAGGCATGCGACGACGGCTTTACCTTGACCATTTTTGTACCTGTCTTGATTTCTGTCTGAAATATTTGCTTGTTTCGTACTTTTTAGATCATTTTTATTTTCCCGTAGTCGGGTTACAGTTTTTATTAAACTTTATTTTTTGTGATTGAACTGTTTATGTAAACACGGAAAAATAAACAAGAACACATTATGAGTAAGGTACAAAGGTACAGCTTATTTTTTAAAAATAAATCTCTTCAGCATCCAGTTCTATTTTGAACTTTATTCGTTCCTATGAAGCCTTAAAAAGCGACCTTATAATCACAGCATTAAAGCACAATATTCATAATCCAAACTCCATTCAAATATTCAATGGCATCCCTACATAATCATAGGCGGCGTACACACGATTCTATAAAAGGAGTACAGACGAACGTAACCGCAGACGTAGGGGGGACTCGCATGTAGCCGCCCTGCCAGACGCTCGTAAATGATGCAATACTGTGAATTAAGTTACAATAGCCATTAGATTCGTGGCTAGGTGGCTAAATTGCTAGAACTAGATCTGAGAGCTTAAGTAATAATTTGAAATGGGTCTTTTCTAGCAGATAAAGTTTATTATAATTTAAATGAGTTTCAGAGGAGAAATTTTGACCATGTTTTACACTTGCATGCTGATAATTTGTGTTGTATGTACTGTACTCATGTTTGAGCAAATAAGTTATTATCTTACTTTTAACCGACTTCAAAAAACTGGCCAAGTGCGTGTCGGACCACGCACAATGAAGGGTTCCGTAGTTGGGATGAATTTATCCCAAAAACAAACTTAACTTTGTAGTTGATAAACATGTTCTCCCATACGGAATGTATGGGAAAACATGTTTTTGCAACTGCAAAGTTAAGTTGGTCGATTATTACTCGATAACTAGGAAAGCCTACTTAGCTGTGATAGTTTTCCTTTTAATTTCGTTATATAAACTACTGCTGTGATTTTTTTCACACATCCAAAACCAACCATTTAGCTGGCAGGGGGGGGGACACTGGACTCTAACAAAAATGAGCACTTTAAAGCTTAATATTTTGCAAACGAATCCCTGAATCCAAAAATGGTTTTCACAAACTCTTAATATTTTTGTAAGACCTTTCCAATGATACCCCACACTATGGGATAAAAAATAAAACATCACCACTTTACGTGTATGGGAGGTACCCAAAAGAAAAAATGTTTTTCATAATTTTGTTTTACCACTTTGTCGGCGTAATTAATATGTATACCTATGTCAAATTACAGCTTTCTAGTACTAAGGGTCTCGGAGCTAAACCGCGGACAGACAGACAGACAGACAGACGGACATGACGAAACTATAAGGGTTCCTTGTTTACTACGGAACCCTAAAAAGGAGAAGGTTCTCAATTCGACTGTATGTTTTTTTTATGTTTGTTACCTCAGAACTTTCTATTGGGTGACCCGATTTTGATAATTCTTTTTTTATTTGAAAGCTGGTGCTTCCCGTGTGGTCCCATATAAATTGTATTAATTTTGCTTGGGTAGTTTTTGAGTTAGCTTCAATAATACGATTTTTTTCCCACTTAGTATGTGGATGATAAGTTAAGTTCTTCTTACTGTTATTTACATAGCAGGTAGTGGTATTCGAATTTGTGTGTGGTAAATACCACAACTAAAAAGTAAAAAATAAAAACTTTTTACATTAAAAAAACAACCGACTTCCAAAAAACACTACAAAGTGAAAAATAACTTTAATTTCGGAAGTCGGTGTCTTTGGTTTTGAATTTACGTTCTTTGTCACCGACTTCCGAAATTAAAGTTATTTTTCACTTTGTAGTGTTTTTTTGAAGTCAGTTGTTTTTTATTTTTGTAAAAAGTTTTTATTTTTCACTTTTTAGTTGTGATACCTACCCCACACAAATTCGAATACCACTACCTGCTATGTAAATAACAGTGACAGGAAGTTATCATAATATCATCCACATACTAAACGAGGTAAAAATACGTATTATTGAAGTTAACTCAAGAACTACCCAAGTAAAGTTAATAAAATTTATATGGGACCACCTCTGAAGTATGGTCTACCAAACAAAAAAAGAATCATCAAAATCAATTCATAATTGACGGAGTAATCGCGTAACAAACATACAAAAAAAAAAAAACATACAGTCGAATTGAGAACCTCCTCCTTTTGGAAGTCGGTTAAAAACCAAAGACACCGATCTTATTTTATCAAATCAAATCTCAAGATTTGTCGTCCAGTGGGACAAAACTGCCTGAAAAATAAACAGCACCACGTATGTTTCGGGTTTTGAATTTTGGGAAAAGCTCGTGGCTAAGTAATAACAGCCGTACGGGTCGATCCATCAGATAAAAAAACGCTTGCCACGGTTGGTCCGTGGATGGGTGACCATCTTTACATACCGAGACTCCTCCGTGCCTCGAAAAGCACGTAAAGCCGTTGGTCCCGGCTGTCATTCGTGGATCTTTGACAGTCGTTACGGGTCGTCAGAAGCCCGAAAATCTGACAACCAGTCTTACCAAGGGGTATCATGTTACCCAATTACTGGGTTCTGGAGGTCAGATAGCAGTCGCTTCATGTAAAATTTAAATCGCGACACCGTTACCGACACCTCATTTTTGTAAACGCGATTGTGTTCTTTATTTATATTACATTACGGATCAATGTTCTATGCAAGTATTTTTACTTTAAAAGTTTTGGAAGTATTTTTTTTAATTGTTCAAGTTTTCACTTCTGTCGGCACTCCCGGACTGCCACTATTTTTTTTTTGCCTTTACAAACTTACATTTGCAGTTGGAGAATTGAACGTGACGTATATCGATGTATGGGAGAGCGTATTAAGTTTGTTTTTGGCATAAATTCATCCCAACTACGGAACCCTTCATTGTGCGTGGTCCGACAGGCACTTGGCCAGTTTTTTTCTTATCAAAAGACACTGCTTTCATGACATTTTTTCTTAGCTTTTTTTAGACACTCACGGCAAAAGTATATAAAGCCTATTACTTTCCTGAAACAAAGCTCACCCACAATATATTTGGGAGCAATTTTCCATTACAGCCTATAGCCCCTCATGTGTTTTCGTGAGGCAAACGGCGCGCAATTTTCAAAGCCATTTCACTGTAAGATTGGCGCGTTCCAACGATACACCATAATCGTTCCATAGGCCCTTAGTATCTCTACATGTGCCATGAAAATAAAGAGTCTTTAGAAAACTAACTAAAACTTATCAAAATACCAGCTGCGTCCTTCGGTTTCACCCGCATATGTCTCGATCCCGTGAGGATGTCAAGATAAAAAGTATCCTATCTCCTAATCCAGATTATGTTCTACCCATGTGCCAAATTTCATCTAAATCTGTTCAGCCGTTTTAGCGTGAAAGCGTAACAAACAAATAAACTCACTGTTGCATTTACAATATTAAGTTAGAATATGCGGTACATTGAATAGGCATTTTAATAATTCAATCAATCTGCCTAGCCTTTTCCCAACCATGTTGGGGTCAGCTTCCAGTCTAACCGGATGCAGCTGAATACCAGTATTTTACATGGAGCGACTGCCTATCTGACTTCCACAACCCAGTTACTGGGTAACACGATACCCCTCGGTAAGACTGGTTGGCAGACTTTCGGGCTTCTGACGACCCGAAATTTAATAAATATTCGTTTAAAAATAAGTGTCTTTGATTTTAAAACATTGCTATTTTATGAAAAAGTATTTTAATCTTCAGATTTAGAAAAACATTTGATTTCAAATTGATTGATTGATTGATTGATTGATGAATTGATTTTTTGTTGTTTGATTCTACGATTGATTAAAAACAAATACCTATTCTTTTAGATATTATCTTTATATTCTAGCACTTTGAAAAGGGTTTGTTAAACAAATCGAAAACATGTATATTGTACCTACTAGCTATAAAAACCGTTATAACTATCTATGTCCATATAGTTTTATATCTTTACAATTTATAAGCCCTACAGCGATCGCTTTTTATTATGTTTGTCTATAGGACACTACTATTTTACGACTTACAATATACTATAGTAATATGTGTTTGACAAACAAGATACGACCAGTCAATAATAGGACTAGAACAACCAGCACTGGTTAATCGCGTTATCAAACACATTTCACATACACACACACACTACACTCATATACACACCCCTAGATACACAACCACAATCATTCACTCCATCTGCTGTGTTAACAATCACTGTAAATAGAAAAGACACGGTTGTATTTTATAAATTGAAGCCACAAAATCTCCAACTCCAATTTTTAAGCTATTGCATAGCTTTTATCGTTGGCTTTGAGCGCGGCGACCGAATCAAGAAATTCCGTAACGTAACGAAAATAAAACCTAACACCCCCCACTCCACCTACCATTTAATGACGGTTCCCATGACAACGTGATGTTGTCATGGGAAACGTAATGTTGTCATGGGAACGTAATTTTTGTTTTATGTCATCACGTCATCATCCCAAGTGTAGCGTTGACAAATAGGAAGTATGGAGGTCACAAATGCTATGCAATAGCTTTACCGCGGCAGTCCCCGAGTGCCACACGTTTTTTTTGGTTTTGAAATTATCAAATAATTTCTCGAGGAGGGCGTGTCAGACTCTTAGGAGGGTTTTCCTGTCACGCTGACTGCACGCTACCTATTGCTCACCGTCCGTAAGCCCGCGCCTACGGCGGCCGGGAATCTGCCTGCGACTACCGACGCTCAGGGCGTCTCCTGCAGCGGTTAGGAGCGTGAGGTTGCGAACTTTGCCTCTCCCTCACGCGTTCCGCCTCCTCCTTCGCGAGCATTACTGCTTCCCAGAAGGAAGCTCTTGGCCTGCATTTCATCTGACAGTAAGTGATAATCAGGCCGAAGGTGGAAGCGATCTTCACCCGAAATCCTCAACCACAGAGGAAATGGCTATCTTACCTCTAACTGCCGAAACTCAACAATGCTGTTAACATTGTTGTTATGGCGACAGACTTAGATAAGATGGTGGTAGCTAGCCAGGCGGACTTAGAACAAGCCCTACCACCAACCAAACCGAGCAGAAATATTTGCCCTCACTGGAAATCGAACTGAACTCTAGATCTGAGACCGGTGGTTAAACCACTAAACCACAGAAGTGGTTATCTTTAGTTCAGTATTTAATCATATTAGTAGTTTATCATCATCTGCCTAGCCTTTTCCCAACTATGTTGGGGTCGACTTCCAGTCTAACCGAATGCAGCTGAATACCAGTATTTTACATGGAGCGACTGCCTATCTGACCTCCACAACTCAGTTACTGGGTAATACGATACCCCTTGGTAAGACTCGTTGTCAGACTTTCGGGCTTCTGACGACCCGTAACAATTGTCAAAGATCTACAAATGACAGTCGGGTCCAACGGCTTAACGTGCTTTCCGAGGCACGGAGGGGTCTTGGTATGTAAAGATGGTCACCCATCCACGGACCAACCGCGGCAAGCGTAGCTTAACCTGATAGATCGATCCGTGCGGCTGTTATCACTTAGCCACAAGCAATATTAGTAGTTTATGTACATATGTATGTAATTGGCAGGTGTCTCAAACACCTGTCACTACATAATTCCTCCACAAAAGACACAATAGACTATTATCCTTAACATCGCATTCATTAGCAGTAACAACGATCTATATAAAGCCAAAGGAAACAATGTCACGTGTCATCCAAGATCCATCGTCCACGACAATACTCTTAAGTAACGAGTTACTTTCATCTCCTCTGAGCTTGTTTCGGCCTTTCTTCTCAGAGTACAAGGCAAAAAAAATACAATAGACGTTGATATATTTAGTAACCTGTTCCGCTAAACTATTCCTAAAGAGCCATAAAAAGCACCTTGTAAGAAATCCACACGTGTTTCACCTCTCAACGAGGCATCCTCAGGATGACGATTGACTTGTCGCGAACCCGAACACAGCGTGTTACCGAACGCCGGGTCCAGCATCAAACTCTCTGCGTCCAGCGCTCGGTGTGGCAACACGCCGTGTTCGGGTTCGTGATAAGTCAATGTCGATTTCTTACAGGGTTTTTTATAGCTTTTTAGGAATAGTTAAGCGGAACAGGTTACTAAATATATCCACGTCTATTGTATTTTATAATGGATTTCCGCACGTCACGCCTGAAAATTAATTATCTTAGAGTACAGGGCGTTTATTATAACTTGTCCCGAAACATGATTGGTAGCACTGTTCTGTCAGTCGCCATTTTGAACTCTATTAGTATTGAAACTAAGCTTGACAAGCAATGGTGCCAACATGACAGCAAGGGAAAAGTTATATATAACTCCAGCCCTTCACAACCTTGATGTTCTTCCTCCGGTTGACGTCCTTAGCAGAGGTTCGTACCCCACAGGGGGTGCCCTTAGCACCTAGTTTTAATTAGCATAGTTGAATAACCCCTGGCTGGAAGTTTTAAGTGTAAGCTGAAGGCACCCACAGGAAAGCCCGGTTAAGTAGTCATGATCTCAGAGGTCAACTACGAGAAGCGACACCTAAAAAAAAAAACGTGTGGCACTCGGGGACTGCCGCGGTAAAGCTATTGCATAGCATTTGTAACCTCCATACTCCCTATTTGTCAACGCTACACTTGGGATGATGACGTGATAACATAAAACAAAAATTACGTTCCCATGACAACATCACGTTGTCATGGGAACCGTCATTACATGGTAGGCGGAGTGGGGGTGTTAGGTTTTTTTCGTTACGGAATTTCTTGATTTGGTCGCCGCGCTCAAATCCCGAGATAAAAACTATGCAATAGCTTAAAAAAAAGGGACAAGTTATAGTAACCGGTCAGTAGTTAGATAGGAAACGCCGACCTCATCTACTTTTTATTTTGAAAATATGACTGACGTGTAAAAGTGTTTGTACAAATCTTCTTACAGAAATGAAATCATTTATCATTAAATTACCAATGAGTAGCCAGAATGACACAGCACTAGTATTCAATGGCTTTCGTACAAGACAACCAAACACAAACTATGTAGTAAATAAACGTTTGTATAACACGATTTTTATAACTGTGCGCTTGGAGCTGTCAAAATCGTAGGTTGTAAGTATTGAATTTACCCGAACGGTTACTCCTCAGTGTCCCGACGCCTCTTGATACGGTCTACACAACTCGTGTCGTCTCCACAGTCCTGTTTTAATATTCGTTAAGTTGTTATCCTACTATATCACACTTATATCCGACTATATCCTACTAATATTTTAAAGGCGAAAGTTTGTGAGTGTGTGTATGTTTGTCTCTTCTTCACGCTCAAACGTCTGAACGGATTTGGACGAAATTTGGCACACATATAGTTTATAACCTGGATTAACACATAGGATACTTTTTATCCCGATATTCCCACAGGATCGAGACTTACGCGGGTGAAACCGCGGGGCGCACCACATACACTGTAATATTTTGAAGTTGACAGACGCACAGTTATAAAAATCGGGTTATAAATTGCGTCGTGTACGGACTGACATTGAAATACTAGTGCTGTGACATTCTAGATACTCAGTTTATAACACTTTACTTTTGAGTAGAGTGGCGTCGTGGATGATTGGCCTTAGAACAACAACAACACAAGTGTCACGTTTTGACAGATGCGTGTTCTGTGATAATTGACCTTTTCGAATGAGATAGTTTTTGTGGACGCGTGTGTGGCTCGCCTAAACTATAATGATAAGAAAGTAATTAACCTGTGTCGTTTAGTCTGTTGTACTTTAAAGATGCTAAATGCCCTTCTGACTGCCAACCCTGAATGTAATGTGTTTGCGGATGAATAGAGTAAAATGATGCGTATATGTTTGGTGTTCTGTGAGAGAATGTATGCTAGGGAGTCCACTGTTCCATGTTAGTTTTAAATTAAATGATTATCAACGTTATAATTGTTTCTATGTTAATTACATTATCTATAAATAAATGTATCTATACTCCTTTTGAAATAAGATTAGGCATTTAAACAAACCTTTTTTCAGTCCGTTTAACCGATTTTGCCTTCTATACCGTAGGCATAAGGACGGCATTAAAGGCAAAAAAGTGGTTACAATACCAACTGTTTACTGCAGCTGCCATTTGTCATGCCACCAACGCAATAGAAGTTAAAATCGGTTGAACGGACTGTAAAAAGGTTTATTTAAATGTTTTATTTCAAATGGAGTATATGTCCCTCAGCTTTTCTCAAAAGTATTGTTTTGCTTCTGGTTAAATAAAAAAGCGGTACTGCTGAGCATGAGGTCTTGGGTTCAATTCCCGGGTCGAGCGATTGGGTTTTGCCATCTGGAAATTCTCAGTAGTATAGCATCCCAGAGTCTGGATTTGTGCTCGGTTGATGGCAATAGGCTCGTCCCCTATTACATGGGACTTAAACATAACTGGCGAAATGTGGTTGTACTATAGATACACCTCTGCCTAACCCTTCGGGGTTTACAGGCGTGATGTTATGTTTATGTAACATTCGATACGATAAGGTTCATATTGCTTACTTAGCAAAGCAAAGTCAACGTTCGGTCTTTGTATCTTGCCCTGAGTGACACAGATGGCGCTTTACAACAACAAACTTTTTACATTAAATTCTATAATTACCTCGATCATCCTGACTCTTATATTGGTAACGTGACGTACCTGGAAACAAAAAAAACTTAATTAGTTTTGGTACTCAGTTTCTACCGGAAGACGTAGCTTTGGAAGGCCTCCCACAAGATGGACCGATGACCTTGTGAAGGCCGCAGGAATCCGCTGGATGCGGAAAGCACAGAATCGGTTGAAGTGGCGGTGCTTGGGGGAGGCCTATGTCCAGCAGTGGACGTCTTTCGGCTGATATGATGATGATGAAATGACTCAGTGACTAAAAGTAAGTACTTGGTAAATACGGATCTTGAGGACGTATCAGCCGCACACGGATCTAAAGGTGGCCATGACCATAGACAGCTGACCACGTATGAATGACCTTACCATACTCAATCCTACAAATAAAAATATTAGTAGTTTTACGAATAGTAGACGTCGCGAGCACAAACTTTTTTGCAACAATTAATATACCACTAAAGTTATTTAAAACGGTATACTAACCATGTTTTTAAAAACGAAATACATGGTAAATATCCCGTTTTAAATAATTTTAGTAGTGAAAATAACCATGTCAGATTAAAATCCTATGATTAATATCCCTCCCCAACTTAAAAAGAACCCGATTACGTCTATAGGTTACTTAAATGTTCGACGGGACCTAATCATTTGGCGAGCGACAACGACAGCGCAATATAGTGGTGCACAGTAGCGCCATCTAGTGACCTTATTGTAACTCTAACATCAACATTGGTTTTAAAGCCTTGTTTTAGAGAATTCTGAAAATTATTTTCTGAATTCTCTAGTTTTGTGGTGGTCCCAGAGGCTCCATCATTCTCTACCTAATAGTTAAAAGGCCAATTTCACTGGTAGACATCTAAAAGTGAACAATTTTCTGCCCATCACGCCGAAGATCCTCATCGGATGTTCACCAATTTTTTATGAGACCAACTTAAAGTTACCTTCCAAACAAAAAAAGAACCATCGAAATCGGATCTCATAAGGCGAAGATATCCAGTAGCGGGCTTTTTACTCCTTTTTGGAGGAAACAGCTACTCCAGTCAAAAATTCGTGACTACAAAAAAAAACTATTAAGTCGTAAAACCTGTATGCCAAGTTTCGTCCAGAACGGTTATAAAATACGACCTGTAGAGGAGTACAAACAAACTGACACACGAAAGCAAATTTTGCCAGACTTGAAGTAGAGACGGTACGCTCGCTCGGTCAATAATTCACCAGGTGAGAACGAGACAGCCCCCTGACTCTTTCACCGTCTCCTATTATAGTATGGTTAATTGATTCAGACGTGACCTTGCGGAAATCCATTATAAAATACAATAGACGTGGATATATTTAGTGGATACCTTTCAACGAGGCATCCTCAGGATGACGATTGACTTGTCGCGAAACCGAACACGGACGGGCGATAAAGCTCACTCCGCGTTCAGTGCTCGTTGTGGAAACACGCCGTGTTCGGGTTCGCGACAAGTCAATCGTTATCCTGAGGATGCCTCATTGAAAGGTGCAACACGCGTCGATTTCTTTCAGGATTTTTTATGGCTCTTTATAAATAGCTAAGCGGAACAAGTTACCAAATATATCCACGTCTATTGTATTTTTCATATTATAGTTTCTAAATCCTGCAAGGAGGGTATTATTAGGGTCAGTGTGCCATTCATAACATCCCGAAGTCCACTAGTGGACGTTAACGTGCCATTGGACGTATCACTCAAGCCTTCGCCTCTCACTTGAGCTCGACATGAGCACGTTGACTTATGAAGTGTCGATAAGATGTTAATGCTTTCAAACACGCGATTTGTAGCTTATGGGGTACTGTGCGAGTGAAAGCAGAGCGGAGAGCGGGCGATTAGAAGAATTAATTTTTGTTTCTAAAAATGAAGTGTCTGTTTGTAATATCAAAATAACAGTTTTTAACCGACTTCAAAAAAAGGAGGAGGTTCTCAATTCGTCGGGATATATTTTTTTTTTATGTATGTTCCCTGATTACTCGAAAACGGCTGGACCGATTTGAAAAATTCTTTTTTTGTTTGAAAGGGTATACTTTCAAGTTGGTCCCATTGTCCTTTGGTCACGATCTGATGATGGGATCTTGGAGAAATCGAGGGAACTCGTCAAATATTAAAAGCATATCTATAGCGATTTGGGTATTTTTGATGAACAGTTGACATAAGGCTATTGTAACTTAGATAAATTACAAGCCAACCCAATAAAAAGTGAAAAAAAAAACTTTTTTACAAAAAACATAACTTACTTCCAAACTACAAAGTGAAAAATAACTTTAATTTCGGAAGTCGGTGTCAAAAAACTAAAATACTGATCTGATCCAAAGACACCGACTTCCGAAATTAAAGTTATTTTTCACTTTGTAGTTTGGAAGTCGGTTATGTTTTTTGTAAAAAGTTTTTTTTACTAAACGCATAAGAAAGTATTTACGGTATTTATAACAAAACAAATAAATAAAACTGAAGTATCTATTTGTAATGTCAAAATAACAACTTTTTACTAAAGCATAAGAAAGATACGGTATTTATAACAAAAAAACATTTTTAAGCTATTGCATAGCTTTTATCGCGGGCTTTGAGCGCGGCAACCGAATCAAGAAATTCCGTAACGTAACGAAAATAAAACCTAACACCCCCCACTCCACCTACCATGTAATGACGGTCCCCATGACAACGTGATGTTGTCATGGGAACGTAATTTTTGTTTTATGTCATCACGTCATCATCCCAAGTGTAGCGTTGACAAATAGGAAGTATGGAGGTTACAAATGCTATGCAATAGCTTTACCGCGGCAGTCCCCGAGTGCCACACGTTTTTTTTTTTTTTTTAATGTTTGTCTGGAACGATTTTGACGAGACTTTTACTGGCAGATAGCTAAAGTTATAAGGAGTAACTTAGCCTAAAGAAATCGGATTTCTTTAAATCGGGTCCACGCGGGCATAGCCGCGGGCAGCATCTCGTACTAATTAATGTCTTAAACTGATCGCTGTCACTGGCACCACACCCTAGCATCCTTTAATCGCTGCCATTGCGAATGAATAATTATTTCGTTTAAATCTTACACAACAAATTAAAATCCACCTTATTTCGCAATGAATAGAGTGTAGTTTACCATAGCTAGTTAAATAATATTGAATCGTTCCACAGAAATTAGGACAAAATATATGATTGTATATGGAATTGGGTAAAATTAAGAGAAATATTATATTTAGGTATTACGAAACATTAAGTGGGTAATTTTAATTAAAATTTATTATAATTAGTTTTGTTAACGGTACTTTATCAACGTATGATTGTTAGAACTTTTAATTGGTAGTATTTATTTTAATGATCCGAAAAGCTTAACAAAAAGATTTTTTTTAACCTATTATTATTTCGCGTTCAGCGCTCGCTATGGCAACACGTCGTGTTCGGGTTCGCGACAAGTCAATCGTCATCCTGAAGATGCCTCGTTGAGAGGTGAAACACGTGTCGATTTCTTTCAAGAGTTTTTTTATGGCTCTTTAGAAATAGCTAAGCGGAACAGGTTACTAAATATACATACATACATACATAAACTCACGCCTTCTTCCCATGGGGGTAGGCAGAAACTACAGAACGCCACCTGCTACGATCCTTACACAGTCCTTTTGCCTCGTTTACGTTCATACATCTGGTCATACACGCACGCCGGTTGCGAGTACTACGCACCTGGCCTTTCTGAAGAACATCACCAATAAGGTCAGTATATGTCCTCCTAGGGCGTCCCCGACCGGCCTTTCCCTTTACATC
The DNA here is from genome assembly GCA_963680765.1 of Agrochola lychnidis. Lineage (NCBI taxonomy): Eukaryota > Metazoa > Arthropoda > Insecta > Lepidoptera > Noctuidae > Agrochola > Agrochola lychnidis. The sequence goes on along the minus strand of OY796874.1, from coordinate 1,991,352 downwards.
AGCCTTGTAAATACATTTTGTTAGTCACAAAAAAAACGTCATATATCCACGTCTATTTTATTTTACTGTTATTATTTAATAATAAACACAACATAACATCACGCCAGTATTCCCCGCGGGGTTAGGCAGAGGTGTACCTACAGTACACCCACATTTCGCCAGTTATGTCAAGTCCCATGTAATAGAGGGCGAGCCTATTGCCATCAACCGGGCACGAACTCAGACTCCGGGCTGCTACTGAGAAATTCCAGATGGAAAAACCCAATAATACTTTGCCCGACCCGGGAATCGAACCCAGGACCTCATGCTCAACAGTAGCACTTACGACCACTAGACCAACGAAGCAGGTAAGTAGGTATTTATTAATAATTTATATTTTTTATACAAATAAATAAAATTGAAATGTCTGTTTGTAATGTCATAATAACAGCTTTTGGCTAAATGCGTATGAAAGTATATACGGATCCTATAAGAAACAGTGGCACTCCGGGAGTGCCGACAAAAGTGAAAACTTGAATAAAAATCGGCACCGCGGTAATCAACGCGTTGATGTCTTTTACTTCACGCACCGCGGTAATCAACGCTTTGATGTCTTTTTAATGGTCAAAAGCTGGTGTCGTAACAGTGTCGCGAAATCAATAGTTTAGTCCCATCTCAAAAATGCCCAACGCGCCTAAAGAAGTTTTCACTTCAAAAAACAACCAAACTTTTTTGTCTGTCTGTTGTTCCTGCTCCATCTCCGAAACGGCTGAACCGATTTTGACGGGACTTCCACTGGCAGTTAGCTGATATTATAAGGAATAACTTAAGCTTGTTTTAAGCTAGTTCATAATTCTCTTCCCCTTATCCCAATTTATTTCATTTATATGTTGGATCCGGCAAGCGCGCCGCTGGCGACAGGATGTGATCTACCCACACCTAATGCGCGCGCTTCTACAGAGTCGTGATGTTTTAAGGCCACGGCGAGGAGGGATTCGGCCTCTGATCGCATCGGAGTCAAGACGTCGCGGAACTGTTCTCGATTCGTGGTGCTCAGTTATTGTGTTAGTTGTAATTTGTGTTAATTGGTGATTTTAATAAATGCCGTCGCACCCAGTGTGTGTATAATTTAGCTAGTGTGGTTAATTTGATAGTAAATTATAATGTGATCTGAATTGCAAACTGTTTTTCTATTGCGCATTAACCAACACTACCCACAGTACACCCACAGTAGTTAAAATATAGCTGATAATAACGAAAGGGTCACATACGCGTCTCCGACATATATCGCCGCCCCCGCAGAATAAACGCGTAAGTGCTATTGAGGCGGTTTCGATGTTAATCCATATTCGTTATGTATAGGTCAAAATACATCATCACCTCAATTTTTTCCAGATTTTTACATCAATTATTTACGAAGTTACATACACACGATATACCGTAACATAATGTTATAATTCCGACCTGATGATATAAAAACTTAATTACCTATTACATTATCAGAATTTTTTCGACTGCACCAGAATAAACGCGTAATAGCCCATTAACGGTATCACTGTACTGCGAAAAACGCAAGTCATATTACATTGCAAAACAAAAAAAAAAAAACAACAGTTGATAAGAAAAAATAACTCAAAGTAACATTAACGTTAAAAAAAAACTAAATCATATCTGTAAAATGTTTTTTTATCAATGATTCCAAAACAGTACCTGTTCAACACTTAACATTAATTAGATTATCTACAAAAAAAAAAATCTTTTAAACGACGTAAAAAACAAACTTCTATTCGGTGTAGTCATAAAGTTATGGATCAATTTAGGTTTTTTATTTTTCCTGTAAAATTGACTTTTTACACTTGCGCGTTTATTCTGCGGGGGCGGCGATATGAATTTTTTTTTTGTGGTCGGCGCAACATGTATTTTTCTTCCATACTTCTCTTTCAGTCGCCATTTTGGTAGTCACTCCATTTCCAGCCATATCATCTTCCACACAGTCCATCCATCGTTTCTTTGCTCTTCCCCTACTCTTATAGCCATCCACATTCGTACTCAAAACCTTCCTCGTATTGTTTCAATTAATTGAAATTAGTCGTTCGATAATCTCGAACAAATATTGACTACAAAGTGATCATACACCACACTCAATTCTCATAAAAAATCATCATAACCTGAAAATCAATTGAAAATACACCCTAACCCCACAAACAAAGGATCTAACTTCACATAACAATATTCCCTATTAATATCTCCTACACTATAAATTCGCTAATCTAAAATCGACCTTAATTTGATATCGTAGGGTTCAATTCCGCACGTAGTAATGTATTAAGCAATTAGACTAATAAGTATCTGTTGGTTCGTTAAAACTGTAGGGAATATTTTCCTAATTGAATTTGAATCTTATCTTTAGTGCGATAGAGTTTTAATTGATTTGATGAGCGTGTGTAGGGTGTAACATTTAAAATTGCTAGGGATGTTATTATAGTACAAATATACGCGTATCCGCAATGCTTGGCGGATAAGAAACTGCAAGATTGTCATACAATTAGGGGTCACATATGATCAGACAATATTAATGTTCTCGCTGTTGGCAAAAGGTCAAATAAAATTGAATAAAAATAAAACAATATTTATATAAAATGTGTTTTCTCTTTTTTGCGTCTAACCTTTATGTATAAAGGAGTCACGTTAAAAAATACATTTCAAAAATAAAATAATTAATGTTATAATACATGAAAATGTGAAAAGCTTCTAAAGTTATTTTAAATAAAAAGGGTGAGGTTTTCAATTCCACTTTATTTTTAAACCAACTGGCTTAAAATAATTCAACATTTTTAAATTATCTAACGTACTCTCTCACTCTGTTCTACAAATATTATTGGACACTCAACCGCACGTCCATGGTCACAATTTGAGATTAACGCACCTTTATTTCTTTAATAGCTGCGCCCCGCGGTTTCACCCGCATAAGTCTCGATCCCGTGGGAATATCGGGATAAAAAGTATCCAATGTCCTTTTCCAGGTCATGTTCTACCCGTGTGCTAAATTTTATCCAAATCCGTTTAGCCGTTTTAGTGTGAAAGCAAACAAACTCACTTTTTTAATTATACATAGTTAGGAAGGATAGCAGTAGAGCAGATTTCGTAGCTCAAGTGTTACTACTGAAAGGCGGTCGACTGTACTAGCCTTTTAACTTAATTATCCTGATATTAAACCAACATGAAACATAACCACAACACAACCTGTTATATCCGCGCGTAACCACAAAGTATCCGCATATCCGCAGCCGCAGCACATCACTACGCGCTTAGCCGCACGCAACTACTCGAGACATCAAAGTGAGTGCGTAACACGAGTGGCAACACTACACATAATGTTACCAGGATTTTGAGTTTTACCATTTAGTTAGAAACATTAAATACTAGCTGCACCCCGCGGTTTCACCCGCATAAGTCGCGATTCCGTGGTGATGTCAAGATAAAAAGTATCTTATGTCCTAATCCAGGTCATGATCTACCCATGTGCCAAATTTCATCCAAATCTGTTCAGCCGTTTTAGCGTGAAGGCGTAACAAATATTTATAATATTACTAGCTGCGCCCCGCGGTTTCACCCGCATAAGTCTCGATCCCGTGGGAAAAAAAAAAGTATCCTATGTTCTTTTCCAGGGCATCATCTATATATGTGCCAAATTTCATCCAAATCCGTTCAGCCGTTTTAGCGTGAAGGCGTAACAAACAAACTTACTTTCGCATTTATAATATTAAGGATTACTTAAAAGCTTCTGTGTATATACAATATGTAAAAAAAACCTATCCGATCCAAAAGGAGCTCACAAGTACTGCAATTACCTAAAAGTAATAGAATATCTTATTATTATTGAAAATAAAAAAGTTAATGCCATTTAAATATCACATTTTTAGGGTTCCGTTACCAAATGGCAAAAAACGGAACCCTTATAGATTCGTCATGTCTGTCTGTCTGTCTGTCTGTCTGTCTGTCCGTCCGTATGTCACAGCCACTTTTTTCCGAAACTATAAGAGCTATGCTGTTGAAACTTGGTAAGTAGATGTATTCTATGAACCGCATTAAGATTTTCACACAAAAATAGAAAAAAAAAACAAATAATTTTAGAGTTCCCCATACTTAGAACTGAAACTCAAAAAAAATTTTTTCATCAATCTCATACGTGTGGGGTATCTATGGATAGGTCTTCAAAAATGATATTGAGGTTTCTAATATCATTTTTTTCTAAACTGAATAGTTTGCGCGAGAGACACTTCCAAAGTGGTAAAATGTGTGTCCCCCCCCCTGTAACTTCTAAAATAAGAGAATGATAAAACTAAAAAAAATATATGATGTACATTACCATGTAAACTTCCACCGAAAATTGGTTTGAACGAGATCTAGCAAGTAGTTTTTTTTTAATACGTCATAAATCGTAAACCGCAATTTACCTTTCATTCAATGTTACTTGCTGCTACGGAACCCTTCATGGGCGAGTACGACTCGCACTTGGCCGCTTTTTAGTACCAAAATTCATTAACAGGACACAGGATGGCATGACTTTCAGACACCCGCTAAACGACGGCCGCCCGCGTCCTGTCATAACTCGGTAAAATTTCCCATTGAAAAAAAATTAACGTTTTTTTTTTAAATTTTCTGGAAAATGTTCACATAAATAAATATACTCTCAGTACGATACCTAACAACACCCTCATGGATCGGACATTTTAAGCTATTGCATAGCTTTTATCCCGGGCTTTGAGCGCGGCGACCGAATCAAGAAATTCCGTAACGAAAATAAAACCGTAACGAAAATAAAACCTAACACCCCCCACTCCGCCTACCATGTAATGACGGTTCCCATGACAACGTGATGTTGTCATGGGAACGTAATTTTTGTTTTATGTCATCACGTCATCATCCCAAATGTAGCGTTGATAAATAGGAAGTATGGAGGTTACAAATGCTACGCAATAGCTTCACCGCGGCAGTCCCCGAGTGCCACACGTTTTTTTTTTTATTTATTAAGAAGCCACTTCCATAATTTCTTAGCCAAATATTAACTTTAGGTAAATATGCATCCGAATATCCGATCTCTAAATATAAGACATAATATTTAAGCTAACAGTAAAAACAAACACAATTTATGTTCGTAGAGTAAGAAAAACGTTTTTTTTTTTTTTTTCGTTTTCCATTTTCAATGTGATTTTAAGGTAGGGATGCGACAAGTGCCAAAAAATATCGATACATCGATTTTTTTTCGATATATATAAATCGAAATTGATATTTTTTCAAATATCCATACGATATATTGAAACTTTTTGGCACTTCTTGCATCCCTACTCAAAGTCCCTCAGACCTCCTCACAAAAAGCTGTTAAACTAAAAGCCTCCACACAAGCTCCTCGCCTGCCATCATACCCTGGTACTTACATAATTAATTAGAGGATTATCTTCAAGCCGAGTGCAGGTAATGTAATATGTCGTGTCATGAGGTGTTAGTATCTACTACAGTATACATAAAGTTATGATGGTGACACGGTGGAATTAGCTTTTCATGTGTATTTTTGGCATGAGAATGTTATAGTCGTCCTTACAAAAACTGCATGGTAAGAGTTAACTTTTAAGCTATTGCATAGCTTTTATCGCGGGCTTTAAGCGCGGCGACCGAACCAAGAAATTCCGTAACGTAACGAAAATAAAACACCCCCCACTCCGCCTACGATGTAATGACGGTTCCCATGACAACGTGATGTTGTCATGAAACTTTGAAGAAAACTTTTATAAAAAAAAACACTCGGTGGCAAAAAAGTTATTTTTCACTTTGTAGTATTTTTTTTTGGAAGTCTATTGTTTTTTTTTTTTTGGAAAATGTTTTTATTTTATACTTTTTAGTTGTGGTATCTACTCCACACTAATTCGAATGCCACTACCAGCTATGTAAATAACAGTGACAGAAAAAAAGTACCCAAGCAAAGTTAATAAAATTTATATGGGACCACCTCTGAAATATGACCTACCAAACAAAAAAGAATCATCAAAATCAATTCATAGTTGACGGAGTAATCATGTAACAAAAATACAAAAAAAAACGAAACGAATTGAGAACCTCTTTTTTGAAGTCGCTTAAAAATAGAGAGCTAAGTAATTCTGTTCTGTGCCTCTTGTTGCAGCTTGGGTACTGATTTTTACTGAAGCATAAATTATGTTGCAATAAATGCTAGTAAGCACGAGTTATAGGCACGAGCTTCATTTATAAATAGCCATTCCTAGATTTCCTCGTGAATCGTGAAGAGTATGCCAGCCGGTCGGCACACGGCGCTATGCTACCGGATACGAACCGTCGGCGTGTCGAATGCACAATTGTGTCAAAGCAATTATTATTATAGATATTGATGCGTTCGGCATATCGTCATATTCATCTTTAATGGAACAGTTGATGTCCTGCTCCGGTACTACAGAGCCTTAAGCTTGAACCAACCGCAGCAGATTTGCTGTAATTCATTGAAGAGTTTCATTCTCTACGTCTGAATATCTTCGACTCTTCTTTTTTTTTGGTATTGATCGTCGAATCGTTGAGCTCCTTAAATTCTGAGTTGAGCTGAACGATAACTGACAAATGCGTGGGACAGGTCCTCTCAATCTGTGTAGTGCTTTCCTCAAGAGACCACTTCAGACACCAATCCACATGGCTTTCATATGATCTGACCAAGATTATGTCTGGACTTTAAAAAGAGACTGTGACCTCTGAGTTTATTTCGGCCTTTCTTCTCAGAGTAGTCAGATATGAAACGCCGACCTCATCTAGGTTTTAAAATATGATTGACGTGTAAAAGTGTTTGTACAAACCTACTTCATCATCATCATCAGCCTATAAATGTTCCCACTGCTGGGACACAGGCCTCCTCTCTGTGAGAGGGAGTGGGCCGTAATCCACCACGCGGGCCCAGTGCGGGTTGGTAGATGTCACATGTCTACGAATTTTCGGTTCTTGGACATGCCGGTTTCCTCACGATGTTTTCCTTCACCGTTTTGAGAGCAGTGGTGGCAGTGGTGGTGTGGTGACAAACCTACTTACAGAAATAAAATCATTTATCATTTATAACTGGTAAAAGTTATATGGGTTTGCATCTACAAGGTCATATGCGAACTACATATCACACCTTTTTTTTTTGTGTGAGAAATTATCAAATAACTTCTCCCGCTCTGGGCGGAGCGGGAGGGCGTGTCAGACTAAAACCCACCCGTGTTCCTTCGGTTGCCGTGTTGCCGGGGGCCACGATGTCCCTATCGGTTTTCTTCGAACCCCCGGCAGTACATCTCACACCTGACGTCACGCATATCCTACATCGTGCAAACAGAGTTATCCGCGCGATTGCCATATACAATGTCGCCCATCGGCATGTACCCACCCGTATTTTTCTGATTAATGAAAAATTATCGAAGAATAACTTTAAAAGGGGGGTCTACCTTTCATGTTTTTCATGTTATTCAACTTATGTTTTGAGTAGCGTTTGCCATATCTCCGATGTTATTGGCTCGATTTGGATTCTGTTTATTATTTCTAAAAGCTTATGAGTTATTTTATCAGATTAACTAACATTTTTATTAAAATTTGTCGACTATGCAAAAAAAACAGATGCGAAAATATATTTTTTTAATTACGTGCAAAAACAAAAAACATACGAAAACAACAAGAACTGTCCCAGCAAAGGACGGAAAATCACTGATCGTGCGCAACCACCCGCATACCCAATATATATTTTGTTTGATACAACAGGAATCATGATTTAAGTACTGTAAGCATTTCATATAAGTGAAATATGACACATCAGGATTCGAAATATCAGCACAACACTGAATAAAACTACTTAATAGTCTAATAGTTTCGCAACGCATCAGTCGCTGACGCATGACGGAAGTGACGCAATGGACCAGAACATGCGACATGAGATACTATGTGAATTGTCTGTCTTCCTGGGAGTCAGTTACATGTGTATGTGCAAACTGCTGTACTTATATGGTGAAAGTACGCATAAAGCCTCGTATCCATACACATTCGTACACACACCGCAGTATAAAACTTAATTTTATTTAGGTATATATACACACACACATTACAGTATAAAACTGATTTACATCCGTCACCTCACACTTCAGGTCTAGCTGAAAACCAGCGTCAGGCACTAGCTGTCTGGCATTTTGGCTGAACTGGGCCTATTTGACGCAGCCGCGAGGCACATTTTCCGCGTCAGCGCGAAACTTTTGTTGAGCAACGTTGTCTGTCTACGCATGATCAGTGGTCAACAACATGTCGCCAGAGGAACTAGTGTTGATTTCAGTTGCGGTGGTTATGATTTTATCGAAAAATGCATCAAAAATTTAAAAAAAAACAAGTCATTTATTCAAACTATGCTGAGAATCAGCACTTTCGAACGTCAAAATTACATAAGACAGTCCCCCAAAACGCCCACCCTTCACCACTTCCTAGTGCCTTTCGCTGGGAAGAAGAAGTGGCGCAACAAACTCCCCAGAAAAAGAAATAGCAGCAGCAGTATCCCATAAACATTCATAGTTTTGGTACAGTTCAATTAATTTGAGCACTCGTTCGTTACACCACGTAACGCACATTTCTGCGCGTGACATCTCCACTCGACAAAATTTGATGCTCAATGATGACCCCATAACACTCCTCCAGGAGAAGAATAGGGCCACCAGTACAGTGCACAAACACAGACGCCTCCCGTCATTCCGACCTCGCCGGCGAGGTTCTTTGCGATTGTGCCCGCGCCCCCGAGTAAATGATACTCCCCGCCGACCCTTGCTCGAAAACGAGGTGCCAGCAGTTATTGCAGCTGAGCACGTAGCTTTAAATACTCCGCATAATAATCATGATGAAAATCTAAGTTTGATCCAGCCTGTCCCTTCTTGCTGTCCTCCTCCAGCGATGCCCTAAGCCGAGGTTCGTACCCCACAGGGGGTGCCCTTAGCGAGCACTCGCTTATTTTTAATTTAGAATAGTTTATGCCCCTGGCTGGAGCCTTTAAATGTAGAAGCTTAAGGCACCCACAGGAAAGCCCGGTTAAGCAGCCAAGACCTTAGTGATCAAAACTGCGAGTAACACAAGACAAAAAAAAAAAACGTGCGGCACTCGGGGACTGCCGCGGTAAAGCTATTGCATAGCATTTGTAACCTCCATACTTCCTATTTGTCAACGCTACACTTGGGATGATGACGTGATGACATAAAACAAAAATTACGTTCCCATGACAACATCACGTTGTCATGGGAACCGTCATTACATGGTAGGCGGAGTGGGGGGTGTTAGGTTTTATTTTCGTTACGTTACGGAATTTCTTGATTCGGTCGCCGCGCTCAAAGCCCGCGATAAAAGCTATGCAATAGCTTAAAAAAAACAGAAAGTTCAGAAGCAGGACTGACTGCCCAGGACGCCACGCACTAAAGCATAACGCCACCTGGAGAAGGACATAGATTCTGCTTTTCATTCCAATTAAGTTATAACCGGGATAGAAAGAGTAAAATGCGTAGACGAGAGCGAGATATAGTGAGTTGTTGTTGACTTACGTAGATTTGCAAATATTTCATTGTGTCGACTTGTTGACAGATAAATTAAAAAAAAAAAATCTTTTAATTAGTTACATTCTCATCATAATGTTAAAATCTATATTAGGTACCGTGATTTGTGCCATACAGAGATAATATTTTGATTTACATGAGTTTCTGTTTGAAATGGTTTTGTGTACGTTATAGAAGATAGAATTAGAAATGTTCCATTTCGTAGATTCGTTGTGTTGATTTCTTGACAAATTAATTCATGTGTAATTTGTTTTCATCTTCCCTCGCATTTTATTCGTTATAACATAATTTCATAATTTATTTAATAGACTGTTTTTCAAAAGTAAAACTATAATCGATAATACCTTTTATAGTTTTATTTCTGTACCTAAGTAAAAAAAGGATTGTGTGGTTTTATGAAACCACGGTAAAAGTGAAAGTTCTATAGGCGCCGCCATATTGGTCTTGGCTGCTCTGACGAGCGCCTTTCACTTTATCCCCACTCCGCGGCCGACCGTCACGCGACATGCAACACACAGACGAAAAAGTTTGAGACGATGTAATAAAAGTTTCACTTTAAAATTGATAATTTTGTTTGAGTAGTGATAGCTTCTTTGGTTCTACTACTTGACCATAGATGGCGTTAAATAAGAAAAGTAAAGGAATGAATAAATTTTTAATATTAATGTTATCTTGAATTTATGAGAACTGAACAATTTTTTCTTCGTCTTCCCTCTAATCGAAGCTGTAGCTTCGCTACTGGTATATACCATTATATTCTTGCGTTTGGTAGTATGTCTGTATGTCTCACGCACCTGGGCAGCTCGCTCAAATTATATGCTCAAATGATTTACTGCGCAAATTGATACCTTGTCGTAGATTTATTGACGTTAAGCAATCTATTCCCTTCTCTAATTGTACGTATGTGCAATATAAGTAAGTTGCATACTGACTAAAACACTGGCTTGGTTACGAGGGAAAAGATCGAGAGAAAATTATCTGAAATTGAAAAGACACAGAGAGCAATTCTGCACCCTAATTGCGTAACTCACAATCTGTTTCATTTTGACAGTTCAACAACATTCATTGCATTATTAAGGTTATTGAGCAGACACATTTTTCGAACATATGTAGCAATGGATTAGCAATATCCTTCAAAATTATTCAGGTTGTGATTAATTGTGTGTTACGCAATTTGAGTGCTGGTGATCAGTGCTCGATGCTTCTCTATTTGAGAAGAGTCGTTTTCATTGAAGTAAAACGTTAATAGTTGGTACTACATATAAATGTTATATTTATGTGCCCGGTTTATCTATAACAAAATACTCGATGGAATAAAAAACGAGTCCTTCCACTGTTTAAAAAGAAATTGTCAATCTTATTAATTGATAAATGTTATTTACTCCATTTGTGAATTACTAAATGATAAAACTTTATAGTTACCTAATTAATCCTGACATCTTTAATTCTTTATTTTATTTTATTGACCACATTATAAGAATTTTCATATTGACAGTATTTTTAGACTATTAAGCACTTGTACTAAATGTTTGCATGCCTAATTTAAGGTAGAATGTATTAGAACCTCTAATTATAAAACATCATCTTTTTTTTGTACCTTTTTTCTATGCAAATAAATAATTATTCTATTCTATTCTACAGTTGGCAAACGTAGTATACCTTGTTTAAAGAAATGGGTACGTTATTATCATCAGATTCATCACTAACTACAGCCTAATTTAACCCACTAAAAAGAAAGGAAGCAACGATTTTATGAAGTGAAAACTTCTTTAGGCGCGTTGGGCATTTTTGAAAACAATTGAACTCGCGACACCGTGCACCGTTACCGACACCTCATTTTTGTAAACGCGATTGTGCTCTTTACTTATATTACGTTACGGATCAATGTTCTATACAAGTATTTTTACTTTAAAGGTTTCGGAAGTATTTTTTTTTTCAAGTAGTCACTTCTTTTGGCACTCCCGGAGTGCCACTGTTTTTATTATATATTTATTTTATTTGGGACACGCACAGGAAATACAAACAGTAACTAATAAAAAAGCGGCCAAGTGCGAGTCGGACTCGCCCATGAAGGGTTCCGTAGCAGCAAGTAACATAATATAAAAGTTTTTGTAGTTCGTTGTAACGTTGATCAATGTTTTAATAATAGTGTATTTTTAAATTAAGTTATTGATATGTAAACATTATAATTAGGTACCTAAATGATGGGATTTAAACTTTATGCGAGCCCATATAGGCTTGTGATAGCTAAACAAGCTAATATATATTCCAGTTTGATAAGAAATATTTCCAAAAATGTTATCAATTTGTGTGCCTCCTCGCGTAGTTGGATAAGGTGGTAATAACGTCCTGTATCCAGCGTTCTGCATGAATGACAGTATACAATTGTCTTTTAAAAAATCTTCGTTGAAGTCTCCGAAAAGTAATGTTGGCATATTGTTGTTGTAAAAAATATTTTTGTTTATGAACTCCATGAAAGTTTTGTTTGTGCATCTGGGCGATTTGTATATTGCAAATATTCTATGATTATTATATTCAAATGAAACTGCTTCAATGTGACCAAAAGTACTGGATTGCTGGAAGTAACTTCTGGGAGACGTGATGTGTAAGTCTTGTTTGACCCACGCTGAGATTCCGAAACCAGGATTAGAGGCCGCTGTCTTGGGCCCATTGGTTCTAACGATTTCTACGAAATCTGGTAAAGAGAATGAATCCTCAGTGCAACTCCAAGTTTCTGATGTAAAATATATATCTGATGCTAATATTTGTGGGTCACTGGCTATATCCGGTATGTGTTTTTTTAAAGACTGTACATTATGGTACATAATCTGTGTGAAATTATGGCGCTCTCTAAGAAATTTAAAAATTGGTACTATTGGTTTCTCACGTAACTTTGCCATTTCTTTTACAATAGCATCTTTACTAGTTGGAGGGCGGGGTGCTTTGAATGATTCAGTCACTATAAATAGACCTTGCGCTGTAGTTGCACGAGAACAAGCGACGTATATCATAGACCTCTGAATCGTAGGTTTTAAATGGACAACAACTCGTTCTAATGTTGTACCCTGACTTTTGTGAATAGTGATGGCTTCTGCTGGAACTAATGGATATTGACTTCTGCGAACTTGTAAATGTGATGATTTGTATCTTTTTATTGTGTATGTGACCGGTTCTAACGGAGTCCAATTTATTTTTAATCTATTTTTATATCGACTTAGTGAACTAGCAGCCTTATTTCTTTTAATTTTACCAATAATAGCTTCATCAAAGTTCAACCAAATCCGCAACGGCCGTTTTTCACCAGATTTTTTGTTAATAGCAAAATCAATAGCTGTTAATACTCCAGTAGAACCGTTAGTTAGACCATCAGCAGTGTCTATGTTAATTGTCAACATATATTTTGCCCCTACCTTCAATATTAAACTTTTAGGAAGTCCATATGTTTGTTGAGTTGACAACCTAGAAACAGTTTCTAAGGCTTTCTCCTTCATAGTGACATTTGGTTCTCCTGAGACAGAATCGATTGCTAATGACAAAGCACCTTCACTATCCATAGTCGACAGAACTCTACTGTTATGGTCGTCTACTTCTCGGTTGCTAGCGTACAAATTGACAGCGCCTCGAGCATCATCTGGTAACGTAGAATGACTAAAACAACGACTTCTAAACAGTTCTATGTCGTCACTCGTCATGGTTCCACTTGCTAAGTTATTTAAAGCCGTAGCAAAGGCAACATCGTCCCTCTGTCGCATTATTTGGTTTAACTCTGTAAGTAGAAATAGATCCCAAATAGGTGTCCCCGAAATTTTGGCAAGAGGATTTCGTGAATTAGGTTGGAACACCCAATTATCACCAACTGGTGGTAATTGTCTTAAGTCACCTACAACTATAACTGATATTCCAGCAAATAAAACTGATGTATGAAAAATTTGCTGCAACCGGCGGTTTATTTGGTGAAAAGTTCTAGACCCAAGCATTGAAATTTCGTCAATAATGATTAATCGCAATTTTGATAATTTAGTTGCAAGTGTATTGGCAACACTTGGTGAAAGTTCTGGTAAAATACTTCCTGCTTGTGAAATTGGTAAACCTAATGCACTGTGAACAGTTTGGCCACCTATGCCAAAAGCAGCTTTTCCAGTAAAAGCTGTAAGTAATATCTTTAAGTCATCCGGGTTAGAACCAGGTTCTCTATTAAAACTAAGCGTCAATGTTTGAAATAAAGCTCTTATTAAAACACTTTTGCCGACTCCAGCTCCACCGCTCACAAACAGATAAATAGGAGAAGACGAATTGGATAATTTGTCAGTAACGTGAAACAATATGTCTCTTTGGTCAGAATTAAGTTTTCTGGTTAAAGTTAATACCTCATCTTCAGTTAATTGTGGAGGTAAAGCTATATAGTTACAACTATCACCGCATAGCTGTGGTCCTGGATTACCACCTGGTATCATGTCTTCAGCGACATCTCCTACCTGGGTCTCAAATTCAAAGTCATTAAAAGGATTTTCATTAAGTCCCCTTCCGATAACTTCTTCTTCACTTTCTTCAATAAGCTCTGTATTTCTTATAGCTAACAATAAAGTTTCGAATTGCTCTGGTCCTCCTAATTTATTAAATTGTTCGCTCTCAAGTTTTATTTTTTCCTTCATTTCTATAAATTTGTCCTTTATGTTTAGGTCTGGATTAGTTAATTCTTCTTCTTCATTTCGCCATGGAATATACAACATAAGCTGCTCTCTATAAAAATTATCTGGATCGTCTAAAAAACTGAAACGTCTGAAACGAATTATCCTTGGTCTTGCTTTTCGTCGTATAAATCCTAGATTGTCTTGTAATGGCCACCAGTTACCAATCATTTCATCTGTTTGGTTTTGAGAACAGTTACTATCTGGACTATTATTTGGTTGTATTACTGATATACGTCGACGACGTTTCGAATAAACAAAATAGGCTGCAAAATAGGCTAAACTAATGTCTTCTAAAGCAACAGGTCGTTTAGCGTAATAATCGATGAAACTATTTTGGAAAATGTCAGATGAATCTTCATCCATGTTTCTAATTTCTTGCATACTCTTTAAAATATGTACTCTTTCTTGGGGCAAACTAGTGTTCAAATATATTTCTGCTTCACTAGCTCGTGACAATGGAAGACCTGATATACAATATATCGCCTCCTGTGCAGAAATTTCACTGGCGTTCAGGAATACATTTGAAATACTACGTAGAGACTCCTTTACACTACTCTTTCCTTTCTTAGCCTCTTCTACAGCATCTCGAAGCAAACGTGACATTCCTTTATCAGCTTTATTTATATAATCTACAATATACACTGCGCAAGCAAATGGATCTAAGATGTACTGAACATCCATGTTTGCCTGATGTAACCCTAAGATTTTCTTGGAGAATGAATTAATGTAAACATCTTTCGGAGATCGCTTCAAAAATACTTTCGGCCTTTTCAAAGTACTTCTAATAGCTAAAATGTAATCATCATATGTAACATTACAAACGTCTAAAAACTCTTCAAATGTTTTTATTTCTTCTGGCAAACTTTGTAGGATTGATTGTATATTCTTAGCTAAATCTTTGACTCTTTTATAACAAGCGTCATCTTTTGGGAGTTCCACTAATACTATGGTACAATCCATAGGAAAAAATGGAATATCGAAGCGACATGGTTTATCAAGTTTAGGTCTGCATGTGTGGGTGTGTTTGTGTGTCTGAAGGCGAAGAAGGTCATCTGTAATCTCGTTACTATCACAGGATACAATTTCATCTACAAATTTAACTACATTTTGAACAGTATCCGAATTTCCTGGTACAAAAATCGGTGCTTCTTCAAGCCATAACATTATGTGAGCATGGGGCGAACCTCTGTGCTGAAATTCAATTCTGTAATAAAAATGGCTAATTCTGTATTTACCAAAAGGACCTTCAGGACAAGACCAGGTTTTGCGAATTTCTCTTAGTTTGGTTTCAAAATATGAAGCACATATAAACGGATCAGATTGAATTAAGCGCGCCTTCGTTTCATATGTGAGTGTTTCAGCATCGGATTCAGTTATTTTTTCACCATCGATAATTTCTTTCAGTATTATTAGAAGTTCAGTCCACTGGGCCTCTGCAGCAGACAGAGTCACAAAGAACGAAGGCACTCCGAATTGCCTTATCATTCCCAAGACTTTCTTTTTCTCTGCCTCCCAATGAGATGGGGAATTTCTTACACCCCGAAGAACACGATATCCGTCGTCATGTTGGACTAAATTATCCATATAATTAGCATCCATAACATTACACGCCAGAACAGGTGCCCCTTTGATGGTTTTTTTTCGTAGGCAGGTGGATATGCTATTCTTTACTGTAATCATCTGTTGTTTTTTTAGAGCAGTAAACAGGTAGTCTGGTCGTACAGCTCGACGGTCACATCTAGATATTTCCGATTTTATTATTTCCGCATGACTCAACTTAATTTTAAAGTCACGCTTAATCCCACAATGAACTTTAATAAACGCCAATTCTTCTAAATTTTCATCAAATAGTAATGATTTAGGGACGTGACCTTCGCCAGGAGCCATTACTATTACGTCTTGATTGTCATCTAATAGAGTCTCGGTACCTCCTGGATTAACTGCTTTTTCTTCCTCTCCTTCTTCTGCAACACCTCCATCACACGTACACTCTATATTATCGTCAACTTCTTCAACATCCCAAGATTCATTTAAATTGATTTCATTTTCCTTAAACAAGTCACAATTTACCAAGTATTGTGCGGCTCTACGAACGTATTCAGGTCGAATTTGTTCTTTGCGCCCATGCCTATAGCATAATTTTCGTCGTAATTCCACAGTAATTACATTATCATCATTTGTTGATCGAGGTAGTGCGCTAACGATATTATTGATTTGTACGGGCACGTTTATAACGTTTCCTACAAGTCCGTGTTGAAAACCTAACCCTTGACCTTTTCGAACAATTTTTAAAAACACATGACGAGGACTTACCAGCCTCTCTTCCATCGGCGTTAGTTGTTTTAGTACCTCAGGAATATCTGGAAAAACTAAGCCATTCACAATAGCTAATCGTGGAACATTGCCTTGACTGATATATTTTGCACAGGTACTACAAAATTCTCCAAATATTTCACTGACTAAATTTGGTAACTTGAATGTGTTTGTAGCAAATTCTTCGCCAAACTTATTAGTAATGCCTTGTTTTGACAGTTTTCTTATCGAATTTATATGCCACAATCTTCCACAACAACTACAGGGATGAGTAAAACCTTCTTTGATGTTTTTATAATATTTTGTAGCAGTTTTTTCCCAGGATTCCTTATTATTTGATCGAATTTCCTGTCGTGCTAAGGTATCTCGTGCTTGTTCAATTTGTCTGTATTCTTCATTTTCTCGAACACTTCGCCGAGCCTGAGTGTCGCGTTCTTGCTCCACCTGCCTGTATTCAGGGTCAAGTCGTGCGACTTGGTGAGCCTGAGTGTCGCGTTCTTGCTCCACCTGCTTGTATTCAGGGTCGAGTCGTGCGACTTCGTGAGCCTGAGTGTCGCGTTCTTGCTCAACCTGCCTGTATTCAGGGTCAAGTCGTGTGACTTGGTGAGCCTGAGTGTCGCGTTCTTGCTCCACCTGCTTGTATTCAGGGTCGAGTCGTGCGACTTGGTGAGCCTGAGTGTCGCGTTCTTGCTCCACCTGCCTGTATTCAGGGTCGAGTCGTGCGACTTTGTGAGCTTGAGTGTCGCGTTCTTGCTCCACCTGCCTGTATTCAGGGTCGAGTCGTGCGACTTTGTGAGCCTGAGTGTCGCGTTCTTGCTCAACCTGCCTGTATTCAGGGTCAAGTCGTGCGACTTGGTGAGCCTGAATGTCGCGTTCTTGCTCCACCTGCCTGTATTCAGGGTCGAGTCGTGCGACTTTGTGAGCTTGAGTGTCGCGTTCTTGCTCCACCTGCCTGTATTCAGGGTCGAGTCGTGCGACTTTGTGAGCTTGAGTGTCGCGTTCTTGCTCCACCTGCCTGTATTCAGGGTCGAGTCGTGCGACTTTGTGAGCCTGAATGTCGCGTTCTTGCTCCACCTGCCTGTATTCAGGGTCGAGTCGTGCGACTTTGTGAGCTTGAGTGTCGCGTTCTTGCTCCACCTGCCTGTATTCAGGGTCGAGTCGTGCGACTTTGTGAGCCTGAGTGTCGCGTTCTTGCTCCACCTGCCTGTATTCAGGGTCGAGTCGTGCGACTTGGTGAGCCTGAGTGTCGCGTTCTTGCTCCACCTGCCTGTATTCAGGGTCGAGTCGTGCGACTTGGTGAGTCTGAGTGTCGCATTCTTGCTCCACCTGCCTGTATTCAGGGTCGAGTCGTGCGACTTGGTGAGCCTGAGTGTCCCGTTTTTGCTCCACCTGCCTGTATTCAGAGTCGAGTCGTGCGACTTGGTGAGCCTCAGTGTCGCGCTCTCGTTCAGCTTGCCTATAATCAGGATTTAATCGAGCAACTTTATGAGCTTGAGTATTGCGCTCTTGTTCAACTAGTCTGTACTCAGGATTTAATCGTTTGTTTCGTCGAATAGAATTATTATTTTCCTTTTCCGTTAGCTTCTTCCGTTTATTACTCCTTATAGAATTGATAGCCATTTTGTTTCTCTGTTTTTCTCTTTCGGCGACCTCATTATTAGATCTTGAAATCCTTTTCCTGTTCGCATTTTTTTCTTTAATCACTTGTACATCCAGTTTAGGTATTTTACTTGTTTCCTCTGCAACATCATTTTCATAATTTTCACATATTGCTACAGCATTTTTTTTCGTACTTCGCTGTCTTTGTTTTTTCTCATTTTTCTTTTTATTTTGCGTTTCTAATTTGAAAGCTGTGTTATCAAAAAGATTTACGGGCGGACGTCCAGGAACAGATCTAGCTGTAGATGGAAAAGGCAAAAAATCGTTGCTCAAAATCATACAGCGTAAATGAGCTCTCATCATTTCTGGTACATAATTGTGTAGAGAGGGATTCATTTTAAGCGCTAAAGAAGTGGCAAAAGCTATTGCATAAAGCCCGCAATCTATTGCATTGGGTTGACGTTGCACGCTAGGAAATTGAATATTAAATTCTGCCAGGTATGGAAACAATGCATTAATATATGTTTTTTGAGTTGGCTTTAAACAATTATAAAGACTATCGTACACGCGTAGTATACCATTGATATAATAAATACAAGACCAATGTCCTATTGAACCCACATCGCCATCATAAATAATTTGGAGATGAGACTCATTTGGCGGCACAGGCTCAATGAGTTCCGGGAACCCGAACAAACCCACTTCCCGCGGACGGAAAGATGTATGACGAGACAATTTTTCATGAAATGCTCGCACGACGTCATCTTCCAGGACGTTATTTGGGTTTAATACATAGGAGAAAGTATCATCAGCTAAGGAATTCATACTTAAAATAACACTTAAGTTTTATTCTAATATGAGTAGGTATTATCGAAGTAGGTAGGTATATTATGTATTTAGATGTAAGGAAATGAATAGAAAATCTCAAAACTTTTATTAGGTTGACGTTTTATAGTAAGTATTTACCTATTTCTAGGCAGTAAATGAGTTTAAAAGAATAATTTCGATGTAAGTAATTGAAATTAATTTTATCCAACGAAAACAGTATCAAATCGTAAACGTACAATATTTAGCATTCGCAAATGTATCGAAAAATTAGCTCCGCGCGCACGAGTGTCAACGACGTCTGCCCTCACGTGTCTGCCCGTTCGGGTAAGCGCAGTCAGGAACCTGCCCCCCGCGCGCTCCCCACCTGCTACCGATCAAGCCACACCCCGCGCGAATATTAATTATTATTTACTTAGGCACCTAGTACAGATGTATTATTAGAAAATAATGGTTTACGGTTTATGCATAAGGTTTATGATTATGAAATTAAATGTTTTATTTTTTTATTTTTTATATTTGAGTTGATTGGATGAAAGGTAAATTGCGGTTTACGATTTATGACGTATTAAAAAAAAACCACTTACTAGATTTCGTTCAAACCAATTTTCGGTGAAAGTTTACATGGTAATGTACATCATATATTTTTTTTAGTTTTATCATTCTCTTATTTTAGAAGTTACAGGGGGGGGGACACACATTTTACCACTTTGGAAGTGTCTCTCGCGCAAAATATTCAGTTTAGAAAAAAATGATTTTAGAAACCTCAATATCATTTTTAAAGACCTATCCATAAATACCCCACACGTATGGGTTTGATGAAAAAAATTTTTTTGAGTTTCAGTTCTATGTATGGGGACCCCCAAATTTTTTTGTTCTTTTTCTATTTTTGTGTAAAAATCTTAATGCGGTTTACAAAATACATCTACTTACCAAGTTTCAACAGCATAGCTCTTATAGTTTCAGAAAAAAGTGGCTGTGACATACGGACGGACAGACAGACAGACAGACAGACAGACAGACAGACAGACAGACAGACAGATAGACAGACAGACAGACAGACAGACAGACATGACGAATCCATAAGGGTTCCGTTTTTTGCCATTTGGCAACGGAACCCTAAAAAGGAGCATTTAAAACTAACAAAACTAAAATATCATTTTCGAAAAAAAACGAAAACAAAAAACATTACGACCGGTGCGAACCCAAAAAGCCTCCTATCTCAGCACAATGCTGCGATATTAAAAAATATATAAGTACCGCAGCGCTGGTATTCTGATACAGGTCATGGTCCTCTGTTTGATGGTGATTTATTTATGCCAAAAAAAAAAAAAAATCGTGTAAAGACGATTATGCCAAGTGTGTTCTGAGATTCTGCCAAATAGAGGTAACCCATATTGAATAGCATATGAGAGTCCATTATTTCCTATTCCCCTTGCTTCTTGTACAACTTAAAAACATTAAATTCACCAGGAACCGGCAAACGCAAAGCCATAAATAGCAAAACATTTTAAAATCCCATCAATCACATCCCATTGGAGTTTCGTGATATATTAGAGTTGAGCATTCATGGTGATCCCGCGTCAATCACAGATGTAACATATGGGTATGTATATGTGTACAGACATGGAACACGTGGTCATCATTCATTGAAACGTGGGGTACGGTGCGAGGGACAGCGAGTAAATACCCAAACTAACTCAAACTCAAAGTATTGATTTCAATTAAACCATTTACAGGCACTTTTGAATTGCCAAGGAATCGGTCAGTCAGAAATATGAAGCTAGTTGCCCATTCCAAAGCATAGTAGGTACCTATGGAGAAGAACGAGCAAGAAATTCCACGGACACTTTTTTAAATAAAATAAAAAAACGTGTGGCACTCGGGGACTGCCGCGTTAAAGCTATTGCATAGCATTTGTAACCTCCATACTTCCTATTTGTCAACGCTACACTTGGGATGATGACGTGATGACATAAAACAAAAATTACGTTCCCATCACATTGTCATGGGAACCGTCATTACATGATAGGCGGAGTGGGGGGGTGTTAGGTTTTATTTTCGTTACGTTACGGAATTTCTTGATTCGGCCGCCGCGCTCAAAGCCCGCGATAAAAGCTATGCAATAGCTTAAAAATTAGTACAAAATATTGGTTACATCATTCATGTTGAAATTATACATGTGAGAACAATGTAGAAAGACGTGCACGTTAGAAGCGTCCGTAATAAAAAGATAAAACAAAGAATAATTCAAAAATTAAAATAAATATAGAGGTTGTTGGGACTATAGTTTTGTAGACCATTTTCTATTTTGTTAAGTACCTGGTACTTGCTGAAAGGCCTACACTGTCCTCTCATACCTATTAACACTGTAATTTGAAAACATTGTAAAAACCATTTATTTTTAAAAGAGTAACCGTGGAGTTTCTTGCCGGCTCTTCTCCATAGGAAACGACCAATTGGAACCGTGCACATAGCTTCTGACGTTTCATAAGTGCCCATGTGAAATAAAATACTTTGATATCTGAATGATTTTATTCTACCAACTTAATATAGACGAAAGTATTCATTCGTTAAAGTCTGCTCGCTGGCACTGAAGCTGCACCTCGTTATATCTGACCGCACTAACAACCAACACGCCACGTGGCTTACTATTTAACTACAAGTTGAGACGTCTTTCTCGGCTCCCGTTCCGAGTCATAGAAGAGGTAGATGCAGAAAACTAACTGATTTAAGGCACAACTTAAAAATTCCATCGGCAAAATTCGTCAAACGTGATCACTTTTAAAGTAAGCTGTGCGAGTTGAGTGATAAAACTCACTTCACTCGTGATAAGACTGGTTGTCAGACTTTTTGGGCTTCTAACTACCCGTAACGACTGTCAAAAATCCACGAATGACAGCCGGGACCAACGGCTTAACGTGCTTTCCGAGGCACGGAGGAGTCTCGGTATGTAAAGATGGTCACCCATCGACGGACCAACCCTGGCAAGCGTAGCTTAACCTAATGGATCGAACCGTGCGGCTGTTATTACTTAGCCACGAGCTCCTCGATACATAGGCAGGACTGAAGTCAGATAGGCAGAACCTCCACAACCCAGTTAGGTACTGGGTTACACAATATCCCTTGGCAAGGCCATTCTCACACGAAGTGTCCAAAATAAGACCATTTTTCAACGCCAACGCAACCAATTGCGTTAGCACATATATTTCTATGGTAGTTCTCACACGACGCAATTTGTCGACAGCTAGTTCTTAACGGCGACTCAACTATACTCCGTTTGAAATAAGATTAGACATTTGAACAAACCTTTTTTACAGTCCGTTCAATCGATTTTGACTTCTATACCGTAGGCATAAGGATGGCATTAAAAGCAAAAAAAGTAGTTACAAACCAATTGTTTACTGCAGCTGTCATTTGTCATGCCACCAACGCAATAGAAGTCAAAATCGGTTGAACGGACTATAAAAAAGGTTTAGTTAAATGTCTAATCTTATTTCAAACGGAGTATAGTCACGCGCAACTGGCTGTGCAGGTCGCTCGGTCGTTGCCAATGCAATTTTTCATAAAATTGGCGCGTTATCGTGTGTCGTGTCATCGGAGCAAAAAAATAATATTAAAATTGATATAACTTGAGCTGCGCCATGTGAGAGTACCAGTTGCATCGCAGTTGGCCACGCCCGTTGCCAACCAGTGTAGATTGAGTTGCCGTCACCCCGTGTGAAAATGGGCTAACAGTGCCACTTACCATCAGATTGCTCTTCGGCTGTTTACTTACTTCGTCTTCGTTCTTCGTCAGTAATTTTCAAGCGAATAACGCGGCGAAATAGCAATACACACGGTTTAACAGCAAAACACAAGTTTGCTCGAATTTAACCTTCTTCATCTATCCTATGAAACAACAACCGTCGGTAGTAAAACGCTAATTGTCCGTCTTAACAGCTGAGATCAAAGTCAGTTCATATAAATACTCGCGCTATATTTGGACTCCCTAGAGAGTTTTAGAGTTGTACAAAATAATAATTAAAGTGAACCTTTTATTACATCGTCTCAAACGCTTTCGTCTGTGTGTTGCATGTCGCGTGACGGTCGGCCGCCGAGTAGGGATAAAGTGAAAGGCGCTCGTCAGAGCAGCCAAGGCCAATATGGCGGCGCCTATAGTTTGCTTAAAAGTTTCACTTTTACCGTGGTTTTATAAACCACACAATTTTTTTATTATTTGTTTTCTTTTCTTAAAAAATAAAAATTTATTTACAAAAAAAAAACTAACTTCCAAAAAAAAAACTAACTTCCAAAAAAAAAACACTACAAAGTGAAAAATAACTTTATTTCGGAAGTCGGTTTATTTTAGTTTCCCGTGTGTTAATATCGATGACAATCACGTCTGCAGAGTTTCGCTAGGTACTTTCATTTCACCCTGTGTAGATATATAGATATTTCTGCAATACCAGAGGCGTCACAGGCACGTTAAGACATGGAGCTGAAATGTCTTTACTGAACAGCAGTCCTGTTCAGTTTAAAATAATAAAAAACACGACACAAACATTTCCTCATTTCTCTTTCCTACTCCATCACCAGACCCTGTTCATCGTCTATCTATAACCTATTCATTTAGACTATTCCAATGAGCGCAAACACGACACCTGTGCAGTAAGTTGGTAAGGGAGTTGGGTATCCTGCAAATTCCAAGTGATGCTGCAGCATCAGTTCAAGGTTTCTATTTTCTTCCAATATCATTGAAGTAACAGAATACCAAATTTCAAATCGATCAGACCATTCATCAACTAGAAAAGAGCTGATAATCTTCAAACGGCTGAACAGATTTTAATAAAACATGTCCAGAACCATCGCTAGAAAACCTGCTTTCAAATAAAAGAAACCGCATTGAAATCGGTTCACCCGTTTAAGAGCTACGATGCCACAGACAGACACACACCATAGCTGTCAAATTTGTAACACCCGTTTTGCGTCGGGGGTTAAAAATAGTTGAAGGCAACTAAATCAAAGATCAAGTTACGCTGGCCACATTATTGGTTAGATTTTTATTACTTATGTTTCTATTTAAGAGAATTGGATAGTTAATGTGACGTTATTTTTACGATGGTCGCATGTGGGTGACGGATGGCTGAGTGTGTGGGAATCATCGGGTTTTATTAGTGAAGACATTAATCCTCTTTGAGGAAAGAAATGTATTTGATGTGAATTTTAGGTAGAGAAATAGTCGTGTTCAAAGAATTTCACAGCTGGAAGCTTGCAGATCAATAAGAAATGTGACAAGAGAATATAAAAGATGTCTGCTATTTTAAGTTTTGCTTCTAAATATATTTTTAAGATATGTAACATGTGTAGCAATATTTTATTATTAATAAGTATTCATTCTTAAAGAACACATGAAAAGAAATCTATTTATAACATTGAAAAAACTTTTTTACAAAAAACACAACCGACTTCCAAACTACAAAGTGAAAAATAACTTTAATTTCGGAAGTCGGTGTCTTTGGATCAAATCAGTATTCAAGTTTTTTGACACCGACTTCCGAAATTAAAGTTATTTTTCACTTTGTAGTTTGGAAGTCGGTTGTGTTTTTTGTAAAAAAGTTTTTTTTTTCACTTTTTTGTGGGTTGGTTTGTAATTTATCTAAGTTACAATAGCCTAATGTCAACTGCTCATCAAAAATACACAAATCGCTATTGGTGTGCCTTTAATATTTGAAGAGTTCCCTCGATTTCTCCAAGATCCCATCATCAGGTCATGACCAAATGACAATGGGACCAACTTGAAAGTATGCCCTTTCAAACAAAAAAGAATTTTTCAAATCGGTCCAGCCGTCTTCGAGTAATCGGGGAACATACATAAAAAAAAAAATATCCCGACGAATTGAGAACCTCCTCCTTTTTTTTGAAGTCGGTTAAAAATAAAACTCATCGACATGTGCATTCTGCCCGTCCTAACCTATGGTGCACAAAGTTGGTCACTTACTGAACAACAGAAGTCCAAACTCAAGATTTGCCAGCGGGCAATGGAGCGCAGCATAATAGGCGTCAAGCGAACGGACCACGTTAGACACACCACCCTGTATAACTCAAGTAGCGAATGTTGGAGAAAAAACAGCCAGGCTGAAGTGGGAGTGGGCCGGCCACGTCGCACGAATGCACCCGGAGAGATGGGCAAAGATCGTCACTCACTGGACGCCTGAAGGAGGACAACGCCGTCGAGGTAGACCGCGGCGAAGGTGGTGTGATGTTTGCGGGGCCAACATGGCCTGAAATCGCACAAAACAGAGAGATTTGGAAGGAAAAAGGGGAGGCCTTTGCCCAGCAATGGGACACAAAATAGACTAACAAAAAAAACGTGTGGCACTCGGGGACTGCCTCGGTAAACCTATTGCATAGCATTTGTAACCTCCATGACAACATCACGTTTCGTTATTTTCGTTACGTTACGGAATTTCTTGATTCGGTCGCCGCGCTCAAAGCCCGCGATAAAAACTATGCAATAGCTTAAAAAATATTCTGAAAGTGGGCAACGTCGCAAATATCTGTCAAATATTTCGCTGTTTTGATTAATTTGGCAATATTACTGTATGGAAATAAGAAATAGTAAACTAAAATATTTATTATGCAATGCAATCATTAATATCGTAACACCGAATATTTAGTTTTAGATGTAAAAAGAGTATTTGGAAACTTTACAAATGCCATTTTTACACCTAAAACAGTTAAAACATCAAATTCAGTGTTATAATAACAATTGCAATTCATTATTAATATTTTAGTTCACTAGTTAACGATATTTCATATTTCCATACAGTAATATTGCCAAATTAATCAAAACATATAAATATGTGACAGCTATTTGCGACGTTGCCAACTTTTAGAATGAACGCTCTTAATGACATATAATATTGTCTTCTGTATAAGTGAATTTATAATTCTTTTGAGAAAAAATATCTTTAACTGTAAATATATTATTTAAAAATTATTAAAATTAATTCGACTGATACACTGTCAATTGTTTCAGTTGTTGTCATTTTTTGTTGTCAGTCCCACCAAGGGGTATTGTAGTACCCAGTAACTGAGTTACGGAGGTCAGATAGGCTGTCGCTTCATTTAAAATACTGGCACTCAGCTCCATCCGGTTAGACTGGAAGCCGCCCCTAACATAGTTGGGAAAAAGCTACGCTGATGATGTGAGAAAAGAAAGAAGAAGGAAAGTAAGAAAAATTGTTTAATCTGCACAAACTAAACGCACATTACAAAAATACACATATTCACAAATTAGCAAAAAGACTACCAATTGAGACTGTTAGTTGTTTCTAAATCTCAAAATAGCGTTGATGAAAAAAAAAAACCGGCCAAGTGCGAGTCGTACTCGCCCATGAAGGGTTCCGTAGCAGCAAGTAACATTGAATGAAAGGTAAATTGCGGTTTACGATTTATGACGTATTAAAAAAAAACTACTTGTTAGATCTCGTTCAAACCAATTTTCGGTGGAAGTTTACATGGTAATGTACATCATATATTTTTTTTAGTTTTATCATTCTCTTATTTTAGAAGTTACAGGGGGGGGGACACACATTTTACCACTTTGGAAGTGTCTCTCGCGCAAACTATTCAGTTTAGAAAAAAATGATATTAGAAACCTCAATATTATTTTTGAAGACCTATCCATAGATACCCCACACGTATGGGATTGATGAAAAAAATTTTTTTGAGTTTCAGTTCTAAGTATGGGGAACTCCAAAATTATTTGTTTTTTTTCTATTTTTATGTGAAAATCTTAATGCGGTTCACAGAATACATCTACTTACCAAGTTTCAACAGCGTAGCTCTTATAGTTTCGGAAAAAAGTGGCTGTGACATACGGACGGACAGACAGACAGACAGACAGACAGACAGATAGACAGACAGACAGACAGACAGACAGACAGACAGACATGACGAATCTATAAGGGTTCCGTTTTTTGCCATTTGGCAACGGAACCCTAAAAACGTGTGGCACTCGGGGACTGCCGCGGTAAAGCTATTACATAGCATTTGTAACCTCCATACTTCATTAAAACAAAAATTACGTTCCCATGACAACATCACGTTGTCATGGGAACCGTCATTACATGGTAGGCGGAGTGGGGGGTGTTAGGTTTTATTTTCGTTACGGAATTTCTTGATTCGGTCGCCGCGCTCAAAGCCCGCGATAAAAGCTATGCAATAGCTTAAAAATTGTCCGTCTTTCATTATTAAAAAATTTTGGACACGTATTTTTTCGATAACGGCGATACATTGAGTTAAAATATGCCATGACGTCACGAGTATGTAGATTTCATACTTACTTGTGACGTAGCGACCCTATTCTCCAACTTTAATGCGTTTTATCCAAGTAATTTTTTATTATTAGGTACGATAAAGCAAAAAATACGTGTCTAATACTTGTTTATTACCTGACTAACGGACTAAATAGAATTTATTTCTATTGCTTTATTCAAACCGCACAGAATCAACACCATTATAATTCTACAACTCCAGTACCGTTCAAATCCAAATAAATGAATGACCCAATGACTTGACGCGTCCTGTCCGCTGCCCATATACGCAGCCACATAGGTTCGATTCCGGTAAAGTGCGGATGTCTGGCCCATACGGTAATAAGGTCCGGTACGGTAATAAGATCCGGTACGGTAATAAGGTATTTGTTACACAGCTGGCTGTCTTTGCATGTGATTTATGCAAGTGACATACATGATTATAAATGGTAATCCTGGTAGGTCGGTAGAAGGGACTTATCAAATGGTTTTTTCAGTTGTTACTCGAGTTTTATGCCGTCTGTCGGGTCTGGACAGGTCAATTCAAAGCTACAATGGCTCTTTCTTCAGAAGGCCCTTCCAGACATGACCAATAATATCTTAATAATAATTTTTAAATATTTTTTTATATTTTTTTATTTTAACAAATATAATAAGATATATTTAGTAAGTATGGATGTATTTATTTATCTATTATTTAGGATATGTATTTATCTGTGTATATAATCTAGTATATAGTATAATTATTATTTGCACTAACGACAGCCCCATTTTATGACTCAGCTAATATCTGTCCATACTAAGGTTGTCTGGAAGAGACCGCGGAAAGCGATAAGGCCGCCCATTGTGTACAGGGTGGCAGGGACGTCGACGCGAAAACTGTTACTGGATGGATTCAGTACATGATACTGAAGCCCCCTTTTTCTTTGGGTGGTAAATTATCAAATAACTTCTCCCGCTCTGGGCGGAGCGGGAGAAGTCAGACTCTTACTGACTGACTAGGGGGCCACGATTTCCCTTTCGGCTTTCTTCGCAACCCCGGCAGGCATTGGCCCTAGCGGACCCCGTCAATTCTGCTGACATCTCTTTGAGGCGCGCGTGGAATACAACGCGCCGTCGACCCGGGCTTGGTCCTTATCGGACGGCGAGCTACCCATTGCTCACCGTCCGCAAGCCCGCGCCTACGGTGGCCGGAAATCGGCTCGCGATTCCCGACGCCCAGGACGTCTCCTCCTGCGGCGGTTAGGGGCGTGAGTGCGCGAAATTTGCCTCTCCCTCACGCGTTCGCGTTGAAATTTTTCGTCAGTTATTTTTAAAAAAAATCTGCTGTTCTGCTGTACTAATATACTAATTACTAACATATATACAGAGGTTTGTTTGTATGTAGGGTGTACGGAACTACCAGTTAAGTTTAGTTTAGTTTATCTTTATTGCAATCCATAATGTACACATACAGGTGGTAGGGAAAAATAAATTGAAACAATTATGGACCCTGTCGGACACAGCAAAATTATAAATAAGTAGGAGAGAGGAAGCTTATTACTAAATATTTAAATTATGTCCTACTTGTCTATTATTATTTTGTTTTTTTTTTTGCAGCAACAGAAGATTTGACAGTCAGACTTGAAAAATTATTTTTGCTTTGGATGGCCCAATTCTTGAGAAAGGTTTATAGGGTCGCGGACAAAGTCGCGGGTAGAAGCTAGTGAGAATATAACATAAAAAAATTACATCTTTTAGTTTTCATTGTATTATTTTCCATTATCTGTTTATTCATCTTTGTGCACCGTAAAGGCAAAAAGGCGGATTAAATGCCTAAATTTCATTCTTCATGACAACGTGATGTTGTCATGGGAAACGTGATGTTGTCATGGGAACGTAATTTTTGTTTTATGTCATCACGTCATCATCCCAAGTGTAGCGTTGACAAATAGGAAGTATGGAGGTTACAAATGCTATGCAATAGCTTTACCGCGGCAGTCCCCGAGTGCCACACGTTTTATTTTTAGTTTATTTTTTTTTAATTATACCTTTAAATCCTGTATGCAATAGAAATCACGATCTGTGAAAATTTCAACTGTCAGACAGTCGGACAGACGGAAGGAAAGCGGAGGCTTAGTAATAGGGTTCCGTTTGGCACCCTTCGGGTACGGAACCCTAAAAATAAAAAAATAATAAATAAAATAGGCAATTTTTTAAATAATTTATAACATTTTCCTTGCCAAAGAACCTTCAAAGAACACAGGGGTTTATACCTTATGTAGGTCAGTCATTTTGCAAGTTAAAGCCGGGCTTCATCATAATGTACCGTTGCTTGTCCGTTCCTCAAACAATGAGCAAGTAATTAGCATTAATTAACACGTACGGACGCGAATCTTGAACACAGTGCTAATGCATATGGGAAAGGGACGGACACGGAGTGAGAAGGAAATGGAGAGCGTACACCGATATTATTTTTACCCGACTACGGCAAAGCCAAAAGGAAGGGTTATGATTTTAGCAGTCTATGTATGTATGTTTGTATGTATGTATGTTTGTATGTATGTATGTATGTTTGTTTTTACGTGTGTTCCACCGCAGCGCCTAAACTACTGAACCGATTTTGATGAATGAGGTATCAATAGATTTGTAATAATGGTCCGGGTGACACAGGCTATATAATTTTTCCCTAAATTTAATTTGGTGGACTTTACACGTAAATTTCTAACCTCGAAAAAAATTAAAATGGGATGATCATGACATGTTTGGTTTCAAAAGAAAGGTCTTGACGAGCACATTACAAATATGTATATAATATTATATTTTCAAAGTAAATAAATATGTTTTAATCGTTAAAAACAAGCAAAAGTTAGACTGCGCTACGTAGTAGGTATCGCAAGATGTTACCAACGTGCAGTTAATCAAATCTTAATAAATAGTAACGATTTGTAATTCCACTCTTATGAAGAAAAACAAGTACAACGAAATATTTGTATTTTGGATTTCTTCGAAGCTCGATATTGATAATATGGTGTTGGCGTTGAAATAAATCGCACTATGGTTTCGTCCAAAGTACTATGCACTGCTGTTGGAATTTAAAATAGGTTAATTACTGACCTATTGTATTACTCTTATTTACGTTAATCAAGTGTAAAAACGGAAAAGTATAAAATAAAAAAATAACGTTTAATAAAAAACTGTAACCCGACTACGGGAAAATAAAAATGATCTAAAAAGTACGAAACAAGCAAATATTTCAGACAAAAATCAAGACATAGGTACAAAAATGGTCAAGGTAAAGCCGTCGTCGCATGCCATTATAATTTTGTAGGTGTTCCTGGCACCAACATGAAACAGGCATGCGACCACGGCTTTACCTTGACCATTTTTGTACCTATGTCTTGATTTCTGTCTGAAATATTTGCTTGTTTCGTACTTTTTAGATCATTTTTATTTTCCCGTAGTCGGGTTACAGTTTTTTATTAAACTTTATTTTAAGATGAAATACAGGGCACGTTGAGTCGTGGTTTTCAGTGATTGAGTGACGATGAAGCGTTGTAGGTATTGATAGATATTTGATTAATTTGCTATTATAGGTATACCCAAAATAATTATCTACACTAATATTATAAAGAGAAAAAAATTGTATTTTCGTTTGTAATTAATTAACTCCAAGACTACTATTACTGTTTTTTTTTTATAACTACTCAGTTTTAATGTAATTTATTTTGTGATTGTATGGAATTTTGAATTTTAATGTACAAAAATTTTTTTTGCTTAATGATCTAATGAATTGTAATGTACTTATTTTGTATTGATGTGATGAATTTAATGAAATGTATGTATATGTGATTAGTATATTGGGACTTGGTGCCTTATTAAATAAATATTTCACCAGTAGTATGCTGTATTTATCATCACTGAGTAACATAGGCTATAATTTATAAAGATATCACGCGGGCGAAGCCGCTGTTGGAAGCTGGTGCAAAATGATGTAAGAGATATAGGTAGTTGGGTTAAGTACTACTCAACAACTTTTTTTTTGTTCTTTCTTAAGCTTATTTCTTACGACGCGTTCACAGAGCTCTATATTAATATAGCATGTAAACACATCACTAACATACCATGTAAGCACAATCTGTTACTAACCACAAAGAACTTATGGACTAATTTCGGTCTAGATTAAAAATGTTTTATTTATTTAATATCGGTATCCAAGTACACTGTTATGCCTTCAATATGTAAAACAATATGAGAGTGTTTACGCATAGTCTTTAGTGATCTCTCCATTAGTTATCTACTCTATGGTAAGACAGTTGTGTGTTTTCTTAACTGTTTGATAGATCGTGATGTTAACGTTAAAACTTTTAATTGATTATGTAAAAACTGATCATTTTCACACGTATTACAATGCGTGGGTTTCGATGATTTTTTGAATAATTTAGCGTAGACGGATTACTTATACAGTAGTAGCTCGCTTTCGAAAAAGCTTCTGATCTTAAAGAAAGCTGCAAGTAATAAAATCTTTTTATCTTTCTTTTACAATATTTATCACCACTAAGTAACTATTTACACTAGGTACTAAATTAAATGACTAACTATACCAATAAATACCAAAACAAAAGGACACTTTAGGACATCGCTCATTAGAGCAGCTCCGCTACGACACGGCAAATAACTTGTCATTCAAGTTAGGATTTTAAATCAAATGCAGTAAATTCTACTTTACGATGGCTTCAGAATAGTGGACGACTCGCCAGCCACTCACTGCCCGCGACCCGTCACACGTAAAATAGACTTTAATGCGTTTGATTTAAAATCTAAACTTGAATGACAATTTATTTGCCGTGTCGGAGCGATGCTGTTATAATGAACAATGTTCTTTATGCATCGAAGTGTTCATCCGCATCGCTGTTATCAGGAAACGTGCAGAAGATAGCTAAATACAGGGTGGCAGGGACATCGACGCGAAAACTGTTACCATGGATTCAGTACAGGATTCTGAACCCCCCTGTCTTGAAATTTTACGTCGGTTATTAAAAAAAAAACGTGTGGCACTCGGGGACTGCCGCGGTAAAGCTACTGCATAGCATTTGTAACCTCCATACTTCCTATTTGTCAACGCTACACTTGGGATGATGACGTGATGACATAAAACAAAAATTACGTTCCCATGACAACATCACGTTGTCATGAGAACCGTCATTACATGGTAGGCGGAGTGGGGGGTGTTAGGTTTTACTTTCGTTACGTTACGGAATTTCTTAATTCGATCGCCGCGCTCAAAGCCCGCGATAAAAGCTATGCAATAGCTTAAAGAAAGTTTTCTGTTCCATACATTTTGATCGCGTAAGTATTGCACTTTTCTATGAAACAGCAGATTTTTTTTTTTAATAACCGACCAAAAATTTCAACCCAAGGGCGTTCAGAATCATGTACCTACTGAATCCATGGTAACAGTTTTCGCGTCGATGTACCACCCTGTATAGATTACTTTTGGTTTCCTAAAGCTTTCTAAACTTGCCTCAACAAATGAATAAAAAATATGCTGTCAATGTTATTTTTGTTATCCAATCATAAAATCATAACAGCTAACATTACAGAAACCATAGATTTTCCTCACACCTTATCATCTTTATTCCCTTATCGCAATTTACTTCGGTTAAGAATGCGGCGACGCATGGATTGTCCATACAAACTTAGTACATAAATCATTTACAATTTGACCATAATTATTTCCACCATATTATGTTGATATTCGGATTGAGACAGTATTTATCTAGGCTCCTACGTCTTTATTTCCAAAAACTTACCTTTAAATGAAGTGTAAGCGAATTGCATTTCGTACATTTTGACAGCGTAAATGACATGTTTTCATATTGTTTTTTCTGTATTATAAACAACAATATTTGTAATATTCTTTCCGCAGAAGCATAGTTTATGTTATCAAGTTACAAATTATCGAAAAAAAAAATGGAAATACATTAAGTTTTCATTCATAATTTTTTGTATTACGGAACACATCCAAATTTATCATAAATTTTCGAAAGCTAGTAGTACTATCGCGTCAAGCAATAATTGTCAATGTGTGCATGGTAGTATTGCTCACTGTAGGTGTATATCGCTCCGACAGGCACTCACACTAGCACAACGTGCTTAGAATTGAATTTTGCAAACATCTCGATTTGTAGTTGCGAGCCGTGTCACCGGCCTCTTAACTTTTCGATTTTTAACTGAAAAAAAAAGAATGAGGAGGCGTTTGCTGCCAACTCAAAATTAGTAATTTTCATTAATTTTGGAACTTAGACTTCAGTTTCCTTTAAAATCGGTTTAATTTTTGGTTAAAAAGTTTTCTTCAAATACAGTCCGAATTAATATCTAGAGATCGAGGTCCATCATATTTTATTTATCTGTATACTATAGCTGACCCCGGCAAACGTTGTTTTGCCAATTATTTGTATGGGGTGGACAACCCTTATCACTTAGGGGTATGAAAAATAGACAGTAGCCGATTCTCAGACCTACCGAATATGCATATAAAATTTGGTAAAAATCAGTAAAGCCGTTTCGGAGGAGTAAGGTAACTAACATTGTGACACGAGAATTTTATATATAAGATAAATAAGGCCTTGGCCACCCCGGTCGACACTGCGACTACGACACGACACGACCAAAAAAACCCCAAACGTAAGACAGTAGTCATGTTACAAATGCGGCGAGATCTCTGTTCATTTGTTTTGTCTTGAATGTCAGTTCGCCAGTGTGGTCGTGGTCTAAAGATCAAAATAAACTTGAACTAAAAGGAGCAAAGGGAAGGTTACAAAGCGGAGTTTAAATTAGTCGCGAATTATTATAGGTAAATAA
The DNA here is from genome assembly GCA_963680765.1 of Agrochola lychnidis. NCBI lineage: Eukaryota > Metazoa > Arthropoda > Insecta > Lepidoptera > Noctuidae > Agrochola > Agrochola lychnidis. The sequence continues at coordinate 1,957,200 of OY796874.1, read as the reverse complement.
GAACGAGTAATGCACGTTTTCACTAACACTGTTGAATTTTCAACGCTTGGCTTAGCACTGAAGGTTGAAAATCGAACAGCACGCCATAGAATAATTTCAGATTTCTCTCTGTGCAAACTTCGGAGATAAAAAGGGGGGACGGTATTTTTTTAATATTTTTCGTACCAAGTCGAAAACTATGCGGCCTAATAAAAAAGAAAAATGTTTGAAAATGTGCAAATAGCGCTCTTTCATATGATACTCCACATGTCCTAGTAGCCCCACTTTGAATTTTTAGAACAATCAGTTTTTATTTAATCAAAATGTAAATCCAAGATGACGGCTGAGAAAATTTTCAAAATTTTCGTCATGGGTGCCGTTTTCATAGTTTTCGAGGGTGCTAAAGGCGATAGTGAGGTCAAAATGTTAATCCAAGATGGCGGCTGCAAAAAAATTGTTTTTGTTTTAAATCATACGTGAGAAAGAACTTCGTTCCTCACGGGGGTCCTCCGACCGCACACGTTTTATTTATTTTTATCTGTGACTAATCTTTTACCCGACTAATCGCCCACCTACCTCACCCCTTATACCACACACAATCACATACAAATTAAAATAGTCACAAATAAGATCAAGCGCGTCACGTCACGACACTCACGACAGATACGGTGCAGATAACTAGCGACTTTGTGATACCATCTGTAAAACGCAACGTCGTCGTCTGTTCGTCTGGAAATAAACTTAGTTGTACAGGACAATATGCAGGGGACTATCGCAACAGGATAAGCAGAAACTCTTGGATTTTGACAATAAATAAAATTGTACTATATTGTCAATTTCCGACGAAAAACTAAAAACACAAATTATTTAATTGGAGGTTTTAAACCGTCAAGAATTCGAGCAATTAGAAAGTTGCATTTAATATTATGAAAAAAAAAAAAAAGTTTCATAAAAAACTGTAACCCGACTACGGGAAAATAAAAATGATCTAAAAAGTACGAAACAAGCAAATATTTCAGACAGAAATCAAGACATAGGTACAAAAATGGTCAAGGTAAAGCCGTGGTCGCATGCCTGTATACCATGTTGGTGCCAAGAACACCTACAAAATTATAATGGCATGCGACGACGGCTTTACCTTGACCATTTTTGTACCTATGTCTTGATTTCTGTCTGAAATATTTGCTTGTTTCGTACTTTTTAGATCATTTTTATTTTCCCGTAGTCGGGTTACAGTTTTTTATTAAACTTTTTTTTTTTTTTTATACTTTTCCGTTTTTACACTTGATAAACGTAAATAAGAGTAGAGTAATACAATAGTTCAGTAATTAACCTATTTTAAATTCCAATAGCAGTACATAGTGCTTTGGACGAAACCATAGAGCGATTTATTTCGACGCCAACACCATATAACGATATCGAGCTTCGAAGTAATTCAAAATATAAATATTTCGTTGTACTTGTTTTTCTTCATAAGAGTGGAATTACAAATCGGTACTAGGTACTTATTAAGATTTGATTAACTGCACGTTGGTAAAATCTTGCAATACTACGTAGCGCAGTCTCACTTTTGCTTGTTTTTAACGATTTAAACATATTTATTTACTTTGAAAATATAATATTATATACATATTTGTAATATGCTCGTCAAGACCTTTCTTTTGATACCAAACATGTCATGATCATCCCATTTTAATTTTTTTCGAGGTTAGAAATTTACGTGTAAAGTCCACCAAATTAAATTTAGGGAAAAAGTATATAGCCTATGTCACCCGGACTATTATTACGAATCTATTGATACCTCATTCATCAAAATCGGTTTAGTAGTTTAGGCGCTACGGTGGAACACACGTAAAAACAAACATACATACATACATACATACAAACATACATACATAGACTGCTAAAATCATAACCCTTCCTTTTGGCTTTGCCGTAGTCGGGTAAAAAGGGCGACAGATTCTATAGTTATAAGTTTCGAAAAGTTATTCACTTTTGTTGGAGATTATAAAAACACAATTTCTAATCCTCTAAGAGGTCTACTCTCTCGTGGGGAATCGCAGGCCGATTCCCGCCTACCGTAGGCGTGGGCATGCGGACGGTAGCTCGCCGTCCAATAAGGACCAGGCCCGGGTCGACGGCGCGTTGTGTTCCACGCGCGCCTCAAAGAGATGTCAGCAAAACTGACGGGGTCCAATAGGGCCGTTGCCTGCCGGGGCAGCGGTTGTTGTCCGAAAGGGTTACCGTGGCCCTTGGCAATATAGGCAACTGAAGGAACACGGGTGGGTTTTAGTCAGTAAGAGTCTGACACGCCCTCCCGCTCCACCCAGAGCGGGAGAAGTTATTTGATAATTTCCTACCCAAAAAAAGGGGATCTACTCTCTGTCCGGCAATGAAAAATACGGGCCCGTTTAAAAGTACATTGATCTGTCAAAACAAGTGACAAATTCAAGTTTTTGCCTGCTCTGAAAAGTGGCAGTGACACACCAAAGAGTGTTATCTCAGGAGTGTATAAAAAAGCGATACGTCAAAAATTGTGGTGTAGGCAGATTTTTGAACAAAATTTTTTTTTCCACTGTGCGAAGGTTCCGGACCTACTCATTCCGTCATAATAGAATTGGTATTATTTTTATTAGTAAAACTAGCGACCCGCCCCGGCTTCGCACGGTTATAAACTTCGCACGGGTATAAACCGGGTTGTACATATAAAACTTCCCCTTCAATCACTCTATCTATTAAAAAAAACCGCATCAAAATCCGTTGCGTAGTTTTAAAGATTTAATCATACATAGGGACAGAAAAAGCGACTTTGTTTTATACTATGTAGTGAAGATATGAGCAAATTTAGATTTTCACGAAAACTTTTAAGTATCAAAATTTACCTTAATTTTCAATTTTTTTAATTTTTCGCAATTTTTCCTTTATCTTTGCTATAAGACGTTGCTTCGTACCAAATTTCAAGATTCTGAGTTCACGGGAAGAGTACCCTGTAGGTTTTGATTCCCTTGCGAGTGTCGAAAATTTGCAGCATAAACGGCTGTATCTTTTGATTGCGTTGGCTTAGAAGTTGATTTTTTCACAGCTTCAAGGGACAGTAGACCTGAGTATTTGATATGAATTTCAGCTTGATACCTCCACGCGTTCCTGAGAAAAAGGGTCTTGACAGACAGACGGACAACAAAGTGATCCTATAAGGGTTCCGAATTTTCCTTTTGAGGTACGGGACCCTACTGACCCTACGGACGAAATAATAGTGGTTAGTTTAGTATTATCTACTTCTCATAACTTACACCGAAGCTTATAAGACATTTGTCTCATATTAGATGCATGATAACCTGAGTTTATATCGGCTCACGGTTGATATAATCCTGGGTTATCGTGAATCGGGGCATCGCCCTTCGATGTACACGATATTGATATTTCATAGATACTAAGATTGCTCTGAACTTTTCGATGGAAAGATCGCAAAAGGTCTAGAATCTATAATTCTATAGCATAGCGATTATAATTTTAACTAGCTTCTGCCCGTGACTTCGTCCACGTGAAACTTTTTCCCCATCGCGTGGCATCGCATCGCCCGCCCGCGGCTCGTTTTGCTCAGCTCCTAAGAGTCGTAGCGTGGTATTAAATATGTTAAATAGCTTTTTTAACCTTCGTCAAGAATTGGGCTATAGGGGGTGACAGGACGTTATTATTATTATTGCATTTTCAACATCACTTAGTAGAAAATAGAAGCTAACTCAAAAACTGCCCAAGCAAAATTAACAAAACTTGTAGGGGGACCAATGGCGTAAGTTTCCTCTGGCAAATGAAAAAAAGATTTAAAAATCGGTCCACGATTGAAGAAAATATCGATGAACATAATATTTAAAAAAAAACAGACAGACAAATTGAGAACCTCTTCCTTTTTTAAGAAGTCAGTTAAAAAACAGAAAAAATGAAGTAAGTATTAGGAATAATAAATGCCTTGCCACCTCACCGCCAACGAGTATTGCGCCCAAAAAGCTGACAAAGTTGCCATATAATTCATAATTATATCCTTCATCAGTTACTAAAAACCCTGTTCCAAACGGTTCTCTCCGTCAAATTTAATCAAAATCTGCTCAGTAGTTTACCCACAAACTTGCACTAATCAAATAGACAAACTAGTATCTAAATACTATCTCATAGCTACCATAGCACCGTGAGACCCTATGTAATCGTAATAGTGATGTGTCTCTCACTCATGAGGTGCCTCGTTTGAGGTACTCGTGATCGCAAATTGAAAGAGTTACTCGAATTTCAACATTGAACCACCTAACTCGTTTACGCGTCCTCACTTTAAAATTTTGACATTCACATTATTGACGCGAGTACCCGCAAGAGAGTATTGAGTGAGTATTGAGTTTGTATTGAGTTTGAATGAGTAAGGTGAGGTCTCGAAATTATGAAAACAAAGTAAACATTACAGCAGCTATTACTATGAACTCTAAAAACATTAAGTATTAGATTGGTAAAGTGTCATTGATTCGTTTATTTTGGCGAACAAAAATTTATGAGCGAAAGAAAGTTATGTGTATGAGGGAGACGTAAAAATCGGAATCGTGAGTACTTATGAGTCGACGCACCCGTCCGCCCCGCTGCCTCGGACTATCAGCTGAATTCGGCTGAGTTCGGCTCGGGCTCGGCTCGTGAGGTGAATACGCCGAAGTACGACTCCTCGCCTTAAATGAGGGGTACCTCGTGAGGACCTCGCGAGGTAAAATGAGGTACTCCCTCAACCTCATATAAAAATGATGAGTTACCCATCACTAAATCGTAACCATATCGAACGCTAATCACGCGCATCTGATTCGATCCCTCCTTTTCTTTACACCATATCTTATAAGAACGAGCTCTGACAGGTTTAACTAGTTTGAGCGTTACTTATAACTTATAAGCAAGGTTTCTTTAATTAGAAGGAATTCTAACAATGTGACTACATTACTCGATGGAAAGTATAATAGAGCTGTGGTAACGCCGCAACTTACGAGTCGTAGGCTCGAACCCAAGCAGGCGCTTTACTTTGTGTAAATTTGTGTATTTTATCACCACTGCTCTCAAAATGGTGAAGAAAAACATCGTGAGGAAACCGGCATGTCCTAGAACTAAAAATTCTAAGACATGTGAATGTGACATCTACCAACCCGCACTGGGCCCGCGTGGTAGATTATAGCCCACTCAATCTCAGAGAGGAGGCCTGGTCAGTAGTGGGAACATTATAGGCTGATTATTAGTATAGTTTGCTTGTGAAAGAAGCGAATTTACCAGTGACGAACGACCAATATATAATTTTTAGGGATCCGTACCCAAGGGGTGCCGATGGGACTAAAAACTCAGTGATTTAAATTCACCCATAATCAACCTAGCGTTTCCTCAACCATGTTGGGGTCGGCTTCCAGTCTAACCGGCTGCAGCTGAATACCAGTATTTAAATTCACCCATTAGCAAAAATAAAACAAAAGATGAAATACTCACAAAATAACATTTAATAGGTATGATACTAGAGAGAAAAAAAAAAATTATTAAGTCCGTCAGTCAGATAATAAAAAATTATTTGACACGTAAATTTGTCATTAAACATGTTAATTAAAATTGATTTAGATAAAACGCATTAAAGTTGGGGAGTAGGGCTCGCTACCCACAATTCAGTATAAAATGACGTCATGTCATATTTTAACTCAATGTATCGCCGTAATCTTAGAATAACGAAAAAAAAAATATGTGTCCAAAATTTTTTTAACTGCACCCATGCTATAAAACCTCTATAAAAGTTTCTGAAACAGTTAGCTTATTGGCAACATTATAACAGCCAGTGTCATAGTAACCATTACATCATCCAAATGAGTGTTATAATGTTGTACTAAATTTCATCATGCAACTCGTTTCAACGTTCAAACGGGGGACAGCAGCGCCCGCTGCATGCATGTGTGTGTGATGTGCTGCTGCAGACGACGTACATACGTGCAGTTGTACTGAATTTCGTGGAAATTTCTTTATTCTTGATCTTGAATTACAATCACCCAATGGTTTCAGAAACTTTTATAGAGGATTCATATCATGGGTGAAGATAAAGTCTTGTATGCAACTATTATAATTAGGTATTAAAACACGAATGTGGGTTTGTCACACGAGGTGAAGCCGAGTTTGATAATAGTATCACATGAGTGATATTTGAGACGCACATCACATGAGAGAATACCCCTTATTATACAACATTTGCATAAATAACTATTATCTACTCTCATAGCGTAAATATTCGAATTATGAACTTCAAAACGAGTTTATATTGACATACTTTATAAACAGAATACCAAAATTTAAGAATAGAATCATATTATAACACTTTTTCTTTAACAAAATAATACTATAAAACATTTTTTTTTCTATTACGATACAGCGCTAATCCAAGAAGTTAATATCACCAAAGAGTTTCTATCAACTTTTGGCGGGGGACAGCAGCACCCGCTGTAGCGCATGTGCGGCGATGTGCTGGTGCAGGCGACATTCATTTGTTTTGTAGTACTTACTGAATTTCGTGGGATTTTTAAATTTATTCTTGATCTTTAACTTTGATCTTTTATTTAGTATTAGGTTCAATCCTAATGTTTGAGAGTAGATAAAGTAGGTAGTGTATGAAACTGCACATAACTATACTCCGTTTGAAATAAGATTAGACATTTAAACAAACCTTTATTACAGTCCGTTCAACCGATTTTGACTTCTATACCGTAGGCATAAGGATGGCATTAAAAGCAAAAAAAGTGGTTACAAACAAACTGTTTACTGCAGCTGTCATTTGTCATGCCGCCATCGCAATAGAAGTCAAAATCGGTTGAACGGACAGTAAAAAAGGTTTAGTTAAATGTCTAATCTTATTTCAAACGGAGTATAGGTATTAAAACATTCGTGTGATACTATTAAAAACCTCGCCTACGGCTCGCTTTTTAAACACATACTGATGTTTTAATACCCCTTATTATGCAACAGTTTCATAAACTACTATTATAATCTTCTTGACGGACAAAAAAAAATGTCATCATCCCTATTACCCACAATAATATTTCAAACCCAAACACTCGTCACGCTTCAGCAAACTATTATCGACAACATCCATATTCTACCAATCCCAATCGCCCATTCACCCAGTATTTCACTTTATGTAGCCATTTTAATAAACACGCCAACAAAATGGCCCCTGACCGCTTTAAATATTCCTGAGAGTCACGGAGGATTATAAATAAGTGAAGTGTCACTCGACAAGGGATGTTTGGTTGGAAATAGATGCGATGAGGTGCGGAAATAAGTTGGGGCTAAATTGATGAGATCCTGTATTATTATTGTGTAACACATTGGGAATGACAACCCCTTTCATTCATCAATATTCATTGCGTTTTTTTGCTGTAAAGTAGATAAATGTTTCAAACATAAGAAGCATTGGTTTGTGTTGTTTGGTCAATAATAATTTATGTAGTAATCGTTCCTGCCGCAATCTTTTCATCGTTCATTTTCAAGTCTTCACGGTACCAATTTTAGTCAGATCAGACGGTCACAGATCCACCCGAAGTTAGAACTGACCTATATTAAATCAATAACGGAACAGATAAATCAATTAACAAATCCTTAATTTTGTAACCTACTCCTATTTTACCCCCCCCCCCCCCCCCCTCCCGCGGGTACCTTTGGTAATTATACCTTTGGTAATATTTGCAGTGAGCAAACGAACCCACAAAATAGATGTACAGAAAGGCGACTCAATACCACGACCGCAAACAGACGCACACATAGACAATTTCGATATACGAACGGAGATGTCAAAATATTTCCAGTCGCAAGTGTCTTTGCACTTGTGAAGTTAGCTGCAGATCGGAATTTCTCATACGGACTTGAAAAAGGCAGGAGGCTGCGCTTTCAACGAGTCTTATTATACCGACCACCGTTCCCATAGAGATTTCTGGGATTTCCTTCAATTTCTGAAGAAAAGCAGCTAACTTCACAGGCATAAAAATTCAGGGCGCGTGCCTACTGTACTGTGTGTCCGCTCATTCTATAAAGCTTCTGTTCCTATCAATTCTGTGACGGAACGGACCAAAAGTACTCATTAACAAACACTGATTGATCTGAACGTTCTGCAAAGGATGGACGCTCGATTATTGACTTATTGAGAGTTGTATTTGTTGAGGCTTTAATTATTTCCATGTTTGTATGTTTGTGGTTGTAGGGTTTTTAATTACATGAAAACGAGCGAAGCGGGGAGAGAAATAAATGAACACGATGGAGATAAACTGCTGGATTCTATGAATCGGGTGTTCACGTAAACTCGTGTCCAAGCCATACGCCAGACAGCTAGATGCAGCCAATGGTGGCCACACTTTTAGGCAAGTGTGTGATATATGTAATGGGGTTTAGCAAATATTGGAATTATGTTTTACTCCTGCACCCCGCAAGTAACTCGGGTGGTTGACATATTTCTAACAATGGCACCGCAGCTCCAATGGAGGCTCTACCTAAAGTAATGCTTCCTTTCGCCAATGATCAACAACATCAACGCTTTTCATCCGACGGCAAAGCCAAAAGGAAAGGTTAGGTATGATTTTAGCCTGACGGGGTCCGCTAGGGCCGATGCCTGCCGGGGTTGCGGGAAAGTCCGAAAGGGATACCGTGGCCCCTGGCAACTCACAGGCACTTGAAGGAACACGGGTGGGTTTTAGTCGGTAAGAGTCTGACACGCCCTCCTGCTCCGCCCAAAGCGGGAGAACTTATTTGAAAATTTCCCACCCAAGAAAAAAAGGTATGATTTTAGCAATCTATGCATGTGTGTTTAAATTTACGTGTGTTCCACCGTAGCGCCTAAATTACTGAACCGATTTTGATGAATTAAGTATCAATAGATTTGTAATAATGGTCCGGGTGGCATAGGCTATATTAATTCTCCCTAATTTTAATATGGTGGATTTTACACGTAAATTTCTGACCTCTAAAAAAATCATGACATGTTTGGTATAAAAAAAAAGGTCTTGACGCACACACATTACAAATATGTGTATACATATGTAACACATATTATCATATTGACTAACCATGTAACACCTACAAAATCATTATGGCATGCGACGACGGCTTTACCTTGACCATTTTTTGTACCCATATCTTGATTTCTGTCTGAAATATTTTCTTGTTTCGTACTTAATAATTTTTATTTTTCCGTAGTTGGGTTACAGTTTTTTTATTTTTTTAACTAGTGATGCATTCTGTAATCGATAAATGCGGACCTGCAGTGCATAAAGTGTTTCGCGATAACCGAAATTCAATTAATTATACAAAAATATCGCTAAAATCAAAATCCTTCCATGCCACATTATCATCATCACAAACAGCCTGACGATTACCAGCTCTCAATTAAACTCGCTTTCAATTACAAGTCTCCGGTAACCCTTTTGTAAGCGGAGTCTTGTGCTGCAAACTATGGGCCATTAAAACGTTCACGGGCGATTAACTTCCGAAGTTAAACGAACTTTTGGGAGGTATGCAGCATTTTAGATGTACCGCGTTTGGGATATTGCAGACGTAATCCAATACTATTAAATAAGCAATATTTGTATACATATGTATATTTTACGGAGAGGGTATCTGTCTCTTTCGTTAATGGTGCCGATTCTCTTATACACCGAACTAAACTAACTAAACTATCACTAAAATTCCTTACTTTTGACTATGAGAATCTCAAAGCTATTCTGCAAAATAAATTCTCTAAATTTAGAAATAATTTTGACACATCTAAATCGAATTTGACAATCGCGACTCCACACGTGATACCTAACCACGTGAATCTTTTTAGAGCCGGAGGCTCGCAGGGGGGGCAGCCTCGACGTGTTTTATATGGATTTTTCACTTTTTGTATGGAAAATAAGAAAAAATATTACCTACATGTAGAGTGTAAGGGGTTTAAGGGTTTCATAAAGGGTGACGAAATTTTCATTATTTTTGCGATTGGACACACCGTTTTCGAGATATAAGCAAAAGAAAAAAAAAATATTCAGTACTGTTTTTTCATCTAAAGTCGAGGTGTTGGTGTGAATTTTAGTTCATGACAACCAATTTTATTCCACATGTTTTTAGTCGCGATTAAAAATAGTCATATTTAGTTAGAAAATCTAAATTTTAGGTTAAAAACGTCAAATTCAGAATAGCAAAATTGCCATTTTCACTAAACTAATATCTCAGTGCCATCTTAGTGCTGTCAAACTAAAATATAGTTAAGTTGTGTCACTTTAGTCTATTTCAGAATGGGAAATCGTCGTTTGACAGGAATAAACTAAATTTTAGTGATTTTTAGTTTAGTTTAGAGGCATTTGTGACAAGCGAATCGGCACCATTATCAGCCATATTTTAACTACTGAAATAAGAACCATCCTTACTCTAAAATAACTAATTTAATTCCGAATATAATTATTTAACCTCAAAATAGATACTAATCCCCGAATGAATCTTAAAGTCGTTACCCCAATATCGTAATCTAAAACTGTTTAATAAAACTACATATTTACAATATTGCAGGGATAAGGAAAATAATATGAAACACCAAGATATTTTGTCAGTAATTTATATTTCTTTGCCAACATCAAATTCAATATTCTACACCATACCATCACATCTCCTATTCCCCACATAATATCACAATTCAATCAGTATTCTAATATCCTTAATATTATAAATGCGAAAGTAAGTTTATTTGTTACGCCTTCACGCTAAAACGGCAGAACGGATTTGGATGAAATTTGGCACATATAAAGATGATGCCCTGGAAAAGAACATAGGATACTTTTTTTTTCCCACGGGATCGAGACTTATGCGGGTGAAACCGCGGGGCGCAGCTAATTTACCATAAAACTAACAGGTTACCTTAATTTACAGTAGATCTCCAACCAATCCTATCCCAATCTATCTTTTTACCGACACAGCCACTAAGCACGTCTCACCGTCACGAGCGCCTGACCCAGCAGGAAAGGTTCCCGCGCTACTCTTGACACATCGAATCTTTGGGTGTTGCCAGTACAATATCCAACAATTACGTAGTAATAAATAAAAACCTAACACTACTGTGTTTATCATATTCATAAAAAATTACTTACAACGCATTAAAGTTGGGCAGTGGGGGTCGCTACGTCACAAGTAAGGATAAAATCTACATACTCGTGAAGTCATATCGTCATATTTTATATCGATGTATCGCCGTAATCTGTTGATCACGTAAAAAAACTTTTTTACAAAAAACACAACCGACTTCCAAACTACAAAGTGAAAAATAACTGTAATTTCGGAAGTCGGTGTCTTTGGATCAGATCAGTATTTTAGTTTTTTGACACCGACTTCCGAAATTAAAGTTATTTTTCACTTTGTAGTTTGGAAGTCGGTTGTGTTTTTTGTAAAAAAGATTTTTTTTTTTCACTTTTTAGTGGGTTGGTTTGTAATTTATCTAAGTAACAATAGCCTTATGTCAACTGCTCATCAAAAATACCCAAATCGCTATAGATGTGCCTATAATATTTGAAGAGTTCCCTCGATTTCTCCAAGATCCCATCATCAGATCGTGACCAAATGACAATGGGACCAACTTGAAAGCATACCCTTTCAAACAAAAAAAGAATTTTTCAAATCAGTCCACCCGTTTTCGAGTAATCGGGGAACATACATTAAAAAAAAAATATCCCGACGAATTGAGAACCTTCTCCTTTTTTTTGAAGTCGGTTAAAAAGGAAAAATAAGTGTCCAATATTTTTAAATAATCTAACTGACGAACCAACAAAAAAATTTTTTAGTCGTCATCCCTTTTCAGTGAATAAAATTGCTGTTAGATAAATACCAACATTTTTCAGGAATTTCGAAGCGAAAAAAGTAACCCCTATCATTTACGGGTAAAATTACCTTCATTATTTTCAAAGGTTTACAAAGTGCTACGATTGGTTACCAAAACGATCAATTTTTGGACACTGGCGAAAAGATTTGAACCAAACCCTAGAAGGGTAGAATGGCACAAAAAATCCCGATAAAAATTAAGTTAGATTTGAACCAGAGCTTTGAAAACTTTCTGAATTATACAAGTAGTGTGCCCGATGGGATCTCCCATCAGTAAAACTGACGAACTTCCAAACAAACTTTCATTCCCTATTTAACCCCTTTAGGGGATGAATTTTCAAAAACCCTTGCTCACTTTGGTTATACAATGTCGCCCGCTCGCATTTTTATGAATGTTCATGAATTTTTTTCGAAAAATAACTTTAAAAGGGAGACTTTTAAAATTATTTTTCGATATTTCTTATTTTTTTAACTTCTTTTTCAAAATCCCTCTACGGTTTTATGAACTTACAGTAGTATTTAAAAAAAACTGATTAATTATAAAAAAAAATCACCTCCGTTTTTATTGCATAGTTGACAAATATTAATTATTCCGATAAAATAACTCATAAGCTTTTAGAAATAATAAACAGAATCCAAATCGAGGCAATAACATCGGAGATATGGCAAACGCTAATCAAAATATAAAAAATTTAATAACATGAACAATATTAAAGATAGACTCCCCTTTTAAAGTTACTTTTCGATCATTTTTCATGAATATTCAGAAAAATTCGGGCGGTCACATGCCGATGGGCGACATTGTATATGGAACTCTTGTGCATGCTTCTAGACCCCAGCGGCTTAAGTCGTGCGTTGTCTGCCATTGAATCAAGCGAATGAATGTTTTTTTTTTTTTTATTAAGACACAGATATATGCCAGTGACCTTGAGTGGTTAGCTTGCGTGTTCTGTACTGAGCTCATGCAACGCGTCGTACGTCCAGCCAGTAATAGGACTCGCCCATCAAGGAGCGCTGTCCCAAATTAGACGCATTATTAATTTATTATACATAAAACAAAAGGTATTTTAATAAAACACGTATAGTAGAAGATCAATAATTAAATTATCTTTAAGATAGTGAAGGTTTCAGAAAAATACGCTAGATAGATTTTGTGTGATTCTCAGTTTTTTATCCGCGTTAGACATAACTTTACAAATTAATTTCACTATGTAATATAAAGATAATCTAAAATATTCATGTATTAAGAAAATGCTCTAATTTAAGATACTTTTTTTCCAAATCATTAACACTACTTGTTTAGACGTGATCTTCAATATAAAATCATTAAAAGTCGGTTATCGTCGCCTTAATTAGATTGGCCGTGGATCAGGACCAAGAGCATCTGTCCTGCTACCTTTTTTGGTCTCGAATGCGTTAGGACCAAAAGATATTACCGTACTGAATACAGCATCGTGGGACAGAACAGTCTTAAATGAAATCATTAATAATTTACGCGGATTGACAAACAGTGAATGCTAATATTTGTATCCACAATTATTATGCATGGAAGTCCTGACCGCCTCGCTACAGTCACTAACCGCTAGTAGTAACACTTGGACTGGGAAAACCGACCTTACGTCAAAGAAATAAAGGCGCTATCGTTGTCAGACTGTTGCCTTGGTCGTGCGGTTGTCTGTATCGCGCGCCACCCAGAAGTGAAGTTAAAATGCATAATGCTGCAGACATTTTAAGTAGGTACTTTATTTGCTTGAGATTCTTGCTTATTGCCATTCAAAGCTGGATGTAAGGCTTGTCATATCTGATAACAGAACGCCTGTATTCTATAAAGGTATGAGGAATAGGGTGTAAAATTCACTCATCCTCCATAAAAAAGGGAGGATCCTCCGACCAGACGGGTCTCGTGTCTGTTGTGCTACTGCCCGACGATTGATGTCGGAACGTTGTATTTATGCTCGCGGTAAACTTCGTTTGCGCGATGCAGGATTTTGGGTGACGTCATTGTGTTGCGTGGTCCGTATGTGGCGATATAGATGGCGCCACACCCCAAAGGGTTAGGCAGTAATGTATAGTGCACTTACATGTTTTTTTAGGGTTCCGTAGTAAACAAGGAACCCTTATAGTTTCGTCATGTCCGTCTGTCTGTCTATCTGTCTGTCCGCGGTCTAGCTCCGAGACCCTTAGTACTAGAAAGCTGTAATTTGGCATAGGTATACATATTAATTACGCTGACAAAGTGGTAAAACAAAATTATGAATAACATTTTTTTAGGGTACCTCTCATACACGTAAAGTGGTGATGTTTATTTTTTATTTTAATAACCCATAGTGAGGGGTATCATTGGAAAGGACCTTCAAAAACATTGTGAGTTTGTGAAAACCATTTTTGGATTCAGGGATTCGTTTGCGAAATATTAAGCTTTAAAGTGCTAATTTTTGTTAGAGTCAAGTGTCCCCCCCCCCCTGCCGGCTAAATGGTTGGTTTTGGGTGTGTGAAAAAAATCACAACAGTAGTTTATGTAACGAAATTAAAAGGAAAACTATCACAGCTAAGTTAGCTTTACAAGTTAATGAGTAATAATAGACCAACTTAACTTTGCAGTTGCAAAAACATGTTTTCCCATACATTCCGTATGGGAGAACATATTTTTCAACTACAAAGTTAAGTTTGTTTTTGGGATAAATTTATCCCAACTACGGAACCCTTCATTGTGCGTAGTCCGACACGCACTTGGCCGGTTTTTATTGCTAAATGTGAGGCGCTCTTTACCTCGATCTCGTCTGAAGGAAAGCGATATATACGATATGGTGTTAGATGGAACGAGATGCTTGTTCAGTCCTGCTTTGAAGACTGTATTTTGTAAGTAAGTAATAACGAACAAGCCGAAATTCCTAATCGTAAAACCCAACACTTTTCCGAACAAAGGGGTTAAATTGCTTGTAACTACTGGACCAAGGAATGAAGTAGTCCAATTCAGTCACTCTTCCATTTTGTTACCACAATCACATTACGGACTTACTCCCGAATTCTTCGACTGAAAGAAATCGAATTTTATTCGACTTAGTGCCACTTTGTCACATTTTTTTACATATCGAATAAAATTCGAAGACCTCGAATTTAAGATCAATCATTCTAACTGGGGCATTCTGTCTACGACAGCCTGCCGTCCTATTATTAGATGTCATCGAGGTGCATTCGATTCATGGCTGATAAATCTAGGATAATGGCAGGAACTACACAATATCTTCTCGTCCCACATACCGCAGTGCGTCAAGAAGAAAGTCTTTGGCCAGTGCGTGTTGCCAGTGATGACCTATGGCACTGAAACGTGGTCGCTTACAATGGGCCCTATTAGAAGGCTCAAAGTCACCCAAAGGGCAATTGTGAGGGCTATGCTTGGAGTTTCCCTACGTGATCAAATCAGAAATGGAGAGATGCGCAGGAAAACCAAAGTAACCGACATACCTCGAAGAATTGTCAAACTAGGATGGCAGTGGGCAGAGCACATTGCTCGCAGAACAGATGGCCGATGGGGCCGAAAGGTTCTGGAGTGGCGACCGCGTACTGGAAAACGTAGCGTTGAAAGGTCTCCCACAAGATGGACTGATGACCTGGTGAAGGCCGCAGGTATCCGCTGGATGTGGGAAGCACAGAACTGGTCTAAGTGGCAGTGCTTGTGGGAGGCCTATGTCCAGCAGTGGACGTCTTTCGGCTGAAATGATGAATGGCAGGAAAATGTATTACAAGAGCATCGTAGTCATTTTCAATGTCACCCAAAAGAGACTTAAAGATCCAAACATTGCCGAAAACACAACAATCAAATAACGCGCGAATAACTTAAGACGCAGATATATGCCAGTGACCTTGAGTGGTTAGCTTACGTGTTCTGTACTGAGCTCACGCAACGCGTCGTACGTCCAGCCAGTAATAGGACTCGCCCATCAAGGAGCGCTGTCCCAAATTAGATGCATTATTAATTTATAATACCTACATAAAACAAAAGGTATTTCAATAAAACACGTTTATTAAAAGATCAATAATTAAATTATCTTTAAAATAGGATGAGGATTTAGTAATGAAGGTTTTAGAAAAATACGCTTGAAAGAATTTGCGTGATTCTCAATTTTTTATCCACGTTCTATGTAATATAAAGATAGTCTAAATTATTCCTATAATAAGTTATTAAGAAAATGCTCTTATTTAGCATATATTTTCATTCATCATTCTTGGCAGACGACAAGAAGTTATAAAAGTAAGTCCGGCAAGATTGGATTAGATACACGTAGGGTACGTGCTGTCATATTTCACGAAGGCCCTTAACAATCTCCACGCAGCACTTCCGAACTCCTTACGCCAGCGTATCACAATATAATTGATAAATCAGTCGTGTACGTGATCCTCTCGCCTCTAAGGAGGTGTGGTACGTGAGATGATATCAAAGGAACAAGGATACTTTGGGAGTCGTCACAGATACATAGGGTTAGTAGTTAGTCGCGAAATAAAATGAGAAATAGACTAAAAAAGCGGCCAAGTGCGAGTCGTACTCGCCCATGAAGGGTTCCGTAGCAGCAAGTAACATTGAATGAAAGGTAAATTGCGGTTTACGATTTATAACGTATTAAAAAAAAAACTACTTGCTAGATCTCGTTCAAACCAATTTTCGGTGGAAGTTTATATAGTAATGTACATCATATATTTTTTTTAGTTTTATCGTTCTCTTATTTTAGAAGTTACAGGGGGGGGACACACATTTTACCACTTTGGAAGTGTCTCTCGCGCAAACTATTCAGTTTAGAAAAAAATGATATTAGAAACCTCAATATCATTTTTGAAGACCTATCCATAGATATCCCACACGTATGGGATTGATGAAATTTTTTTTTTGAGTTTCAGTTCTAAGTATGGGGAACTCCAAAATTATTTGTTTTTTTTCTATTTTTGTGTGAAAATCTTAATGCGGTTCACAGAATACATCTACTTACCAAGTTTCAACAGCATAGCTCTTATAGTTTCGGAAAAAAGTGGCTGTGACATACGGACGGACAGACAGACAGACATGACGAATCTATAAGGGTTCCGTTTTTTGCCATTTGGCAACGGAACCCTAAAAATGGTGCATGGTTCTGTATCCGGCATCGAAATTGGCTAATGCATGCATCATCATTTCAGCCGAAAGACGTCACCACTTCGACCAGTTCTGTGCTTCTCAAGCCACCGACACATTACTGTGTCGTGTTGTGTCGTGACGCGGGATACACCAATCAAACGAATCTGTTCAGGACTACGTCAAATCACAAAGAGTTTTGACTGGCTAACACTGCGTCAGAAGGCGTCACGACACGACACAACACAGTTATATGAATCCGGCTTAAAATCCATTCAATTTTGTAATACCTAACTTGATTTAAAAGAGTGTCCATGGAATCTCTTGCCCGTCCTTCTCCGTAGAGATCTACGTTTTGGAATGAGCAACTAGCTTCAACTTTCTGACTAACTGACTAACTCTTCGGCAGTTTAAACGTGCCTGTAAATGGTTTGTTTGAACCAGATACATGAAAGTGATATTTAAGCCAAGAATTCACATGCCAGTAACTGGTACTAAAGTTTTGAAGTAACTTGCATGCCCTTGTGATATTCACCAACCTGATGGCCAATTCCCGTAATTAAAAAAAACGTGTGGCACTCGGGGACTGCCGCGGTAAAGCTATTGCATAGCATTTGTAACCTCCATACTTCCTATTTGTCAACGCTACACTTGGGTTAACCCAAGTGTAGCGTTGTCGTTATCATTGACGTGATGACATAAAACAAAAATTACGTTATTATGATAGGCGGAGTGGGGGTGTTAGGTTTTATTTTCGTTACGTTACGGAATTTCTTGATTTGGTCGCCGCGCTCAAAGCCCGCGATAAAAGCTATGCAATCGTTCTTAAAACGTTCAAAATCTAGTCGCAATTTTATTGATACAGCATTTCAGTACTAATATTTCTGTATTTATATTCTTGCACTCATAAAAACTTTGTATACTTTTAGCAATATTTAACAAACTATTTAATTAGGTACTCAATAAAATAACGTTATAGACTTTAAGACTTCTTGAAGACATCCTTTAGGTTTCGAGGCTCAAACCGAACTGACTTAGAAGCAAAGTGATGCTCCAAACATCATGTTTCCAATTCCGTTGTTAAAAAACCAGTACTTTTACGGTAACTATCAAATGAGATACTTTTAAACTTCATGATTACACTGATACCAAAATCATTTGAAGCAATTCATATACTTTTAATTTTATATTTAGTATTTAAAATCTATTTATATTTAGTATATAAATATGTCGATGAGTATCTCTATCTCGGTCAAATAGTCTCTTTCCAGGCAAGACAAAACAAAGAAGTTGCAAGACGCACCGAAAATGCCTGGAAGAGCTATTGGACCATGAAAGATCTAATGAAGGGCGATCTTCCTCTATCCCTCAAAAGAAGACTCATCGACATGTGTATTCTTCCCATCTTCAAGAATGGTTCTCAAACATGGTCTTTGACAATTCAGCAGAGGTCCACGCTCGAGGTTTGCCAGAGAGCTATGGAACGGCGTATTCTTGGTATTAAACTTGTGGACCGGGTTAAGAATACAACAATCCGTTCCATCACTAAAATAACTGATGTCACTCGGAAAGCTGCCACGCTTAAATGGAATTGGGTTGGACACATCTGCTGCATGTCCGCAACTTACGACCCAGTGGGTCCCGCTTAATGGCAAACGACATCGCGGCAGGCCCAGACGGAGATGGCGGGATGAGCTGGACTCCTTTAAGAAAGATTGGTCCTTGGAAGCTCTAGACAGAGAGAGGTGGAAAGAGGGTAGGGAGGCCTTTGCCCAGCAGTGGGACAATAAAGGCTAAGAAAAAAACAAAATTAAAATCACTACAAATCTTATTAATATTTGGAAATCATAACACAATCTCATCGCAGCGACAACACCAAAAAGGTAGGAAAATTTGCAGGTCTTTTTTCGTGAGGTTAGTGACTAACCTGGTGTCAAAGTTTTTATGTCGCCCATGGACTTGGCTTCACATGCCGTCGAAAAATATTTCTCAGGCATGCCGGTTTCCTCGCGATGTAATTTGCGGTATGTTTTTCAGATTGAGAATTTGAGACCGAGCTAAGAATATGAACGTTTTTAAAAACACGAGAATTGCCCCTCTGAAGTTGGTAAGGCATAATGGCATTCAACCTGGTTTTCTGATGAAAAGAAAAATAAAGCGCGTGGTCAGGGTGCGTCAGATTAACAGAAAGGCTTCCATTGAGGGATAAGCTTTATATTTTGCCAAACATTTTACAATAATACATGCCCATCTTCTAACAAGCAAGTCTCTCGCAAGCCCTGTCAAAACTGTCAGGCTGCCGTTAGTGACAGCAGCCATAGAGGTCTGCCAGGACGGAGGAGTTCGTACACCTGTAGCCGCTTTAAGCGAACTTTTGAAAAGCTTGATAAAAATTAATCTATTCCAAATATTACTGTTTTGTGGAATCTTTTTGTAAATACTCAGACATGAAATCACAAGTAGTATCTAGTTTTGGTTGAACAATATGTCTGAAACATAGTTTTACAGAAACTAATAGAAAAGAAACAATTTTATTCAAACGTTTTAATTTACCTACGCAAAGTCCACAATCGTTATTCTAATTTCGATACCAATTACAAATGACATTCCCTTTTTTAGACCATCATTGCAAATATCTGAGAGTTTATTAAAACAAAGACAAGAAAAAAAAGGTTTATTTGACATTGCGTACTATGGAACCCAAAAAAATAGCCCCGGACACCAAATCACAAGGGGCTCTTCCTTTTATTAAAATTCAGATCCCAACTCGACCCTACAATCTTACAAAAGTAGTAAAAAAATCCAATCGCGAAACATTTTGTTCAGAATCAGCTGACCTCGGGCGGTAAAAGTTAACTTTGTTGATACGTGTGTTGGGCGCCAAAAAGCTTGTCACTTACCAAATGATTCCTTTTCCGATACTTTCAGTAATAATGTTAAAAGACGGTATTAAATGGGGTCAATGTCAATATACTTTTTATAGTAGATAGCAATCGATAAGACAATAACACTTTCTATTTCATTTTGGTACATTTGGATAGTATTAAAACAGTATCCGTGGAGTTTCTTGCTAGTTTTTAGGGTTCCGTAGTAAACAAGGAACCCTTATAGTTTCGTTATGTCCGTCTGTCTGTCTGTCCGCGGTCTAGCTCCGAGACCCTTAGTACTAGAAAACTGTAATTTGCCATAGGTATATATTTTAATTACGCCGAAGTGGTAAAATAAAATTATAATTTTTTTTTTTTTAGGTTACCTCTCATACACGTAAAGTGGTGATGTTATTTTTTTTTCTTTTTTTAACCCATAGTGAGGGTCATTGGAAAGGTCCTTTAAAAACATTGCGAGTTTGTGAAAACCATTTTTGGATTCAGGGATCCGTTTGCGAAATATTAAGCTTTAAAGTGCTAATTTTTGTTAGAGTCAAGTGTCCCCCCCCCTGCCGGCTAAATAGTTGGTTTTGGGTGTGTGAAAAAAATCACAACAGTAGTTTATATAACGAAATTAAAAGGAAAACTATCACAGCTAAGTAGGCTTTACAAGTTAACGAGTAATAATCGACCAACTTAACTTTGCAGTTGCAAAAACATGTTTTCCCATACATTCCGTATGGGAGAACATATTTTTCAACTACAAAGTTAAGTTTGTTTTTGGGATAAATTCATCCCAACTACGGAACCCTTCATTGTGCGTGGTCCGACACGCACTTGGCCGGTTTTTCATTTGACTCAACTCGCAACTTAGCTAATGCAAATGTAAATCAGCCTTAAACCTCAGAAAACTTTAACATAGGTAGATATGCTCAGAGCAGTATTCCACGTTTCTGAAATAGCAAGATTCTAGCTAGGGCATTAATACTGTTTATTGAAATTTACCAAGATTCTCTATTTTTCGTGTGGCTATATAGTGACTAACCTGGTGTCAGTTTTTAAGACGCCCATGGGCCTCTAACTTGACTTCACATGCCGCATACCGTCGAGAAATATGTCTCAGGCATGCCGTTTCCTCGCGATGTTGTCCTTCATCATTTTTGAAGCAACTGATAATTATACGCACATGAATTCGAAAAGTCAGAGGTACGAACTGGAGACCTACGACTTGGCAGTCCAACGGTCACACCACCAAGCTATCACTGCTAACACCAAGATTAATCAATTTCTAAGCAACTTCGAAAGTTCTATCGCAGACTAGTTAAGACTAGCTGTTGCCCACCGACTAAATCCTGTCCAAGGAGAACTGAATCTAGATAAAAGTTTTGTAATGCAGGACATGGTTTATCTCTGTGTCAAATTTCATTCAAAATTAAGCCATAATTAGTAACAAACGCTATGAATATTTGTGCTTCTATATTTCGGTCCTTCGAGCCGGATCTCAACCAGCAAAGAAAAGTATGTTTCAGATAAAGCACTTTTGCTCATCATACTGGTATGTACTCCGTTAAAGTTGACACATAACATCTATTATTTCAATGCAAGACCAATTCCGTCATAAATCTGTCTCGAATCATTTTCTCTTCTTCATTAAAATTTGACCCGAAAACTGACACACTGACAAAATGTCTAAATTCTCTCCCCTAAACAAAAGTATCAAAATTGTTGATGACGACACAAATGATAAATTATTTGTCATCATTACTCTGTCAGTTCATTGCACAGCTGTCATGTAGACAGATGGGTACCCCGTCATTGAAATTGTTCTGTGGGAGATTCCTTAACATTTCGTTAAATAATGGAAGTGATTTTCAGCTAATTCGACGCACGTTAAAGTGGTCGGGGCATAAGTATAGTTGTACGGATTAATGCATGACAAAAAGGCCTGAGATTTTTATGTACAGACGCCAGCACATCAAGCTAACCGAAACTGGCAAATTTTCCCAATAAACTTTGAACCTTATCCTTCAGCAATAAAGTTGAAAATCTATTAAATAAATTTGACAGATTGCAGTAGCTTGAAGTGGAAAATAACCTACCTTTTTTTGAAGTCGTTAAAAAAGCAGTGGCACTCCGAGAGTGCCGACAGAAGTGAAAACTTGAAAAAAAATCGGCACCGCGGTAATCAACGCGTTGATGTCTTTTTAATGGTCAAAAGTTGGTATCGTAACAGTGTCGCGAAATCAATGGTTTGTCCAATCTCAAAAATGCCCAACGCGCCTAAAGAAGTTTTCACTTCAAAAACTTACGATTATTTATTGAATTAACTAATGAGTTGATTTCATGAGTGAATTTACTCCACTAACCATCATGTTCCGAAATTGCCAGCTTTAAGATAGGACGTCTTTTAGTAAAACAGTATTTAGCTTCTCAAGTTAATAGCTTGAAATTCGAATACGACACAGAAATGGTTTCTTACGTCGGCGTCGCTTCAATTTCTCTCCACATTTCAGCAGTCTATTTGTCTCAGTCTTCACAGATCATTTCCACAAAATAGGTAGATACAGAAGGTCAGCTTCATACAACGAGCAAAAACTAGCGCACGCACACTTAAACGCGTACGTACGGCTGTCTCGAACAAATGCCAGTCGCGAGTGCGCTTGCACTCGCTGTATGTGAAATGTGTTTATGTGTGCGTGCGTGTTCGCTTGTTGAGTTGAACCGACCTTCTTCACCAATCTTTTCTGTGTCATCTCGCTCACACCCACTTACAAATTGTTGAGAGAATTCCTTCAGGAAATGAATGGAAATTATTTAAACAGCCAGCGAAAGGGACATGATTTTAAATGAGACAACTTTGAATAATTTGCTTTGGACTTTGAGCATTTGTTAGAATAACACAGGATTATCTCTGGTGGATGAGCAGAAATGGAGCAACGGTCGAGTTTTGTTGTCTAATCGAATGGATATAAGCTGGTTAAAATATTATAGACGATTTCACTTTTATAGAGAACCCTCTGTTTAATTAAATTTATTTTTTGGGTGCAAATTTTCAAAAATTTGTGCTCACTTTCGCTGCATAAATAACTCTTGTGCAAAATTCCCAGCGGTTTATGGTAGCGATTTACTTGCACAAGTCTTCGTGACACCGAATGACTCGGATACTTGTGCTAATTTATCTCACACACGTTAATGTATACTTGTGCAAGTCTAATTTTGCGCAAGTAAATCGTTACGTGTGGCCTGCATTAGGCTGTGCGTTCTGTCATGAATGAATGAATTTAAGATTTATACTAAGTAGATATAAGTACTACTTACTACACTAGTACTAGTAAATTTAGTTGGTACTAGTTAAATATTAAGTATAAATTAATATAAGCCGTTGGTCCCGGCTGTCATTCGTGGATCTTTGACAGTCGTTACGGGTCGTCAGAAGCCCGAAAATCTGACAACCAGTCTTACCAAGGGGTGTAGTATTACCCAGTTACTGGGTTATGGAGTTCAGATAGGCAGTCGCCCCATGTTTAATACTGGTATTCAGCAGCAAGCGGTTAGACTGGAAACCGACCCCAACATAGTTGGGAAAAAGCTTACCAGATTGATTGACTGACTACTACTTATGTAATTTAATCAATCTGATATTATCTATATTTAACTTAGAAATTATCTTTTTTTTTATTGTTCTCTAACATAGGTATATTATTTGTTGTTTTTACAGTTTTACTCGCCAAACGTAATCTACTTAGTATATGCATAAACCTGCCAGAATAAATGCTCTAAATTTTGGTGAAAACCGCATCAAAATACAAGTAAATATACACAATTATATGAATCAGACACGAAAAGTGACTTAAGTTTTATACTACACACGAGCGGTGCCCCGCGGTTTCACCCGCATAAGTCTCGATGCCGTGGGAAAAAAAAAAGTATCTTATGTTCTTTTCCAGGGCATCATCTATATATGTGCCAAATTTCATCCAAATCCGTTCAGCCGTTTTAGCGTGAAGGCGTAACAAACAAACTTACTTTCGCATTTATAATATTAAGGACTAGCTGTGCCCCGCGGTTTCACCCGCATAAGTCTCGATCCCGTGGGAAAAAAAAAGTATCCTATGTTCTTTTCCAGGGCATCATCTATATATGTGCCAAATTTCATCCAAATCCGTTCAGCCGTTTTAGCGTGAAGGCGTAACTAACAAACTTACTTTCGCATTTATAATATTAAGGATACTAGCTGCGCCCCGCGGTTTCACCCGCATAAGTCTCGATCCCGTGGGAAAAAAAAAGTATCCTATGTTCTTTTCCAGGGCATCATCTATATATGTGCCAAATTTCATCCAAATCCGTTCAGCCGTTTTAGCGTGAAGGCGTAACTAACAAACTTACTTTCGCATTTATAATATTAAGGATACTAGCTGCGCCCCGCGGTTTCACCCGCATAAGTCTCGATCCCGTGGGAAAAAAAAAAGTATCCTATGTTCTTTTCCAGGGCATCATCTATATATGTGCCAAATTTTATCTAAATCCGTTCAGTCGTTTTAGCGTGAAAGCGTAACAAACACAAACTCACTTTCGCATTTATAATATTAGTTAGAATCTATAGATTCATATAATAAAACACAGTCTTTTCATGTAAATATCAAAAGCTTTCAGCTTATCTGGGTTGACAACCCAAATCTACATAATTTAATAAATGCATTATGCATATCATTACATTTTCCCAGCGACCATTTTCATTTGCGACTGCACGAACACATTATTACATTACTGTTTATGGCTGAGTTAATAGAGAAGCACAAAGAGCTGACAATCACATGTTCTATTAACTCGTAAACAGATTTAATGTTAATAACTGAGCTTAGAGTGAAACTAATTTAATAGAAAACTAGAAAATGGCTATATCACGGATGGAGGAACGAGTTGTACGACCAGAACGAAATACGCCTTTATTGCAAGGATATAAACGCGCTGTCTAAAGTCGAAACTGTTTTAGTCGAACTGCGGATGAATATACAATAATTAGGTGACTGTCGACGAGACCTGAATATGAGCTATACCTAATTGCCAGTCAGTTGTATGGTAAATGACCATTAGGAGGGAAAGAACAGTATTAAGTTTTGTTTTAGAACCTCAGCAGGGCGTAGAAATTTTTAAACCTATATTATAGTTACACTATGCCATCCCGACCCCATCAAATAAAACCAATGTGAACTTGTTTATTCTGTAAATAGGATATCGGAATCACTTTTAATCGATGGAGTCGAGATTTCCTATCCGACTAACCCTAAGAAAAAATGGCAAAAAAAGAGGTCAAAATCTCTTGTAAAGCCCAGACATAATTTTGTCAGATCAAGTGAGGACCATGTAGATTAGAGTCTGAAATGGTATTTTGAGGTAAGAACCACACAGATTCAAGTGGAAATGTCCAGTCAGCGCAAGCATTTGTCAGCAATCGTGCAGCTCAACTCAGAACAGCATCTGACAGCAATACCCGTACAGAAAACATACTCTACGCAAATCAGAAGCAGTATCACAATCCACAAATATGACAGAAAAACAAAATTATCTTGTATTTCCCGTGTAAATTATTCGCGGCGCAGCGGCGGACATTATCGCGGCAATTTTCACGTGTTCCCGCGTTTATTCACGGTAGCCATCTTGGAATCGGTAATCGAGTATGAATGGCACTCTAGTTTTAGGCGATAAACCTTTCTGGTTTTGTGTTAGGGATGGTGAATTGTTAATATTGTTTCAAGAGGGTTTTAGGGGCTTAGAATAATAAGTATAATAACATATCATTGTCAGATATCAGCATTTTGTTTAAGAAAAGCTCAAAGGTATGTCATGAACTCATGACACACTATTATTATCTTCTTATTTTTAAGCTATTGCATAGCTTTTATCGCGGGCTTTGAGCGCGGCGACCGAATGACAACGTGACAACGTGATGTTGTCATGGGAACGTAGTTATTGTTTTATGTCATCACGTCATCATCCCAAGTGTAGCGTTGACAAATATGAAGTATGGAGGTTACAAATGCTATGCAAAAGCTTTACCGCGGCAGTCCCCGAGTGCCACACGTTTTTTTTTTTAATTTCTTATTTGATTTGTTTTAGTTTTAATTTTGTCTCAGACTTTTTGGAGGTGGGCGTTAATGACTGCGACACAGTATTATACTAATGCAGTTGTTATCGAACACAGAGTTTCTGTAAACTGAGTTTTTTGTTTCAATAAAGTTTATTTAATTTAGCTAAGTAGGCTCTACAAGTTAACGAATAATAATCAACCAACTTAACTTTGCAGTTGCAAAAACATATTTTCCCATATATTCCGTATGGGAGAACATATTTTTCAACTACAAAGTTAAGTTTGTTTTTGAAAATAACTCTGTTCGTCCGTCTATTAACTTTTCACACCTACTGAACCGATTTGGATGAAAGACACAGATAGACTATGACCTGAGTTAAGACATAGGATTCTTTTTATACAACTAGGATAATTTCCGATCTCCACGCGGGCAAAAGCTAATAATTAAATACATTTATCATCAATGTAAGCAAAAAAGACATTCAAATGTTGTCGTGATACGGAAGAAATTATGATCTGATAACATTTTAACTTCTAAAAGTAGGTAACTTGTAAAAATAAAATAAATCACTGCTAAGTACATCTTTAACATCTTAAAAGGTCACAGAGAAGCAATTTCCAAATGTATTGCCAGTATAATTAATGAAAATATCCATCCAATTCTTTACTTCCAAGAATCCTCTGCGGGCAACCCTACAAATGCTTGATTGAATTTCAAATTTACATTTTACGCGCGCTAGGGGTGGTATTAAATGTAAATTGGTGGAGCTTCGCGTTTGATTAGGTTCCCGTAAACAGTACACAGTTCTCTGTGTACTCTTGTTTATGTGTATTGAGTCTGTGGTTGATAGGAATATGGTTAACGGATTTGTATGATCAAATTAGATCGATTTTAAAGTTTAATAGGGGTCTTTCTTATTATCGAAAAGCCTTTAAATGTAAGCATGTTTTAAGTGTCATTTTGTAGAAGTCTCTGACGTTTTATTCTTCCGCGTGGGCACGACATATTTACTTGAAAACAGCATGCGCCGCAGTAAATTAAAGGACTGACTGTAAATAAAAAGGTGAACTCAAATCTGTGTGATTGTTTTCACAAAAGATTCTCAGAAACTGATATGCAAGGTCTTCATATGTTCTGACCAAGATTATGTCTGGACTTTAAAAGAGACTGTGCGCTCTGAGTTTGTTTCCATCTTTTTTAAAATATGTCGGATGGGAAACACCACACTCATCTAGTTTTAAAACATATTTTTGATGTGTAAAAGTGTTTTTTTTTTAAACCTATTTACATAAATGAATAAGCCAGGCGGCAAGGTTGGTACTCTTGATAACAGAGCTGACCGAATAGGGTGCGTAACCCTACAGTATCATTATGCAAGCACACACCCCTTCTGTTAAAACCTGTTTTATCCTTTTCCAATTAAAATAACAGCATACCCCATAAAAACCCGATTAATTTAAAGCTTGATAAATGATTGGCAGCTCACCCTCAATTAAAAACTAAAATCTTTGCCCAATATGCGTTGCGATTGCCCGCTCGGAAGGGAGTTGACCTAATATCAGCGAGGTAAACGGGCGATGGATGATTAAGATTATAAATTGGGTCGGCTTAAGTAGGGTTAATGGATATTGATGAATTTACGGCACACCTGTGATTATGCGCAGGTATTTATAACACGACAAGCCCTGTGCCCGTTGGAATTTCCCATCAACAAAAATTACAAATTTCCATCAATACAACTCTCTGAGTTCGTGTAATACTATTGATTGACTATTTCATGAAATCGTGACTTTTAAGGATTATGCTAACAAGATTTGTATTGCTGACTCTAATGATTATAATGAATGAATAATTTTGAATCCTCTATAAAAGGTTCTGAAATCATAGGGTGTTAGTACGTATAACTCTGTAGTCTAACTTCAGATTGTGTTTAGTTTAGAGTTGTTCTGAATTTAAAAGTTTAAATTTTTGAGTATTAGCCATAAGTTTTTGTTTTTTTTTTAATTTATTTGTTGTGTGTTTGCAAACCACTATTGTATTGGGGTCCTCCTGTAAAGATAGTGTGTGTAAGTTTAAATAAATTAAATAAAAAAATTAAATTAAAAATATTGTTTTCTCGACTTTTCTGGGAATAATTGTTTAGAAATGTCTTTTGCTGCACTGGAAATATCTGGTGGTGTGTTATCATAGCTTGTATCACTCATTTTTGTAAACAAAAAGTAAAAAAAATTTGCAATCGAACAAAAATGGCGGGCTACGACGTGAATGCGAATAACCTATAAGTTTTTTTTTTTTTAATTACGGAGCTGTGGTGGTGAAACGCGCGTGCATGACGATGTTCTTTTTTTGAAATTCGAGTTGCTTAATGAAATTTAGTACAACATTATAACACTCATTTGGATGATGTTATTTATTTATTTATAGTTAATTAAAACGGCACAACACCAATTACATTAATTAACATAGAAATAATTACAATCTTGACAATAATTTAATTTAAAACTAACATGGAACAGTGGACTCCCCAGCATACTTTCTCTCACAGAACACCAGACATATACGAATAAGTTTACTCCATTCATCCGCAAACACATCACATTCAGGGTTGGCAGTCAGAAGGTCATTTAGCATTTTTAGGGTACGACAGACTGGGGATTCGGCTCTGGTTACAGTTTTGCATGATAGTTGCGCAAACAAATTGTGTCGGCGGCTCTGACGGTGTCCAATGTATTTGTCGGGCACAAATAATCGGCAGAAAAGGCCATGGAGCTCTTATAGTTACTATGACACTGGCTGTTTTAATGTTGGCAATAAACTAACTGTTTCAGAAACTTTTAGAGAGATTTTATAGCATGGATGTAGATAAATCAATATAAAACCTGACACTGACCTGCAAATTGCAAAAACAAAAGAAAATTTGAATTTTGCGGGCTATCTTAGCGCATCCCCCTTAACCACGAGCCCCTCTCATATATGCTACCCAATGACATAGAAAAACACTGGGATCTTCCATTAAACAAAAACTTTACATTTTTAAAAGCAAAAACAAAACTTCTACAAAAAAAAACGTGTGGCACCCGGGGACTGCCGCGGTAAAGCTATTGCATAGCATTTGTAACCTCCATACTTCCTATTTGTCAACGCTACACTTGGGATGATGACGTGATGACATAAAACAAAAATTACGTTCCCATGACAACATCACGTTGTCATGGGAACCGTCATTACATGGTAGGCGGAGTGGGGGTGTTAGGTTTTATTTTCGTTACGTTACGGAATTTCTTGATTCGGTCGCCGCGCTCAAAGCCCGCGATAAAAGCTATGTAATAGCTTAAAAAAAACAGTGGCACTCCGGGAGTGCCGACAGAAGTGAAAATTTGATAAAAAATCGGCACCGCGGTAATCAACGTCGTGATGTCTTTTACTCCACGCACCGCGGTAATCAATGCGTGGATGTCTTTTACTCCACGGTGTCGGTAACAGGTCGCGAAATCAGAAGTTTAGTCCCATCTCAAAAATGCCCAACGCGCCTAAGAAGTTTTCACTTCAAAAAATATCTCCCACTCAGCAAGTTACTTCTAAATAAAGAAAAAAAGAAAAACACACAACCTCCTTTTATTCTGGTCACGTTGGAGCGTGCACGCGTTATGGCACGTCACGGCATTTGCAATAATAACGAGCGCGCGGGAATCCGGGGACACTGGCAATATTAGCTTTAATATTGCTTGCAGTGTTTAGTATGGAAGACGAGGACATATTTGGGATAATATTGAGGAGGAGAGTAGTTAATGCCTATTCAAAACTTTCTTTTCAATTAATGTTATTTCCATCTAAACAAATATCAACTTTATGTAAGTGTAAATTAAGGGCCTATGTTGAAAATAAACAGTATTTTGATGGGCGTGACTTATTGCCCCCGCACGCGGGGAGTGGCGGTTCCATATTCGATGGTTGGCTTTCACATCGTCGCGCGATCGTTACACGATAAAGAAAAAGCCCATTTTTTTCAATATATCACCTTAAGTTAATTTTAGAATGACTACTGCTACGTCATCATCTGCCTAGCCTTTTCCCAACGATATTGGAGTCGGCTTCCAGTCTAACCGGATGCAGCTGAATACCAGTATTTTACATGGAGCGACTGCCTATCTGACCTTCACAACCCAGTAACAGGGTAATACGATACCCCTTGGTAAGACTGGTTGTCAGACTTTCGGGCTTCTGACGACCCGTAACGATTGTCAAAGATCCACGAATGACAGCCGGGACCAACGGCTTAAAGTGCTTTCCGAGGCACGGAGGAGTTCGGTATGTAGAAATGGTCACCCATCCACGGACCAACCCCGGCAAGCGTAGCTTAACCTGACAGATCGACCCGAGCGGCTGTTAGTACTTAGCCTACTGCTACGTACTATTGGAAAAAATCCTTAAATTTTTGAATTTGTTTACTGAACTTTGTTTACATTTATAGTTGGAAGCTAAAATAGGAACACAGATTTTTGAAGTGAAACTTTCTTGAGGCGCGTTGGACATTTTTAAGATGGGACTAAACCATTGATTTCGCGACACCATGACGACACCTAATTTTTGTGAACGCGATTGTACACTTTATTTATATTAGGTTACGGATCAATGTTCTATGCAAGTATTTTTACTTTAAAGGTTTTGTAAACGCGATTGTGCTCTTTATTTAGATAAGATTACGGACCAATGTTCAATACAAGTATATTTCTTCCACTATGGCGATCTTGTTCAAGTTTTCACTCCCGTCGGCACTCCCGGAGTGCCACCACTTTTTTTTTTAAAGTAGTCAAGCTCCATGCGAAAAACCTAGAGTAGTAGTACTAGTAGTAGGGTATGGTCGCAAGCTGGTTGCTGAGATTCTAGATTCGATCCCCGGGTCGAGCAAAATATTATTGAGATAATCAGGAAATTCTCTGAAATGAATGTCTGGTTTGGTACTCGTTTAGTGGCAACAGGCTTGCCACCTATTACATGGGACTGCGGAATGTGTTCTGTGTGTCTCTTCGGAGAACACAGGCGTGATGTTATTTAAAACCTTGTTTCCAATTGATGCTATTTCCTCTTAAACAAACATCAACTTCATTCAATTGTAAATAAAGTTGATTTTAGACTGAGTAGTACTGTTGAAAAGTTATAAAAAAATATGTAGTTGTAGCGTAAACTGAACTTTATGAGTAGGCATTAAAGTTGTTTTTCCTAAAACTCGTGTTTGTTTACATATTTGGCAAATAAATTGTAAACGCAGATTACCTTCCATTATCGTGTACTCATTACACATTTAAGAGGCCGGCGACACGGCTCGCAACTACAAATCGAGATGTTTGCAAAATTCAATTCCAAGCACGTTGCGCTAGTGTGAATGCCTGTCGGAGCGATATACACCTATAGTGAACAATACTACCACGCACACATTAACAATTATTGCTTGACGCGATAGCACTACTAGCTTTCGAAAATTTATGATAAATTTGGATGTGTTCCGTAATACCAAAAATTATGAATGAATACTTAATATTTTTCCAGTTTTTTTTTTCAATAATTTGTAACATGTCATTTACGCTGTAAAAATGTGCGAAATTAAATTCATTTAAACTTCATTTTAGAAATGGTTTTTGGAAAAAAAAAGATGTAGGAGCCTAGATAAACACTGTCTAAATCCGAATAACAACATAATATAGTGGAAATATGCCCAAATTGAAAATGATTTAGGTATTACGTTTGCATGGACAATTCATGCGTCGCCGCGTTCTTAAATGTCTGTCACGATACTCACGATCATAACTAGATTCAAAGCTGGTCAGCAATGCGCTTCGACCCTAAAAGTAGCATCAAGAAGCTGAAGCTTGCCTTAAATACGTCCCTTTCTAGATAAACATCAGTAACAGGTCGGCTTCACATACCGAAGACAGGTTCGTTCCTTGTGTGAAGTTGATAGGCAGAATCAGAACAACTTGATTTAGAATTTAGATAAACACGATAAACGCAGATTTGTACCTACAAAAGATTGGCTCCATAAAGGCGTGTACGCACGAACGACCAAAACATGATGAACATTTGATTCGTACGTATGTTCGGACGTATTAGCAAAGCGAACATGAACACAATACGAACACACTGTTTTAATTAGCCATGGATTCGAAACTTTTGACAAACAAAGTGTTTGAT
The DNA here is from genome assembly GCA_963680765.1 of Agrochola lychnidis. Classification (NCBI taxonomy): domain Eukaryota; kingdom Metazoa; phylum Arthropoda; class Insecta; order Lepidoptera; family Noctuidae; genus Agrochola; species Agrochola lychnidis. The sequence continues at coordinate 1,925,098 of OY796874.1, read as the reverse complement.
GTACTTATATGTATGTGTTTTTGACATTAAGTCAAACCCCGTCAAAGATTTAAATCGCTAGATTTGCTCTCTCCGTACTTAGTCACAAGAAAAGGTCCGTACTGATAAAAGTGGGCTCGGCACACATTATTAAATAGCGTTTTCATGATAATCACATGTAGTCACTGCACCTGTGTCAGAGGTGACAAAACGAATTATAAATGCGACTATCTTCTCAATTCAGAACATTCGAACGAGGGACCCTCAAACCTGGAACTAAATGTATCTCCCACGTTTACCCCACAGACAACTCAACATTCATCTTCACAGAGGACTGAAATGAAGTTGCCAGGAAAAAACATCTCGTTAAATATCCAGAAATGTACAAATTGTACATTTAATTTTTAATCAAATAAACTATTTAATATTGTATTGGATTATTTTATTTTCTCGCAATCGTAGTGAAAAGTAGAGTGTAACACTCGGCGCTAAAACCCATTATAACACGGTTTCTATTTACTCCCTCGCTAAAGCTTGGGAGTAAAAGTACCTCGATAGAATGGGTTATTTTAGCCCCTCGTATAACAATCTACTATTATTTTCTCGCAATCGTAGTGAAAAGTAGAGTGTAACACACGGCGCTAAAACCCATTCTAACTCTGTTTCTATTTACTCCTTCGCTAAAGCTCGGGAGTAAAACTACCTCGATAGAATGGGTTATTTTAGCCCCTCGTATAACAATCTACTATTATTTTCTCGCAATCGTAGTGAAAAGTAGAGTGTAACACACGGCGCTAAAACCCATTCTAACTCTGTTTCTATTTACTCCTTCGCTAAAGCTCGGGAGTAAAACTACCTCGATAGAATGGGTTATTTTAGCCCCTCGTATAACAATCTACTGTTTAAATCTTGCATAAGTGTACATTAGTTTGTGGGTTTTCTTTCGTTGTATAAAGCTGGTCTTCTGTATTATTATGTGTCTGCTGTTTATCTTTAGCGGTTTATCGCTGGACGGTAGCGTTTTATTTTATGTGATTCGGTAATTAAGCGTGAAGATGGAATCTCTTATCTTTTTATGAGGTGAGAATACGGTGAACTTAAAATATTTTTAATTCTTTTTAAAGTGAAACTTTTATTACATCGTCTCAAACTTTTTCGTCTGTGTGTTGCATGTCGCGTGACGGTAGGCCGCGGAGTAGGGATAAAGCAAAAGGCGCTCGTCAGAGCAGCCAAGGCCAATATGGCGGCGCCTATAGAAGTTTCACTTTTACCGTGGTTTCATAAAACCACACAATACTTTTTTTAAAAATTTATTTAGTACCTTATTGTAAAAGGTATATTAAAAAAAAACTGTCTTTTTAATACGCACATAACTTGAAACCAGTCTTTAAACCCACAGAGCGGTGTAGATGGTTGACTTTGATGTTCTAATGATAATCTACAAGATGGTATTTATTAGGAGCGAGCGACCGGTTCTGCTGTAATTATAGCACTAAGAATGTGAGCAGTGATAAGTTTAATGTGGAGTGAGGTAATTGAATGGGCTTTCATTACATTAGTTGGTAGCTTAGTTATCTACAAACACGGTCAATTCGTCTGACCAAAATCAGTAACGTGTGTGGCTGTTATAATCTCAAGATCGATCGCCTAGAGCCAGTGGTCGCTAGACCACGGCTCACAAGCTGCATGCGGCTCTTTAACCTACAGAGTGCAGCACTGTCTGTACCACGGTTTTGGTCATTAAGCAAGATATCAAGTTTTATTCAAAATTCATTTCAAAGATTTATTTCTGAAGTATTCTTACCAAAAAACTTTTTACAAAAAAAAAAAACAACCGACTTCAAAAAAAAAAACAACAAAGTGAAAAATAACTTTAATTTCGGAAGTCGGTCTTTGGTTTTCAATTTTCGTTCTTTGTCACCGACTTCCGAAATTAAAGTTATTTTTCACTTTGTAGTGTTTTTTTTTTGAATTCGGTTGTTTTTTTTTTGTATAAAGTTTTTATTTTTCACTTTTTAGTTGTGGTACCTACCCCACACAAATTCAAATACCACTACCTGCTATGTAAATAACAGTGACAGGAAGTTATCATATCATCCACATACTAAGTGGGAAAAAATACGTATTATTGAAGCTAACTCAAAAACTACCCAAGCAAAGTTAATAAAATTTATATGGGACCACCTCTGAAGTATGATCTACCAAACAAAAAAAGAATCATCAAAATCAATTCATAATTGGCGGAGTAATCACGTAACAAACATAAAAAATAAATTTTAAAAAAAACATACCGTCGAATTGAGAACCTCCTCCTTTTGGAAGTCGGTTAAAAAAGAACACCGAAAGGACCAGGACATCGAACATTAATCAATTCCTGTACCTTTTAAAGTTTTCCAAGGTTAACTTGTTAATAAGTAAGATGTCTTCATCATATTATTATCAGCCGATACGATGATGATGATGATGAAGGCATCCTACTTCTTAGCAAGTTAATTTTAGAAAGCGTTGTGGAGTGAAAGAGGATGGGAGTTGTAAGGACTAAGAAAAGTGTATTGAGACAGTTTGGACACAGAGAGGATTGGCTCTCATAAGAAATCTTTGTCGTTATAGTACTTATTGATATTTGGCTCTATTGACTGATGAATTTGCCGACCACTGATTTAGACCAGCACCCTAATTGCGTAACACACTTTCAATTTAGAACCCGAGGGTTTTGAAGGATATTACTAATCCATTGCTGCATAGGTTTGAAAAATTCGTCTGCTCGACAATGTAAGTAACGCAATGAACGTCGGTAAACTGTCAAAATGAAACCCATTGCAATCAGTTGTAATTTTATGTATGTACGCAATTGGGGTACAGATCAAGCACTCCCAACACAATTTCCACGCAAACTCAACCCCCGTACACCCCACCACTCTACTATGTGCTAAACGCTAACATTTCAGTAATAAAGTCGAATATCGCGTGCACTCTTTGGTCGTGTACGGAACTAAATGTCGTAAGTCTCAATTCTTATTTCGTTCACAACTAAAGTAATAATTTATCTAGAGAAAAAAATATCTTATATCTGGATAATAAACTATATTTTCTTACTGTCAATAATTGTTTTAGACATAAAACACAAGTAATCTTGTTTTTGTTTCAAATAATCTTTAAAAAAGACATGATTTTCGAATAAAAAATGAATCGAGCGAAAATGTTCTAATTACGTAACTGTCTTATTTATGGAAAGAAAAAGATCCAATAAATTATATACTAAAGTTCCATTGTGATTGTATGCGTGACTTTTTAAGAATATTAATGCAAATTAACATACAATTTAGGGAGCCTCCTCTTAATTCCTTAGAAGAAAATCGTTAAGTCTGATTGTTTCGTGATGCACGCATAATTTGGTCAGAATTATCAGACATCTGTGCAGATCGGTCTCTTCAAACACCATGTTCCTTTAGTGATCCATTAAAATTGGTTAAGTTATTTTATTGTTCGACTGATATGTGAGGTCTGCTGGTCTGAGGCCCTTGTGAGTTTCTTTTAACCATTTCGACTTTACGCATCGACCGCGTTCGGCGCTCCAACTGGCCCTTCACTGACCATCACTAGCGAAGGCCAGAAAGAAAATAAAAGAAGAAAAGAAACTCACACTAGAGCCTCTGTACATCCTACTAATATTATAAATATGAAAGTTTATCAGCCCCGGATCTAGGGGGGGGCAAACCGGGGCCCGTGCCCCGGGCGCCAACTTCAGGGGGCGACAAATTCAAGCGTAGCAGACAAGTGCACCACCCAGCACACCGCAACTTTGCAATAAGTGAGACGCGCAGCAATATAATCTTTCTATTTTTTTCTTTTTTACAACAGTTTTGGGATCCCTGGATTAGAGCATTATCGTGCTGGCAAAATTTTCGTAATGACAAAAAAAAATCGCGGCCTAACTTAGCTCATCTCCATAATAGATTGGCGGGGGGCGGCAGACGGCAGTTTTTGTCCCACCTCAAAAAAATTCTAGATCTGAGGCTGAAGTTTGTGAGAATGGATGGATGGATGTTTCTTACTCTTTCACGCAAAAACGACTGAACGGATTTGGATGAAATTTGGCACACAGATAGTTTATAACTAGTGATGCAACGAATACGAATACGAATATTCGTATTCGCCGAATAGTAGACATTTACCGAATATTCGTATTCGGCGAATACTAATACGAATACTAATACGAATATTTAAAAATTAATATGTTTGTACGCTAATCTAATTACTGGCAGACTTGGAAAACGCGCGTCATCGGCACGTAAAAATACGACGTGTGCAAGGGCCTTAACCGCAACGACGACGCGACGGAGGACTCCCCGGCCATAGTTTATACAGTGCCGCGGCCCGGGAGTTTTCCTATCATTACGAACCATGGACTGATTGATTAATTCATTCCTTTCATTTCATTTGTCAGTCGAAAGCACAAGTCAAGCAAGAGAGTATTGTTTTATTTATTTTCTGAGGTTGCTGCGAAGTGAAAAGAGTTGAAGTTGAATAGAAAATGTCTTCTCGTAAACGAGATCAAAGTGACATATGGAAACACTTCGATAAATTACCAAATAAGTAGTTATATGGTCTGTATTTCTTTTGTATGAACAAAAGGTAGGATAGTAAGTCCTAAGTAACTTAGACGAACGTTAGTAATAGCTGCGTCTATGTAGTACTAAAGTCCCCGTCACGAGAAGCTATAATTTTTGTAAATAAAGAACTTCTACCAAGTTACGTAGCGACAATTTAATCAACAACAAATAATTCCAAATTCAATGAAGTCAAAGTAACGTACGTGTTATACGAAACTAATGAGCAATTTCACTTGATCGGGTTATATTTTAGCGATATAAAGCGCTGTCGTCTAAGGTTTTGTGGTACTGGAACGCATCTGTTTCATGGAACGTAAACATTTGAGCACGATTTTGAAGTAAGTTCACGCTGACGTTGTCTCTGCTGTCTTTCGAGTTTCGAATGCGTCTGTTTGTTTGTGGTGTTTTCGCGGATTAGGTTATATTGTTTGTTTGTAATTTGATGTGTGTGTTAATATAATTATATCCCTGTAAAAAAATAGTACAAAACTGTTTTATTTTATTTTACCCAAAGATTGCAAACCCCTGAATGTGTGTTTACAAAATTTATAGCTTCTCGTGACGGGGACTTTAGACTATTAGTCTTTTATTACCATGGCGAGATATTCGTATTCGTATTCGTATTCGCCGAATAGTAGGTTTGATATTCGTATTCGTATTCGTATTCGTAAAAGTAGTATTCGTTGCATCACTATTTATAACCTGAATTAACACATAGGATACTTTTTATTCCGATATTTCCACGGGATCGAGACTTATGCGGGTGAAACCGCGGGACGCTGCTAGTACTTAATAATTCTATTCAGCCTACATTACGAGGCGAAAAGTCAACGGGTCCGAGGGCTTTCAAGTTGACGGACGAAGACCTTATTTATACACGCATAAGGTCGTAATTTTACTACCCTATGACCAAACTGTGGAAAGCCAGTCTATTAAAGATAACTCTATATGAACAAATAGTTATAGAATAGTTTGGTAATAACATCCCAAAGTTGTTTAATAAACACACAATGTTAACATATATGGTCAAACTTGTACAATGGGTTCCGAATAGGAAACTACATCATTATGAAGACATCGGACGATCGGTCGGGAGGGACGGTAGATAATTATACCACATTAGCTTGTGCCCGCGACTTCATCCGCGTGTTATTTCTTGTTTTAACATAAGTTATAGGGAATGCCTCCGATGCCGGCGCCGGCTCCCGAATTAGGTGCCGGCGCTGACTTTGAAAAAAAAACCGGAAAACGGGGTTGGCAATTTGGTATATTGGAGTAGATAGACGGGGTAGGCATAATTAAAAAGACATGTTATAAAGCTTTACTTTTTTTCAGTATTATATTTCCTTAATCAATGATTGCCATAATTCCAGTAATCAAGTACTAAGTAGGTACCCGGAACCGAACTAGTTAGATTAGGTTAAATATTTTTACTCGCAAAAAAGGTTAGGTTAGGTTAGAACTGTAACCGCCTACGAAAAGAATATATAGAGAAAAATACTTTAGTTAGGGTTAGTTAGTTGGAGTTCTGAATACTGGAAGGGTTTCCATTAACGCCGCGTCGCCGGTGTCCATTATTGAAGCCGGCGGTGCCGGCCACAGAGTGTGTAATGTGCCGGCAGCCGATGTTTTTAATCTCGGCTGCCGGCAGTAATGTCATGCCGGTTCCCAATGGCGTTATTTTTGGGAGCCGGCGCCGGCAGCGGAGGCACTCCCTAAGTTATATCCTATGACACTCGGCAGTATTGTAACTTCCCATTAGTGAAAGAATTTTCGGAATCGAATCAGCAGTTCCGGAGATTAACCCCTACATCCAAACTCACAAATTTTAACTGATAGAGGTATATGAGGAACAGGGTGTTAAGTACACTCATCCTCTATAGAAAAGGGAGGATCCTCCGACCAGACGGGTGTCGTGTCTGGCGGGCAACTGCCCAACTGTTGAAGTCGGGATCTTGAATATATTTATGTCGATCGCGCGGTAAACTCTAAGGGCTAAACGTATGCTAAAATGCAGGTGACGCAGCACAGCACAGTACAGATTTTCCAGGATAGGGAAGGCGAGGCAGACATAGGCCGCGAGTAGGGATAGCGATTCTTTCCAAAAAAGATCGATTTTTGAATCGATTCGAATCGGAAGCTGATGTATCGATTCACAAAAAAATCGAGGTTTAAAACATCGTTTTTTTTTTTTCAAGTTTTCATTTACAATGTAAATGAAAACTCCATTTTATAAAAAACAAGAAATGTACCATAATAAATGATTTCTTATCAGTAAAATCAGTTTTTTTAGTTCAGGGAATTCTATAATAACAATTATTTTTATTACCATATCAAAGTCAGATCAGGTATGAAAGAAGACATTTATTTTCAAAATGAATTTATTACATGAAAAAGTTAAAGTTCCCAATGCTTCATACCTAAAAAGACAAAAAAAAATCGAATAGCGATTTTCAAGGGTGAAATATCGATTCACTGAATAGATTCAGTCCTGCATATCGATTTAAAAAATCGATCTTTAGGGCCTGAAAAATCGATTCTTCGATTAATCGATCTCAGGTCGCCATCCCTAGCCGCGAGCGCATGCTGTGACGCAGCTTTACAGACGTTCGCGTCCAAGCTAGTACAAACAATAGACGATTGCAACAAAATTATGAATCAGTGGTAAAAAGCACGTGACGACCTGCACGCGTCACGCTGAAATCTGTACCGGCTCTACAACGAGACGCAGAGCAGGACAGACACATGTCTGCGTCGCACGTGCCTGCGCTGCAGCGTACGCAGCTGTCAGTATGTTCATGCATTACAAAATCTGCTCTGCCTTGCGTTGCGTTGACCTGCGTCAACTGCGTCTCATAATACGTTTTTTTTTTTAAGTGAAACTTTTATTACATCGTCTCAAACTTTTTGGTCTGTGTGTTGCATGTCGTGTGACGGTCGGCCGCGGAGTAGGGATAAAATGAAAGGCGCTCGTCAGAGCAGCCAAGGCCAATATGGCGGCGCTTATAGAAGTTTCACTTTTACCGTGGTTTCATAAAACCACACAATCCTTTTAATCTTTTTTTTTAGATAGTGCATCTCGTAGTTGACCTCTCACTTAAAACCTCCAGCCAGGGGTTGTTCAACTATGCTAATTAAAACTAGGTGAACGCTTGCTAAGGGCACCCCCTGTTGGGTACGAACCTCGGCTTGGGGCGTCAACCGGAGGGAGGACATCAAGGATGGGACGGGCTGGTCTCAGCATACGCTTAGCCTAATAGCGCGATGCAGGATTTATGTGACGTCAAGATTTTTGTGTGACGTCAGGTCTTTGATGCGTAGTTCCTATGTGGCGATGTAGATAGTACCGCGGTAATTACAGCCCAGCTATATGATAAGCTAATGTGCAGCGATCGAGGGAGGGAACGTCGGTGTGGTTGACTGTGGTTCAATGAACTACTTATGTCTTACGAACCAGTTGGAAGAAAAAGGTTATGCTTATAAGAATGTTTGGGTTAATTAGTGGCGAAGGATATTTTTAGGATTTTAATCAAACTCAAAGCATTTATTTCAATTAAACCATTTACAGGCACTTTTGATTTGTCAAGGAATCGGTCAGTCAGAAATATGAAGCTAGTTGCCCATTCCAAAGTGTAGTAGATACCTATGGAGAAGAACGGGCAAGAAACTCCACGGACAGTCCTTTTAAACCATAATATTGTTAAAAAATATTGGTTAAGTACATCATTCATGAAATTATACATGTGAGAACAATGTAGAAAAACGTGCACGTTAAAAGTGTCTGTGATAAAAAGATAAAAAACAATTAAAAAATTAAAATAATCTTACCTGTCTTTTATTTTGATCTGTTTTAGCGTAGCGATATGCCAACCGCAAAATACGAGACGAAATTTCCGCGTGTTTAGCGTAGCATTAGCAACACACCTACCGAAAAATACGCCGAACTTTCGTAATTTCGGCACATGTGTGTTGCAACTTTGTTATCCTCCTTACATATTATAAAACAAAGTCCCCCGCCGCGTCTGTCTTTCTGTCTGTCTGAACGCGATATACTCAAAAACTACAGAACGGATTTTCAAACGGTCACCAATGGATGGAGTGATTCATGCGGAAGGTTTTAGTGTATAATTCATTATGGTTTTGTGTAAATTGGCTGAAATTTGACGATTATTGTTGAAGAAGTCGGAAAGAATCATGCCGACTGGGAGCTTTACGCGCTTTGTGTGCTGCGTTAACCGAAAAAGATACGTCAAATTTATGTTCTACGGTATTGTTCATCTTAAAAAGTTCAACAAAAAAGTCCGAGATTGCATATGTCTATCTTCTAAGGATGACCTACGATAACCATTTTTATCTTTCAGAATTTGATAAAAATTTAATTGTTACTTCCGAAGCTTTTTTGATCGGTATAGTATTAATCCTTATCCAAAAAAATATGCTATTTAAATTGGGCATATAATTTAAATTTAAATATGCCTTTAAATCATACAATTTAAATGAATAGTTTAAAAGATATCACACTTTCAAAATTACGCGTAGCAACGCGGGCGCAGCGGTAGGAATCAATGACGTTTTCCTTTGTTATTCTTATTAGGTATGAAATCTCGGTAGTACGTTCCCGTGGGATATTTTCCGACATCCACGCGGGCGAAGCTAGTATTGACTAAATTGAGTCTGGCAAACGAAAGTAGAGACTGAAAAAGCGCGGCAAATTTAAAAAAACATCAGCATAGCAACCCCAAAATTTGTATGACAAACTTGGAATAACCTAATTTGATACTTTAGAATTATTTGTTTAAAATCATGCTACCTATTATGTTCCAAATCAACGAGACGTTTCTTGAAATTTCGAAAAAACAGTTTACTTCGTCTGAATAAAAATACGACTTTAGGTATTATGCAGCAATTCAAATAAAAAAAACAACAATATTCTATAATTATTTTGGTCATTTTAATTTGTTAATTCACCACCCTAGTCAAAATCTAAATCTAAAACTTCCTTGTGAAAAGATTCATTAGAATCACTGTTTTGTTATTTTTGAGTTAGTAAATGCTGTAAGTATCAAGATCACAACAAGACACCAATAACACTCCATCTTGTTTTGGCAAATTAAGTTTGACTTTAGTATAGCATTGCCATATAAAAAGTTTGCAAATAATTTGAGTGTCTACTTTCGTTTGCCAGACTCTATATTGGTGCTAATGGCTTTTACATCAGGGCAACAAATCCCCCTTTGAAATTGCTTGATTTTTGGAGGCTTTACCGATCCCGAACATAGATTATATATGTATAGCCTGAACAAATCTACCTAATACTTATGTAACGTTAAACTCAGAACCAGACCATGCTTGTCAATCTTACTTTTAACCTTGATGTCGATAGTTGTCATGTTATAAAAACAAAAAAGCCTCACAAGACAAGGTGGTATTTAAAAGCGATACGATGAATGAAAGTGACTCTACACTGATAGACGCTGGTACTAGGGTACCAGAAGCATAAAGCACGTTTCCCTTCGCTCACAGCCGTAGTGCCATGTAAGCTCGCTAATTGCCGACGCTGTCCACTTTACTACCGAACAGTTTGGACCAAGACTTTCACGACAAACCACGGCTTATTTGTCCAAGTTTCTAAACTAAGATGTTTGAGACAAGTGATAACAGCTCCAGCAAGTAATTGTTTCAATTAGTTTGTTTTAGTGACATGGCCTTATAACTTGGAAAATCTCTCTGACTGTATTCCGTATCAGAAAAGAATCCTCATAACATCCCTTTCAACTCTTCTTAAGAATTACATTTTTAAACCTCGAAACATTAAAGCTAGTAGTAACAATACAAATAAATACAATACAATACAATACCAACACGAATGCATTGTATCGTTGATTTACCGCGCGAACGTGTGCGCGCGAATACAACGCGCGGTGCATCGGCCGCACTTACTGTGAATTTACGCGGGAACCAGTGACTTATTTATTCGATGCCATGATTCTGGAATTTATTTATTGTTAACAAGTGGACACGCTGACTGTGCAAACTGTACATTATTCTGTTGATCGATATAATCGAATTAAGATGACTTCATGCGATCGGTCGACTCTTCACGTGACCAGAGGTCTGGCCTATTTTTTGGCCAAAGAATGCCATACAATGTAGGCAATGCTGCCAACCTTTTGGGAAACTTTCTTGTTGACAGCAATGCCCTATGATTCTGTTACCTTTTTAAACATATACAAATTATTATAATTATACAAATACTTTAACTTTTAAATTTATGTAAATGTTATGTGAATTAATAATTAAAGATGGCTTTATTATCGATTAAATGAAAATAAATACATTTTACAGAGGTTCGATAAAATTACGACACAATTCGTAAAGGCAAACGATGATATAGATACAGTTGTACAAGGATCTTTTATGCATCCCATCTGTCTCGGATAAGTTCGGTTTTCTTTTGACCATTCATACAGAAATAGGAGAACTTTATCAACTTAAGGCTCATTTTACAACACCTAAGCAAGTAGCTATTATGAAATGAGTTTTGGAAACTGGCCTAAACCTTAGCCCTTCGAATTCCCGAGATTGCGTCGCATTATAAGTACCTGGTCGACCGAGTTCTACTCGATCTGACGGGGTCCGCTAGGGCCGACGAAGAAGAAGTCCGAAAGGGATATCGTGGCCCCCGGCAACATGTCAACTGAAGAAACACGGGTGGGTTTTAGTCAGTTGGAGTCTGTCACGCTCCGCTCAGAGCGGGAGAAATTAATTGATAACTTCCCAACCAAAAAAGGGTGAAAATAGATAAACATATCGTCCAGATATACATTGTGGAGGTATACCAACGTTGTATCACATTCCAGTAGCTGTGAAAATAGAGAAAACGAATTTTCCCAGATATAAAACCTAGCTAGATCGATGTTTCACCCCCGTAAACCCCTATACTGCAACTTTCATCGAAATCGTTAGAGCCGATTTCGAGAACGTGAGTACTATTGCTCATTTAACGGGACGATAGCTGACTTTTAATCATTTTATACTGAAGATGACGTCTGAACGAGTAGTGTTAGTGATTTGGAAAAAATATATGTTAATTAGAGTATTTTCTTAATATTTTAATATAGGCATATTTTTGATTATGTTTATATTACATAGTGAAATTAATTTGTAAAGTTATGTCTAACGCGGATAAAAAACTGAGAATGACGCAAAATCCATCAAACGTATTTTTCTAAAAATATCATTCATCATTTCAAAGATAATTAAATTACTAATCTTTTAGTATACGTGTTTTATTAAAATACCTTTTGTTTTACGTGTAATAAATTAATAATGCGTCTAATTTGGGACAGCGCTCCTTGATGGGCGAGTCCTATTACTGGCTGGACATACGACGCGTTGCGTGAGCTCAGTACAGAACACGCAAGCTAACTACTCAAGGTCACTGTCATATATCTGCGTCTTAAAAGTATAGGATTAAGGTATCTAGATTTAATCCACACACGATTTCATCAAAAACGCTCCTTTGCTAACGTCATACTGGCGTCAAATGATTCTTGTACCCTCTTAGATGGTTTTGAGATGTGAATTTAACACAGGAAGAAAACAGACGGATTTGCAAACGTTACGTTATCATCATCTGCCTAGCCTTTTCCCAACTATGTTGGGGTCGGCTTCCAGTCTAAGCGGATGCAGCTGAATACCAGTATTTTACATGGAGCGCCTGTCTATCTGACCTCCACAACCCAGTTACTTGGTAACACGATACCTCTTGGTAAGACTAATTGTCAAACTTTCGGGCTTCTGACGACCCGTAACGACTGTCAAACATCCACGAACGACAGCCGGGACCAACGGCTTAACGAGCTTGGTATATAAAGATGGTCACCCATCCAAGAACCAACTGTGGCAAGCGTAGCTTAACCTGATCGAACGACCTGTGCGGCTGTTATGCTTAGCCACAAGGCATTGGCAAACAATTTAAACATTATAAAAAGCTTTTAATCATCTTCAATCATCATCATCATTTTAGCCGAAAGATGTCCATTGCTGGACATAGGCCTCCCCCAAGCACCGCCACTTCGACCGGTTTTGTGCTTTCCGCATCCAGCGGATTCCTGCGGCCTTCACAAGGTTCGGTCCATCTTGTGGGAGGCCTTCCAACGCTACGTCTTCCGGTACGCGGTCGCCACTCCAGAACCTTATGGCCCCATCGGCCATCCGTTCTGCGAACAATGTGCCCTGCCCATTGCCACTTAACTTTAAAAGCTTTAATGGACTCGCTTTATGAGGAGATTCTAATAAATCAACCTTTTTCTAATAAGTCCAGGCAGATTAAGGAAATCTGTTCCCGAACAACAATGGGAAAGTTAGGAGGCTGTGACCTTCCTGGCCTTTGTATATGTGACCCTGGAGACTTTCCCTAAGTGGACTTGTTGTGAGTTGCGTAGCCTGAGATTTTCAAATATTAACGCCATACTATCTGATTATTTTGACCATAAAGTGATTTAATATTTGGTTGTAATTGTAACCACTGAGGACAAATGACTCTTGAAATAATCAGTATTGCTGATATCACCAGGCTACTGTGCGTTTGCGATTTGAGACCCTTAGAAACATCTCAACGTCAAAATACATCCCAAATCAAATGTCCTGTACTGTTTATTTTTATCTAATTCTGTGTTTTTATTATTAATTAAATAAATCTAAATTAACTTAATTACCTTTTTGCATGGGACATCATTCCATTCTGTATCTGGAGAAGGGCGTTGTTAGCTGCGCTAAAGTTTATACTTTTGCAGCTACCATCGTTTTACTTGTACTTAGTCGTGTGTTATTGTTCCAAAATAAACTTTTTATTATTATCTAAGTTTTCGCTCGATCATTCAGATCATACGGAAGCAGAAATTGAAACGTCCATGTCACCAAGATTTTTAGAATATTAACATTTATGTCAATCCATACTAATGTTAAGAGTAAATAACTGTCTGTCTGTCTGTTACCTCTTCACGCCTAAACTACTGAACCGATCGTTATGAAATTTGAAAGCTACCTAGCCTAAGACCTGTAGAATGATATAGGCAACTTTCTATCCTGGATATTTGTATTAAAAAATTATGTAAAACAAAATCCACGCAGAATTAGACGCGGACAACAGCCACTAATTATAAAGGAAGATTATCAACGAATTCTAAAATATCCAATTCTCCCACAAACTTTCTTGTGCGCAAAACAAAACAAATGATTTCGTACACGACAATACAACATCAGATATTAGAAACTCCTCGGCTAGTACTCGTTAAAACAACGATTAACCGGTAACCATGGCAACAGCGGGAGATTTCTAGCTAACAACGGTTTAAATCAATGACACCGTCAGCTACACAATAGATAACGGGAATGGGTATATATGTACTTTAAGTTAACTTATGAGTTACTAGTCGAGTCTCTCGAATTTGGTCGCACACTAGTTTAACGGGGTGTTTTGACCAGTTCAGGGCAGCATAAACATAATCAGCCTATAATGTTCCCACTGCTGGGACACAGGCCTCCTATCTTCGAGAGGGAGTGGGCTGTAATCTACCACGCGGGCCCAGTGTGGGTTGATGGATGTCACATGTCTTCGAGTTCTTGGTTCTTGGTTCCTCACGATGTTTTCCTTCACCGTTTCGACAGTGTGGTGATGACACAAAGTAAAGCGCCTGTCTGGGTTCGAACTTACGACTTACAACTCGTAAGTCGCGGCCAAAATGGTGTTATAGTTTAACCGGAACCACTGTTTGACCTTAGGATCAGCGGTCCCGGTCCCAGCGACGGGCGGGACGCCGCGCGCCAGTGCTGCCAACTTAGCGCTTTTCGCGCCAGATCTAGCGCTTTTTTTGTCTCGAAGCGCGTTTTAGCGCCTAGCGCTAAATCTAGCGCTTTTTTAAATTATATAAAACTGTGGGGCAATAATTTTGTAAGTTGTCGATGATCGGCAACGCAAATCGAAAACTCGATTAATACTCGAACTGAATGAGGTAAATTTGATAATCTCTTGATTCGATACACAAATATATTATTTCGAATCAATAAATTAATAAATTTCCCTTATTGGTTGGCGCGAAATATAGCGCTTTTTATTATAAAGCCATTTTAGCGCTTTCTAGCGCTTTTTTACAGCGCTGACAGCGCGTTTTCGCTAAGACTAGTTGGTAGCACTGCCGCGCGCCGTGAGCATTGACAAAATGAGCGGCTTGCACTGCCCACCGTCTCGCCGCGGACGTACCTACAGGATAGGTAACACAGTGCGGGCAGCTGATGTGACAGTAGACAGCTACTGTGCCTGTGTACTCGCATGACAGTAGCTCGACTCGCCTCGCTCGGTCACACCAATGCAAACTGCTGGCGTCGCAGTAGACAGCTTTTGCACCAGTGTACTCGCATACTACATAAAACCACTGCACCCGGCGTGGGCCCGAGCGTGCGAGCTACTCTCATTTCGCAAAATCGTGCGAGTTGACGACCGAGCGAAGTGCGAGCCGATGCTTATGGCGTGGGGGAAGGCGAGTGGCGAGTAAAAACAAAAAAATGTTGTGGTAATTCGGACGCGAGCAACTGACCCACTCGCACATGACAGTACCTCGTATGATGCGGTCACACGGTGCGAGTAACTGCACCTCAGTAACTGACTAGGTCGTGGCTAAGTAATAACAGCCGCACGGGTCGATCAATCAGGTTAAGCTACGCTTGCCAGGGTTGGTCTGTGGATGAGTGACCATCTTTACATACCGAGACTCCTCCGTGCCTCGGAAAGCACGCTAAGCCGTTGGTCCCGGCTGTCATTCGTGGATCTTTGACAGTCGTTACGGGTCGTCAGAAGCCCGAAAGTCTGGCAACCAGTTAATACCAAGGGGTATATGGGTTGTGGAGGTCAGATAGGCAGTCGCTTTCTTTCTTTCTTTCTTTCTTTCTTTAAAATACTGGTATTCAGCTGCATCCGGTTAGACTGGAAGCCGACCCCAACATAATTGGGAAAAGGCTAGGCAGATTGATTGAGTAACTGACTAGGTCAGCTCGCATGCCAGCTCGCACTGTGTGACAGCGGTGTCGGCAAACTATAACACTCGTATGTACGTCCCTAGACGAGCTTCTTTAGAAACAGCTCTACGACTAGAGATTATGTTTGTAAAACATTACGACAGGCGCTCTTGGGAAATCATTTACAAACCCTTCTAGAGAGCGGCTTGATTCATTTTAATACAGCCTTTGGATTTATGCGAAACCGCAAAACAGTGACAAACTGCTATTAAATACCAAACTTGGGTGTCGTCGATGTTATTTTAGACTAGCTGCTGCTCGCTGGTTCGTCCACGTGAATCCTAATTCTTTTTCTAAAATAAGTAAGTTACTCCTTATAACATCAGCTATCTGCCAGTGAAAGACCCGTCAAAATCTGTCCAGCCGTTACAGAGTTTAGCCGGAACAAACAGACAGACAGACAAGGTTTCGTGGAGAGCCTGATATTACCCGCTTAGGATGTAAGGATCTCTATATTAAGCTGTTGTGCTTTAATTAAAGCACAGACACGCAAACATACACACACCCACAAACACACCCTCAAAAACGTACACACACTTAAACCACATATATGAATGTCCAGCCTAGATTTATTAAGCTATTGCATAGCTTTTATCGCGGCGACCGAATCAAGAAATTCCGTAACGTAACGAAAATAAAACCCGCCTACCATGTAATGACGGTTCCCATGACAACGTGATGTTGTCATCGGGTTGACGTAAACATGCAAAATCCATCACTACATATTATAAAACAAAGTCCCCCGCCGCATCTGTCTGTCTGTCTGTCTATCTGTCTGAACGCGATAATCTCAAAAACTACCGAACGGATTTTCAAACGGTTTTCACCAATGGGCGGAGTGATTCGTGAGGAAGGTTTAGGTGTATATTTCATTTTAATGTTTGTTTTCTTGTTTGGGTCACAGAAATACGTATGTGCACCAAATTTCAACTTAATCGGTCCATTAGATTCGGAGCAAATTGGCTGTGACAGACGGATAGACAGACAGACAAGTGATCCTATAAGGGATCCATTTTTTTCCTTTTGAGGTACGGACCCCTAAAAAGTCAGAAAGAACACCAAGCGAAAACAAAGTAATAAGCGCGGACAAGCGATGCGATGCTAAGGATATAATTTATGATATCTCACGCGGACGAAGTATTACAAATCACACACACTCATACACTCATATTTACTACACACACTCATACTTATTAAAGTATGAGTGTGTGTAGTATGAGTAAAAATAAACTTTATTTTTCTAGATTGTTTTACAAATTAAACCTAGGCTAGTTTTGAGTACAAATGAGTAAGCATCTGTAGCTGAACTAGGCAAAAATCTGTATTTCGGCTATTAGCGCCAATCCCTTTGGATAATTTTACATTTATCATAGCCATTAACAATAATTTTTACAAGATAATTAACAGTAGTGTTATTTTACACATATATTTTATTATAATTTGTAGAGTATGAATGTGTATGAATGCATGAACTCTAATTGCGTGAAATGAAGTGTGAGTGTATGAATTGAGAGAGGGTGTGTGGAGGTGTGTGTGTGTGTAGTCCATGAGAAGTTAAATATTTGGAAGTTCATACGTGTAATCTGTGTGAATTTTGAAAGAATCAATCATACAAGTTAATGCTAACGTGATCATTGTGCTAGATGTAGTAGAAGTTCAGTCTCTTCATAATTTCTCCATAATTTACCAGTATGTTTGGCTGTTTGCCATTTTATCAAGACTTTTATATTCCGTAAGTATAGTCTCCGACAGGGTTCAAGAACTTGACTCGTCCATGAACTCAATGCACTCATTATGTAAGCACATGCTAGCAATTCAACGAATATGAATGTTGGTAAGTAATATGCTGTGGATTGTTATAATAGGACTGATTTGATTAATACGCCTTTTGAGGCCTAGATGGACGACATATTGCCGAAATTTTTCTTTGATTGAATAGCATCTTTTTTTGGGGTGGGAAATTATGAAATTACTTCTCCCACTTTGGGCGGAGCGGGAGGGCATGTCAGACTCTAACTGACTAAAACCCACCCGTGTTCCTTCAGTTGCCATGTTGCCGGGGGCCACGATCTCCCTTTCGGACTTCTTCGCAACCCCGGCAGGCATCGGCCCTAGCGGACCCCGTCAAGATTGAATAGTATCTGAGTACTGCTTTTGTATTTAGTGTAGGTAAACCAATACGACTTTTTAAGGGTGCCATAATTAAGAATCAACCATTTTGAGTTAAGTATACAGGTGAACGCAACAAATGTTATCAATTTTGCTACAAAAACGACATTACGCTAAGCTTAAAATGGTTGTTACTTTATGCTCTTATCGCTGCTTTTAAGAGGCCTGCGAACACGGCTCGCAATTACAAATCGAGATGTTTGCAAAATTCAATTCCAAGCACGTTGCGCTAGTGTGAATGCCTGTTGGAGCGATATACACCTACAGTGGGCAATACTACCACGCATACATTGACAATTATTGCTAGCAATACTAGCTTTCGAAAATTTATGATAAATTTGGATGTATTCCGTAATACCAAAAATGATGAATGAAAACTTAATATTTTTCCATATTTTTTTCGATAATTTGTAACTTGATAATATAAGCTATGCTTCTGCAGAAACAATATTATAAATATTGTTGTATAAAATACAGAAAAAACAATATGACGACATGTCATTTACGCTGTAAAAATGTGCGAAATTAAATTCGTTTAAACTTCATTTTAGAGAAGTTTTTTGGGAAAAAAGAAGATGTAGGAGCCTAGATAAATAATGTCTAAATCCGAATAACAACATAATATGGTGGAAATATGCCCAAATTGCAAATGATTTAAGTATTACGTTTGTGTGGACAATTCAAGCGTCGCCGTCGCTCGCCACGTCCTTAAGCTTTTAAATCAACATACCCAAAAATTGCTCTTTTTACCGGAATGCCTCAGAAGGAGGGTAATGTTTTTCGAGTGCATGTGTAAGTCTATTTCTTCGGCACGCTCTGTAGCCTAAATGACTGAATAGATTTTATCATATTGAGATGTCGTTAGATTCGTCTTAATTGAAGGAATGACATAAGCTTTATAATATTTATTTATTGCATCTGCAAATACACAAAAAGGGAGGGCAGGTTTTTTTTTTTAACAATATTGGTACCAAATAAAAGTTAATAATGATTAAATTCCAATTACATACCAAGACCCCTCCGTGCTTCGGAAAACACGAAAAGCCGTTGGTCCCGGCTGTCATTTGTAGATCTTTGACAGTCGTTACGGGTCGTCAGAAGCCCAAAAGTCTGACAACCAGTCTTACCAAGGGGTATCGTGTTAACTAGTAACTAGGTTGTGGAGGTCAGATAGGCAGTCGCTTCAAGTAAAATACTGGTATTCAACTGCATCGGGTTAGACTGGAAGCCGACCTGAACATAGTTGGAAAACAAACCATTTTTCAGGTTATGGGTTTGACCCGCCTGCAATACCAAAATTCTGAAGATTATAATGCTTGTTTTTCTTTTTGAATTATGTCCAGTTTCTCGCAAATGAAAGAAAGAAAGAAAGAAAATATATGAAAAAAATGAAAATGTAAATGAAATGCTTCATTTCTTCGTGGTTCCCGTCGCCTTTGAATTATAGAAAAGCATTTGGTTCTAAGCACGACTAATCGCATTGTCGATCAACGCAAGTCATTCGTGCCTAAATACCTTTGCGCCTAAGTCTCAGGTATGCATAGTTAGGCACAAGAATTTGCAAGATTGACTATAGATACAGCACTAGGTAGGATGTCAGAATTCCTTGTACCTACCAGCTTTCTAAATACTTGGGAGTTGTGTTGGCTTGTTGGCTATTGTCAACGGGATTGTATTAGCTGTCGAAAGATTTATATTTGCTGAGTGTTATTTGCATTTTGTTAGCTTTTTTAAGCCCGCGTTTTTTTTTTTCATATGTAAAATATTTCGCTTTCCCGCAACCTGCACAAATTAATTAGCTCAATCTGTGGCAGTGATTTCGTGAAAAGGGACGGAAGTGTGTAACAGGACGCCAGGGCAGCGCGCGCTATTTGATTTGACTTTAGAGGTATGAGGAACAGGGTGTAAAGTTCACTCATCCACCATAGAAAAGAGCTCCTCCGAATGTCGATCGCGCGGTAAACTTAATTGCGCGATGCAGGAGTTGTGTGACGTCACGTATTTGATACGTAGTTCATATGTAGCGGTGTAACCGGTAAATGACTAATGAATGAGCGCGCGCGGTGCTAGAGTTGGCCGTCAAAAACGACCTTGAACAGGCCCTTTAATATTGCTTATTACCAAGGTGAGATGTAAGATGCTCGCTCGTTTTATATTCCAGTCGTATTTGCATTTTATTAGCGTTATTTTTATTTTCGCTCGCACTGAGCTATGCTACTATTTTTTCGGGCGATACCTACGCAAAATAATGAGTTCTCTCGTTTTTCATGATAAACTGAACACTACCAACGTTTTGATAGGTAGGTAGGTAATGTCAAGGGTTTATTTTGTAATATTTACATACTGACCATTTTACACTTCGACGGGTTTTTACGTCACTTCTTTAGGCGCGTTGGGCATTTTTGAGATGGGACTAAACCATTGATTTCGCGACTGTGAAGACACCTCATTTTTGTAAACGCGATTGTGCTCTTTATTAATATTATGTTACAGATCAATGTTCTAAGCAAGTATTTTTACTTTAAAGGTTTTGTAAACGCGATTGTGCTCTTTATTTTTTATATTTCGTTACGGATCAATGTTCTATGCAAGTATTTTACTTTAAAGGTTTTGTAAACGCGATTGTGCTCTTTATTTATTCTACGTTACGGATCAATGTTCTATGCAAGTATTTTTACTTTTTTTTTTTGCATGGCTTTCTAGGTACAGTTTTGAAAGTTGAGGCAAAGTTTAAGTGATAGAAGACCTTTTTCGGGCCCGAAATAACAGGCTCGTAGATCGGGAGTCCCAGAAAACTTAGGACAAAAGATAGGATAATCGTCATCATCATTCTCTTGCCCCCAATTTATTTGGGTTTGACGTAACATGTCTTTCTTCCATACTTCTATAGTAAACATTGGTGCCGATTCCCTTGTTCACAAACTAAACTAAATTTAAGTTCAGTGCATCTTTTTCTTTCTATTTCATTAAGAAAAGGACAGAAGATAAATATTACTTAGTTTAGTCCTGTCAAATTAATCAGCGCTTGACGTAAATTGACGTAATTTTAGTCGGCAAGTTTTTAATCACGTCTAAACTTGTATGGAGAGTGACAGGCGATGATTAATTTGACAGGACTAAACTAAAATTTATCTTCTGTCCTTTCCTTAATTAATGAAATAGAAAGAAAAAGATGCACTGAACTTAAATTTAGTTTAGTTTGTGTACAAGGGAATCGGCATCATTGGTAATCGACAAAATAATAAAAATATATGAAAAAATCATGCTAGACCAGATGTTGTCACATTTTAATTCTAATGGGATTTTACATAGTCACCAGTTTGGTTTCACGAAAGGTAGGTCGACGACTGACGCAGGAGTAAAACTCATCAGTCACATTTTGGAATCCTGGGAGAAGTCCCAGGATGCAATTGGCATTTTCTGTGACCTCTCAAAAGCGTTTGACTGCGTTGACCACAATTCACTGATCTGTAAATTACACCACTACGGAATTCGTGGTCAAGCTGCTGATCTTGTTCTTTCCTATCTATCAAACAGGCAGCAAAAAGTAAATGTTAATGGGGCGACGTCTTCGGGGTCTCTAGTTAAAATGGGCGTGCCTCAAGGCTCAATTCTCGGCCCTTTCTTATTTCTAGTTTATATAAATGATCTTCCTTACATGATGACTAACTTATCAGATATAATTCTATTTGCTGACGACACTTCTCTTATTTTTAAAATAGACAGGAAAGATACAGATGTATTACATGTTAACAATAGTCTGGCTGTACTTTCAAAATGGTTCGCAGCTAATAATCTTTTACTTAATGCGAACAAAACGAAATGTGTTAGGTTCTCATTACCAAATGTACGTCAAGTAGGTCTAAATCTAAAACTTGATGGCAAAAACTTAGATGCAATAACGGAAACTATATTCTTAGGAATTACTTTAGATTCAAAATTACAATGGGGCGCTCATATTAGAACTCTTTCAGGTAGATTAAGTTCAGCTGCATATGCAGTAAGAAAAATAAGGCAGTTGACTGATATAGCCACAGCTAGGTTAGTATACTTTGCTTATTTCCACAGTATTATGTCTTATGGTGTCTTGCTGTGGGGATCGGCAGCTGACGTAGATTCAATTTTCATTTTACAAAAGAGGGCAATCCGCGCGATCTATAAAATGGGCCCTCGCGAGTCCCTTAGAGACAAATTTAAAGAAATTGATATACTGACTTTGCCTTCACTTTATATCTTAGAAAGTATTATGTATGTTCGCAAAAACTTAAGACTTTTCAAAATAAGAAGCGATTTCCATAATATAAATACACGTAGTTGACATGAAATTGTGATACCCAAATTTAGATTAACTAAAACAAGCAAGTCATTTCTTATAAACAGTATCCGCTTTTATAACAAGTTGCCAAAGTCTATGACAGAACTTAGCGATGGGAAGTTCAAAACCCACATCAAACGGGTCCTTATCAAGAAAGCATATTATAAAATTAAAGACTATGTTGAAGATAAGGAAGTTTGGCAATAATTCCTTCTGCACATGTGGCTTCCCTGGTACCTCATTAACGGCATAAATAAGTAAGTCTATTAACTGCTCCCAAATTACCATGTTTATTTAAATCTTTTTTTTTTTTTTTGTTTTTACATTCGTCCTTGACATATTTATTATTCTATTATTTGACATTATATACCTACGATTTAATTTCAACTTTTTTTTTTTTTTGTGACTTTTGTGGACATGATAATTACTCAGATTGATTACAGTTGTAACAGCAATCATATAATTGCGTTTTATTAAAATAGGTTTTTTTTTACTTTTATTAATTTATTTATTTTTTGTATAGATTCTTTTCTACATATTTTGTGAATGTGAGAACGCTGTAGGCCTAGTGGATTGTAGACCTGTTGACCATTTTCTATTTTGTTAAGTATTTGGTACTTATTGAAAGACCTACACTGTCCTCCCATACCTAGAAACACTGTTATATGAAAGTATTGTAAAAGCCAATTATTTTTAAAAGAGTAACCGTGGAGTTTCTTGCCGGCTCTTCTCCATAGGAAACGACCAATTGGAACCGTGCACCTAGCTTCTGACGTTTCATAAGTGCCCATGTAGGTTTATGTGAAATAAAATATTTTGATTTTGATTTTGAATCTTAAAATAATAGTGGAAGTAGAAAAACAAGTTTACAAGTCCTTAGAAAAAAATATTCACTCTATAAAGTCTTCGATAACTAATAAACCATCTGATTCAGTTCTATTCTAGGAAACGTACTATTTCAGTGGCCACAGCGCACACAATACTAATCCCATAAATTAATCACTCTTAACTAAACAACTTGGGATAATGAGAATCTTTGGAAGCTTTCCAGAGCCATTCTAATAGGAGCCGTTAAATTTTATTATCTGTTTACAAAAGGAATTAACCTACTAATTAACCCGAAGCAGTCAATAATGCGGTATTTATGTGTGTCGTTAGAATTCGGGGGCGGAGTGCTGTCGGCGTAGCCCTAAAGATGAGAAATTCGAACTTTATGTGCACATTTTCAAATGGCACGCAATAAGACCGAATGCATAATGCATCGGTCACACACAAGTAAAAAATGAAAAAAAATAAAAAGAAGTAAATAAACCCTCCACTGCTCGGTATTCAAGTTTGGAACAATAAAGGTACGTAGGTATAATTACCTATAGCTTCGAGAGAAATCGACTCTAAGTTATAGAGCGTTTCAACTGGAAATCTTAAATATATTCAAGTAAGTATTTAAATTACATCTAGATGCAATTTTCTGCATAATTACATAGATCCTGTTATTAGCGACAGTTTCAAGACCAACGATCGATAGTAAATGGTAATATTTATAAGGAGCTTACCTTGAGCGTATGTAAACAAATGGAGACAGGCGAACAAGAATATCCAGTTCCCGACACCGAAACGATACATCCCTGTCCGCCACATGTTGAAAAACACTTTAACAACACTACACAATAAGTTTTAATTCATACGATTCACATTTTCACATAAAATTCACGAATATTTTGTGTTATATTTCACACAGCTTTATGTCGATGTTACTTCGGCCGATCCGCCATTTTCGAGCGAACACCGCTGCGTTCGGAAACACAACTCAATAATGAAAGGGCAATGCCCGGGTTTATGTGACGTGAACGCTGCAGCGTTTGAAGGGTTACTTGCATTGAAGATAGGCGCAGAACTAGTGCTGCGTGCATTCGGAACGTGTTGAGTCGATGAAAATAATTACGTTTTGTTATTTATCGATATCATTTTAAAAAGTTGCCTTTTTTCTATGTTGTAATTTATTGTAACAAACAATAGGTGGCGAATTCAAAAAAGATATTCAGAATAACTTAAAAGTACTATTGATGACGTGGTAAAGAATAGAATTGAACAAAATGGGTACTTTTAGTGAAAGTTAAAGATAGCCAATGAATTTTGAAATCATAGTCTTTTTCATTTTTTTGTTACTGTGCGTTCGCACTGGCGAAACATTTACAGCGAAACATGTTGGAATCTCTATTTTCTGTCAATTTTCCATAGAAAGTTTGACAGGCACTAGAGATTTCAACATGTTTTGTTGTGATTTTTCGCCAGTGCGAACGCATAGTTAAGATTACTCATTCTGAAATTGAAATTGTTGGCGCGTTGTTGAATTGGCGACGCGGTGTCGCCACGCCAACAGTCGGTCTGACCCGCCGCTATAGACAGATGTTTCTTATCAAAAGAAAAAACAAATTAAAACCGTCATAATTTTTTTTGCAAAAACTAAACGCCACATTGTACAGACGCCAGCACATCAAGCTACCCGAAACAGTCAAACTTTCCCAATCAACTTTGAACCTTATTTTTCAACTATAAAATTGAAAATCTATTAAATAAATTTGATAGATTGTTGTAGCCTGATGTGCTGGCGTCTGTACGCTCTCGACACATTTTACAAAACCTAAACATAATATAAGTGCTCTTGATTTTCCAGATACGCCTTTCCCTCCCAGCTGGTTTTACTGAAACTGATTGTCACTGTCAAAGTCATGTCATTTTGCTCGCTAGCAATGGCAATGACAGTGAGTGACACTGACACTAATTAGTGACAGACACAGTGTGACCATTTGTGGCAGATTTCTGCCATTTTAGCAGATTTCACTCCAAAGTTTTGTTTGTGGCAGAACATGCTGACGATTCACAAAATTGCAGATTTTTGCAGATTTAAAAGATTCCAAGAAAATTCACATTACCTAATTTAAATTTTTAATGAATTCATATTTTTTTAAAGTAATTACATTAGGTTTTATATATAATTAGATTGCAAATGATTTTATCGAACTGGCTGAACTGTGTATGTACTCAATTAAAGACACGATTGCCGCTGAGTAATATTTTCAAAGATTTACAGTTCTTGGATCCACAACATGTGGTTTACAAAGATTTTGCGCCAACTATAAACGTTCACCAACAATTTTCCCAAAATAGTAAATGAAAACAATACCTATTCATAAAGTTGATGACGAACTTCGACAAATTAAATTTGATGAAAGCGTAAAAGACTTGTTAAAATCAGGTGGAAGTAGCACCACCAGCTCAATTTTGAGTGTAGACAAATTTTGGGGAGCAATATGAAAAATCCTGGACGCGAATGGGACTACAAAATTTGCAAACATTACTTTCGCGAAAGCTTTAAAGTAGTATTAGTCGATGGCTTGCACGCCATCGTCAGACGGAAACACATAACACTTTTTGACGGAAATCTGCCTCTTTGCTCTGCAGAGTGCGCGAAAGCTCCAACTCCATCGTGAAGACCATAAAGTTGAGGTACAGACGCCAGCACTTCAAGCTACTACAATCTGTCAAATTTATTTAATAGATTTTCAACTTTATCGCTGATAGATAAGGTTCAAAGTTGATTGGGAAAATTTGACAGTTTTGGGTGGCTTGAAGTGCTGGTGTCTGTACGATTCTCCTTTGTTGTGTGTTTGTGGTCGAAGATACATATCGAACAACAGCCTTGTTTTGAAATAGATAATAAGTTTACTAACATAGATATAAGTTATCCTTTTGTTTACTAACGTGGTTTATTCACAGATGTTATTATGGATGTTCTTTATCCGAAATAAAGATTATTTTACTATGTTTGCGCATGTCCAACGCTTCGTGCGAGAGAATATTCTCTCATGTGAATTTAAACAAAAGAAAAATAAGGAATAGGTTCCTAAATTAAAGCTGAAACATGTTGGAAGTTTCAACTTTAATTACAACAAAAGAGGGGATTACGGAACACGGAAGACTTTGTCTTCTTTACTATGCGTTCGCACTGGCGAAACATCACAACAAAACATTTTTAAATCTCTTGTGCTGACAGGCATTTTGAATGGAAAAATGACAGAAAATAGAGATTCCAATATGTTTCGTTGTAAATGTTTCGCCAGTGCGAACGCACAGTTAAACCAACTAAAAACATGATCAAAAAGATGTCTTTAAAATCTATGAAAATGAAGACGAAAATTTGGAGGCAAATATTGTGATACGTAGAGTAAGTAGTATAGGTACAATAATGCATTAGAAAATTGTTAAATATCTTTGTTGTTAAAGAAATTTCATTGAATTCGTGTGTATTTTTTTCTGTTTCCAAGAAAGCATATTTTTGGCAGATTTTTTGCCCCGTCTGTGGCAGATTCGCCATTTAAAAGATGGTCACATTGGACAGACTGTCAGTCATGCTCTGTGCTGTCAGACGCTTTGCTTGCTTGTTTTTGGGTTGGTTGTATTGTTACAGCAAAACAACTGTTATTCTTAAAAAAAACTCGTTATAAATGCGATATTATTGGAATCTGTGAAACGACAAAAGGAAACCACAATGGAATTAATATACTCCATGAGGCGAAAGCCTTTGAAATGCGAGCCACCGCACTTTGAAAGGTAACAACAACACATTCAATTTGTTTGGGTTTGAAACACAATAGTGTTTTATTCGAACTACTTACCTATTATTAAATGTAGTGCAAGTACGAGGAGTTGGCTTACTAATCCGAATAACTGCTTAGAATCTTAGACGAGTTATAGACATGTAACAACTGCCTCTAGAAATTCGCGTTTAGCTGATGTTATGAATGATAGTAATGCTTGCAAAGTGCCAGACAGGCAAGGCATATTCTCATTATCCGTTGAACTAACAACAGTTCTCCAAGGAATGGTGGTGAGGGCAGTTAGTACCCTGCCTACTCTACCTAGCTTGGACATTGCATTTGTGATTTTTCCTGAAAACTCAAGGACCATTTAACCACATGTTCTTCGAAATCTTTGTTTCTACATTCCCTCAATTATAGAGAAATGCAACATGATGGCAAAAAGTTAACCAGCCACCATGTTATAACGAACAACAAAACATCATCTGCCTAGCCTTTTCCCAACCATATTCGGGTCAGCTTCCAGTCTAACTGGATGCAGCGGAATACCAGTATTTTACATACAGCAACTGCCTATCTGACCTCCACAACCCAGTAACTGGGTAATATAATACCCCTTGGTAAGACTGGTGGTCAGACTTTTGGGCTTCTGATGACCCATAATGACTGTCAAAGATCTACAAATGATAGCCAGGATCGATGGCTTCTGAGGCACAGACTCGGTATGTAAAGATGCGTCACCCATCTATGGACCAACCTTGCTATGGCTTAACCTGATCAATTGACCCGTGTGGCTGTTATTACTTAGGCACGATCCCCTCTCTGGACAACGAAACAGTTACATCGCCATCCCCGGAGAATAAAATGATAACTGCCATTATCTTAGTTTTAGTGTTATGTCATTTTTGGAATCTGTGGGTGCTAATACATCTGCTTAATTTTTTTCGTAATTTTTATACAGCTAATTATGAAGTTAGAAAATATTACAATAGTATTCAAAGATTTAACACATGCCTTAAATTATGAGGATAAAGTGTTTTATCAAAATGTATTCCCACTTGTTAGTATGACAAACAGTCATAGAATTATGTTCTCGTGACAAAAGCTGACAATCATCTCTCTACATCCAAGGAGCAATCGACGAAAACAATAAATTCAACTTTTGGTTGACCACTCTCTCTTAAGATACAGGTCTCCTAGTTTAAGAGACAGGGTTCATAATTTTTTGTATGCATAGACTTTTTTTTTTTAGACCTAAATCTTCTCTGCACAAGCTACATTTTGAACCAACTTCAAAAAAGGAGGAGGTTCTCAATTCGACAGTTTATTTTTATATGTTTGTTACCTCAGAACTTTCGACTGGGTGAACCGATTTTGATGATTCTTTTTTATTTGAAAGCTGGTGCTTCCCGTGTGGTTCCATTTCAATTTGATCTAGTTTTGACAATGGACAAAAGTTTTTATGCAATTGTATTTCCACCATTTTGTTTTGAACTGTGTCTGTGTGTATTATTTGGATAAATAAACAATTTTATTATAATATATCGAGGAGTACTGCCTTCTTAATCTTTGACAGTTGTAACGGGTCGTCAGAAGCCCGAAAGTCTGACAACCAGTCTTACCAAAGGGTATCGTATTACCCAGTAACTAGTTTGTGGAGGTCAGATAGGTAGTTGCTCCATGTAAAATACTGGTATTCAGCTGTATCCGGTTAGACTGGAAGCCGACCCCAACATAGTTGGGAAAAGGCTAGGCAGATTGATTGACTGCCTTCTTAATCGGCCCTTGATTCAACCGCTTAACGAGAATTGTTATTTATTACTGAATCTTATACTAAAAATACCCATTACTATTAATTCAAATGTACTTGCCAAATGGAATAATAAAGGCTTTATTATTTTTATTTTATTTATTTAAACATATTGATAATATTATCCACAGCATATCAGACCATGAAGTGGTCCGCCCGATCTGCACGATATCAACCTGTAACATCATAGCGTTCTCATCACCCACTGAGCTGGATGACACGGAGGGTGACACGTGGGGTGGGCACGTATTTGTGTGCGACCTCGACACTCCATGGGACAGTCATAAAGTTACCAGTACTGCGTATCCTGTAAGTATTATTATTTGTTAATTTAAAAAAAACTGGTTTTTAGGGTTCCGTTAAAAAACGGAACCCTTATAGATTCGTCATGTCTGTCTGTCTGTCTGTCTGTCTGTCTGTCCGTCCGTATGTCACAGCCACTTTTTTCCGAAACTATAAGAGCTATGCTGTTGAAACTTGGTAAGTAGATGTATTCTGTGAACCGCATTAAGATTTTCACACAAAAATAGAAAAAAAACAAATAATTTTGGAGTTCCCCATACTTAGAACTGAAACTCAAAAAAATTTTTTCATCAATCCCGTACGTGTGGGGTATCTATGGATAGGTCTTCAAAAATGATATTGAGGTTTCTAATATCATTTTTTTCTAAACTGAATAGTTTGCGCGAGAGACACTTCCAAAGTGGTAAAATGTGTGTCCCCCCCCCCCTGTAACTTCTAAAATAAGAGGATGATAAAACTAAAAAAAATATATGATGTACGTTACTATGTAAACTTCCACCGAAAATTGGTTTGAACGAGATATAGCAAGTAGTTTTTTTTTAATACGTCATAAATCGTAAACTTATCGTTACTTGCTGCTACGGAACCCTTCATGGGCGAGTACGACTCGCACTTGGCCGCTTTTTAATAATTCATAACTGTCTAGGAGTAATAAGTTCTGTAAAGCTTCGGCCAAACCTGAGCGACTACAACGCGGGACTCGGGACAGAAACGGGAGCGCCATAAACATGTTCTCGTGTTATATGGCGGTCCCGCGTCCCGTGTTGTGCTCGCTCAGGTTTGGCCGAAGTTTTAGTGAGACTTATTTTATAATTTTGTTTGATCCTGTCTTTTGTACATTTCAAATATTGATGGATCCATAAATAAAACCGGCCAAGTGCGTGTCGGACCACGCACAATGAAGGGCTGGAAAAATATGTTTGTAGTTGAAAAATATGTTCTCACATACGAACTGTGTGGGAAAACATGTTTTTGCAACTGCAAAGTTGGTCGATTATTACTCGTTAACTTGTAGAGCCTACTTAGCTGTGATAGTTTTCCTTTTAATTTCGTTATATAAACTACTGCAGTGATTTTTTCACATTTCCAAAATCAACCATTTAGCTGGCAGGGGGGGGGGGACACTTGACTCTAACAAAAATTAGCACTTTAAAGCTTAATATTTCGCAAACGGAACCCTGAATTCAAAAATGGTTTTCACAAACTCCCAATGTTTTTGAAGGACCTTTCCAATGATACCCCACACCATGGGATAAAAAAACACCACTTTACGTGTAGGAGAGGTACCCTAAAAAAAATGTTTTTCATAATTTTGTTTTACCACTTTGTCGGTGTAATTAATATGTATACCTATGCCAAATTACAGCTTTCTAGTACTAAGGGTCTCGGAGCTAGACCGCGGACAGACAGACAGACATAACCCTAAAAAGGACGGAATTAGGGTGATTCCTTCAACGTAATCAAATTTGCTACAAATCGTCATGTTTTCACGAATCGGTCTTCTTTATAATTTCGAGAGCTATATTGGTGTTTTAAATGATTGTAATAAAGCCGGATTCATATTACTGTGTTGTGTCGTGTCGTGACGCCTTCTGACGCAGTGTTAGCCAATCAAAACTCTTTGTGATTTGACGTAGTCCTGAACAGATTCGTTTGATTGGTGTATCCCGCGTCACGACACAACACGACACAGTAATGTGTCGGTGGCTTTACGCTTACGTTATCACTAGCTGTTGCCAACGGCTTCGCCCGCGTGGGGGTCGGAAATTATTCCACGCAAACAAATCTCATAATTACAGGTGTCAGTACTAGAATGGGACATTGAAGGCAAACAGTTGCTGGTGGCGACCACGGTAGGAGAAGTGTCCGTGTACACTCAGAAGGATTACCTCCTCAATGATTGGACCTGCATCTACACTGCCAACTTTCCAGGTGCGTAGACTTTACCTTCAGAACTGTAGTAAAATATGTAAAAATCAAAAATCCCAAAAACAAACTTAACATTGTAGTTGAAAAACATTTTCTTTCGTACGGAATGTATGGGAGAGCATGTTTTTGCAATTGCAAATGTTAGTTGGTCGATTATTACTCTTTAACGTGAAGAGCCTACTTTGCTGTGATAGATAGTTTTCCTTGTAACCGTGAATTTTTTCACATATCCAAAATCAACCATTTAGGTGCCGGGGGGGAGGGGGACATATTTTGCAAACGGATTCCTGAATCGAAAAATGGTTTTCACACACTCACATATTTTTTGATGGGGCGACTAGAATCAATTATTTTTTTTTGTAAATTTTAACGTTCAAAAGTGCCATGTAATAAAAACTATTTGAAATAAATGATTTGACTTTGAAATTGTCAAAATGTTATTGCTTGAATACGAGGCTTTTGGCTACTTTGTATTTTATGTTTCTTTTTAAGCTATTGCATAGCTTTTATCGCGGGCTTTGAGCGCGGCGACCGAATCAAGAAATTCCGTAACGTAATGAAAATAAAACCTAACACCCCCACTCCGCCTACCATGTAATTAGGAAGTATGGAGTAGGGTGCTTCTTAAATGGGCAAAAAGTAATATTTAGGGGTCGCTACCAGCGAACGAAAAATAAAAAAAAGTATTTTTGTAAATTCTTTTATTAAGTTCTAAAAAAGCAAACACAAATTATGTAACTATAAGGATAAAAAAAAATTGTAACTTATGCTAATAAAGTAGATTTCTTTGTATCAGGGTACTTTTGCCTGAAATTTTTCACAACCAAAAGAAGGAATTGTTTTTGTTCTTCGGCTGTGGTAATTAGATTCTTCAATCAATGCTACACCGCGTTCTGCAATGTCGTTCACCACTCTCATAGAACGTACAATTTCTCTAGAAGCTTTGTAGTTTTCATTTTCTTCCCAAAGACGAGGTTCTTTTTGCAGAAATGCAGACGGAATTCCTAGGATTCTAAAAATTTTAAAGGTGTTGCTGGTCACGAAATCCTTAATATTTTTTTCTTCGATGTGACTTAGATCCAAGGTGATTCGCTTTGGGCTATAGTCTGAACCTTCCTCATTCAGTGCAATCACCATTTTTTGTTTGCTTTCAAGAGAAACTTCGTCATCAAAAAAAGCAAGCGCAACACGTTCTTCGGACAGATACCACAAATGCCCCTGAAACTTCGTTAGAGCTTTTTTGGACATAGCTTTGTTTATATTTTCAAATTTCTTAAGATTTTTTAACAGCCACAAGTCATTCTTTACGTATCTTATAGCGTCAGAGTCTGAGGCAACTATACTGAAATTATTCGTGTCAATGTTAGGCCAAGCAGATCTAAATCGTTTGAAGATCACCTACCTACCTACCTAGTGCCTAGTGCTTGAACTACGATTGCTTCTAGCAGTATTTCCATTATATGGCAGGCCAACCAAAGAGCATCTTTTTCCATCTTTTGCTCTAATAGAATGCAAGCACCTGCTCTTAAACCAGTGTTGACCGCAGTGGTGTCGAAGCAAAAGCATTTTATTTTGTCGCTCAAGTTCCAAGAAAGAAGAGTGTCATAAACAGCTGAAGCACACGCCTCCCCAGTTCCATGACTGAGTTTTGGAACTGCCAAAGGTGATCTACACCCTGTCCTGACACTAAAATGGGAAGGCGATCCATTGTTTTGTGTCCTGTTATGTCTTCGATCAGTTTTCCATCCCAATGAGTAGTAAGAAGCGTATTTAGATTAAATTATTTCTTTAAGGTATCCGCTACCCTTGAAGGATTAAAGCAAAGGCAAAGGCTTTTGCTTCATACGCTGGCGACGAATTGAGGATGAATTGTACTCTGTTGGATCGGTACCTGCACTTTTGAGCGTTGATGTGCGTTAATTTAGCAAAGTCGAAGCTTGCGTATAAGCGTTCATGAAAGATATTCTCTCTGCCGCGTTTGCGTTTAGGTGTGACTTCTAAATCTGCTATCGAAGGTCTCACTGAAATTTCTGACGTTGAACTTTTACTTTAATTATCACTACTGCTACAGATAGTGCAATCCACGAAGACGCGCCCCACTCCGTGAGTACTGTACTGTAAGCTGTACTTTAGTACGGAGCGGAGCGGAGTGGGGCGCGTGTTCGTGCATTGCACTATCTATAGTCGAAGAAGATAGTAGGCACTTTTCTCGCAGGGATTCAGTGTAACTTTTTTCTCGAAAATACGTTGAAGGCGAGCGTTTTTCTCCTCTTCTTTCGCGAGTAGTACGAGTGTCCTTGTAAATAATAATATGACAACGAATTGCATTAGTATGTTTTATCTTGTATAAATGATGAATATAACTGTTTTATGTACATTGAGCTGTAAGTTATCATTATCATAATTTTTTCAAACTTTGAAACGAGGTAACGACCCCTAAAAACCTATATAAAAAATAAATAAAAAATATATGTTCGTTTTTTAGGTGATAGAAGCGAATGGCGGGCTGACGCAGTAATTTTTCAAAAGTCAAAAAATTACAAGCACCCTAGTATGGAGGTTACAAATGCTATGCAATAGCTTTACCGCGGCAGTTCCCGAGTGCCACACGTTTTTTTTTTTTAATTTGTGTTTTGTTTGTGCAGGTTACAATTTTTCATTCTTTTCTTTCTTGTTCTTGAGAAGAAAACGAGTCCTAATTTTATTAGGACTTGTTTTGTAATTATAAAGTAAAAGCCTAAACCTACAAATCAGTTTTCAATTTTTAGGTGAACACA
The DNA here is from genome assembly GCA_963680765.1 of Agrochola lychnidis. NCBI lineage: Eukaryota > Metazoa > Arthropoda > Insecta > Lepidoptera > Noctuidae > Agrochola > Agrochola lychnidis. Next base: position 1,891,529 of record OY796874.1, on the reverse strand, counting down.
TAATTCGCGCCACGTTCTTCCACAACGGCCGCCGGCTGGTGATGGTGGATAAGAAGCCCGACGCTCCCGTCACTGAGAGAATACAAATGCTGAGACCCACACCAACTCTCAAAGGATTCGGGTAAGTACACCCACAGTAGGCGCTCGGTAATCCGGCGCTCACTAATCCGAAACGTCCAATAGTCCGGCGTTTTCTAACTTAGTTCCCCTACCATAGATACACGATACGATACCATAGATACGCTTTGATGCCACCTGGTGCAAAAAGACAGCCTCACTGCTAAACAGATTGCGTGGGAGCAGTAACAGCATCAAATTCAAGTCATTTATTCATACTAGGCTGAGAATCACTTTTCGAACGTCAAAATTACATAAGACAGTCCCCCAAAACGCCCACCCTTCACCACTTCCTAGTGCTTTAGCTGGGAAGAAGAAGTGGGGCAACAAACTCCCTAGCAGCACAGCTGTGTGTTCAAGTTAGAAAAAAATGATTCTATACTATTAGTATGCAAAATATTTTACATAACACAACACAAAACATAATTTAAATGATAAATTATTGGCCATAATTGTCAGCTAGCACACGCCAATATACCAACCAAAAACATCGAGAACTATACTCAAGCAGAAATAAAAAATAAAAATTAAACGCAAACAGAACTAAATATCTAAATAAAAGCCATCCTGAATATACACAAGGCAATAGGCAATAAGTTAGACAGCCCACTGGTGTAGAGCCTCACCCAGAGGACCAAGTCTCTCTTAGTTATTAGGTACTAACATAGTTTTTAAGTTCATACTAACAATATAAATGTAATGGATCAATGTTGTCTGAATAAATACGTGGTGGCAGGGACATCGACGCGAAAACTGAAACCATGGATTCAGTACATGATTCTGAACCCCCCTGCGTTGAAATTTTTCGTCGGTTATTAAAGTTCAGTTCAGTTTCAGTTTTCGCGTCGATGTCCCTGACACCCTGTATATTATAATTAAATATATAGATATCCGTCTCCTCTCGGTGCAGAGGGGGGAGGAGCTCGTGGCTAAGTACTAACAGCCGCACGGGTAGATCCATCAGGTTAAGCTCCGCTTGCCGGGGTTGGTCCATGGATGGCTGACCATTTCTACATACCGAGACTCCTCCGTGCCTCGGAAAGCACGTTAAGCCGTTGGTCCCGGCTGTCATTCGTGGATCTTTAAAGTAGGGCATTGAAATTTTACGATAGGGCATTGGTATTTTAAGATAGGGCATGGGTATTTTAAGGTAGGGCATTGCTCCACAATGTCCCCCCTTCGCTACGGCCCTGATACTATGACAGACCGATTGACGGTGTGGGCTTACAAAAGTCCTTGTTGGGAATGAATCCCTAAAAAAACTTTTTTACAAAAAATACAACCGACTTCCAAACTACAAAGTGAAAAATAACTTTAATTTCGGAAGTCGGTGTCTTTGGATCAGTATTTAAGTTTTTTGACGCCGACGTCCGAAATTAAAGTTATTTTTAGAAAGAAAGAAAAAAAGTGTGGGTTGGTTTGTAATTTATCTAAGTTACAATAGCCTTATGTCAACTGCTCATCAAAAATACCCAAATCGCTATAGATGTGCCTTTAATATTTGAAGAGTTCCCTCGATTTCTCCAAGATTCCATCATCAGATCGTAACCAAATGACAATGGGACCAACTTGAAAGTATACCCTTTCAAACAAAATAAGAATTTTTCAAATCCGTCCAGCCGTCTTCGAGTAATCGGGGAAAATACATAAAAAAAAAAAAATATCCCGACAAATTGAGAACCTCCTACTTTTTTTTGAAGTCGGTTAAAGACAAACTTTATTATTTTCTTCAGTTTCTAAAATTCGCTACGCATAACATATTTCAGTGGCATTGCCTGCGAAGGTGCCTGCGTCATAACAGCGACCGGACTGATCGGCGTGCTAACTCCGCCCGCGGAAGGGACGCGCGCACACGTCGCGACCGACTGCCTGCGACCGACGCGCGACCACATCACCGCTGCCAGTATCGCACATAAGAGTAAGTTGTACATTCTGACTGACTCCGCACACGGAAGGGACGCGCGCACACGTCGCGACCGACGCGCGAGCACATCACGAGTAAGTAAATATAGTAGATGTTAGTAAACGACTAATATAATAGAAATGTATTTTTCTTAAAGTACCGGGTCAGATTTATCAGCCTATAGCTGGGACACAGGCCTCCTCTCTGTGAGAAGGAGTGGGCCGTAATCCACCACGCGGGCCCAGTGCGGGTTGGTAGATGTCACATGTCTTCGAATCTTTGGTTCTAAGACATCACGATTTCCTCACGATGTTTTCCTTCAACGTTTTGAGAGCAGTGGTGATGAAATAATTTACATAAAGTAAAGCGCTAGGTTCAAACCTACGACCTACAACTCGTGTCAAGGCCGTTACCACTGGGCCACCACTGCCCTATACAAATATCAAAACTGTCGCTATTCGTCCAAATACCATTTTTGCCCAGTTTCTTTTGTCAATGTAAAAACATTAGTTAATTTCCCATGTCCGTCAGACGGCAGCCTGGTAGTGGCCGCGGTGTGCCGCTCGGGCGGGTCGGTGGGGCGCTGGTGCGTGCGCTGCGCGTGCGTGGCCGTGACGTCATCGGCGCCGGCGCCGGCGCTCGCGCTCAAGCCGCTGCCCACCATCTATCTGCCGCAGCAAGACGCGCAACCAGGTAGGTGCGCACGAAGAAATATCGATATATCGGTGCTTTTCATTCGATATATCGATATTTTTTGGCGATATTTAATATTTCGATGTATTGACCGAATTTTGGTATGAATATGTAACTTTTATTAACGTATTATAAACACAAACCTTCCGGAATAAATTCTCTAAATGATTGTGAAAATCTCATCAAAATCTGTTGCGTGGTTTAGAAAAACAACGCGGACATATAGACAAACACGAAAAGCGAGTTTAATTTATAATAATTATGTATAGATGTTAATTAATTAAACCCGCAATAGTATGGCGTCCATACAAACTAAAAAAAAAAAAAACAAAAATAAAACTTTTTTTTAAATAATTGATTATTCACAAAAAAAATTAAATTGATACATAAAAAAAAACACTGTACACGTGCACTTGTCGCACTTGTTTTTCGTAAAGACAAGTCTAAACTGTGCTCCGTGACGTTGTTTCAAAGTCAAATCATTCATTCAAATAGGCCCTTGTATGGCACTTTTGAACGTCAAAATTTACAAAATAATTGAATTAATTCTAGTCGCCCTTTCCAAAAGGTAGTTTTCGTATGGAGAAGAATGGGCAAGTAACTCCACACAGTCGGGCTCGTCAAAGTCAAAGTTTTATTTGTAAAACAGAAGTGGGTATATCAAATAGGTGTTGTAAATAAAATATGTATAGAGATCAATATGTTTTACCGCTGATGGCTTACAATTTTTTTTTTTGTCATTTATTCATGAACAATAAATTGTATCTGAAATTACATCGTACAAAAAAAAAAAATACGGACAAAAAAAATCTTGAGGACAGAGGCAATGAAAACAAGATATCGTCGGCGTAGGTGGAGAACTAAATAACTGCGATTTTGGTCAAATTGACTTTCACCATTTTCAACAACCAAATCATGCCGCATAAATAAATCGCAATTTTCTCCAAACAACTTCAGGTTTCTAGAAAGTTCGAGAATATTCCTGCATGTTCTACAGTGCTTCCTCTAGTGTCGAGAAAGCGACAACTACAATGTTCATTCATAAATATACAATAACTCATTGATAAAGCGTCCCTCTGGCGGCAAGAAGCGCAAGCAGTTATCCAATATTCCATTCATGCCACAAAAAATCATTTATAAATGCTGACGCCCTCTAGCAGCGAGTGACACAAACAGAAAGATAAAATCTTAAACGTCTTTCGCCGCTAGACAACAGATGGCGCTACTTTGTATATCTGTCACATTTCTCCCGCCGTGTTCATGAAATGTACATAATTGACTCTAGTGATTAGTATACACTTTACAGAGATCTAACTTAATCTAACAAGTGTTATATACAGTAAGCATTTGTACTTATTCAATAAATTATTTTGAATATATACATTATGAAAATAAAGGGTAGTCATTGCAGGATCCCTACTCTGCTATATATTTAATCAAATGAATAAAAACTCCTCCAAACAGCATGATCCTGCAATAACGCCGACACGAACAATGAGGATCTAAATTCGCATAAATAAATCCAATTAAACAATACTAAGTAAATACCGTACTAAGTATTACAAAAACTTATGCTACTCAGCTGTTAGTTAAATAAATCATTTTAAATATTAAAGGATCCTTGCTCTGCAATAATTAAATGAATTTAAAACTCCTCCGTACAGCATGGCCCTGGAGTGACGCAAATAAAGAAAATAACATGGGAACTTGGTCTAGATAACTGGCTACTATAACACCATAAGGACAACTAAGCTTACTCTATTGGTATGACGACGAGACGCTTAACAGGATGACGCATTGTACCACTCTTGGTTTTGAGGTCGACGACTCTTACGACACCATCCGCGCCTTGGTACATCCGTTCGACCTTCCCCTTTGGCCATAACTTTCTTGGTAAGTTTGGGTCCACTACAACAACCAAATCGCTCGACTGTGTCGCCGCGTCCATGCGGCTTCCGCCGGTCTTGAAGTGTAGGTAGTGCTTCGCGCACCCATCGCTGCCAAAACAGGTCCGCTAGTCGTTGCGACGCTCTCCAGTGTGAATGGCGTAGTTCATCCGGTCTTGTGAAAATCCCCGGCAGCGGGAGTTTACAAGGCGCGCCAAGCAGAAAGCGGTTAGGCGTCAAAGCTTCCTCGTCGTTTAGGTTTACCGATACATGGGTCAAAGGTCGTGAATTAACCGCGTGTTTGTCGACTGTCACAGATAGCCGACTCAACCGGCTATCAGCTAGTACCGCTCTCCCACCGTAGACGTGACGTAATTCATTTACGAAACATTCTTCCTGCGCGCGTCCTCAGGATGTCAGCTCGACGTGTGTACTGCGTACCGAGAGGGGTACGTAGGCCGTCGGTGTTACGCTTTTTTTTTTGGGTGGGAAATTATCAAATAACTTCTCCCGCTCTGGGCGGAGCGGGAGGGCATGTCAGACTCTTACTGACTAAACCCACCCGTGTTCCTTCAGCTGCCGTGTTGCCAGGGGGCCACGATGTCCCTATCGGTTTTCTTCGAACCCCCGGCAGGCATTGGCCCTGTCGGTGTTACGCTGAGGTTGCGGCTCTGCGCTTCGGATCGTGTTCTCGTAGCCTCCCGTTGCTTCGCCGTCCAGTTCCGGTCGTCTGCAGTAACGCGTCGATTGCGTTTGCGAGTAGCGGCTGTTTTGTAGACTTGATATCGGTCGATGAATTGAAGAACGCGGGCTGTGGCTCGGATGTGTCGTAGCCAGGAAAATAAACGTGTGACATTGGGTAGTGCCTCTCTTGTGGTCGACCGTTCATGAGCAGCAGTAGTGGTGACGCACGCCCGTGTCGATGTAGGGGCACAAGTCTGTCTCCTGCGGCCAGGCGATTTCGTCGTCGAGGAACGAAGGGCCGATGTACCAGCAGTAGCTCGTAGTGATGAGTCGGTGTATCGCGACTCGAGTCGTCGGCGACATTGTGAGCGGTAGGAATACAGCGCCATTCGCTTCACTCAGTGGTTTCTAGTTCCGGTACTCGGTGCGCGACGAATGGTTTGAAGATACATGCGCCTGCACGCAGCCACGCTAGCACGGTGCGCGAGTCGGACCAGAATACGACACGCTGCGTGGAAGAATCTCCCCCGCAGCGTGCCAGTCGCCCGCCGAGGATGGCAGCTTATAATTCAAATCTAGGAATAGATGTGACATTTTGCCGCCGCGAGCGACACATTAACTTGACATACGCCGTTCACTAAACGCCAATATGCTGCTACGGCAAAGGCCCGTTCGCTCGCGTCTACGAATACGTGCAATTCTACTCTAGTCGAGTCATTAACTCATCATATCCCGGGTAAAAAACTAACAGCGTGGGATACGAACGCCTTTCAGAATTTGCTGAGCAATTAACCAGTCGTGCCATTCAAGTTCTAGACTTTTAAGAGTGCTTACGTTAAGAAACAGGTTTCCGGCACAGAAAAAAACCCGTGCGGGTTGGTACCGATCGGTGCAGGACGGTGCTTACATAGAGAACATTTCCGGCACAGACAACATCCATTTTCTTAAACACTCCGTACACCGGCAAACGCTTAAACCCGTATGACTCGGTCCAGGTAATCGGCACCAATAAGTTAAAAACCAAGTGAGCGCATAAGATAACATGGGATTATCGGCGCATCACATATGCGCATGATTCACTGCTGGGAAAGCGCGGGGTCTCGGGGTACCGAACCCGCTACCAACGCCCACGATTGAGCCCATTCAATGTTCTTGGCACTCGGCAACATCCGGCTCGAAGGACCATTGAATTAATCGGGCTTAATCGGAACTTTATAGTAAAAGATTAGTGGACTGTATTAAAATAGGTGTAATACCATATTTTACATGAACAACGACAGTACAAAGAAATGCCCGTAGTGGAGCGCGTCTGTGAGCTGAGAGGTGTGGCGGGCGCACAGCGGGCGTTGGTAATGGGTTCGGTACACCGAGAACCCGCGCTTTCCCCGCAGTGAATCATGCGCATATGTGATGCGCCGACAGGATACCTTCACCGATCGGTACCGGCCGACTCGCACAGACTCGCCTGCACCGGAAACCTGTTTCTTTATGGAAGTACCCTTAGGGAGGTGCTCGTCCCAACTAATATTTAAACGCCAAGTGTCTTGCAATATGCACTTCGCATATGTCGTAAACGGCGCGGCAAGTCCCAGCGGGTCATACAAACTGACGTTTCGTAACCTAGTGTCATTGCGGTGTCGCCAGATAAGGCCGAGAATTTTTTCCTCCTTGTTGATTCGAGTGGCCTTCTCTGCTGGCTCGGTCGCAAGGCCTGCGACGGCGGCCGGCACGTTGGACGCCCACTTCTGCAGTATGAAGTTACCTCGCCGACGTATATCGTCGGACTGCTTTATTACTAGGTTCGCTTCTCCTGCGCCGTCGAAGCTCTGTGAAAAATCGACCATATAGCGATTTCGAACTATAGATTCGTCTGTACTTACATAACTGCTGCATTGTCCGATCTGTGGTACTACATGTACTTTTTTCAGATGGCAAATTTGACCATGTAAAACCCAGCTGAGCGGTGTACGTGATGCTACTGGTTGACCCTTTGTACCTACTCGCACTTCAGATGCAAGCAGGAGCAGTTGTCCTGGCCTATCAAGACAGTTAGCACACTTTCGTCTTATGAGAGCTGCTCGACTATAGGGGTCAAATGATCGAAGCCAGCCAGGTCATTTACGAGCATCGACTGGCCTGATAATTCGAGTCTGTCGATGGTTCTGACTTCGATGTCTATACCTTCGGTTGTGTACTTGCCTCGTATATTTACCTTGATTCGTTCGAAACTTTATGCGCGTGCCACCATGGTCTTCTGCGCCTATCCGCTGCGCGACGTCAGTAGTAAATAGTGATATTGTCGATCCATCATTCAAGAAAGCAATTGAGTCAAATTTACCGTTTGGTCCCGATATTGTCACTGGTACTACTTTCAGCAAAGCTTGGATGTACCCGCGCGGCGTGCTTGTGTTGCTGATAACGGCGCGATGTCAGCGTGCGGCGCTGTGTCGGCGCGCGACGCCACGTGCTCGGTCGCTGTGACACTAGGACGCTCTTCTGAGTCGTGTAGTGTCATTGTGCAGTAGACAGTGATGATAATGCTCGCAGTGTTGCACTTCACGCTGCTTACTTTTGCATTTGTAATTCCAAGTCCGTCGTTTTATGCACCTGAAACATAATTTATTTTTCACTCTTCTTGCTCAAAAAGGCCGTCATTGTAGAATACCAGAGCGGGGAAAAAATAGCATTTCTTGCTCTAGGGGAAAAAGTAATTTCTTTTTAATTTTTCTCTGTTCCAACGTGCCTTGAAAAACAAAAAAGTCTTTATTCTTATGTAGAATAATCATAATTATGGACTTGACTTATTACTGGTTCACAAAAAAAAAGAACATTTTATTTTTGAAAATGAAACTAAATGCGGCTATCTCTTCGGTAGAATGCGTGCATTGCGTTGCGGCTACAGAAGAAATAAAAAAGGCATTGGCGCGAAATCTTTAGAATTTTTCTCTAATTACGAATTGAATTGGTGACCGTAATATAATTTACAACGGTGAAAATGTCATCATCTAGTGAGAACATCTTCACAGAGGACTGAAATTAAGTTGTCGGAAAAAAACATCTCGTTAAATATCCAGAATTGTACGAATTGTTCATTTAAATAATATAAGCTTTAATAGGTATTTTATTGGATTATTTTATTTTCTCGCAATCGTAGTGAAAAGTAGAGTGTAACACGGCGCTAAAACCCATTATAACTTGGTTTCTATTTACTCCCTCGCTAAAGCTCGGGAGTAAAACTACCTCGTTACAATGGGTTATTTTAGCCCCTCGTATAACAATCTACTATTTACATGCATTTTCCCATCTATCAGTTATTGGCATTTTCTTAAAGTTGGTACTGATAGCCAGACTGCTACAATTCCCGTTTTATATCACACGGTGTTTTATTGGTCTCTGACATTTTAAATGTCTTGTGAGCCGGTCGCTGTGGACGTTCTCCTGTGTATTCCACCTCTGCCGAGGCGTGACGTGCATTCATATCGGCCTCTCTGTCGAGAAATCGTCCCAACACTACTAGGCTGGGCTCTATGTCACCTGCAGCCATCTCATAATCATATCACCGGCTCCGGCGAAACTTAACGTAACTTTTCTGAAATAACGGTAATCATTTCCGGGTTATGTACAAATTCGGTTCTTTTCAGAGCTTGCACCGCGGCAATGGCAATCGTGACCTTCGATGCAAACACTTATATATCAAATCAAATCTGAATTAATATCTGTAGGATTATCTTACAATTTAGGTATTGTAATAGCAATCATATAATTGCGTTTTATTAAAATAGGTTTTTACTTTTATTAATTTATTTATCTTTTGTATAGATTCTTTTCTATTTTGTGAATGTGAGAACGCTGTAGGTTTAGTAAATTGTAGACCTGTAGACTATTTTCTATTTTGTTAAGTACTTAGTACTTATTGAAAGACCTACACTGTCCTCCCATACCTAGTAACACCGTTATTTGAAAGTATTGTAAAAGCCAATTTATTTTTAAAAGAGTAACCGTGGATTTTTTTGCCAGCTCTTCTCCAAAGGAAACGACCAATTGGAACCGTGCACCTAGCCTCTGACGTTTCATAAGTGCCCTTGTAGGTTTATGTGAAATAAAATATTTTGAATATGTTTTTATTTTTTTTATGTAGCTGACTTAATTTATTTGACTCATAAGTTATTAGCGCATTAATTGGTCGTCCAAACCGAGATTCTAACCTTTGCATAATTTGAACGACCGAAGATCCTAGGAATAGGCAGTTGACTGCCTCCATCGCGGGTCCTCTCAAGGTTTTCTGAGGCGGGTCAAATCCCCTGCCTCTGTATGAGACGTCGCAGACTCATTATATGCTGCTTTTAAATGCACCCATTCGCCCGAGTGGCTACTAAAAATAGGAAAATCAAATCCATACCTGCTGGCAACGGGGTTGGGGCGGCGGTGCGTCGTGAAGCGTCGTCTTCCGTGTATCGTTGCGTCGCGGCGGGGTTGACGGCCCATGATGAGTTGACATGGGTTGCGACTGCGGTGGGTGGATGTGGCACGGTGTTCGCCGAGCGTGTCCGCGGCATCCGTCTGAGGTTCCGATACCTTAATCGAGCTTCCCGCCAATAATTCTTCTGCTGGTTTTCGTCTCGTCTTGTGGTTGTCTGTGTGGAGTTGTCATCGCACCAGGGCTGTAAGGTTGGGTCCGGTCCGAATCAGTGACGGAATCGTTGGTGTGCCTGTCGGTCCCACCTCTGTGGCCGGTTCTGTGGAGACAGGCTCGTCCCCTTCCGTTGCCGCTGTGACAGATTCTTGCATATCGCGTCTTTTCACAATGTCGCAGGTACTGCACTACACCACACTACCTCTCTCATGTAAGGACAAAATTGAAGCTATTCATTCCCGTTGAACACTACTACCAGATTTATTGTCGATATCCACAGGTTTTATCTTAGAATAACGAAATTAAAGTGGGTGGAAAGAACTTACGTTTGAATGAACTTCCGGTTTCTAGAAAGTTCGAGAATATTCCAGCATGTTCTACAGTGCAGGAAGCACTGTAGAACATGCTGGAATATTCTGAGTGTCGAGAAGTGACAACTACAACATTCATTCAAACTATACAATTACTCACTGATTTATCGTCCCGTTAGCGGCGAGAAGCGCAAGCAGTTATCCAATATTCCATTAATGCCACGAGTAAAAACCATTATTTTATAAATACTGACGCCCTCTTGCAGCGAGTGGCATAAACAGACTACATTATGTAGGTACCTATTTACATTATGCTAGTAAATAACTTACAACATATTATTTACAGCTATTTACAAAGTGTTCCTTTTTATATCCCAAAACTCTAGGGTATTAATGAGACCATGTCAAAGAATCAACTAGCATCACTGAATTATTTTTCAACTAGCAGCGCCTCGCGGCTTCACCCATATAAGTCTCGATCCCGTAGGAATATCGAGATAAAAAGTATCTTATATGTTAATCCAGGTTATAAACTATCTGTGTGCCAAATTTCATCCATATCCGTTCAGAAATTTTTGCGTGAAAGATTGAAAAACATCCATTCATCCTCAAAAACTTTCGCATTTATAATATTAGTAGGAAGTAGGATAGGATAGAATTAGTAGGATTTTTAAGCTATTGCATAGCTTTTATCGTGGGCTTTGAGCGCGGCGACCGAATCAAGAAATTCCGTAACGTAACGAAAATAAAACCTAACACCCCCCACTTCGCCTACCATGTAATGACGGTTCCCATGACAACGTGATGTTGTCATGGGAACGTAATTTTTGTTTTATGTCATCACGTCATCATCCCAAGTGTAGTGTTGACAAATAGGAAGTATGGAGGTTACAAATGCTATGCAATAGCTTTAGCGCGGCAGTCCCCGAGTGCCACACGTTTTTTTTTTCTTTCGTTTTCGTGTTTCATTCAAAATAGTTCGATAAAGTTACGATTATTTATGTAAAGCACCCTTACATTAAAAAAAAACAGTGGCGCTGTGAGAGTGCCGACAGAAGTAAAAACTTTAAAAAATTGGCACCGCGGTAATCAACGCGTTGATGTCTTTTTCTCCACGCACCTCTGTAATAAATGCGTTGATGTCATTTACTCCACGGTGTCGGTAACAGGTCGCGAAATCAGTGGTTTAGTCCCATCTCAAAAATGCTCAACGCGCCTAAAGAAGTTATAAAAGACATTTAATTTAACTTAAAAACTTTAATTTAACTTTAATTATTTCTGGCCACAAAAAATATGACAACGTCGCAATTTCTTATCTTTAATATGAATGATTGGTTTGAATGAAATTGATTTACTAAAATGATTTATTTAGTTATCAATGGAACTTAGATACACATCGAAGTCAAAGTCAAACAATTATAATTGATTCTAGTCGCCCCTTCCAAAAAGTAGTTTTCGTATGGAGAAGAATGGGCAAGAAACTCCACCGTTACTCTTTTAAAATGTTTTACAGTATTTTGGATAAATTAATTATATAATTATTTGTGATGACGATGCACCTAGAATAAAATTAGTAAGAATACTACAACAGGTAAAAAGAATTTAAAATGAAGCAACGACAGATAATTTAAAATGTGATAGATACATGGTGCTCACATATTTACAAACATTGTAAAAGTAGACGATATTCTTAAAACTTTACAATTTATAAGTCAGTGTGTGAGGAAGTAATCATAGAATGCAAAAACAGTGTCATAAAAAAAATATCACATTAGCAATCAGATTGATTTTGTCTAGAATCTAGTTTTATGTCATCTTCGAAACTATGTATTTTTGGAAAACGTGTTCTCGGACTTTTTATTTTTGCATATAACCTTAGATCAAAAGGAGCATGTTGTTTAACCTTTCAACTGTCATTAACGAGACATAATAGAATTTTAATTGTTATCCACCTCAATGAGGCGTCGTAACAGATGATGAGATAATCACCACCTCATGAACAAATTTATAAAAAAAATATTTGCATGTCAGAATAAAAGTTACTCCTTGTCTTATAAACTATTCAGCTACATAGGTCTCGTTAATGGTGGACATTTGGAACACTATTGCTTTTTTGAAATGTCAGTTAAACTTGCGAGGGAATTGTCGATGGCAATGCATCTAATTTTGACAACTCAGCCACGTTAATTTCGTTATTTACGTTGTCGAGCAGAAGAATTTTTCAAACCTATGAGGCAATCGATTAGAAACTTCCTTCAAAACCCTCGAATTGCAATTACAACTGTGTTACGCAATTAAGTTATAGTAGGGGAAACACTGCTGGCGCGGGCCGTCTGTCAGCAGGCTCGCGAATACCACTCTCGTGCATGTTAATATCGCGATGTCTCGCTGATAACCATTCATTTAATTTACGCACATAAAACTCATACCACATTTTTCTATTACTTTTAATAAAGACCAAAAAAAATGATAATGCTATTGGATTTAATATAAGATTTAGTAATTCTAGATATATAGGTATTATTCTATCGTACCGTACAAGTAACTGTATATAAACATAACACATAATATTTTCATATAAAAAATTGTAGGTTAATGCAGAGTTATACACCTCTGACACCCAAGCTAAGATTAAACTTGTGTTATGGGTGTCAGGGCTCTCAAGTTAACACCATTTAGAAAATAAAAAAAATAAAAATTCGAAATTTCTCTGTGTAGATTTACACTCTCTAGAAAATAAAGATTTTAAAGAAATTAAAAACAAAATAATTAAGATAAAAACCATTTGTATAGTGTGTGTTGTGATTGTGTTTTTTGTGTTGTGATGTGTAGTGTTTGGTTGTGTTATGTTGTGTTATGTTATGTAGTGTTGTGTTGTGTTGGAAGGTGGGTGTATTTGAAGGTGTGTCGGACGGGGTACTGTTTGGGTGTGGGTTAAATCTACGTATTGAGTATTTTTTCAACCTCGTCATAGCTAAGCGTCATTAACCATTTACAGACTATACCTTTACAATCAAATTTATTTAAAGTGTAGATGTTGCATTGTTTGTTTACAAAGTTGTATATTCGGCTACCAAGGATTCTGAAATGACGCTCTGCAAGTTTCGTTCTGTGCCTCTCTATGGTACACACATCGGTGGTCCTACGTTTTGTCAAGCGATTGAGATCCAGCTGCAAAGAAGCATGTCTGCGCAATGTACAGTTTAGCACAAAGAGCTGCCTCACGGTCAAAATCTGACATTCTTTGTACAATTGAGTCGTACTATGCCGATAGTGTTTAAAGGTCATGACCTTGAGGACAGCTCTCTGCGCCCTTTCCAGTTGAATCATACCAGTCTTCGAAGCACCGCCCCAGACCGTTATGCCAAACGTTAATATTGACTGACAAAGGGAGAAATAAACCATGCGTAAGGTATCTACGTCAGCACTATACCGCAGGCCCCTAAACACGGCAATTAGTTTTCTAACTCTGCCAGACAATGCCCCAATCTGGGCATTCCATGATAAGAGGTTGTCTATTTGTACGCCAAGATACTTCACACTAGTTTTTCTTGTCAGGGGAAGGCATGAGCACTGGTTTGGGTAAGCATTACAATGAGCATGAGCTTTAACTGAAAATGTGTTGTCGGGTTGCGAACTAGATTTAAGAGAGAAAGTGATGAAGTTGGTTTTATCCACATTTAAAGTTAAACTATTTGCCGATAGCCAAGACATAACAATGCTAAGAATAGATTCCGCTCTCTCCCGGGCCTCACTCCAAGTTTCAGCATGGATCAGCAGGGCCGTATCATCAGCATACGTGTAAATGGAACAATTTGGGAGCACCAAATCACATAGACTGTTCACATATACTAAAAAAAGTGTAGGCCCCAAGATGGAACCTTGAGGCACTCCGAAGGACAATCCACACTCGCCACTAACACATGCGGTGACTTTAACACACTGAGTACGCTCAGAAAGATAGCTCGCTAAGATAGCAAGGGCAGGGCCTCTAACTCCAATTCTCTCCAATTTTTTGAGTAGGATGGGGACAGAGACAGTGTCAAATGCCTTGGATAAGTCTAAGAAAATACCCAGGCACTTAGACTTTTTATCAAGAGTCTCAACAATATCATCAGTCAGAGCCGAGAAAGCGTCCTCACATGACTTTCCCCTACGAAAGCCAAATTGATTGTTGGAGAGAATATTATGGCTTTCCAGGAAAGACACAAGACGATTCAAAATCAACTGAAGATGGTGTTATTTGCAGATGACACATCATTGATCTTTAAAATAGATCGACGGTCACAAAATCTTGACGACGTGAATAACTCTATTCTTCAGGTCCAAGATTGGTTTACGGTAAATAATTTGGTACTAAATGAGAAAAAAACCAAGTGCATTAGATTTAAATTACCGAATGTTAAAAGTAGCGAATGTGACATCATATTGAATGGAGAAAAACTGGAATTTATTAATCAAACAGTTTTCCTAGGAATCACGCTGGACGAGAAATTACAATGGGGACCTCATATAACATCTCTTGCGGGGCGGCTAAGCTCGGCCGCTTATGCTATTAGAAAGATAAGACAGTTAACAGATGTAGAAACCGCACGTTTGGTATATTTTAGCTACTTTCACAGCATTATGTCATATGGCATTTTACTGTGGGGTCGGGCTGCTGACATTGAATCCGTCTTTATTTTACAAAAGAGGGCTGTCAGAGCCATTTATAACCTATGTCGTCGCGAATCTCTCAGGGAACTTTTTAAAAGGATTAATATTATGACGGTACCTTGCCAATTCATTTATGAAAATATTATGTATGTAAGGAAAAATCCACATCTCTTTAATAAAATAAGTGATAGACATAATTTTAATACTAGAAATAAAGATAAACTAGATCAACCATTTTTCAGGTTATCTAAAGTACATACATCTTTTATGGGGTACTGTGTTAAATGTTACAACAAAATACCTTGTGACATATTGCAATTAAATGAAAGAAAATTTAAAACTCATATAAAAAGTACACTTTGTAAACAAGCATATTACAAATTAGAGGATTATATCCAAGATAAGAGTGCTTGGAAACATGCTGGTCCTGCTCCATAGGACAATTTAGAATCAAGACAAAATCAAACTGGTTGCTAATGTAATTGTAAAATTTATTACTTTGTGTTTTATGACATTGATTTTACATTCTGTAATTACTTCCTTACACACTGACTTATTAATTGTAAAATTTTAGGAAAATCATCTACTTTTACAATGTTTGTAAATATGTGAGAACCATGTATCTATCACAAATTAAATTATCTCTCGTTGCTTCATTTTTAATTGTTTTTACCTATTGTGGTATAGTAATTTTATTCTAGGTGCATCGTCTTCACATATAATAATTATTTAACAAATGTACGTACATATACAAACAATATTGTAAAACATTTTAAAAGAGTAACGGTGGAGTTTCTTGCCCATTCTTCTCCATACGAAAACTACCTTTTGGAAGGGGCGACTAGAATCAATTTTATTATTTTGTAATTTTTGACGTTCAAAAGTGCCATACATGGGCCTATTTGAAATAAATGATTTGACTTTGACTTTGACTTTGATTGTTCAGGACCCTTTCAAGAACCTTCGACAATGCTGGAAGGACCGAAATTGGTCTGTAATTGTTAACACTGCCTCTGTCTCCCCCCTTGTGAATAGGGTGAACGACCGCTCTCTTTAAAACTTTTGGGAATACACCCTCAGAGATACAAAGACCACATATGCGAGCGACGAGGGGCACAAGAGTCTGTCTGCTCATTTTTAGAAGATGTGAACTAATGCCATCCCATCCCGGGGCAGAATCAGTTCGAAGACCCATTATAATGTCTTCAACTTCCGCATGATCCGGAGGAAGAAGAACAATTGAGTTCACCTGGGAGTCGTCCCTGATATATGACTCATGTAAAGTATCAGCATTTGTATGCTTAGCTGCAAGTTCCTTGCCAATATTCGCAAAATAATTGTTTACTAAATTTAATGAGGACCTGCAGTCTAGCTTGGACATGGACAATAACTCCATAGGAGGAGATTTTGAGTTTCGTTTATTAATTATGGTGTTTATGATATTCCAGGTCTTTTTAGGATTATTTTTAGCTTTTACCAATTCGTTTTTTTCGTGATAATTTTTTAGCCTAAATAGAAGCTTGTTGCAGAAGTTGCGATAACGTATGTAAGTTAATTTTAAGGTATAATTGTCCGGTGTCTTTTTGTGTTTTCTATGCATGTTGTCCCTATTTCTAATGCATCTTAGTAGCCCTGGAGTGATCCAAGGCTTGATTATTCTCAGCCTAGAAGGAATGCAACTGGTGATGGTGTTTTTATGTATTATAGAAACAATTGTATTAATAAGAAACTCAGTAGCCCAATTAGGATTGGTAGTAGTCAAGATGGTACTGAAGTCGGTTTTTGCAATTTCAGTAACAACCTTAAGCAGATCTACTTTCGAGAGAACTTTAGTCGTTTGACGTTTTGCTACATTCTTTATACAAACGAGTACTGGGACATGGTCAGTAATGTGACTGTCCAGGACAAAAGATACTACCTCCCTCCAAACTTTAATCATGACATGATCCAGGCAATTCTTTTCTCTGGTAGGAAGAGTATAGGCTGGTAAGAGTCCGTGTGATGCTATGCTAGAACTGTATATGAAAATTAGGAGACCAGTTATGTAAAAATAGAAGTACTTCTTTATATCTATGCTCTCGAACCCAATATAAGGATACACGACCATATTTTGGTAGTCGTTGTTCAATATACACTGCAGCATATGTAGACAACAATGCGACGTCGCCCAATATGAATATCAACGTGGCGATGTACAAGCGACGCCATTTGTTAATAGCAGTGGGTGCGCTCGTGTCGGAGCCACGAAACAGTGAATATACAATTACGATGTAAAGTAAAATGTTCAGTAACATGGGTAACATCAAAATAACAAAAGTTATAGGAAAATCAGTATCAACATATTCGTAGAATTTAATTGTAACAAAAGCAACAGAAACATGTAAAACGATCAACAGTAAAGACCCAACCCAAGCAAAGAGGATACTTTTTAAATATCTTCTTTGAAAATGCACATTAAAAACTTTAACAATGTCCGCGTAAAACATATGAGATACCACGAGTAACCATTGGTGCTTCACTGCTGCTAAGTAATCAGTTGTTATGTCAAATGCTAAAATGAATACCCAAGCAGTGTCATCTTTGATTAGCGACGTGATATATCCTGAGTGCCGATAGACGATAACGTATAAAAGGTTTGTCAAAATTGCGTTTAGGCACACGTAGTTTCTGTAATTGCGAAATTGATTTATCTTCCACCACGTATATCGCTCCGTATATCAACGAAGCTATTGTCAGCGCATACATTATGTATACCATAGTTAACGCCACAGTCTGGTGTAATCGCTCCATACTGAATATCACTGGCACAGTGTTGATTGATTCACTAAGTTAATTTATATTATTTATTTTCACTTCAAGACACAAACATCAATGTAGCCCTGGTTCTTGTACTAGGAGTTCCTGTATCACAAGAGCAAAATGAAAAAGTTTTTGGGAACAGCCGCCACTAAGCACTGCAATGCTCTTAATACAGTTGTTGCCGCCAAAACTGTCGATGGAACAATAATGTTATATTTTTATCCAAGCGATCCAAAACTAGTTTTTTATTGCAAAACTTGTTGGAACTTTCCTGTTTTTCATCATATTTATACTAATAATAAAGTTGAAGAGTTTATTTATATTAATCTCTGAAACTGCCAGTCGGATTTGAAATTGTAGATTTTTCACTAAAGTCTTAATGTCGCGGGCGAAATTTTGAACCCCGAACGCGACGAAGGATAGGGCTCCCGAACGTAAGCTGTGAGTTAACTCCTCACCGTTTGTTTGTTATCGCTGGCCGTAGTCGTGATCGTCCAGTAGGCGAGACCCAAAAAAAATTTTTTTTAAAGCTATTTGTCTGGTTTTTTGTTCCGGTTCCTAATCTCCGTAACAGCTGGGCCGATTTTGACTAGACTTTCACTGGCAGATAGCTGATGTTATAATGAGTAATTTGAGCTATTTTTATTTCACAATAAGAAGAAAAAATAAGGACCACGCGGGCGAAGCCGCGGGCAGCAGCTTGTATTTTTTTTATTAATAAAATTATGGCATACATCTTGCGCAGGAGTCACTCAATGGCAGACCGCGGTCCCGATCCGGACCGCTGACGTGAGTAAACAACACAATTTATAACTAAAAATAAACCTAAAAATATTAAAATATAAATCTTGAGTAGGTACCTAATTTAATTTAACCCGCGCTTTATCTTTAGACAGATAGATCAAAGTAAAAAATTAAATTTTTCACATTGCTTACTTTGTTATTTTGTTCATGACATAACATTTGTTTAGTTTTCTTTTTATTTTTTAATCAATATTTTTGACCGAGCGAGCGTAGCAAGCGAAGCGTCTCTGGATCAGTACCCTAATTGCGTAATACAACACAATCACAATATGTTTCGGTTTGAAACAGATTGCTAATCCATTGCTTTATTAGTTGGAAAAAAAAAATCTGCTCAACAACGTAAATAACGCAATGAATGTTTTTTTTTTTGGCATGGGTACATATACATTAAACACGCCGGCCGACAAAGTGGTAAAATAACATAATGATAAGTATGTTTTTAGGGTATCTCTCCTTCCTGCACGTCAACTGGGGATGATTTCCTATGTTATGGGGTATCGTGTGGGTGTGTGAAAACTATTTTTTTGACTCAACAATCCTTTTGCGAAATATTAAGCTTTAAAGTGCTAATTTTTGTCATAGTCAAGTGTTGTCCCCCCTTTTTTAGGGTTCCGTTGCCAAATGGCAAAAAACGGAACCCTTATAGATTCGTCATGTCTGTCTGTCTGTCTGTCTGTCTGTCTGTCTGTCCGTCCGTATGTCACAGCCACTTTTTTCCGAAACTATAAGAGCTATGCTGTTGAAACTTGGTAAGTACATGTATTCTGTGAACCGCATTAAGATTTTCACACAAAAATAGAAAAAAAACAAATAATTTTGGAGTTCCCCATACTTAGAACTGAAACTAAAAAAAATTTTTTTCATCAATCCCATACGTGTGGGGTATCTATGGATAGGTCTTCAAAAATGATATTGAGGTTTCTAATATCATTTTTTTCTAAACTGAATAGTTTGCGCGAGAGACACTTCCAAAGTGGTAAAATGTGTGTGTCCCCCCCCCTGTAACTTCTAAAATAAGAGAATGATAAAACTAAAAAAAATATATGATGTACATTACTATGTAAACTTCCACCGAAAATTGGTTTGAACGAGATCTAGCAAGTAGTTTTTTTTTAATACGTCATAAACCGTAAACCGCAATTTACCTTTCATTCAATGTTACTTGCTGCTACGGAACCCTTCATGGGCGAGTACGACTCGCACTTGGCCGCTTTTTTGGGTAGGTTATTATCAAATAACTTCTCCCGCTCTGGGCGGAGCGGGAAGGCGTGTCAGACTCTTATTGACTAAAACCCACCCGTGTTCCTTCAGTTACCATGTTGCCGGGGCCACGATCTCCCTTTCGGATTTCTTCGCAACCCCGGCAGGCAAGTATTATCCCCCTTGCCAGCGAAATGGTTGTTTTTGGATATGTGAAAAAAATCACGGCAGTAGTATGTCTATAATATATAACGAAGTTAAAAGGAAAACTATCACAACTAAGTATGTTTTACAAGTTAACGAGTAATAATATGCCAACTTACATTTGCAGTTGGAATGTATGGGAGAACATGTTTTTCAACTACAATGTTAAAGTTTGTTCTTGGGATAAATTGATCCCAACTACGGAACCTTTAATTGAGCATGGCTCACGCGCTTGGCTGGTTTTTAAATTTGAATTTGACGTATTGATCGATGTCATGTTTTTTTGATAGAAAAAAAAAAATTGGTCATCGCCGTCAAATCAAAGTCAAGTGCATTGGTAGCATAAAATATTTTCGAACGCTAAAACTACGAACTATTGCAGGTCTACTCCCTAAACATGAAATCCGTAAATTCGGCGGAAGTTACGTGCGGATTATTTTAGTGCCCGATCAACGACAACACAATTTGACAGTCTGTTGTCCTTACACCCAATGTTTTTGCCCGTTCAAAAAAGTCAATTATTCGGGTGTACTCGCTGGTTGAGGGCAAGAAATGTCGATCGCGGCGCAGCCACAACAAACACCGTACCACTCCTGCAAGCGGGAATTTTTGAGCTGCAGTGCTCACCATCCTCATGCATATTTCCCGGTTGGACCCACAGACATCGAGAGAAAAGGAGCCAAGGTCTAATCAGTGCCGAAGGAAGAGCGTAGCAGTCGAGCAAGACTATAAATTTTTATTCCGACATCCTCAAGTTCCCGCGCTGCAAAAGGCCTCAGCCCAGAATTTTGAACGTTTTATAATAAGGTCACCAGATGGCGCTACTGTACACCGCTAGATCGCGTTGTCGATGTTGCTCGCCAAATGGTTAGGTCCCGTCGAAGATTTTGTGTGACTGAGTTTTGTTAGGTGTAAAGTAGCTTCAAAAGTAAAGTCTCGTGTTTAACAGTTAGTTTGGGGTTAATGTATTTCTGTTTTATTATTGTCTTGCCACGACATGTTTTTTTAGTAACCTACAGCTGCAGTCGGGTTTTTTTACCCGACTACGGCAAAGCCAAAAGGAAGGGTTATGATTTTAGCAGTCTATGTATGTATGTTTGTATGTATGTATGTTTTTATGTATGTATGTATGTTTGTTTTTACGTGTGTTCCACCGTAGCGCCTAAACTACTAAACCGATTTTGATGAATGAGGTATCAATAGATTTGTAATAATCGTCCGGGTGACATAGGCTATATAATTTTTCCCTAAATTTAATTTGGTGGACTTTACACGTAAATTTCTAACCTCGAAAAAAATTAAAATGGGATGATCATGACATGTTTGGTATCAAAAGGAAGGTCTTGACGAGCACATTACAAATATGTATATAATATTATATTTTCAAAGTAAACAAATATGTTTAAATCGTTAAAAACAAGCAAAAGTGAGACTGCGCTACGTAGTATCGCAAGATGTTACCAACGTGCAGTTAATCAAATCTTAATAAGAAGTACCGATTTGTAATTCCACTCTTATGAAGAAAAAGAAGTACAACGAAATATTTATATTTTGGATTTCTTCGAAGCTCGATATCGATATATGGTGTTGGCGTCGAAATAAATCGCTCTATGGTTTCGTCCAAAGCACTATGCACTGCTATTGGAATTTAAAATAGGTTAATTACTGAACTATTGTATTACTCTACTCTTATTTACGTTTATCAAGTGTAAAAACGGAAAAGTATAAAATAGAAAAATAAAGTTTAAAAAACTGTAACCCGACTACAGGAAAATAAAAATGATCTAAAAAGTACGAAACAAGCAAATATTTCAGACAGAAATCAAGACATAGGTACAAAAATGGTCAAGGTAAAGCCGTCGTCGCATGCCATTATAATTTTGTAGGTGTTCCTGGCACCAACATGGTACACAGGCATGTGACCACGGCTTTACCTTGACCATTTTTGTACCTATATCTTGATTTCTGTCTGAAATATTTGCTTGTTTCGTACTTTTTAGATCATTTTTATTTTCCTGTAGTCGGGTTACAGTTTTTTAAACTTTATTAAGTTGGTTAAGTATATTATAGGATTTTAAACTGACATGGTTATTTTCACTACTAAAGTTCTTTATTTGCGGGATTTATACCATGTTTTTTGTTTGAAACGGGATCTTTTATAAAAAAAGAACAAAATACATGATAAATATATCCCGCTTTGAATAACTTTAGAGGTACTTATATTAATTGTTGTAAAAAGTTTGTGCTCGCGAGGTCTACTGTTCGCAGAACTAGCCATGGATCGCACGATCCCCAAATATAACCGCCTACAGGCGGTGCTCGGGCCCCCCAGATTGGGAAGCAGCGTCGACAACGCAACCGCGGCACCCATCAACTTGGGCGTCAGTTGTCGAAAGTGGGGGCCGAAGTCCCACCGGCTGTCGAGCACCAGTCCCAAGTACTTCATGGTGGACTCGACAGCAATTTGGACCCCCCAACCACGACGCTTGATCCCGGCGGTGGCGCTCGCCGAGGGCCGTGAAAGACCACGGCCTCCGACTTATTGAGAGCCACCTCCAGGCAAAGGCGCCGTATGCGACCCACCACCTGTGAGACCGCAGCCGTCGCCAGCAACGCTGCTTCCCTATACGAGCTCCCCCGGGCCGTAACCAGCGTGTCGTCCGCATAACACGTCAGGTCCACTCCCGGTTGGAGCTCGCCCCTCAGCACCCAGTCGTAACCGATGTTCCACAGGAGCGGGCCCACGACCGAGCCCTGTGGAACACCGCACGACATATCGCGCCGGCCCCCGCCGTCGCGTCCCCTGTAGGTGACACACCTTTCCGCCAAATAAGCCCCAACGATGTGGCGGAGATAGCGGGGCACCCTATGGTATCGCAATGCCTCCCGAATACAACTCCAGGGTAGGGTATTGAATGCGTTGGAGATGTCCAAGGACACCGCCAACATAACCCCTCCCCGGGATACCGCTTCCTCCGCCAGGACTCTCACCCGCATTATTGCGTCAACAGTGGAGCGCCCATGCCGAAAGCCGAACTGACTGTCGTCCAGATCCGGCCCCTCTCTGTATAAGTGACCGACGAGGCGGGCTGCAATTATCCGTTCAATACATGAATCCCTAACCTAAGCGTTTGTCTCTTTTAAGCATACAATCTGCACCATAAGAGAGGAGAGCTCAGATATATTGTAATTTGTTCCTAATTTGTACGCTCCCTCTATGCTTTAGTTATTACTCTGAGATCCCAAGTGTAGCGTTGACAAATAGGAAGTATGGAGGTTACAAATGCTATGCAATAGCTTTACCGCGGCAGTCCCCGAGTGCCACACGTTTTTTTTTATTTTTCTTGGCGGCCATCTTTGAAAATTAGGAACAATATAATATCAATCAATCTGCTAGCCTTTTCCCAACTATGTTTTAAAAAATAGTATTCCAAAAAAAAAAACAACCGACTTCAAAAAAACACTACAAAGTGAAAAATAACTTTAATTTCGGAAGTCGGTGTCTTTGGTTTTTAATTTTCGTTCTTTGTCACCGACATTGTTAAATTTTGCGTACATTTTTAAACTATTTGTTTTATTTTACATCTTACAACTATCTTTACAGAACTTCGACCTAATTCCATAGTGTGACTATCAACTATTATTACCTAATGTTATTTATATCAGACAGATTTCAAAGAAATATGTACATTATGCATCAACTACTTAAACAACAATATACTCAACTAAAATTAAACAAAAAAGTACCTACTTAATTAGCTATCTAATAACTAAACATAGGTGCAACATTAATTAGTCTAACAAACATAATAACTTAATAAACATAACAATTAAACATAAAGAGTTCTCTTTTTTTTATTTATTAAACTAAATAGACTTGACATATTTATTTTTCGTACCACTTGCTCAAAAAAGTGACATTCTATGCCACAAAAAGCGAACATAACAATAGTCATTTTTAACCTGTTAAAAACAGGGAAAGAAAATTGTACTGAATTTCATTCATCCTCTAGGGGGAGAATGTGATTTTTTGGAATACTTACCGAAATTTATACTGAACTACATCTGTGTTTACACCATTGAGTTTGTATATAAAGCATTATACATCTTTTTGAAAAAGGAATACGCATTTATTATGCAGTGATGATTATTAAATAAAAAAATAAAGTTAAGTAAAAAACTGTAACCCGACTACGGGAAAATAAAAATGATCTAAAAAGTACGAAACAAGCAAATATTTCAAACAGAAATCAAGACATAGGTACAAAAATGGTCAAGGTAAAGCCGTGGTCGCATGCCTGTATACCATGTTGGTGCCAGGAACACCTACAAAATTATAATGGCATGCGACGACGGCTTTACCTTGACCATTTTTGTACCTATGTCTTGATTTCTGTCTGAAATATTTGCTTGTTTCGTACTTTTTAGATCATTTTTATTTTCCCGTAGTCGGGTTACAGTTTTTTACTTAACTTTATTTTTTTATTTTATACTTTTCCGTTTTTACACTTGATAAACGTAAATAAGAGTAATACAATAGTGCAGTAATTAACCTATTTTAAATTCCAATAGCAGTGCATAGTGCTTTGGACGAAACCATAGAGCGATTTATTTCGACGCCAACACCATATATCGATATCGATATCGAGCTTCGAAGAAATCCAAAATATAAATATTTCGTTGTACTTGTTTTTCTTCATAAGAGTGGAATTACAAATCGTTACTATTTATTAAGATTTGATTAACTGCACGTTGGTAACATCTTGCGATACTACGTAGCAAAGTCTCACTTTTGCTTGTTTTTAACGATTTAAACATAATTATTTACTTTGAAAATATAATATTATATACATATTTGTAATGTGCTCGCCAAGACCTTTCTTTTGATACCAAACATGTTATGATCATCCCATTTTATTTTTTTTCGTGGTTAGAAATTTACGTGTAAAGTCCACCAAATTAAATTTAGGGAAAAATTATATAGCCTATGTCACCTGAACCATTATTACGAATCTATTGATACCTCATTCATCAAAATCGGTTTAGTAGTTTAGGCGCTACGGTGGAACACACGTAAAAACAAACATACATATATACATACATACAAACATACACACATACATACATAGACTGCTAAAATCATAACCTTTCCTTTTGGCTTTGCCGTAGTCGGGTAATAAAATTACGAAAACCGACGAGGCCGTATGAGCTTGATGCCTTTGCTTTTCCGACAAAAAAATATTAGACTAGGAATTTGCCGCGTTTTTGTTTTCTTCAAATACATAAACGTTAAGTTTATTTTAATTTATTTTTATAAATAAGTTAATGTTCTAAAAATACGTTACGATGTTAAATCAAAGCGACAGTGACAGTGAATTGTCGGATTCCATCAGTGCAAATGCTGCCGCAATTATAAATAATTTGCTTCCAACAAAATCCAAGGAAAATTATTTAAAAACTTATGAAAAATTTTCAACGTGGAGAAGTGCGAAAGGCCTATTAATTTCAGAATCAGTACTTCTTGTCTATTTTAATTATTTATCCAAGATAAAGAGAATCCGAATATACTTTGGTGCATATACTCAAAACTGAAAGCTACAATAAGCATCAAACACAGCATTGAAATAAATAGATTCACGAAATTACTGGCTTTTTTAAAAAGAAAATCAGAAGGGCATTGCGCAAAGAAGTCTAAAATTTTTACGACTCAAAATGTGGAAAAATTTCTTAATGAAGCTCCTGACGAAATTTTTCTGGCCACAAAAGTAAGTATACATGATTTAACTATGAATATTTCGTATCTTAGTAATGGTAATTATTCTATATATTTACCTGTTTTTTATCTTTGTTATAGGTGGCCTTAATTTTTGGACTCAGTGGTGCTTGCCGCGGATGTGAACTTGTAAACTTAAAGGTGGAGGACGTTGAAAATCATTCCAATGAGTTACTGCTGATTAATGTAAAGGAAACTAAGACAAAGAAAAATCAGTCATTCATTGTACAAGGACAATATACTAAAATCATTCATAAATACCAAGCATTACGTCCCACCAACATGGAAAACAATAGATTTTTTATAAACTATCGGAATGGGAAATGTACTCGACAAGCCATCGGCAAAAATAAAATTAGCAATATGCCAAAGGAAATTGCTAAATATTTAAAACTTAAAGATGTTGAACTCTACACCGGTCACTGCTTTAGAAGACTTTCTTGGCGGATTTAGGGGCGCATATTACGTCAATAAAAAGACACTGTGGTTAGAACTCTGATAGAGTAGCTGAGGGTTATATCGAAAGCTCAATGGCGAATAAAACCATATTAAGCAGTCAAATTAACAAAAATATAAAACTTAATCCATCAGAGCCACAACCATCAACTTCCGGCATCTTATCTTCGTCCGTAACTCACGATGCACCACCACCACTATCTCCGACGTATACTATCTACAATGAAACGCAAGTTCCTTAGACGCAAGAACAAAGAAATACTCAAATCAACTCATCAACAATAAATGTACCAAACAAAAATGTAACTCTCTCTATCAATAATTGGACCAATGTTTCAAATGTTAACTTTTACTTTTAACTGTCATTATTTTTAATAAATGCTTATCTCATATTATTATTGTGTTAATTTTTTCGCAAATGGTACGAAAAGTAGAGTATTTTCCTCGGTGATAAAGCTGTCTTAGTCTTGGGTGAACTTAAATCCCTCGCTGCACTCGCCATTTAAATCGTCACCCGCGACAGAAGACACTGCTTTATCCCCTTGGTTAATAATCTACTATTATCTACTCTCATAGCGTAATATTCGAATTATGAACTTCAAAACGAGTTTTTATTGACATACTTTATAAACAGAACACCGAAATTTAAAAATAGAATCATATTATAACACTTTTTCTCTAACAAAATAATACTATAAAACATTTTTTTTCTATTACGATACAGCGCTAATCCACGAAGTTAATATCACCAAAGAGTTTCCATCAACTTTTGGCGGGAGACAGCAGCACCCGCTGTAGCGCATGTGCGGTGATGTGCTGGTGCAGGCGACATTCATTTGTTTTGTAGTACTTACTGAATTTCGTGGGATTTTTAAATTTATTCTTGATCTTTAACTTTGATTTTTCATTTAGTATTTGTTTAAATCCCAATGTTTGAGAGTAGGTAAAGTAGTGTATGAAACTGCACATAACTAGGTATTAAAACATTCTTGTGATACTATTAAAAACCTCGCCTACGGCTCGGCTTTTAAACACACACTCATGTTTTAATACGCCTCATTATGTACTATATCATAACTTACTAAATTTAATAGAACTTTTACGAATTCACTCAAACTGCAAGAAAATATTTAAATTAGACATACATATTTGAATTATTAGAAAAACAACGTTTCTGATACATTATTTAGGTACCTATACACATAATTATAAGCTATTAAATAGTATACATTTAGAGAAAAACAAATATAATTACAGCTCTTACTACCTAACTCTTCTTGCACAAATTTATCCATGTTTTCTATGGGTGTCAGAATAAAAGTTACTTGTTAGTGGTGGACATTTGGACCACATTTGCCTATTGTCTATTTAACTTGCAGGGTAATTGCGTAACACACATACAATGGCAATCGATGGCAATGCTTTTCATTTTGACAGCTCAGTCACGTTCATTTCGTTATTTACGTTGTTGAGCAGAAGAATTTCTCAAACCTATGAAGTAATTGATTAGAAACTTCCTTCAAAACCTTCGGATTGTGCTTACAAGTGTGTTACGCAATTAAGTTGTTGTATAGCAAGCTCTGCTGGCGCGGGCCGTCTGTCAGCAGGCTCGCGATTACCTCTCTCGTGCATGTTAATATCGCGATGTCTCACTAATAACCATTGATTTAATTTTTGTACATACAACTTGTACCACATTTCTCGATTACTTTTTAAACCGATCAAAAAAAGAGACAATACTATTGGATTTATGAAAAGATTTAGTAATTCTAGATATTTGTATATTATTGTGCGACTGGCGAGCCACTCCATTGCATAATTAGGAGACCAGTAATATAAAAATTCTAATACTTGTCTATAATACCCTCTGAATGCAGATCTATCTCGTGGTAGTCCTGGATGAATATACAGTGTAACATAAGTAGACAACAATGCGACGTCGCCCAATATGAATATCAACGTGGCGATGTACAAGCGACGCCATTTGTTAATAGCAGTGGGTGCGCTCGTGTTGGAGCCACGAAACAGTGAATATACAATTACGATGTAAAGTAAAATGTTCAGTAACATGGGTAACATTAAAATAATAAAAAATATAGGAAAATCAGTATCAACAAATACATCGAACATAATTGTAGCTAAACCAACAGAAACTTGTAAAACGATTATCATTAAAGACGCACCCCAAGCAAAGAGGAAACTTTTTAAATATCTTCTTTGAATACGCCCGTTAAAAACTTTAACAATGTCCACGTAGAACATATGAGATAGCACGAGTAACCAGTGGTGCTTCACTGCGGCAAAGTAATCAGTTGTAATGTTAATTACTAAAAAACACACCCAAAATGTTTCACCGTCTGGCACAATATCCTCGAGTAGCCACTTGAAATATTCTAAGTTCATATAAAGGGCAACGTATAAAAGGTTTGCCAAAATTGCGTTAAGGCACACGTAGTTTCTGTAATTGCGAAATTTGTTTATAATCCACCAGGATATCACTCCGTATATCAACGTAGCTATTATCAGCGCACACATCATGTATCCTATATTTAACATCACAGTTTCGTGTAATTCCTCCATGCTGGATGTCATAGTGTTGATTGTTTCACTTTTAAGTCACGTTAATCGTTTTTGCGAACAGCCGCCACTAAGCACTGCGATGCTCTTGATACAGGTGTTGCCTCCAAAACTGTCGTTGGAACAATATGTGTAAGTTCATATACAAACGCTCCGATACTAATGAAATGAGTTTTATTATTGCACTTTAGTCAAAACTTGTTTGACCTTTCCTGTTTTTAACCACATATCTATACTATAATAATAAAGCTGAAGAGTTGGTTTGTTTATATGTTTGAATGCGCTTATCTCTGGAACAACCAGTCGGATTCGTTTTTTTTTTTTCATGTTGCGTTTGATAGCCCAATTCTTGAACTAAAATCACGCTAGGACCGTTAGGAGCCGAGCAAAAAGAAAAAGTCAGAAAGAACGCTAACTGAAAACGAAGTAAATAACGCGGGCAGGCAGTGCGATGCGACGTGGTGGGTCGGGGAACAAGAAGTTTCACGCGGACGAAGTCGAGGGCAGAAGCTAGTTTTATTATACAAGAATTTATTAATACGCCTTAGTCATAACTTGTCTGTTTCCTATTTTTCATATTACATATTATAAAAGATATTCTACCGCACGTCCATAATTACTATTAGATAATGACAACGCCTTTATTGCGTAACAGTAAGCCGGTTTTCGCAGGTCCAGTGTGACGTACGGCTATCCGTACCAATAAGTTGCTCTAGCTAGACCGTGGCCTTGACTAGCGTCTTAGAAACAATAACTAAATTTTCCCAAAAGATAATCGGCAAATGTATTCCAAATGTCCTCCACAAACGAGACCTATGTAACTGAATAGTGTATTAAATAAGGGTAATAGTTATTATTAGGAGACTTATCATTCTTCATCTCTTATACCAATTTGTAAGTGGTCGGCGCAACATGTCTTTATCAGCCATACTTCTCATCAGTCCTCAATTCCTCATCTCGGGAGTCACTCCTTTTCTATCCATATCATGTTTCACACAGTCCGTTAATCGTTTCTTTGGTCGTGTTATCAGGAGACTCAAAAAAAAAACGTGTGACACTCGGGGACTGCCGCGGTAAAGCTATTGCATAGCATTTGTAACCTCCATACTTCCTATTTGTCAACGCTACACTTGGAATGATGACGTGATGACATAAAACAAAAATTACGTTCCCATGACAACCGTCATTACATGGTAGGCGGAGTGGGGGGTGTTAGGTTTTATTTTCATTACGGTTTTATTTTCGTTACGGTTTTATTTTCGTTACGGTTTTATTTTCGTTACGGAATTTCTTGATTCGGTCGCCGCGCTCAAAGCCCGCGATGAAAGCTATGTAACAGCTTAAAATATCGATCACTAAAAAGTAGTGATGCAACGAATACGAATACGAATATTCGTATTCGCCGAATAGTAGACATTTACCGAATATTCGTATTCGGCGAATACTAATACGAATATTTAAAAATTAATATGTTTGTACGCAAATCTAATTACTGGTAGACTTGGAAAACGCGCGTCGTCGGCACGTAAAAATACGACGTGTGCAAGGGCCTTAACCGCAACGACGACACGACGGGGGACTCCCCGGCCATAGTTTATACAGTGCCGCGGCCCGGGAGTTTTCCTGTCATTACGAACCATGGACTGATTGATTCATTCATTCCTTTCATTTCATTTGTCAGTCGAAAGCACAAGTCAATCAAGAGAGTATTGTTTTATTTATTTTCTGAGGTTGCTGCGAAGTGAAAGGAGTTGAAGTTGAACAGAAAATGTCTTCTAGTAAACGAGATCAAAGTGACATATGGAAACACTTCGATAAATTACCAAATAAGTAGTTATATGGTCTGTATTTCTTTTGTATGAACAAAAGGTAGGATAGTAAGTCCTATGTAACTTAGACGAACGTTAGTAATAGCTGCGTCTATGTAGTACTAGACTATTAGTCTTTTATTACCATGGCGAGATATTCGTATTCGTATTCGCCGAATAGTAGGTTTGATATTCGTATTCGTATTCGTAAAAGTAGTATTCGTTGCATCACTACTAAAAAGTTATAAATAATGAAAATAAAATTTCTTGTTTCTTTTGTATATTATTTGGCTGGCAAAGGAGCCGATAAGCTCGCTGGACGATAACTGGTCACCGTATATGTTAGGGTCGGCTTCCAATCTAACCGGATGCAGCTGAAAACTCCGTGCTTTCCGAGGCACGGAACGGAAGGGTCTTGGTATGTAATGATGTTCATCCATCCAGGACGCGTGCATTACTTGATACCAAGTGTACAAAACTACAAACACGCTGTGAACGTGTGTGTACACAGGAGCTCTCCATATCGTCCGAGCCAATGGTGCCGATTCCCTTGTTCACAAACTAAACTAAATTTAAGTTCAGTGCATCTTTTTCTTTCTATTTCATTAAGAAAAGGCCAGAAGATAAATTTTAGTTTAGTCCTGTCAAATTAATCAGCGCTTGACGTAAATTGACGTAATTTTAGTAGGCAAGTTTTTAATCACGTCTAAACTTGTATGGAGAGTGACAGGCGCCGATTAATTTGACAGTACTAAACTAAAATTTATCTTCTTTCCTTTTCATAATGAAATAGAAAGAAAAAGATGCACTGAACTTAAATTTAGTTTAGTTTGTGAACAAGGGAATCGGCACCAATGGCGAATTTCGGAAGTGTGTGTGTGTTATGTACTGACCCTACTCGTTTTCACGCACCGGTTACCACAAGCAAAGTGCGCGTCGCTTCGTGATATAAAAATACTATACAAATAACTAAATAAATAAACAAATTCTTTATTGCCATACAAAGATTACAGAAAAATTTGAGACCCTGGCTCCAGAGCTAAGTTAGAGTACCTGTATTTCAGGAGACAATATGCACGTCTTGAGCATAGAGTAACAAGGTGGAAAGTTCCTCCGTCCTCCATAGAAAAGGGAGGATCCACCGACCAGACGGGTGTTGTGACTGGTGTGCTACTGCCCCATGGTAGATGTCGGTATGTTGTATACATGCAGATTTCGCGGTGAACTTTGCTTGAGCGATGTATGTAGGATTTGTGTGAATTCAGATGTTTTGCGAAGTATATGTAATCTTTAGGGTTATAATAGTGTAAAAAAAACGTGTGGCACTCGGGGACTGCCGCGGTAAAGCTATTGCATAGCATTTGTAACCTCTATACTTTCTATTTGTCAACGCTACACTTGGGATGATGACGGATGATGAAATAAAATAAAAATTACGTTCCCATGACAACTTGATGTTGTCATGGCCTGCCTTTTTCCAAATATGTTGGGGTCGGCTTGCAGTCTAACCGGATGCAGCTGAATACCAGTTTTATCATGGAGCGACTGCCACAACCCAGTTACTGGGTAGTTAATGGTTTTAGCGTATAGGTGAAAAAGTGTTATTATAAATAATGTAAAAAAAACTGACTTAAAAAAAAAACACTAAAAAGTAAAAAATAACTTTAATTTCGAAAGTCGGTGTCTTTAGTTCTGTATTTATTTTTTGCCACCGATTGTGTAAAAAGTTTTTATTTTTCACTTTATAGTTGTGGTTGACCAAGGTTTTGAGATGTTTTCCCTTTTACATTAGATCATGACCGACTAAACCGATTTTGATAAAACGTGCACTTTTCCCTAAGTTGAGGTAAATGTAAGCCAATTAAAAAAATGTTCACGATTCGATTAATAGTTTCGGAGAAATACTTGGACAAGCATACATAAAAAACGTGTGGCACTCGGAGACTGCCGCGGTAAAGCTATTGCATAGCATTTGTAACCTCCATACTTCCTATTTGTCAACGCTACACTTGGGATGATGACGTGATGACATAAAACAAAAATTACGTTCCCATGACAACATCACGTTTCCCATGACAACATCACGTTGTCATGGAAACCGTCATTACATGGTAGGCGGAGTGGGGGGTGTTAGGTTTTATTTTCGTTACGTTACGGAATTTCTTGATTCGGTCGCCGCGCTCGAAGCCCGCGATAAAAGCTATGCAATAGCTTAAAAGAAATACCCAAGAATTGCAGATTTACAAAATTTTAATGCAGATTAAGGTTCCCTATTCATTTGTATAAAATTTTATGACCTAATATAACTTGGCATACTTTTGTTTGTCATAATTATATTTTCGCATAATATTATTTACGCATAACAGCTAACGCATAATTTTTTACGCATAATTTCTCTAATCATAATAATGATTAAGCATAACATTCTAAAGCATAAATTTACTAAGCATAACATTCTAAAGCATAACTTTATTAAGCATAACATTCACAAGCATAAGTTTTTTTCACTGTAAGAAACATGCAAACAAGCATATACCATGCATGCAGCAAGCATGCAACATGCAAGCAAGCATGCAGTATGCAAGCAAGTATGCAGCAGGCATGGTTTCTGTCACGGCTCCAGCGTTGCGGGCCTCCGGCGGCCCCACGCGCCTACGCGATTTTAAATTACACTCTAAGGGTAGGGCAGACAGCTCGCCGTCCGATAAGGACCAAGCCCGGGTCGACAGCGCGTTGTGTTCCACGCGCGCCTCAAAGAGATGTCAGCAGAATTGACGGGGTCCGCTAGGGCCAATGCCTGCCGGGGGTTCGAAGAAAACCGATAGGGAAATCGTGGCCCCCGGCAACAGGGCAACCGAAGGAACACGGGTGGGTTTTAGTCAGTAAGAGTCTGACACGCCCTCCCGCTCCGCCCAGAGCGGGAGAAGTTATTTGATAATTTCCCACCCAAAAAAAAAAAAAAAGGTTAGGGCAGACAAGACTACGTGGAGTCGGTTTTGCAGCAATTCGGTTCTGTCACTAATTTTTGTAGCACAACGTAATGATTTTTAAGACAATACTTTAATTTTAATTTAAGGTTAAAAATGGAAATCATTTGCATGAAAATCCAAAATAAACACGTAAAAATAACTCAAATTTCTTTCCGTTATTTCTATTAATTGTATGCCTAAATAGTATTATGCTAATAGTCATTAGGCCTAGTAACGTTATGCGAATTGAATTTATGCCAAAACAAATTAGCCTTCAGGATAATTATGGCAACTTATACTGTATGCCAAAAAAATATGGCAAAACAATTTATACCAAAATCGTTATGCCAAAGTATATTAGGAAAAAGAACATTATGCGAAAAGAAGGGATCCCGTATCTTTATACTGTTTGTCATTATTTCTTAGAAATCAAACGAACGTCACGCCATCAACCTATACTATTTATGAAACGAGCAATATTTATCATGATGGTCAAAATTTTACCCCTTCGAACCTAACCTGTCCGAGTCGGGGTGCCCCAAGTCCCGAGCTCGCTTCGCTCGCTCTTACATCCTAAGTTCTCCTAGTAACAGAAGTAGTAACATTGCCTTTCGTACATACGATGAGAGGGAACTGCAAAACGTTAGCGTAACGGTCACTTACATTCGATTACGTTACGTTTCCCATGATCTTTTAAGAGTACAAATAATACTTTATTATACTAAAAACCATAAAATCTGCTATCACTTTGTCTGAACTTAAAAGGGAACAGCCTGTGAGTGAAGTTCGTACATTATTTGTGGTAAAATGACAATTTTATTACGCAATTAAGTTGAATTTTTTTAAACAGATTTTTTTTTTTTTTCAAAAGCTAAGCGTTTGCACAGTGTGAAATATTGTGAAACTTCGGCACGCGCGGGTATAAAGTGCAGTGGAGCCTATGTTTTGCGTAGACATTATTAAAGTATTTAATGGGCATATTCAAAGAATATATTTAATCTCTTTGGTTGAAGTGTGTCTTTAGTAACAACCTTTTTACATTTTTCTGTTATTTTTATCATATTTAAATTGCAATCAGATGGTTATGCAATTTCCATGTCTGTAGGACTTTTTATTCTCTTATCTTACCCTTGTTACTTAACAGTTTACTTTACAATGGTATTTCACTTTGTCATGGCTCCAACACTAGCGCAACTACTGCTACTGATAAATCGCCACTGGTATTTATATTGGGCGACGTCGCATTGTTGCCTTTTTATATTATAGCGTGGATCGATCAAGCAATAAAATGTACCTAGTAAATTCGTTTTGTTTCCGTTATTTTAACCGACATCAAAAAAAAGGAGGAGGTTCTCAATTCGTCGGGATATTTTTTTTTTTATGTATGTTCCCCGATTACTCGAAGACGGCTGGACCGATTTGAAAAATTCTTTTTTTGTTTGAAAGGGTATACTTTGAAATTGGTCCCATTGTCATTTGGTTACGATCTGATGATGGGATCTTAGAGAAATCGAGGGAACTCTTCAAATATTAAAGGCACATCTATAGCGATTTGTGTATTTTTAATGAGCAGTTGACATAAGGCTATTGTAACTTAGATCAATTACAAACCAACCCACTAAAAAGTGAAAAAAAAACTTTTTTATAAAAAACACAACCGACTTCCAAACTACAAAGTAAAAAATAACTTTAATTTCGGAAGTCGGTGTCAAAAAACTAAAATACTGATCTGATCCAAAGACACCGACTTCCGAAATTAAAGTTATTTTTCACTTTGTAGTTTGGAAGTCGGTTGTGTTTTTTGTAAAAAAGTTTTTTTGGTAATTGCAAAATTTTATCGAGAAATATGGTATGAGATTATTTATGTAAATAATTTTAAAAAATCAAAGGTTATCGCAAGTTATAGCAAGGCATCACGATATCAATTTGAACAAAATTTTGAACTTAAATCTACAATCTGACGTGACGCGTTGCATTGATAAATGCAAAACGTTATTATGGAAAATTGCTAAACCGTTCAGCTGTTTTACAAAACGAAGCTGTGTTGTAAAACAGCGGATTCGACAATCAATCTCCGACAACTACATAGCGTTTTATTTAAAAATATTTCCATGAAAATTTTGATCATTATATGTATAACATCAATAATTACGGGAAAAATGCAGAATCAAATCAAATAATTGGTATGCAAAATGATGTTTGACAGCAAATAGCTGCCGGATGAATGGCGGTCGTCTAATCTCATAAATACTATTACTGTTAAATGAGCAATATTTGTATAAAATATACAATGTCGCCCATGGGCATGTGACCGTCCGTATTTTTCTGAATATTCATGAAAAATTATCGAAAATTAACTTTAAAAGGCCTTGACCTTTAATTTTTTTTTTCAAAATTCCCTTGTGATCCCCGACTTCCGATATGAATTGTTCACTTCGTAGTGTTTTTTTCTTTTTTTTTTGTAAAAAAGTTTTCGTCGAAAGTGTTAATCGGACCGTAGGTTAAGATTCCATGTCCATATAAAATAACTGCCATTCCGAAAACAATTTCATCCAATTGAGATAAAGTTCAATTTCCTTAAATTGTTCAGCTCATCTTACGTCCCGATATCATTGACGCTAGAGAAAAACTAATTTTGTTTCAGTTTCAATAACTTGGTGTCAGCGAGAAGACACGGACTCCTTGTTAATAGCTGGCGGCACCCTGACCATGTGGAAGTGTACCGAGCGGGCGCATCAGGTGCACAAACTATTTGCTAAAGGTAAACTGAAAATTAATATTTTTAACCCCCGGCGCAAAAAGAGGGGTGTTATAAGTTTGACCGCTATGTATGTGTGTTTGTATCGTAGCTCTTAAACGGGTTTACCGATTTGAAAGCAGGTTTTGGAATGAAGTTCTTTAACGCAGCTTGTAAACTTTCAGAAATCGTCACGCTAAAAAGTGTTAATACTTGCAACTGTCTTCTTCTAATTCAAAGAGAAAGAAAGAGAGAGAGAGAATGCCGGTAGAAAAATCAAAAGAAAAGAGTAAAATTATTACGGTGTTGTGGGATAAAGTTGTACACATCGGCCCGAGTACACTGCATGCCGGAGAGAGAGAGAGAAAGTGTGAATTTGATCAAAATGAAAATCCAAGATGGCGGCTCCGATTCTTTTGTTAAATAAATTTATATTTTCATCATGGGTATCGTTTTCACGGTTTTCGAGGGTGTTAAAGCCGACAGTGTGGTCGAAATGTGAATCCAAGATGGCGGCTGCGAAAGTTTTCAAATTTTTCGTCATGGCTCATAATTTGAATGTTTATATTAATTTTGTAGTTTTAATGATTGTATTCGGTTAGTTAAAGTACCAGGTACAAAATTAAGTTTGAATGGAGCCCATACTACCAGTACCTTTTAATAAATTTGAAATTAAATGTCAAATTCTGGGAAAATATCAAAAAACCTTTAAAATTCAAATATCTCGAAAACTACTGAATTTCGGCCATACATATGGGGGTTAAATTTGTTGCTTTTGAGCCTCCCTATTAGCTCCTGTCGGAGATACATCGAATTACCAGTAACCCTGTATATAACTTCCCCGAGATTAATCATTGGGCAGTTGCCCGCCAGACACGACACCCGTCTGGTCGGAAAATCCTCCCTTTTCTATGGTGGATGAATGAACTTTACACCCTGTTCCTCATGCTTCTAAAAAACTAACTAACTATACAAATAAATACAAAATTACATTTAAACAAAAATTGTTTCCCGTCATAAGGTCCTCTGCAAGGCAGCACAACTCCCGGAGGTGGTCCCAAGCCAGGAACTGATTGCTTCAATACGCTGGTGAGTATACAGGGTGCAATATAAATCAACTACGACATAAACGCCAACTAAAAAAAAAAACGTGTGGCACTCGGGGACTGCCGCGGTAAAGAAATGCAATAGCATAGCATTTGTAACCTCCATACTTCCTATTTGTCAACGCTACACTTGGGATGATGACGTGATGACATAAAACAAAAATTACGTTCCCATGACAACATCACGTTGTCATGGGAACCGTCATTACATGGTAGGCGTAGGGGTGTTAGGTTTTTTTCGTTACGGAATTTCTTGATTCGGTCGCCACGCTCAAAGCCCGCGATAAAAGCTATGCAATAGCTTAACAGGTATAAACAAGACATCTAATAGATCTAATAGGTCTGTCTCCAAATAATTTTTTTCGTCCGTCTCGATATTATTTAAAAATATTGAACACGTATTTATTTCTTTTTTGTCGTAATCAAAAGATTACGGCGATACATTGAGTTAAAATTTGGCATGACGTCACGCCTTGCTAGATTTAATACGACGTTGTGACGTAGCGAGCCCCCACTCCCCAACTTTAATGCGTGTTTTCTGAGTTATTTTTGATTCATATGATAAAGCAAAAAATATGTGTCTAATATTTGTTGGCGACTAACGCACGACAATTGATTTTAATTTATATAGATTCGTATAGTGTACATAATAAAGAGTATTCTATTCTATCTAGGTTTGGCAAAAGACAGCCGCGTGGGGCGTGGAAGGCGGTGAGGGTGCGGTATGCGCAGCCAGCACCAAGCTACCCATCGGAGCGCCGCACGCCGTGCTAGCCACGCCCAGGGCACTGCATCTACTTGCTAGAGATACACATCACTATGTAAGTAACACTTATCACATCTAGACAGACAGAAAATCTTGATAAGCTTGACCTTAACCTTAAGGCCGTCACCCTCTGTGGCCGTCACCCTCTATGGCCGTCACCCTATGTGGCAGTCACCATACTTACGGCCGTAGTTCCATTGCGTCTTAAGACGCAGACATATGACAGTGACCTTGAATGATTAGCTTGCGTGTTAGCTCAGTACAGGAGCTCAAGCAACGCGCCGTACGTCCAGCCAGTAATAGGACTCGCCCATCAAGGAGCGCAGTCCCAAATTAGACGCATTATTAATTTATTACACGTAAAACAAAAAGTATTTTAATAAACCAAGTATACTAAAAGATCAATAATTTAATTATCTTTAAAATGGTGAAATTTCCATAAAAATACGCTTGATAGATTTTACGTCATTCTTAGTTTTTTATCCGCGTTAGACATAACTTTACAAATTAATTTCACTATGTAATATAAACATAATCAAAAATATGCCTATATTAAAATATTAGAAAAATGCTCTAATTTAACATATATTTTTTCCAAATCACTAACACTACTCGTTTAGACGTCATCTTCAGTATAAAATCATTAAAAGTCGGTTATCGTCCCCTTAAGGCTGTGTGTCGGCTGCAGACTCCCCAATTTCTCATAGAAAGAAATGAAGTTTCATTGTTCTTAAGTTCTGAGTTGAGCTACACGGTTACTGACTGGACAGGTCCACTCAAATCTGTGTTGTTCTTTCCTCAAAAGACCAGTTCAGACACAAATCTACATGGACCTTACATGATCTGACTAAGATTATGTCTGGACTTTAAGAGACTGATTCCTGAGTTTGTGTCGCCATTTTTTCTCGGGCGTAGTCAAATAGGAAATGTCGACTCCATCCAGCTAATTTTTTTTTTTGGAATACTGTTTTTAACGCGGCTTAATTTTTCTGATAACTTAAAATTATGATGACAATTCAACCGAAGTCTCTAAATAATATAAAATTGTCCGCAGTTGTGTAGTCGCGCGGTAGTGTCGCATGGCGGCGTGACCGCGGTGGAGGCCGCTTCTACACCGCCCAAGAAGACTAAGTACGGACCCAACACTGCGCCAGTAAGTACATAATTATATAGTTTCTTGCCCGTTCTTCTCCATAGGAAATTAGGAACCTACTACGCTTTGAAATGTGCAACTTGCTTTATTTTTCTGACTGTCCGACCGAATGTAGTAAGTAAGTAAGTAATCATTTTATTTACCAAAAACTTAGCCTAGGTAACATCAGTGTAGTTTAAACTATGGGATGGGTATGGCTATTACAATGAGTAAGACCCCTGCCCTTCAAACTAGGAAAATCCTGTATCTTGAAGGACAGTGTTCTTTAGTGGGATTGACACGTTTTACAAAATATTTCTAATTGCGTAATAATTCTGATGTTAACAAATTAATTGAATGGATTTACTGGTTAATTGTGTGTGAGTGTGTTGCTATGGGGTTAAACTGATTTGTTGTGGTTGTGTATGTGGGTGGGGGTGGGGGTGTGTGTATCAGTGTGACTGAGTGAGAGAAAGTGTGGTATACTAAGTAAAAAAATTGTTATTTTAGACGTTGTCCGTCATTTATCCTAAAAGTTGGCAACGTCGTAAATAGCTTTCAAATATTTACTTGTTTTGATTAATTTAGCAATATTACTGTATGGAATTACGAAATGTGGTTAACTAGGGAACTAAAATATTGATTATAAAATGCATTAATTAATATCGTAATACCGAATATTTAGTTTTAGATGTAAAAAAGTATTAGGAAACTTTCCAAATGCCTTTTTTACACCTAAAATTGCTACAACATCAAATTCAGTCTTATTTCCATACAGTAATATTGCCAAATTAATCAAAACAGCGAAATATTTTACATCTATTTGCGACGTTGCCCACTTTCAGAATAAACGCTCTTAAAACATGCACTATGTTATTGATTTTTTGGGATGTTGTTAGGATAGATACCAATAGTGTAAAACCAAGTTTGCAGCTTCGAAAGACCTTGTGCTAACTGCGTGGTGCTCGAAAATACTATTTTTTTAGACTTTTTTCAGTATTTGGCTTGTAACTTCAAAAAGGTGCGACCTACGAAAAGTCATCGTTTCATATTTAAAGTTAGTTAAAGG
Organism: Agrochola lychnidis; assembly: GCA_963680765.1. Taxonomy (NCBI): domain Eukaryota; kingdom Metazoa; phylum Arthropoda; class Insecta; order Lepidoptera; family Noctuidae; genus Agrochola; species Agrochola lychnidis. The sequence continues at coordinate 1,851,246 of OY796874.1, read as the reverse complement.
AGATGTTTCATTTCCGGCCAAAAGTGTACGTTAATGAAAAAAAAGGAAAAAATTCCACGAATTGAGGAAAAATATTATTTCCTGTTTTTTCTCCTGATTACTTCGGCACAAAAAATAATAGTTTTAAAAAATTATTGCCATATTCTATTCATCATGGCGTCGTCTTGCTTGCATACTGCTTTCGTCCAGAAATCATGTTACATTTTAACATAATAATATCACGTAGGCGTCATTTAAATAAATATGAAAGAAATGTATTTCTGTACTATATTAAAGATAGCTAACTGATACAACTTTTTTGATTAATTAGAAAGTGTGATTCATAATAAAATAAAAAAACTGCTTTTGTGGATTGTAGATTTGTAGGTATTTCTGGACGAAAATGGCTAGCTGTCGATGGTCGTATTTCTCCCGACAAACGTCAAACATTTTCGGTTTTTATTTTGTGCCCAGAAAGTAGTAGATATTATGGAAAAAAACAATCTTTATTGTTTAGAGGGGTTCGTTTCCCAGGTTTTCTAAAGTGTACATGTTATGGCCGGAGTCCCATACAAAAATGAAACGTCTCCTTTGCTACAATTTAAGCTTGTAGCTCTGTAGGTATAATAAAACTCGATATATTATGGCACTTCATGTATTAGCCATTTAAAATAATAAATTACTCATCCTACGAGGAAAGTCACGGCAAATGAAGGTGTAGAGCAGTTATTTACCTTTAATTTAAGCACGATTTAACGAATAGTATGAGTTAACAGACACGAAAATCAACATTAATCAATCCTAACTAATATTATTAATGCGAAAGTGAGTTTGTTTGTTTTTTACGCTCTAAAACAGCTGAACGGATTAGGATGAAATTTGGCACACGGGTAGACCATGACCTGGACATGAACATAGGCTACTTTTCATAATGGATCGCGGACGAAGTCGCGGGCCACAGCTAGTTTTATTATAATAAAGCTGAAGAGTTTGTTTGAACGCTCTAAACTCTGAAACTACTACCAGTAGTTGGAATAGAAACATTTCTAACCGACTTCCAAAAGGAGGAGGTTCTCAATTGGACAGTTTTTATGTTTTTGTATATTTGTTGCGCTATTACTCCGCCGATTATAAATTGATGTTTAAGATTCTTTTTTTTTTTTTTTGGTAGGTGGTTATACTTCAGAGGTGGTCCCAAATTTAATTTTATTAACTTTGCTTGTGTAGTTTTTGAGTTTGCTTCAATAATACGTATTTTTTTCCTGTGGATGATATGATAAGTTCCTGTCACTGTTATTTACATAGCAGATATTCGAATTTGTGTGGGCTAGGTACCACTTCTAAAAAGTGAAAACTAAAAACTTTTTACAAAAAAGAAAACCGACTTCCAAAAAAAAACACAATAAAGTTAAGAAGTCAGTTGTTTTTTTTTTTTGTAAGAAGTTTTAAGCTATTGCATAGCTTTTATCGCGGGCTTTAAGCGCGGCAACCGAATCAAGAAATTCCGTAACGTAATGAAAATAAAACCTAACACCCCCCACTCCGCCTACCATGTAATGACGGTTCCCATGACAACGTAATGTTGTCATGGGAAACGTGATTTTGTCATGGAGGTTACAAATGCTATGCAATAGCTTTACCGCGGCAGTCCCCGAGTGCCACACGTTTTTTTTTTTTCTTAGGTTTTTTGGAATTAGTAGCTCAGTGATACATATTTTTTACATTTTTACGATCGCAAATCATATTTTAATCAACATACAACCTGAAACTAACCTGCAAATTGCAATTAACGTAAGGAAGTTTGAATTTCACGGGCTACCCTGGCGCTTTCGTATTAAACTGTAATTTTTAATCAACAGAGTGGTTCCGGCTGCGCCATAGTCTCGTGCGTGGAGATGTCCCAACTAGGGGGCGTAGTGCTCGCCATAGACACTCACGCGCAACTCCACGTATACAAACTGCCGCAGCCCTGGTGCGACATTCGTGAGTATAAAATAATAACCATCATCTCCTGCCTTTTTCCATATATGTTGGGGTCGGCTTGCAGTCTAACCGGATGCAGCTAAATACCAGTTTCATCATGGAGCGACTGCCACAACCCAGTTACTGAGTAATTAATGGTTTAGCGTATAGGTGAAAAAGTGTTATTATAAATAATGTACAAAAAAAAACTGACTTCCAAAAAAAAAACACTAAAAAGTAAAAATTAACTTTAATTTCGAAAGTCGGTGTCTTTAGTTCTGTATTTATTTTTTTGCCACCGACTGTGTAAAAAGTTTTTTATTTTTCACTTTATAGTTGTGGTTGACCAAGGTTTTGAGATGTTTTTCCTTTTACATTAGACCATGATCGACTAAATCGATTTTGATAAAACTTGCACTTTTCCCTAAGTTGAGGTAAATGTAAGCCAATTAAAAAAATGTTCACGATTCGATTAATAGTTTCGGAGAAATACTTGGACAAACATACATAAAAAACGTGTGGCACTCGGGGACTGCCGCGGTAAAGCTATTGCATAGCATTTGTAACCTCCATACTTCCTATTTGTCAACGCTACATTTGGGATGATGACGTGATGACATAAAACAAAAATTACGTTCCCATGACAACATCACGTTTCCCATGACAACATCGCGTTGTCATGGGAACCGTCATTACATGGTTGGCGGAGTGTTGGTGTTAGGTTTTATTTTCGTTACGTTACGGAATTTCTTGATTCGGTCGCCGCGCTCGAAGCCGGCGTTAAAAGCTATGCAATAGCTTAAAAATGTTGTATATTTGTTTGGAAGCCCAAATAGATTAACTTATGCATACGTGTCGAATTGATAACTTTTTTTTTGACAAAGGAGCTATGTCTGCTAACAAACGTTTTGCAATTTAAACACTTTTTCATGTTCATTTAATGTTGACAGCAACTCCCATAGCAGTGCAACACGCGACCTCCCTGTTAGAATACGCCATCGTGTCGGGCTACGACTGTCTCGACGTGCTGGTCGCCTGCACGGGCACCGTCAAACATAATGTACTGGAGCTTATGTACGAGAGGTAATATAAAAAGAGCATTTTCGCATTTTAAATTTTCGGTAGTTTTTCCATCAATACTTAGATAAAATACCAGCCTGTATAATTCCACAATAGAAAAAAATATAATACTGTATAAATATACAGGGTAAGTTTTAACCAGTGCGCAAACAAAAATCGCGAAAAAAAAAGTCAAGTGTTCCTTACATTTATGTTCGCATAACTCGTCAAAATGTAAGGAACAGCAGATTTTTTTTTTTTTCGCGATTTCTGGTTTGGTCCCATAGTAAAAGTTGTTCATAATGATGAGTGAAATCAAGTGTTTAAGTTTGCGCACTGGTAAAAAAAAAACTTGTATAATATTGGGTCCTAGTTAAGTTTCGACTCTGTGTCTACCGAGAAGAAGACTAATAAAGAAGTATTGAAGAAAAAGAAATGTTGCGCTTGCGCCGACCTCAAATACATTGGGACAAGAGCGGGAGAATGATGATGAGTGAAGTTTTACATGATCAATCACAATCTGTTTCATTTTGATTCAAACTCAATGTTCAATACTTTATTGCATTCCATAATGTGAGATAAAACAGTTGGCATGCTACACATTGTATCAATCATGGACCCTGTCGGGCACAGCAATAGTACATTACTGCCGCGGTCTATAATGACTACTTTGCCGGTCGCGCTGATGATGGCCGACAGCGCAGCGTAGCACAGCTCCAGGCCGACACAGCGCGGTCAGCGTGCAGCACTTGATGGACGAGCTGAGATAAAGGCCGAGGCCGTAGGTCGAGGCCTTTACAGCGAGGACAGCAAGGGCTGCAATGATGGCCAAGCTGGAAGGCCTAGAGCGTAGCTAGGCTAGCTCGAGGCAATCATAGCGTGACCAGCGAAGCAGTCATAGTGGGCCAAGGCTTGTATAGTGCTTCACTCAAAAATGCAAGTACCTAATCTAAATAAAACCAGCAAGTAATTTCAATAAAATATATATTAATTAACTAGAAATTTAGTTAAAATGACAATTATGAAAAGTACAGTTAAGTACTAAAATTCAACACCGACTTACCCGGTTTGACAATGGTAGTTGGAACTATACAGCCAAATATGGAATAAAATCTTTTTGTACCTATCTCTATAAATACAAACAGCTGTTTTTTAAATAAAATCTTTTTGCATTTGATTTTTTAAAACGTTGAAACTTCAAAATAGCGGCCGGCAATGTTTTGCCGGCCTGTTAGAGCGACCAGCAAAACTTTGCCGGCCGCTCTTTGAAACAGAACGGTTGTCAAAATAATGACCACATTACATGCATTTTTGAGTAAAGTTAATTAAATGATAATAGGAGAGAGGATGAAGGCGCTTTTTGTTTAGAAGAATTAAATGAGAACATATTACATTAAAATGTTATGCAGCTTCTACTCAAACCATTTATTCCAAATAAATCAATTACAGGTACTTTTGAATTGTCAAGGGGTCGGTCAGTCAGAAAGATGAAGCTAGTTGCCCATTCCAAAGCGTAGTAGGTTCCTATGGAGAAGAGCGGGCAAGAAACTCTACGGACACTCTTTTTAATCAAAATATTGTTACAAAATATTGGTTACATCATTCATGTTGAATTTATACATGTGAGAGCAATGCAGAAACACGTGCAAGTTAAAAGCGTCCGTAATAAAAATATAAAAATAAAAACAATTCAAAAATTAAATTAATCCGTGGCAGCTAAGAGATGACCAGTCCCAACTGACGGTACCCGTTCACGAACATGACGTATGGATTAGCACCATTTAACTCAACCATTTGAAGGGAACTTAATGATCCAACACACGCGCCACCATCAGCGAGACATTTGAGTGAGCATGACATACTTTCAGCCGCCAGGGCACATTCAAGACAATGAAAGATGTACCCAGTAAATGGTAGCTTTATGGAATGTACAACATGGTCACAGTGCTCACACATGTGATATGCAATTATACAATACAAAGAGATTGAATTTATACAAAGTAAAGATAGTTTTTACAATCTTCAGCAGCTGCAACAATACTTTCGAATGCTAATCAATTAGTTTATGCGCCCTAGAGCTGGACCAGCGCTGAGCCAAGCATTTTTATTAAAAATGTAACTCCCCAACTTATAATATGCTTGGCAGCTCAATAACAGTATATGCTTGACAGTTCAAAAACATTCATTGCGTTATTTACGTTGTTGAGCAGACAAATTTTTCGAACAAATAAAGCAATGGATTAGCAATATCCTTAAGGAAAACATCGTTAATAAACTGCCTGAGAGATTATTTTTCGACGGCATATGAAGCCATGTCAGAGGCCCATGGGCGGTATAAAATCTTTGACACCAGGTTAGTCACTAACCACACGAAAAAGAAAAAAAAAAGGATTGTGTGGTTTTATGAAACCACGGTAAAAGTGAAACTTTTAAGCGAACTATAAGTGCCGCCATATTGGCCTTTGCTGCTCTGACGAGCGCCTTTCACTTTATCCCTACTCCGCGGCCGACCGTCACGCGACATGCAACACACAGACGAAAAAGTTTGAGACGATGTAATAAAAGTATCACTTTAAAAATAAGCAATATCCTTCAAAATTATTCAGATTGTGATTGATGCAATTAGTGTGCAGGGCTCAACTAGAAATCTTTTGAAAAGCCAAAGTATTATGCTGTTTTAAATTTTCGACAAAATCGACCTTATTATTGATTAAACAACAAATAAATAATGAAGTTTTAATTTTCAGGTTAACAGATTCATTTCAACGTCAGCCGGCTGCATTCCAACAATACTACTTTCATAGCTGGCTTAAACTAAGGATTGCACTGTGCAGGTATTCTATAAAACAATTTTTCAGTATTTTTACCCGACTACGGCAAAACCAAAGAAGGGTTATGATTTTAACTAGTGATGTGCCAGATATCCGTATCCGCGGATATCCAAGGGGGAAAACGATCTGTATCCGTTACTTTATTTACCCTATGACTAAAAGTCTATTGAAGAGAAAAGTGACTGACTGGCTTAAATCCTTGTCTTATGAAGAAACTGAGCAACTTGTGGCATCATAATCATGGTAAACATACACACACACACACACACACATACACACTTCCACACTTCACCCCACCTCTACTCTACATACTTATACTACATATTAACTTCCACATAGAGTATATTCTCTTTTTATTCAATTCTTTTTTTTTTGTAATTATTCAACTAACTTTCTTTGGGAAGTCTGGAACAATGTCTTTGTGTATATAATTTTAAGAGTTGGGCGTTGATGGCTGCGCCACAGTATTTTACTTTTGTGGCTATCTTCGTTTTCCTATGTAAATTGTAAACTTAAGTTGTTCCAAATAAAGCTTTTATTCTTTTTTTGGCGGATCTTGAACGGATCTTTTATATTAATACATTTAATTACGTATACGTAATAAAATGTATACAGATACAGGATACAGATCTTTTTTCTCCCTCGGATATAAACGGATATCCGCGGATCACGGATGTCCAGCACATCACTAATTTAAACAGGTGTTCCTTGGTTGATACGGTTTAGTTTTGTTTGTAAGGATGTAAATAGATTTAAAGAGGTGTTGCTTCTTATGTGTTTATTTGGATACTAACTAACTACTTGTACAGATTTCAAAAGGATCGTTCCTTTCACACACACACATAGATATAAGTACACACATGCAGTATGGTTCAAATGGTTCGAACAACAGGCTATGTATGTGTTCATCTGTTACCTCGTAACTCCTAAACTACACACACACACAAACATTCTACTAAAGGCTTCCTCTCTTGTATACTGCGTCACTCTTGTCATCGTCTTCTGATGCAACCAATGTAGCCTACTTGTATTTCATTTATACTTTCATCAACACGGCGTGTTGCCACACCGAGCGCTGAACGCAGACTGAAGACTGAGACTGTAGTCTGCGTTCAGCGCTCTGCTCTTTCAATGTAAATGAGTATAATCTTCTCATACAGTATTGATAGTACTCGTTTTGCAGACAAACACTTTTTTTTTGTTACCATAGTTGATCATCTAATCGATTAAAGACTGTAATTGATTTTTTATTTCCGTGCTGGTATCACTGCGTCAAACAAATGGCTATGTTTTTTAACTGGTGGATACAGTTTAAATACTCTTGCAAAAATATTTCTTTCAGAATTAATAATTTTGTTTGGAAAAAATCTTTTTAACCGGGCATCTTGTCCACGCTTAGCCGAAACTGGTGATTCCCTTTTTGTTAGTCAAGTGTCCCCCCCCCCCGCCAGCTAAATGGTTGGTTTTAGATATGTGAAAAAATTCACGGCAGTAGTTTATAAAACGAATTTAAAAGGAAAACTGTCACAGCTGAGTAGGCTTTACAAGTTAACGAGTAATAATCGACCAACTTAGATTTGCGGTTGTAAAAACATGTTCTGCCATACATTCCGTATGAAAGAAAATGTTTTTCAAGTTTCACAATGTTAAGTTTGTTCTTAGGATAAATTCATCCCAACTATGGAACTCTTCATTGTACGTAGTCCGATACGCACCTGGTCAGTTTTTTTAACCGACTTCCAAAAAGGAGGAGGTTATAATTATGTTCGTCGCGTATGTTTTTTTTTATGTATATCCACCGATTCCTCCGTCAATTGTGGACCGATTTTGAAAATTCTTTTTTTGTTTGAAAGGGTGTGCTCTCGAATTGGTCCCATATAAATTTTATTAACTTTGCTTGGATAGTTTTTGAGTTAGCTACAAAATACGTATTTTTTTCCCACTTAGTATGTAGATGATCTGATAAGTTTTTGTCACTGGTAGCAGGTAGTGGTATTCGAATGTGTGTGGGGTAGGTACCACAACTAAAAAGTGAAAAATAAAAACTTTTTACAAAAAAAAACAACCGACCTCCAAAAAAAAACCTTAAAAAGTGAAAAATAACTTTAATTTCGGAAGTCGGTGGCAAAAAACGAAAATACAAAACCCAAGACACCGACTTCCGAAATTAAAGTTATTTTTCACTTTTTAATGTTTTTTTTTTGGAGGTCGGTTGTTTGTTTTTTTTTTTTTTAAAGTTTTTAAATAAATGAACCTCTAAAAACTTATTGATCTTCTAACGATGTGCTTACGTTTTTTTTTTTAATGTCTCTTTTTAATTTTTTGGCCGTTTTTCAAAGCTGGTCGAAGTAACTAAGCTAGAGCACCACGACCCGACCAAATGGGGGGTTAGGTTAGAACTGTGACTAACCGCGACATCCAAGTTGGTCGCAAATTAATTGGCCATTTAGTATTTTAGGCGCACTAAAGGAAGCATATTTATTTTATTAGAATACTAGCGACCCGCCCCGGCTTCGCACGGGTATAAACCGGGTTATTATACATATAAACCTTACTCTTCAATTACTCTATCTATTTAAAAAAACCGCATCAAAATCCGTTGCGTAATTTTAAAGATTTAAGCATACATAGGGACAGAGAAAGCGACTTTGTTTTATACTATGTACTGATTATTATAATAATGATGTTGGATAGAACCGGATAAAAATGGGCGGTTCGCGCGCAAATTTTGTATTACTTTCGTATTTTCATAACAAATACACATTTTTCAAAATGTAAAATGTATACGTTATCGAAAACATGTAGTTTTGTTATTATAAAAAAATATATAATATGACCTTTCGTGAAGACGTTACGCCGTACTTAAGGGTTTATGTTTTTTTTAGAGGAAACTACATGTAATCTTGTTTCTAAAGCGTACGTACGATTTATAAAGTGAATTCTTAAATGTAGTAGAAATTAATTGCATAACCAAATAGTTAAGTAATAACGATGCAGCAAGGGATCAAATTAACGCAATTATTTCGCAATTTGACTGCCTCGTTGGTCTAGTGGTCGTAAGCGCTACTGCTGAGCATGAGGTCTTGGGTTCAATTCCCGGGTCGGGCAAAGTGTTATTGGGTTTTTCTATTTGAAATTTCTCAGTAGCAGCTCGGAGTCTGGATTGATCCCAGTTGATGGCAATAGGCTCGCCCTCTATTACATAGGACTTAACATAACTGGCGAAATGTGTGTGTACCTGCTACAGGGACACCTCTGCCCAACCCTTCGGGGAAACAAGGCGTGATGTTATGTTATTTCGCAATTTCCTAGGTTAATATTTTTAGCACACAAAAAGGGAATTATTCGGGATGCGGTTAAATATATCCCTTATTTTTTCATCCCCAGACTAATCCCGTCAGCTCAAACCAGTTTGTCCTGGCTGACGTGCCTCCAAAGCCTACAGGCGTCGTGGGCGGCCGTCTCCTTAGCGTTACGACCTGACGACAAGCCTGATGCCGCACCCCTCGCCGCCATACTTGATGATCATACGCACGAACATGATAAGGTAAACTGAGTTTATGTGATTGAGGAAGAGTAACTTTAATCCCTTGACTCAACTTTTCAAACAGAATAGTAAAATAAAAAGCCATTCAAAAGTTAGAAGCCAACTAAGATTCCTTTTCTTGCTAATTTTAACGCAACTTTGGACGTAAATAAGTATTAAAAGACGTAAAATCTTCAAAACAAAGTCAGCACCGACAAAGCTCAATTATCGAAGAGTTCAATAAACTTTATTTATAATTGATTTATGCAGGGATTTTTGTCATAAAACTCGATTTTTCAAAGGACTTTTCGTCATTTTATACGCGCTCGCTTTTTACTAAAATCGTTCGAACGGTGTTTGTGTGCGTGCGAACTAGACGTTACGCATGTAGACCAGCGCCTAACTGCTCATCACTGATACTATTTCTGTCGGACACAGTGCCAGGTGAGACAGCGTGCTTTTTGGCCACGCCCACCAGTGAATTCGAACCCGCGACTAGTTAGACCTTAAGAATGCGGCGACGCATGAATTGTCCATACAAACATAATACATAAATCATTTGCAATTTGAGCATATTTCCACCATATTATGTTGATATTCGGATTGAGACAGTATTTATCTAGGCTCCTACGTCTTTTTATTTCCAAAAACTTACCTTTAAATGAAGTGTAAGCGAATTGCTTTTCGTACATTTTTACAACGTAAATGACATGTTTTCATATTGTTTTTTCTGTATTATAAACAACAATATTTGTAATATTGTTTCCGCAGAAGCATAGTTTATGTTATTAAGCTACAAATTATCGATAATGGAAATACATTAAGTTTTCATTCATAATTTTTTTTTGTATTACGGAACACATCCAAATTTATCATAAATTTTCGAAAAGCTAGTAGTGCTATCGCGTCAAGCAATAATTGTCAATGTGTGCGTGGTAGTATTGCTCACTGTAGGTGTATATCGCTCCGACAGGCACTCACACTAGCGCAACGTGCTTGGAATTGAATTTTACAAACATCTCGATTTGTAGTTGCGAGCCGTGTCGCCGGCCTCTTAGGCTGTGTTTAAAAATGATAGTTAGAGCAAAATTACAAATCACTTACCTTGTTATTTGCCTGTTCTGTTCCACTCGTGGGCAAAGACCTGCTATCTCGCTCCCACATTCAATTATTCCACGCTGCAACAAGCTTCTTTTCCTCATTTCCCATTGAACTGTTACAGAGCCTCCTGGCAATAGAATCGAAGCCCGAAGCATTGACCGAAGCAACGTCCCTCCAGCCGCTGCGATTATCTCTGCAGCGGTCACTGGACATCGGCCTGACCGCTCTACTGTCGCTGGCGTACCAACATCAGCACACGATGACACATCCACACCAGTACGTATCTACAATCTGGAAACAAAAATACGACCATAAATTAAAATACTGGCAATAATCATGCATAGAAGTATTTTTAAACGACTTCAAATAAGAGGAGGTTTTCAATTCGACTGTTATTTTTTTTTATGTTTGTTACGCGATTACTCAGCAAATTATGAATTTATTTTGATGATTCTTTTTTTGTTTGGTAGGTAATACTTCAGAGGTGGTCCTATATAAATTTTATTAACTTTGCTTGGGTAGTTCTTGAGTTAGCTTCAATAATACGTATTTTTCCCCACTTAGTCTATGTGGATTAGAGAATGCAGAACCGGTTCCGTTTTAAAGAACCGGGATTCCCGGTACATTCGATACTTTAAGTAAGCCTTTATAAGATAGTAGAGTTAAAGTGTTGAAACGGAGGAAGTAACAGAAAGACGAAATGACAGGACAAAATATAAAATCATCTAAATCAAATAAAACGTTTTATTTCTTGTTTAATAGACTCTTAATCAGTCATATTTAGTACTAGCTGCGCTCCGCGATTTCACCCGCGTAAGTCTCGATCCTTTGGGAATATCAGGATAAAAAGTATCCTATGTGTTAATCCAGGTTATAAACTATGTGTGTGCCAAATGTTATCCAAATTGGTCCAGCCGTTTGAGCGTGAAGAAGAGACAAACATACACACTCACAAACGTTCGCCTTTATAATATTAGTGTGATTTTTATTAATTATAAAGGTATAAGTTGTTATTTATAAACAGTTAATTTAAATTCTGAATAAATATGTATTATTTGGTTGTAGTTACGAGCTGTGGGCGGACGGCGCGGCAGTGGGCCTGCTGCGCAAGCTGGCGGCCGTGGCGCGCGGCGCGGGGCGCGCGGCCGAGGCGCTGGCGCGGCCGCTGGCGCGCCTGGCCAGCGCCGCCGCGCCCAAGCAGGAGCTCGTCGGTGAGGCGGACTGGCCTGGACTTGTTCAGCTGACTCAACGAACCAGTCATTTTAAATAAGCAGCCTATCTGCTGGGACACAGGCCTCCTCTTTCTGTGAGAGAGCCATAATCCACCACGTGGGCCCAGTACGGGTTGGTGGATTCAAATTTTTGGTTCCTGGACATACCGTTTTCCTCACGATATTTTCCTTCACCGTTTTGAGAGCAGCGATGATGAAACAATTGTAAAATACTGATATCCAACTGCATCCGGTTAGACTAGAAGCCGACCCCAACATAATTGGGAAAAGGCTAGGCAGATTGATTGTACTAAATTCCACCACTGAAAAGAATGGTGAAAAACGATAACAATGAAAATTAAAACCCTGTTTCATATTATAAATGAATACTATACTAAAATCTGACTGTTTTGTATTTCCTCAGAGGAATGCGCGTTGCTAAGCACACAATGGACGGGCGCGCGGGTGTGGGAGTCGCTCCCGCGGTGCAACGTGGCCGCGCCGCACGGGAAACACTGGCCGCTATATGTAAGTATCTAACGACGATATCGTGGACGTTCCTCACCGACCCTGATGACCCCATAACCCTCCTCCAGGAGAGCAATAAAGAAACAAGTACAGTGTACAAACACAGACACCTCCCGTCATTCCAGCCTCGCCGCCGAGGTCCTTTGCGATCGCGACCGCGTCCCCGAGTAAATGATCCTCCCTCCGACCCTTGCTCAAAAACAAGGTGCCAGCAGTTGTTGCAGCTGAGCACGTAGCTTTAAATTCCCCGATTAATAATCATGATCAAAACTTTGATCCAGCCCGTCCCATCTTTGATGTCCTCCCTCCGGTTGACGCTCTAAACCGAGGTTCGTACCCCACAGGGGGTGTCCTTAGCGAGCGTTCACCTAGATTTAATTAGCTTAGTTGAATAACCCCTGGCTGGAGGTTTTAAGTGTAGCAGCTTAAGGCATCCACATGATTGACCGGTTAAATAGTCATGGCCTCAGAAGTCAGCTATGAGACGTCCAACATAAAAAAAAATCGTGGACGTTCACGACCACGACCATCCATCATAAATGACCATAAAATGTAGGACGTTATCGTGAACTGAAATTTAAAAGCGATTTCATGTATTTCCATACATTTTATTTCCCAGTGTTATCGTGATGCCGTGACGTGGACGTCCACTTTAATATCGTCACGTTACAAATGATAAAAGCGCACATTGCCATTTGGCAGCCATGCGGGGGATTTTTTCGACGCCATTTTAATTTGTTGCTAGATTTAGTTTGTTAGGATTTATTGTCAACTTAAGAATCATTTATTATTTGCAGAAAATACAGGTGTTACCAGGTGTAAAAGTTGGTGGTTTAATGTACAGTCCATATTTTGCCTGTTTAGGGCATGCAAATTAATTTTACATTAATACTTAATAGGTATCCACTTATTTTAATAAGATATAGGTACAGAAAAATACTTGTTTTCTAATAGACTTTTTAAATTAAGACACACCAACACGCACATAACAGAAATTAAACTTTAAAAAAATATTGTAGGTAACAACGATTCTTTAAACTAAATAAAACATGCCTTAAAACAATAGGAACCTTAAAATAAATATTTTTCTTAATGTTGCAGAAATTCTTGAAAACTATAACAACAATTTTCTATCAACCATTTGCATAGATTAATTATAAAATATTTAAATGAACTCTCATTTAAATATTTTAAAATTATACTACGTACTCTTATAATCTTTGGTATCTTGTTAAAAATTGTAATGCATGATAAACATTATTTTTGATTAAAGTTGTATTACAAAAAGGAACTAAAATTTTTGATGCATCTCTTGGTCTCTGTTTTATGTAATTGTCACCTTTGAATTTAAAGAACTCATTATGGTTTCTCACAAAGAAAAACCTACTAAAACGTAATTGGGTAACAATTTCTAATATTACTTGCGCACAACTTACCTTTTCGAACTTATAATTTCCATGCATAGTTGGATAATTTTCTTGTGAAAACACACCACTCTTGCAAAAAAAAACTTTTTCTGTTTTCTTTATGAAAAAATAATGCTAACATACCTATTATAAAAACAAACTGAAAGAGCCATGTCGGAAACCAAATATTAAATTTGCCGCCAAAACAATAAAAAATATTGATCACAATATTAGTGATGTCCATCATAAATTGTAATAATTAATCGACTAATTACTTTGACATTTTATTTGACTATTTATAATTTTTGTTGTTTTCTAATGAATTAATAGTAACTTTTTAATGTTTTTTTAGAAATGCTCAAAAATTTAAATAATGAAAATAAGGAATGAAAATGAATAAATGATAATTTCAAGTTACTTTTTTTATCTTTTACTAGTTGGAGTACGGTGTAGAACCGGAAGCGTTGCGATACAATCCTGAGCCGCCGCCGTACGCACAGTGTGAGACTACGCCCTCCATCACCATGGACGCTATACGGTAAATATATTGACGGCGACTTAAAGCTTAAAATTTTCTAATTCTGTGTGTGCTGTAAAAATAGGGATTCATCGGAATCAATGTATAACACTCCACTAGCCCACTCCCTGTCGAAGAGAGGAGGCTTGTGTCTCAGCACATTATAATATGCTAATTATGCTATGCGTATATATCATATTTATACGTCATTTGACGACGTAATAAAAGTTGTCAACTGTTAACATAAATAAACTATAATCTATCGTCGATCTACGCATTCCTTTACAAAATATTTTAGTATTTAAAATAACAATATAAAATTTAAAAATTGCTGGTTCTACAATGTTTTGAAAAGATTTTCTATAGGTAATGTAATTCAATCCTACTCAAAAATTTCTTTAAATATCGGCGTTCGGTGCAGTTTTTTTAAACAGCTTATCCTTCAACAAATGCCTCTAAAGATTTCCATATATCTGTCTCTTGCCCTCTGAATCCACGCTGGATCAGCTACTCTTTTGACGTCATTCGATTTTATTATTCATTTAAGTACAAATGTTACTAAATGGTTTGTAGCTACATGTACGTGGGCGGCGGGCTGCGGCCGGCCCGCTGGCGCCAGTGCGGGCGCTGCGGGTCGCGCGCGCTCGCCGACAAGCAGCCCAACAAGCATCCGCTGCAGGGCGCTTACGACGCGCGGTTCCTATCGGCTTGCAGGTAACGATAACATTTTATTATTATTTCAGCCATTTGTATCATTGAGAAAGGACTCTTTTGAGAAAAAACTGACGATCTTTGTACAAACTACGAACTGATGAATGTTGCCGGTGAACAAATAGCCATTCTTGCCATTTCCGCTCAGGGTTGAACTGACAAGGTTTACAGTTTAAGAGTTATAGTTATTCTGAAGATTGTGTCAGAGCCCTGGCGGTAACAATCGTCTATTAAAGACAGTATCGTAATCACCACGTTTATTAGACAGTTTTAGTTAGTATTTTAGTATTAAAAAAGAAAACCCTACCTCGACAAATAAACTACATAATCTTTTAGTCGCCTTTCACAACAAACACCAAAAAGTCCTGGTTTTCACCATCTAACAATCGATATTCAATCTTATCTAATCGATTCATATTATATTTCCTTTTGTTACAGATGCGGTGGAAAGTGGACATTATTTTCAAATATATAAAATCTCTGACTAGTTTGTAAGAATAATAAAAAGACCTAATTTTATAAACGTTGTATATAATAAATGAGTTTTTGTACCAGAGCCTTTATTTTTAACCTAAACCTTCCTTGTACGAAAGATTTTGTAGCGAGGATGCTACAGTTAAGTCCGAGATCTTTCAATCATACTTTACAACACCGATTATTATCAATATAAGCGCTCGCTCTTTAAGTTCAACTGTGTACTCGTCCTAAGATTAAAAACGGTTTCCTGACAGAGATCGCAGACTACGATAAGACCTCCTGTTGTGGTTTATATAGTCGTGACTGAGTGTCATGACGTGGTTTTGCACTCTATTTCAAAAATCAAATAAAAATTCATAACAGTAAGTATCAAATAATCTATTAGCCTCAAGCAAATAATTACTAGACCACCCTCTATATTCTAGTATAAAATAAAACTGGGAAGAGAGGTGTAGAATCTTTTAAGCTAGGTAACAAGTTTCAGATTGTTGGCTTTGGATAAGAAGTATGTGCCGAACATGGCGATTTAAATATGGAACCGAAGTCAAAGAGGACACCTAAGCAGATGTTTAGCTTCTGCGATGATGTACAGACGCCAGCACATCAAGCTACCCGAAACTGTCAAATTTTCCCAATCAACTTTGAACCTTAGACTTCAGTGATAAAGTTGAAAATCTATTAAATAAATTTGACAGATTGTAGTAGCTTGATGTGCTGGCGTCTGTACTTAACAATATATTCCGCCAATCAACCTACCATATTGTTATTTATTCCCATTCCCTGAAAATCAGATTAATATGACGCAAATGGAAGGTAGCATTTCCGAGAATTCCCCTTTTCAAGCGATTTCTGACAACTGTGTGTTAAGTGAAAATCCATAACAGCCTTGGATGCACCACCCCCGCCCGCTGCACTTCGCGCATGTCATCCTGCAATCATATTGTATAGCTACCGCCCGGAGATCGATCGATTGAAGACCAGATTTACGAGGTCAATTAGAGATGTTGCTGCGATATAATGCAAATAGTTTTTTGTTTATAGTTGTTCTGGAAAAGAATCCAGCAAGAAGAATTAAAAGGGCTAGGTAGATCATACGGTTTTATGATGATTGGTTCCCTTAGCACACTTTAATGCCGGTTGGTTGACTTTTATTTTTTTGTAAATTAAATTTTCTACACAGCTATTAAATGTTTGGCTAAAAGTTTCTTATGCTTGATTGGATTGGAAACAATGGGACCAAAAGCGTGAGTTGAATTGGTGAACAAAACTACTAATTGCATGTCAGGTAGAAGGCCTACGGCTTTCTTCCGAATCACTTTTATTTTGGTCAAGATTGCAGGGACCAGTTTTTCCCCCACTATATTAAGTGACTTTTTATAAAATAATGCAAAAAGTATCACAGTAAATGCTTTTTACGAAAAATTGTGCAAAAGAGAAACAAAGTAGTACAATCGGGAATCGACTAAATTAGTTCCAAGCCTATCGACTGACAGACAGTGACCAGCACTCAATACTATATTGAAAACACTAGTTGTCGTTGCGAGAATCGTTCGAAGCATTTGCTGCGACTGCGTCCAGGTTTAATTGCGAATTTCCTGTATTTCTCGCAACCTAACACAAAATATTTACGTTTTAACTAATATTCAAATAGTTATCATATAAATGGCAGACAAAAAAGGTATGTAAACTGTTGATTTATTATTTTCTTTGTTCTTTTCTTGTAATACGTTTTGACATGAGTAACGTCACGGCAGGGCCTTGAAATACAAGTTTTCGCTATTAAAACAATGATTTAATCTCAGGACGCGAGATTATTGCTTCGGAAGGGGGTTATTTTGCGTTGGTTTAGCTGTAAAATTGATATAAAAGTGTTACGCGGTAGATCGATACTGGCGATAAATTCAAGATGGTCGTCCACCCTTATTTGCAAGGCGGGATCTATTTGTTCTAATTTTAGGTCCATTCATTACTAGAACTGATTCATGAGCCCTCGTTACAGCGGCCGGGGTTGGCTTTCAACATTACAATGATAAATCACGCGTTATAACGATATTATGAAGAACATCTGTTGTTAATTTTACATTAGAATAATATCCTTGGTAGTAAAAATCTACTAGTATATTGACCTGATGTCTTCAATCGATATTGTAGAGTAAATATTTTATCCCCTGCTGACCTTTTTGGAAGTAGGTCAACTAATTCTACAACTGTTTCATGATAATTATTCATACACACCCATCTGCATAGATAATAATTCAAAATAATGTGTCTGCTGCTTACTGAAGAGCAATCTTGAATCTTCTAAATTTAAAGTAAGAAAATACAGACCAATCATCCAATATATTATGATGATTTATTGATTTAGTGGGTAGTTCCTAAAGACAATATTTTCACCAATTACCATTTTTTTTTTAAAAAACATTGCAAGAGATTCCATGACTAATTAATTAGCATAGATTTTCTTTAAGTTTAAAATCTTTAAAAAAAAGGAATAAAAAAAATCTAAGTACTCACCTTGATTATTTGTAATTCTCTAGAAGTACACATTGAAAAAAAAACTTTGTACTTATGTAGGTATGTTCAAATCTTAAATTAGCATTTTTATCACAATTTTTTAATAAAATGGGGTCAAACAACTTCTTTGTAACATCCCGCATTCAGTTCTTAACCAAACCAAAAATGTTTGTCCATCTTTTCATCCAACAACATAATAAGGATATTAGTATGCAACCTTGGGTGGCGTTACAAATGTCAGAACGAGCGTCCAACTCCATACTATAAGCTTCGTAGTTCCATTATGTTTCCAATATACAAAAGTTATGTATATTACGAAATTAGACACTGATTCAGAAATAAATGTGTCATTTAAAAATAATATTAAAAAAATTAAAGCCTAAGGATGGCTGCACACTGAGTCAAACTGTCCAAAGAATTCTTGAAGTTGGTAAAAATGTTGGGACCGATACTCGTTGTTGGTAACCAACCTTGGAAATACAATGAAATCTCATTCATATTGTTGAATTAACATTTACAAAAATAACGAATGACTCAATGTTTTGATCCAGTGAGGTTATCGACACTGTTGGAGTTGGAGATCAAAATATCTGAGGATTTTATTTTTGATATGCATTACTCTAGCTTTTGATACCCTTATGAATGCTTTTATTATTTTAATATTGATCTCCAGCCACACTGGTCCTCAACTATTAGAATTTTGGTAAGCAATAAGGGTGAGGTTTCTGTGGCACAGCGTGAGACAGAGTTGACTCTTGCGCGGCACCATAAGACATGATGATAATACAAAGTTACCCGCACCCCCTCCCCGTCCCAGCTGCCGGCCCCCCTCTACAGGAGCCGCGGTCCCGCCGACGCAGACGTCGCGCGGCAGTCGACTAATCGCTATCATGTAATGAAATCATATAGAATTTTTCTTTCTTTATTTTCTTTTTTTTGGAAACATAGTTAAAGAGAGACAAATATATGATATGTGCGTATCGGCGTGTGGACGATCGTATGTGTTATTAATTCGATTGTAACCCGTTCGTTTGTGATTTTGCTGCTATAATGAGTAAAGGCAAAAAAAAACTCAAAAATGGATATTAAAATTATTAAGCAGATGTTTTTACCACTCGGATTGAATAAGGAAAGGTTACGAGCCTGTCGTTTTCTGAAAATAGACTTTTTGAAAGTCAATTCAAATAAAAACTCAACCTTGAACAAATTACAGCAGTCAAGTCGCTATTATGTTTTTCTATACAAATCGGAGAAGTATCTATGTTTGAAACAATTATTTTTTACTTTAAAATGTTTTTGTAGTAACAGTAAATGTTTAAAAAACAACACAAACCCTTGTGGATGAATGGACATGAAGCTAAATGGTTGGCTGTACAGTAGATGTCTTTGGCTTAAAACTATTTGTATAGTGTTATGAAAAACGTCCTGGATTTGTGTGAAAAAAATAAACATAAATACTCGTCCGGTTTCTTAGTTAACCATGTCTTAAAAAAATAAGTTGTTCTAAGTCGCAGAGTTCTGTCTAATAAAAAAAAAGATTTTTCCAATTTCTTCGTAAATATTAAGATGGGACTCTTTTCTTTTAAAATATGTGTCTTAGCTATCTTGTTTATTTTTCTTACATTTTTTTTTTTTGAACATTTAGTTCACAGCTTATTTTTTTATTGTTTTTAACACTTTAATTTTAAGTTTTAATAATTACTGGGGTAAAATTGGAGTTTTGTAATAAATTTTTTACAGTATAAATTATTTAAATAAACCAGTAATTATTGTTGCTAGTTTTGTGCACCTTACATAACGATGAGGCAATGTTAAAAACTTTTTAATTAATTAAAAATTTCATTGCCTCATTCGTTATTAAGCTTCCCTATTGTTTTTAATACTTAATTAATAGGGATGTCTTGTGTTTGTTTTTTTTTCGTTTTCCTTATTTAGATTAAGCTAACTTTTTAACATTAATGTTTATCGAAAATGAATGACGCATAAAAAAATAACGATATTATAGAATACACATACATTATCATTTTAATAAAAATAAAAAAAATATTATGTTCTAAAGTCCGTCATTTATTTTTATTTTGTTCTGGATTCTGAAAATAATTTTGAATCTATTGCAAATGGCACAAAAAGCTAGCTATTTTTGTTACTGACAAACAGATTCGACTTTTACTTTTAAATTAATTTATAAAAATAATTTATGTATTGTTTCTATGGTAAAAGTCGCGTCTATTAATATTTAAGATCGTGTGTCTAATACTAACCGAAATGAATGCAAAATAGTAACAGTAAATTACAAAAAAAGAAATGGAAAGAAATAAATTGTTGATCGTATTTTTTTACTGATTTGCATTTTATATGTTTACAAATGTATGTTTGTAGACTTAATGTAAGGTGATGGTGAAATTGGCACTAACGAAAAAAACAAATTAAAAAATTCATTAATTATCGTTATTGCCAGTTTTTCTAGTTTATGTCTAATTTACACAATATGTTTAACAAACGTTTTAGATTCGGTATCTATTTAATAGTGATACATTATCTAAAATGCGACGTTTAATCCTTGGCTGACGTTTTTCTCAATTTTAATTTTACCACTTTTGGTCTTGAAACAGGAAAGGATTTTGGGTCAACACTGAGTCAATATGTTAACAGGAATGACACATTGTTAGTGCGTGTGTGAATAGATATAAGTTGACGAATACATACCACCAGAAAAAAAGAAACATTCTTTATTTGGATTTTTTTCTTTAAAATTTTCAAAAATATTCTTCGGTTTTTCTATCAGTATGGTGGTATGTGTTTGTTGAATGTTACCTTTATCACTGCATCAGTGCTACAGGCAACAATGCATGCAAAAATAAGCTTAATTGAAGGACAGGGAAGTATGCCAGTTGTGAGGGTCTCAAGTAACGGGACGGTTAGAACACCTTAAACCACGGACTTAATATATTTCAACACCATTTCTATAGGATCCACATTTTTTACGATTTTTATTTTTTCTTTTTCTCAAAACTTCTTTTTGGTCTTCTCTGTGTCGGTTCTTCGAGTCTTTTACAGGGATCCGGAGGTTCAAAAGAGTTTTATTAATTAAATTTATTCACAGCAGTCATAAGCGATCTTCAGTTTGTTGTTATATCTGATCACGATATAGCAGTAAACTCCCTGCTTGTTGCAACTCAATAATAAATTAAGCTTTTACAACATTTGACAGTATTTTGTGTCGGCCATATTGAAAAGTTTGCAATTTCTACCAAAATGGGAGTAAAATGAAATAAAGCATACTTTTCGGTAATGGTTATAATTTAGTAATTAATGTTTAGGTGACGGATGTTACCAGGTTTTTTGTGGTTTCCCAACATCCCCTCATATGACAATTTTGCTGTTTCATAGCAGCTGAATTCTGTTTTGTTGGTGACAAGCATGCGTTACTGCGATTTTGTTTCTCGACGCTTTTATGGTAGTTTATCGTTTGATGTTTTAGTGTTGCTAGTAATAGTTTTTGAGATGCATCTTATAATAAGTAGGTACATAAGTTTTTTTAGTAGTTTTGACGTATTTGTTGTTGCATGTTTAGAAACTGTTTTAAAGTTTGTGTTGTCACACTAGCATGTTTCTGTGTCCTTCAACGCACTTATATCATAGCTCTTTATAAGTTTTTCTTTTGCTTGTCCTGCATCGAAATGCTTTATAGATTTGAACAGCAAAATATCGTATATGAAAGTGATAAAATCAACAAAAAATCTTGGTACACTTGTTGAATAGTTAGTAAATGAATAGACAATGAATATTTTTTTTTTATTTCAAGGAATGTTCACATCGTGTATACACGTTTGGTCGTCAGTTTTGACGATCAATTTTTATGGCTCTGAACTTGGTGAAAAATAACAAAAATAAAAACTGGAAATATGAGTAAACATTGTAAGGAAACAATAATTTTCTCATAGTTACATTATTGCCACCCGACAGTGACAAAATGGCTGCTACACCCGAAGTTCAAAGTCATATTATAAATAAATATTGTACTTTTTAAAAGGTTCCTTATCGTGTGATGATTGTTTTGTTATTTAAGAATTTTCCTAATGAAAAGACGTTTGGATGGTCACACTAGCTTTTATGCACAAGGCTTGAAATAATCTTTACTAATTATATGGATAATAGCGCTTACTAGCTTCGAATAAGCTATGCAAAATGGATTCTGACGATAGTCCAGCGTTTACAAAAAATGTCCATCATTTTTTGATTGGTTGAGCGATATACGCGAGTTTTTTTTTTTACAAAATTGTCTTCATATAGTCAGTACAGCTAGGGTGACCATTAAAAATAAGGAATGCATTGTAAATAACTAATTTGGTAGGCTTTCAGCACTCACAAACTGTGTTGAAACATTAACTTGGCCTACCAAATTGACTGTATTTTTCTTTGGCGCGGAAATATAAATATTTTTTTTAAGAAAACGAAAGATATTTATTTTGTCGAGCTGAAGTGTTGTCACCACACTGACGGGTCTTTCAGAATTGGTACTTTTAGTGTTTAATGTTTTTGAAAGATTCGGTTTAGTGGTAACGCGTTGTATGGGCATCGCTTGTCGTTAACACTGACGTAAGTGAATATTGCGTGGGTGGAATTATTATTAAAAATAAAAACGAATAAAAAAAACATCTTCAAATGATTGTAAAGTTTTTATTAGTAAATTAGTAAGCTTTTTCTAAAATTGTCTATTTCACCCACGTTCTGGTCATGCTAAAAATATTGCTATAGTATTTTTATGTTTTTAATGTTGTCTCATTTTTACATTCCTCTGTAGATATGTAAAAACGAGACAAAATCACTCAATTATTATTATTTATTTCTTTCTTTCTTTCTTGCTAAGACAATTTTTCTTTTTCTAAAACTTGGTAAGTATAACAAAAAGGTATAACTATAGCAGTATAAAAGTTAGCATGGCAGCACCGCTGCGTCAAGCGTGAATGCTCGGGCTTGGGTTGCGGCGCGCCAACGCGCGACTACGCGTGCTACACACTGAAGCACGATCACATCACTTTACATTTTGGGTATTTTAATTCAAAAAAAGAATCTCTGAACCTCAAACTTAACAAATTTCAAATTGGAACTGTCAAACTCCAACATTAAACTACCCATCAATTCTTTTTTCAAATTAATCACTTTTTCGAACACGTAATGCCGTTGTTCAGCCAGTGATGTGGTCAATCAGTATGTCGTGCGCGCGTTCCGAAGTCTGGGGCACCGTTAGAGCTTTCTGTTGTTGCAGTGACGCCGCCGCTGGGCGCGTATCCTCAACCTCAGCCGCCGCAGGGGCCATTCCTGCCGGCGCCGCCGCATCAGGCCGCTCCGCAGTATGGAGGTTAGTTTCACAACGTTATTAGTAAAGTTGTAGTCTATTCCAAAAGTATCTGATGACAGTATAAATAAACCCTGTTCAGGTAAAATTCTTACGCAATCACTCACTAAAGGGAATTAGTAACACATTCATCTGTATTTAGGTTTCATCTTCATATCTCACCACTTTTTCCAACAATTTTTTGAATAACATGTTTCAATTTTCAATCTACATGGTCCTCAAATGAAATGCTCTGACCAAGATTATTTCCGGGTTTTTTTTTTTTTATATATACAATGACATGAATATTTACTTTTAAAGTATTATATTATTTTAATTATTGTGAATGTGAAGACTATATGGGTCATTCCTTTTTGTTTTGTTTTTAATTTTTTCTCAGTTTATCTTGGTCTGACAGTGAGTAATTTATGTGGCCTACACAAATGTCCTTTTTTTGGTATTGTTCGTCGAATCGTTGAGCTCCTTAAATTCTGAGTTGAGCTACACGATAACTGACAAATGCGTGCACTGACTGGACAGGCCCTCTCAATCTGTGTGGTGCTTTCCTCTAAAGACCACTTCAGACACCAATGCACATGGCCTTCACATTATCTGACCAAGATTATGTCTGGACTTTAAAAGAGACTGACCTCTGAGTTTGTTTCGGCCTTTCTTCTCAGAGTAGTCAGATAGGAAACGCCGACCTCATCTAGTTTTTAAAATATGATTGACGTGTAAAAGTGTTTGTACAAACCTACTTACAGAAATAAAATCATTTATCAATTGTAATTGAAAAATCATCAACGAAAACTAATAATCAACCTCAACTGTCGCAATGAAAACATCTTTAAAATTAGAATTTCGGGTATTGAAATCAAAGCCTTCAGTTTGTAAGTGGTACACACAGGTACGTTTTGTTATCCTTTTATTTACATTTTGATCAGATACTTTCGGGACAGATTACACAACATCAAGCCTGTTTTTCTCGAAAGGTTTGGCAGAGGTGTACAATCACGAGCGCTAATATGTGTCCACTTAACAAAATTCAAAAGCGATTTTCTCGTGGAATATTGACTGCAACTTGGACATAAGACCTATTTCGTATTAGTATGGGTTCCAAAATACTATGTTCGTTTCCCAAAACAGCTGCGGGGAATTCCTAACCTTTTTAATTTCTTTTCTAGCTATTGCAAGTCCTAAAAATGTATAACTTTTCATTTATTTCCATTTATTCGCGATTTAAAACAGCTTTTTTTTTTTCTTAATGTTTTAAACTTGTTTTGTACTGTAATTTTAAACATTTAATAAAAAACCTTGTTTTATTTCAAACTTTTTTAAACACTTTAAAATACGTGTTTTAAAACAACTTGTTTGTAACTTCTCCCGCTCTGAGTGGACCGGGAGAGCGTGTCAGACTCTTACTGACTAAAGCCCACCCGTGTTCCTTCAGTTGCCATGTTGCCGGGGGCCACGATTTCTTTATGCCAACCCTGGATTGGGCGGATCTTTAAACTTAATAATATTTTCTTTTCTTAATGATAAATTAATGTCTGTAATTTTTATGGTATACATAATAAAAATTATTCTATTCTATAATTAATTGTTCTTTTTTATTTCTCTGAACAAGATTGCTACCGCACAGTAGCCGGCGGGTCGCCTTACGGGGTAACGTTCGGAGGTGCAGGTGCGGGCGCCGGGGTGTACGCTCCCCCGCCCTACGAGCAGCTACAGCATCATCAGGCTATGCCGGCTCTTAGCCAGCAGCTACCGGTAAGTTACACTATACTGTGTGATTTTTGTGGGGCTGTGGCAATTATGAAGGTGCAAGGAATAGACCAAGCCATCATTGTCCCTCTGCGAGAGATTATTGACGAATATAAACATCCCTTTTGTACAACGGCCCCAGGAGAAATAATATCTATTACTAATAATTCCAAGTCTAGTTGAATTTTTATAACAAATTGGAAAAAACCTATTTTTGACCGTCTATTTATTTCGTTTTACCAAATCTAGCACAAGTTCGGTTGATTGAACTGACTTGTCTTCACCATCTGCTTTATATCGGGATATCAGACAGATCGCAAAAGATTCTGCAATCTTCGGTTAGATCGTGATTTTATCAACACCCTAGCTAAGGATGCAGTATGGACTAGCCGCTAGCACATTTACTGCTCTGTTGCAAGTCTTCGAACGAGATAACAATTATAACAAAACAAACCAAAGCGACATGATTCCAATATCGTGATTACCTTGCAAGCAGATGTACAGCCCCGCCGCGGCCATGTATGCGGCGGCGGCCGGCTACCCGGGCTACATCGGGTACCCGGTGCAGTACTACCCGTACTACCCGACCGCCGTGCAGCCCTCCATTCAGCCGCTGCGGCCCACTATCATGATTCCCGTAAGTAGACAGTTGATTTTATTTATGGACTTAGTGAAAGGAAGTAGGTATTTAAATAATCTATGATTTAATACATCTCCATTTTGTAAATGTTAACAAAAAATGTTTTTTTTTTTGCAACGTTATGCCTTTAAATCAATAGTCATTTTTCAAAAATGTTTTAGCAGTAAACGACTGTTGAAAATAGTGAACTTAAGTTTTGCTGTGACAGATTGATATCACTGAAGAGATTACAGTAACAGATGGACTTTCATTGACAGCCCAGCCTTTAACAATGTTAATCACAATAATATTCACTTACATACAATTTAAATACACTCCCAAATCTTGCTTGGCATTATTTACGCATTTAAAATTATCTAACATAATAAATGCTTGACTGTTGTATTTAGACGAATTCACACTATATTTTTTTAAATAAATAATCTCGTAGAATTGTCACAAGGCAGAATACTGTGCCCTTCACTTGTACACAACCATACTTCTTCCTGTATAGTACGGCTACGAAGCGGTAGGGTTGAGGGTCTGGCGTAGACGCTGCTGCCTTAAGTAGGCAGTAGCGTCTATCGTATCTTAGTATTGTTCTCTAATTTGCGTTACTCTACAACTCAAAGAAACAACATCTTACAGCTTTAAAAGAAGCAACATCTACCAATTCTGTACTAAAAACACAGGGATGCCACAAGGTGCCATTCTTAAGGCATCCTTGTGCTTTAGAGGGTATACCTCCATAGCCTTTGATAATGTTGATCACTTCAATTTTCTCTTATGTTTTAATCAATTAGAAACAGTACTAAATAAACATTGTTCACTAATAAACATTACTTTGTAATACGAAAAGAAAAAAAAATCTACTTTAAAAAAAACATCATCTTCAGAAACACTGGAATGCCACAAGGCACAATTCTAAGCCCTTAACCACCATCACTTCTCTCCCCATACAGAACGGCTTCGAGGCCGGCGGTAGGTTCGAGGGCCTGGCGCAGACACTGCTGCCGCCCGCGCCGCCCGGCGTGCCTCCCTCGCCCGCGCACCTCGCCGCCATACAGCCGCATCAAGTGCTGTGAGTCTATATGTAGCTATATATTTTTAGATATAAGGTGGAACTACAATATTAACCCGATCCAGCCAGTCCCTTGCTGTCCTCCCCCAGCGACGCCCTAAGCCGAGGTCCGTACCCCACAGGTTGTGCCCTTAGCGTGTAGTCGCTCAGTTTCTAAGTTTTATGCCCTGGCTGGAGGCATTAATTTATTGAGGCAGCCACAGGAAAGTCCGGTTAAGCAGCCGACAACCTCCTAAGTTGACCTGCGAGATGGTATAAAAAAATGGAACTACAATGGCGGGACTTTATGATGGCGTGTGACGTTTGCATGTTTTTATGAAATTCCGTTAATATTGATGCCATAGACTAATTTATCGAATCGATAAGCGGGAATTTAATAATTTCTGAGTAATCGCAGGCGCCATCATACAGTGCCGCTGAAGTAAGTCTGCTTGAATCGTCTGAGGAGATTTACAGCCAGGGAAATGTATTCTTCAGATGGAAACACTACGTTTTGTCGAAAACGCCGTGTCGTTTTATACGACAGCAAAAGACTACAGTATTTCTATTTTCTTAATGACTGTTCTCACATTTCCGAATACGAACGAATGCTAATGTCCATGTCCATCAATTATTAGATTTATCGTGTATACTAATTTTAATTCAGAACTAAGTACTTTATTTGTTAGTGATTGACAAAATCGCTAACAATAAGTACTTAGTTCTGAATTCCTGTATTTGATTATATGATTAATTTAAGTTGATAGTTCGCTAAACCATCTGTTTCTCTGTATTTGTACAAAGCTAAGATGGTAAAGTAATCATATTATATCAAGTCTAGATTAAATAATTCAATGATTTTGCTGCCTGTAGCTATGGATAAATGCAAAAGTATAAAAAATGTACTCTTGAGATACTTGCTCCTTCTTTTCTGTTCTAGCTAATAATTACCATTAATCTTTCAGTTGGCGCTAAACAAATCATCTATCAGCTATCCCGACGTCGGACACCGCACTACGTTTGATGCCTTACCTTAGAGAGTGAACGAACACGTTCAGTTCACTCACTCCCTAAGTCATTCACAGCTCGTTTACTGAATGAGGCGACTGATACAGGTAACCATTCCCTTCAAATGCATTCACTTATAACTTATTTTGAAAGTGTTCAGAAAATATGCTTTCATATGAACTGTCAGAAATTTGTGATAAGTCTAAGAAAATAAATTTTAACTTTAAGAATATGTAAAATAAGTTGATTTTTAAATGAAAAACTCGAATAGTTATATTATAAAACTTAGAATGAATAGTGAGCCGTATGTGTTGCTATTAAGGTAGCTAATCTCAAAATGATATTTAATTGTTAAATAATGTTTTATGTACTGTCAAAAATAATAAAAGGTTGCTATTTCAACACTTAAAAAAAAAAAAACAAAATTAATCAGTATGTATTTCTCACTGATAGAAATTATTTAAATACTTATTTTTTCATTTTAAAATATCGGTCGCCTCACTAAAAGCTGTGATTTTCCAAAATTGTGGAAGAAAGCCATTGTACGTAAATGTACTTTTTATTTAAACTATACAATGTATTTTACAAGTTATACAATACACAAACTAATTATACATGTATTTGCATTATACACAAATTATTTTCGTATAGTTACGTATAAAATACATGTGAAGTTAGTATTTTTGTGATTTGTATGTAAATGTGTGAAGTTCTGAAGACAACAATGTTTTGGAAATATACATACCCCTAGTTACTGAAAACCATTTCAGTAAAATCTGTCTTCAAATGTCAAGTAATATGATTGGTTTCCATTTTTTTTTTTTTTAATCTTTCATAACATCTAATATAAAAAATCCTAGTCATCATCTACGCAGTCTTTCCTCAACAATGCTGGGGGCAGCTTCCAGTCTAACCGGATGCAGCTGTATACCAGTATTTTACGTGGAGCAACTCCCTTCAACTGTTACTATAGAAATTTGAATTTTTTGAGAATGCGACACAATAGAATTTTAATTTTTATCGAACTTAATAAGCTTGCGTAACGGCTGAGCTCTGCTTGTATCTGACCTCCACAAGTATCCTTGTATATTTCCTAACACTGTTGTATCAGGAACTTAAGATATATTTAAATATATATTACAATATATAAATATATATAATTGCCAGTGCGTGTCACTACGTCGGTATCTTAGCCCGTTTATTGACTGTGATGTCGTGTGCGATCGCTACGCTCGCCGCTTCTAGTAAAATCGACCTTATCGTCAAGAATTGGGGTCTAAAATCTAAGAAAATATTTATAATGCAATGACATAGGAATATCAACTTTATGTCACTCAAAATTGAGAATGAAATTGACTTTAAAGTGATCTGAAGTAATGAAATATCATTTTTATAGCTGTAGGTGTCAAGTGCATAAACTAAAGAAATATTATTTTTCGTAATAAATTTTGATCTGTATTTTACAAATGCTCTCTAATTTAGTTTTAGGTCAAAGATCTTAATTTACACTCATTCTGAAATCAAACTTCATTCATCTCAACTTACGTCAAAAACATCACAATTTTTCAAACTACCCTTTCAAAATCGCGAGAGGGCGCTAGTTGCCCCTACGACTTGTCAGTCTGGTCGCGGCGAGCGAAGTGAGTGCACGCGGGAACAGCCGCCGGCTGTCAATGTTATAGTATTATGCCGGTGAAACTCCGGACACATGAGTAAGACTAGTTTAGATACGTCGACGGCTTTGAAAGGTAGACGGAAAAAATATCGCTTGATACGTTGGGCAGTTGAATACCAGAGAAGGAATTTAAGGGGATTTTTTTTAAATACATTTCATGGAAATCATAAATTAAAAAATACAGGGAGCTTGAAAAGTCTTTTTGCTTCTAATCAGTAAGGTTTCCTGATTATGAATATCATATTAATGAAATAAAACAGCAATAAAATTGGGGTAAACTCAAAAGTATTCCAATGTATCCACCGAGTTTTAAGAGCGTGCTTTCTAAAAGTTGGCAACAACGTCGCAAATAATTGTCAAATATTTATGTTTTTACTGTATGGAAATATGAAATAGCGCTCCATAGTGACCTAAAATATGAATAATGAATTGCAAATATTAACATTGAATTTGATGTTGCTACCATTTTAGGTGTAAAAAGGGCATTTGGAGAGTTTCCAAATACTTTTTTTTACATCCAGAACTAAATATTCAGTGTTATGATATTATTTATTGCATTTCATAATTAATATTTTAGTTCACTTTAGAGCGATATTTCATATTTCCATACAGTAATATTACCAAATTAATCAAAACGGGAAGTTTTTGACAGTTATTTGCGACGTTGCCCCACTTTCAGAATGCGCGGTCTTAACCATAACCTTTAAAATAATTTAAATTACATGCGGTAATTAAAATATCCAAAAAACATTTGACTGATTTCATGGACATCAGTTTCCCTTCTCAGGGCAACGCACAAAATTACATTAAAAAAAAAATTCAAACCACGAGCCGTCGGCGTAATTAGTTATATTATAAATAAAAAAATATAAACAAAAGCGGTTGTGCGTGACGCAAGAGTGTGTGAGCGAGACAGACATATTTCTGTTAGTTACGTTTGAATAGGGCGTGTTGGAGGGTAGTAACGAAATATATATCAGAAAGTTACTATAATGTTAGACTCTAGTCTAAGTAAATATTTATATTAAAACTTGATTAGTCTTTTCCCAAATATGTTGTGGTCAGATTTTCGTCTGACCAAATGTGGCTAAATATCAGTATTTTACATGGAGCGAATGCCTTTTTACTTCAACCATTTAAAAATTGTGTTTTTGAAAAACAGAAATTATAAATAATCGTTTTTGGGATGCTACTGTTAAAAATCTATATTTAATTTGACAAATAAGTTATTTAATTAATGATTTTGTTCCCTACTCACGTCCCTACAGACGCAGCGTAATGATATAATATGTATATTTCAGTATGAAAGGCATTTTTAAAGCCAATCGTTTTTCGTTTGATTGATTGTTCCGTCGACTGCCACTTTTCATATATGGCAACACTAAACGGTGTTGCCAAAGCGACGAAAAATTAAACTTGCACTCCGGGAGTGCCGCCAGAAGTGAAAACTTGAAAAAAAAATCGGCACCGCGGTAATCAACGCGTTGATGTCTTTTACTCTACGGTGTCGGTAAATTGCGTTACAGTGTCGCGAAATCAATGGTCCCATCTCAAAAATTTCCAATGCGCCTAAAGAAGTTTTCACTTCAAAAACTCAATTAGAAAAAAAAAATATTTTTGAACAAATATCCTAAATATTTTTACTATACAATGCCAAATAATTTACTGGCAACACAGTTAATTAGTGTTGCCATATATAAAAATAAACTGTTAGGTATATTTCCAATCTTTACATCTTGGTTTGTGAGCAAGTGATTCTGGAGTAGACGAGTGAAGGAAGAATCTCATATTATTGTTAGATTAGTATGGAGAAGGATCAGTTTGTGTCTTGAATTAGTACAAACTGGTTTATTTCTACTGTTTTTAAGAACACTTCAAGTGAAATATAGAATCTCGTGCGATCGTTTACCTGTTTCCAGTGTGTTACTTGAATTTAGTAACTAGAAATTGATCGATCAATTTAGTTGTTAGTTGAGCAGGTATTTACATGTTTCAAGTTACTAACTTTAGTAACTAAAACACTCGCTACACTAGACACGTGTAACCGAGCTTAGATCGATTACTTGAAGTCAAACATGGCATCTTTCTAAGGTGTAGCATCATCTAAGTATCGAATAAATTGAATATCAGTAATAAATGCTAAGCTTTAAGCCCAAAAATACATGTCTGTACTCACATTTATAAGAATATCTAAAACTATTCTAATAGATAATATTATTTAGAAATAGAATACGAAAAAAAAAATGGCTTTCGATACGAGGTCTGTTTGCGAGTCAGTTCAACGCCTTATGCTGTTGACTGACGCGTAAACGAAGCCAGTTAGTACTGAACTGTCTTCATATAAACTCTTATACGAGGCCAGTGACTGCACTATCAACTGAACTGACTTTCAAACTGACCTGGTATCCTCAGCCCATATCTCGACAGTGTTAAATGAACACCAAAACAGATTTCAGTGGTTATTTTCTCGAAAATAATGTTATGAAGTTCAAATAATGAATTTAAAGAGCATTTTTATGTGACTTTTTTATCCAGTTAGAATTTTGTTTAGTAATGTTCCAGTAATTTGTTAAAATTTTGCATTTTTTGTAACGTATGTGTCGGCAGTAGATGTCGGATGTCTTACCAAACTGCGTTATGGTAATTAAACTCGGTACCCCATTTAAATTCTCGAAAAGTATTTTTCGATAACCAGCTTTCGTAAAACACGATATTTCACGCAAGAAAAACGATTCTACCTACCAATTTAAAAATTAACTACCAACATATACGTTACTAAAATAATTCTCTAAAATGCATATTCTCCAAATATGCATATTGTTTTTAATGTGAGATTCATGGGCAACTATGATATCATTTGCATTTGTTTCTGGGTGATCTGACCATATTTGCCCCACACTATTCTTGCCCTGAATTCAAAAATAACAGTGAAGCATATTCATAGACATAAAAAAAGTATCTATAGATATTAAAATTGTCTATGGTCAAAGCCATGTTTTTTTTTTGCTATGGGTAATCTTGGTCATCTTGCCCCCAAACAATGTTTTGCCCAGCTGTGGGCATGGTAAGATCTTTTTGTACTAGTTTATATACTGAGCCTTTTTGATTATATTGCATTTTTTGTTGTTGATCAAATCATGTTATTGTGTGAGTGGAGGCATCTGTGATTGTGGAAGCAACATGTTACTGATTATAAAGAATGACGTAGTCATGGATTCGAAAATAAATTAACTGGCAGAATTTAAAAAAAAAAAATGATTTTCTACAATATTTCCTTGTCTTTGACTTAGCTTTTGCAGAATTCTATAATAAACAGACTATAATTTAATCGTATAATTGACAAAAGAAATGAAATTAATCGAGATTATTTTAACGAAAATTCAGTCTTTCAAAATAAAATATTTTTTTATACAATTTATTATAAAATTTATAATCACTAACACGGTTGCAAAGGAGAGTACCCACTGAGGTAGTTATTAATTCCCAGTTAGGAAGGGACCAGCGGCTCAGAACGCATTACCGTGACATGACATTATGTCCTAGGTCACGACAGTGACGTCACAGGGCACGAAAAAACCCTTGACAGAATTTCTTGTCACGATACTGCACTTTTGGCCGCCTGATTGAACGCAATATCTTTAATTTACAAAACCCAATTTCAAAATTGTTTTAAAAGCATCTTTCCAACGACAAGAGATATCGTCCAAAGGTTTTGTCTATGCATTTCTTTTATTAAAAATATTTCTAAATTTTTCGGCGATATTTCTTGTTTGAGCCTTGCTAAAGTTGGATTTGTATTTGTTTGATAGTTCCGATATTCACTTTAAATGCACTGGTTTGTTTTGATTTTGTCAAACATTTTCATAAAAATTCAATATTTGAATTATTATGAAGACAAAATCGAAGGAAATCGATGTGTGAAAAATGTATACTGTTAATTTTATATCGAAACTAAAGTTACTTTACTTTAGTAAACGATCCTATTAAAATATTCAATTTCTTGCTACTTTTTAACTGACTTCATTACTAAATACAATGGAATTTTTCATTTAATATTCAGACTAAATGATTTTAAATAAAAAATACACCTTTATGAAAGGGATTGTTTCTTTTTAAATAAAAATAGCAAAGATTTCTATTTTTGAACTGTAACAAATAAAATGTTGAGATTTAAAATCCCTTTCTAAAATTAAGATTATCTTGTAACGAGTAATAGGAAAAATACAGAAATTTTGTGGTGAACATACTATAGTAAACAGGCATCTATTTCGTCAACACAATTAACTTTTAATAATAGTATTATCAAAAATTATAAATACCATTTATATTCTCCATAAAGTTTCATAACAGTAAAATTTTTGTTCAATACTCTGCAATCTGCATACGTCTGACTGGTGTAAATTAAGTGAAAGTGGGTTTTGCTCAAAAGAATGTATCTAGACTAGAGAGTCACGTGCAATATATAGCATAATTATTATTATTTTTGTTTTGAAATAAAACTTATTAAAAATCGATTTTTGCGTTTGCTTTTTCTGAACCCTTTTTTGTTCTAGCCAGACATTTTATTTACCATCTTTAAAACTACAGAGGGTGCCTTCCGGTTTTCCGAACAAATATACAAAGTGACTACACCGTCCACGGTAAGCTTGTCTTTTGCGGTCATGTTGGCGCCATTGCTTGTCAATCCTAGGTTCAATAAAAATCGAGTTCAAAATGGCGACTGACAGAACTGTACTACCAATCGCGTCACGGATCAAGTCGCAGACTAAGTAGTATTGGTCCAGTTATAATGAACGCACTGTAACCCCGCGGCAAGGGACACGGTATCGAATAGAAAGTATCAATCCTGTACTCATGAGTAGTGGTGGTTAATAAAACGTATAGCGCCAAAACATAGCACGATATGTGTACAAAGCATTTAGCGTTTGCTAGATCGACTATGACTTCGCGAGTGCTTCCACTTTGCCCCACCAAGCCGCCCGTCTGGTGAGGCAAAATGGAATGCTTAATATTTTGCAGTGGAATCTGCCCCACTGGTTCAACTTGGTGGGGCAGATTCCACTAGTTTTAAATCTTGTGGATTCTGCCCAACTAGAGTTGGCACCTTAGAATTTGTGTAGGTATTTTATATTTGTTTGGAAAAGAAAAAAATGTATATCTAAGTAAAAATGTAACTAGGACTGATAACGTTAGACTTAGTACATACCTAGGTTAAATATCAAGTAAGTTATTTAAATATCTAGTAATCTGCCCCACCAAGTCGAACTAGTGGGGCTAATTCCACTGCAAAATTTTAGGCATTTCATTTTGCCCCACCAGTGGGGCGGCTTGGTGGGGCAAAGTGGAAGTACTCGACTTCGCGCTAGAAATATATTACTTCAACAAACTAAATGTCCAAAAGTCTACGTGCACAGCGGAGCCAGAACGGGATAGCAATAAAGTTTTATAGTTTGAGGTGTTGGTGTGAATTTAAAGTTTATGAAAACCAATTTTATTCCACACGTTTTTAATCGCGATTAGAAATAGATTTAGTTAGATAGTCAAAATTTTAACACTTTTCACCTAAAAGTTAATTGACTTTATGAGAAAAATATTATATTCTTTCGTGTACAGCGTGTTGTGAGATAACATTCACCGTGCAACATTAAGTCCATCTAGCGTGTTGGCAAATACAATGATAACGTCTCCGCGTTCCGACTGCGGCCGAGTTTTGTAACAACGTGTTATAATGATAGCGTATAAAATAACGCGCTAGAAAAATATATTTTATAGTCTATAACACGTCTATAGTTTCTAGCGGATTTGAACATCACTACTCATGAGTAGTATCAAAAAAAAAACGTACTCGTAAAAGTATCGAGTAATTTTCTTAGGGCCTAATGCGCATAGAGCATAGGTCAATATCAGTCGATAAATAACGTCAGTTAAACTTCAGCACTAATGATAACGGTGAATGAGTGATTAATTAGTGTAGTAAATGAATGAAGGAAAGGTTAGGAATTTAACTGAGAACGGAAGAAACAATTTCGAGCAAAGATCGATGCAATGCTTTAGAAGGTTCAGAGTGAGTGAACTAGATGGCGTTGCCATAACCATAAACATAAGCCGCAAGGTCGCAAGTTTTAAATGGGTAATTTCTAAGATTACCCATTTTAAACTTAATTTCCTATTCTATACGATACCTGCCAAAAAGTACTCATTGAGTAAAAGTATCGAGTACAAAAGTATCGGTATCGAATGGAAATGTACCTACTCAATACCACGAAGTATCGATACTTTTTTCCTACCCGCAGCCTGAGACTGCGCGGACTTTGGATGAGTTTTCGTACGAATTGCACTCGTGCGTACACGTACAAACACGCACGAACGATCCCGACCTTCCAAGTACAAAGGGAGCGCGCAATTGGGTGCGACTTATACGTGCGTATATAGTTACGACGTCCGAAAACAATCCGAACTTGTTGGGATTTGTTCTATTTGACCATCGATCACTAATAAAGAACTAGATACACAATGCCAAGCAAAAGTTCTCTTAAAACTGTCATCGAATTGTGTTTAGGTAATTCTAGTTGAAATAAATATACATTCATGTAAATTCAACCTTAAACGCAAACCTTAAAGTTGTTTTCACAAAGCTAGGTACAAAAAGCAATAAATTTTTACGACCTACTCACTGGTCAACATACATCAAATCAAATTCAACCTTACACGCATATTTTAAAGTTAGAATTACAAAGTGCCAAAAAAAGCAATAAAGTTTTACGACCCAGGCTCGCCGCTAGGACAAGAAATGAGTGGAGCCGAACTGTCCAATATTTTTTGTTTATACTGTAATTATAAATTATATATTTTTTTAATTTCGTCAAGTTTAGTGTATAAAAAAAAACATGTGTGCAATTCACACGTCGTAGAAGTGAAACCTTCAAAAATTTTGGCTTTCAGATAATCAAAATTTCGGGAAGAGGATAATTGTAGGTTTTAATTGTAGATCATAGTGATACAAAGTCTGAAATTAGTTTATATTTTATTCGTGTATATTACATAGATTTATTCAGACTCAGAGCTTACATTTTCGATACACATCTACTGCGCGCGCATTTATGATGACTTGATCATTATTTTACTGCGATGTTATTTTAAAACTGCGATATCTCCTAAGATATTCATTGAAATCGAATGATGTAAAGGGCAATTTTGTTTTAAATTAAATACTTCTGATGAGTAATGTATTTATTTGGATAAGGATTAATATCGTGTTTATAAAAACACCTTCGCAAATAATGCATTATTTTAGAACAAATTTGGTTAGCATAAAAAAGGTTATAGTGAGCCAACCTTAAAAGATAGATATATGCTGTCGCAGACTTTTTTTTTATTAACTTTTAAAGAGAAACAATTCTGTCGTACATGATTTTTGCGAAACTTTAACCGTTTACGCAGCGCATGCAGCGGAAGCTCTCAAAAGGAAAAATAAAACCCCACGATTTTGAAACATTCTTCATTGGTGCTCCACTCCTATTAGTCTTAGCGTGGTAATATATAGCCTATAGCCTTCCTCAATAAATGGGCTATCTAACACTGAAATAATTTTTCAAATCGGACCAGTAGTTCCTGAGATTTGCGCGTTTAAGCAAACAAACTCTTTAGCTTCAGAGAACCACGAACATAAGAAACACTGTATAATGCTTCCTATCTCATTTTCTCCCACGTTAAATATTATGAGTTTGTGTCAGTCTCTTTTTACTGTCGCTTTTTCGTTTCATCGACTTTCAAATCACAACGATGCTAAAGAAGTTTTCACTTCAAAATTATGAAAGCATATTTTATTCTATTCCATGGTGTATACAGGGCGGCAGGGACATTATCTCACACACAACATCTTTGACGTGCTATAATTGACATCTCACTGGATCTCGAGGAAAGCTAAAAAAAAATGTGAGTGAGTATGTGAGTTTATCTCACATCTTTAATTTTATTACATGTACTTCATCATCATCATCATCAGCCTATAAATGTTCCCGCTGCTGGGACACAGGCCTCCTCTCTGTGAGAGGGAGTGGGCCGTAATCCACCACGCGGGCCCAGTGCGGGTTGGTAGATGTCACATGTCTTCGAATTTTCGGTTCTAGGACATGCCGGTTTCCTCACGATGTTTTCCTTCACCGTTTTGAGAGCAGTGGTGATGAAATAATTTACACAAAGTAAAGCGCCTGTCTGGGTTCGAACCTACGACCTACAGCTCGTAAGTCGCGGCCGTTACCACTGGGCCACCACTGCTCTGTACACACATGTACTTAGTCAAAATTAAATGTATAAAATCTTACTATAATATTTATAGAAACAGCAAAGAAAGCTCATTAAATTAAAAAAAAACAGTGGCACTCTGGGAGTACCGATAGAAGTGAAAACTTGAACAATTTTACTGTGCAGGAAATACTTTTAATGAGATGTTGGTAACGGTGTCGCGAGTTCAATTGTTTTTTCGCATCTCAAAAATGTCCAACGCGCCTACAGAATTTTTCACTTTAAAAAAAACAATCCTCCTTTAATAATAAAAAATAAAAAAAACAATAGCGTCTCCACAAATGGAACAGAGTCAACGCACATAACCTGAACAATTTAAGTGAGCATGCGATAGTATGATTAATAGGTTTAGTAAGAGTCTTTACAATTGAGATGCTTTATAACTCCTTCTGTTTAATAAGACTTAATTTAAAAAAAGTTTTTACGATGATTTTTTTTTTTTTTTTTTTTTTATACCACTATAAAAGTTCATAAAAACGCTACGGGAATCATGGATGAAATAAAGACCATGCTGGAACTCATGCAAAAAGAAATGAAACAACAAAAGATTGATATGCTCGATATGAAAGAAGATATAAAAACTACAATCAACAATAATATAAATGACAAGTTTAGGAGCTTAGAAATTAAAAATGAACATCTAGAAAAGAAATTAGAGGAACATTCTTCAGCTATCAACAACTTAGAAAGATACATAAGACGTAAAAACCTGCTTATATTTGGAGTGGAAGAACGAGAAACATCCTATCACGATCTAGAAAAAACAATATTAGAAATAATAAACAACTACTTTAACTTGCAATTTGTAAATGGTATAGAAGCTGTTAGAAGACTTGGGAAAAAAGGCGAGAAAACCAGACCTGTTGTTGTTACGTTCAGCACAATGGGATTAAAGATAACAATCCTGCAAAACCAAAAATGCCTAAAAAACTCTCCATATTATATAAAGCAAGATTACCCCCTAGAAGTCTTGAACAAACGAAAACACCTACAAGCCCAACTGAAAGAAGAAAGAGAGTCGGGCAATAAAGCTTATATAAAATATGACAAGCTCATTGTATTACCCAACAAAAATAAAAACGTATCGCAATACCATACAAACAAAAGAATTTTATCTGAATCACCCGAAACAGTGACAGTCAATAGCCAAAAAACCACAGAAAACAAAAAACAACCTTTAAAGAAAAGCAAGACAGCTACTATGAAGAACTACATTCTACAAAAACCTAAACTTGTTTACAACAATGAAGATACCTCGCACGAAAAAGTACTAACGGTAGAGCACTATGAAACAGAATAGCAACCAAAAAAGGCCCCTCCTGATCTCCCAATCCGGCCGGTCCCCGTGGGAGAAAAAGACCAAAACCCTTCAGAGACATATACCTCAAACAAGTTCGAGCCTGCGAACAACAACTTACTCTATATTGCGACATACAATGTAAGAACTTTATCAACACACGCCCGTTTACTAGAATTAATGGAAGCCCTGAAAAATACCAAATTTGATATAATTGGCCTGTCAGAAACTAGAAGGCTAGGAAATTCAATTCAAGAATATGAAAATATTATCTTTCACTACATAGGAGAGACCCCAGGCCTTTACGGTGTAGGTTTTCTTGTAAAGAAAAACCTCAAATCTCACATCGAGAGCTTTACTGGTCTATCAGAACGAGTGGCTTTATTGACGCTAAATATCAACAATTTCAAAATAAGTATAATACAAGTGTATGCCCCAACAGACGCTGCAAACGATACTGAAATAGAGCTATTCTACGACACCATCGATAGAGCCCTGAAAATATCAGAAAATAACATTATAGTCATGGGGGATTTTAACGCCAAAATTGGTCAACCAAAACCAGAAGAAAATTTAATCATGAAAAACCACGGATATGGCACAAGAAACAACAGAGGCGAACGACTAATAGAATTCGCATACGAAAACAAACTTTCTATAATAAATACTTTTATAAAAAGAAGAATAATCAAAGATGGACCTGGCGATCTCCAGACGGAACCACTAGAAACGAACTAGACTACATACTGACTAATTTACAAAACAACGTGCAAAATATACAAGTTATTAACTTGAATTTTCCTACGGACCACAGATTCGTAAGAGCAACATTTCTTGTACAGAAACCAAAGGTAACCAGAATGAACTATGCTAACAACTCAAGAAGTTCACTAAAAAACGAAGAAGAAATATCTAGATATCAACAATCCCTCAGCGAATGCTACGAAGACCTCATGAAATGTGATGAAATTAGCTCGGTACAGGAATGTTATGACAAAATAGTAGACATTTTGGAAACTAGTCTAAAGAAAGCCCTCATACACAATAGAGACAAAGCAAGAAGCAATGTGATATCAACTCATACTACAAAACTAATACAACGCAGAAGTGTGCTACAAAAAATCAAACCAAAAACGCGCGCTATGAAAAATGAATTGAAAGCACTGTATAAGCTAGTAAGTAAATATGTTCGAAGAGACTACTCAAGCCATCGAAAAAATACCATTGAAAAACACCTTAATTCTACAGGAAGTCTTAAAAAAGCTTATAAGGAACTAAGATCTCATAAAACATGGATAGAAGGACTTCACGACCCTCAAAAAACAACGCATGACCGGAAAGATATCCTACAAATAGCAACGAACTTTTATAAAAACTTGTACAGTGCCCCAGTACGTCAAGACGTAGACCAAGGTGAATCAGAAAATGATGACAATGACGTAGAAATAAAACCAGTGGATGAACTAGAAATTATTATAGGAATTAAAAGGTTAAAAGCAGAGAAAAGTCCAGGACCCGACAGAATAACAAACGAGGCCATAAAAATAGCTGGTGCTTACCTAGTGAACCCTCTGACACATCTATTTAATTTAATACTAAGTTCCTCTACAACACCTACACAGTGGTCTGAGTCTAATATTATCTTGTTGTTTAAAAAAGGTGACCCAAAAAACATAGGCAATTATCGACCAATTAGCCTTCTTCCATCACTCTATAAATTATTTTCATCAACTTTAGAGAAGAGAATCAGTACTACCCTAGAAAAAAGTCAACCGATTGAACAAGCTGGATTTCGAAGGAGCTATTCCACAATAGATCACATCCACTCCTTAGAATTGCTTATTGAAAAATACCAAGAGTACCAACGTCCACTCTACATAGGGTTTGTAGACTATCAGAAAGCTTTTGATACAATTCTACATCCCTCAATATGGAAAGCTTTACAATCGCAAAAAGTGGAGAAAAAGTACATTCAAGTCTTAAAACACCTTTACGAGAACAACACTAGTAGAGTGAAACTAGAAACCGCACCTATCCCCATCAAAAGAGGAGTACGGCAAGGCGACCCCCTATCGCCTCGAATCTTTATAGCAGTACTGGAATCGATTATCGGCAAATTAAATTGGGATGGAGTCGGCATATGTGTAAAAGGGAAACATATTAGTCACCTTAGGTTCGCAGACGATATTGTCCTCCTATCAGAAAACAGCACAGGTTTGGAGTTAATGCTACATACGTTACAACAAGCAAGCAGAGAAGCTGGATTAGAAGTTAATTTGAGCAAAACTAAACTCATGACAAATGCCGCACAAAACTCCATATGCCTTGACAACACACCAGTGGAATACGTAGAGAGCTATATCTACCTAGGGAAACTAATTTCGTTCCAAAAACTGAACAACGATGCAGAAGTAGATAGAAGAATAATAACAACCTGGAAAAAGTTTTGGAGCCTAAAGGAAGTTCTCAAAAGTCAGATGCCGATGAAAATCAAGAGCAAAGTCATGGACACATGTCTTTTACCTTCTCTAACCTACGCCTGTCAAACGTGGAAATTTACTAAAAGAGTGAAAAATAAAATCACGTCCTGCCAGCGAAGCATGGAGAGAAGCGTCACAAAAATCAGAAAATGTCAAAAAATTCGTCACACTACCATTAGACAAAAGACAGGAGTGAAAGATGCTCTCACCTATGCTCTAAAGTTAAAATGGAGATGGGCAGGACACGTAGCGAGAATGAGCGACGATCGATGGACAGTTCGCATGACGTCATGGCCAGGTCCTACAGGCACTCGGAAAAGAGGAAGACCTGTAACTAGATGGGCGGACGACATCACACGTGTCGCAGGCAAAAACTGGCTGACAGAAGCCAAAAACTGGCTGACAGAAGCCAAAGACCGAGACCGCTGGTGTTCTCTGGAGGAGGCCTTTACCCTCACTACTTGAGGGGTTCATGCATGCTATTTTTATTAACATTTAATTTTAATTAATAATTCAACGATTTTTATAAATATTTACAATCTAATTTAATTTATACTTTTTTAACTATTATTATTACTATGACTGTTATTATTATAA
Source organism: Agrochola lychnidis (assembly GCA_963680765.1). NCBI lineage: Eukaryota > Metazoa > Arthropoda > Insecta > Lepidoptera > Noctuidae > Agrochola > Agrochola lychnidis. The sequence continues at coordinate 1,809,282 of OY796874.1, read as the reverse complement.
TTTAATTTTAATTACCATTGGAAAATACAAATAAACAATTTTGGAATGATAGCAAAAACTACTGTGTATTACATACATAATACTTGTAGAAAAATAATAATTTAAAAACAAAATGTTAAAATGTTAATCTGAATCTTGTCTTCTTTCTAATGCATGAAATAAAAGGCTTTTTTATTTTTTTTTTTATTTTTTTTTTTTTTTATTTAAAGCGCCTGTCTGGGTTCGAACCTACGACCTACAGCTCGTAAGTCGCGGCCGTTACCACTGGGCCACCACTGCTCTGTACACACATGTACTTAGTCAAAATTAAATGTATAAAATCTTACTATAATATTTATAGAAACAGCAAAGAAAGCTCATTAAACTAAAAAAAAAAACAGTGGCACTCTGGGAGTACCGATAGAAGTGAAAACTTGAACAATTTTACTGTGCAGGAAATACTTTTAATGAGATGTTGGTAACGGTGTCGCGAGTTCAATTGTTTTTTCGCATCTCAAAAATGTCCAACGCGCCTACAGAATTTTTCACTTTAAAAAAAACAATCCTCCTTTAATAATAAAAAATAAAAAAAACAATAGCGTCTCCACAAATGGAACAGAGTCAACGCACATAACCTGAACAATTTAAGTGAGCATGCGATAGTATGATTAATAGGTTTAGTAAGAGTCTTTACAATTGAGATGCTTTATAACTCCTTCTGTTTAATAAGACTTAATTTAAAAAAAGTTTTTACGATGATTTCTTGGCAAAATATCAGCATTTACGGTACAGTGATAACAATTATATAATAATAATATTATTACTTATCGAAAATATGAAACTCCATCCTTTTTTAGCGTCCTACATGTGTGATTTTTACAATTTTTTACGAGTTGTTTACAGTCGGAGCGTCCGAATGCTACTAAATGAAAAGAGCACCCAAATGTTCAATTGGGTGCTCATTCGGTGAGGACATTTTTTGGCGCTGATTGTGTATCTAGTTCTTTATTAGTGATCGATGTATTTGACGGAGAAAAACGTATCCACGATCCAGTGTGAAAAAAAAAAAAGTGTGCGCACTCAATTCGTACGACCATGGTCGTATGTAGCATTGCCAACCGAGTGAAATTCGTACGAAAATGCAACCAAAGTGCGCGCAGCCTAATTTAAAATGAATGACATAAAATGTCAAATGACTCGATTTTTTTGACATTTGCAAAGGAGTCAAAAGGGATCATTTGGTTATAAATGACCTCTTTCTTCTACATCCCCCAAATGGATTGTCGATATAAAACCAATAACCCTATACTTAAGTCATTTTTTGTTCGGGGAACTGGAACGCGTGGTCAGGTAGTGAGGGGGAATGGCGCTCACTGGGTAATGGCGCTCACCTCTGTAACTCTGTCAAAATGGAACGTAGTAATACGCCACGTCGCGTGAAGCGCGAGTGGAGGGGGCCTCTAACAGACAGCGATGCAAACGGACAGTCAGCTCGCGTCATGTGACCGTGAAGTGCGTTTCTTTATTTGCGGCCGCGCTGATCTAGTTTTTGGTTAGGAGTTTTTTGTCGGTCTAATAAAATAATTAAATAAGCATTAAAGTCCAAAACTTTAATGCTTATTTAATTATTAATTTTACTTTTCTGACAGTAGAACTATTCTATTTTGTGATAATGCAATAAATTTTCAACAATTGTGTATGATTTTTTTTTTTCAATTTAATTACAAAACGACCATTTGGGGTTATACCGCTCATCTAAGCGCCATTACTCCTTAGTGACTTATTTTTTTATTATTGTAGATATGCCAAGAAATCGTCAAAGGACAAAGCGGCTTGGACCGAAGAAGACCTTCAATCTGCTAAAACTGCGATTGAAGGTTTGTCCAAAAGAAAAGCTGCAAAACAATATAATGTGTACCATTTACTACTTTGAGAGATCGACTAAAAAATGAAAATATGAGCAGCCTAAGACTACTTGGGCTGCTCATATTTTCATTTTTCACCCAACAGCAAGAAACTGAAATTGCTGAACAAGTTAAGTTGCTGGGTTTGCTATATTATGGACTCGATGTCGCAGATTTGCGTACCTAAACTTGTTTATAAATATGCTGAACTCAATAATATCAAAAGCCAGATAGATACTTCTGTGATTTATGTGTCCAAAATTAAAATATTACTGTTTCTAATTTATGTTACCTCTAATAATAATTGTTATTTTATTATTATATTATAATAATTGATGTTGATTTGACATCGAAGACTTTAATATTTTTGTTAAATTGAAAAAGCTTATCTTAAGTACAAATGGGGATAATTGATGCTAATTTGTGATTGTAGACTTTACTTTTATTGCATAAGGTTGTTCTCATTTATATTTATTTAATTAAAATGTATCTTACTTGTTATATTCCAAAAAACATGTTTGAGCGTCACTACCCCGTACCCTGAGCGGCATTACCCAAAGTCAGGGGCAATGCCGCTCAAACATGTTCTTTTTATGTTTTCCTACTACTAGTAGGTTAAAGATTATATGCTTTTGTTGTTAAATTGTTGAATACTCGATAGTTAAAGACTTTGTTATTTTTCTTAAATTTGATTTATAAGAAATAATTTAAAAAATACACCATGTTTTCCTTAAGTGAACACCATTCCCCCTCCCTACCCTTCCCTAATTGCGTAACTTATTTTTGTAAACAATTTTGCCTAATTTATTTCATTTTGACAGTTCAACAACATTCATTGCGTTATTTACGTTGCTGAGCAGATTTTTTTTTCCAACTTATGAAGCAATGGATTAGCAATCTGTTTCAAATCGAAACAGATTCTGATTGTGTTGCATTACGCAATTAGGGTACAGGTTAGCAAAAAGTGACAAAGGAATGCGACTATCGCTTATAAATAGGATGCGGGATGAAGCTTGTTCCATTTGGTTGAATTTTGTCGTCTATTAATTCAGACAAGTATAATCGTAAATTGCGCCATGTTAAAGATAGCTTGGAATCTCCATTTTCATCACAAAAAATACTTATCTCAACAAGTTTGCTATAAAAAAAACAGCAGTGCATGCGCACTATGCCGTGCGCATCAGAATATCAGGTTTCAGAACGATAATCAACAATCTTAGCGTTTTATTTTTTAAATGATCGGTTATTTTCTTGTTCAGATATTATCGCAAATCTTTTAGTCTAGTTTGACAGAACTGTAAGGAACTCTAAAAACTCGGCTGTATGCGAATAGAACCCGTATTTCGAAATAGGAAAATGATCTGCTAAGTTCGCCAATTTATAGATCTGAATAGTTATTACATACCTTCATGCTTCCGTGTATTCCCGTTCGTCCCACTGACTTCGTCCCCGTAGTGGGACGAACGGGTATTTACAATAAAAAATAAAGTTTAATAAAAAACTGTAACCCGACTACCTACGGGAAAATGAAAATGATCTAAAAAGTACGAAACAAGCAAATATTTCAGACAGAAATCAAGACATAGGTACAAAAAACCGGCCAAGTGCGTGTCGGACTACGCACAATGAAGGGTTCCGTAGTTGAGATGAATTTATTTATCCCAAGAACAAACTTAACATTTATTCCAACTGCAAATCGTCGCTCGGCATCCAATACCGCGAATGTGTAATTTTTTACGTTTTTTTTTTAATTGCAGGATCACTTATTTGAACGTGTAGAAAAAACAAAAATCTAACACCTTTAAACGAGTAATTCTTGTATACATATATGTATATATTATATAACCTGAATCTCTGAAACGGCTCCAAGAATTTTTTATGAAATTTAGTATGCAGGGGGTTTCGGGAGCGATAAATCGATCTAGCTAAGTTTCATTTTTAGAAAACGTCGTTCAAAAAACATAGTCATCCATATATTTTTGTTTATTCAAGTAACAAGGACTCATTGTGTTAGTAAACTTATGAACTTTAGCTTATTTTACCAGGTCACTCAGAAAGTTTAGCGACTAACAGTTTTTGTCTATGGGATACTGGCTGGCGCTCAGAAGCACCATATCGTCTGCAAAGCTAATATTATTTACACAAATACCATCTATACAGTGTGAGTCTTCATAATGTGCACATATCGAAATGAGGGAATCTATGCTTAATTTTACCGACGGAAAAATGGTCAAAAAATTTTTTTTTTTTGTTTTTTTTTTATTCTCTTGGGCATCTTATTCATAAATTTTACAATTATTGTAAAAATTGATGAAAAAAATACAGATTTTTACTAAAAAAACATGTTTATTTTCAATTGAGGGTAGTTTTTTTCTCAATTTTAATTTTATGTGGACGCCTACTTACTTCCAATCATTATGGAGTTTGTTTCATCACGATAGCTGATTCAGTTTAAAAGTTACACAGTTTTGTTACATTGTTTTTTTAATTCCATTAAAGTATGTAAAAATATTTAGATTTTTAAAATATTTTTTCTGTCGTTAAAATTAAGCATAGATTCCCTCATTTTGATATGTGCACATTATGAAGAATCACACTGTATAGCAACCCACTCTGGTGCTGCTGAGCCCGCCAATCCTGCCTCACCCCGCATTCCAACCTGTATGGCCTGGAAAAAGTTCCAGCCCATCGTACACTATTGATCTGGTTACCATAGGTACCAATATTTAAAAATGTTTATAAGCTCCATTGGCAACCTATCCTTCTCCATCTTTCTCCAAAATACGTCATAAGCAACCAGATCAAGTCTTGAATAAGTCGAGGAAGCTAGCATAAATCGGCGTCCCACGCTGTGTATAAGTATAGTATGTGATAGTATGCTTAAGATACAACACTGCACTTTCTGTTGAGAAACCACGCCGAAACCCGAATTAGTAGTCATGAACATTTACAGTTTTATTTATTTGTGTAATATGCAGACTGTCAAACACTTTTGATATTGATATTATAGTAGCTAGAGAGATGGGCCTATTGGATGCCGACCGACGAAATGTAAGTTTGTACGCACAATATTGAGAGATTTACCGTGTTATTTTAAGACCATAGACTTCTTATAGGTTTTCCTGTAATCTATGAGTAAAGAGCCATACTATGTATTTTTTTGAAAATTTTTGGTCCAGTACTTTCGGAGATAAGGGGGGGGGGGAATGGTCAATTTTCATTGAATTTGTTAAATATCTTTAAAAAAGTTTATTTTAAAATGAAATAAAAAATATATTTAAGATCCTCGCAATAAGTCCTTTCATTTGATATGTCACACGGTACTGTTAGCATAACTTTTTTTTTTAATTTTCTTGTTTGCCCATCAAAAGTGACCCCTATATTCAATTTTTTTTTATTTACGTTACACATTCGTGTTTGGGTCACAAAAATACATATGTGTACCAAATTTCAACTTAATCGGTCCATTAGATTCGGAGTAAATTGGCTGTGACAGACGGACAGACAGACAGATACACGAGTGATCCTATAAGGGTTCCTTTTTTTCCTTTTGAGGTACGGAACCCTAAAAATGGTCCAGGTAAAGCCGTGGTCGCATGCCTATATACCATGTTGGTGCCAGGAACACCTACAAAATTATAATGGCATGCGACGACGGCTTTACCTTGACCATTTTTGTACCTATGTCTTGATTTCTGTCTGAAATATTTGCTTGTTTCGTACTTTTTAGATCATTTTCATTTTCCCGTAGGTAGTCGGGTTACAGTTTTTTATTAAACTTAATTTTTTATTTTATACTTTTCCGTTTTTACACTTGATAAACGTAAATAAGAGTAATACAATAGTTCAGTAATTAACCTATTTTAAATTCCAATAGCAGTGCATAGTGCTTTGGACGAAACCATAGAGCGATTTATTTCGACGCCAACACCATATATCGATATCGAGCTTCGAAGAAATCCAAAATATAAATATTTCGTTGTACTTGTTTTTCTTCATAAGAGTGGAATTACAAATCGTTACTATTTATTAAGATTTGATTAACTGCACGTTGGTAACATCTTGCAATACTACGTAGCGCAGTCTCACTTTTGCTTGTTTTTAACGATTTAAACATATTTATTTACTTTGAAAATATAATATTATATACATATTGGTAATGTGCTCGTCAAGACCTTTCTTTTGATACCAAACATGTCATGATCATCCCATTTTAATTTTTTTCGAGGTTAGAAATTTACGTGTAAAGTCCACCAAATTAAATTTAGGGAAAAATTATATAGCCTATGTCACCCGGACCATTATTACAAATCTATTGATATCTCATTCATCAAAATCGGTTAAGTAGTTTAGGCGCTACAGTGGAACACACGTAAAAACAAACATACATACATACATACATAGACTGCTAAAATCATAACCCTTCCTTTTGACTTTGCCGTAGTCGGGTAAAAATAATATTAAATTTGTTCCCGATCGTCCCATTCATGATTTTAGGGGGACGAACGGGAATATGTTCTTAGATTAGCGCCATTCGTCCCACTAAATAATTTTGTGCTTATTGTTTAGTCGTTGTTTCGTAGTTTACTTTCAAAGGAGATGTTTGATTTTGGGCTACCACTATGTACACTACATAGATAAGTAGGAAAAAAATAGGGGAATTTCATAAAAATACTAAAAAATTAATTTGAAGAATGGTACAAGCGTACAAAAATGATCATTAAAATAAAAACGTTTACTAGATTATCCAGCGACATTTACATAGTGTACATGGCGCTAGCCAAGGCTCCATACATTTCTGGAACATCTTTGTCGGGATATTACATGGCTCTGGTGGGATGCCCCGGCGATGCCGCTAGTTAACAAAAGAGTGCCGATAACATTGTGTTATTTGCGTAAACCCTATTGGTTTACTCAACATTCTCTCCCAGTCCCATCAACAAAATTAGTGGGACGATCGGGAAAAAAAATAACGAATTCCCGTTCGTCCCACTACGGGGACGAAGTCAGTGGGACGAACGGGAATACACGCATGCTTCAATTGACTTGACTACGCAGTGAGATGAGTAATAAAACTACAAAAAACTAACAACAATACCATTTATTTGGTTATACAGATTTTTACATATAGCAACAATAATAGGATAGTTTTACTAATTTTGTCTCACATTATAAGTGATCAAAAAGTGAACAGTATATTGCGTCTAAATGCTAAACCTTTCGAAACACTAGTTTATAATAAATCTATTAAATAGATATTCATACATATTTTCAGAAATTAAATAAACAAAATATTCGTAAAATGGAAGACAATTTTTGGAAGACTTCGAAACTATTTTTATGTTATTTTGACACTGAAAATATATTTCCCATCTAATTATGTAGATATACTTACAAACTACGCAAAATGGAAGCACTGCGATTCGGTTGTAAATTTTAATATTAAAGTGACATCTATGGGCAGAAAAAGTAAACTACTTAGCTAGCGTACTGCCATCTGTTATCAAATAGTAGAAAGAAGATTCTATGAGGAATTAAGTCATAATTATTACTTTTCAACAACAATGTGCAATAGAAGCACAAGTAGCTCAGCTAATGACATTCACACGCTACCTATTTACACATTATTAATTTAATAATTTGACTGATAGTGTCATCTCAATTTTGAAAAAGAAAAAATGAATAACTTCTGCTATTGGCCGCTAGAGTGTTAATTCAAAATAATTCTCACCAGAAAACTATTAATTATTTATCTAATATTACCACAAACATCTATTAACTTTAACCCACCCTTGAGATAATTTCTCCGTCACAAACTATTCTAGTCTTTCTATTGTCATCGTCACTTCGTATTTTTTTGTATATTTACAATCTTATCATGTACTTACTTAGACTATACGATCAAAGAAACTTTATTTTTGTTACCCGAGTACATAATACAATAAATTAAAAATATAATAAATAGATTGGTGTATAAACAGAATAATTCTCATAAAATTAAATAGGGATAAATACTCGTATAATTTAACAAATTGATAAGAATATTAAATAATGATAAGTATACTTATCCTAACTTATATCTAAACACCGAGACACAGATCTAACACTGATAAAATGAATAGTCATAATTTATTGCAGTATTACACATGAAATTATTCTTCCTAACATTATTTAACACAACGCCATCTTTTGCTGAAATAGAAAAACATTTGTTTGACTACTCGTCACAAGATGGCGGAAGTTATTTATTTTTAAATTATTTTAAATTTTAATGTCTCCAAGACGTGCCTTTGGCGGTAACTAAAAATATTTTATCTTTTCATTAAGCACCGAAAAGCTGTAAACTACAATGCGCTTTACAACATATAAAAATTTAACAATACTCTTTAATTGGCAAAACGGGAGATATGTTTTGTATATAAATAATGTGATTTTGATATCAAGAAATATATATTTATTGTATACCTAACATACATTTTTATACAGAGCGAATGATAAAAAATAACATTTTATGAAATTTTAAAAATATTTTATTAACAGTCATTCACTTCGTACGCTATGCGTGATAAATAATCTAAATATATAAATAGTCTGCAGAAAACAAATTTATAGCCTTCGAAGAAAACACTTGCTTAATTTTAGATTACCTAATAGATTTCAACCACTGATAAGTATTTCAGTGACAGTAACATAATGTACGAAAGATCTTACATTCATACAATTATTTTAAGTCAATGATCGATGCCTATTTTAGTTTTAAATATTTAATACATAAATAGACGTTATTATCATTATCACTACACACATCATCCGTACCATTTACTAAACATTTACCTCATACAATACACACTCACGCACGCACACACACTCACACTCACATACACACCCCCCCACACAAACAAACACACACACGCTGACACAACAACCTACACAGTACATTTTTTCAACAACATTGCCAAAAGTCAACAGAAAATTCTACACTACACATTCAACTGGCCAACTAGACAATTTGAGCTTTGTAATCTCATTTCTTTACTTAACCCTATTTTAACGTACCCTATTTGAAAATATATTTTCATTGTCAATTTAAATATCATATGTTATATAAATATTTATGTGAAGGGACCAACATTTAATAAATAGGTATATTTATTTTATAATATGTAATTTAATTAAGAGACGGCTCGTTACACTCTCTTAGATGAAAACGTTATATTTTAGAATTATTTAACGTTTCGGGAAGACAGTGGACCGCTAAGAGGAGATGAAGAGATTCATGTTTATTCTTAAAAAGAGATACCTACGGATAAATATTATTGGAACTCTCAAGATATTTGCTAAAGTATTTGTTCGGATAAATCCTAATTATTCATTCTTGTTCGAAAAGTCACGTCGAATTTGAAGATTCATAAGAGAAAAAGCTGGGGATGTAACAATTTATTTTACATTAAAAAGTAAAAAATGTGTCGTTGTTGATTTTACTAGAAATACTAATTTCTATATCGACATTTCTGTTAGGACATGACGATATGCTTACTAAAAACATAAATCCTAAAATCGTTCTAAAATTAGCTAAAAAGTTTAAATTACCTATTCGAACGAACAAGACACACTCGGCCAATGTATAAATTCATTCAAAAACCAATCAATTCCATTGTTTTGTAAAACTTTCCAATTCGACAACAAAATACTCAATTAATTAAATTACATGAACTTAATTTAGCTACTCCTCAATAGATGGCGATAGTGTGAAGCATGTAGTTAAGTTATTATTATAATGAGTGAATATTCTATCCTCCCGCGCACACCTAAGATTGCTATGCATTTTTACAGCAGATAACATCTAGATAAATAAATCACTAGATCATTTGATACATGTACGTAACATATATTATTTGTTAAAAAATACATATTATTTGGTAACGGCGGCGATGATTCCTCAAATTAAAATCCCATTATCATCAAAATGCACGATTGATAAACATGTAGACTTTAAAGGACAACGAGAGAATATTTCAAAGTCACAGTTAACACCTAGAATTATTTCAAAATCTCCAGAATACAACAAAACAGCTAAATACCAACATCTCTTCACAATTTTCTAATCAAAAAAAGAAAATGTCACCGCCGTTACTCAAAATTTTCAATTAAAGCTTTATTCGACAATGATATCCTGTCCGAGACGGTCCATTTCCGCAAGCATGAAGTCCACGTCCTTTTCGGTGACGGCTGCTGAGGAGATGATGCTGCGGTAGAAGTTGGGGCGGCGGTCGTCGGGCTGGTAGGCAACCATCAGGGTTCCCGACTGCATCATTTTGCCCTTCAGTTTGGCGCACACCTGGAAGTGTAAATAGTTGCGCTATTAGATACTAGATGGCGTTAGATGTATTGCTCGCGTAGATAAGTTCCATCTGGCTAGTGGAGTGGTCGGCAAACCGTAGCTCGCGAAGTCAAACTCAAATCATTTATTTCAAATAGGCCCATGTATGGCACTTTTGAACGTCAAAAATTACAAAATAATAAAATTGATTCTAGTCGCCCCTTCCAAAAGGTAGTTTTCGTATGGAGAAGAATGGGCAAGAAACTCCACCGTTACTCTTTTAAAATGTTTTACAATTGTTTGTATATGTACGTACATTAGTTAAATAATTATTGAATTAATTGATGAAGGCATCCTACTTCTTAGCAAGTTAATTTTAGAAAGCGTTGTGGAGTGAAAGAGGATGAGAGTTATAAGAATTAAGAAAAGTGTATTGAGACAGTTTGGACACAGAGAGGATTGGCTCTCATAAGAAATCTTTGTCGTTATAGATTGATATTTGGCTCTTTTGACTAATGAGTTTGCCGACCATTGGGCTAGTGGATTCTTATTTTACTCTCCTTGTATTAACAGACCCCAAAATGTAATGTTAAATACCTACAGTAATCTATCACAACATTGTTAGCTCTTTCATAAACTCTAAAACTGAGGGGCTTGTGGCTAAGTAATAACAGCCGCACGGATCGATCGATCAGGTTAAGCTACGCTTGCCGCCGTTGGATCGTGGATGGGTGACCATCTTTACATACCAAGACCCCTCCGTGCCTCGGAAAGCACGTTAAGCCGTTGGTCCCGGCTGTCATTTGTAGATCTTTGACAGTCGTTACGGGTAGTTAGAAGCCCAAAAGTCTGACAACCAGTCTTACCAAGGGGTATCGTGTTACCTAGTAACTAGGTTGTGGAGGTCAGATAGGCAGTCGCTCCATGTAAAATACTGGTACTCAGCTGCATCTGGTTAGACTAGAAGCCGACCCCAACATAATTGGGAAAAGGCTAGGCAGATGATGAGTAATCCATCACAAAATTCATAAACTCTAAAACATAATTCGCAAAAAAAAAAGCAAGTTCCCATCAACCCACCTTCCCCAATTTGATCTCCTTATGTGCATCATGCGGCACTCCCCTCAGTTGCTTCGGAAGGTACCAGAAGGACACGTTCACCATCTCGGGCTCCAGGATGAGGTGGAACTTGTCCGGCTGCTCCTTGATGCGGCGCACCTGGTACTCCGCCAGCTCCATGAGGCGGTCCATGTGGCGCTCGAAACCGGAGGTGCCCTGGGGAAGAAGGATCCTTGGGTTAAGAGTATTCTGTCGGTAAGAAGTTTTTAGTTTACTTTTGAGTAGGCCTCGGCCTCCGCGTCCGATCCGAATCCGAATTCAGAATCCGAGTTTAATCCAAATTGGTAATGTTCTAAATTTGGACGGACAGAGTTCGGATCTAGTGCGCAAACCCTCATAAAAATAGTACTATGAACTGACATTTCTCGAATTCGGATCGGATTCGAATCGGACGTAGTGCCTAACCGCTCTTAACGTCCTCGTCGCGCGCTCTAAACAACTTTCATTTGTTTTCTTTGTAGCTCGTGAATAATTCGATTTCAAGAATGTTGATTGTTATAGTTAAACTATACCTATACAATTCTTAACTGAATTTAAAGAGTGAAAAGGTGTTTGGAAAATGTTGTAGGTAGCTTTTTTCCCTACACGATTTTTGGCAACTCCAATTTTCCTGGCAACATTTCCATGATGTTTTTCCCAAGACCTTTATTAAAAAAAAAATACAAACTGATCGGTCCAGCTGTTGATCTAGATAGATAACTTAAATATAAATCTAAGAACATGGACGCTTACCTCTCATGTAAGATGGTGTATGCGCTGATAATATTATTAGCTGTAAAAGTCGACACGCTCTGAGGACTCTTTAGGAAAATATCGATAAGTATGTGAGTCAAGTTGGAACCTATCACAAAAATACCTTTCCACGCCACTGCAGCCACAGCTTGAAGATATCATTGTGTCTTCCGCACTGGATCACCTTGTCACCGGTGTCGTACTTGGGATCGTAGATCTTGTCAGTCATGAATAAATACTCCGCTGACATCGCGTTGCAGTTCAGGAGGATACCCTGGAAGGAGAAGGTGGGTGAAAAACATACACAATGTGTAAATATTGCATTGTTTTTAAATATCGCAGCATTAGGCTGGCTGTCCATTAACGCGGAGCGAGGTAGCGGAGCAGAGCGAAGGGGTAATGCGGAGCGGAGTTGCGGACTGTGTCTGTCCATTAATTCGGAGTGAGGTAGTGCGGAGCGGAGTTGCGGACTATGCGGAGTTAGGCCGAGTTCACGCGACGATTAAGACGCAGATATATGACAATGACCTTGAATGGTTAGCTTGCGTGTTCTGTACTGAGCCACGTCGTACCGTCGTACGTCCAGCCAGTAATAGGACTCGCCCATCAAGGAGCGCTGTCCCAAATTAGACGCATTATTAATTTATTACACGTAAAACAAAAGGTATTTTAATAAAACACGTATACTAAAAGATTAGTAATTTAATTATCTTTAATATGGTGAAGTTTTTAGAAAAATACGCTTGATGGATTTTGCGTCATTCTCAGTTTTTTATCCGCGTTAGACATAACTTTACAAATTAATTCCACTATGTAATATAAACATAATCAAAAATATGCCTATATTAAAATATTTAAAAAATGCTCTAATTTAACATATATTTTTTCAAATCACTAACACTACTCGTTCAGACGTCATCTTCAGTATAAAATCATTAAAAGTCAGCTAGAGCGGGCTGCAATACCGCGCGGCCCGGTTTTATTCTGCTTCTCCGCTCCGCTTTCCGTTTTGTATGAATTTACTAGTTCGCAAATCCCTGTACACTGAAACGGAGCGGAGATTTTATGCAATTTCAATGGTCACAGCTCCGCTCCCCTCCGCGGTCCAGTGGACAGTCAGCTTCGCACAGGTCGCCATTATTTTTTCATTTTGAAAAAAGAAAATTGTTAGTTTTAAATGTTAACGGTTTGTTTTTCCGTGTGTGTCCTAAATAAAATATTTATCTTTGTTTCTTTCTTTATGTATAATCAGCCTATAATGTTCTCAATGCTTGGACTTAGGCCTCCTCTCCATGAGAGCGACTGGGCAGTAAGGACTACGTGGGCAGTGTCGCCATGTCTTCGAATTTTTTTTTCTAGATCATTTTACGCTTCTCACGATATTTTCTTTTACCATTTTCGTATTCACAGCATATTCACGCCTGCATTTGCCGAAGGAACAGACAGAAGTGTGTCGTGGTTGCCATTGATTACGTAATAATACTTCCCGACGCCAGAGGTCAAACCTAAGATTCTGCGTACAGTAACTAGGCAGTCAATCGTCGATAAAAATATACTAATCAGCTAACCGGACAGACGTTGTCCTGTTTCCTATAACTCGATCGTAGAGCCACCTATCGGGTCTAATTATGAATCTAAATCATCCAGCAACCCACTCAAACACACAAAAAAATCATCAATATCGGTCCAGCTGTTTAGAAGGAGTTCAGTGACTTACAGACATACAGAAAAAACCTACCAAATTATTTTGTATTAAGACGCAGATATATGACAGTGACCTTGAATGGTTAGCTTGCGTGTTCTGTACTGAGCTCACGCAACGCGTCGTACGTCCAGCCAGTAATAGGACTCGCCCATCAAGGAGCGCTGTCCCATATTAGACACATTATTAATTTATTACACGTAAAATAAAAAGTATTTTAATAAAACAAGTATACTAAAAGATCAATAATTTAATTATCTTTAAAATGGTGAAAATTTCAGAAAAATACGCTCGATAGATTTTGCGACATTCTCAGTTTTTTATCCGCGTTAGACATAACTTTACAAATTATTTTCACAATGTAATATAAACATAATCAAAAATATGCCTATATTAAAATATTAGAAAAATGCTCTAATTTAACATATATTTTTTCTAAATCACTGACACTACTCGTTTAGACGTCATCTCCAGTATAAAATCATTAAGTCGGTTATCGTCCCCTTAAAAGTTCAGACAAATAATTTAAAACACACTTATCAAGACAAACCCGTTAATAAATTCAAAATACCACAAACAACATGAGCTAAACTCTTCAATCTGTGTATGAACAGAACCATAGAGTTTGTAGAGCATTATGTAGATTCGCTATCTGTCGCGCACAGCTGTTTGTCTGTGAATTTATATGCTAAACAGACACACCCCTACTCATCTTCTGGGAAGTGTTTGCGGTAGAGAGGAGTAAGTCAGGATATATATACAGGATAAGTTTTTATTTAAGTATGTTCGCATAACTCGTCAAAATGTAGGGAACAGCTGATGTTTTTTTCGCGATTTCAGGTTTGGTCCCATAGTAAAAGTTGTTGATAATGATGAGTAAAGTCACGTGATAAAGTTTGCGCACTGGATGAAAACTTATCCTGTATTATAGCCAAAGTAATGCATATTAGAAAAATGTAATAATAATAATTTCTTTACGATAAACAAATAAAGTATCTTGACTTGGCTCGCGAGGTTGTCGACATGTGGGATGTGGACTCAGCGATCATTGTGCCGATAGTCGTATCAGCCAATGGCTTAATTGCCAAGGGCCTCGACCAACACCTAAGGAGGCTCTCGTTGGGCAGCTGGATTAAGGGCTTGATTCAGAAAGCGGTACTCCTGGACACGGCTCGCATTGTTAGGAGGTTCCTCTCTCTGGAGCCCTGACCGCCGGTAGCTTGTACCCTGTTCCCGATACCGGTGGGGATACTATTTTGTATATTTTTATATAATTTTATTCTAATACTAGCTGACCCCGACAAACGTTGTTTTGCCAATTATTTGTTTGGGGTGGACAACCCTTATCACTTGGGGTATGAAAAATAGATACTAGCCAATTCTCAGACCTACTGAATATGCATATAAAATTTGGTAAACATCAGTAAAGCCGTTTCGGAGGAGTAAGGTAACTAACATTGTGACCAGAGAATTTTATATAAAAGATTTAAAAATATAATTTATATGTAAATAATGAAATAAAAGGAAATTAATAAATTTTTTACCAGTTAAACATTTTCTACCATAAAGGTTACTATTTTGTAGCGTTCCCCGTAACTATTTTGCGGATGTAAATGGCTGAGCACGAATGGTACCTAATGAATGTGAATATATAGGTATGTTATGAGTTCCTTATTTATTTATTTATTTGGATCTCCAACAAAGATTACACCTTACATGCTAAAAATAAAACATAAAAAGATACAAATCCTTGTGCATCTTCAATTATAGGAGAACACAGCTTGCATTAAGATATCAAACATCAATTATTAATATGGAAATAAAGTATACAATTTAAAGTAAAAACAACAAGAATTAAAATTATAAAAAAAAAAAAAACTATACAGGGTTACTGGTAACTCGACGTATTCCTTGCAGGACGTCATAGTAGGGTTAAAATGCAACAAATTAAGCCACCAAATGTTCTACCGAAATTCAGTAGTTTTTGAATTAGTTAAGAGTTTTAGTTTTTTATGAAAAATCCCAGATTAAATCATTTGAAACCAATTTAAAAATGATTTACGGCGCGACTGTACTGAAATTTAAGTTATTATCATAGTTGACGCCGTAGCAGACCTTTGTTAATAATTAAAAGTTCAATAATGCCTAAAACTTTGGCAAATATCACTAACCAAACATTTAATTTTTTATAATTTTTGCTATTACTTCATAAAAAATGTAGTCTAGTGCAAAAAAAAAATACTACACCTGGTGTACAAATTACTAGGAAAATATCCTTGTCTTATCAGTTATTCAGAAAGGTATGATTGTCAATACTTTTGCATGTGTGCCAGGGAAGAGAAGAGTTTTATGGGGGGCAGGTAAAATTGCGAGACGGTCAACCTATTGTTTCGTATTCGTATTATTCGTAGTTTTTACCTGCGCTTGAACTCCAAACACTCGGGGAGCTTTGTGATTGGTCGCTATTGTTCTCTCGGCATGACAGGGGGTGCGATTTTGCAAAATTTGGTCGTCAGCGTTAGTTAGTTTCAACTCTACGTCGCGCAAGCTCGTGTTTTGTTACTGGCTATTTCCCTAACTGTTGCTGCGTATCTTGCTCTTGTGCTGTGCTGTGCCTTCATAACCGCTGACTATGACTGCATATTCTAATCTTGAATACGCTGACATAATGTACTGTTACGGACTTTGTGACGGTAACGCTGCTGAGGCGCGGCGAGAATATCAACTTCGCTTTCCCAACCGCCGACTCCCCCACGTTAGTGTCTTCAGATCGACTTATCGGCGAATATCTGAAACTGGCAGCGTCCAAAGAAGCAGGCAAGTTGACACTGGTCGTTCCCGGAGATACACGGCTGAGGACGAGGAGCTTATTCTTCAACGTTTTATTGACGATCCTAACACATCGACAAACATCGTAGCGCGTGAGCTTGGTATGTCACAGTGGAAAGTCTGGTCTGTAGTTCACTTGTCAGGCCGACATCCATACCATTACCAACCAGTCCAGTCATTAGAAGAAGGAGATCCGCCGAGACGGCTTGAATTTTGTCGTTTTATGCTAAGTGCCGACGCCGACAGTGAAAACTTTTTAAAAAACATTCTGTGGACCGATGAGTCATGTTTTGATCGTGATGGTATCACAAATTACCACAACTTACATTACTGGGCACCGAAAGCAGAAGCAAACCCTAAAAAACTGAAACCAACCGCATCCCAGCGAATGTTCTCGCTTAATGTTTGGATGGGTATTATTGACGACAAATTAATTGGCCCACATTTTTTAACCCGAACACTAAATGGGGAACTTTATGAAGATTTCCTCAGAAATCATTTATCAGCACTGCTCACGGATGTACCGGAAGAAAGAAGAGCAAACATGATTTACCAACATGACGGATGTCCAGCCCACTTCCGAATCACAATTCGACAATTGCTGGATGAAAACTATCCAAACCGATGGATAGGGCGCGGTGGGCCGATTCCGTGGCCTGCACGAAGCCCTGATCTGACGCCGCTAGACTTTTACGTCTGGGGTCATATGAAAGATCTAGTTTATGTGACCCCAGTAAATTCAATTGAAGAACTAAGGGAGAGAATTACAAATGCGGCGGACCAGATGAGGGCAACAATCACATCAAGAATAACAAAAACCGAAGTAAGGAAGCGAATAAGAACATGTATTCGAAACCGAGGGCAGCACATCGAACAAGACGTGTGAAATGTGTGTAATTAAAGTTTTTAATATTGATTAAAAAGAATAATAATGTTCACGATTTTGTTTTTGATTTTTCGAATAATCACCTTTTTGTGAAACGCACGCCTGTACTAAATCAAAAACGATTTTCATAATATAGTCCATGATTTTGTATTAACTTTCATACCTTTTTGGATAGCTGATAAGACAAGGATATTTTCTTAGTAATTTGTACACCAGGTGTAGCATTTTTTTTTTTGCACTAGACTACATTTTTTATGAAGTAATAGCAAAAATTACAAAAAATTAAATGTTTGGTTAGTGATATTTGCCAAAGTTTTAGGCATTATTGAACTTTTAATTATTAACAAAGGTCTGCTACGGCGTCAACTATGATAGTAACTTAAATTTCAGTACAGTCGCGCCGTAAATCATTTTTAAATTGGTTTCAAATGATTTAATCTGGGATTTTTCATAAAAAAACTAAAACTCTTAACCAATTCAAAAACTACTGAATTTCGGTAGAACATTTGGTGGCTTAATTTGTTGCATTTTAACCCTACTATGACGTCCTGCAAGGAATACGTCGAGTTACCAGTAACCCTGTATATTGAGTTGAACAGTAGGGAGTTGAACAGTAGGGAGGAAGGTCAACACTTACTCAATATTAAGTTTTGCGTGTAACAGCAACTTAAATTTACTTAGGCTGTTGGAGAAAATGTCTATATCGTCGGAAGAACATGACAGTGAGTTGTATTGATTGGTCATCCTAACAATCGGCGAGTGTTTACCTAGATTTGTTCTGTGTTGAGGGGCTTTCAGTAAAGGGCCGGGATAGCGAGGAATACGGGAAGGGACGTTAATGCGTAATTTGCTAAGAAGATCTGGACAGTCAATGCCATAATTGAATAATTTATACAGGAACAACATGTCGGAGATAGTGCGGCGAGATTTTAAATCTTTGAGTTTGAAGTGATTTAGTCTATGTTCGTAAGATCTACAATTTCCTACTTTAAACCTAAACGCTAGATGACGGACAAGTCTCTTTTGAACCCTTTCAATGCGACTTATGTGGACTTGGTACGAAGGATTCCACACCGTGCTGCAATATTCAAGTTGGCTTCGTACGTAACTGTTGAATAAAAGTAATGTAGTGGATGGTTTTTTAAATTCTTTTGAAGATCTCAAAATAAAGCCAAGAGCTCGGTAAGCTGAATTAAGCATTTGGTC
This sequence comes from Agrochola lychnidis, assembly GCA_963680765.1. Classification (NCBI taxonomy): domain Eukaryota; kingdom Metazoa; phylum Arthropoda; class Insecta; order Lepidoptera; family Noctuidae; genus Agrochola; species Agrochola lychnidis. The sequence goes on along the minus strand of OY796874.1, from coordinate 1,790,605 downwards.
TATATGACTTATAAAATCAAGTTTACTATCCAAGTATACTCCTAAGTCACGAATAACTGTTACTTCTGTTAGTGTGTTTCCCTGAACATTGTAAACAGATTCGACTTTATTGTGTTTTCTAGTAAATTTTATATGAAAACATTTAGTACAATTCAAGTACATTTTATTGTTGGTACACCATTGACTCAGACTATCTAAATCAATTTGTAATAGCTGTGTATCGACATTATTAAAAATTACACGGGTCAGTTTTAAGTCATCAGCAAAAAGGTATGGTTTGGAGTATTTAAATATGTCTGATATGTCGTTAATAAACATATTAAAAAACAACGGCCCTAGATTGGATCCCTGGGGTACACCGGATGTTGCAATGTAGGGATCTGACTCATTACAATCTACAACCACTGAAGAAGTCCTATTTTCGAGGTAAGTTCTACACCAGCTCAGTGTGATACCGGTTATACCCAACGACTGGAGCTTATTTAGCAGCAATTCATGATTTACCTTGTCGAAGGCCTTCGAAAAGTCTGTGTACACTGCATCAATTTGAAGACCTTTATCTACTGCGGATGTTAGTTCAGTGACATAATTAACAAGATTTTAACTAACATAATTAACAAGATTTTTAACTTATGGTGACACTTATTCGTCATATTTGCCCAAACACGACGATGTAAAGTTACTCTATTCGCCTATATTTGCCTATTTTTTACGAATAAGACGAATACGCAAATACACGAACATTTGTATCCGCTGGTTGTCAGGTTTTGGTCACATATCAAAGGATTGCGAATATACCGAATAACGATGGCCACAGGGAGGGGCAAGTGGATATATGGAGGATGGGAAAAGTATGATTTATAGATACAGTCAAAAGTCAAGAGCACATGAAGCTTTACACTTGTAGTGCGAGTCTTATTACCTCTACGGCACACAATGGGGCCAAAATCGACGCTGGTGGACATTTGATTTTTGACAAATCAGTTTCAACTCGGTAGTCCCGATAGGAACTGAGCAAAATAATAATTTCCATTTATTCAATATCTGAATTGAAAACGGACCTTTCGGGTCGTTTTTCCCAAAACTATTCAGAACTGTAGAGCTGAAACCTAATAGGTATTATGACTGGGTCTACCACCAACACATAGATACGAGTATTACATCCCCGGACCCCGGATTAGACCCCGTTTAGGATATATGGAACTTTAAAAAACCAAATAAAAGTCGTCCAAATAAACAAAATTGGCTTTAAGATAAGTATGTAGTTTCTTTACATTAAAATGCCTTGTATTTACTTAATTTTTTCATCTCTAGAGAGGGGCAGCTGCCCCCTTTGCCCTCCCTTGGCGACGCCCTTGCACACATGGCTTGCTCAGTAGAGTGCGGTGTTTTATGTCCGCAACATGTATTGGTAATTATCACAGAGGAAATAATAAGTCGCTGCTGCCGTCAACACGTCCATCTTTGCGTTCAGATTTAGCAAAAATATTCTTGAATGTTCGACATATTCGCTGTTCATGACGATGTGTGGGCGGTTTATTCGAGTAATTCGGACTTCTACACTATATTGCCGAATAAAACACAAAAAAACGCAAATACCGAATAGCGATGTGAAGTGCCACCATTAGACACAGATCAATTTAGACTAATTTGTCGACCAGACAGAATGACCATAATGCCTTGGAAGGTAGGTAGGCCTTTGGTGTGGGACGCAACGTGTGTCGAGAGTCGACACCCTTGCGCCATCCATTTTCCTAGCACGGCGGGCTGGCTAGCTACTCCAATCTTATTGGGACTTATATGTTTTAGCCGTTTGGGGTTGAAACACTAGGGCCATGGGGTCCGAGTGCGCACTTTGTTTTTCAAGACATCGTCAAGCGGCTGGTCGACTCTTCACGTGGCCAGAGGGCTGGCCTATTCTTTGGTCAAAGAATCAGCATTGCCATACAACGTGGCAAAGCTGCCAGCCTTTTGGGCACTTTTCCTATTGACAGCGATGCGGACGAATTTTTTGATGCCCTATGATTATTCAATTCCCCCCCCCCACCCCTTTTTATATACTTGTACATATTATTATTTTAAGTCTGATAGTTTTTAAATAATGTAAATACGACTAATTGATCAGGATAATATTGTTAGGTCCCTGCCCACACTTAAAAGTTTTAAACTAACTTCAGTCTTAAAAAGTAAAAAAAAAACATAAATTTAATTACGAAAAAAAAACTTACCATACAGTGAAGCAATTGTAGACCTTATTCCGTTAAAGCAAGCCAAACAATTTAGCTTATAAATGACTGTTCCACGTCAGAACAATATGCTTCATGATAAATTCCTGTGGACCCCGCCTACACTCCATGTTTGAGGTTAGGGATGTGACTGTGTCCATATCGATAATTTCAACATTAGTAGAAAGAAGCTCTGAGCTGGTGTGTACCAAAATTCGTTGTGACAAGAACTGTACCAAGCTGAAAATAGACTCTATCTAACACATACCTGTACCTACAGTCTCTATACAAATCTCGATGTTTTCCGACAAAATGACTCAAACTCAAAACATTTATTTCAATTAAACCATTTACAAGCACTTTTGAATTGTCAAGGGGTCGGTCAGTTAGTCAGAAAGTTGAAGCTAGTTGCCCATTCCAAAACGTAGATCTCTATGGAGAAAAACGGGCAAGAAACTCCAAGGACACTCTTATGTATCCAGATATTACAAAATTACTCATCAAGCTGTCTGTGATTGTTATTTTTCTTTCTTTTTTAGAAGAAAGTTATTGGGATCCGATTATAAGTAGAAAATTATTAAAATATTCATTATAAAGACAATGGTGCCGATTCTCTTGTTCACAAACTAAACTAAATTTAAGTTCAGTGCATCTTTTTCTTTCTATTTCATTAAGAAAAGGACAGAAGATCAATTTTAGTTTAGTTCTGTCAAATTAATCAGTATATAATAAATTAATTAGTTTAGTTTGTGAACAAGGGAATCGGCACCAAAAGCAGTGTATCTGAAAGCTTTAATTCAATTAAACCTAGAGAATCACCAATTCAGAGGACAGCCTCCAATATGCAACTATGAAGACCCATTGCCTTGTAAACATTCAAACATATTCTACTGCGTACCACAATAATTTCTTCCCCTCAATTTGATATTTTATCGATACAACCACAGTCACAACCCTAATCTGTCAGGCACGCGGCACATTTAATTAAATTCCTCTTCGCGACACTTGCCAACATATGTTGCCAATTTGAACCTACCCTTATCACCTCAACAAATGAAAACTAACCTTATCTTGTTGAAGTTACGTCTCAAAATCTGTTATGCTGTTATTATTACATTTCAGCAAGAAATACTGGTTTTTTGGTAAATGGAAATTGGTCTTTGTTACAGCTGAATAAGGTTGTAATTGTTTTAAACGTATGAAATGGTAGGAATTTCGATATTTGTTCTGCTAACAAGTGGCTTTTAACATTATGTAATTTGTGTACATTTTATTACGGTTTTGTTAAGAGGGCTTATACAAAAATTTGGCAACGTCGCAAATAGCTGTCAAATATTTACTTGTTTTGATTAATTTAGCAATTTTACTGTATGGAAATATGAAATGTGGCTAACTAGTGAACTAAAATATTGATTATGAAATGCAATAATTAATATCGTAACACCGAATATTTAGTTTTAGATATAAAAAAAGTATTTGGAAACTTTCCAAATGCCTCTTTTACACCTAATCGCTAGTTAGCCACATTTCATATTTCCATACAGTAATATTGCCAAATTAATCAAAACAGCAAAATATTTGACATCGATTTGCGACGTTGCCAAATTTTTGTATAAGCCCTCGAACTCGTATTTATATTTATTTACAGTGAAATTTTATACATAATTTTATAACCTAACAATCTTAAAATAATAATCTGGTTCTAATATTTATTTCTTTTAATTCTGTAATCAAGAGCGTATCCTCAGGAATTCTATAAAAAAAGTAATCGCTAATTTAAAACTCTTATCAAAATGTTATAAAAATAATAATCGTTCCTCCACGCATTTCGGAATCACCCTGCTATAACATTCAGCTTTATCACTGTCATTAGATACAGACCTCACTGTGCGTCTGCAAATAATTGCTCAGCTTTCATTATTTAACTGCTATTTAACTTTACTGACGATTTTTATTAAGGTCTTGAAGGAATACTTTGTTCGGAATATTTCCTTTGTCCATGATATCAATTTTCTACCAAATGGGACACTCGTTAATACTATTTATTTATTCTGTAACTCAACAAACGAGTATTATTGCAAAACTAATTGACAAATTGTCAAGCGCGTGTAAACTGTTTTCATATTAATTTAGTATAACATTTTTTTTTTTTTTCATTAAAATTTCTTAACACAGTATTAAGATATGCACCCTGTAAGGACACTGCAAATGTCTACATATCAAATGATTAAATTACACAATATAATATTGATTCTAATTATTACAATCCATTACATTTTAATAAACATTCATTAATTAATTATTACATTTTATTTGACTGCCTCGTTGGTCTAGTGGTAGCAAGCGCTACTGCTGAGCATGAGGTCCTGGGTTCGATTCCCGGGTCGGACAAACTGTTATTGGGTTTTTCTATCTGAAATTTCTCAGTAGCAGCTCGGAGCCTGGATTTGTGCCCGGTTAAAGGACTCGCCCCCTATTACATGGGACTTAAACATAACTGGCGAAATGTGGATGTACCTGCTACAGGGACACCTCTGCCCAACCCTTCAGGGAAACGAGGCGTGATGTTATGTGATGTAATTTTAAAATAAATCATTATTATTAATTCTTTCATTCATTTTAGTCATTATAGGTAAGCATAATATAATAAAGTCATTTATCTACAGCTATGCTATAAAACCTCTATAAAAGTTTCAGAAGCAGTTAGCTTATTGCCGTCATTAAAACAGCCAGTGTCATAGTAACCATTACCTCATCCCAACGAGTGTTACAATGTTGTACTAAATTTCATTACGCAACTCGTTTCAACGTTCAAGCGGGGGACAGTAGCCCCCGCTGCACGCATGTGTGTGTGATGTGCTGCTGCAGGCGACGTACATACGTGCAGTTGTACTGAACAGAGTGGGAATTTCTTTATTCTTGATCTTGAATTACAAACACTCAATGGTTTCAGAAACTTTTATAGAGGATTTATATCATGGGTGTAGATAAAGTATTGTATGCAACTGTTATAATTAGGTATTAAAACACTCATGTTTTAATACCCCTTATTATACAACAGTTCCATAAATGACTATTAAAATTTCACATTTATATCAAGGTTATTATAACAAGGTCAATCGATTCACAATTTGTCAGCTTTAAATTCCTCAACAGTATAGTAGCCTTTCTGTAGTAACAGAGATTTCAACTGCTTCGAGAATTTTTTTAAGCTATTGCACAGCTTTTATCGCGGGCTTTGAGCGCGGCGACCGAATCAAGAAATTCCGTAACGGAAAAACCTAACACACCCCACTCCGCCTACCATATAATGACGGTTCCCATGACAACGTGATGTTGTCATGGGAACGTAATTTTTGTTTTATGTCATCACGTCATCATCCCAAGTGTAGCGTTGACAAATAGGAAGTATGGAGGTTACAAATGCTATGTAATAGCTTTACCGCGGCAGTCCCCGAGTGCCACACGTTTTTTTTTTTTAAGTTTCCGGTAGTTTATTAAATATATCAGACATTTATATCAAGCGTTTGGTATTTCTACAATGACTTTCATACAATGTAACAAATACATAGGTACATCCAAAACATGGGCCAATTCAGTCTCCTGCTAGAAAGAATCTAGAAGCTATAGCACTCACCTCATACTTGAAGTGCACTGTGGAGCACTGTAGCAGAGTACCCATCAGCTTGTGAGGGTTCCACGTCACCGAGTCGGCCCTGGGGACAAAACAATTAGTTTAATCATTAAAGAATAGAGCACTTAATACAAGTCAAACTAAAACCATTTATTTCAATTAAACCATTTACAGGCACTTTTGAACTGTCAAGGAGTCGGTCAGTCAGAAATATGAAGCTAGTTGCCCATTCCAAAGCGTAGTAGGTACCTATGGAGAAGAAAAGGCAAGAAACTCCACGAACACTCTTTTTTTTTACAAAATATTGGTTACATCATTCATGTTGAACAATGCAGAAAGACGTGCACGTTAAAAGCGTTCATAGTAAAAAGGTAAAAACAATTCAAAAATTAAAATAAGCCGCGGCAGCTAAGAGATGTCCAGTCCCTACTGACGGCACCCGTTCACGAACATGATGCATGGATCAGCATCATTCAGCTCAACCATTTTGAAGGCAGCTTAAAATATATAAAACGTAGATTAAGTACCGTAATATACCAATACAAAGTAGGACAAACATTTGAATTTAAAAGAATTAAATAAAGTTACTGACTGCCTCATTGGTCTATAGATGCAAGCGCTACTGCTGAGCGTGAGGTCCTGGGTTCGATTCCCGGGTCGGGCAAAGTGTTATTGAGTTTTTCTGACACATCACACCAGTATTCCCCGGAGGGTTAGGCAGAGGTTTACCTATAGAACACCCACATTTCGCCAGTTATATTTAAGTTCCATGTATTAGGGGGCGAGCGTATTGTCATCAACTAATTAGACCCACATTCGTCATCTGCTAGCCTTTTCACAACAAGTTATGGTCGGTTTCCAGTCTAACCGGATGCAGCTGAATACCAGTATTATACATGGAGCGACTGCTTATCTAACCTCCACAACCCAGTTACTGGGTAACACGATACAACGCGGTAAGACAGCCTGTCACACTTCGAGATTCAGACTAAGTACTGACGACTGTCAAAGATCTACAAATGACAGCCGGGACCAACTGCTTAACGTGCTTTCCGAGGCACGGAGGAGTCTCGGTATGTAAAGTATGGTCACCCATCTGCGGAACGACCGCGATAAGCGTAGCTTAACTTTCGATCAACCCGTGCCGCTGCTATTATTTAGACCCGAGCAACTCTACATTTTTTTCTAACAAAAATTCGACTCTCGTACCTCACAAACGACAACCCAGGGTTCTAGCCACAGAACCACTGCACCCACTGCTAATCAACCCTCCTAATTCAATCCCACAATAATTATGGAAATTAAATCTTAAATTCAATGTTGATTTTTGACAAACCCAAGGTCATTAGTCAGATAGCCCGGGGCGACATCACGCAATTTGCATAATACCCTAATCAATTGTGAATCAACGCTCCTCATGTTACCCCTTCTGTTTGCTTGTGGGGAATTGATTCGCACTTGTGTGGGGAGAGTAGGGAAATAGGGTAGATAGGAGCATTGTGTGATGAGCTAGAAAACTGTTGTAGATTATGATTTTGAAATTGTTTTCTTGGGGTCAACTATGAGTTTGTCAAGTCGCCCTCCGTTTTTAGTATTTAATTTATAAAACCCTATTCTCGGTTCTTTGTAAATAAACATATGTATGTCGGATCCGGTCATTAGTATGGACACGAAACGAATCGCAAGCGCGCCGCTGCACTGGCGACATTACGGAATCTACCCACACCAAACGCGCTTCTACAGAGTCGTGATATTTTAAAGTCACGGCGAGGAGGGATTCAGCCTCTGATCGCATTGAAGTTAAGACGTCGCGGAACTGTTCTCGATTCGTGGTGCTCAGTTATTGTGTTAGTTGTAATTTGTAATCATTGTGTTAATTGGTGATTTTAATAAACGCCGTCGCCAGTGTGTGTATAATTTAGCTAGTGTGATTAATTTGATAGTAAATGTAATCTGAACTGCAAACTGTTTTTCTATTGCGCATTAACCAACACCCACACCCACACTACGCCCACAGTAGTTAAAATATCGCTGATAATAACGACAGGGTCACATACCCGTCTCCGACATGTATATCTTTTTTTGATTTTTGATGACTTTTAATTTTAAAACTAGATTTGCCCGCGGCTTGGCTCGCATGTATATCGGAAATTATCCCACGGGAACGTAACCGAGATAAAAAGTATCCTATGTGTTAATCCAGATTATTAGCTATTTGTATGCTAAATTTAATCCAAATCAGTTCAGCCGTTTTTGCGTGATTAAGTAACAAACAACCAAACATACTAACTTTCACATCCTTACATATTATAAAACAAAGTCCCCTGCCGCGTCTGTCTGTCTGTCTGAACGCGATAAACTCAAAAACTGCTGAACGGATTTTGAAACGGTTTTCACCAATGGATGGAGTGATTCATGCGGAAGGTTTTAGTGTGTAATTCATTACGGTTTTGTGTAAATTGGCTGAAATATAACGATTATTGTTGAAGAAGTCGGAAAAAATCATGCCGACTGGGAGCTTTACTGGCGTGCGCTGCGGTAACCGAAAAAGACACATCAAATTTTTGTTCTACAGTATTGTTCATCTTAAAAAGTTCAACAAAAAAGTCCGCGATGGCATATGTCTATCTTCTAAGGATGACAATAACCATTTTTATCTTTCACAATTTGATAAAAATTAATTGATATTTCCGAAGCTTTTTTGACCGGTATAGTATTAATCCTTACCCAAAAAATAAATTGGGCAGAAAGAAGAAGAATTGGGCATTTAATTTAGATTAAAATATGCCTTTAAATAATATAATTTAAATGAATAGTTTAAAAGATATCACAGTTTCAAAATTACGCATAACAACGCGGGCGCAGCGGTAGGAGTCAATGACCTTTTCCTCTGTTATTAGGTATGAAATTTCGGTAGTACGTTCCCGTGGGATATTTTCCGACATCCACGCGGACGAAGCCGCGAGCAAAAGCTAGTAGAAATCCATTCGCGTCATCATCTTATTACATTTACACGTCAACGTAACTAATGCACAACAGATAACTTAAAATTCACGAGCTCACTCTAAGCACAAAGTTAAACAGTGAGTATCGTATTGACACAGTGCCGCAGTGGCGCCCTCTGCCGGCGCTTTAGATAATCCTCTGTTTTTACAGCTTCGAGGGTCGCAAGCGGACGCGTTTACACCGGAGTGTAATAAAAGGAATTTCAAGGTTTAGGCATTTTTGAGATGGGACTAAACCATTGATTTCGCGACACTGTAACGCAATTTACCGACACTGTGGAGTAAAAGACATCAACGCGTTGATTACCGCGATGCCGATTTTTTTTTAAAGTTTTCACTTCTCTCGGCACTCCCGGAGTGACACTGTTTTTTTTGTTAATCATCATTTGTTTTATATCTATACATTTACTAGCTGACCCTGCAAACGTTGTTTTGCCATATAAATGTTTAGGGTGGACCATCTTTATCACTTACTACCCTACCTACCCTACCTGCCCTACCTCACCTACCTGCCCTACCTCACCTACCTGCCCTACTTCACCTACCTGCCCTATCTCACCTACCTGCCCTACCTGCCCTACCTGCCCTACCTACCTACCTATCCTATCTTTCAAGTTGGATCAAACTGCACACGGTGTGCAAATTTGATTAAAATCGGTTAAGTAGTTTAGGAGTCCATCGCGGACAAACAACGTGACACGTAATTTATATATATTAAGAAGAAGATAAACTTTTTTACACGTTACACTAGGATCTCACCAATTTTATGAAATTACAGTTGATATATTAATTCTCGAAAACGATTAGCAGATACATAATGTTATTGAATGCGATAATTTAAAAGTTTTAACACATAACATAACATCACGCCTGTTTCCCCGAAGGGTTGGGCAGAGGTGTCCCTGTAGCAGGTACACCCACATTTCGCCAGTTATGTTTAAGTCCCATGTAATAGGGGGCGAGCCTATTGCCATCAACCGGGCACAAATCCAGACTCCGGGCTGCTACTGAGAAATTCCAGATAGAAAAACCCAACAACACTTTGTCCAACCCGGGGATCGAACCCAGGACCTCATGCTCAGCAGTAGCACTTGCAACCACTAAACCAACGAGGCAGTCAGAAGCAGTTAAAAGTTTTATAACATCTGTATTTGTGAAACGATTGTGTCACATGTATAATTATTTGAAGGGCATTAAAGCTACAAGTGCCTAAAATTCCTTTTTAAAAATTCGCAACGGTGTAACATCAACTCAACTTTAAACACTTCTCTTGATAAATGAGCGGCGCGCAAGTGCAGACGTATGTACGGACACTTTTTGTTTTTTGTTACTCACAGACATACTGCGGAGGGGGACTTTTAATTAATCTTAAAAGAGGTTTAATAGCAGCGCTTCTGTAGGGACGGGGGAAAGAGGGATTGTTCCTTTTTTTTTGTAAAAGCTTTTTTTACTTTTTTTGGAAGTTTGGTACAGTGCTAATTGTTTTCTTTTGTTCAGTTTTTGATAAAAAACGTGAGAGTGGAGTTACCATAAAAACATTTATAAGAAATGCCATTGATTCATAAGAAAGATGTTCATTATTCTAATATTATCATGATGTTGTATACTCATTGAATTTCTCTTTAAAAATTTAAATTATTATTAAAAAGCACTGGTTTAAAGCGACTGATGTTTATTGTAGTTTCGGTAAATTAAAAATTACAAAATGCATGATTATTAAACAAGTTCGGCAGTAAAAACTGAGCGGTAAACTAAATAAAAATGAATCATACAAAATATTGAAATGGATAATTTAATAAAAAATAACTCAAAGCATTTATTTCAAACTAGCTGCGCCCCGCAGTTTCACCCGCATAAGTCTCGATCCAGTGGGAAAAAAAAAAAAGTATCCTTTGTTCTTTTCCAGGGCATCATCTATATATGTGCCAAATTTCATCCAAATTCGTTCAGGCGTTTTAGCGTGAAGGCGTAACAAACAAACTTACTTTCGCATTTATAATATTAAGGATAAACCAATTACAGGTACTTTTGAACTGTCAAGGGGTCGGTCAGTCAGAAAGATGAAGCTAGTTGCCCATTCCAAAGCGTAGTAGGTACCTATGGAGAAGAACGGGCAAGAAACTCCACGGACACTCTTTTAAATCGTTACAAAATATTGGTTACATCATTCGTGTTGAAATTATACATGTGAGAACAATATAGAAAGACGTGTACGTTAAAAGCGTCCGTAATAAAAATATAATAACGAAAACAATTCAAAAATTAATCAGTAAAATAACTGAACGGGTAGTTACGCGTGGGCAGTAGTTAAAAAATCGGAATTAGTCTGCAAGAAATCTAACTGTCTTGTAAGTAACGCTCGCTCGGCTTACGCGCGGTCGATCACAGTTCTACCGTAACCTAACCCATTTGGTCGGTATTCTGCGACCAATCCGGCTCGCACATACATAGTTGGTCACAGTTCCAACCTAACCTATGAACTGCCGAACTATTTACCTAACGGCCCATTCCTTAATTTTTACTGGCCATTAATTTATTACACTACTTGAGTATTTTTTGTACTATAGGGTGAAATAACCGACCAATTTTCTTTTTATTACTGTTCATGCTTCACTGTCACACTAATTTATCAACCACAGATTTTTTTTATTACTGCTCGTTATTTTTCAACTGATCATAATACTTATTTGACTACATAATTGACTTGTCAATTCTAAGGTCAACTTTACACATTTTTATATCAGTTTTGTTTTTAATGTAACCTTTTTAACCGACTTCAAAAAAAAGGAGGAGGTCCTCAATTCGTCAGGATATTTTTTTTTTTTTTTTATGTATGTTCCCCGATTAATCGAAGACGGCTGGACCGATTTGAAAAATTATTTTTTCGTTTGAAAGGATATACTTTCAAGTTGGTCCCATTGTCATTTGGTCACGATCTGATGATGGGATCTTGGAGAAATCGAGGGAACTCTTCAAATATTAAAGGCACATCTATAGCGATTTGGGTATTTTTGATGAGCAGTTGACATAAGGCTATTGTAACTTAGATAAATTACAAACCAACCCACAAAAAAGTGAAAAAAAAAAACTTTTTTAGTTTGAAGTCGGTGTCAAAAAACTAAAATACTGATCTGATCCAAAGACACCGACTTCCGAAATTAAAGTTATTTTTCACATTGTAGTTTGGAAGTCGGTTGTGGTTTTTGTAAAAAAGTTTTTTTTTACTCTAACCTTTTTCATATTAAAAATATGTTATTTAGTGTCCGACCGAGAGTTCGGTTTCGTTTTCGGTAGAGTTTCAACAAAAAATGAGTTTCCGTTTAGTTTCAGTTTCGGCGGCAAACCTGCCGAAACTACGACCGAAACCGAAACTGCATTCGGGAGTTCTCGCGCTGTGATCGGTCATGTTCGGCGCGTTAAATTCCATCCAAGCGAGTAAGCGACGAAGACATTTTGCCGCGCCCACGTGCCTAATCATGTCGCGACTGGCTTGTGTTTGTAGTTCGTTTTGTTTGTTGTGAGTTTTCGTGTGATTTTAGTGATTTATTGAAAAAAAAAAATAAAGACTGACTGATTATTATAACATTTTCTTTATTTTTCCCTCAAAACATGATCCTTGTGAGGAACTTTGAGTTTCGGTTTCGGACGAAACTGAGACTGTTGCCGAAATTCGGTTTCGGTTTAGGTCGTAAAAACCAATTTCGGTCGGACACTGGGGTGGGCTTTGTTCATAATTAAATAACTTATTTAATTATGAACACACACCTCTCTTCGCAGTCGGCTAACCGATCAAAGCGATCAGCTGTAACGTTTTACCCCGGATTGAGAGCTTTTGAAATTGACATGTGAACTCACGGGCTGCTACGCTGCTACGAGCGTAGCCGCGTAGCGCTACGAGCTACGCGTAATCCTTGACGTGGAGTAGGGTTGGCAAGACTTTTTTTGTGATATCTATTATTTTTGCAGTTTCTTTCAGTACAGAAATATAATCATATAAGAAACGGCTACATGAGATTTTTTGACAACAGTATGGCCAGTGATAAGACAGAGATATTGTGATAACGGAAGACGTACGTAACGGAAGATATTGCGGGAGACGTAGCGTTGGAAGGCCTCCCACAAGATGGACCAATGACCTTGTGAAGGCCGCAGGAATCCGCTAGATGCGGCACAGAATTGGTCGAAGTGACAGTGCTTGGGGGAGGCCTATGTCCAGCAGTGGACGTCTTTCGGCTGAAATGATGATGATGATGATGATTGCGATAATCACCACGTTTGGTAGCAAGATTAGTGACTGAGGCATGTTGCTAGATCTCTGCAACTACCAATGTCCATGTTTTTTATACTTTAAGTCTCTTGGAAGACTTCCACAACTTCGAAGTAGTTTCTTATAAATCAAATTATTCCTACTATTTCAATAGAGCAGCGTAGTGTCACTTATACAAAAATATCAGTACCTATACTCCATAGGTTTAGGTAGTTAAATAAAGGTAAACAAAAAAAACCACGTGACGAGACAGCTGTCAAGTAACCGACTAAACGTAATACCTGTCACCTCAGTTATCATGCTACGTCACTGTTGTACTCTTCAATTTAGCAACGTTATATTTCGTTGACGTTTAGAAATTGGGCTCTTTACAATAGACAGATTACAAAATATTATAAATCAGACAAAAAACATTGTGCTCAAGCAGATACATCTACGAAAAGTAATTTAAGAATAAACGATAAAGTTTAACATACATTAATAAAAGAGGAAACTATGGTAAAACACTAAAATAAATTTAATTTGGTTTTATCGTTTTTTAAACAAGAAAGTGTCATCTATAAAAACCCTTTTTACGATTTGTTTACCTTTTTTTAACTACCTAAACCTATGGAGTATATAACAAAATTCCTTCACCCAAAAACTCATTTCCGCCAGCCCTACTTCACTTGTCACACGCTCCACCGCTTACATCTGCTGCATTTAGCAAGATTTCTCCCCACCACCCGCACTGCTCCCCCCGCCACCCGCTCCCGCCCGCGGGGGTACCTTGCGCGCGGCTTACTCCGGCGGCATTTAGCGTCGAACACACATGATTGATGGACGCTAATAGCGCTCCGGATTAATAAGGGATAATAAGGAACTGTGCTACTTGTTTTGGAGTTGTATAGAGTGGGGTTTCAATTAGGTGCAGAGAATAAGGAAGTGATTAAGGCTTAGGAAATACTTCGTGAAATAACTTCTATTTGCTTAGGCTGTTGTCTTTCTGACCACATGCCGACCGCAATCGACGACGGCCGAATGCTTAGATATTCATAAAGACAAGTGCCAGCCACACTCGCACGCCGCCCGCGACGGACAGTTCCGACGGCGGCAATGACTGTTTTGGCAACCGTCGTGGAGTGTCCGTCATCCGTTGTGACGTCACCGCACGCTGTCGGTAACGTCTGACATTTTAAAGAGCCTTACTGAACAAAAATCAATCAATCTGCCTAGCTTTTTCCCAACTATGTTGGGGTTGGCTTCCAGTCTAACCAGATGCAGTTGAATACCGTATTTTACATGGAGTGACTGCCTATCTGACCTCCACAACCCAGCAACTGGGTAATACGATACCCCTTGGTAAGACTGGTTGTCAGACTTTCGGGCTTCTGACGACCCGTAACGACTGTCAAAGATCCACGATTGACAGCCGGGACCAATGGCTTAACGTGCTTTCCGAGGCACGGAGGAGTCTCGGTATGTTAAGATGGTCACCCATCCACAGACCAACCCCGGCAAGCGTAACTTAACCTGATGGATCGAACCGTGCGGCTGAAAGTGGTCCCTAAATCTGATCTCTAAAGTCTTCTAAACCGCTTTTCTCAACTAAGCCCAGGTCGGTACGCGATTTCTTACGCAGTTTTTTATCGCACACCGAATTATCAACTGTCGGTGTTGAGCAGAGAGTAACACAAATGGAAGATGTCACTGGCTCCTGAAATACAGGTACTCTAACTTAGCTCTGGAGCCAGGGTCTCAAATTTTTTGTAATCTTTGTATGGCAATAAAGAATTTATTTATTTAATTGAGTATCCCACCGCGTCAAAACAAATCGCTCGTGGGTATGAGGGCTATCGCTCTCTTTACTTAACTTTAAGGCACTAGATAAAATAGTCTCCAATTTTGAATTAAACAATATTTTTCATCTCACTTAACAACTGATTTTTATTAGCTAATTAATCATAATTGTATAAGATAGTCGTATCAGCCAATGGCTTAATTGCCAAGAGCCTCGACCAATACCTAAGGAGGCTCTCGTTGGACAGCTGGATCAAGGGCTTGATTCAGAAAGCGGTACTCCTAGACACGGCTCGCTTTGTCAGGAGGTTCCTCTCTCTGGAGCCCTGACCGCCGGTAGCTTGGACTCTGTTCCCGATACCGATAGGCTACTATTTTTTTTATTTTTAAAATGTTTTTATATTATTTATTCTAATATTTAAAAATATAATTTACATGTAAATAATGAAATAAAGATTTTAATAATGATTATAGGTTACTACTATTTTGCTATTTTCATTTTCATTTTTTGTTTGTCATAAAGTAAATTCAAACGACGTATATTGCAAAAGATCTAGAACCTACTGATTGAGAGAACTGACTCCTGTAAGACCTGGGTGTTTTTACCTAGCGCAGGAGTCAGGGTTCCATTTTGTTTGTACATATTTTGTATGCCAATAAAGTATTTATTTACATGTAAGGTACAGTAAACCTCGCATCAATGATAAATAAATTAATAGTTTAAAAAACACTAGAAAAACACGCTTGAAACCTGATCGTGTTCAAAGTCCATTACGTGACCTTTCTCACAAGTGCAAACACGACTAGGATACGATATTCCATCATGGAATGCCAGTGCCTATCTTCCGGCTTCATCATCAGACCTTGAAACCTAATCATGGTCAAAGTTCATTACAAGACTTTTCTAAGAAATCCAAAACAGCTATGATACGATTTTCCATCATGAAGTTCCAGTTCATATCTTTCGGCTCCATCATCAGATCAGTTCGACAGTACCATATTATTGTATTGTCATCAGAACTACATACAGCTGCCAATTTTCATCACGCTACGACCCTTGGAAGATGGTTAAATTAGTTACCTTAGATTCCATTACATAGTTACATACAGGTCGACCTAATAAAAGCGTGTTAAAAACCGCCTTTAGTGCTACGACATAAATGTGCTGTCGGCGTCAAATAGTTACAACTTATGTGCGGTGGACTGTAATCGTTAAGTTACATATTATATTATCTTACCTCTCAACTCCAGTCAGGCGAGGATGGCGGTACTTCTTCGAGAACAGCAGACCACCGCCCCAAGCAGCCTGCGACAAAAATGACATATTATTGTAACACGTAATTGTTAGAGAATCAGAAAGTTATAAGTTTTACAACTGCTTTGACTAAAAATCTATGTTTCCGTAAACCTAAGTATTCAGTGTTTAAACCCACTGCCACTGAGTTGTAATAATGAATAGTTTGTTTTGTTTTTCTGGTAGATGTACTATCACTAGTTTCTTGTAACGCAGTAGTGTGCAGCGAGCCGAGCCGCTCGATTCAACTTCTCCTCTCCTCCACTCGACTGTCGGCTGTTTCGTGAATTTCTTTGATACGGAAATATGAGGAACGACATTTATGCTCGAAGCGAGCGTTCGTCGTGTCTTGTGTTTCGCCGTATTGTTACCAAGTTCCGCCTCGACTCAAATGATACATTACTGATACATTACAAACAAGCGTCGCAAGTCTATCTCCGCATAACACTACAATACACAATACAACCAATGTTCCATATTTATATGTACAGTATTTCTATTTTTTTAAAGTCCCTCGGCAAACTTCGTGTTTCGTCAGTCGTCGGATTTTTATCAGTTGCCCTTTGCACTTGGTGCAGACCGGACGCTCTCAATCGACTTGGAACTATACAGGGTGGCAGGGACATCGACGCGAAAACTGAAACAATGGATTCAGTACATGATTCTGAACCCCACTGCGTTGAAATTTTTCGTCGGTTATTTAAAAATAAATCAGCTGTTTCATAGAAAAGTGCAATACCTACGCGGTCAAAATGTATGGAACAGCAGATTTTTTTTTAAATAACCGACGAAAAATTTCAACGCAGAAACGTACTGAATCCATGGTTTCAGTTTTCGCGTCGATGTCCCTGTCACCCTGTATAGAGTTAATTCTTTTAACTTAATGTAATTTATTTTAAAAATGGGCCGAAAGTCGCAGATCGCAGACATGATAAATAGGAAGATAGTTTTACAGCTCTATTTAGTTCACACGGAAATCAAAACAAAACAACAATAAAGCACTCAGTTCTGAATTCAAATTATTATACACGATAAATCTAATAATTGATGGACATGGAAATTAGCATTCGTTTGTATTCGGAAATGCGATGATTCCCGACCGACATTAAGAAAATAGAAATACTGTATTTATATAACTAGAGTGAAAGTCATAATTATAAGTAGTATAGTTTACTTCAATATACTCACATCGACATGCATCCACATGTCGTACTTCTGGCAGATGTCCGCGATCTCCTCGAGCGGGTCGAACGCGCCCAGCACCGTGGTGCCGGACGTGGCGTTCACGAAGAATGGCACCTGATGGAATAATAGAAGGACTGGAATAAGAGAATGTATAATACCTATTCAGACAAAAACAGCTTCGGAAATATACTTTGTTGTAAGCCCATCATCAATTAGAATGAAAATCTGGAGTCAGATTTTAAGACACAGATATATGACAGTGACCTTGAATGGTTAGCTTGCGTGTTCTGTACTGAGCTCACGCAACGCGTCGTACGTCCAGTCAGTAATAGGACTCGCCCATCAAGGAGCGCTGTCCCAAATTAGAGGCATTATTAATTTATTACACGTAAAACAAAAAGTATTTTAATAAAACAAGTATACTAAAAGATCAATAATTTAATTATCTTTAAAATAGTGAAGTTTTCAGAAAAATACGATCGATAGATTTTGCGTCATTCTCAGTTTTTTATCCGCGTTAGACATAAGTTTACAAATTAATTTCACTATGTAATATAAACATAATCAAAAATATGCCTATATTAAAATATTAAAAAAATGCTCTAATTTAACACATATTTTTTACAAATCACTAACACAACTCGTTTAGACGTCATCTTCAGTATAAAATCATTAAAAGTCAGTTATCGTCCCCTTAACGATTATAAATTATTCGCTGTTGCCCGCGATTTCGTCTGTGATCTAAGATGAAAAGTAGCCTATGTCCTTCTCCAGGTCATGGTCTACCCATATGTCAAATTTTATCCAAATCTGTTCAGCCGCTTTAGCGTGAAAGCATAACAAACAACATACAAAAAAAAACACTTTTGCATTTATTAAGTACTAGCTTCTGCCCGCGGCTTCGCCCGCGTGGATGTCGGAAAATATCCCACGGGAACATATCGAAATTAGGGGGAATCTATACTTAATTTTATCGAAGGAAAAAATTAAAAAAAATGTTTTTTTTTTTTTAAGTAGTTACGTAATGGTGCGTCTTATTGAGAAACT
This sequence comes from Agrochola lychnidis, assembly GCA_963680765.1. Taxonomy (NCBI): domain Eukaryota; kingdom Metazoa; phylum Arthropoda; class Insecta; order Lepidoptera; family Noctuidae; genus Agrochola; species Agrochola lychnidis. The sequence goes on along the minus strand of OY796874.1, from coordinate 1,772,169 downwards.
ACGATTATTGTGAAAATTTATGAAAAATAAAAACAGATTTTTTCTAAAAAAAACACGTTTATTTTCAATTGAGGGTAGTTTTATTTCCACAAAATTTTATTAGTAATTACTTCCAATTATTATAGACTTTGTTTCATCGCGATAGATCATTAAGTTTAAAAACACCGTATTGTTAAAAAAAAAACATAAAAATATTTAGATTTTTTAGGTATTTCTTTATTTCAGTCTGCGCTCAGCGCTCGGTGTGGCAACACGCCGTGTTCGGATTCGCAACAAGTCCATCGTCATCCTGAGGATGCCTCGTTGAGAGGTGAAACACGTGTCAATTTCTTTCAAGAGTTTTTTATGGCTCTTTAGAAATAGCTAAGCGGAACAGGTTACTAAATATATAATTGTATTTTATAGATGCCCTCATTTCGTTATAAACACTCACACTGTATACTAAGGTGCAACACTTCACTGAGTAATGGCACTGTAGAGAGATCTTTATACTCACATTGCCTCTATCCTTGTGGTACTTGACGAGTCGCTCCAGCTCGGTGGGCAGCATGCGGCCGCGCTCGTCGGACGGGACACTTATACAGTAATCGGTGCCCAGCCCGCACACTGACGCGCACGACTTCACCGAATAATGGCACTAAGGGGAAATAAAAAGGTGTTTAAACACGGTTTTTAGTCTGTCCTGAAAGCGGTGGTCGCAGCTGAGAGTAACAAGTAAAATTTTAACACTTAAATTTTAAAAACCCCCGACACAAACATTTCCTCATTTCTCTTTCCTACTCCGATCTTTCTCAACGTTACAATAAGGTTGCTGTTTAGAGGTAAAGTAACTATATGTCAACTTAATTGTAAAATTTATTTGTCAATCACGTTACTTTTAAGAACGCGGCGACGCATGAATTTTCCAAACAAACCTATCTAAATCATTTGCAATTTGGTTTATCTAGGCTCCTACATCTTTTTTTTTCCAAAAAACTTTTCTAAAATGAAGTTTAAACGAATTTAATTTCGCACATTTTTACAGCGTAAATGACATGTCTTCATGATTTTATATATTATAAACAACAATATTTGTAATATTGTTTCTTCAGAAGCATAGCTTATATTATTAAGTTACAAATTTTCGAAAAACAATATGGAAAAATATTAAGTTTTCATTCATCATTTTTAGTATTACGGAACACATCCAAATTTATCATAAATTTTCGAAAGCTAGTAGTGCTATCGCGTCAAGCAATAATTGTCAATGTGTGCGTGGTAGTATTGCTCACTGTAGGTGTGTATCGCTCCGACAGGCACTCACACTAGCGCAACGTGCTTGGAATTGAATTTTGCGAACATCTCGATTTGTAGTTGCGAGCCGTGTTCGCAAGCCGTGTTCGCAAGCCTCTTAATAGCTTCAGTCAGACTTGTTAAAATGCTTGAAAAACAGCAAGAGTCTATGTTGATCTATAGAATCAAAAGCAATACACTGACCTGATCTGAAGTGAACATGACGAGATGCCCCGGGATGCTGGAGAGCCCCTTCTCCTTGTACTGAGGGAACTTGCGGTGGCGAGCAGCCAGGAACGCGTACAGGTTGGAGATGGAACCACCTGGTCACACAGAACAATATTACTTTGTGTGACTTTTGAAGAGCACTTGTGAAAATAATGCCACGCATTATAAATACGGTTTTTACATCATTCATGGCTTATACGGACTTGCACCCATTATTATTAAACTTTTCTTCTTTTTGCCTTTAGAATTGGGAATTTTCTTGTTCGTGCGTTTATGAATAACAAATCATTTTATTAACGCCCAAATTGGATCAGGCTATTGTAGAAATTATAGGTTGTTTACCAGCTTATGAGCCCATAACTTTTAGTGCCAAGTACTCTCTTTTATTTGTTAACTACCTTCGATAACAATATACTATCTGTAGTGTATCTATTTAAAAGATAGTAAAAGAGTCTTTTTTTATGGGTTAGAAATTATCAAATAACTTCTCCTGCTCTGGGCGGAGCGGGAGGGCGTGTCAGACTCTTACTGACTAAAACCCACCCGTGTTCCTTCAATTGCCTGTATTGCCAGGGGCCACGGTATCCTTTTCGGACTTTCCCGCGACCCCGGCAGGCATCAGCCCTAGCGGACCGCGTCAGTTCTGCTGACATATCTTTGAGGCGCGCGTGGAACACAACGCGCCGTCGCCCCGGGCCTGGTTCTTATCGGACGGCGAGCTACCCATTGCTCACCGTCCGCAAGCCCGAGCCTACGGTGATTATAACTTGACCCGTGAGTCGTGACGCGATTGGTAGTACTGTTCTGTCATTCGCCATCTCGAACTCTATTTGTATTGAAACTCAATACTCAATACTTTATTGCATTCCACAATGTATGTGCTTAGGTGGTAAACATTTGAAAAGAAACAATCGTGGACCCTGTTGGGCACAGCAAAAGAAATATAGTAGAGATGAGGACTTATTGTTTATCTTATAATCTAATTTATTCTAAAAAAAACATTTATTGTGTATTTTATTTGAGTTTTAGAGATTTATCATTTAAATATTCTTGTACACTATAGTAACATTTACTTAATAATAGATTTTTTAATTTATTTTGAATAGATGGAGTTTTTTTTCTTTTCTGATTATTGACATAACTAGAGGAGATGTTGAATGTATTTTTAGGCGGGATTTTGGTAAGTTTAGTCGTGTTTTGTATCGGAGTGTGTATCTTGTTTGTATGTCTTCTCGTTTAGTGTAAAAGTGTGGGTATTTATGAGCGAATTTACATATTTCAAGTATATATATATACAAGGCAGAGTTAAAATGTTCAGGTTTATAAAATGGGGTTTGCAGCTATCTATTTGTTGTATATTAACTAGGTTACGGACGAATTTCTTTTGAATTGTAAACAGTGTAGGTGCATCTGTACTATTTCCCCACATTATTATGCCGTAACTAAGCCATGCATAAGCATAGGCGTAGTATGTTACCAGAGCTGTCTGTAAATTTGTGGTTTTTTTTATTTCTCGAAAAGCATATAGGAATTTCGAAAGTTTCGATTTAATTTTTTGTACGTCTGATTTCCAATTTATATTCTTGTCTATGGTTATGCCTAGTAATGTGAATTCATTGACTGTTTCTATTTTGTGATTATTATAAATAAAAGCTACATTGAGAGGATTTTTTTGGTGGGGATGGAAAGTTATGAGTTTAGTCTTTGCAAAGTTAATTTCGAGCTGGACAAGCAGCGGTGCTAACATGACGGTAAGGGACAAATTATAGTAAACCATTTGTAAACACTGGTGCCGATTCCCTTGTTCACAAACTAAACTAAATTTAAGTTCAGTGCATCTTTTTCTTTCTATTTCATTAAGAAAAGGACAGAAGATAAATTTATTTTAGTCCTGTCAAATTAATCAGCGCTTGACGTATATTGACGTAATTTTAGCAAGCATGTTTTTAATCACGTCTAAACTTGTATGGAGTAGTGACAGGCGCTGATTAATTTGACAGGACTAAACTAAAATTTATCTTCTGTCCTTTTCTTAATGAAACAGAAAGAAACAGATGCACTGACCTTAAATTTAGTTTAGTTTGTGAACAAGAGAATCGGCAGCACTATCTCATTCGCACAAGTAGTGAGGTAGCTGCTGTCACTAATGACATCTGTCAGTCACCACGAAAGGCGGGAAAATATTGAAAGTGAAGTAGCCTTGCATGAGCGGCTTGCTGCGATAGTGAGCCAGTGGAAGATATCATAATCAACTTAAATAAATCAACAGGATTCTACAGTATCCATTCTTTGTTCGTTGCTAAGCTAGTCTTTTAAAATTATTAGCCCCAGGCTTGCAAAATACCAGTTTTTCTACAGAATCTCACCGGGCGCCAGAATAGAGTCGCCAGTCCTCCAGCCGATCATGCTCCTCATCTTCTCCAGCACCACGTTCTCCATGAGGATGAATACGGGCGCGATCTCGTACGTGAACATGTTGGTGTTGGCGGCTGCCGTCAGCCACTCGCCGGCCAGCGAGATGATGTCCAGGCCACAGGAGAGCTGGTTGAAGAAGTGGGGGTGACCTGGGGAAGAAGGGACATATTAAAGTACAAATACGTACTCCTGTCGGGAAAACGGAGGAGTTTACCTGCTCTCCAAACAAAACTTTTAGTAAACCTGAATGAGCCATTTACAAGGTGTGTTTTTTCATATCCCAACTCTAGGGTATTAATGAAACCATATCAAAAAATCAACTAGCATATAAATTACTTTTCTATTTTTTAAGCTATTGCATAGCTTTTATTGCGGGCTTTGAGCGCGGCGACCGAATCAAGAAATTCCGTAACGAAAAAAAACCTAACACCCCCCACTCTGCCTACCATGTAATGAATTACGTTCCCATGACAACGTGATGTTGTCATGTGAACGTAATTTTTGTTTTATGTCATCACGTCATCATCCCAAGTGTAGCGTTGACAAATAGGAAGTATGGAGGTTACAAATGCTATGCAATAGCTTTACCGCGGCAGTCCCCGAGTGCCACACGTTTTTTTATTTCATAACTTACCACTAGACTCTCTATGTGTTTATCTAAATTTAATTGATAAGTACTAGTAAGTAAATCATTTTCATTCAAACCAATCATTCATATTTAAAGCTAAGAAAATGCGACGTTGTCATATTTTCTTTTTATGAACAAAAATAGTCTGAATTAAATGTTTTTTTATTTTTTATATTTCACCTAAAGGTTTTCCCATTACCATTCTATTTTTACCCGACTACGGCAAAGCCAAAAGGAAGGGTTATGATTTTAGCAGTCTATGTATGTATGTTTGTATGTATGTATGTATGTTTTTACGTGTGTTCCACCGTAGCGCCTAAACTACTGAACCGATTTTGATGAATGAGGTATCAATAGATTCGTAATAATGGTCCGGGTGACATAGGCTATATAATTTTTCCCTAAATTTAATTTGGTGGACTTTACACGTAAATTTCTAACCTCGAAAAAAATTAAAATGGGATGATCATGACATGTTTGGTATCAAAAGAAAGGTCTTGACGAGCACATTACAAATATGTATATAATATTTTCAAAGTAAACAATATGTTTAAATCGTTAAAAACAAGCAAAAGTGAGACTGCGCTACGTAGTATCGCAAGATGTTACCAACGTGCAGTTAATCAAATCTTAATAAGTATTACCGATTTGTAATTACACTCTTATGAAGAAAAACAAGTACAACGAAATATTTGTATTTTGGATTTCTTCGAAGTTCGATATCGATATAGGTATGGTGTTGGCGTCGAAATAAATCGCTCTATGGTTTCGTCCAAAGCATTATGCACTCCTATTGGAATTTAAAATAGGTTAATTACTGAACTATTGTATTACTCAACTCTTATTTACGTTTATCAAGTGTAAAAACGGAAAAGTATAAAATAAAAAAATTAAGTTTAAAAAACTGTAACCCGACTACGGGAAAATAAAAATGATCTAAAAAGTACGAAACAAGCAAATATTTCAGACAGAAATCAAGACATAGGTACAAAAATGGTCAAGGTAAAGCCGTCGTCGCATGCCATTATAATTTTGTAAGTGTTCCTGGCACCCACATGGCATACAGGCATGCGACCACGGCTTTACCTTGACTATTTTTGTTCCTATGTCTTGATTTCTGACTGAAATATTTGCTTGTTTCGTACTTTTTAGATCATTTTTATTTTCCCGTAGTCGGGTTACAGTTTTTTAAACTTAATTTTTTTATTTCTAAATTCTAAAGAGGTTAAATTTATATGCAGTCAATCTACCTAGCTCTTTCCCAACTACGTTGGGGTCGGCTTCCAGTCTAACCGGATGCAGCTGAATACCAATATTTTACATGGAGCGACTGCCTATCTGACCTTCACAACCAAGTATCTGGATAATACAATATCCCTTGGTAAGACAGGTTGTCAGATTTTCGGGCTTCTGACGACCCGTAACGACTGTCAGAGATCCACGAATGACAGCCGGGACCAACGGCTTAACGTGGTTTCCGAGGCACGGAACGGTCTTGGTATGTAAAGATAGTCACCCATTCACGATCCAACCTTAGCAAGCGTAGCTATACTGGATCGATCAACCCGTGCGACTGTTATTACTAAGTTTCCCACTGCTGGGACACAGACTTGCTTTCTGTGAGAGGGAGTGGGCCGTAATCCATCACGCGGGCCCAGTGCGGGTTGGTAGATGTCACATGTCTTCGAATTTTCGGTTCTAGGACATGCCGGTTTCCTTCACCGTTTTGAGAGCAGTAGTGATGAAATAATTTACACAAAGTAAAGCACCTGTTTTAAAAAAAAAACATGGTTCAAAACAATAGAACAGAATAATTATTGTTGATTGTTACTGTAGCGATCGAATTATATAATATACTATGAGTATTAAAGAATAAGTACCTATACGTATTTTTCTTTATCAAGTGTTTTGTGTGTACCTACATGAATAAAAAAAAACAGTGGTACTCCGGGAGTGCCGAAAGAAGTGAAAAACTTGAAAAAAAATCGGCACCGCGGTAATCAAAATACTCATACCACGCATAGAAAACAATAAACATCTTTCGATACTTACTACTAAGATTATCAAATAATCAACACAATGTCACAAAGAAAAACAATCCATTTATCCGGTCCGGTGGCGATCCGATTCGGATGTAATAGCACACGCGATTAAACTGCGCGATGGCATCCGGTCCGGTCGGAAATAGTCGGGTCTTTGTGATGGACGCTATCGATAGAATTCAGGAAATTATTTTTTTGTGATAATATTTACCTACTTACGCCATTTTTTTCTTCTTATTTATTTGCTCAAAAATAAGAAGAAAAATGGCATGGCAGCGCAGTAGCATTTTCAATAAAAATCGAATCTTTTATTGGTTAAATTTTAAGGACGAACAGTAGAAAACGTCATGAGAAAGTCTAAATGGTCAGTGGCCAACACGCAGTCAGCAACAATGGTAGTTTCTTCTCTTTTTCAGAAGGCCTAAGGCTGTTTGGTACAAATCCTACAGGCTGTTAATGACTAAAGAACCACAAGTAAAATATTGAGAAACTCTATACTAATGCTCGAATAATAAAGCTGAAGAGTTTGTTTTTTTTGTTTGAACACGCTGATCTCCGGAACTGCCCGTCGGATTTGAAAAATTATTTTTGCATTCGATAGCCCAATTCTTAAGGAAGGCTATAAGGTATTTAACATCACGCTACGACCTTTAGGAGCCGAGTAAAAAAAAAACGTAAGAAAGAACGCTCAGTGAAAAAGAAGTGATAGAGCGGGTGTGCAATGCGATGTGACGCGGTGTGTCGGCGGCCGATAAAAATGTGGCTATTATTTTAATATATTGTGTATCTTACGACCAGGAATGTTATGGAACTTCGGTTCCAGTTCCGAAAGGTCGGAACTTCCGATTAATACACCTCCGATTCCGACTCGATTCCGATAATTTTGAATCGGAGTTATACCGAAGTTCGAAACGCAGCGATGCACGTGACTAGAGCGCGTACAAACAAGTTTTAACTCGTCGTCAGTGTAATTTTAGTTTATTTTATACACGCTCGCGCTCGAAGTCTCAGTTTATTGTTTTGTTTGTGGATGTTATCGCTAATATTTAAGTGATTAAAGAGACTGAATTATATTTCAATTGTTTCAATACCACTTAACATATCTTTCCTCTACTTCCATCCACCTTTGACTCCGGTTCCGATCAATCAAATTTTAAACCTCCGATTCCGGTTCCGGTAAAACGTCTTCCTATCATCCCTGCTTACGACTTCCACGCGAACAAAGTCGCGGGCAGAAAGTAGTTCCACATATTCGGCAGTGGTAGGACGTACCTGTTTAGCATACTTTAATTTCACCAGTTCTGAATGAGTAATAGTAATAGTTGCCGGAACAGGTCTGAGATTAGGAGCCAGACCAAGAGAGATACAAAAACCCGCAGGGCAGCATGTGGAGAGCTGTTGGGCTGTAGCGACCCCACGGACCCTATCTCCCAGGAGAAATCTTGTTCCTCACCTCTGGCTTGCCTGTATTGGCCGGCTGGAGTGAACACTGATGAGGAACGGCGCTCCCGCCTCATTCTTGCCTTAATTGGCCGGCTTGAGTGGAAATTCGCAAGAGCAAAAATGCTCGGAGGAAGGAAGTATTCCAGTAAGATGCTGGTAGGGATCTTGACGGTACTTCCGGGATTATCCTGATAGCCGTGGAATACCTCTCCACTCCTCATAAGCACCTCAGGACGTGTTGCCCCCTTGTCGCTACGACACTATGTGCTAGCGACCGTTTTCGGGGGCCCATTATTGAGCTTGCAAGTCATCCCCTGCCATTTTATCCGTGGACATTTAAACATTGATCAGACAGGCGCCATAGTCCTTCCATAGCTCCAGGTAACCAGTCCACTTTAGCCACCCAAACCCATAGTCCAATATCTTTGTTTCCATATTCTGCAATAGTCCTACACCAACCGGGGGTTGTCCTTGGGTGCACTTGCATAGTGCGAACATGAATAATCGTCGGTTGGTGCCTCAATACTTAAAAATGTCTAAGGGGTCTCTGCGAGTTGGCTTCGGCCCCTCGTACGCCTTCCAAAGGTCCGGGACCCAAGGGTCCCGAGATTTGTCACAGACATTAAAAAATAATAGTAATTTATTTCCAAAACTTCAGTACACATTACATCAATGAGGTCTCGACCCCTGAACTAGAACATCCTGTATGACAGGGCTCGAGGTTTCTCCAGTTACATGGACCAATATGAGTAGACTTAGACTAAATATAATTAAGTGATTTTTAAAATTAAAAGAAAATAGGAATAAAATGAAAAATAGACAAAAAATAATGAACAAGATAAGAAATAATAGTAACTCTTAAACATTTTCTGTTTTAAAATAAAACGGGGTTAGCAAGTGCATGGTGATATGTATGATGGGTGTGTAGATGTAGGTCTGTGAATTCATTTTTCATTTTCAAATATCTTTATTTATCATCGTTACAAACAAAAATGCACTTAACCTAAGACACATTAACTCATTAAAATTACGACACTTTATGAGGCTAGCGATGCACCTTTCAAAGCTTTTAAAGGGATATTTTTTATAATTGTTAACAACGTAAACATAACACACATAAAGTATGACGAGACTATGTTCAACAAACGCACGGGTGCAATAAAATACTCTGGAATGCAATCAATTTTTAAGGATGTTTTCAAAATGACAATGGACATGCAATCATCAAACACTGACTTTCACCAACCTGGCAGCCAAATGAAGACAGTAACTGAATCAAAAGACACGGGGCAGTTTTTTCTTCAGTCGTATTAATATGATGCATCAAAACATTGCAGGATTGTTAAACAAATCAGACTTGTTAACTGTACAATTAGAAAACTTGGAAAATCAAGGGACAACTGTAGATGTACTCTGTTTAACAGAGCACTTCATAACATCTGGACATGAAAGTTTATTACACATTCCGAATTTCCACCTAGCTGCCCTTTTTTCACGAATCACAAATCGGGGAGGAACTTGTATTCTTGTAAGACAGGGGCACAAATACAGGGAACTACCAGATGTTGCTAAACAGTCTGTATCAGGCGTATTTTGACGTGTAAAAGTGTTTGTACAAACCTACTTACAGAAATAAAATCATTTATCATTTATTTGAAATTTGTGCCATAGAATTGACATCTTACTCAATTATTGTTATATGTGTGTATAGAGTTCCAAAATATAATTACTTGACATTTTATGAAAAACTTGACATTGTATTAAAAAAGTTTGTGTATTATCTAATAAAAAAATAGTGTTGTGTGGTGATCTTAACATTAATGTATTGTTAAGAAATAAGATTACTCTGGATTTGGAACACTTTCCACTTAACTATAACTTGACTCTAGCTCTAAACCAGCCTACTAGGCCTCTTAGTAAAACGTGCATTGATAACTTTGCACATAATTTAAGAAAAGGATGGAAAACGGAAATTATTGACCTCATGTTATCAGATCACACATCACAAATACTTAAAATACCTGTCAATAAAACGTGTCGCTTAAAATTTTGGAAAACAGTAAAAAAAAATACTCCAAAGAGAACCTTGATAAATTTAAATCATGTATATAAAATTTATCTTTCAAAGAAGTCTACGAAAGCACTGATGTTAATGTAGCCTATAAGACCTTTCTTGATATTTTCTCATTGTTTTACAATCTCTGTGTTCCAGAGTTTAACCTGTTTGTTAGTGTTTATGGTTATTATTAACCATAAACACTAACAAACAGGTTAAGTGGATTTCTCATGGCATAAAAACATGTAGTAAGAGACAGAGAGGTTTATTATGGGCTTACAGACTACACCCAACAAAAAAAGCTAAAAGTGACTTGAAAAAATACACTACGCAGTATAAAAAAATTGTTAGACTAACTCAGAAGGCACAAAATAACTACTTTATAAACAACTCGCAAAATAAATCCAAAGCCACATGGCAGATAGTCAATAGATCTAAAACTAACCTGCCTAAAGAACAAATACTGACAATAAAAACAGGTAATTTGACTTTCAAAAATCCGAATGACATAGCAAATGCATTTAATGACTACTTTATAGATGACATTGAGAACAATACAAAAAATGACATTAAAATTAATAATAAGTTAAATAATTTGATAATGCAATCAATGTTTATGCAACCTGTTCTAAAATCTGATATTATTTTAGCCACAAAGACGCTAAAAAATACTAGTACCTACAGTACTAGTATTTTTTGACGGTATATCTACAAAAGTAATTAAATGTGTAATTGAGCTTATAGCACCTGTCCTAGCACATATTATTAATATAGGTATTACCGAAGGCATCTATCCCGAAGACTTGAAAAAAGTCATAATAAAACCGCTCCACAAAAAGGAAGACAAGGCGTATATAAAAATTACCGACCAATAGCCAAAATTCCTGTTTTTTCCAAAATCTTTGAAAAAGTTATTTATAACTCGTTATACCAATATCTTCACAAATATAATATTTTGTGCAAAAAACAAAACGGTTTCCGGAGAAGTAAAACAATTAACATGGCTATTTTCGACCTTTTAAATAATGTTATGTCTGCTGTTGATAAAAAGACTCCCATCTGCGCTATTTATACCGACATGACTAAAGCCTTTGATTATGTTGATCACAAAATCCTTCTAGACAAATTGCATGGCTATGGCATCAGAGGGAACATTTTAAAATTACTTGAATCATATCTAAGTAATAGACTGCAATGTACTGAAATCACAAGAGTGTGTGCAAAAACCAAAATGGAACGAACGTATGTGTCAAATTTCAGGTGTATAAAGTATGGAGTGCCTCAAGGTAGCGTGCTTGGGCCACCTTTATTTCTCATTTGTTGAAAACCAAAATTTGGTCAAAACCATTTGTTGTTGTGTCACTTTTGGCAAATCATTTATGTATTTGCCAAAAGTGACACAACAACAAATGGTTTTGTTTGCAGACGATAGCACTGCCATAGTAAAATGTAAGGACTTAAATACATATCAAATTGACATTAATAATACTCTCACTGACATAATTAATTGGCTTAATATGAATAATTTAATAATCAACCTCAAGAAAACCAAAGTAATGCATTTTCATCAAAGAATTGAAGCTCCAAAAATGTGTGTCAATTACAGAGGCAACGAAATAGAAGAAGTAAAAGTAAGTGTGTTTTTAGGTATCCATATCGACAATAACCTCAATTGGAAAGCTCATATAGAACAGCAATGTAAAAAAAAAAAAAATCTGCCTATGCACTTTTTCAATTGGCTAGAAAAGTAAATATAGACGCGTTACTTGTTGCCTATCATGGTCTAGTAGCCTCACTTCTACGATACGGAATTATTTTTTGGGGTAATTCCCCGGATAAGGGACTAATATTCAAGGCACAAAAGAGGTGCATTAGAGCCATGTGTGGTCTGAAAACAGATGACAGCTGTGCACCGTACTTTAAATTATTAAAAATACTTACGCTACCAGCGATATACATATTAGAAATTAGTATCTTCGTCAAAAACAATCCCAACCTTTTTGAAAAAATGACAAGGGTACGAAATGTTCCAATTCGTAGTCAGTACAAAAATTCTTTGAATAATTATAAATGTAAAACTGCATTAGTAAGAAAAAGTGTCCTGGGTATGGCTCCACGCATTTATAATAAAATTCCAGACGCCATAAAAGAATTAAATTTTACACAATTTAAGAACGAAATGAAATTGTTCTTAATTGATAAATGTTATTATACCATTAAGACGAATATTTAAATGATGAATTAATTTAGAATTACAATTATTAATCTTGACATTAAATTATTTTGACATTTTAATTATTTTGACATACATACCTACTTAGATTTCTTTTTCTCTGTTTTTTTTTGACATTTTAATAATTCCTCATTTAAGTCTGACATAATTGGAGTATTGGATATTATGTAATTGTTTCAATTTATTTTCTAGTTTTAATACCATAATTATGCATGTTTTTTCAAATATTTTTAAATAGAAATTTTAATTTGTATCCTCAGTTAGTTTTGCACACCATATTTGTACGCCTCCTGGCATAACATAGCGCTCTGTTCACCAAACATAAGATCTGTATTTCTTTATACCTATGTTAACAAATAAATAAATAAATAAACAATAATAATGGGCACAGGATGACATTTGCGCAAATTATTTAGTTACTTATAATTTACTGATTGCATGTAGGTAGACAAGGTCTGTGAATGAAGGTTTGTGTGTTTAGGTGTGTGAATTTGTGTGTGTAATCCGAGTCTATCTTCGGAAAGTACCAATAAACTAACTATTAACATTCCCATTACATTTTTAAATCACAATACATAAAAAACCACTGTAATTTACTCTACCCCATAAAAAGCGAGATACATGTGTATGACAGCTTCTGTAGACCACAAATAATATAGATAAGACCTCTTTGGTCCCCTATAAAACTGTTTATCAGAAACACATATTTTTTGTGACATCTCTGAGGCGGGACCATAGATAAAAAATATAAATGAGGAATGAGAATGGCGTCCTCTAGGGACTGAAGAGGGATGTGATGATAGACTGGAGGGCTTTTTATCGCGAAATAGATAAATTAAGAAAGGTCGTTGACAAAAAAATATGTGATAAAGTGAGAATTATCGGTATCGTAAATAACTGATTGAAAATAATAGATATTAGTTGGAAAAATGTCAGCAATGCCTAAATGAATAGTGTTTTTTTTTAATTAATAATATAATAATAATATGTTTATTTGACATAAAAGTACACAGATACAGGTTGACACTTAATTACACATGGAAATAGGTTAATACAAAATATTGAACAATGACCCCCATGCTAGGAAAAACCTGTGTTACAGGGGTCATCCATTCGTCCATTATGGATGTTATAAAACTTACATACAATTTAGTAATGTGCACTTATGTAAAAAAAATAAAAATAAACTAGACTAATTGATTTTGGGGATAAGAAAAGGGGGGAAGAAAGTAAAGGGGTTTAAATTCATTATTGACATGGAAAAGGTAGTATCTAATTAATTGCCACGTGTGTGTTGTATGAGTGGGTGTAGGTGTGTAAGTGTGAGTGTAGATATGTATGAATGAGTGTAGGTGTGAATGTGCCTGATTTGTTTAAGTTATGGTTTTAGTAATTCTTCTGTGTCGTTATAATTTAGGGTTAGCAGATGTTCCTTAAATTTTTGTTTGCAATGGGTTTTGTTCAAACAATGTATGTTTAATGCGTTGTGGAGTTTATTGTATAGTAATGTGCTTAGATAACGGTTATGCCATACAATTGAAGCTATAAATTTATGAAAAAGTTCTCCGTGCGTCTGTGAGTACATTTAGTGATAGCCAGTTGATTATACGTATTGTCTGGGTCTATTTCAGCCAAGTTCGATGTAAAATAAATAAAAAAAACTCGACGAATACCTAACCTCTTACATTTATTTAATTTGGTAAAAATTCAATAAATAAAGATTATTATTGTCTCATACGTGAAATTCATGCAAAGATCAAGTAGGTAAGTTTTATTTTTATTTATTTTTTATTAAAAAACCAACCTTTTTAACAGTTTGCACCACAAATGCAAGTTACGAATTCGAATTTATTTATTTGTAAGAATGTAGTTTTACTTAGTATGGTGTTAGTATTTTTGTTAGTTCTATATATTCTACCACAAAGTATATGGTGTACAAATATTCAATTGTCAATCTTAAACTAAGTAGGTACAATATTAATTTTAAGATTTGTGATTTACAATAGGTCCATTTAGAATTTGTATTATTATAATCAGGTAATCATTACTTTAAAATGTCAAAATTAAGTACATGTCATCTTGGATTTTTACAATATTCCTATTTTTTTTATTATGTTATTGGTCAACATCTATTAGTAATTAAGTTCCTTCTACTAAGTTAGTTAGACTTACTTCTGTGACACATGTAATATTAAGTGCAACTTCTGAATTTAACTACTCTGTGGAGTTTATGAAATATATTGAAATGATAAGCTGTCATTGTGTTTTTATCTGTGACACATTATTGATTTGTGGTGAGAAACATGGGGCGGGAAGTTTAATTAGATTTTTTGTGACAAACGCGATGTTAATTTAGAAAAATATTGGGTTTCAGTTCTGTTGATTGATAAACTGATAAACTTGACTGCCTCGTTGGTCTAGTGGTCGCAAGCGCTACTGCTGAGCATGAGGTCCTGGGTTCGATTCCCGGGTCGGGCAAAGTGTTATTGGATTTTTCTATCTGGAATTTCTCAATAGGAGCTCGGAGTCTAGATTTGTGCCCGGTTGATGGCAACAGGCTCGCCCCCTATTACATGGGACTTAAACATAACTGGCGAAATGTGGGTGTACCGTTGGTACACCTCTGCCAAACCCTTCGAGAAACAAGGCGTGATGTTATGTATAAAGTTAGGAAGGTACTTTTATTTCGATCGACCATTTTAGATCAGATGAAAAGTTAGTTACCTACATTCCTTTCTAAAAAGCTAATTACATTCAAACAGGTGGAAAACAAAGGAATAATTTAACGACTTAATTATAAAATAATATAATCGATAAGATAGTTAATCGATTCAGGCGTAACTTTAGGGGTATGAGGAACAGGGTGTAAAGTTCACTCATCCACCATAGAAAAGGGAGGATCCTCTGACCAGACGGGTGTTGTGTCTGGCAAGCAACTACCCATCGGTTTGAAGTTGAAATCTTGTATGTATGTCGATCGTTCGATAAACTCTAATTGCGCGATGCAGGATTTGTGTGACGTCATGTCTACGATGCGTAGTTTGTATATGGCGGTGTAACCGCTACATGACCTTACGGAAATCCATAATAAAATACAATAAAAAAACCAATAAAAAACTCTCTCTAAAAATACCTTATCGGAACAGGTTACTAAATATATATACACGTCTATTGTGTTTTTTTTTATCGACAAATATCACTTTTTTTTCGTCTGAAACGAAGAATTCCGTAATTCTTTTCCCACAAGGAATGTCTCAGACATACACCTTGCTTTTTGGACGAAAAAATTGTCGCCGTCTACTAACTATGAAATCTTATGAGACGCATTAACGATTCCAAAAATCATAGGTAAGTCGAAACCAAAATCCTCTAAAATAATTCCCCGCACATTTTAAAAGTGTGAATGGATAAACCGTATTACCCAAGAGGGGTAATACGGTCATCCCCCGGGGGACTGTTTATCACGACCCACAGCTGCGGGGGATCAACTTGAAGAGTAAACAGAGTTCTATCCACTGGGATTTAGAATTAGAGGGATGAATTGTTTTTAAAAGAGATTTTGAGTGATGTGGAGGATTTTAAAAGTATTTGCGTTACTTTTTAAATGTTTTATTGACTGAAGTTATATAAAATATGAACACGTCTTTTTTTACATTGCTATTTTGTGGTTCTTAATCGTGAGTTAGAGCCGTGTTTATTTTATTGTGAGTGTATTGTGATGGATTTTTCGAGCAAAACTTAGGTAAGTACATGAATAATCATACAGTGGTGGATTGTGCAAGTTTGTGGATAATCGTTTGCGTGAAACAATATAATAAAAAAACAGTGGCACTCCGGGAGTGCCGACAGAAGTGAAAATTTGAAAAAAACCGGCACCGCGGTAATCAACGCGTTGATGTCTTTTTAATGGTCAAAAGCTGGTGTCGTCACAGTGTCGCGAAATCATTGTTTAGTCCCATTTCAAAAATACCCAACGCGCCTAAAAAAGTTTTCACTTCAATAATAAAGTGAATCAAGTGTCTTCCCCTTAACTTATAGTGAATAAGAAAGACGTTATTGGACGACTTCTTAATTTTATAGTTACTTAGCAGTTTAAGTTATATTTAAATTACTTATTAGCTAATAAGCTAGATTGTAATGTGAATAAAGTATCACCAATTGTGAAACTTTATAAAGGAAAAAAAAAAAGTATATCGTAATGTAATAATGTCAATCGTGTGGATCCGAAATAAAGTAGGTAGGTAAAAGCAATATTTTTTTTGCTATAAGTATGCTATCGCTATTTGTAATGTTTTTAATGTTTCAAATGATTTCTTTGCATTCCCATGCAGTAAGGGACAATAACGCACAGTCACAAGCATAACTTACAGGTACGCAACATTCAAAAACGTTTTTGTCGTGAAATTAAAATTGCAACATTGTTATAAGACCTATTTCAAAATAGTATGGTTTCGATGGTAATATGTTCGTAACACTATAAAATGTTTATCAATGTAAGTGTAAGCTATTTATCCTCGTTCGTTGGATGTTAATATTCAAAGTTATCTTTAAAAAAAAAAAAATTGGAATTTTGAATACCTACGCTGAAAGTCCTTAATAAAACTTTTACCTCACTGGCCATTTCACTTTAACTAATCGCAAACAAAAGCCGCATTCCCCGACATTACAAAAACTCCCCTACGCTAGTGGCGCCCTCTCGGATTAAACCGGTATTACGCAACACCTGACAGTGGCCCCATCTGTCGGGCGCGCGAGGGATTAATATTAAATTCCTTTTGACGTATTAATATCTATTGTAGTAGCTTCTGGACTTTTGAAAAGCAAAGGTACTGTAGTTTTTTTTTATGTTTTTGATTTCAAAGATATCATATCAAAGATCCCTAAACGAGGCTAAGTTTTTATGTAGGACTTTACTCATACGATGTTACCCCTGTGTTATCATGAACTTCACATGACGTCCAGAAAAACTAAAAAAATATCCTAAAACCTTGCTATCCTTTCCCTAAGAACAATAATCCAGTAATTAACACACTCTATCACTCCCTGTACCACAACCTACTCGGTATGCGACACGTCCTTAAATGATTCAATTTGTCCGCGCGTGATCCCTGACGAGACCATTCAGCGTAATATTCGGATGAAGCCGGTTTAATCCAGTTTGCAGCGGTTTGGAGCGGTGGGAACCGCAATCAGAGCCATTGTTCACACGTTTATGGTAGTTTTTATGATATTGTTTTAATTTTAAATGGATATGTAGCGTGGTATTGAATCTTGGAGTGACTTGATATGCAAGTTTATGACTGTTAGAATAAATTGTGTGAAAAATAGAAAATTACCGATGTAATAATGCAAGTAATGTCTTGCGATATTGTAACTTTATAGGAATTCAGACGTAGTTTTGCAAACTGAAAGAACATCTTACTAATCCTACTTTCCACTATAATAATACATACATACATACATACATAAACTCACGCCTTCTTCCCATGGGGGTAGGCAGAAACTACAGAACGCCACCTGCTACAATCCTTACATAGTCCTTTTGCCTCGTCTACGTTCATACATCTGGTCATACACGCACGCCGGTTGCGAGTACTACGCACCTGGCCTTTCTGAAGAACATCACCAATAAGGTTACTATAAGTCCTCCTAGGTCGTCCCCGCCCGGTCTTTCCCTTTACATCAGCCTTGTAAATACATTTTGTTAGTCGCCTTTCATTCATTCTCTCAACATGCCCAAACCATCTCAGCATACCCTTTTCAATTTTTGTCACTACATCTTCTTTTAAATCACACCGCTGTCTTATCACATCATTCCTCAGCCTAGCATTCATAGTCAGGCCACACATGCTTCGCAAGGAACGCATTTCCACAGCATTTTCTCGAGTTCAGCTCACAATAGCCTGTAAGACGCTGCGTGGCGCTATTGACGCTCTTGACCTGCTTGATGTGCTGGCGCGCTTCTTTGTCCCAGACAATTACTGCCGGGGCAGAAGGCACAGGCTGTTTGCCGTGCCTCCATGTCGTACTCTTGCACGTGCTAAGTCGCCAATTCCTCGCACTCTGGCTGCGCTTAATGATCTCTTGGATTCTAATCCTACAACCGACCTGTTTGCGGATGGATGGCCGAAGTTTTTATTGATATGTCAGGAGTACTGTGAGTGGAATTTGTGAATGTGTTTTTATTTTGTACTTTTTAATGTGTCTTAGGTATTATCTTAGTTACTGTAATTGGTTTACACAACCGTTGTTGCTAAATAAATAAATAAATAAATAAAGGGAAACGCCCATTCTTGGCCATGGTTTGCCCAGCAATGTGGGAAATACAAAAAAAATACCCATTTAGTAACTAAAATATTGCTTTTACTTATTTGTAACAAAACCTCCGGAATTAAAAGCCGATTTAATCAAGACACTCAATCGTTTATTTCCTTATCTAACACTTCCGATTGTTGGTCAATCCTGTCAAAGTAGGGATGGCAACTTTTACTGAAAAAAATCGATACACTCAAAACCGGTTACCAAAAATAGATTTTTTATTATGTAGTTGTTACAATCAACTCAGCCTATCGCAGTCCACTGCTGGACATAGGCCTCTTCCAGGCTGCGCCACAACACCCTTTCCTCCGCCTTCCGCATCCAGTCTGTCCCAGCCAACTTTTTTAGGCCATTGGTCCATCTAGCTGAGGGGCGTCCCACACTACGCTTAACGATACGCAGTCACCACTCTAGGACTCGTCTGCTCCACTGGCCATCAGTCCTTCGATGAATATGACCGGCCCACTGTCACTTCAGCTGGCTTACTCTGCAGGCTATGTCGGTAACTCCGGTTCGTTTCCGGATAACTTCATTTCTGATCTTAATCTTCAAAGAAATTTCGAGCATAGCCCGCTCCATGGCGCGCTAAGCAACCTTGAATTTGTGGACTAGCCCGACTGTCAGTGTCCACGTTTCGGCACCGTATGTCATAACGGGCAGGACGCACTGGTTGAAGACCCTAGTCTTCAAACACTGCGCGATTGGCGACGACAAGACTTGACGAAGTTTTCCAAACGCTGCCCAAACTAGCTGGATCTTTCTGTCGGCTTCTTTCTCAAAGTTGTGCCTACCGAGCTGGATGAGTTGCCTTAAGTAGACGTACTCCTTCACAACTTCGAGAAGCGACCCTTTGATGTGGATTGCATTTGGCAAGACATGCGAATTGTACATACATGACTTTTGTCTTGTCCAAATTCATACCGAGGCCAACCAGCCGAGAAGCTCCATTTAAGCTGTGTAGCATCTGATCTATGTAACTGTCTCAACGTTTCGTCAGCGTCAGTTGTAACCTCTTTTGTTATTTTCTTTAGAGACAAAAAAAATATGTTACTTCATTTTAAATACGATCCATTAAACCGATTCCGTATTTCCAGTTTGTTTTTTAATATAGATTTTTCAAAAATCCGATGTCATATCGCATCCCTACGTCAATAATAATCGTAATTGACAACTGACTGACATTGATGTTTCACCATAGAGGAAAGTAATAAAGTACGGGTATATTTCACATTCTGTTTGGTGCTGTATTTTTTCGACTACGTATTTCTATTTGGTTTTCCGACGATTTTGATTACGATTATGGACCCTGTAACCGCTCCCGATAACGACCTTGGCTTTACATTGAATTCGGTACCCGCATCCCACGACGACACCAGCTTGCCAATGGATACCGTACCTGTTTCTCGCGAAGGACCTGACACGAATATGGAACCTGAATTACTCGAACTTACCAGCTTACCACGAAGCCATCTCTGTGTCAACTGTGGCGTGGATACACGAAGACTTAAGAGATTTCCCTTAAGCAATGTGGAAGTTCGGTTTACATTTCAGCTATGGATTGCACCACAACAAGTAAATTATGAACATACAAAGTACATACTCAGTAACTTTTATTGCATAGCTACGTTACGTTAGGTTCGAATTGAATAATTCGGTTGGTTAGTGTCACGGAAACCATAAGAATAAATATTTGAAGTTTGTTTTGTTTCAAACTATTGCCACGTATTTTATGTGACATAAGTAATGAATTGTATGATCATCAAAAATGGTATCATGAGACCGATGTCATTCAATGTAAAAAACCATAAAGACCTTTTGATGTTACAGCATGTTAATAGGTATAAATTATTTTTATGACAGTATGCAATTATGTTTCATATAATAGTCTGATATGTGACTAATGTTGGATGTTAGCAAGGAATGCACAACAGCCTTCTGCACCATAAGAACGAAATGTTGGGGCATCGACAAATATGGTTGTGTAAACTGTGGTCAGTTTGTATTAAGAAAGCACTTTCGTCATCTATACCAACGCAAAACAGGCACAAGAAACATACAAATAAGAACTATAATTGCGGAATGGATTATACCAAAAGTATAAATATGTTTTTTATTAACCTTTAATTATAAAAGACCCACTGAGTTCTATGTAAAAAATAGTGGTTGTTTCTTTATCTATAATGTTAACCCTAATGCCTATAACTTGTTTCTTTCATGGGCGTCACTTGGCCAAAACCTCTTTATCAAATGGGCAATTCCCTTTATTCTACTTTCATGTTGTTTTTGCCACACCCAACATTCACTACCATACATAAGCGTGGGCACCAGCACACCATTGTGAACAGCCAGTCGAGCCTTTTTAGACATCGACTGGTTGGTCACAATCGTATGTATAGCACCATTCACTTTGTTTCCCGCGTTTACTCTCTTTTCCACATCTCCATCAATCTTCCCATCCCTTGTAAACAGACTCCCCAAATATATAAACTCACTTACTTGCTCCACACTCTTATCATTTATTTTCACATCACACACCGATACATCCTCTCCTCTTTCAAACACCATGACCTTCGTCTTATTCACATTTATATTCATCCCTTTCCTCTTATATGCTTCACCCATCACAGTCACCATGTCTTGCAACTGTTCTGCTGATGATGCAGAATAATATAATAATTAATTATTTATTTTAATGATCTTATATAATATATATAATTTATAATATAATATAAATAATGTAATATATAATCCTTAATATTATAAATGCGAAAGTAAGGTTGTTTGTTACGCCTTCACGCTAAAACGGCTGAACGGATTTGGATGAAATTTGGCACATATATAGATAGATGATGCCCTGAAAAAGAACATAGGATACTTTTTTTTTTTCCCTCGGGATCGAGACGTATGCGGGTGAAACCGCGGGGCACAGTTAGTTATAAATGTGAAAGTTTGTGAGGATGGATGCATGTTTGTTACTCTTTCACACAAAAACCACTGAACGGATTTGAATGAAATTTGGCACACAGATAGTTTATAAATTGCAATTATAACACTGAATTTGATTGTAACAATGTTAGGTGTAAATAAAACTGGCCAAGTGCGTGTCGGACCACGCACAATGAAGGGTTCCGTAGTTGGGATGAATTTATCCCAAAAACAAACTTAACTTTGTAGTTGAAAAATATGTTCTCCCATACAGAATGTATGGGAAAACATGTTTTTGCAACTGCAAAGTTAAGTTGGTCGATTATTACTCGTTAACCTGTAGAGCCTACTTAGCTGTGATAGTTTTCCTTTTAATTTCGTTATATAAGCTACTGTTGTGATTTTTTCCACACACCCAAAACCAACCATTTAGCCGGCAGGGGGGGGAGACACTTGACTCTAACAAAAATGAGCACTTTAAAGCTTAATATTTCGCAAACGAATCCCTGAATCCAAAAATGGTTTTCACAAACTCACAATATTTTTGAAGGACCTTTCCAATGATATCCCTCACCATGGGGTAAAAAAATAAAAAAATAAACATTACCACTTTACGTGTATGAGAGGTACCCTAAAAAAAAATGTTTCTCATAATTTTATTTTACCACTTTGTTGGCGTAATTAATATGTATACCTATGCCAAATTACAACTTTCTAATACTAAGGGTCTCGGAGCTAGACCGCGGACAGACAGACAGACGGACATGACGAAACTATAAGGGTTCCTTGTTTACTACGGAACCCTAAAAAGGCATTTGGAAAGTTTCCAAATACTTTTTTTTATCTCATCTCTTTTTTTTTTTAATTATTGCATTTCATAATCAATATTTTAGTTCCCTAGTTAACCACATTTCTTAATTCCATACAGTAATAATGCTAAATTAATCAAAACAGGTAAATATTTGACAGCTATTTACGACGTTGCCAACTTTTAGGATAAACCCTCTTAAATCAATTTATTTCTGTTCAGCGCAGCATATCCTCTTTAACACATCTCTATTAACCGCCATCTCACCGTTCGCGTTCCTATAGCCATCCAAACCTCTAAAATCGAAGCACCTATAAAATTCCTCCCTCCGACCCAAATCCGACCATCATCCCCTCATCCTCTCACAAAGAGTGTATAAAAATCAATCCATAACAGTAGAATCCTAATCTAAATTCAACAATAGAAGGGGATGATACAACGGACAGGGGATGATCCATCAAACTATGTTAATACGGGACCATGGGGATGGGATAGGGTGGCCATAGTCTGTGTACGTTGTTCAGGAATTTTATTTAAATATTAACTTGGTTGATAGAGAAGTTGAAATGAGGTAGTTTAAAGGTTTATGGCAACGCAAAGTGCAAAAGTCGTTTTAAATTGAGAAGTATGTAATGAGTCTATAATGTGCACATATCGAAGTAATCCAATCTATGCTTAATTTTATCGACGAAAAAATTATTTAAAAAAACTAAATAAATAAATGTTTTTTTTTCGTCTTATAGAGAAATTTTACGATTATTGTAAAAAAATTTGAAAAAAAACAGATATTTGCAAAAAAAAAACGTTTATGTTCAATTGAGGGTAGTTTTTTTTTTTCACAATTTTCATTTTATGACGACGCCTAATTACTTCCAATCATTATGGAGTTTGTTTTATCGCGATAGATAATTTATTTAGTTTAAAAGCTACACCATTATATAGTACTAGCAGCGCCCCGCGGTTTCACCCGCATAAGTCTCGATCCCGTGGGAAAAAAAAAGTATCCTATGTTCTTTTCCAGGGCATGATTTATATGTGCCAAATTTCATCCAAATCCGTTCAGCCGTTTTAGCGTGAAGGCGTAACAAACAAACTTACTTTCGCATTTATAATATTAAGGATTACAACTTTTTTTTAATTCTATAAAAAATATTTAGTTTTTTTTTATATATTTTTTCCGTCGATAAAATTAAGCATAGATTCCCTCATTTCGATATGTTTACATTATAAAGACTCACACTGTATACAGCGAAAGGAACTTCATTCCAACTGGGTGTCCCGTGACACCTCCCTTGACACCTCCCCTGACTTTATTTTTTACTAGCTGTTGCCCGCAACTTCGTCTGCGATTCAGGCTGAAAAGTAGCCTATGTCCTTCTCCAGGTCATGGTCTACCCATGTGCCAAATTTCATCCAAATTGGTTTAGCCGTTTTAGCGTGAAAGCGAAACAAACTCACTTTCGCATTTATAATATTAAGATAGAATTAGGTACCATCATACCATACCTACAATACCTTCGTAAAATTAATCATTCATTGATTTAAAACTATCTCCAGAACTCCCTAATTCAACTGCACACTATTCCCACTTCGCTCTAAAGTCCCTAATCCAATGATTTGCGTGATATTAGCGGCGCGCGCATGTAAATCCCTCGCGCGCTATTTTGCCGCCATATTTAACGGTTTATGGTCATTTCCCGCGCTTTATGGTTTTATAGAGTTGGCCTATCAGAGAATTTATTTACAAAAAAATTGATAGAAGTGCTTGAATTTGCGAAATTGCAATGATGTTATTGTTATTTGGCAGTTTCAGTGTCGTAACTTTTTAAACGTAATTTGTTTTTCCATCTGCATAATTTAAGAAAAATCCATAAATAAACTTTTGTGTAGGTTTCTTAAAGGGAGGTTTGCCAAACTTCTTGGCAGTATATGATTAGGTATAAATGAGACAAAGGATGTAGTATAGTCTAGTTATATTAATGGGCTTGCCCATGGGCTATCTGACGGTCGGCAAATTCCGAGTTCTATCATATTTTGAAATTCCTTTTTGGCTATGTCGTATTTTTCCGGAGGTAATGGTCTTGCCCGAGCTGCGACGGGTGGTCCTGTAGTGATAATGTGGTGTTCAATCTTATGTTTGGGCGCATTGCGTAGAGAAGACTCTTTCGTGATGTCTTCGTATTTGTTTAAAAGTTGCGTAATACGTGGATTCGTTCCCACTGCGACAGCACGAATTGTTTGCTGCGTCGCCTTCTCTGAAGTTACATGCGTTGTCAGCTCTGTAACTTTGTCGATAAGTTTGCGACCTGCTATATCGACTAATAGTTTATAGTGCTCTAGAAAATCTGCTCCAATTATTGGTTGTGTAACATCGGCGATTATAAAATTCCATTTATAACATCGTTGTAGTCCTAAATTCAAGGTAAGCGCCTTCTCGCCGTAAGTCCTAATCTTAGTCCCATTTGCAGCGTATAGTGTGTATTGTTCATTTTGTAAAACTGAATATCTCTGTTGCTTGCTAATGACTGAGATATTTGCGCCCGTGTCAATCAAAAACTTCATACCACTTTTTCGGTCGGTAATGGTGAGGCGATTGGATGGGTGGATTGCACAGAGTTTCGCCGTTGTCTGTGCCCTTATTCGTTTCCCTGGTTCCGTACGTAAGTCATTGGTTTCCAACCGCATGGTTTAATGCAGTTCCTTGCATATTTTCCGAATCTTTCGTGGTAGTAACAAAATCGATCTGCTCCTCTATAGTTTGTTCTCGGCCTCATAATCGGGAGTTGTTGACGTTTCTTGAAATGATTGTGCGTGTTGGGTCGATAGCCATATTGACCTTGCTGAATTGCGTCAATATCTATCTGTAATTTTGCTAGCCGGGTTAAAATGCATGCTGTATTGCTGTCGTTTGAAGTGTCGTTGCTAACAGTTGATATTTCGGTTACTTTTGAATTCATTATTATTTTGTCTGCAATTTGGCTCAGTTTGTCAATTTCCATGTCTTCCGTAACTGCTAGAACCGTAGTAACTGATGTTGGTAAAAGCCTGAACCATAGTAGTTTAATTGTTTCGTCACTGATTTTTCCTCTCCCGAGGACCCGCATTTGACGTAATAACTGCGAAGGTTTTTGATCACCGAGTTCTGTCTCTGATATTAACTTTTGAAACTGCCGCTGTTCTGTTTCTTCGTAACAATCAATTAAACGTTCCTTGATGTTTTTGTATTTATCTGTAGTCGGTGGTGAAGTGATTAGGTCACTAACCTGTAGTATTTCTTCCTTGGATAACTTTGCTATTACTGTACAGTATTTGTATTCGTCTCCTTGCTTCTGTGGTGCTAATATGGCTTCTAGTTGCGTGAACCATAATCTTGGTTGGTCTTTCCAAAATTCCGGAATGCGGGATAAAACCGAGGTGCCAGCAGCTACTTCAAGCGTTCCTTGCTGATTTATGTTCGCCTTGCACGGTGATTGTGCCATGTTTCTTGCTGCGTATACGTTCGTCGGGGTCACCAATTTGCCACACTTCTTGGCAGTATATGATTAGGTATAAATGAGACAAAGGATGTAGTATAGTCTAGTTATAATTATCCAAAGGTGCATCTTATATACCAACGACTACGTGCCGATAACAGACAGTAGAAACACTTAATAGATATTGAACGTGCGATAAAGAACATAAGATTGCGATGTAGATTGCAGATACAGCACAGAGATATTGTACTGCAACAGGAGGCTTTTGCTTTGCAGTGGGACAATACAGGCTTATTATAGGTAATATTACACTGGTTAACAAATTTTAAGGTTTTGTTAATCCATGAAATGAGTTGTGCTAATTGCGAAAGAATACCTCTAAACATACATTTTGATGTAAGTTTTAAGGTCGAGTTAGCTCGCGTTTTTTGTGGAATCAAATAAAAATCTTTTGACTTAAGATAACATTATATTCATAAATCACATATTATAAAATTTAAAAATGAGTTAATATATTGCTTTTCCGTTTATAAATAATATCTACAGCCTCTCTCTTCAACGTCCAGCAGTAGTCTGCTAACATAGCAGGACTCCATTTGCCCTGGTATCGCTGTTCCATGCCTGAAATATCCTGGTGAAAACGTTCACCATGTTCGTCGCTAACATCTCCCATATTTTCAGGACAAAAATCCAAATGTGAGTCGAGAATATGTATTTTGAGGGACATTTTGCAACCGAGAGCGTACAATGCTTGGATCATATTCTTAACCAGGTTTTCATAGTCTTAATTTTGAAAAACTTTTATCATGGATGTCCAGGCCTGTTTTTCCTTGTTATTCAATGTGCTTTCAAAAGTCTTGTCATTCATTAATTCTTTTATTTGAGGTCCTATGAAAATTCCTTCTTTTAACTTGGCATCTGTCATTTTTGTAAACTTTTTTTTTAAATATTGAAAAGCTTGACCTTCGCGATTCAGTGCCTTTACGAAGTTTTTCATCAATCCTAATTTTATATGCAGAGGTGGTTTGAAAAATTGTTAGGATTGCTTTCACAGGAACGAGGCATATCAAAAATATAAATTCACAAAGTTTTAGTTCAAACTTCACAATAAAAACTAAAAACAAAATTTGTTTGATACACTTAAGACGTTGCTGTATGTTACAGTGCTATTACCACGTCATACACTAATTGTATTTTCACGGTGTTTGATAGCGAATGCCAGCGCAATCTTAACGTTCTTTATGATGTATTAAATCTAGTAAAGTAAAGCCGTGCTATAATAACGAACAAGTCGAAACGTTGCAAGAGTGCGGCGAACGCAATACAAGATTAAACTTGCATAGCTCGATAACTCGAGCTAAGACTCTTGTAATATTATAATTGATGATTAGTATTTACCAAGTACTGCCTATTTTTGTATTTCATCATTCATGGGCAAAACCATTGTTAACCAGTGTTATTATTAGTTTTCTGACTGCTTTTTTAGGGTTCCCTACCCGAAGGCGAAGGGTGCCAAACGGAACCCGGTCTATCAACGGGCTGTATCTCATGAACAGTAATAGGTAGACAGTTGAAATTTTCACAGATTGTGTATTTCTATTGCCACTATAACAACAAATAAAAATAAATAAATAAAGTTAAAAATTCCCCATCCCATATCAGAAAACACATGAAATTTTCAAAAAGTGAGTAATACTAACAACAAATAATGAAAATAAACTTTACTAATGCGAAAGTGAGTTTATTTGTTTGTTACGCTAAAACGGCCGAACAGATTTGGATTAAATTTGGCACAGGAGTAGACCTTGACCTGGTGTAGGACATAGGCTACTTTTCATCCTGGATCGCAGTCGAAGTCGCGGGCAACAGCTAGTCTTTACATATTGTAGCGCCTCTCTTGTTTCTTTTACGAAAGTATTTAAAAAGTACATGTCAACTGTAGTATAGTGGGGCTTGTGACTAAGTAATAACAGCTGCACGGGTCGATCGATCAGGTTAAGCTATAGTTGCCGCGGTTGGTGTGTGGATGGGTGACCATCTTTACATACCAAGCCCCTCCGTGCCTCGGAAAGCACGTTAAGCCGTGGGTCCCGGCTATCATTTGTAGATCTTTGACAGTCGTTACGGGTAGTTAGAAACCCAAAAAATCTGACAATCAGTCTTACCAAGGGGTATCGTGTTACCCAGGTACTGGGTTGTGGAGGTCAGATAGGCAGTCGCTCCATGTAAAATACTGGTATTCAGCTGCATCCGGTTAGACTGGAAGCCGACCCCAACATAGTTGGGAAAAGGCTAGGCAGATGTAGATGTCAAATGTACGATATGGTACGGAACCCGACTCCCGACTCTCATTTCACCGCTTATGGTTTGCAATCAGAGCTGAATGTATCTCAAATACAGAACTGTACCAAATAAAACAATAAAAGATCTGTCAGAAGAAAACATTTTCACACTCCAAATAACTTCTTTGTTTTGCAAAACATTTTCTCAAACTTTTTAATTTCCAACCTACCCCTTCACAACTACTTCCGTGCTTGAACTCTACAATCAATCCATTCGTCAGGGCTTCGCTCAGCTTGGCGCAGCGTCGCTCAGACAAGCGATTGTCTCGCGCTTGGCCAAGCACGTGATTTGAGGCTGCGTTTGATGTGCTTCCGAGTTAATGTCAGATGTGAGTGCGAGGGATGGGGAAATGATGGTGCTAGAATTGTGAGATTTAAGTTTTAAAAACCAGCCAATTGCGTGTCGGACCACGCACAACGAAGGGTTCCGTAGTTGGGATGAATTTATCCCAAGAACAAACTTAACATTGTAGTTGAAAAACATGTTCCTCCATACATTCCAACTGCAAATGTAAGTTTGTACGCACAATATTGAGAGATTCACCATGTTATTTTAAGACCATAGACTTCTTATAGGTTTTCTTATAATCTACATATAAGGATAGAACCATTCTCTGTATTTTTTTTACCCGACTACGGCAAAGCCAAAAGGAAGGGTTATGATTTTAGCAGTCTATGTATGTATGTTTGTATGTATGTGTTTGTATGTATGTATGTATGTTTTTACGTGTGTTCCACCGTAGCGCCTAAACTACTGAACCGATTTTGATGAATGAGGTATCAATAGATTTGTAATAACGGTCCGGGTGACATAGGCTATATAATTTTTTCCTAAATTTAATTTGGTGGACTTTACACGTAAATTTCTAACCTCGAAAAAAATTAAAATGGGATGATCATGACATGTTTGGTATCAAAAGAAAGGTCTTGACGAGCACATTACAAATTTGTATATAATATTATATTTTCAAAGTAAATAAATATGTTTTAATCGTTAAAAACAAGCAAAAGTTAGACTGCGCTACGTAGTAGGTATCGCAAGATGTTACCAACGTGCAATTAATCAAATCTTAATAAATAGTAACGATTTGTAATTCCACTCTTATGAAGAAAAACAAGTACAACGAAATATTTGTATTTTGGATTTCTTCGAAGCTCGATATCGATATATGGTGTTGGCGTTGAAATAAATCGCTCTATGGTTTCGTCCAAAGTACTGTGCACTGCTGTTGGAATTTAAAATAGTTTAATTACTGAACTATTGTATTACTCTTATTTACGTTTATCAAGTGTAAAAACGGAAAAGTATAAAATAAAAAAATAAAGTTTAATAAAAACTGTAACCCGACTACGGGAAAATAAAAATGATCTAAAAAGTACGAAACAAGCAAATATTTCAGACAGAAATCAAGACATAGGTACAAAAATGGTCAAGGTAAAGCCGTCGTCGCATGCCATTATAATTTTGTAGGTGTTCCTGGCACCAACATGGTATACAGGCATGCGACCACGGCTTTACCTGGACCATTTTTGTACCTATGTCTTGATTTCTGTCTGAAATATTTGCTTGTTTCGTACTTTTTAGATCATTTTTATTTTCCCGTAGTCGGGTTACAGTTTTTTATTAAACTTTATTTTTTTTCAAAATTTTAGATCGCCGCGCTCAAAGCCCGGGATAAAAGCTATGCAATAGCTTAAAAAAATTATTAAAATTCTCGCAATAAGCCCTTTCATTTTATGTCACACGGTATTATTTTTTTCTTCTTTATCCCCAATAATGACCCCCCATATTCAAAATTCATTTATTTACGTTACACGTCCGTGTTTGGGTCACAGAAATACATGTGTGTACCAAATTTCAACTTAATCGGTCCAGATTCGGAGCAAATTGGCTGTGACAGACGAACAGACAAACAGACACACGAGTGATCCTATAAGGGTTCCGTTTTTTCCTTTTGAAGTACGGAACTCTAAAAAAGTTAAAAAGGTAAAGGTCCATCGTCGACCATAATCATTCTTACCATCAGGTGAGATTGTGGTCAAACACGAATTTATCTTGTGACGTTTTTTTTAAAACCCCTTGCGGTAAGACTCTGATTTCCTAGAAAGCGGTGGCCGTAACATAACGGCTGCAGTCATTTTGGTTCCAAAAACAGTCAAAAAGTTTTCAAAAAATATTTTTCTGCAAGAGCACAAGTAATACAGGATGAAATTGAAAACAAGCGACAAATTGAAATGGGAGATTCAGTAGATAACTGTTACCTAATCATTATAAATTGTTATTTCCAAAATATAAATTGTGAAAAAAATCGCGCGCGTCGAGCGGTGCCTTTGTGTCGCGTCGCGTGTCGCGCTGGTCTGAACGAGCCTTAAATTGATACTTGAATTTTTTGTTTGTTTTAAATTTATTTAATTTTACTGGAACGCCATAAAATCGTGTCTACGTGAAGACAATAATTTAGTTTGCACTATCTAAGACGATAATTACACGATTTTTTTTCACAATTTATTTTTCGGAAATAACAATTTATAATGATTAGGTACTGATAGATTAAACCACTACATTTTTATACCTATCCAAATCAATTCACAAAAGAGCTTCTAAAATCCAAAGTATCATTCTGATCGCCTATTCCCGAGTACACCCGACCTCACCCGAGGACACCCGAGCGTGCCTTAACCCTCCGCCCGCGGTGGTATCAAACAATTTAATTACGTACTCAAATGTATCGGAATGATTGCCCCTCTACCCGCATTTACAGATCAAATCTTTGTTTTATTACATTGTTTGTCATTGACGTAAGAACGATGAAGTGACAAAATTTACAGTATTATGTTACAACTTTGTTTGTTCAAGATATGTATCCTAACTAATATTAAAAATGCGAAAGTGAGTTTTTTGTTTATTTATTTGTTACGCTTTCACGCTAAAACCGCTGAACAGATTTGGATGAAATTTGGAACATGGGTAGACCATGACTTGGGTTAGGACATAGGATACCTTTTATCCCGATATTCTTACGGGATCGAGACTTATGCGGGTGAAACCACGGGCCACAGCTAGTATTTAATAAATCAGCAAGCTGCGTGGAGTTACACATTATCGGGATAAAAAGTATCTTATGTCCTAACCCAAGTTATGGTCTATCCATGTGCCAAATTTTATCCAAATCCGTTCAGCCGTTTTAGTGTGAAAGCGTAACAAACAAATATACAAAAAATCAAATCTTTTCTCTTTCTAACATTAGATTATAACATTAGTTTAAACCAGTGACTCGCCCCTGCTTTGCATGGTTTTCACGACTTGACAAAACATCGAGATTTCGTTATTATTTCTGTTTTTAATATCAATGTATAATACACATAAGCCTTCCTGAATATATTCTCTAAAATAAATGATGATGAAATCGCAACAAAATGTGTTGCACAGTCCCCTGCAAATTTATTACATCGCACTTTATACTTTTTATTTTATTATTTTTATCTGCTGTATAATCATATTGTGTGCCTCTGTGCTAAATAAATGTATTTTCTTTCTTTTTTCTTTCAAAGAATCTTGAACAACACGCAATCTTGTTCTTCTGAACAACACAGACAGACACGACATGCGACTTTAATTTTAAAATATGCAAAAGGTTATAATAGAGGCCTTTCCTTTATTATTCGCGTCTTTACCCATTTTGCCTGAATAAACAATATATAAATTAACACCAATTTTAAATACTTTTATCCGATCTTCTAAAACCTAATTTCTAACTTGCAAACCACAGAAGCAATCGTTCGATTTCATGAATCTTCGCAAATTGCCGAGCATCCCCGACCACGCCCGACCTCTCCCGAACCCTACACCGCAGCAAACAATTCAATTACTTGCTCAAATGTGTCGGAATGATAGCCCCCGTTACTTACACACTGCTGAGCGGAATACTGTGCAATCACAATAATTGCATTCTCAAGCGATTTGATACACTTGCTGTAAAAGAGAGGAGGCATTGCTGGTAAAAGTGAGTGGAATTTTTAATTTATTGGAAAACTTTTTGTTCTGTTTCAAAATTGAAGAAACCATTTATTTTGAAAAGAGTAACCGTGGAGTTTCTTGCCGGCTCTTCTCCATAGGAAGCGACAAATTGGAACCGTGCACCTAGCTTCTGACGTTTCATAAGTGCCCTTGTAGGTTCATGTGATTTTTTTTTTTTTTTAAGCTATTGCATAGCTTTTATCGCGTGCTTTTTAGCGCGGCGACCGAATCAAGAAATTCCGTAACGAAAAAAACCTAACACCCCCCACTCCGCCTACCATGTAATGACGGTTCCCATGACAACGTAATGTTGTCATGGGAACGTAATTTTTGTTTTATGTCATCACGTCATCATCCCAAGTGTAGCGTTGACAAATAGGAAGTATGGAGGTTACAAATGCTATGCAATAGCTTTACCGCGGCAGTCCCGAGTGCCACACGTTTTTCTTTTTTTTAATTTTGAAAGTTCGTACCAATGATGCAATTTTGTTGTACAGTTTACCGATTTCAGTAGATTAGAGTAAAATAAGTTTATTTACATCTATAGCGGCGGCGCCACGCCAACAGTCGCCATATTTATTTCCTGTCGTCAACTATCCTTTTAAGCATATTACCTGTACATAATAATTTCGATGTTTCATATCTGCCAGGCGTCCTGCGACGGCTCATTTTTTTTAAGTGAAAACTTTAACCGCGTTGGGCATTTTTGAGATGGGAAAAACAATTAAACTCGCGACATCGTTACCGACACCTCATTTTTGTAAACGCGATTGTGCTCTTTATTTATATTACATTACGGATCAATGTTCTATGCAAGTATTTTTACTTTAAAGGGTTTGGAGGTATTTTTTTGTAAACGCGATTGTGCTCTTTATTTAGATAAGGTTACGGACCAATGTGCTATACAAGTATTTTTCTTCCACCAAGACGATCTTGTTCAAGTTTTCACTTCTGTCGGCACTCCCGGAGCACCACTGCCATTTTTTTTTCGTTAAATGTAAAGATATTATTGTAAGATCAATTTAAACAGGGTGATATTTATGTTCATTATTCATGGTCAGCCATATTGGCGTCAAATATTGACATTGAAATGTCACCTTTAAACACTTTTTATTTTTCTGAAAACGCCTGAGATAGTCAATCGTAAAAAGTGCAACCGGCCATCTGAAGCCACGACGTCCACTGGCCAGTCCTACCGACCGCTAGTCATTAGTTGATTTTTTTTAATTACTACTTAAACTTTTTAAGCTATTGCATAGCTTTTATCGCGGGCGTTGAGCGCGGCAACCGAATCAAGAAATTCCGTAACGAAAATAAAACCTAACACCCCCCACTCCGCCTACCATGTCATCATCCCAAGTGTAGCGTTGACAAATAGAAAGTATGGAGGTTACAAATGCTATGCAATAGCTTTACCGCGGCAGTCCCCGAGTGCCACACGTTTTTTTTTTTTTCTGTAGGGCATCTCATAGCTGACCTCTGAGGTCGTGACTATTTAACCAGTTAATCCTGTGGGTGCCTTCAGCTGCTAAACTCAAAGCCTCCAGCCAGGGGCATACAAACTAAGCTCATAAACTAGGTGAACGTTCGCTAAGGGCACCCCCTGTGGGGTACGAACCTCGGCTTAGGCCGTTTACCGGAGGGAGGACATCAAAGATGGGACGGGCTGGTTTTATAAATTACATCCACCCATGGACTTAAAAGTACACCATCTTCAGCATCCTAAGACCTGGAACGATAAGAAAAGCATTTTATCCACTTACCAGTCTTGACCTGGTGCTTCAGCGCGACCTTGCAGTCCTCCAGGAGTTGCTTCAGCGGCAGAGGCTCGTCGTGCAGCTGGAAGTCGCAAATCTTGGACATCTCCTCAGGCATACGGAACTCCAAGATCTAGGGGAAAGAGAAAACTATAAATTTTAAATATACAAGAAACACTATATTTAACCTAACTTGGTTTCCGATAGTCTTTTTCAGGTGACCACTGAAAATCAGCGCTGTGCTGTGGGTCCCCATAGCACTGCATCATGCTGAGTGGAAGCCTTCTTGTCACAGTCATGTCGTGCAGCTGCCGACTATTTCTGTTTTGAGCTCGTGATTATATTTAAATCTATTGTGTTTTATTTTATTGTTCTACTAGAGTAATTATCTTTTTTTGAAGTGAAAACTTTTTTAGGCGCGTTGAGCATTTTTGAGATGGGACTAAACCATTGATTTCGCGACCTGTTACCGACACCGTGGAGTAAAAGACATCAACGCGTTGATTACTTTCGCGGTGCCGACTTTTTTCAAGTTTTCACTTCTGTCGGCACTCCCGGAGTGCCACTACTTTTTAGGGTTCCGTTGCCAAATGGCAAAAAACGGAACCCTTATAGATTCGTCATGTCTGTCTGTCTGTCCGTCCGTATGTCACAGCCACTTTTTTCCGAAACTATAAGAGCTATGCTGTTGAAACTTGGTAAGTAGATGTATTCTGTGAACCGCATTAAGATTTTCACACAAAAATAGAAAAAAAACAAATAATTTTGGAGTTCCCAATACTTAGAACTGAAACTCAAAAAAAAATTGTTCATCAATCCCATGCGTGTGGAGTATCTATGGATAGGTCTTCAAAAATGATATTGAGGTTACTAATATAATTTTTTTCTAAACTGAATAGTTTGCGCGAGAGACACTTCCAAAGTTGTAAAATGTGTGTCCCCCCCCCTGTAACTTCTAAAATAAGAGAATGATAAAACTAAAAAAAATATATGATGTACATTAGCATGTAAACTTGCACCGAAAATTGGTTTGAACGAGATCTAGCAAGTAGTTTTTTTTTTAATACGTCATAAATCGTAAACCGCAATTTACCTTTCATTCAATGTTACTTGCTGCTACGGGACCCTTCATGGGCGAGTACGACTCGCACTTGGCCGCTTTTTTTATTTTAGTACGTGTTTCTGTGACAAGTAAACTTAGTTTTCTTTCTTTCTTTCTTTCTATGTCATTAGGGGTCTGGCTAATCGATCAATCAAGGATAAGCTGCACTTGCAAAGGTCTACATGCCGAGACCCCTCCGGGCCTCGGAACCCATTATTATACACATTTGACACGTTGATCGGTGGTATTCGTTAGGGTAAGCAGAAGTCTGAAAGTCTCTCGCCCAGTAAACAAGGGATCTCGTTTTACCCAGAAACTGGTAGTGAAGGCCAGATGGACAGTCACTCCTTCTAAAATACTGGTACTTAGCTGCATAAGCTTAGACTGGAAGCCGCCTCTATCATAATTGAAAAACCGGCCAAGTGCGTGTCGGACCACGCACAATGAAGGGTTCCGTAGTTAGGATGAATTTATCCCAAAAACAAACTTAACTTTGTAGTTGATAAACATGTTCTCCCATACGAAATGTATGGGAAAACATATTTTTGCAACTGCAAAGTTAAGTTGGTCGATTATTACTCGTTAACTTTTAGAGCTTACTTAGCTGTGATAGTTTTCCTTTTAATTTCGTTATATAAACTACTGCTGTGATTTTTTTCAATTATCCAAAACCAACCATTTAGCTGGCAGGCTTAATATTTCGCAAACGGATCCTTGAATCCAAAAATGGCTTTTACAAACTTACAATTTTTTTGAAGGACCTTTCCAATGATACCCCGCACCATGGGTTAAAAAAAGAAAAAAAAACATTACCACTCTACGTGTAGGAGAGGTACCCTAAAAAAAAATGTTTTTCATAATTTTGTTTTACCACTTTGTCGGCGTAATTAACATGTATACCTATGCCAAATTACAGCTTTCTAGTACTAAGGGTCTCGGAGCTAGACCGCGGACAGACAGACAAACGGACATGACGAAACTATAAGGGTTCCTTGTTTACTACGGAACCCTAAAAAGGCTAGGCAGATTATGTCACTGGTACCTTCTATAGAACAGCAGTAACAAGACACATACCTTCTCATTCCTATCGTTGACCTGGTGCACGAAGTCAAGTAGCACATCCACGACGCGCGAGAGGAACTCGCGCGTCTGCGGCTGCGCATCCTCGCGGTACGGGAGAATTGCTGCAACAAAGATAAAGAGGGTTACATGTTGCTCTAAGTGAGGCACAGGTTGAAGTAATACAGGGGACGAGGTAAAAGATTTTAATTATAATAATTATGGCAATGAGCCCTGACCGCTGGTAGCTTGGACCCTGTTCCTGATACCAGTGGGGATACTATTTTTTATATTTTTAAATGTTTTTATATAATTTTATTATAATACTAGCTGACCCCGGCAAACGTTGTTTTGCCAATTATTTGTTTGGGGTGGACAACCCTTATCACTTAGGGGTATGAAAAATAGATAGTAGCCGATTCTCAGACCTACTGAATATGCAAATAAAATTTGGTAAAAATCAGTAAAGCCGTTTCGGAGGAGTAAGGTAACTAACATTGTGACACGAGAATTTTATATATAAGATTTAAAAATGTATATGTAAATAATTAAATAAAAGAATGGCAATGAAAGTCGCACTTTTCAAGATCTAAAACGGCCACGTTAAGTAATTCCCCTAAAAGTAATTCATTTTCTAAATTCCCAGATTTCCAATTCGTGTAGGTATCAAGTTGAAATTAATATCTATGTTCCCTTAGAGTCCTAAAAAAATCAAGCTTCTAAGTCAACGCAATAAAAAAATATCGCCAGTTATGTGACATATTTTGACACTCGCAAATAATCAAAACCTACGGGGTAGAACGTTGACCTAGAACGATGAAATTTGGCAGGAAGCAAGGTCTCACAGAACAGGTAAAGGAAAAAGCCCAGAAAAATTATAAGTTGTGGTTTTATCACATTCAAAAAAATGCGATTATATTTTTTTTTTTTTTTTTTTTTGTGCGATTTGTTGACGCATATCGATGTATGGGAGAAACAACTACTAAGTTTTTTTTTTTGACAAATTTTTCTTCCCAACTACTTTACAACCCTTCATTGCATTCCCTTAAACCTACATCAGGCAGGTCGCTATTGTATTCATTGGGCCTTTAATCAATATTATATAAGTTATACACTAGATTTATTTTAGGCATAGTTTAATTTTTTCTATATTTCTACTATTAATATGTAACTTTGTTATGATGTAACTTTTATGTAATTTATATGTGAACTTATGAATAAATGATGATTGATTGATTGATTGATCTCGATTGTGCGTGATCCGAACCGTTTTTTTTTTTTGTTATTTTTCTTCAAATGATGTTTATTATTATCACAGAGAAAACCCTCTGAATGTCAATAGAGCAAGTTCTGTATCATCTTAATCAATGCACATATTGAAAAAAATAGAAAAGTTTTCTTATTTTTCATTTCCTCTCCTGTCAAAGTTCAAGCAATCCTTCATAGGAAACAAAAACTTGACTGATCAGCTGACAATGGGTATCTTTAACAATACTAGCATTTACCAACCTGTACATACACTTCGAATAGCAGAGCTTGGTCCTTATTGCTTAACGTTTTCATGGAAAAACGGTTGAGAATTCTTTTTTGGAACCGCATAAATAAGTTGGGAAGTTCATGATATTCAAAATCAGAATGCAAGGTATTGTTAGCAGAAGTTGCGCGAATTGTTCATATGTTGACTTTAGGGGATGTTGATATCAATTGTGTTGGGGATTAGGTTTAATTTTGAGTGTGTTTTTGTGTGAGATACGTATTGATTGTAAAATCAAAGACTTTTGTATGGTGACCCTGTCTTTTAGGATAAAAATATTGAATTTTCACTGATTTTTCTCTTGCAATCCCTACGAAAAGTAACATAATGGTGCCGATTCCCTTGTTCACAAACTAAACTAAATTTAAGTTCAGTGCATCTTTTTCTTTCTACTTCATTAAGAAAAGGACAGAAGATAAATTTTAGTTTAGTCCTGTCAAATTAATCAGCGCTTAACGTAAATTGACGTAATTTTAGTCGGCAAGTTTTTAATCACGTCTAAACTTGTATGGAGAGTGACAGGCGCTGATTAATTTGACAGGACTAAACTAAAATTTATCCTCTGTCCTTTTCTTAATGAAATAGATAGAAAAAGATGCACTGAACTTAAATTTAGTTTAGTTTGTGAACAAGGGAATCGGCACCAATGACGATTTTGATGCACATTGCACTTTAGTCAGTCGGAACCGATAGTATTAATAAATGAATATATTGCTACATTTAACTCAACTTATATTCCAAATCCTCTGAGTGATACCTATAGGAAACAAAGATAAAAAAAAAACAGTGGCACTCCGGGAGTACCGACAGAAGTGAAAACTTAAACAAGATCTCCTTGGTGGAAGAAAAATACTTGGATAGAACATTGATCCGTAATGTAATATAAATAAAGAGCACAATCGCGTTTACAAAAATGAGGTGTCGGTAACGGTGTCGCGAGTTCAATTGTTTTTCCCATCTCAAACATGCCCAACACGCCTAAAGAAGTATTCACTTTTTTTTTTAAATGTGTGATTATTTGTCATCATAAAGTCCTATAGAACACCAAGTCGTATTTTTTTAAACTAAGTAACTAACCCGTAAGTCCATTACTTCAAGTTTTCTTCAAAAAAATATCAAAAACACGTGTTTTTCCTTCAACACACACCCCAGCTCCCCACACATTCCTGGACACGAGGGTTAGATATTAAAAGTAGTGACTTTTTAATCAGAGGCCCTTCCGACCCGGCTGCTGCAGTGTGAGGGGTTAATATCTTAGTATTAGTACACAGATGTGTGTGAAGGTTATATTTCTTATTACTAGTTGGGTTAGATAAGTACGTCAAATATTATTATAATAATGTGTAAGTGGTAGATTTTTTGTGAATTCTGTTAGGCCTGGAAAGTAGGCTATTTATAATGCATTAAGTTTTAAAGGTTATGTCCTTATTTTTATTATTTTGTTTATCTTTTATATAGATTTTTTCTTTTAGATTTTTTCAATGTGAGAACGTTATAGGCTGTAGACTTGTGGACCATTTTCTATTTTACTAAGTACCTGGTACTTGTTGATAGGCCTACACTGTCCTCCCATACCTATTAACACTGTAATTTGAAAACACTGTAGAAACAATTTATTTTTAAAAGAGTAACCGTGGAGTTTCTTGCCGGCTCTTCTCCATAGGAAGCGACCAATTGGAACCGTGCACCTAGCTTCTGACGTTTCATAAGTGCCCATGTAGGTTTATGTGAAATAAAATATTTTGAATTTGAAAGATTAGATGGGTAACGTCACAAATAAATGTCAAATATTTCGCAGTTTTGATTAACTTGGCAATATTACTTATGGAAATATGAAATAAGGCTAACTAGTGAACTAGAATATTTGTAATGAATTGCAACTATAACACTGAATTTAATGTTGTAAAAAAGGCATTTGGAAAGTTTCGAAATACTTTTTTTTTACATCTGAAACCAAATATTCGGTGTTACGATAATAATTATTGCATTTCATAATCAATATTATTGTTCACTAGTTAGCCATATTTCATATTTCCATACAGTAATATTGCCAAATTAGTCAAAACAGGTAAATATTTGACAGCTATTTACGACGTTGCCAACTTTTAGGATAAACCCTTTTTAGTTACACGTTCAGTTTTCCGTCAAAATGCACCATCGTGTCTCATCTCTAGTACCTCCACTACACAGTAACTCACTCACACACAGCACTTATCACTAATCCCCCCTCTATAACACGCGTCGCTTGACAATGTTGTAGTGCTGTCAGATGCATACGTCAGACCCTTTTAGTGATGGCGGTGGGAAATTTCGGATTAAGAGTCTGTGCCATTATGATTTGGTAGCTTGGTATCTTCGAGTTTTCACAGAGTGTATGATAGAAACAATTTAAGAAAATGCTAATAATGCCAGTAAAATGCGATGTGTGGAACTAATCTCGAAAACCTGTTACGAAATGGCTACTTGAATTAGATTATGCAGAGACGGAACATTTACTAAATATTTTAAAATAATTTCGACGATCGGGAATTTGCACCTATTCAAATTAATCTTTAATCGCGTTGAACCTTGTTAACCATACACAGACACACACACACACAGGTGCTCGCGCACAGTGCCCTTCGTGGGTGCTGGGCGCGAGGACTTATATTGCACTCACGGACTCACAACACTCTCCAAAGACACACACAGCACATCTTTTGTTTTGTAAATTAATTTCCCTTCCTCTCAGTACTTGGAGCTTTTACAATGTTGTATGTAGTACGTAAGTGCAATTTAATGATGTAACTTTAAGGGTGTGAGCCTGGAGATCTGTCATACAGGTCCCGAACCCAGTATAGACTCCAGCTCTCACAGAGGTTTGAATCTGCCTGTAACCTAGATACCATGTACCAAATTTGTACCTTTTTGAGAGAAATATATTACTATTAATCTGTCTGTAATGTGAACTGTTTCTTTCCCTAAAATCTAACCAGCAGTTCACTGCAAAGATGGCTACCGTCTCTTATTCTTAAAATGTCATGGGCTGTAAGAGAAGGAGAAGAGTTACAAACGATGGATAGATAGAATATTATGGCTAGTAAGAAAACAACACTGGCATGACGACTGTGTGGAATAGTAACATGTGCTGACTCAAATCTATACTAATATATAAAGCTAAAGAGTTTGTTTGTTTGCTTGAACGCGCTAATCTCAGGAACTACAGATCCGATTTCAAAAATTCTTTCAGTGTTAAATAGCCACTATCAGCTCATTTATTGAGGAAGGCTATAGGCTATACATCATCACGCTAAGACCAATAGGAGCGGAGCACCAATGAAGAATGTTTCAACACCGGGGCGTTTTTTTTTTTCCTCCTGAGAGCTTCCGCTGCGTGCGCTGCGTAAACGGTTAAAGTTTCGCAAAAATCATGTATGACAGAATTGTTCCCCTTTAAAAGTACTAAAAAAAATCCGTGACAGCATATGTCTATCCCTGCGACTTTCTTCATCCCATTATTCCCATGCAGCATGAGCACAAAACTCGCTAACATTCGAACACATTCCCCTGACATTTGCTTCATCCCTTATCATTTTAACCAACAATATATTAAGAGGCACTCACGTCATTTTCAGGGAAAACCTACCCTTAAACTGACGCAACCAAATTCGAACCTTACGTTTCCAACTTTAGATTCCATATTCCCTTATCTTACATCTCAGCATATATTCCTATAACCCTCAATGAAATCTAAGCTTTATGGCTGTGGATAAAAGTCACATTTTTCTAAAAATGGTCTTGGCTAACAGTTTAAGTGCCCTCAATAGTATTTGGAAAGCATTACATCGCATTCCAGATGTTATTTGCCGTCCAATTTTTCCGGAGCTCTGTGTTATACGATTTTAAACTCTATTTATTTTGAAATAAGGGTTATGTCAGGTAGTTAGGACAGTGGTACAAACGTGAAGATTGGTGTGAACTTATGTTGTCGACGTCATAAGCCGATTGTCGATGATTGTACATTTTCTGGACGTGTGATGCTGAAGTGGGTAGCTGTAAGTTTTTTGGTTTGAATTGTTTTGATATTTTGAGAACAGAAGAATATGAAATAGTTTGCCTAACTCTTCGGGGAATGGAGGCGTGATGTTGAAATGA
The DNA here is from genome assembly GCA_963680765.1 of Agrochola lychnidis. Taxonomy (NCBI): domain Eukaryota; kingdom Metazoa; phylum Arthropoda; class Insecta; order Lepidoptera; family Noctuidae; genus Agrochola; species Agrochola lychnidis. The sequence continues at coordinate 1,730,382 of OY796874.1, read as the reverse complement.
TTACCCTACTTATAGTCCGCGCAATCCACGACGACGCGCCCCACTCCGCGATTACTGTACTGTAAGCTGAACTCTAGTACGGCGCGGAGCGGAGTGGGGCGCGTCTTCGTGGATTGCGCGGGCTATAACGTAACGTTGAATGATGTTATAGCACATCATCATGTATGTTTGCAACATTCCTGAGTATTTTTACGCACCTCTATCTCCAAAAGTCATTTATTCAAACTAGGCTGAGAATCAGCTCTTTTCGAACGTCAAAATTACATAAGACAGTCCCCCAAAACGCCTACCCTTCACCACTTCCTAGTGCCTTTAGCTGGGAAGAGAAAGTGGCGCAACAAACTCTCCAGCTCCCCAGCAAAAAAAAAACTCAATCAATCTGCTTAGCCTTTTCCCAACTATGTTCGGGTCGACTTCCAGTCTAACCGGGCCCAACGGTATACCAGTATTTAACATGGAGCGACTGCCTATCTGACCTCCACAACCCAGTAACTGGATAATACGATACACCTTGGTAAGACTGGTTGTCAAACTTTTGGGCTTATGAATACCCGTAACGATTTTCAAAGATTTACGAATGACAGCCGGGATCAACGGCATAGCGTGCTTTCCAAAAAGAAACTATTGCTTTTAATCGAAATTTTGCAACTTTTAAATAAATATCCAGAAAATTAATTCTCAAATTGAATAAAATAGACGCTAAAAACGAAATTTTTACTTTTATTTCACTATTACAAAACCAACCCTCCCGTGCGCGGGTGTTATAAATTCCCACAATCGGGACACTTTGATCCGCGCGGTAAAGACGAAGTATTAAGTAAATCTTTTAGTTGCCTCTACGTCTTCTCTTAGACTATTACTGTAAGTAATTACAAACCAAAAATAATGACTGCTTAAATTAATTAAATTCTAAAAAACGAACATTAATTTAATTCGTCCTAAAGTTGTTGGTAACTGCCCTTGGGCTGTTTTTTTTTATTATCTTCTTATAGAAGAAAATGTTTTTTTCTTGCGCTAAAGACCTACCGACGGTCTACTTATTTCGGTGTTCCGTTGTTGAGTATTTTTATCTCAAGTAAAAAGTGAATAATATTCCATTTATATCATTTAAGTTTTAAAATCAGTCAGCATAGATAAACTCCAGAACAGGTTCTTTTAAACATGAATGGAAAGTATTTTTGTAAAAAAATCCCAAAGTATATTTTTCACTGAACAATGTGTGTTATTTCAATTAGTACTACGATCCAACCCTCCATCGCTCGAGTGCAGTAAATACCCATAGTCGGGAGTTCTCGGGACAGTTTGATCCGCGCGGTAATGACGCAGTATTACAGAGAAGCCCTCATTTGTGAAGATCACTGCTTCGGGTGTGTGGTGAGGAGAAGGATATTGTAAGTAATTATGATATTTTCAATGTAATTAGTTGTGTAAGTAAAATCACTGATGGGTGAACTTAAAAAAGAGCAGAAATCGTTGAAAATACCTTAAAAACATCACCAGAGTACCGTTTTTCAACGATTCATTAAAACATGGGAGCGTTTTTCTTTTATTATAAATATACTGATTAAAATCATACTTATAAAAACACACAAAATTTTCCCTCACTTGACCCGATACAATCAATTGTCACTTAAAAATTCTAAATACCTACTCATCATAATTTTTCTGTAACAAAGCACGATAAACATCCCTCTCCACGCTATAAAACAAAGAAAAATACACAAAAAATATTCTATTTCCCCACGAGAATCCCTTAAAGCCCCCAGTCTATCAATTGTATCCCACAAAGCTAACGTATGGGCTATCTCCTCCACCCTGGCGTTGCGATGGGCTTTTAATACCTCTCGAAAAATGAAGATGGGCTCCCGAGGACGATTATAAATTGCGGGCTTACGAATCTGACAGCGCGGTAATAAAGGGAATTTAGATTTTTATGAGTTTAATTTGTTTGGGCTATTTATGGGTATTTTAAGGGTAGTGGTAGGTGAGGGTTGGCAGAGATTTTCTTTGTTTGGTAAACTGAAAAATGAAGATGTTAGTTATAGGTGGTGTATGAGATTTGAATGAGACAGTTTGATGGTAGTTTATTTGTGAGAAGGTGAGTAACAGTGACTCCGACCTCTGATTTACACTTTCTTAAGTTTGTAGGGTGTTATAATCCTAATTTGAAGTCAACTGGTTTCTGATCGATCCTATTTAATTATAGTTAATTAAAACGGTACTACGCCAATTACATTAATTAACATAGAAACAATTACAACGTTGACAATAATTCAATTTAAACAAACATGGAACAGTGGACTCCCTAGCATACTTTCTCTCACAGAACACCAGACATATACGCATCATTTTACTCCATTCATCCGCAAACACATCGCATTCAGGGTAAAATGAATCAATTTTTTGTATAAAAACTATGAAGTACTAGACTAGATATTATTCACAACCAATGACAGTCTAAAACTATACCAATAATTTGTTTTTTTTTTATTTAATTTTTTTTACCGACGCATCTTTTCAATACGCACTTGGCATATTTTTCGGACTATTTAATTCGCTACTCTAAGTAACCCTGCCAAAAACAGTTGACAATCAAAATCGATTGAAGCCAAAATCCGACCCTAACATAACCAAACAGAGTATTATTCCACCAGATATCAGCACCACACAATAGCATGACAGAGGCTTACAGACACTCCCGAATTATCAACACAAACATACTGCGATAGGAATTTTTAATTAAATTCCTGACGGTGGCTGTAAAACGCAGCTGTGGATTGTTGTTCAATATTATAGTCCGCACGCGCGTGTAACTAATCGGACGGAGGGGAACGGAATTCTGTATCAGAAAGATTTGAGCAAAAGGTCCGAGAAACAGAGAACAAGATACCGTCACAAAACTAAACTACGTCAAGAGAAATATACAGTGTGAGTCTTTATAATGTGCACATATCAAAATGTGGGAATCTATGCTTATCATGCTGATGATATGCGATCATTTAGTTTAAAAGTTACATCGTTTTGTTAAAAAAAAAATTATAAGTTAAAAAAATTAAAGTTATGTTTTTTAATATAAATTAATTGAATTTGTAATCTGTTGTGAATTTTATATTTTTTACGTCGTTAAAATTAAGCATAGATTCCCTCATTTCGATATGTGCACATTATAAAGACTCACACTGTATAATAAAATAAATAACACCAATTATTTTCGTCATGTTTTGCAACTTAACAGTGCGTAGAGAGAGAGAAAAGAGGAAAAATTACTCTATGAATAAAACAAAACAGTATCGTTATGATTTGCCTCTTCATAAAATATAATTTTGAAACTGTAGGTAGACAAAATATTGGCATTTTATAATAAACAGCAGCAGGCAAGTATTGCTTATTTTACACGATATTATGGTGGTATTTCTGAACATATTAATTTAGTGTCACAAATGCCAGCGCTCGGTCTCCGGGACCCCGTCGCAACAGAGGGTTAAAATGAAAATGATGAATTCTTGGAGCAAATTATTTGTGCTTTGCATTGCTCCGAATAATTGTTAAGTCAAGTATTTTTTTTTATGGGAACTATTTGCTTTGTAGATTTCTTTTCACCCTTTTTTTTCTCCGATTTTATTTTTCATTATTTTGATAAGTGTAGTGTCGTGCTACTATTCCATATTAATAATATGCATCTCAATCGCACAAGTAGACATAGCTAGTTTGAAATAGCTAGAAATTATTGTAGGTATTTTCCCGTTTCAGAAAACCAGTTGTTTAAAAACTGCTTATAAAACCGGCCAAATGCGTGTCGGACCACACACAATGAAGGGTTCCGTAGTTGGGATGAATTTCTATTTTGTGAATGTGAGAACGCTGTAGGCTTACTGGATTGTAGACCTGTTGACCATTTTCTATTTTGTTAAGTACTTGGTACTTATTGAAAGACCTACACTGTCCTCCCATACCTAGTAACACTGTTATTTGAAAGTATTGTAAAAGCCAATTATTTTTAAAAGAGTAACCGTGGAGTTTCTTGCCGGCTCTTCTCCATAGGAAACGACTAATTGGAACCGTGCACCTAGCTTCTGACGTTTCATAAGTGCCCATGTAGGTTTATGTGAAATAAAATATTTTTAATTGAATTTATCCCAACTACGGAACCCTTCAAAAACAAACTTAACTTTGTAGTTGAAAAACATGTTCTCCCATACGAAATGTATGGGAAAATATGTTTTTGCAACTGCAAATATAAGTTGGTCAATTATTACTCGTTAACTTGTAGAGCCTACTTAGCTGTAATAGTTTACCTTTTAATTTCGTTATATAAACTACTGCTGTGATTTTTTTCACACATCCAAAACCAACCTTTTAGCTGGCAGAGGGGGAGACATTTGACTCTAACAAAAATTAGCACTTTAAAGCTCAATATTTCGCAAACGGATCCCTGAATCCAAAAACGTGATTCACATGCTCACAATGTTTTTGAAGAACCTTTCCAATGATACCCCATACCATGGGATAGAAAAAAAAAACTTCACCACTTTACGTGTAGGGGAGGTACAGACAGACAGACAGTCGGACATGACGAAACTATAAGGGTTCCTTGTTTACTACGAAACCCTAAAAGCACACTGCCTGCAACGCTAAATTTGTTGCCTATAATTAATGGTTTTGAATTAATTAAACTTATATTTAAGATGCGGAGCTAATAATTAAAAAAAAAGACCTCAAAGTGGCTTTAAAGCTAGAAAACATACAGTTTTTTTTTTGCGTTAAAATATTTAATTAAAAAAGAACATCGGTATCCTTCAAGTTGACCTATATCAGGCTATAATAAATAAATAAATTTATTTATTTCAGGTACAAAAATAACACCCATAGCCAAACACAAATTAACAAATAAGATCAATAAAATAAAATACAATAAAATCAAACATCAATTAAAATAAAATAAAATGAAAATAAATTATGTTGAATCGAAACAAAAAAGAAATCAATTAAAGAAATTAAAGCAAAATAAAAAAAAAAATTAAATCAAATAATATCAAAAATTAAATACAACAAGCACAGACAAAAACGTAAAAACTATCTCAGCCACTTAGACAACTTGTGCATCCGACATTATCAAACGCCATCTAGTGTCAATTTACAGTTATTATCATCCACCCTGTTACTGCTACTCTTGTAATATGATGCGCTTAGTGGGTAGGTATATCATTTCCCGTGTCGGAAGTGGCGCCCTCTGACGGAAGCCGCTGATAAGGCGCGTGCGGGTAAGTATTTATCAGTTGAGCCGCATGCGCCTTATTTTCTACCCTAAGTTTTAATCAGTTTAGGGTTGAATTTTGATCATAATTTAATAATGTAGGCATTTAATGGCATGACTGTCTCGTTGGTCGCAAGTGCTACTGCTGAGTATGAGGTCCTGTGTTCTAAACTCAAACTCAAAGCATTTATTTCAATTAAACCATTTACAGGTACTTTTGAATTGTCAAGGGGTCGGTCAGTCAGAAAGATGAAGCTAGTTGCCCATTCCAAAGCGTAGTAGGTACCTATGGAGAAGAACGGGCAAGAAACTCCACGGACACTCTTATAAATAACCAGTGTAAAAAACCTGGCCAGGTGCGTGTCGGACCACGCACAATGGAGGGTTCCGTAGTTGGGAATGAATTTATCCAAATACAAACTTCATCATCATCATCAGCTTATAAATGTTCCCACTGCTGGGACACAGGCCTCCTCTCTGTGAGAGAAAGTGGGCCGTAATCCACCACGCGGGCCCAGTGCGGGTTGGTAGATGTCACATGTCTTCGAATTTTCGGTTCTAGGACATGCCGGTTTCCTCACGATGTTTTCCTTCACCGTTTTGAGAGCAGTGGTGATGAAATAATTTACTCAAAGTAAAGCGCCTGTCTGGGTTTGAACCTACGACCTACAACTCGTAAGTCGCGGCCGTTACCACTAGGCCACCACCGCTCTGCTCTAAATACAAACTTAATATTGTTGAAAAACATGTTCTCACATACGTTCCAACTGCAAATGTAAGTTTGTACGCACCATAATATTGAGAGATTGACCATGTTATTTTAAGACCATAGATTTCTTATAGGTTTTCCTGCAGTCTATGGGTAAAGAACATTTCTTTGTATTTTTTTCAAAATTTTGGGCTCAGTAGTTTCGGAGATAAGGGAATGGTCCATTTTCATCTATTTTCTTAAATCTTGCACGCAACACCCTGTGGTTTATAGACTGTGACCCTGTGATGACGGGTGAATATTAAAAAAAAAAATTAGTTTAGAACATTGATCCGTAACCTTATCTAAATAAAGAGCACAATCGCGTTTACAAAAAAAACGTGTGGCTCTCGGGGACTGCCGCGGTTAAGCTATTGCATAGCATTTGTGACCTCCATACTTCCTATTTGTCAACGCTACACTTGGGCTGATGACGTGATGGCATAAAACAAAAATTACGTTCCCATGACAACATCACGTTTCCCATGACAACATCACGTTGACATGGGAACCGTCAATACATGGTAGGCGGAGTGGGGGGTGTTAGGTTTTATTTTCGTTACGTTACGGAATTTCTTGATTCGGTCGCCGCGCTCAAAGCCCGCGATAAAAGCTATGCAATAGCTTAAAATGTAAAGTAGGACGCCCTCAGGCTAGGTGGAGCGACGACCTTCGCAGGGTGGCCGGTAGCAGCTGGACGGAAGTGGATGCGGGTCGAGTTAAATGGCGAGAGTTTGGAGAGGCCTATGTGCAGCAGTGGACTGATATGGGCTGATCATGTGATGTGTGATGTGAACCGTATCCGGAGTTAAGAACGCGGCGACGCATGAATTGTCCATACAAAGGTAATACCTAAATCATTTGCAATTTGAGCATATTTCCATGGTGGAAATGTGCTCAAATTGCAAATGATTATGTTGTTATTTGGATTTAGACCAGGGATTGAATTACCCAAAAATTAAGGTACCTTTAAATTTCAGTATGACGTCATACCGTCAAATAAGGCTTACCGAAATATTTCGATACCGTTTTTTTTTTTTGCAGTAGCGGAATTTTGAGGTTGGTCATGCATACCGGTATATTTCGGTAGCAGTACCTTAACTTTTATAAATGTATCGGTAGCAGTACGTAAACCTAAATAAATAGGAGTTTTCTTTGACGCACCGCCGCCACACTATCTCTCTGTCTGTCGTTCACTTGCTGATTGTAACTCAGTATTGGTTTTCTATTTCCGATCGGAAGGACACGACTGTGTAAGCACCCACGCCGCGTGTCTCGCATGTGTTTCGATACCGAAATCGTGTAAAGGTTAAATAACGGTATAGTTCAACCTTTATTTTAAACCGGTACTGGTATATTTTTGAGGCATCTTAACCTTTAACCGTAACCGCTTTTAGTCCCTGATTTAGACAGTGTTTATCTAGGCTCCTACATCTATTTTTTTTCCAACAATGAAGTTTAAACGAATTTAATTTCGCACATTTTTACAGCGTAAATGCCATGTCTTCATATTGTTTTTTCTGTATTATAAACAACAATATTTATAATATTGTTTCTGCAGAAGCATAGCTTATATTACCAATTTACAAATTATCGAAAAAACAAAATTCCTACCTAATCTAAAAACCGACTTCGGCTTTTAAAAGAATAAAAAACAACGTCATTAAAACAATTAATCAACGCTCTAAAACCGAACGTGTCGTGACGTCATGACGTCATCGTGTCGTGACGTCATCAGTCAGTAATTAATGACGGCGTAAAGTTCACTTCCATGTTCTCAATTGTAAAGAGTTAATTAATGTGGTTCGGCGCTGAGGTTGAACGTATTCAGATTTTGTGAATAATGGGTTAGATTAGAATGATGTGCGACCAGTATATGTATACATTTGTACATATACTCCATTTGAAATAAAATTAGACATGTAAAGAAACCTTTTTTACAGTCCGTTCAACCGATTTTGACTTCTATACCGTAGGCATAAAGATGGCATTAAAAGCAAAAAAGTGGTTACAATATCAATTGTTTACTGCAGCTGCCATTTGTCATGCCACCAACGCAATAGAAGTCAAAATCGGTTGAACGGACTGTAAAAAGTTTTAGTTAAATGTCTTATTTCAAATAGAGTATAGTTTGAAGTGCTTTTTAGGGTTCCGTATCTCAAAAGCAAAAAAACGGAACCCTTATAGGATCATTTCGTTGTCCGGCCGTCAATCTGTCAAGACCCTTTTTTTCAGGAACGCGTGGAGGTATCAAGTTGAAATTAATATCAACTACGAAAGTCTAAGGTCCCTCGGAGCTCTAAAAAAATCAAGCTTCTAAGTCAACGCAATAAAAAAAAATACGGCCTTTAATGCGGCATGTTTTGATATTCGCAAATAAATTAAAACCCACAGGGTACCTCCCGTTGACCCAGAATCATGAAATTTGGCAAGAAGCAAGGTCTTACAGCACATGTAAAGGAAAAAGTCCAAAAATAGTTCTTTTTTAGTTTTATCACGTGACGTATACCGATGTACGTGGAGAACATGTTTTTCAACTACAATGTTAAGTTTGTTTTTGGGATAAATTCATCCCAACTACGGAACCCTTCCCAAAGGGTAAAACGGGACCCTATAACTAAGAGTCCGTTGTTCGTCCGTCCGTCAAACTGTCCGTCTGTCACCAGGCTGCATCTCATGAACCGTGATAGTTAAACAGTTGAAATTTTCACAGATGATGTATTTTTGTTGCCGCTATAACAACAAATACAAAAAAACAGAATAAAGTAAATATTTAAGGGGGCTCTCATACAACAGACATGATTTTTTGCCGTTTTTATAGATAATGGTACGGAACCCTTTGTGCGCGAGTCCGAGACGCACTTGGCCAGTTTTTTTTAAGTTAACTTCAATCCTCACTCAAGTCTTCACACAGGATTCGAAAGCGAACTCATTTGTTTTTCAATTTAAGCATTGAGGATTTAAAAGTTTTAAATAGTCGATGATTTAAGTACCAAATTAAAAAGAGATGAAGACTACATATCCGCATATGGAAGTCAAGTTTAAAACCGTCACTTTTTATTCAACAATACCAATGGAAATGGCATCATGCTGAGTGGAAGCCTTCTTGTCACAGTCGTGAAAGAAATCGACACGTGTTTCGCTCAGCGTGTTATGCCTTACGTAGTCTTAGGGATGAAATAGACATAAAACACCTTAAAATGGTATACTATGTTCTAATAGAATCAAGGTTGAGATATAGTGTTCAGTTTTGGGGGAATAGTTTTAAATATAACTGCCAGAGAGCATTCGTCCTTCAAAAGAGAGCCATACGAACCATGGTCCGGATTTCACAAATAGAGAGCTATCGGCCACACTTTATACATTTAAAAATTCTTACTGTGCCCAGCCTCTATGGTTTAGTATTATTGGTGAATTTAAAAAAATACTTGCATAATTATGAAACAAATGAGAGACAGTTGAGAGAAAGTACGCGCAGGAAAGATTTTAAAAGTATAATAATACCCCAACTTAAGATTGTTCAACATAGTCCTCAATATCAAGCAGTGCGGATTTTTAACAGGTTGCCATTGGACTTAAAAACTATAATATATGTAGAAGAACTCTTTAAGTCAAGACTCAGAGCATTCCTATTGGTGGAATGTCTGTATTCAACAGACGATGACATTTCCACGTTTAAAAAAATTGATATTTGTTAATGTGAGACACGGTAATATTTATGAATGAAGTAGCTTGTTATGTTATTGAATTGAATGTTTAATTTGTGATGTTATTGAATTTTTATTTTTTGTTATTTTCTATAATTTATTGTACTTTGAATGTGTTAGTTTTATAATTTTAATGAACGTGTTTTTATTTATATTTATTTATGTTTTCAAACACAATGTTAATTGTTTCTGAAATAAATTGAATTGAAAAAAAATTGAACATCTCAACGAGGCATCCTCAGGATGACGATTGACTTGTCGCGAACTCGAATACAGCGTGTTGCCACACCGAGCGCTGCACGCAGAAAAACTAAGTACTACCTTAACTACTAACTTAATGTTAGGTACTCACAGTCGTAATACAGGTTGCCGACGGAGGACGTCAGTTTGGGTGTGCCTTGTCCAGATAGAGACGCCATCCTTTCCCCCTGCACATACATACAACCATATTAGTATACAATTATATACATAACTATATAATACTATATATAGGAAAGGCACCAGCACCCAGGCATAAGATATAAATGGATAGAATTCTTTATCTACACCCATGCTATAACACCTCTATAAAAGTTTCTGAAACAGTTAGCTTATTGGCAACATTATAACAGCCAGTGTCATAGTAACCATTACCTCATCCCAATGAGTGTTACAATGTTATACAAAATTTCACTATGCAACTCGTTTCAATGTTCAAACGGGGAACAGCAGCGCATGTGTGTGTGATGTGCTGCTGCAGGCGACGTACATACGTGCAGTTGTACTGAATTTCGTGGGAATTTCTTTATTCTTGATCTTGAATTACAAACACCCAATGGTTTCAGAAACTTTTATAGAGGATTCATATCATGGGTGTAGATAAAGTCTTGTATGCAACTGTTTTAATTAGATATTAAAACACGAATGTGATACTATTATAACCCACATTCTTGTTTTAATACCCCTTATTGTACAACAGTTGCATAAATAACTATTATTTGACTAAAATGAAGACGGTAAATCCAATAAATAGGTAGGTAAGCACGGAGTCCTCAGTTGTAATGTAAATTATTTTGCATACTATTATGGAATCATTTTTTCTAACTTGAACAGACAGCTGTGCTGCTGGGGAGTTTGTTGCGCCACTTCTTCTTCCCAGCTAAAGGCACTAGGAAGTGGTGAAGGGTGGGCGTTTTGGGGGACTTTCTTATGTAATTTTGACGTTCGAAAAGTGCTGATTCTCAGCCTAGTTTGAATAAACGACTTTTGAATTTTGTATTTATCCCCTGATTTTTTCTTCATTTGATAAAATATTGTTACACCGCCCATCGTTTATGGTTGCTATTGGCACCGTTTTGTATCATCGTTTATTTGAAATTAGCTTTTGCAGGCGGCTGCGACGGCGTGAATGTCAAAAAATATTCCACGGAAACGTACTATCGGTGTTAAAAGTAATTTATGTGTTAATCTAGGTTATAAACTGCATCCAAATCCATTCAGCAGTTTTTGCGCCAATCCGGAACATGCAGACAAACAAACAAACGGACAAAACTTGTCAAAACTATATTTCGGCGTCAGACTGGTTCCCACACCTCGTAGAAAGACCATTTCAGACACTAATCTACATGGTCCTCATATGGCCTGACCAAGATTATGTTTGGACTTTGAAATAGACTGCGACATCTGAGTTTGTTTCGGCCTTTCTTCTCAGAGTAGTCAGATAGGAAACGCCGAACTCATCTAGTTTATATTTTTTTTACATGTCGTGTAAAAGTGATTCCGATATCCTATTTACAGAATAAACAATTTCATTTCATTTATAGCAATTACTTTTATTCAAAAATATTGAATGTACAGTTTTGACTTCGTTACAATTTTTTTTATTATCAAAATTTATGTCATAAAGAGAAAAGATTACATTTTCTGGATATTTGTTTGTTTGTTACGCTTTCACGCTAAAACGGCTGAACGGATTTGGATAAAATTTGGCACATGGGTAGACTATGACCTGCATTAGGACATAAGATACTTTTATCCCGATATTCTCTCGGGATCGAGACATAAGCGGGTGAAACCGCGGGACGCAGCTAGTCCTTAATATCGCCCCCCGGCAAAAAAAGTGTCATAACGTGTAATAACTGTTATTACATGTTATGACACTTTTTTTGCCGGGGGGCGATATTATAAATGCGAAAGTAAGTTTGTTTGTTACGCCTTCACGCTAAAACGGCTGAACGGATTTGGATGAAATTTGGCACATATATAGATGATGCCCTGGAAAAGAACATAGGATACTTTTTTTTTTCCCACGGGATCGAGACTTGTGCGGGTGAAACCGCGGGACGCAGCTAGAATGTAATAAAGATGATGTGCAATAAAGCATAATTTTTACCGCAAAGGTTACCAACGAATTATTTAGGGTTATCATCAAAATGCAATTAGTAAAGTAGGTAGAGTTGATTTTAAAGTATGGTACCGACCTTTGACACAATTGTTTTGTTTTAAGTATCATAATTTTCATAGCGAATGAAAAGGTACTACTTAAATCTTGGGCCTCCTTTAAATAAAAAATAAGCCGACGGCTTGGTGATCAACTATGTTGTTAATTGTTATTAGCAGATAACAAAATAACGCTGGTACCTATCCAATAACTCACTTGCCTTTTACAATACCCGTAGGTAAAAGGGAAATTGACCTGTTTTGCGTGCCGTCGGATGCAAGTAGATTTTACATAATTATGTTAAATTAATAAAAAATATAATTAAAGACAGAAAGCTTTAAGCAAGTGTTTGAATTCAATTTAATGGTCGATGATTGAATATTGGATTGATAGAACAATAATCACCAAGGTAAAATCATAAATTGCTTTTATAAAGTCGCCAAATTAATAATTAGAAAACCTACTAAAAAGAAAATCAACATAATTCTTAAATAATCGTTTAAATGATTCTATTTAAACGAATATGTCAAGCTACCAATAAAATATTATAAATCAAAGAAAGGATTTTAGGGAAAACAGCCTGAAAAATTATAAAACAACATTTTAAGCACAAACCATTTAAAACTACAGGAAAAACATGCAACACCATAAAAAGGATTAAACCAAAATTAAACTAAACATGCAACCCTTCTTCGTACTCGGGTAAAAAGGAGTTTTCATGCATCAAGAACAAAGGGCGTGTCAAAATCCAAGATGGCGGACTAAAAAGATGGAAATTGAACGAACCAACTGTATATGTTCAGCTATTTGCTTGCAGTAGGAAAAAAAGCCGTCCAAACTCAGCTTTGACATTACTCTAACTTCTAGAAAAGTCTGTGAACAGAGAGAAAGAAATACGTTAATGATTCTGACACTACAAGTAAAATGTTGTCAGAGTAAAATAATAAAGTTTGTAGTAGTTTTCTTTTTCAGAAATTTTTCGACAGCGATATATTTTTTTTCAATACCTTTATTACAAATAGAAGAGCGAAGAGAAATGTAATGACAGATGTATCTAGAAAACAAAAGTGCTAAATCTACTCTAACGAACAATTAACAAATTATTTTCTTGTAGTTTTTCTAAGAGTACATACCTTATTTGCAGCTCCCACAAAAAACTACTTATAAGCTATATTCTTAGTCGAGAAACAAATAACTATATGCCTCAAACAGAAAATGTATTTAATAAAATACAAAGCGCGGATAACTGAGTTAGAATTTCTCATAAATGCAAGGGGAATTATTAATACTGGTACAATTTCAGCCTGGGAGCTGACGACGGGTACTGCTCCAACAGTTTCAGGCAGACTGAAATCTGGGCTCTTCAGGGGAGGCTTCAGGCTTCAGGGTTCGCGCATGCGCGGTGCAAAGGTCGTGGGGGGTGACATTTGGGCCAGGAGAAGGAAGGGGGTGACGGGGCTGGTCAATATTGAGAATCAGGTCATCGGATGTGGGCGTGGGCCCTTTGTTTTGTGAAATGGTAGTTTTAGGCAACGATGGTAATTTTTTGGTGTTTCCTGGGTAATTTAGGGAAAGGGGTGAACTAAAAAAAAATATCGTTTTATACCAAAGAACAGAGTTCAGGAGCATATATCTGTGTGTCAGTCAGAAATGGAATCGAAGTTTCATCGAAGAAAATTGAGAAAACCTTTTTACAAAAAAAAAAAACAACCAACTTCCAAAAAAACACTACAAAGTGAAAAATAACTTTAATTTCGGAAGTCGGTGTCTTTGGTTTTGAATTTTCGTTTTTTGCCACCGACTTCCGAAATTAAAGTTATTTTTCACTTTGTAGTGTTTTTTTGGAAGTCGGTTGTTTTTTTTTTTTGTAAAAAGTTTTATTTTTCACTTTTTAGTTGTGGTATTTACCCCACACAAATTCGAATACCACTACTTGCTATGTAACTAATAGTGACAGGAACTTAACATATCATCCATATAATAAGTGGGAAAAAATCCGTATTATTGAAGGTAACTCAAAAACTAACCAAGCAAAGTTAATAAAATTTATATGGGACCACCTCTGAAGTATTACCTACCAAACAAAAAGAATCATTAAAATCAATTCATAATTGGCCGAGTTATCGCGTAACAAACAAACAAAAAAAAACACAGTTGAATTGAGAACCTCCTCCTTTTGGAAGTCGGTTAAAAATGATTGAGTAAGCTCATCGAGTCTGTCTTATAAAAGGTCGTAAGTACCACGCCCGTACTATACCGACGTGAAGTATTACTTGAGATAATTTTAATTCAATTTTATGTTCCTTGATTTACAATCAGGTAACAAAAGTACATACGAGTAGATACAAACCGCACAGACATAATCCTTAATCCTTAATATTATAAATGCGAAAGTAAGTTTGTTTGTTACGCCTTCACGCTAAAACGGCTGAACGGATTTGGATAAAATTTGGCTCATATATAGATGATGCCCTGGAAAAGAATATAGGATACTTTTTTTTTTCCACGCGATCGAGACTTATGCGGGTGAAACCGCGGGGCGCAGCTAGTTATGTATAAGATCTAACATTAAATAAAAACATTGGCACTCCGGGAGTGCCGACAGAAGTGAAAACTTGAACAAGATCGCCTTGGTGGAAGAAAAATACTTGCATAGAACATTGGTCCATAACCTGATATAAATAAAGAGCACAATCGCGTATACAAAAAAAAAATCCAAAACTATTAAAGTAAAAATATTTGCATAGAACATTGATCCGTAACGTTATATAAATAAAGAGCACAATCTCGTTTGCAAAAATGAGGTGTCGGTAACGGTGTCGCGAGTTCAATTGTTTTTTCCCATCTCATAAATGCCCAACGCGCCTAAAGAAGTTTTCACTTCAAAAACGAATACAGCTCGCAAACTAATGCAGGAGATCGTGGCTAAGTAATACCAGCCCGGGCCGCACGGGTCGATCCATCAGGTTAAGCTACGCTTGCCAGGGTTGGTCCGTGGATGGGTGACCATTTCTACATACCGAGAGTCCTCCGTGCCTTGGAAAGAACTTTAAGTCGTTGGTCACAGCTGTCATTCGTGGATCTTTGACAGTCGTAACGGGTCGTCAGAAGCCCGAAAGTATGACAACCAGTTTTACCAAGGGTATCGTATTACCTAGTTACTGGGTTGTGGAGGTCAGATAGGCAGTCGCTCCGTGTAAAAATACTGGTATTCAGGTGCGTCCGGTTAGACTGGAAGCTGACCCCAAGAAAGTTGGGAAAAGGCTAGGCAGATTGATTGATTAAAAAACGAATGCAAGAAAAAATACAAAATTATGGAACAAACAATATTGTTGATTATGAAAATATCTCCCTTCAATAAGAGGCCATTTTTTTGCAAAATACACATATACTGGTTTTGAAAAATGCTGGTTCTTAACTAAGTTTAAAAAATAAATGCATCTAAAATAACGCGTAGCACTCAATGCTACGGCGTAGCACTTCGTAGCGATTCGTAGCAAAATTAAATAGCGTAGATGTGGGGAACGTAGCAAGCGTAGCAGGCTCATAATTATTATTGTGTGAATTATATATTTATTTGCAAGAATATAGATAGCTAACAAAAGTTCTTAAGAATGCGGCGACGCATGAATTGTCCATACAAACGTAGTACATAAATCATTTGCAATTTAAGCATATTTCCACCATATTATGTTGATATTCGGATAGAGACAGTATTTATCTAGACTCCTACGTCTTTTTATGTCCAAAAACTTACCTTTAAATGAAGTGTAAGCGAATTTCATTTCGTACATTTTTACAGCGTAATTGACATACGTTTTTTCATATTGTTTTTTCTCTATTATAAACAACAATATTTGTAATATTGTTTCCTCAGAAGCATAGTTTATGTTATCAAGTTACAAATTATCGAAAAAAAAATGGAAATACATTAAGTTTTCATTCATAATTTTTTGTATTACGGAACACATCTAAATTTATCATAAATTTTCGAAAGCTAGTAGTATTATCGCGTCAAGCAATAATTGTCAATGTGTGCGTGGTAGTATTGCTCACTGTAGGTGTATATCGCTCCGACAGGCACTCACACTAGCGCAACGTGCTTGGAATTGAATTTTGCAAACATCTCGATTTGTAATTGCGAGCCGTGTCGCCGGCCTCGTAAGATCTATGGATTTCACTATATTCGGCATTTCAACCGTGATTTTTTTTTTATATTTTTTATTAGATTTTACATCTCGGTTATACATAAAGCATGTAGACACATTTAGTAATTAGCAATAACATAAAAATACTAATAATAATTTCATAATTAAAATTTAGACTACAGTGCAATTAATAAAATTAAATACAATCATAATAATTTAAAATAATAATTTATATAATAAATTAATAAAGTAATGTTTCTGTGTTATCTCATTGGGCTAGGGCGCGATTCCCGGGTTGGTATTAGGGTTTTCCATTTGGAAAATCTCAGTAGCACTCCGAAGGCTGCATTTATGCCCGGTTATTGGCAATAAGGTCTCCCCCTTAACGTGGGACTTAAACATAACTGGCAAAATCCCCTTCCGGGAACTCTGCCGTTTTATTGGGTAACCTTTGTAACTAAAATATCTACAATAGGGATGGTAAGGAAAAAAAATCATCAGGTAGATTATTAAAAAATATTGGACATGTATTTTTTCTTTTTTTACGTAATCTAAAGATTACGGCAATACATTGAGTTAAAATGTGCCACGACGTCACGAGTATGTAGATTTTTGAAGTGAAAACTTCTTTAGGTGCGTTGGGCATTTTTGAGATGGGATAAAACAATTGAACTCGCGACATTTGATATTGTGAAGTGAATAATGAAATAATTAAAATTGATACTAATATTTGTACGCCCAATGGCAAAGCACAGAGGACTTACAAAAAATGCAACATCTCACACACCTGTGTATCTGTCACCTATGTTTCTTTAAGTACGCTGTACTGGTCTTAATATTTGTTTGCTGCACCGGTCGACGTCATCACGTCGGCGCCGGCTGTCGCTGAAAACCAGCGCTGGGGCTCTGTCTTGCGTAGGGTCGCAGCATAATATAGCCGATTTGCGTGGATGTGACGCATGCTTCCCCCAACCTTTTCTCATTTTTGTGTTTAAGCTCTTTTTTGCGTCATGTTTATCGCAAATAAACGTTTTTTTTTCTTTCTTTTTAGGGGCTTATGGTTAAATAACAACCACATAATATCGGATCTACAAGGTTAAGCTGCACCAGCCTGAGTCAATTTATGGATGGGTGATGGTGCAAGTATTTTTACTTTAAAGGTTTTGGAAGTTTTTTTTTGTAAACGCGATTGTGCTCTTTATTCAGATAAGGTTACGGACCAATATTCTATACAAGTATTTTTCTTCCACCAAGGCGATCTTGTTCAAGTTTTTACTTCTGTCAGCATTCCCGGAGTGCCACTGCTTTTTTTTGCAATTTAATTTCCACCAGTTTATCCCGAACTGCAGAAGCGTGGGCGATTACTCAAACAGTGTGGGCGTAGTATTGCGTGGGAGAGGATACCGTAAACTGTGACCTTTTTATTCGTGGGCGGAACACAATGTATGACGTAGGCGTTGTTCGATGCTGGTTACGTAAAATAACATACCAATGTTTTGAAAATTGCAACGCACACACACCAATAACAGATATATACAGGGTGGCTATTTGAGGTAGGCAGTAAGGTCAGCTCCTAAGCAATTGATCTTACAGGAAAACATTCTTAAGAGACGTTACCTACATACTTTAAAAATAGGTATCTAAAATAACTTTTAACTAAAATTATATCAATTTGTCTTCACACAATTTTCTTCTTTTTTGTGATTTGTGACTTTTCTAGTACTCCAAAACTTCTCTGATACCCTTAAGGTACCATTCTGTACCCGACTGCAGGAGGCAACTGCAGGCGACGTGTCGCGGCTCCATGTCGCGGGAACACGTCGTGGCGTCATGTCGCTGCAACACGTCGCGGCGTCATGTCGCGGCAACACGTCGCGGCGTCATGTCGCTGCAGTCATGATTCCGAATCCGACCGCAGGCGGCAACTGCCGGTCGGTAGACAGAAGATAGAAAAACCGGCCAAGTGCGTGTCGGACCACGCACAATGAAGGGTTCCGTAGTTGGGATGAATTTATCCCAAAAACAAACTTAACTTTGTAGTTGAAAAATATGTTCTCCCATACGGAATGTATGGGAAAACATGTTTTTGCAACTGCAAAGTTAAGTTGGTCGATTATTACTCGTTAACCTGTAGAGCCTACTTAGCTGTGATAGTTTTCCTTTTAATTTCGTTATATAAACTACTGTTGTGATTTTTTTCACACACCCAAAACCAACCATTTAGCCGACGGGGGGGGGACACTTGACTCTAACAAAAATTAGCACTTTAAAGCTTAATATTTCGCAAACGAATCCCTGAATCCAAAAATGGTTTTCACAAACTCACAATATTTTTGAAGGACCTTTCTAATGATACCCCCCATCATTTTTTTTTTTTTTTTTTTATTATTTATTGCAATCTATCAATCTTGCAGATATTCAGCAATATGTGTAAGACTTTATATGATTAAAGGGCTTGCACGAAAGCCGTCCAGTGACTGCTCCGTTTATTCTTGTGCCTCTCAGAGAAGAAGGTCTTGAGGAATCTTTCTTTTCAGTCTACGAGCAACTGTTTGGGTGTTCATTAGATTGACTGCCAGCATATTTGGATGATTAGTGATTCGCTTCTTGTACGCTTTTGTCCTTTCCGAGATTTCTTCTATAACAGTTTTGAAGCAGAGGTCGTGATGGAGTCTAATATTTGAGACATACCAAGGTGCGTTCGTTATTATTTTTAGTATCTTTGACTGGAATCTCTGTATTATTTCAATGTTTGAATTTGCTGCTGTTCCCCAGAGTTGTAGGCCATATGTCCATATGGGTTTTATAATGCATTTATAAAGCAATAGTTTGTTTTGAAGTGAGAGTCTTGATTTTTTATTCAGTAGCCAGTACATAGTGCGCAACCGTTGGCCCATAGCTAATCGTTTTGTGAAAATATGCTTCTTCCAAGTTAGGCGTCTATCCAAGTATATTCCAAGATACTTGGCGAGATCCTCTTGCGGTAGAGGTATGCCGTTGAGAGTGACGGGTGGACATGTTTCTTTCCTGTTTGTGAAAGTAACCTGGACAGATTTGGTTTCGTTGGCTTTGATTCGCCAGTCTTTGAGCCATTTGGATACTTGATCGAGACTGTTTTGAAGCTTTTGTGCTGCAATGTCTGGTGAATTGTCTATTGATAGAATTGCTGTGTCATCAGCAAATGTTCCAGTAACTACTCCATCTGTCGTAGGGAGATCAGCTGTAAAAAGAAGATACAACGTGGGACCCATGACGCTGCCTTGCGGAACTCCAGCTTTGATAGCATATAAAGACGTTAAATCTTCTCCTTGTTTCACGAAAAACTGTCTGTCACTTAAATATGACTTTATTAGGTTGTAGAAGTTTAAAGGTAGGTCTTTTTTTATTTTGAAAAGAAGTCCGTCATGCCACACTCGATCAAATGCCTGAGATATATCCAGGAACGCTGCGACACAGTATTGTTTTGATTCAAGAGCTTTGTTCATATGTTCCACTAGTCTGTGTACTTGTTCAATAGTACCATGCTTTCGACGAAAACCAAACTGATGGTCAGGTTATAATTTGTTTGCGGCAATAATCGGGGATAATCTAAGCAGAATAACTATCTCCATGATTTTGGAGGGTATGGGTAACAGGCTAATAGGTCTGTATGATTGTGCCTCAACCGGATCTTTTCCAGGCTTAGAAACCATAATAACTTGGGCAATTTTCCATTGAGGGGGGACCATTCCTCTTCGTAGGATAGCGTTATACAGGAAAGTGAGAAATTTAATCCCTTCCGTTGGCAGCTCCCTTAGGATTTTTCCTGTTATAAGGTCGTAACCAGGAGCTTTATTTGGATCTAAAGCCTTAATTACTGTTTTAATTTCTTTATAAGTGAGCTTATTAATGGGAGGATCAAGTTGGTGGGTTTGGCCCAATAATTCTGTGACTTCTTGGATTTTGGAGGAGCCTGTATCTGGATTTGGTATAAAGACCTGTTTGAGATGTTCAGCAAATGTAGCAGCTTTGTCCGCGTCGCTGGAAGCCCATTCTGAGTTACTTTTTCGGATGGGAGGTTGATTACTTGCCGGACGTTTAAGGTTTTTTGTGATTTTCCACAAAGAGTAATTTGTCTCTGCTGTAGCATCAAGATTTTCAAGAAATGTTTGTATGCCATGGTTTTCATTGTTTTTTAGCAGAATTTTTAGTTTTGTTTGAAGATGGTTTAGATGTTTTTTATCACTAGGATGACCTGTAGTTTGCCACTTTTTCCGAGCTTTTCGTTTATCAGCCAATAGTTCTCTTACAGATCTTGGGTAATCTCGTTTATGGTATGAGTCTGCGGCAACTGGGGTAGCAGACCAGGCAGATTGTTGAACGCAGCTATTGAAATGTTCTACCGCTTCTATTATGTTGTCGTCCGTCCTTAAAGGAATTTTTAAATCAAATTTTTCTGTCACTAATTGTCTAAAGAGCTCCCAGTTAGTTTTATTGGAGTGTAGTTTGCAAGGTTTAGGTACCACTGTGATTTTCCTTTTTAGTACTATTTCTACCGGGGAATGATCGGAGGATAGTTCATTGCTCGTTTTGCTTGTTATAAACTTGTTAGGGATACCTTTTGTAATACAGAAGTCAAGCAAGCCTGGTACTTTGTTCAAGTCTGTAGGCCAGTATGTAGGATCTCCGGGGGAAGTAATATTTAGTTTTAATTTCTCAATGGCCATTAACAGCTGCCTACCTTTCGTAGTTATAGTACGTGAGCCCCAGTAGTGGTGCTTGGCATTGTAATCACCTCCAGCTATGAATCTATGACCCAGTGTAGAAAGAAACCTTATGTAGTCTTCTAACTTAAGTTTATGTTTAGGTGGACTGTATACAGCCGAGATTGTAAAAGGTCCCGCCCAGTCTTCAATGACGACATTTGTTGCTTGGATTTCATCTGTGCAGTAATGTACTGTTTCATGATGTTTGATATTATATCTTATTAAAACTGCACTTCCAGCGTGTGCTTTGCCGTCAGGGTGCATTGTGTGATAGGTTTTATAGTTCTGGATATTAAAGTGGCTCTTTTTGGTAAAATGTGTTTCCGTAACTAGGAGGATATCTATCTTTTGTGTCTCTAAGTATGCCTTAACCTCAAGGGTATGTTGTGACAGCCCATTGGCATTCCATAGGACAATTTTTAAGCAGTCGAATTTGACAGCTTGGTTGTGAGGGCTAATATTAGGTTTGTCATGGTGGTCAGTTGCTGCATCATTTGTTTCATGAGGTTCATTAATTCAAGCATGTCATTTTGGTTAGTGTGATTTGTCTCTGTTGTTGTATTGTTCAGAAGATTTTTATCGGTTAGTGCTTCTTTGTATGACTTATGTTGGCTATTTAGAGGTTCTTTATCCTTAGATTTTTTATTTTCGGCTATAGCTCCCTGTTCCTTGCTGCGAACATAGGTGTTTTTGCGTTCTGGTGCCTTTGGAAATTTAAGATTTTGAAGCTCTCTATAGATTTTACAACCTTTATAATTTGCCGGGTGATTTCCATCACAGAGGACACATTTTACACAGTCTGATCTGGTTTTCCTTGAACATTCGATCGAGAGATGGTCACCAGCACATTTAATACATTTAGGGCTCCGACGACAGTACTTTTTGGTGTGTCCATACTGCTGGCATTTGGCACACTGTGGTAATTCACGTTTAGGTCGAGGGGGTTCAAAAGTTATGATACAGTTCATGAGATTTTTGACCTCATATATGCTCTTATTGCTTGGGCTTGTTTTTAATTCAACTATAAACAGTGGCAGTGGCTTCTTTGTTGCTCTTTGTTTGATGTTCCATATATTGGTACTGCAATGCCCTATTTCTTCTAACGCCGCTTTGATTTCCTCAGGTTCGGTTGACGGGTGCATATTTTTAAGGACCACCTTAAAACTCCGTTCATTCTTGGGTTTGTATGTGTAGAACTCTGTGTTTCTAAGTTCTAGTTGGTGTACAATGGTCCTGTATGTCTCTGGATCTTTTGGCTGTATTTTAACTTGGTCGTTGTTAATAACTTTAAGGTTATACATATCAAGGGCGTGTTCATTAAGAATCTTAAGAAGGGGTTGGATGTTTCCCACTTTGTCAACAAATATTGGTGGGAGCTTATTTATCTTTTCAGTAGCAATAGTTTTCTCTCCCTCAGAGTTATCAGCATCTAAGCCAGCAAATCTGTTTGTTGTAGGTATTGGTGGATTCTGGGACAGCCAGTAAGTATCCAGTTTTGTTTGTTTTTGGTGCTCATTCTTTTCTGGACTTGAGTTAGGCCTCTTCCTTATATAGATGTCAAGGCCTCAAAGCGAATATCAAAGTTACCAATACTTTAAGTAAATCGTCACTCAAGCCCTGCTTTGGCGGTCAACGATCATACCGAAACATCGTGATGTAGGTACAAACTAAATTGTGTTTCATTTATGATTGAATTTGATAAAATAGAAAAGGTGACAGACAGTGCTGTCACCTTTTCTATTTTATCAAATTCAAATTCAAAAGTCATTTATTCAAACCAGGCTGAGAATCAGCACTTTTCGAACGTCAAAATTACATAAGACAGTCCCCCAAAAACGCCCACCCTTCACCACTTCCTAGTGCCTTTAGCTGGGAAGAAGAAGTGGCGCAATAAACTACCCAGCAGCACAGCTGTCTGTTCAGTCAGAAAAAATTGATTAAAGTGATAATTGAATAGTCATTCATACCGTTCTGTATTCATAAAACTAATGAGATTGTAGTCACTATAATATGTACCGTCAACCGGAGATCAGTGGTAACTTTGCACTACAAATTCCCAGCTGACTGTTTACGCATCCGATCAAGCCGAACTGACAAATTCGCCTGTTCAGTTTGACCTCCCCATGTATAACGTAAGCTTTAGAAATATTTTAGTATTCCGCCCACGTTTCTACGTTTTGTATTTCGGTAGACTGATATAGGCAGTACTTTTATATTCTTTGAAGTTGTATTGTGGAGATCTTAAAATAAGTCCTTTGTAAAAAGACTGGGAAAATGTGTTGAGAAAATGTTTTCCTTCCTTAATATTATAAATGCGAAAGTAAGTTTGTTTGTTACGCCTTCACGCTAAAACGGCTGAACGGATTTGGATGAAATTTGGCACATATATAGATGATGCCCTGGAAAAGAACATAGGATACTTTTTTTTCCCACGGGATCGAGACTTATGCGGGTGAAACCGCGGGGCGCAGCTAGTCTTTTATAAAATAATGTATTTTCATGTAAAGATTGCGAAGAACAGTGGTGCCCCAGTGGTAACGGCCGCGAGTTACGAGTTGAATGTCGTAGGTTCGAACCCAGACAGGCGCTTTACTTTGTGTAAATTATTTCATCACCACTGCTCTCAAAACGGTGAAGGAAAACATCGTGAGGAAACCGGCATGTCCTAGAACCGAAAATTCGAAGACATGTGACATCTACCAACCCGCACTGGGCCCGCGTGGTGTATTACGGCCCACTCCCTCTCACAGAGAGGAGGCTTGTGTCCCAGCAGTAGGAACATTATAAGCTGATGATGATGTAAAGATTGAGTCTGAATAACCATTGATATACTAAATAATATTAGGGATACAACGGAAAAACGCTAGGAGAATACTTATATATTTTAGGGATATTTTTATTAAACTTAAGACGAAAATACAAAGTGAGTTTATGATATAAGACCGCTTAGTGAAAACTGAAACTGTTTTCATGTAGAGATAACTTATAAATATACCACTCTGTATTATTACACATCCTAGCCTTTTCTCAACTATGTTGGGGTCAGCTTCCAGTCTAACCGGATGCAGCTGAATACCAGTATTTTACATGGAGCGACTGCCTATCTGACCTCCACAACCTAGTTACTGGATAATACGATACCCCTTGGTAAGACTGGTTGTCAGACTTTCGGGCTTCTGACGACCCGTAACGACTGTCAAAGATTCACGAATGTCAGCCGGGACCAACGGCTTAGCGTGCTTTCCGCGGCACGGAGGAGTCTCGGTATGTAAAGATGGTCACCCATCCACGGACCAACCCCGGCAAGCGTAGCTTAACCTGTTGGATCAACCTGTGCGGCTGTTATTACTTAGCCACGAGCTCCCATTATTACACATGTCGATGGGAAATCAGAAGAATCTAATATTTAATTACTTAAGACGCTGACAAGAGCTAAACTGCGGTCACTGTCGGACTGCATAAAAAAGAAAGAGAAGCGCGATGACAGAACGCTTGTAATTTATTGCAAAATATGAAGCAATTATCTATTTACTCAAAAAATGAGTTCAGTAATCGAAAATAAAAACATACAAGTTTTGCTTTCAAATAAGACGTCATACGTTGATATTTTATTTTAATACAGATATTTTGGATTGGAACTCAATGTTAAAGGTTAGTTTACCGTTAATTTGAATCAATTTGTTTTTTCAAAACCTGTTTTGGTAACAACCAAGCTCTAAGAAATCTTAAAGATTCACATACATTTTTTCCGCTACCACAAATCATATAGATATAGCAATTTTTTTAAGCTATTGCAGCTTTTATCGCGGGCTTTGAGCGCGGCGACCGAATTAAGAACTCCGCCTACCATGTAATGACGGTTCCCATGACAACGTGATGTTGTCATGGAGGTTACAAATGCTATGCAATAGCTTTACCGCGGCAGTCCCCGAGTGTCACACGTTTTTTTTTTTTTAAGTCAGCCTGCTTTTCAAATTTGCCTCTTGTCAGCATCTTAAACCGGAAAATTATTATTTCAACCTTCCTGTCTTCTGAGATTGGATGCTCATACTGAGATTGTCATGTTTATGACAATATTTTCATTCAACTTAGCACACAATAAGATCCCCAATTTCACCACCGAGACCGCTGAGAAAGATAGCAAGGTGAAATCAAATCTTTTGGCATTACCACAGAGATTTATATCGCAAATCAAAAGAGTCCACTGAAGGAAGTAGGTCATGACGTCATTCGCAGGCACGTAGCCTATTTGGGCACTGATCCAATACACAGAACTTGATTACACTTCCCTAAGACCTGTTTAAGACAGCGGTCTGAGATAAGCGGGCGCGGAGAGCGGGGAGCGGGATGACAATAGCCCAACAGTAAAAAGTCACACAGAAAGTGGTCGTAAATACGACACAGTTTTTGCGAGCGGCTTCGGTCGCGTGAAGGTCAGAAATTATCCCACGGGAATCACTACATAGTATAAAACAAAGTCGCTTTCTCTGTCCCTATATCCCTATGTATGCTTAAATCTTTAAAAATACGCAACGGATTTTGATGCGGGTTTTTTTAATAGATAGAGTGATTAAAGAGGAAGGTTTATATGTATAATAACCCAGTTTATACCCGTGCGAAGCCGGGGCGGGTCGCTAGTGTACTATAAATAAAAATAATAAAATTCATTTATTTCAGGTCCTAGACCCATATTAAAAACAAAAAACAATACACAAAATTTGTCAATATTATAAGTGTCACAGAAAAATGTCAGATCAAATCAATTAATGTCAAAACCACACAAAAAAATAAAAATTACATTAAATAGAACAATGAATTAAATTATGTCAGAAATTATGTAAGTGAAGTTATGCCAGAAAAGTAAAAAAAAAAAATTACTATCTTAATATATATAAATTACGTGTCACGTTGTTTGTTCGCGATGGACTCCTAAACCTCTCAACCGATTTTAATCAAATTTGCACACCGTATGCAGTTTGATCCAACTTAAAAGATAGGATAGGTAGGGTAGGTAGGGTAGGTAGGGTAGGTAGGGTAGGTAGGGTAGGTAGGGTAGGTAGGGTAGGTAGGGTAGGTAGGGTAGGTAGGGTAGGTAGGGTAGGTAGGGTAGGTAGGGTAGGTAGGGTAGGTAGGGTAGGTAGGGTAGGTAGGGTAGGTAGGGTAGGTAGGGTAGGTAGGGTAGGTAGGGTAGGTAGGGTAGGTAGGGTAGGTAGGGTAGGTAGGGTAGGTAGGGTAGGTAGGGTAGGTAGGGTAGGTAGGGTAGGTAGGGTAGGTAGGGTAGGTAGGGTAGGTAGGGTAGGTAGGGTAGGTAGGGTAGGT
The DNA here is from genome assembly GCA_963680765.1 of Agrochola lychnidis. Classification (NCBI taxonomy): domain Eukaryota; kingdom Metazoa; phylum Arthropoda; class Insecta; order Lepidoptera; family Noctuidae; genus Agrochola; species Agrochola lychnidis. The sequence goes on along the minus strand of OY796874.1, from coordinate 1,704,042 downwards.
AGGGTAGGTAGGGTAGGTAGGGTAGGTAGGGTAGGTAGGGTAGGTAGGGTAGGTAGGGTAGGTAGGGTAGGTAGGGTAGGTAGGGTAGGTAGGGTAGGTAGGGTAGGTAGGGTAGGTAGGGTAGGTAGGGTAGGTAGGGTAGGTAGGGTAGGTAGGGTAGGTAGGGTAGGTAGGGTAGGTAGGGTAGGTAGGGTAGGTAGGGTAGGTAGGGTAGGTAGGGTAGGTAGGGTAGGTAGGGTAGGTAGGGTAGGTAGGGTAGGTAGGGTAGGTAGGGTAGGTAGGGTAGGTAGGGTAGGTAGGGTAGGTAGGGTAGGTAGGGTAGGTAGGGTAGGTAGGGTAGGTAGGGTAGGTAGGGTAGGTAGGGTAGGTAGGGTAGGTAGGGTAGGTAGGGTAGGTAGGGTAGGTAGGGTAGGTAGGGTAGGTAGGGTAGGTAGGGTAGGTAGGGTAGGTAGGGTAGGTAGGGTAGGTAGGGTAGGTAGGGTAGGTAGGGTAGGTAGGGTAGGTAGGGTAGTAAGAGATAAAGATGGTCCACCCCAAACATTTATATGGCAAAACAACGTTTGCAGGGTCAGCTAGTAATATATAAAGCTGAAGAGTTTGTTTGTTTGCTTGAACGCGCTAATCTCAGGAAGTACTGGTCCGATTTGAAAAATTATTTGTGTTATATAGCCCATTTATCGAGGAAGGCTATATGTTATATACTATCACGCTAAGACGAATAGGAGCAGAGCACAAAAGTAACTATTCCACGCGGACGAGACGAGGAGTCGCGGACAGAGGCTAGTAAGTTATATATATATGTCGGATCCGGTCATTACTATGGACACGAAACGAATCGCAAGCGCGCCACTGCACTGGCGACATTACGTAATCTACCCACACCAAACGCGCTTCGACAGAGTCGTGATGTTTTAAGGTCACGAAGAGGGATTCAACCTCTGATCGCATTGGAGTTATGACGTCGCGGAACTGTTCTCGATTCGTGGTGCTCAGTTATTGTGTTAGTTGTAATTTGTGATCATTGTGTTAATTGGTGATTTTAATAAACGCCGTCGCACCCAGTGTGTGTATAATTTAGCTAGTGTGGTTAATTTGATAGTAAATTATAATGTGATCTGAACTGCAAACGGTTTTTCTATTGCGCATTAACCAACACTACCCACACTACGCCCACAGTAGTTAAAATAACATAACATAACATCACGCCTTGTTTCCCCGAAGGGTTGGGCAGAGGTGTCCCTGTAGCAGGTACACTCACATTTCGCCAGTTATGTTTAAGTCCCATGTAATAGGGGGCGAGCCTATTGCCAGCAACCGGGCACAAATCCAGACTCCGAGCTGCCACTGAGAAATTTCAGATAGAAAAACCCAATAAACACTTTTCCCGACCCGGAAATCGGACCCAGGACCTCATGCTCAGCAGTAGCGCTTGCGACCACTAGACCAACGAGGCAGTAAAAATATCGCTGATAATAACGAAAGAGTCACATACCAGTCTCCGACATATTATTAATGTTGTTCCAAACGAATATTTTTGATTTAACTTTCTCTCTGTGCCCCAAGCTCCACTAACTGACAAGGCAATACATTTACCAAGCCATTGAGCTGAAAATGACGCCAGTGACCGAGAAGTCGTTTGGAAATTGGTTGTCACAGTATCGACATGATGAGATGCGGTGGAGTGAGGAAAATATCGTGAGGAAAATTTGAGTATGAATGTGAATGGTACGAATAAAAATTTACATTTTGGTATGCAAATAATACTAGGTACAGTACAATAAAGTGACTTTTTTGTTTTATAATCCCAGAGATAGACATCTCAAGTGTTTGTTAATTATAATCGAGTTGATGTAATGTTCCTTCAGCTTACGCTTTATGTTTTTACTATTCATTAAGTCTCTAATGTCTACAGGTTGATCTAAAGAAGCAGTTGAGCATCGGCATCCCTATATTTTTAAAATACTCTGTGGAGTGTACATATTATGCTCATATAACGTTTTTTATCATAAAGGTCAGAGTTCACGAGGCATTACGCCCAAACGCCCCTCGCCCACACTTTAAGCCGTTCGTATTTTGGCAGTCTTTTGTTTCAGCAAAGTAGGTAAATGTAAGTATGTAGCTCAGAAGAATGTACAGTAGAACTATTTTCTTTATATCCCTCGGCAAAGTTCGTGTTTCGTCAGTCGTCGGATTTCTATCAGTTGCCCTTTGCACCTGGTGCAGACCGGACGCTCTCAATCGACTTGGAAGTATATAGAGTTGTTGTCTCTTTTAACTTAATGTAATTTATTAAAAAAATGGGAGGAAAGTCGCTAAAGTCACAGGCACGACTGATAGGAAAATAGTTTAATAGCTCTACATAGTTCACACGGAAATCAAAACAAAACAACAATAAAGTACTTAGTTCTGAATTCAAATTATTATACACGATAAATCTAATAATTGAAGGACATGGAAATTAGCATTCGTTTGTATTCGGAAATGCGATAATTCCCGTGGGACATTAAGAAAATAGTCAGACTGTGTACTTAAGTAGCTCTGGGTTTTTTGTAACCCTATTTCTTTGTAATAGCCCGTTTGTATGAACGAGGCCATTTGCTAAAAAATACGTATTGTAAACGACGGATATTTTTCCTCGTATATTCTGCCTCGTTGGCCTAGTGGTCGCAAGCGCTACTGCTGAGTATGAGGTCCTGAGTTCGATTCCCAGGTTGGGCAAAGTGTTATTGAGCCTTCCACCTGGAATTTTTCAATAGCAGCCCGTAGTTTGAATTTGTGCCCGGCTGATGGCGGGGGAACAAGAAATTTTACGCGGACGAAGTCGACGGCAGAAGCCAGTTTTAAAATAAAATTGCAAGGCAAACATTTATAAATACAAAATTGTTTGGGGAAATGTCATTTCCTAAGGATGTTTGAAAACCACTAAACACTTTTTGAACATCTATATTCAACTGATTTTCCTCAAGTGTCCTTTACTTACGAGAGCTGATAAGAATGATAAGAAGTGTCTTTTCCTGTTTCCAATTTTTACGAACCCCAGTCATTTACATAAAAATAAAGATAATTGTATTTTGGAAGGTTTCATTGACAAAGACATCGTATAACCAAAAAAAGGGGCCAAGTGCGAGTTAGAATCGCACACAAAGGGTTACATACCATCATATAATATTTAACACTAGCTGCGCCCCACGGTTTCACCCGCAGAAGTCTCGATCCTGTGGGAATATCGGGATAAAAAGTGTTTTATGTATTAATCCAGGTTATAAACTATCTGTGTGCCAAATTTCATCCAAATCCGTTCAGTCGTTTTTGCGTGAAGAAGAGACAAACATACACACACAATCACAAACTTTCACCTTTATAATATTAGTAGGACTACATTTTTGTTTAATAAAAAAAACGGTACACCCATACACACACGTACCTCCGCACACTCATATACACCCACACATACACCGAGAGCTGCTAAATTAATGTTTATTTTTACTTTATTTACCTATAAATAAAGTATTATTTAACTAAAGTAATGACAAGGAAGCCCCATAGATACCCAACAACACAACTGTACGCAGACTGCAAGGTTCTTACAGTCCGTCAGCTCTTTGTGCTTCAATCTATCCTTAGGAAACATAGCAGCCTTCCCCCGTCTAACCCAACAAAACGCACAAACCTTCCCTCAGGCACCCAACACAGGACCACTTTCGCAAGGCATCAGTATTATGTAATTAGCGCTTACATTTACAAAAAGATTCATAAAAAACTGAATATATTAGACCTCAATAAACACAACCTAAAATTAAAAGTGACGGAATGGCTACTCAAACATGACTATGCCGCAACGGAGTCTTTACTTACCTACATTGCCTAATAAGCACACACTAATCTCCATGCTTGCACGAATACTTCTATCCTTGCATCCATATACACTCGTACATACAAATCCCCCACTCACTTACACACCAACACCACATCACCTACTTATCCTCACTCTTATACAAATACCTACACACCTACATTCACACTCATTCACCCTCACCCTCGCACTCTCACTAACTCATACATAATTTAAATATTAAAGTAAATTATAACTTATTTCCCTTCTGAACGTAAATCGACACAGTCCACTCATACATAAATCAATTGGAACCTCATTGTGATACACTGTCTCTTAAGATACAGGATACCCTAGTTTAAGAGACAGAGTTCAATCTATTGTGTACAGATTTCTGCAACATCCAAATGTTTTATGTCTATGTTCTCTACCATAAATTAAAAATTGTAAACCTATAGTGCGATTTTCTGTTTACTCGTATGTTTTTGGGAAATAAAGAAATTACTTTATAAACTCAATTTTTAACCTCATCATTGTAAAGCTACCACTTAAGGGAAGAGTGAGACAGCTCCGACACAAGTACTATTGTAACTTACTGGGGCTGCCTCAATTTATGTATGAAACAACGTTTTAGTTGAAATAAATATTTATGTATTTTTTTTTAAATAAACGCCACACATGTTTTTGTATGGGGACCCTCTTTAATTTTTTACTGTATTTTATTTTTAATATTTTTTGTAATAGAGGCCATAATAGAATACACTCTGTGAAAATTTCTAATGTCTACCTATTACAGTTCAAAATATACAGCCCTGTGACAGATGGACGGACGGACAGACAGCGGAGCCTTAATAATATGCCGTTGGAATTTTTTTAAATATATAAAAATCAGGTCCTTGAAAAAAACATTGAAATTGAAAACCCAAAAAAAATCCAGCAAAATTTTGACTCCAAACAAAACCAATAATTTTACAAAACGACAACAATTTCAAAAGCCATCTTTTAAACACAATCCAACCCTTTCTCCTTCAAAGAGCTTAACTCCACAAACAGCGCATAATTTATCGAACCAAATATCCTTCAATCTGTACGCTTTCACAAAAGGGGGGTGAAATTTCCCCCTTACATCCCCCAACACCCCCAGGCCCCCAGTGGAGGGGGCGTTTGACGTCATAGCCACGCCCCGAGAGTGGGGGAAGTGCGCAACTACGGAATATAGTTAGATAGATATAGATTGTATGAGGGCATAAGAAGTTTTTTTTGTATGTACCTACTATGTAGTTTTAGGTGTGAGTAAATATGTACATTGGTTGTCTTGTATTTTCCTTTGAAATTAAATGTTCGGAAATTTTCTGAATTTTCACCGTCGTCAAGTCAATGTTACATTTTTGTGACCGAAAATTTCCGAAATTTTTACGCAAAACAGAATTAATGTTATGGAAAACAGAAAAGTCTGTGTGTTCACAATTCTTAGTTGTCTTTATTTAAGGGGGAAGCGAAGGAGTTGTATTGCTGATTGTAATGATTATAATTTAATAAAGCCATATTTTTTACGGCCGCGAATCATATTATGATCAACATACAACCTGATACTGACCTGCAAATTGCAAAAAATGCAAGAAAATTTGAATTTCGTGGTCTACCCTGACGCTTTCGCCTTAAGTTTAGAGTGACTTCTAAAAGTTATCAAAATACGTCAGAACTTTTTGCACGTTTTTAGTGATATTCAATTTTTTTTTTTTACAATAATCTACAAGGTTCATTCCGATTTTTATACTGAACAGTGAAACTCTTGAGCTAGACAGCCGTTGTTTTTCGTGGCTACATCTTATTTTTTCTAGGTACCCAAAAGTGTTATTCGAAGGGGGGTGCGCGTGCCTCAGCTGTTCCATACAGACATATGCAGGACTAACGCTGGGGAATGTGCACCTCTTCGTCGCCTTGTTGATTCTCACAACACGCATTTTATAGAGCTGGATATATTTTGTTTATCTAAGCAATTATTTAAGAAAATGGCTCTGGATATTTTGTTTTAAGTTAAATTAAGCTAAGCTAACACAGCAATATTGTGGCAGCGACTATTGTTTTTTTATTTTTTATTTTATCACTTGTATTTTTTTAATTACTTTTGTCAAAACGTGGACAATGGTGTGGGTTACATGTCTGTTAAGTCTTAGTTTAATTATTTCTCTGTATTTTGTAGCATGTAACTGTTTTTTGTCCGTAATAAATAAATAAGTATAAACTTATCCAAAACCCATAACATATATACATCTATACTCCATTTGAAATAAGATTACACATTTAAACAAACCTTTCTTACAGTCCGTTCAACCGATTTTAACTTCTATTGCGTTGGTGGCATGTCAAATGGCAGCTGCAGTAAACAGTTGATATTGTAACCACTTTTTTGCTTTTAATGCCATCATTATGCCTACGGTATAGATTTATAGAAGTCAAAATCGGTTGAACGGACTGTAAAAAAGGTTTGTTTAAATGTCTAATCTTATTTCAAATGGAGTATAGTGTTTAAGAGGCCGGCGACACGGCTCGCAACTACAAATCGAGATGTTTGCAAAATTCAATTCCAAGCACGTTGCGCTAGTGTGAGTGCCTGTCGGAGCGATATACACCTACAGTGAGCAATACTACCACGCACACATTGACAATTATTGCTTGACGCGATAGTACTACTAGCTTTCGAAAACTTATGATAAATTTGGATGTGTTCCGTAATACAAAAAATTATGAATGAAAACTTAATGTATTTCCATTTTTTTTTCGATAATTTGTAACTTGATAACATAAACTATGCTTCTGCGGAAACAATATTACAAATATTGTTGTTTATAATACAGAAAAAACAATACGAAAACATGTCATTTACGCTGTAAAAATGTATGAAATGCAATTCGCTTACACTTCATATAAAGGTAAGTTTTTGGATATAAAAAGACGTAGGAGCCTAGATAAATACTGTCTCAATCCGAATATCAACATAATATGGTGGAAATATGCTCAAATTGCATATGATTTATGTACTACGTTTGTATGGACAATTCATGCGTCGCCGCAATCTTAATAAGACTGTGAACGCCATATAGCGCCCGCAATTTACCATCGAATGACGTTATTGAAATGTTACTTGTGAAGAAAAGTTGGTGTTACTTGTGAAGACTGTTTTGAACAGCGTAAAGTCAAACCCCACTGCCATAATTTTCATGACAATCGTCACTGCTGCCTTTATGTGGCGGCTATTGCTATCGTCGGAAAACGTGCGAAAGCTTTATCGAAAAATTTGAAAATGACACCAAGATAAACCGGTGCAAATTCCAAAAAAAGATGGAAAATTGACATATTTTCGCGTTAAAATGAGCGGTAAATAACAGTGCCCGCTAGATTAGTGATACTGTTATCAGTTAAAACCCTTTTTCGCGGGAAAGCTGCGCTTTAGATAACCTTATCGTGAGTGATTTAAGTGGTTACAGGATAGTGAAAGAATTCAGAGGTCGCAGAGAAAAAATTTCTTTAAAAACGCTAAACTGTTGTATAAAAATCAAAATATTTTTTTAGGTAAAGCTGACCGAAATAATACCGAATAATTCATTTTAGACGTAAAATCAAGTATTCGGAAAATGCCTTCATTACACATAAAACTTTTACAAATCAAACTCAGTGTTATAATTGCAATTCATTATTAATATTCTAGTTCACTAGTTAGCGATATTTCTTATTTCCATACAGTAGTATTGCCAAATTAATAAAAAAAATATTTGACAGTTATTTGCGACGTTTCCAACTTTTTGGATGAACGCTCTTAAGGGGGAAGCGTCAGGGTAGCCTGCGAAATTTAAATTTTCTTACGTTTTTTACATTTTGCAGGTCAGTGTTAGGTTTTATGTTGATTAAAATATGATTCGCGGTCGTAACAAATATGGCTTTTCTCAATTATAATCATTACAATCAGTAATAGTGATTAAGAAGAAGATAAGACACCTTTGCTAACTTGTGGAGTTGTATTGCTGATTGTAATGATTATAATTGAGTAAAGCCAAATTTGTTACGACCGCGAATCATATTTTAATCAACATAAAACCTGACACTGACCTGCAAAATGCAAAAAATGAAAAGAAAATTTGAATTTCGCGGGCTACCCTGACGCTTCCCCCTTAAGACGTTTGGTTAATCAACTTTGACTCATTCGATGTCAAAAAGTATAGGTAGTCTGTGAACCTCTGTGTCTATACATTACTCTGTAATCTACACTCCAAAGCGTGTTGGGACACAACGGAAGCCAAGTTTATAAAGCTTCATAAACTGTTGCTGATAACACTACCTCGGACTGAGTAAGTTGCCTTTTATGTACTTAATTTTATTACATTTATATTTTTTAATTTATCAGGGCCCCATGATAGGATTTTCTCTTATTATTGTAGCTTTTATTTTTTACAAACAAACACCAAAAAAAACCCCAGGTGGACTGGTAAAAAACGCCTAATGTATTAAATGCATTGTGCAAATTTTACTAAAACGTTAAGTTTAAAATAAATAATAAATTTCGAGAATCGAACGTGTTGCGTGACCCGTAACACAACGTATCTAACTGCTTAAACCAATTTTTATAAAATTGCTCTGTTTTAAAATAACAGGACAATGCGCTTGAAGTTTCAACACATTAATTTGTTTCTTCGCTTATTTAAGAGGGCTTATACTAAAAGTTGGCAACGTCGCCAATAGCTGTCAAATATTTACCTGTTTTGATTAATTTGGCAATATTACTGTATGGAAACATGAAATGTGGCCAACTAGTGAACTAAAATATTGATTATGAAATGCAATAATTAATATCGTAACACCGAATATTTAGTTTTAGATGTAAAAAAAAGCATTTGGAAACATTCCAAGTGCCTTTTTTACACCTAAAACGGTTACAACATCAAATTCAGTGTTATAATTGCAATTCATTATTAATATTCTAGGGAACTATTTGCCACATTTCTTATTTCCATACAGTAATATTGCCAAATTAATCAAAACAGGTAAATATTTGACAGCTATTTGCGACGTTGCCAACTTTTAGTATAATTTAGTATAAGCCCTCTTAAGAGGGCTTCTGCAACTGTTTTTATTGTTACAGTCCTACTAATACACAGAACCCTAAGACAGAACTTATTTAATTTATATACATACCATAGTATAGTTCAGAAATTGATTTATTGCGGCAGAAACGGAAAAAACATAAAAATTGTTTTTTTTAAATACCATTAGTCCTGTCCTAGAAGTATAAAACCTGAAAACATAGTAGCTTGCAAAAAAAAATCAATTAATTGAGTAAATTTTTTTTATAGGTTCCTTTCAGCCATATGAGGAACCCTATTGAAAAAGGGTCTTTTATTTAAAGTAGTTTAATAATAATTAATAAAAAACGAAAACAATACGAAAATTTGCAAATGAAAGGGCTTATTGCGAGGATCTCAAACACATTTTTTTTACCATTATAATAAATACTTTTAAGGATATTTAAGAAAATTTATGAAAATTGATCATTCTTCCCCTTATCTCCGAAACTACTGAGCCCAAAATTTTTAAAAAAATACAGAGAATAGTTCTATGCTTATAGATTACAAGAAAACCTGTAAGAAGTCTATGGTCTTAACATAACATGGAAAATAGCTCAATATTGTGCGTACAAACGTAGATTTGCAGTTGGAATGTAAGATGCAGCACCCTAATTAGGTAACACACTTTGAATTACAATCCGAGGGTTTTGAAGGATATTGAAAGAAAGAAAAATAGGTTTATTTCTCACAGAAACACGTGAAGACAATATAGTAAACGAAAACAACAAAAACTTTTTCCAAAAAAAAAACAACCGACTTCAAAAAAAAACACTACAAAGTGAAAAATAACTTTAATATCGGAAGCCGGTGACAATGAACAAAAATTCAAAACCAAAGACACCGACTTCCGAAATTAAAGTTATTTTACACTTAGTAGTGTTTTTTTTTTGAAGTCGGTAGTTTTTATTTCACTTTTTAGTTGTGGTACCTACCCCACACAAATTCGAATACCACTACTTGCTATGTAAATAACAGGGACAGGAACTTATCATATCATCCACATACTAAGTGGGAAAAAATACGTAGATATTATTGAAGCTAACTGAAAAACCACCCAAGAATAAACAATTTCATTTCCTCTGAAGTATGATCTACCAAACAAAAAAGAATCATCAAAATCAATTCATAATTGGCGGAGTAATCGCGTAACAAACATACAAAAAAAAAACATACAGTCGAATTGAAAACCTCCTCCTTTTAGAAGTCGGTTAAAAAAGTACATGTCAGCAGCTGCACGTCATGATTGCGAATCCATTGCTTCGAAGGTTTGAAAAATTCGTCTGCTCGACAACGTAAATAACGCAATGTACGCGGGTGAACTGTCAAAATGGAACCCATTGCGATCAATTGTCATTTTGTGTGTTTACGCAATTAGGTACTCCGTAGGTTTTCTCTCATTGTTTTCCTTCACCGTTAGTCGATGTTAGACTACCAGAGGCCCAAGTCTGCTATTTTTATAAATTCATCATTCCAACACGATCCCATAGTTATTTTGCTAAAAGTTCGTAATCTGCTAAATTCATAATGGTCAATCATTGTCGGTCAATGGTCTCGTAATAGAATTGTGTTATAATGACATTGTCGTACAATACGACCAATGATACCGCCTAAGTCAGTCATTCATTTATCATTCATTATGTACGAGATTACCAATAAGTGCCATTTCTTTCAATGGAGTGTCAGTGGCTGACCATTGGAAAGTCATAATGACGCCATTATATTAGTAGATTACCAAACTTGTCAAAATCAACAATTATGAGATCAATGATAGACCATTCTGACACTATTGTAATAGCAGACTTGAGGCCCTGAAAGCTCGTTTTAAAACAGCCACAGTCAGTCACAATTTTAGGTTCTTGTCTGGTTTCAAATTAAACTTTTCATCAAAGTAAATTAAAAACTCCTTGGTAACTAGTAATTACCTGACAATACACAAAGTAAATTGCATATGAGCAATACATTCCTTCACAAATACACAGACAATACATAGTAGGTACATAACACGGTTACATAATCATTTCAACCTCCGGATCAATACAGGATGCTCCGTCTCGTTCTAAACATACCCATCTCTTTCTGACAAAGGTTTTGGTATATGTCTGTCTCTTTCTTACGAAGGCTTTGAAAGGCAGTATAGATTTTCGCTTAGTGTAGAATTTGACGGTATAATTAAGGTTATGTTTCATGAAGGGGGGGGTAGACAGAAGTAGTTGAGCAAATAGGTATCGCTAATTAGAACAAGTATTAGAAATGTAGGACTTGTTGTGTATAATTTAATGTAACACCATGCTTGTTTATCTCAAAGGGGTCAGCATAAATGTAAAAATTAAACAATCAATCGGCCTAGCCATTTCCCAACTATGTTGGGGTCAGCTTCCAGTCTAACCTGATGTAGCTGAATACCAGTATTTTACATGGAGCGACTGCCTATCTGACCTCCACAATTGGGTAACACTGGCAAAGATCTACGAATGACAGCCAGGACCAACTGCTTTACGTGCTCTCCGATGCACGGAGGGGTCACCCATCCACGGACCGACCTCAGCAAGCTTTGCTTAACTTTGAAAATCATACGGCTCGTATTATTTAGCCACCACGACCCGGTTAGAATAACGAACTTCAGAAATAGTAAAACAATAATTAAACATTTAAGATACCTACAGATAGTACCTACTAATTCCATACTGCCATAATAGTAGGTACTTACTAATTCCATGCTGCCAGGATCATTATTCTAATGTCGTTATTGACATGTTTATTCACCATCTTGTTCTAAACTTTGGGCGACCGAACTCTGCTCGGTTGAAAATACGGAGAAAACTAATTTTCCCAGATATGAGACCTCGCTAGATCGATTTTTCGCCCCCGTAATTCCCTATATTGCAACTGTCATCGAAATCGTTTGAGCCGATTTCGAGAACGTGAGTACAAATCTATATACAAACAAATATAAATACAAATATTACTCGTTTAAAAATATAGGATATTACATTACACTTTACACTAATATTATAAAGGCGAAAGTTTGTGAGTGTGTATGTTTGTCTCTTCTTCACGCTCAAACGGCTGGACGTATTTGAATGAAATTTGGCACACAGACAGTTTATAACCTTGATTAACACATAGGATACTTTTCATCTCGATATTCCTACGGGATCGAGACTTATGCGAGTGAAACTGCGGGGCGCAGCTAGTAATAGATAAAAACCGAAACTCAATGAAGAAAATTAATTGATTGTAACTTGTCTCTGGGCTTTTCTGTCAGAATTGATTTTGACGGCTGATCGTACACAATAGAAATTCACCTCCTAGATTCTATTAATCTATACTCCATTTGAAATAAGATTAGACATTTAAACAAACCTTTTTTACAGTCCGTTCAACCGATTTTGACTTCTATACCGTAAGCATAAGGACGGCATTGAAAGCAAAAAAGTGGTTACAATACCAACTGTTTACTGCAGCTGCCATTTGTCATGCCACCAACGCAATAGAAGTTAAAATCAGTTGAACGGACTGTAAAAAAGGTTTATTTAAATGTCTAATCTTATTTCAAATGGAGTATAGATTGATCATCCGCGGCTGTTACAAATAGGTATCTAACTTCAAGTTCCCTTAAAAGCCTTAACATGTACCGTTAATAATAAATCTGGAAGTGATGCCTGAGAACAAAGCACTCCAGGCCACCTGTTATACTAAAACATAATAGACCTACATGCAGGACTTGGACTTAAATAATATGATATTATACAATATGTAAAAAAAAAACCCTTAGTACTGCAATAACATTACCAAAAAAAATTTTAAGCTATTGCATAGCTTCTATCGCGGGCTTTGAGCGCGGCGACCGAATCAAGAAATTCCGTAACGTAACGAAAATAAAACCTAACACCCCCCACTCCGCCTACCATGTAATGACGTTCCCATGACAACGTGATGTTGTCATGGGAACGTAATTTTTGTTTTATGTCATCACGTCATCATCCCAAGTGTAGCGTTGCCAAATAGGAAGTATGGAGGTTACAAATGCTATGCAATAGCTTTACCGCGGCAGTCCTCGAGTGCCACACGTTTTTTTCTTTCCTTTTTTCTGAAAATTTCATCATAAATATACTCTCAGTACGATACCTAACAACTCACGGATCGGACAGGGTTTTTTTACATGTGTAGAGTTTAAAAAAAGTACGCCTTTGAAGAGTGTCCTTTCTGTGACGGAAACCTGTGTGACAGCCTCTTTCTAAAGGTAGTATGAAGACTAAATTTTTACAGATGATAGAGCTATCTTAATACGAGTTACTGGTTTAATCAATACCCACACGGACCAGTAATTGAGCAAAAATAAAGGAGAGTAACGCCTTTCACAGAATCTACCCAAACCAGCAGTGACTGACGCCATTCAAATTCAAAAGTCATTTATTCAAACTAGGCTGAGAATCAGCACTTTTCGAACGTCAAAATTACATAAGACAGTCCCCCAAAACGCCCACCCTTCACCACTTCCTAGTGCCTTTAGCTGGGAAGAAGAAGTGGCGCAACAAACTGTCCAGCAGCACAGCTGTCTGTTCAAGTTAGAAAAATAAAAATGACTATACAATAGTATGCAAAATTATTATGCAACACAAAACATTATTTTAATTAAGTATAAATTATTGGCCATATGTCAGCTAGCACACGCCAATATACCAACCAAAAACATCGAGAACTATACTGCGAGCAGAATTTAAAAAAATAAAAATCGTAAAAAGAACTAAATATCTAAATAAAAGCCTCCAGGCATAAAGGGCGTGCCCGCTTACATAAAGCTGTATTTTAGCTGCATTTTTTCTTGAAGTTTCTTACGGCACCCATTGAAATTGCTATTGCTATATTGGGTTTGGAAGATATGAAAGTCGTTGATATTACAAGCACATGAGACATTTAATTAATATCTGGTTGACATCGACATTACTAATTTCCCATCAGTAGGTCCGCGACTTACAAGCTGTAGCTGTGATGGGCGTTTTGGGGGACTGTCTTATGTAATTTTGACGTTCGAAAAGTACTAATTCTCAGCCTAGTTTGAATAAATGCCTTTTGAATTTGAATTTTGTAGGTTTCGAACTAAGGCAGGCGCTTTACTTTGTGTAAATAATTTCATCAGCACTACTCTTGAAACGGTGAAGGAAAACATCGTGAGGAAACCGGCATGTTCTAGAACTAAAAATTTGATTGACATTTGACATCTACCAACCCGCACTGGGCCCTCGTGGTAGATGTGAACCCACTCCCTCTCGAAGAGAGGAGGCCTGTGTCCCAGCAGTGGGAACATTATAGGCTGATTATATAATGTATGTAGGTAGGGGAAAGGAAGGTAAGAAGTTTTAAGAGGCCACCGCCAACTCTGAATTAGTGGTGACATGAGGAAGCTCTTCATTCGTTTCTTTACTCTCGAAAATGTTGAATAAAACTAGTTTTTTTCTGCATTTGTTCTTGCTTAAGTGGTTAGTTCTACCTTCCCTTCCCCTACTAATCCTACCCATTTTCTCTACCCACATAAAAAACAGGACTACATAATATTAAGCGGCTTTAATACGGCTTTACAAATACGACACTATTGAAGAAAATGAAGAGCTTTATCAAGTTATAATATTATTATATACTAGCTTTTGACCGCGGCTTCGCCCGCATGGATGTCGGAAAATATCCCACGGGAACGTACTACCGGGATTACATACCTAATAACATAGGAAAACGTCATTAACTCCTACCGCTGCGCCCGCATTGCTCCGCGTAATTTTGAAACTGTGATATCTTTTAAACTATTCATTTAAATGATATGATACACAGACACATTTTAATCTAAATTAAATGCCCAATTTAAATAACATATTTTATCAGATAAGGATTAATATTATACCGGTCAAAAAAGCTTCGGAAATAACAATGAATTTTTATCAAATTCTGAAAGATGAAAATGGTTATTGTGACACATGCCATCGCGGACTTTTTTGTTGAGCTTTTTAAGATGAACAATACCGTAGAACATAAATTTGATGTATCTTTTCCGGTTAACGCAGCGCACGCCAGTAAAGCTCCCAGTCGGCATGATTTTTTCAGACTTCTTCAACAATAATCGTCATATTTCAGCTAATTTACACAAAACCTTAATGAATTATACATTAAAACCTTCCGCATTAATTACTCCGTCCATTGGTGAAAACCGTTTGAAAATCCGTTCGGTAGTTTTTGAGTTTATCGCGTTCAGACAGACAGACAGACGCGGCGGGGGACTTTGTTTTATAATATGTAAGGCTAATTTAATATCTTGATAAAGCTCGAGGCTAAGTAATTACAGTCGCAAGGGTCGACCCATCAGGTTAAGCTACGCTTACCGGGGTTGGCCCGCGGATGGGTGACCATCTTTACATACCAAGACCCCTCCGTGCCTCGGAAAGCACGATAAACTGTTGGTCCCAGCTGTCATTCCTTGATCTTTGACAGTCGTTACGGGTCGTCAGAACCAGAAACCCGAAAGTCTGTCAGCCATTTTTACCAAGGTGTATCGTATTACCCAGTTACTGAGTTATGGAGGTCAGATAGACAGTCGCTCCATTTAAAATACTGGTATTCAGCTGCATCGGGTTAGACTGAAAGCCGACCCCAACATAATTGAGAAAAGGCTAGGTAGATTGATTTTATATTAAATAATAGCTGACCCCGGCAAACGTTGTTTTGCCAATTATTTGTTTGGGGTGGACAACCCTTATCACTTAGGGGTATGAAAAATAGATAGTAGCCGATTCTCAGACCTACTGAATATGCATATAAAATTTGGTAAAAATCAGTAAAGCCATTTCGGAGGAGTATGGCAACTAACACTGTGACACGAGAATTTTATATATATATATACAGATATTACATTTTATAAAAAAATATAGGTCCCATAAAAACAACTTCGAAATTGAAAAACTTGAGAAGAATTGCTTCATCGTTATCCAACCATGCCTCAATCTCAAGAAAAAACTTAACAAAAAAACCTTTGATTTCAGATGGGTAAGATGAAATTATTCACCCTCATATTGGGCGTGGCCCTGTCAGGGGTAGTGCATACCGCCCCCGGCCAATCAGAGGTTACCAGCCCCGAAAACGAGCCAATAGAATCAAAAGGAGATGACGCAGAAACGAGACGGGTAGATGTTCCCGAAGTGGTTTTGCAATTGAAATATGATAAGGGGGAACTGAATAGGATATATCTGACTCAGTTCAGGAAGGATTCCACGACGTGGGTCCCGTCAGTGTCTGCCAGAAGCAACTTGTGTGCAGACTTGTGTCACGCAGGTTTTTACTTGGCTGTATAGCTTTTGTCCTTTGCCTCGTAAAAAGGCAGTTTGTTTACGCGGCCATTTTGGTTTACGTGTTCAATGTGACGTTTCGTGAGTGATTTTTGTGTTTTTCTTTTGTTTTTTTTTTATGTTGAAATGAAGAGCTGTGATGGGTAAGTACGATCCTCGTTTGTTATTATATGGAAATAAATTTGATGGTTTTGCACTTTCTTCTCTTCTTTCACATAATTTATCTAAATTATTTTTAAAGTAAGACATCAATTCACCATGGACGTGATCTAGTATTTTTCTTAATTGCTCAGAATATTATAGATAGATAGATAGATAGAATATTCTTTATTATGTACACCATAAAAATTACAGACATTAATATAGAAATTTTACATTGGGTGACACAATGGGCACATTATTATTGCTTTTTAGAATTCCGTACCCGAAGGGTGCCAGACGGAACCCTATTAATAAGCCTCCGCTGTCCGTCTGTCTGTCTGTCTATCTGTCCAGACGGACAGATAGACATGGGATACAGTTGAAAATTTCACAGATTATGCATTTGTATTGCCGCTATAACAAAAAAAAATTATTAAAGTTAAAGGGCAATAAACTTTTGATATCGTGTTTGATTTTGAAAAAAAATCTAACCCCATTTGAGATGTCATTGTCTAGAGCTCATCGAGTAGAGAACAAACATAATTTTTATTTTTTTATTTCAAAAAAATCTTGAAATAGGGGGCCGTAAAAGTTGTCAGTTTTAGACCATTTTTGTATGACTTCTATCGCAACAACTAAACAAGTTAGGAATTTGAAACTTCTGTATATCATGTACCATATACTGTATATAATCAACAAATACTAAAAACGCCTATTCATGAGGAATTTTATAAAAAAATGGGTGATTTTCTGCAACTGCAAAAATAATTTTGTAATTTAAAGTATCATTATGGAATACAAAGTTATCTTTGCGATTTTTTAACATAAGATGAAAAATAATAATATTCTTCGATTAGTATTTTCTTTATTTACTTAATAATATACGGTGGTACGGAACCCTTCGTGTCGTGTCCGACTAGCACTTGTCCGGTTTTTACCATATTTTTTTTTGTATTTTTTTTTGCGTAGTTTTATACGAGTGTCGTATAATTATTGCGTTTATTCATCTACAAGATTTAAATCTTTCTGAATTAGAATAACAAATAAAACATTTGAATAATACTTTAAAATATGTAGTACCCCACTGATATCGGAAAATGGCATAGTACGACACAACTTAGATGTAGTATGAATTTGACAATTTGCGTTCATTCATTTCAATTTTACGAATATTTTTGGTTATATATGACTGTACAAGTCATTGCGTTTGCGTAAAGATAATTTTCACCTAAAGTAGTAATAAAGATCGTAGATTTTGAAGGCGCGTTCAGATCGGACGGTCATCGGTTTTACGAATTTTGCCGATGCTGCATCTAAATTGTGTCGTACTGTATATTTGTTTATTTATTTAAGGAAATGATTACTAGCGAGAGATACATTACAATGATTTTTTAGTCATAATTCTAGCCCATAGTTTTACACTCATACATTTAAATTATAAACTACATATTTTAAATCCTAAACAGATAAAAACCCAAAAATAAAATTATGATCAATTAAATTTAAATATTCAACAACTCATTAAAAAAATAAAAATAAATTGTCAAAAAATTATAAAAATGTCAGAATCGTATACAAAATAAAATGTCAAATATAAAATTGTCAAAAGTAAAAATTAAAGAACCGGCGAAGTGCGTGTCGGACCACGCACAATGAAGGGTTCCATAGATCATGGGATGAATTTATCCCAAGAACAAACTTGACAGTGTAGTTGAAAAACATATTCTCCCATACGGAATGTATGGGAGAACATGTTTTTTCAACCGCAAATGTAAGTTGGTCAATTATTACTCGTTAACTTGTAGAGCCTACTTAGCTGTGATAGTTTTCCTTTTAATTTCGTTAATATACTATTGCTTTGAATTTTTCCACATATCCAGAACCAACCATTTAGCTGGCAGGGGGGACACACTTGACTCTAACAAAAATTATCACTTAGCTTAATATTTCACAAACGAATCTCTGAATCCAAAAATGGTTTAGACAAACTCACAATATTTATAAACGACCTTTCCAACGATATCCCACACCATGGGAAAAACGAGACAAAATAAATCATCCCCACTCTACGACCGTGTAGGGCTAGGGGACGTACAATAAAAACACTCATGCCAAATTACAGCTTTCTAGTACTAACAGTCTCTGAGCTAAGCCGCGGACAGACAGACAGACGGACATAGCGAAACTGTAAGGGTTCCTTGTTGACTACGGAACCCTAAAAATTAATAATCTAATATTCAACTTACAATTCATTTGAAGCTGTAAAATATTATCCAAGAAAACACTGACCACTGATATTTTAGAAAAAAAAAACACTTTTTTCTATGTAAAACTGGCAGAACAATGCGACGAGATATAAGTTATTGAATATAAAACTGAAAACATGTTTTCATTTCATAGTATTTTGTGATGGCAATAAACGTATCCTATGAGTTGTCAAATCGATAAAACTTGGAAGAATAAACTGGCAAGTACGAGTCGGACCACGCACAATGAAGGTATTTAATTAACTGGTATTCGAATTTATCCCAACATTGTAGTTGAAAAACATGATATACGTCACGGTCAATTCTCCAACTGCAAATGTAAGTTTGTAAAGGATTTTTTTGAAGTGAAAAGTTCTTTAGGCGCGTTGGGGATTTTTGAGATGGCAAAAAACAATTGAACTCGCAACACTGTTACCGTTACCGACACCTCATTAAAAGTATTTCCTGCGCAATAAAATTGTTCAAGTTTTCACTTCTGTCAGCACTCCCGGAGTGCCACTGTTTTTTTTTTATCAAACTACAAATATAATGATTTTCTGTTTTTTCCTTGGCTTGTGCTGTGAGACCTTGCTTCTTGCCAAATTTCATGATTCAACGGGAATGAGGTCAACGGGAAGTACCCTATAGGTTTTGATTTATTTGCGAGAATCAAATTATGTCGCGTAGATGACCGTATTTTTTGTAAAAGTTTAAGTGAAAACTTCTTTAGGCGCGTTGGGCATTTTTGAGATGGGACTAAACCATTGATTTCGCGACATTGTAACGCAATTTACCGACACCGTGGAGTAAAAGACATCAACGCGTTGATTATCGCGGAGCCGATTTTTTTCCCCCGAAGTGCCACTGTTTTTTTTTTATAACGTTGACTTAGAAGATTGATTAATTTAGAGCTCTAAGGGACTCTACACCTATGTATTTATATTCATTTCAACTTGACACCTCCACGTGCTCCTGAGAAACAGGGTCTTGACAGACTGACAGACAGACAGACGGGCAACGGAGAGATCCTATAAGGGTTCCGTTTTTCCCTTTTAAGGTACGGAACCCTAAAATTATTACAAGTAAGTAGTAGGTAGTTAAACCAATTTCGTATCTGACCTGAACAACGCCCACAGTCTAGTCCAGTGGTCGGCAAACTGCGGCTCGCGAGCCGCATGCGGTTCTTTGGTCTATAGACCTTAAAATTTGAGTCACAGTTATGCTAGAACAAACGTTATTCAGACCATGGTCTACTACCATTCTACAGCATCCAATAAAAAAAAACATAATTGGTTTTTGAAAAAACACAAAAAGACAAAGTTTAAAATGTCAAGATTATCTACTGCTTACTAAATTTCGTTTATGGAGGTACATTTCCCTGTAGACAATGCTGTGTCCCATGCGTGGTGTCTGTGTTGTAGGGAGTAACAATAATCTTGACATTTAAAACTTTGTTTTTTTTGTGTTTTTTCAAAAACCAATTATGTTTTTTTTTTTTCTTGGATGCTGTAGAATGGTAGTAGACCATGGTCTGAACAACGTTTGTTCTAGCAAAACTGTGATTCAAATTTCACGGTGTAAAGTGCGGCTCTGTACAAATGTCCACTAGTGCTATTCTGTAAAAATCTCACCGTGATAATTTTGGTGAAGTGAGCTGCCGATAGTGTCAATCCTTAGCAACTGACAGCTCACTCCACGCTCACTTCACCTAAGATAACACGGTGAGATGGTTACTCGATGGTTAGTGCGAGTGTAGATACGCGCGGGGTGAGGGGTTTTGGTCATTAAGCAAAATATCAAGTTTGATTCGAAATTCAAACTATATTTCAAAGATTTATTTCCGATATATTTTCACCAAAAATGAACAGAACATCGAAAATTAATCATTTACTAACTTTCAAAGTTTTCCAAGGTTAACTTGTTAATAAGTAAGATGTCTTCATAATATCATTATCAGCCGATATGATTATGATGATGATGAAGGCATCCTACTTCTTAGCAAGTTAATTTTAGGAAGCGTTGTGGAGTGAAAGAGGATGGGAGTTTTAAGATTAAGAAAATTGTATTGGACACAGAGAGGATTAGCTCTCATAAGAAATCTTAGTCGTTATATATTTGACTCTATTTGAGTTTGCCGACCACTGGCCTAGTCAATACAAAAAAAAACCGGTCAAGAGCGAGTCGGACTCGCGCACCGAGGGTTCCGTACCTACCTGATCTTTGCGTTATGCTCGTGAACGGGTGCTGCTTGTGGTGACTGGTCGTCTTGCTGATCATGGGTTTGTTATTGTAACTAGTAATTAATTTATTTTACCCCGATGGTCCTAGTTTATCATTTATAACTGCCAATTACAGCTTTATGTAAGCGGGCACGCCCTTTATGTCTGGAGGCTTTTATATAGATATTTAGTTCTTTTTACGTTAAGTTTTTTTTTTTTAATATTGCTTGAGTATAGTTCTCGATGTTTTTGGCTGGTATATTGGCGAGTGCTAGCTGGCATATGGCATATGGCCTATAATTTATCATTTGAATTATGTTTTGTGTTGCATAATGTAAGTTATTTTGAATACTATTGTGTAGAATCATTTTTTCTAACTTGAACAGACAGCTGTGCTGCTGGAGAGTTTGTTGCGCCACTTCTTCGTCCCAGCTAAAGGCACTAGGAAGTGGTGACGGGTGGGCGTTTTTGGGGGACTGTCTTATGTAATTTTGACGTTCGAAAAGTGCTGATTCTCAGCCTAATTTGAATAAATGACTTTTGAATTTGAATTTGATATTTGGCTCTATTGGCTAATGAATTTGCCGACCACTGTCCTAGTCAATAAAAAAAAAACCAGTCAAGAGTGAGTCGGACTCGCGCACCGAGGCCAGGGTTCCTACCGTTATACCGCCATAATAAAATTGGTATCATTTTTACACGCTTTTTATTAGCTTCTTATTGGTAAAAAGATATGGGCAAATTTATATTTTCGCGAAAACTTGTAAGTACCAAAATTTACCTTAATTTCAAACTTATTTTATTTTTCGGAATTTACCCTTTATTTGTGCTGCAAGACCTTGCTTTTTGCCAAATTTCGTGATTCTAGGTCAACGGGAACTACCATATAGGTTTTCGACCCAGAACCTATAGGGTACTTTCGATTGACCTATACTCCGTTTGAAATAAGATTAGACATTTAACTAAACCTTTTTTACAGTCCGTTCAACCGATTTTGACTTCTATTGCGATGGTGGCATGACAAATGACAGCTGCAGTAAACAGTTGGTTTGTAACCACTTTTTTTGCTTTTAATGTCATCCTTATGCCTACGGTATAGAAGTCAAAATCGGTTAACGGATTGTAAAAAAGGTTTGTTCAAATGTCTAATCTTATTTCAAACGGAGTATAGAATTGTCAATTTTGGTTAACCAACCACCACTGCAATTTGCAAACCAATTTTATGGCTAACTAATATTACATTATTTTCTGATCTATTTTGTCATTCTTACTAGCCACTAGCAGCTTGTCAATTATTTTTATTTACTGATAGAAAACATTTTGCAGCTGACCAAAATCTCAATATTTACGTGACCATTTTTAAATCATAGCCGTAATGAACAACAAGCTTTGTGCACCAACGCTTCACTGCAGCATGCATGGCAACGATTTGTGAATCGCCACACGTGCGCAGAACATAAATCTTAGCACGTTCAGAATGATAACAAATGCTTATAGATTGTATATCTTTATACAGATTCTGTAACATCGTACCGAATATAAAGACACACTAGAATTGAACCTCCATGAGTTATGTTTATACTTCGAACCGACCAATGAGGGTTTTTTGAAATAACGTTCACGGTGACAGCCCGGGCGCCTGTCAAAAGTGTCAAAGCGCGTATTTTTTAAGCTATTTCATAGCTTTCATAGCGGGCTTTGAGCGCGGCGACCGAATCAAGAAATTCCGTAACGTAACGAATATAAAACCGTAACGAAAATAAAACCTAACACCCCCCACTCCGCCTACCATGTAATGACGGTTGAATGATGAATGACGGTGATGTTGTCATGGGAACTAAATTTTTGTTTTATGTCATCACGTCATCATCCCAAGTGTAGCGTTGACAAACAGGAAGTATGGAGGTTACAAATGCTATGCAATAGCTTTACCGCGGCAGTCCCCGAGCGCCACACGTTTTTTTTTGTTATAACTTGGCTATGTGTTAGACACCCGCTAAACGACGACGACCGCCCGCGCCCCATGTCTTAACCCGGTAAAATTCCCCATTGAAAAAAAATGTGGTGAATTTATTTTTTCTCTTGTCTTGAAAGCTATCACAATACATATAGACTCTCAGTCCGCTACCTAACAATACGCTCACGAAACGGGCAAGGTTGTTTACGTTGTATAAACGAGTACCTCCTCAAATTGAATAGCGTGTATTCGAAATCTCTAGTTTGCTGTATTTTTATCTCACGAAGCAACACGCACTTTAATTGTGGTATACAAGTGACCAAACACACTGTGAATGTGTGTGTAAGCACAAGAGCTCTCGATGCCGATAGAGACACAGGCGAAGTCAGAAGTGTTTGTGTATAAGTGAGTTATGTGCTAACGCTACTCGACTTCACGCACACATTCACAGCGTGTTTGTACACTTGTTTACCACAAGTAAAGCGCGCGTCGCTTCGTGAGATAATAATACTATACATAATCATTCAACAACAAGAATACAAAACCCTACCGTGCATTTATCCAAATCAAAATACAGATAACTTATTTCTCCTCTCAGGACTCGGTGGCGAGGCCTGTGGGACCTCCCTATGCTCGCAGCTGATCCCCGTGGGCCTGCAGTCAGCACTGAATGATACCAACCAAACGGACGAGGTGTACGGACATCCCAGGTACAACGTGTGTCCAGCGCTTTGTAAGAACCAGCTCGGTAAGTTGATAATAACTTAACATTTTCAGTGCCGGGAGCCCGCTTAGAGGGTTCACCTAGTTGCATATGGGATGCCAGGAGCCCTCACGGAGGGTTCCTTTTAAATGTAGGTTTTTCTTAGCTAATACAGCATTCTAAACCGTGAAAATAAAATCAGATGCAGATTGATCTGATCAATCTGCCTAGCCTTTTCCCAACTATGTTGGGGTCGGCTTCCAGTCTAACCGGATGCAGCTGAATACCAGTATTTACATAGAGCGACTGCCTATCTGACTTCCACAACCCAGTAACTGGGTAATACGATACCCCTTGGTAAGACTGATTGTCAGACTTTCGGGCTTCTGACGACCCGTAACGATTGTTAAAGATCCACGAATGACAGCCGGGACCAACGGCTTAACGTTATTTCCGAGGCACGGAGGAGTCTCGGTATGTAAAGATGGTCACCCATCCACGGAACAACCCCGGCAAGCGTAGCTTAACCTGATGGCTCCGGTAACCCTCCCGGAGGATTCAGTTTCGATATATATGGCGGCATGGCTTATGAGTTCTATGAAAAGTGGGTAGAGTCGAAAGTGTTAAGCAAATAAATGTAGCATTAAAGGATCTTCTGCCTATTCCCTGTTACTTTTTTTGGGTCTGCTTCCAGTCTAACCGGATGCCTATCTGATCCCCACAGCCCAGTTACTGAGAAACACGATATCTCGAAAGCAAAAAGTAGTTTTTTTTTTTACCTATTTTGTCCCACTGCTGGGCAAAGGTCTCCCCCATACATTTCTAGTCTTCCTTATGTTGTGCCTTCTCCGGCCAGTCGGTCAGGCACGAGTCAGTCCAAATCGTCGATAAGGGGTTTAAATCTGAAAATATTTGCCTACCAAAAGAAAAATCGACAAGCGTCTTTTGATATAATTAGAGAAGACACGAACATTGATCACCTTGATTACTTATTATATTACCTATGTTTTGACTATATCAGATTTTTTCTTTTGTTATTCATAAAATGGTAAACCAAATTGGTAATGTAGTTAACTATTTTTACCCTACATAGAGTCGAAAAAAATAATTCTATTTTAACACGTTTTTATTAAGTCGACCTGTATGTAACTAACTATGATGGAATCTAAGGTAACTAATTTAACCATCTTCCAAGGGTCGTAGCGCAATGAAAATTGGCAGCTGTATGTAGTTCTGATGACAATACAATAATATGGTACTGTCGAACTGATCTGATGATGGAGCCGGAAGATATGAACTGGAACTTCATGATGGAAAATCGTATCATAGCTGTTTTGGATTTCTTAGAAAAGCCTTGTAATGAACTTTGACCACAATTAGGTTTCAAGGTCTGATGATGAAGCCGGAAGATAGGCACTGGCATTCCATGATGGAATATCGTATTATAGTCGTGTTTGCACTTGTGAGAAAGGCCACGTAATGGACTTTGAACACGATCAGATTCAAGCGTGTTTTCTAGTGTTTTTTAAACTATTAATGCGGCCGACTTTTTTTATTAATTAAAGCTTTCTTTGTACAGGTGCCCCGCTCTGTAGCTGCGCAAGTCGTGATGCTGACCACTCTGTTGATTGGACCGCTGTATGCACAGCCTTTTGTTACGATGGATATGCTCTTAGCGGTAAGTCCACCATCAATGCAAATAAAAATATTCTATTCTATTCATCATCACGCAATTTCAACCACGCTCAAGTAGTCAGTATTAGGCTGGGTAAACACAACTTTCGCGCACTATGTAACTGTGATCCACGCAATTATTTTGTGTTTACATAAAACTGGCTACCACGACAAAGCAAATACACCGTCACGAAGCATAATTGGTTCAATTTTATTCAAAACTATTTAAAAGTAAATAGCTAAATTACAAACTGATTTTATTTCCGTTTTACATGAAAGAGCTCGTTTTTTTACTTTAAGTTTTATAGATCGTACTTTTTGTTTAACCAATTTTACCCTACAGGCTGCCCAACCTGTGAAACGACGTCCACCGAGGCATCTGCGACCTTTCAATCATCTCGATCCCTCTCCACCTATGAAGGCTGGGCAGCATGGTGCAACGTACAGTGCAGGCAAGGCCAGGGAGGGGCGGCCTGCAACTGTGACCGAGCGCCTTTCCAGTAACGTTAACCAATTTTACCCTTAATATGTTTTACCCTTGAAATGCTTCATAAACTACGGCAGCAAGATCTCACGAATTTTTGGTTACAAAGTTCGTTTTATGGTTTTTAACGGTCTTACCCTTTTTTAGATTTAACTCTATATAATGAATACGTAGTTTTAGAAGTTTTCTATGGCGTAAATATATATTCGAATGTAACTTTGATTATTCGGATCTGTCGTTAGAGATTTTTGTCTGTATAACACACTTATTGCCCGCACTATCGCACAAATAATATTGGTTTGCCATTTATTTGATTTAACCCTTATAATTATAATAATTATTCCTTATTTTTGTACTCTAAGGTAGGCATTTCAAAAGAATATATTAGATCAGATAAAAATGCACATATTATTACAATTTAAGCATTTCTATCTTATTAATTTTAATATACCACTTACATTTTTAATCACTTTAAATGATTTAATCGTACATTTAAGTGCAAAGTACTTGGCTTGCTATTAACTACGTATATTAACATAATTAAAAATATTAGATAATAAGCATTTATTATTGTTTTAATTCTTAAATTCATTTAAATCTAAGCACTGTTTAACCAACATAATTTAAGAAGTATTTAATCATTAAATAATAATTGTAATTATAAAAATAAGAAATGAAAAATCTGCGCGCAAGACAATTACGAGTAAAACTTAAATGTAACATTCCATTCAATGTGATTTACATTTTTCATTTATTAAAGTTTATTTTCATTTATTTTTGTTTTTATTTTATTTTTTCTCCTTATATTTTGAACCTACCAGTCAATTATTGATTTCGACTCCCTAAATTTTTCAATTTTAATAATTCGTGTTGTTAAAAATAGTAAAAAAAAAATGTTTAGCATTACGTGATGTAGTCAGTGTCGTAAAAAATGTGTGTAGTTTTTACAGAATGGAGTTTTAATCATAGCGTATCTTTTTAACTGTTCCTGCTATTCGGGTTTTTTACCTGTTAAAACTTTATAAAAAAGGCAGTTTCGTCTCTATATTGAGGATCAAAATACCACTACAAAGTCGACTTTGAATCGGTTTCCAATGTGGTCATCGTAAAAACTGATGATAAGTACATTTATCGTACATATTTGTACTTATCGTACACATTTCAATGCGGCAAGCGACCAGTAAATGGATAAAACATCCTGCATCAAATAGAGCATTGTGGTCTTTCAATAAAAAGATAACCAATCCGGACTTTCGGATAGCGAGTCCCGTAAAAACAAATGGCAGAATACATATGACATGATTAAAACGATATTTTGAATATATTTTTCTTATTTTCGTAAATAAGATAAAAACAACTGTATTGTGTAGTTAAATAGCCAGCAAAACTAGCCTAAATTAATTATTCTACTAATATTAAATAATAGGGTTTAATAATATTAATTAATGACGCGATCAAGCAATGACTTGCAGTGATACAAACTTGAAACAACCATGTTTTTGTATTACAAAATAGCCAAGGGTTTTTAATTGGCACTTGGCTCTCTAATATTTTGGCATAATACTTTGATTATTTATGTCTAAATAATCAAAGTATTATGCCAGGCCAACTTCGTTATGTTGGTGTGCGTGACAGCTACGTCTTACACTCGCGCCACGTCATTGTGCTTTTCTCGTGTGCGTGCATTTAGCGGCCAACAGTTGGACGCTATTTTTTGGACGAGTTCACAGCTTTGACTGTCTATCTAGACATATTTATATCTTTAAGCATTCCTGTACAGAAAATAGTTCATAATTGTAAGAATAATTATTATGGTAAGTACATCGCAAGATTGTGAGTATAAAAAACTTTGTTAAGTATAGGTACTTAGCTTATAATCGAATGCTTTGCACGTTTCTCATTAGGTAGTATTAATTATAGCGATCAACTCGTTACTCTACTCAAAAAATCATAGTTTTTCGACTTTGAAAACCATGCGGGATTCTTAGTAATTTCAAGGATTGTGCTAAACGTCTTAAAAAAATACAATTAAAAACAGAATCTAAAATACAAAATATAATAAACTACCTAATAATAATTAGTAGTCAGCCGAGAGACCGTCAAAAATTATTATGTAATTTCGCCACAGATCACTACAGATAGTTCAATCCGCAAAATCATTTAAATAAAAAGCGACTCTTGCTACCACACAATAAAGTGCAATTCAGGTCGTACAGCGCTAATTACCTACAGTTATCAGTAACCTAGAAGTTGCCTCTCTTTCTATCACGTGACTCTCATATCTTCTGACTACGTTACACTCACTGAATTGGCCCGACAAGACGGGCCCGCTGCGTACTTGTAGCTTCATATCTAAAATGTGAAATGAACCATCTGTGATATCGCCAAGAAAAAATGCAAAAAAACTACCTTTCTTAAAAACCACTTAAAGTTAAACATCCCTAACTGCACTATTATTCAATTTTTATTATATTAATAAAATTATCACTCTTTTAAATCAATTCACAAAATGACTTTGTAGTGTCCACAAAAGTCACGCCACAATTTTGTATCGTACACTCACTGAACAGAAATCCATAAACGTTTTTATTACGACAAAGAATTTACTCTGTAAGCGTGCTGTGGGCATGAAGAGTAATAAATAACTAGCAAAACAATAGGTCTAAGATTTTATCGAGATATTACAACGTGATAGAATTGGCATTTATGTTTTAAACGATTTTTATACAGCCACATCTGGGCCTAATTTAGACAAGGAGTCATAAATTCTATTTGAAAAAAAAATTGCTTCACCGTTCTCGAAAAAGACATGAAGGCCAATTCTCGTACTTAAAAAACGTTTACGACAATTTTTTGACAAGTTTGACAGATTGTGACTTGAATAGTCACAATCTGTCAAAAATGTTGATTGTATTTTTGAGAGATTTGAATACGAACGTTCTTAAAAATTACGGGAATTGCCCCTATGACATTTACCAACTCGCACTTAGCCCGCGTGGTGGATTACAGCTCACTCCATCTCACAGAGCGGAGACCTATGTCCCAGATATGGGAATATGACAAACTGATTAAGTTACATGAAATTAAAATTTTATGATCCTTAAAGATAAAGATAAAGAGATAAAGATCATTTATTTGTCCAAAACATGAGTATACACACACATGACATGCAAGATGTTACAATTAAATTATATCACAGTCATGTTTTGCCTTAACGGCGTACAAATATAAGTAGGTATTATACTTTTACCAACGTATGGGCGAGAGCTATACGACAAGATAGCTCATACTTAGTTAAAATATTCAGCCATCAAGCCTGGTAACGGGGCTGACTGCCTAGAATGTGATCTTGGAAGATTAAGTACAATCTTGACTAAAGCCAAGACGTTTTAAAAAGAGTTAAGACACTTCTATCCACTCCAAAGACACTACCATCTCAGATTCTAAATTGATTAATTAGAACGACTCAATCAAGTTTGTGGTGTATTAATTGTCTCTGGTTGTAGAGTGATTGCTCATCTTCACGGAATTTATTAAATCCATGGTGTGGTTAGATGAACTGATAAATTTTGGGATAGAAATATGAAGGTCTTAAACGATGTAGGATCTGGGGGCCTACCACAAGCTCATAAAGCAGTATTATTTGAATATTACTTCAGTGTGGGAAAGAGATAAAGCTCTACAGGACGTATAGCTCCATCTCTTTCTCCCACTGAAGTAATATTAAAATAATAGTGCTTTTGAGCTGATGGTAGGCCCCCTGAAGGTTTACGTCCAACTATGGAATAGCTAGGAAGCACCAGAGTGAA
The DNA here is from genome assembly GCA_963680765.1 of Agrochola lychnidis. Lineage (NCBI taxonomy): Eukaryota > Metazoa > Arthropoda > Insecta > Lepidoptera > Noctuidae > Agrochola > Agrochola lychnidis. The sequence continues at coordinate 1,674,526 of OY796874.1, read as the reverse complement.
GAATAAGGAAATAATCACTAACTTGCAAGACACGAGACATCTTTACAATTTGTCTAAAATGAAGTCTGTTAAAAATGGACAAATTATATCAAACGGGTTAAGTATAATAGTTCCTGAATACCCAAAAGTTATCATCATTCTACTTTGATTAAAAAAATACTAGTTTACTCACTAATTGTACAAAGTCTTCTTCCAAAACTTAATGATAATATTTAAAAAAATCAATTGTAATAATTAAAACTTTCAAAATCCGCCTAGCCTCTTCCAATTATATGGGACCGGCTTTTTATCTAACAGTAATTAATGGATGACTTAATGTAAAATGAAATTCAGCTGCTATACTTCCGCAGCCCAATAATTAGGAAATATCAATATTTTCAAAAAATACAATAGACGTTGATAGCAACCTATTCCGCTTTACTATTCCTAAAGAGCCATAAAAAACCCTGTAAGAAATCGACACGTGTTTCACCTCTCAACGAGGCATCCTCAGGATGACGAGTGGCTTGTCGCGAACCCGAACACGGCGTGTTGCTATACCGATCGCTGGATGCAGCCCAGCGCGCGGTATGGCAACACGCCGGGGGTTTTTTATGACGCTTTAGGAATAATTAAGCGGAACAAGTTGCTAAATATATCAACGTCTATTGTATTTTGAAACTCTAAAAAATTTCGTCTATTTCTCTTTTTATATGCCTAAGCTCTAATATCTAGCTGTAAGATGCTTGTCAGTCTATCGCGACATATCGCTTGTGGTATATTGACAGGTGTATAGTAGTTGGTAATATATCATAATTTATTATAAAAATATTAAATAATTTTATCGACAAAATATCATAGTTTTAAGATCCAAAATAGTGTATAAGGTGCGAAAGTGTGAATGTTTCATAATAAAACAATTAATTCATGATATGAATGAGAAAAGTATGGAGGGTGTGGAATGAATGAATGTGTGATTGTGATCCCTGGTTTTTGAACTTCTGATCAAGTCTGTGATCAGTAAATCTATCTAATATATGTCATGTTAGCTGTTGTAATCATAACAGTTAAAGCTAAGCGCTCATAACAGCCGCAGCTGGCTGAAGCGCAAGGCATTTATAAACAATATTTTATCTCACGAAGCGACGCGTGCTTTACTTTTGGTAAACAAGTGTACAGACACGCTGTGATGAATGTGTGTGTTAGCGCACGAGCTCTCGGTACTGTCCGAGACACGGGCGAAGTCAAGAGGTGTGTGTGTGTGTGTGTTATGGGCTGACGTTACTCGTCTTCACGCATACATTCGCAGCATGTTTGTACACTTGTTTACCACAAGTAAAGCACGTCGTAAGAGTAACCTTCAAAATAACGTTTGATTTTAATTTGGGAATTTGAACAAAGCACAGTATACTTAATACACATATTTTTATCAAATGTGACTCTGTTAGTTACGAGAAATGAATTTAAAAACATTACCATCCTTTTGGGTCTTGCCGCAGTCGGGTAAAAAACGATGACTTTTCTATACTTTCCGAAGTGTGCACAATTTTTTTTTTTTTTTGTTAATAAAGAAACCGTTTATCGCCATCTTGATACAGAAGCATTTGTATTGTTAGTTTCGTGATAAGCATAACTGAAAACTTACATGCGTGCATTCAACGCTAAATAAAACGCTAAAATTTCTTGGAAAATAAACGTGAAAATATTAATATAGGGTGGTCCATTAGTTCAGCCAATACATGTCTTGGAAAATGACCCTAAATCGAGGATTTTTCAATTTTTGGAAAAAAATGCCCGTCACTGACTAGCTGTATCTTCGCAACCAATTGACCTAAAGTGCTTTGGGTTTGGCTCAGTTGTATCAAAATTAGCTTGCTTCACAAAAATATACATCAAAGATACCTAAAAACACGTCCTTAATTTTTTTTTCTTTTTACTGAAACAAGTGCCAGAATTTCGCAATTTTTCGAGCACCTTGGGAGTAGCACAAGGTTTTCAGGGTTGCAAACTTGGGTATATACTACTCTCAGGGGACCTTTTTTTTAGTGGGAAATTATTAAATAACTTCTCCCGCTCTGGGCGGAGTGGGAGGGCGTGTCAGACTCTTACTGACTAAAACCCACCCGTGTTCCTTCGGTTGCTCTGTTGCTGGGGGCCACGATTTCCCTTTCGACCCATATTCGCAGCCCCGGCAGGCATTGGCCCTAGCGGACCCCGTCAAACCACTCTCAGGGGACCTAACAACATATTTACAAATCGTAGTTACATGCGCGTTTGCGACGTTTGAAGTTGTTCTTGACTGGGCTAGTATACGAATATATGATACAAATTCTAAATTCTAAACGTTTTATTTCACATAAACCTACAAGGGCACTTATGAAACGTCAGAAGCTAGGTGCACGGTTCCAATTGGTCGTTTTCTATGGAGAAGAGCCGGCAAAAACTCTACGGTGACTCTTTTAAAAACAAATGATATTTAAAATGTTTTTAAATTACAGTGTTAATAGGTATGAGAGGACAGTGTAGGCCTATCAACAAGTACCAGGTACTTAGCAAAATAGAAAATAGTCCACAAATTTACAGTCTACAACGTTCTCACATTCACAAAATCTAAAAGAAAAGAATCTGCTAAAAGAAAATTTTCTCAACAAAGTGACATTTTATCAACCATGACGATGATAAGTCAAAAATTGGATTGATATAAAGTACCAAAAACCTATGTCAAACCTGTTGAAAATCGATGTAGAAATACGAAACTGTATGAAAGCGATTGCCACTTGTCCCATCGAGCTAAAAATGGGTGACAGATTGTCAAATTCACGTTGTGAACATTCTAAAAGTTGACAATATTTAGAATGCTGTTTTAGGTGAGAAAGGCATTTGGAAAGTTACCAAATATTTTTTACATTTGAAACCAAATATTCGGTGTAACGATATTAATTATTGCATTTCGTAATCAATATTTTAGTTCACTAGTTAGCCATATTTCTTATTTCCATACAGGAATATTGCCAAATTAATCAAAACAGCGAAATATTTGACATCGATTTGCGACGTTGCCCACTTTCAGAATGCACGCTCTTTTAAATGCTGTGATTGACTGACTGAAATGACAACAGCTAATTAGTTGACATAAGTTTGACAGTTTGTTAGAAAATTGTGTTGATTTAAATTACCCTTTCATAAACCAGGTGATAGTGTGTGTGTGTGTTCTATGCTCGTAATTTGTTATGTACTTTGTGTTGTTCTCTGATTACTCTTGTCTTTTATGTATGCACGTATTTCTGTGACAAATAAACCTATTTTTCTTTCTTTTCTTACTTTCTTTCTTTACTTGAAATCTGTATGATCACCGGGGTAATTGCGTAACACACTAACAGTAGCAATGGTTTTCATTTTGACAGTTGAACAACATTCATTGCGTTGTTACGTTGTTGAGCAGACACATTTTTTGAACATTATGAACCAATGAACAATTCAGAATGTTATTGAAAGTGTGTTATGCAATTAAGGTGCGGGGTTCAAGCTCGGGCCTAACTGAACCGAATCCCGCGCGGGATGCAGAACGAAGTTCGCTCTCAGCGATTGTCAACTAACTTGTATGGAGGTCAAACTGACGCTAAAGCTACGGAAGGTATTTCACAGAAATACATAGATACCTTTGAAGTTGAAGTCTTTGCCCAGTGCGTGTTGCCAGTGATGACCTATGGTACTGAAACGTGGTCGCTCACAATGGGCCTTATCAGAAGGCTAAAAGTCACCCAAAGGGCAATGGAGAGGGCTATGCTTGGAGTTTCTCTACGTGATCGAATCAGAAATGAAGAGATCCGCAGGAGAACCAAGGTAACCGACATAGCCCGAAGAACTGCCAAACTTATGTGGCAATGGGCAGGGCACATTGCTCGCAGAACGGATGGCCGATGGGGTCGGAAGGGTTTGGAGTGGCGACCTCGTACCGGAAGACGTAGCGTTGGAAGGCCTCCCACAAGATGGACCGATGACCTTGTGAAGGCCGCAGGAATCCGCTGGATGCGGAAAGCACAGAATCGGTCGAAGTGGCGGTGCTTGGGGGAGGCCTATGTCCAGCAGTGGACGTCTTTCTGCTGAAATGATGATGATGATGATATAGATACCAGTCGTGTCGCATTGACACATCGCCTGCTGCTGCTGCCTGCAGTCATCTACGGACTTGTGCCTTAAAGAATTATTAAAACAATTGACGTGCGCAGTCGCGTTTCGCGTCCCGCACGGGATTCGCCTCAGTATGGTCAGACCTTAAGAAAGGATGTGTTTGTAAGTTGGAACTTCATGTCTGATTGTGTGTGTGTGTGTAAATGGAAAAGAGCGAACGTTGTGGAACACGAAAGAGGGTGTGTGTATGTGTATGAGTGTTTAGTCATAAATCAACCAAGAATAATCACAACAAACAATATCACGAAGGTCTTCCATTAGGTAAGGATTAGTTTGTAAAATACATGTGTAAATTAATTATAATCAATTAATATTAAATTATTATCTGTAAATATAAATTTAGGAAATGTTTTTAAATAAATACTTCGAGATCCTCGTTACTGTTAAATTAATACAAAATAAGATTAGTGTTTAGGCATAATGTAATAATTATTGCGTAGAGTAATTTTCGTTACATCGTTAGGGTAATTTCCGTTAACAAAATAAATAATTGTATATACATCCGTTAATCGTTTATCGGCCTATTAGCAAGTAAATAATGGGTAATCCCGATAATATAATATTACACATAACTTCACGACTGTTTTCCTCGAAGGGTTAGGCAGAGGTGTACTACAGTGCACTCACAAACAAAATTATTGTTTCTTCATTTTCTCTAAAGCAAGAGTGATATCGAAAAGTTCTTTGCTTAAAAGACTTCAAAATAATCTCCATAGTTTCTTTGAAACGCCTAATGTTGAACAGATTCCGACGAACTGAGAACCTCTTCCTTTTTTGAAGTCGGTTATTAAGAAAATGATGTCCGTTTTCACTGACACTATTTGACATTTAAATGCAATGTGTAAATTAGCAGCTACTTAGCGCAAAAATAACATTTCAGCAATCACTAGGCGACGAGAAAAATTATGATATCGATTCCCCGATGCGTAACGGGTTGCCTAGCAACAGATTTTTAACAATATTAAAAAACACCGAAGTTGACATAACAACAGACATGTGTCAAAAATTTAGATTTCGAAGCTGCATGCAACTCGTAAGCATAATGAGAAACAAATAGTTCTGTTGCTTAGAGATCTGCTTACGTCGACGTTATTGAAAACGAGCCTTAGAGTTTCTTTGACGTATCTACTTATTACTTAATTATAGAAAATAAGTTATACCTAAAAGATACATAGAGTAAAAGCGCGCTTTATGTACATAAAATTTGAAAAGTCACGCACAATAATAACTTAATATGTTAAGTTAGATAAAAAATATAACTCTCCTTAATTTTAGAGTATGTATTTCTAGCTTAAGCGCGTCAACGCCACGTAGACGCTACGTAAATATCGAGTAAAAAAGAGTATAGTTTACGCTGGGTATACGTTCGACGAACGTCTACGCTGGACAAACGACAGATGCGTGCATTAATCCGTGCGTTCTAGACCGCATTCCGAATTACTTTAAAAGTGATAATATCGCGAATCCGACCAAAGTCCAAAGTCACAATTATTACTGAATATTTTGTGACTAAATATTTTGTGACTATTAAATTTGGTCGGATTCGCGATATTATCACTTTTAGCGTAACTCGGAATGCGGCCCTAGTAAATACGTGCATTAGTATCATGTACAGACGTCAGCACCACAAGCTACTACAATCTGTCAAATTTCTTTAATAAATTTTCAACTTTAGTGCTAAAGCATAAGGTTTAAAGTTGATTGGGAAATATTGACAGTTTCGGGTAGCTTGATGTGCTGGCGTCTGTACGTATTGTTTACGTACGTGCAAATCAATGCAGGTTTAAGTGTTGTGCGAGATATATTTTGGGCATAAATGTGTAAAAAACACTCCTTTCGAAATTTTAAATTCACTATCGCGGTTGTATATTCAATCTTTTTGTAACATATTGGTGTAAAATAACTATAACATGTATTTATTATTCGAAAAATAAGAGGTATTATTATCATCTTCCAATATTATTGTTATCTATTTCTTAAATGTATTGTATATTTCTTAAATGTATTGTATATTTCTTATAATATGTATTGAAATGAATAAACTCATTTACAAAGAGTAATTTATTGCCTTTTGAATGCAATAAATTGAAGCAATAATAAAAGTTGTAGCGTCTAATGCTCAGTTTTTTTTTTAAACTGCTTTCAATTATTGCATGCATCAAAGGTAACAAAATTTCTTAGTGTAAATTGCCTTTAAACTGTTGTACTATTAATGACTCTGAGTAGGTACAGACGCCAGCACATCAAGCTACCCGAAACTATCAAATTTTCCCAATTAACTTTGAACCTTATCATTCAGCGATAAAGTTGAAAATCTATTAAATAAATTTGACAGATTGTAGTAGCCTGATGTGCTGGCGTCTGTACTTTGAAAACATACAAATTAATTGATTAGATTTAAAAAAAACCTTGTTATTTTTTTGTAGTTTAGTGGTATCAAAACCATATCAAATTAAATACCTAGATAGGCATCCTTTACTTGTAAACATGGTGTTAAAAGACCCATCAAGAAGCCGTCATCTACGTATTTTGTTCATCAAACTCTCAGACCAAATAAAAAACCAAGAAATAGAGCTGCGAACAATACAGTGAATCATGCCAAACGCTCATCCGCACACATTTACAACCATTTACAATCAAACTAAACCTCACTAAGTGCACACATGTTTACTAAACCGGCTTCACGTCACTGTTGACAGCGCTCTATTTTTTTTTTTGGTCTGTCATCAAACTAAGGCCGCATTCCGACTTACGCCAAAAGTGATAATATCGCGAATCCAACCAAAGTCCAAAGTCACATTTAATACTCAATAACCCTTATATTTTATGACTATTAAATTTGGTTGGATTCGCTATATTATCACTTTTAGCGTAACTCGGAATGCGGCCTAAGTAATAAGCAAAAATTACTGCATGACTCTTGGCTTCCTTAAGGGTATTTTTACACCTGATATGTAGAAGATTTAAGAATGAATTAAGGTAAATGCTTCCAATACTAACGTTATTTATCTTTTTAAATAGGTAATCTATAAGATTTGAACCTCGAACTAACGTCGAATCTCCATGCTTATTTAACATTGACATACAAATTATAATATAAATTATTCACGTGCGGCTCATAATTAAACGGACAGGTTTTTTATGTAATAAAATAGAACAAATATTACGTAACTTTCTAATCATCACAAACATAAATGTACAAATAATAATGTGGGGAAAGAATAAATGTTTTATCGATACAGTAGTATCGATAAATATTCGCTCGCCTCTAAAACTAGTAAGTTGATAACCTGTATCGATAATATTTATACGTCAATCAAATCCATGCTATCGACAACACAAATTAAGCTGATATGACTGCAGTAAGAAGTAAATTAAATCTGAGATGACGACTAATAGGAATTTATTCAAGAAATATACATGCTGCACCGACCACAATTAAATTGGGATCAGGGGATGCATACAGTCAACCGCACATCATTGGTAACAATATGACATTGACAGCGTCTTATCGTCGTAACAGTAAGGGCGATTTTCATAATGCAAGTGTTGCCACGCTTATGCAGTCGATTGTACAGACGCCAGCACATCAAGCTACCCGAAACTGTCAAATTTTCCCAATCAACTTTGAACCTTTTAATTCAGCGATAAAGTTGAAAATCTATTAAATAAATTTGACAGATTGTAGTAGCCTGATGTGCTGGCGTCTGTACAATACTTTTGATGTGGTTATTAAGAGTAGACTATCCACAGTATACCCACTACAAATAATCTAGGTAACTATTTTCGAAAGTAGATACTGATTTAATTGAAACGTGTTAATACTATAGAAGTCGAAACTATCGATAATAAGATTGATTTACTAGATCGACTATCGATATAAAAACTATAGATGACTCCGCAACACTGACACATCACTATTGAAAACTGGAAACAATACATAGACACAACAACATAACATAACATCACATCACTCCTGTATTCCCAAGGGGTTAGGCAGAGGTGTATGCATGGATAAAACACTAATTTCGCCAGATATAATGAAAATCCGTATATTTAAACGTCTTTGCATCTAACCTGACACAGGCGAGCCCATGACGACCTTAATGCATAATAAGCCAACAATTTTAGTAAAATATCAAAGTGGTTTGACTTACCTATGTGACACCGGTAGCCGAACTAAATACAATTTTACTTGTCCGTTGGTATAACAGGTATAACGCGATTTTTTTATTTTATTATGTTATAAAAAATTTACATGCCAACCGCCACGCCATTTAAATATCCAACCACACTTCAATTACGTCAAACTACTTACAATATTAGTAAAAAAATATCAAATCTTATTTAGCCAAATAAAAAGAAATATTATTTATAGTATATATTATTAAATAATTTTTCTGCAAAATTCGATAAAATTATAACATCAACCGATTTAAAAAAAAAAACATATTGAATTGTAATTGCGAAATATTTTAATAAACATTGTCAGTACCTAATTATAAGCAAATATTGTAGATCATTATAAAACAACCTTCACAAAAAAGAATTAATTTTAAAACATTTAGGGACCTTTACGTCAGTGGCGCCATCTAGCGGTGAGTAGCTATCATTAAAAACTATTGTGCAATAACATTATAACTGTTCCATTGCCTAGTTTGTATGTTTTAATAATCAACTTATCATGCCGGCTCTACACTATCGTCTAACAGTCCAACTGTTTGTCCAACCTTCCACGTGTAGAGAGATAGGTAGTTTGTGCATATTTGACAATGTTTGATCGCTCCGATGGCGGTAAATCGTACCCAGATCAAAGGAGTTGGCCAACTCCAAGAACATACCCTCCACACATCAGTGTAGTAATAATTATATGCACCCAAAAGGTATAGCGCAGAAGCACTTATCAATTCACCTTCCTTTAGTGAATGAGATTGGAACGTGCATATTTGATGTGTAGTCAGTTTTGATCTATCGTAAGACAGGACAGACTGGATTCATGTTGGAGTGTTGGCCTGTTGAATGATAGTGTGGTGCCGGCATCACGTCTTATGACCATATAAACTCTATTTATTATTTCGAAATTTCGTGTGAGTAGCGCCATCTAGCGGTAAGAAGCTACTACTGATGGTAACTCTTGCAGTCTCTCACATTCATTCGCGATATTCATGATGCAAATAGGCCGAGACCCGAAAAGACGTGTGCAATGTGTAAATAATATGTATTAGGATTTTCTTCTTAAGATTCTCAAATATTTATCTATTATTATTGTTGCATTATGATACGTGTTGCTGTTGCTGCTATTCGTGCAAAATAAGCTTGTTAGTTAGTAAATATTAAAATAACTCGATTTAAAACTGTTGTGATGACAATAAGCAACTTTTTATAATAAAATATATGTGTAGGTGACTAGTTAGGATACCATCATTAGAATTAGAAGCAGTTGGTACCTATGTATGTACTAATATTTGCTATCAAGGAGGAATTGCCAAGGCAGCCCGCAAAACTAAAATTTTCTTACGTTGATCAGAAGAATTGGCCTCAAATGTCATGATTTCATGAAATAGTAATATTCAATCGTATAATTAGATCATTTGAGTTTCGCGGGCTACATTCCCCATTTAAATTACGTTTCCTTAGAAACGATAAGTCAGTATCATAGCGATGTCAAAATGAATGTAAATTAAATATGACGAGTGTCAAAATGAATGTAAATATGATAGCTACGTGTTCTAGCAATGTGCAATGAGTTATGTAAATAATTTTAAATTATATAATCAGTGTTAGTACATTCTGTTTATAAAATCCTGTGATATTTCTGTTCAAGTTATTTTTTCTTGTGGCAATGTTGTCTAGTCTATGGTATTGTAAGTTTCAAAATGGCGGAAGAATTAAAATTGGCGGAAGAATAACAAAAATGGGTGATGCATGAACATTTAATTGGAAGATTTTCTAGTTAATGGTTTGCTTACTAAGGGTAAGAAAATCAAGTGATCTATTCTATTTCTGTAGATAGTATAACTGTTGATACCGTGCCTCTAACTAATGCAAAACTATCCAAAATGCTTCAGTGCCAAATTTAAACATACGCTAGTAAAATACGTAGAAATCTAAATGTTTGTTCTAAAAAAATGCTACAATCAAAGTGTAACGCTGTTTAGATTTTAGCTGTAAAATAAATGTTTTATGTTATTATGCTGTTTCATTGCTTATCCCCTTATGACCACACATAAAGGAGAATGAATGAGAAGGAGAAGGCTAATATTTGCCAAACCAAAAAAAAAACAAGTACAATTTTAACAGTTAAAATTTAAAAAACCCCCGACACAAACATTTGCTCGTTTCTCTTTCCTACTCCATCACCAAACCCTGTTCACCATCTATCTATAACCTATTCATTGAAACCATTCCAATGAGCCCAAACACGATACTTGTGCTGGAAGTTGGTAAGGGAGTTAGGTATCCTGCAAATTTCTAATATCATGAAGTAACAAAATGTTCAAATCGATCAGATTGTGAAAGATACTCACATCCATTCATCAACTAGAAAAGAGCTGATAATCTTCAAACGGCTGAATTTGATAAAACATGTCTAAGAACTATCGCTAGAAAACCTGTTTTCAAATTAAAAAAACGCATTCAAATCGGTTCACCCGTTTAAGAGCTACGATGCCACAGACACACACATAGCGGTCAAACTTATAACACCCATCTTTTTGCGTCGAAGATTAAAAATCTAGTGTTATTTACTTGAATCCAAGGGCCATGTGACTGTCCACAAATACCTTTCCATTAGATATAAAACGCGTAGCGACATCTATAAGGTTACATAAGAACTAAGCAGTCAATCAGCGAGCTACAAGCATGCTGCAAGCGTGAACAATGGCACTGCAGCACTTACGTCACTTAACCGGACATCCTTTATCACGCAAGAAGTTCCTCGAAAAAATGAGATGGCGCTATTGGTCCTGCAGTTCCATTTTTCTCGCAATCTCGCCCGTTTACAAATAAATCCGAACCAAGCTACTGTCAATTTCATTACGAGAGTAGAAATACCTTGAATAAATATATAAATTTTATATAATATATATAGAGTGGATTTTTGAGATGGGGCTCCCGTGTGTAGATATTATCTATGGATGGGGCAGTAAGGGCAGCTACCTCAACCATTGTAACTCAAATAAAATTATAAGTAGGTACTTACCGCGTATTTTCGAATTTTAAATTCCATTTTTTTTTTTTGTTAATATTCGGTCAGTATATCCACCGTAAAAAGTAAGTTGGAGTCTCATTTCCTACGAAATTTAAGGGATTAGGTTTTACGCGATTTCTGACTTTTCTAGTACTCAAACCGCACTCTAATAGATTTGTTTAATCCTTATAAGAAACAGAATCAATCGGAATCAAAAAAAGTTTTTGTGGAAACTGACCATTTCCTCGCTCACTGTATTTTTTCTCAAAATCTGTGAATGCAATTAAGATCGGTTCGAATACACTGCTGAGAGAGAGAGAAAAATTTAGTCGAAATGTAAATCCAAGATGGCGGCCGCAAAAAAAAACCAATTTTTCGCCATGGGTGTTTTTTCATAGTTTTCGAGGGTCCTAAAGCCGATATGAGGTCAAAATGTAAATCCAAGATGGCTGCAGCAAAAATTTTGTTTTGTTTTAAATCATACGGGCAGGGCCGGCCCGTTCATATAGGCGAACTAGGCGACGGCCTAGGGCGCTCGTATTAGGGGGGCGGCAATCGGCGGCATCGAAATAAAAAAATACTGTACATTAATTTTTATTTACCTACAACTTGAAAATACTCCCAATCTTTTACCAATTTTGCTACCAAAATGCGCTCATGGACATTTACGAAACCATCGGTACGGAAATCAAAAGCGAGTTTAGTTGATAGCCTCAACTCGCTCCATTGCTAAAAAAATCGCGATTTCAAATTTATTGCTTCTCTTGTTGTATGTTATATATAATGTTTTGTTCAAAATTGATTTGACTATTATAGTTTGACCGCGATCGTTGTACCGATCGCGCCTGAGAGATATTTCTCGATGGCATGTGAAGCCAAGTCAGAGGCCAATGGGCGGCTTTAAAATTCTGACACTATACTACATAAAAGAAAGCTTGATCTCTGCGACATATGTCAAACTGACATTCCTAGGGTTGTTAGGATATAAAAAATTGTCGATAGAAATTATCGACGTTTCTTAGTATTATCGATGCTAATGTAACATATAATTGGGTTTAATTTGGTCTGGTAACACGGCCTGTGAGTCAAACGCGGCGTGTCTTCTCCCGAAACTCAAGGATGGGACGTTGACGGATGGAATGTTACATGGGTAGGTGAGAAATTGGATTTTATTTACCCGCTATTATTTTAGATCAAGAATGTACAAATGTAAATAATGTTATGATATTAAAATATACAATAAAGTTAAAAGATAAATTAATTTTAAATGAAGTTTTATTCAAAATATCGATAGTTTATAGTATGTGGTTACGATGATTCATCGCCCATCACTAATTAGGTCGGCATGCCCATAAAGTATGACATTGACAGGTACTTAAGAAATTCAGGACTTCATAGGCGTGTTTCTACTGACAGCTGTCGCAGAGATCAAGCTATCTTTTATGAAGTATAGGTTAGTCACTAACCACACGAAAAAGAAAGAACATAGTTTTATTTTGTCACGAATTTTCTTAAAAGGGCGCCGCCGTTCCAGCCTTTCGCCTAGGGCGCCAGGAATTCTCGGGCCGGCGCTGCATACGGGGGTCCCCCGACCGCACTCGTTTTTTTTTTTCCTTCTAACAGGTGTTTGCTTTCGGAGACTCGGTAAATCAAGTAACCGAAAATGTGTAATTTTTGACTCGGAAGCCTGTCGTATGGTTGTGAATAGGCTATTCACAGCCATTACGACAGGCTTCAGGGTAAATAATATTAGTGAGAAAGGTCAGTAAAAAACAGGAATCAAATATTTTAATAAGAAAAGATATCATATGCCTTAATCTAACATTTACAAAAAACAAAGAAAATGTTAAACAAAGAATCAAAAAATATTTAATGCATTAATAATTAATAATAACATCACGGGTGTAATCCACGAAGGGTTAGGCAGAGGTGGTACCTGTTTAAATGTTTGGGTCAGCGGTGTACCTGTTTAAATGTATAAGTCTCGTGTATTAAGCGGCGGACCTATCCTATTGCCATCAACGGAACACAAATGGATACTCCGGGATGCTGATGAGAAATTCCTGTTGGAAAAACCCAATAACACTGCCCGACCTTGAAATCAAACCAAAGACCTCACTAAGCAGTAGTGCTTGCGGCCACTAGACCAACGAGACAGTCATTAATCGTTAAGTTTTTATACAGAAAAATAAAACTTAGCCAAATAAAAATCTATTAATGAATTATTGACTTTATTAACATACGCATTTACATGATTTTAAAAACGAACAAATTTAATAAATAATAATAATATGTACTTACAAGCTACTGTACAAGTAGGTATTTAAAAGGGGGTGGGGAAATAATCATAGGGCATCAATATGCGCTGTCAATAATGTTACATGCTCTGTGGCTGTCAACTGGAAAAGTCTAAAAGTGCCCAAAAGGCTGGCAGCCACAGAGTACTTTTTAATATCTGGTAGCATTGCCACGTTGTATGGCATTTTAGTTACAAGTACAAAATTGAACAGAATTTATTATTTTCATCAATCAAGCAAGATTTCTGCTTTCTATATTTTATTTCTGCTAGTAATATAACCGTATTTAAGATAACCGTAATTTTCCGAAACGACATTGACAATTTGACATCAGAAAACACTAAAACTTGTCTATTGTTTGTTTGACAAAAAGGACGAAAACCTGAGTTTGACGGCTACTTTTTCTTATTTATTTTACGAAAACCAATGTTAGTAATGGGTTAATTTTTATTTAAAACATGGAAAACCTGTACTGCCGGTTTTGCGCCGAGCCTAAGAGCTCTGAAAAGCTTCTAAACTTACAGAACGACGCCGAAAAACACGACGAAATAATCTTAAAGCTTGCATTTGTTAACGCCGTGTATGTCAACGTAACTGGCGATGATATGTTGCCGAAAACTGTTTGTTTTATATGCTACAACAACCTAAACAAATCTTATGAGTTCCTGGACAATGTGAAGCGAGCACAAGACGTTCTATCCAACATATTTACAGCAACCGAAGAGAGTAAATGCGACCTCTCAGATGATGATCGAATCCCAGCTTTTGACGATTTCCTATGCAATGATGACTCGACCACCGTCAAATTGGAGGATAATACCCGCAATCAGTACTCAGAAACCCCGCAAATAGACATAAGATTGGAAGTTAAACATGAACTTAAGGAAGAACCAGATTTAGATGACCAAACTTACGATGAATCAGTAAACGTCCAAGATAACGATGAATCGTTGAACGTCCAAGATATTCTAGATGCAGCCATATGTAACGCGTCCTTTAACTCCAACGTCACGATATACGCTAAAGAGTTATCAGATTTGAGCAAAAAGGTTGTTAAATCCTGGAAGGATTATCCTTGGGTGTGCGGTTACTGCAATATTGAATTTTTGAACATTGACATGTTGAGATCTCACTGTAAGGTGGTTCATGGTAAATGTTGTGCGTTCATGTGCATTGATTGTAAAGCAGGGAGAAATGAAGACTTCACTAACTTTATTAAACATGTCCGGAAACACAGAAAAATTCTGAGGTATGTCTACACTTATATTAAAAAGAGAAAACATTAGTATTTCTGTTTTTAATTAATAAACTCAAAAACTGAACCGATTAAAAAAAAATGAAAACCGTAGAATGCTATACTGAGTACATAGGCTATAATTTAAAAAGATATTGTGTGAGCGAAGCTGCTGGTATTTAATAAAATTTAAAAGCCCCTTCAATAATCATCTGGCATTTTTATCAATTTATTTGGTTTTGTACAGCATGTCTTTCATAACAATTTGGTTGTTTATTTATTTATATAAAGATAAAGGCTTTCAAACTAAATACATACACAGCATCAGGGCCGTCTTTACCCGGGGGTGCAAGGGGTGCGTGGCACCCGGGCGCAGGGTCTTAGGAGGCGCATGCCGATCGCCTTATACCTACATTACCATGCGTAATCACATTTTTTTAAATAACATCTTTCATAACATCAAACTAATAATCATTATACTAAAAATATAAGCACCTATATTGTTTACAAAAAAAACGCCGCTGAAGCTTTCGGCACACTCGCCTTGCGACTTGCGTTATGCAAGCCAATTTAGATCTTATAACTGCAACATTTAAATTTATATTCCAACAAACACACACGGCGAATTCAAAGAGAGCTTATGGCTACAAGTGCGGGCGCACGCCCTTTGACACGCGACGCCCGCTTTTTGATCTAATGCCATCCGCTTATCTAGTATCTAGTCACCAACACAAATTGTGTCAGCAAAAATGTATTGTTATAGTAGTGATTTTATTTGTATTATGTTAGAATTACCATAAACTTACCGATGGCCATAGTAACGTTTGGCATAAGTTTCTACTTATTTTGTATTTATTTGTATTGAAAAACGTTATTTAATTCATGTAGTGAAATGCAAATTTTGTGTAAGGAGTGTATAAAATTGTTTTGTGGAAATAAATATAACGTTGTCAAGGTAAGTCGGTGGCAAAAAACTAAAATATTGATCCAAAGACACCGACATCCGAAATTAAAGTAATTTTTCACTTTGTAGTTTGGAAGTCGGTTGTATTTTTTGTAAAAAGTTTTTGGAAATTAAAATTAATAAAAAACTACTTACGATCAATCATGACCCAAGATAGATTGATAAAGACCATAATAAGTATCGAATCGAAAGTAGATTTCAAAACAGACGAAATCATAAAAAGTTTACCAACTTAAAAGCCAGAAAAATTAATTTGATCTTTAAAATGTACTTACCTAATTTTACTAAATAATAAAATGAAACATAAAATAATTTATAATTATTAATATTAATAATTGATCGCTGTACAAGTGCATAGATCCCAAACTATGAACTAAAACAACTTTATATTATAATATTTAGAATATATTTAACGTCAAACAATCAGGATGTATTTAACACAAGAAAACGACTGCCTCTAACAAAGGTCTTAGAACAAATTCACTCATATAGTCTTAATATAACAAAGGTCACAACGCTGCTCTTGTTAATGTTCCCATGCTGAATTTTGACCCTATCTTATCGATGTTTACGTCCGGCTCGGGATACAGCAGCGCACGCATCTCGTCTCGCCGTGGACCACCATACCGCTACAGTGATGTCACTCTTAACTTTGTAAGAGATCGCGGCAATCGCCAACATAATTAAATTGTTATTACTATTTAATTATTGAAAATATGTTTATTTTTTTCGTTGGCTAGGGGGGCGCAGGCTGATTTTCGCACCCCGGTGCCCAATATAGTTAAGACGGCCCTGCACAGCATTATCCCTCATTGATAGTTTTGCATGTATTTAATTTACAACTGGACCCTGTTAAGCAGATTAGATCCAACCAACATTTTGTTAGTTTTGAGTAAATTCTATTTGAAGTTTAGAAGTGTAAACAAAATATCAGGCCAAGTTATAATCATCTGGTAGTTTTTGTTAGAGCAATGTCATCAGACCGCCAGGATCTTTTGTGTAAATATAAAACTCGATGTGTAGATTCTCGTCATGTACGTAACTCAATTTCATAAAAATTGTTGATTGGTTCTATTCTGAAATATTAAAGATAAAATTTAAAAATATATTTTTAATTTTATCTTTATATAGGTAAACAAAAAGTACAGATGTTAATAATAATAAAAATGAACGCTATGTCTTGCCGTCAACGGCGCACAAATATTCTGATTATAAATTAATTAGTAATAAATTAAACAAAACATTTACATTTCCAAATAAAACAAAATTTTAACAATTAGAAATTAATTGATACTTAAAAACATAATTCATTGCTATTTCATTCAATTATCATACAATACATTAAATCACATAAAACATTAAAATTCATTTTTTAATAAACATTTCCTTCCATCTCCTTATGAATATTAGTAATCTCCGGAACTACCAGTCGGATTTGAAAAATTATTTTTGCGTTGGATAGACCAATTCTTGAAGAATGGATTTGGAGTTAATAAACATTAAAGCAACATTCTTTATTCGTTTTTTCCCGCGGCTTCGTCCGCGTTAATGTCCAAAATTATTCCACAGGAACATACTACCTGGAATAAAAAGTATACTGTGTCCTAACCTATATACTCCATAGGTTTAGGTAGTTAAAAAAAGGTAAACAAATCGTAAAAAGGGTTTTTATAGATGACACTTTCTTGAAAAAAACAATAAAACCAAATTAAATTTATTTTAGTGTTTTACCATAGTTTCCTCTTTTATTAATGTATGTTAAACTTTATCGTTTATTCTTCAACTACTTTTCGTAGATGTAACTGCTTGAGCACATTTTTTTTTTGTCTGATTTATTAGATTTTGTAATCTGTCTTTTGTAAAGAACCCAATTTCTAAACGTCAATGAAGTATAACGTTGCTAAATAGAAGAGTACAACTGTGACGTAGCATAACAACTGAAGTGACAGGTATTACGTTTAGTCGGTTACTTGACAGCTGTCTCGTCACGTGGTTTTTTTTTGTTTACATTTATTTAACTACCTAAACCTATGGAGTATAGATCATAGAGTCTATCCGTGTGCCAAATTACATCCAAATCCGTTCAGTGCTTATGGCTAAAAAAATAACAGATCGAGAGGCAGACTTACTTTATAATATCAGTATGGATTGCTATTACAATTAGAATCTTCACTTATGAAAACTTTTCTCATTTCCAGAAACCACTGCTACTACTGTGACTTAGTTCTAGATAAAACGGAAAAATTAAGCTCCCACATAAAGGAACACTTCCTCAAGTCACAAATACCCTGCCCTCTCTGCGGCGAAATACTTAAAAACGAAGACTCTTTAAAGATGCACCTACAGGACTACAACATTACGAAGCAAAAGCGAAGGCCGAGGCGAAAACCTGGGACTCCCATCACCATTGAAGACCTAACTTGTGGATTGTGTAAAAAAGTGTACAAAAACCCCAACAGTCTTCGCGACCATATGAAACTTCACACGATAGATCGAAAAAGAAACTACACTTGTGACCGCTGTGGCAAAATGTTCTACAATAAAGGTACGCTCACATCACACATCCTCTCACACGATAAAAACCGTCCACACGTCTGTAGGATATGTAATAAGTCTTTTTTGTACCCAAACATGTTGCGACGACACGTTGAAATGCATTCTGGAGTGAAACCGTTTTCTTGCGAGCAATGCGGAAGGTGTTTTAGGTTACAGTATCAATTGAATGCGCACAAAATTATCCACACCGATTCCATGCCTTACATTTGCTCTTATTGCAACAAAGCCTTTAGATTTAAGCAGATTTTAAAGAACCATGAACGGCAGCACACTGGTGCCAAACCGTATTCTTGCCAGCACTGTGGTATGGAGTTCACGAATTGGTCGAATTATAACAAGCATATGAAAAGGAGACATAATACTGATACGTCGAAGAAAAAGATTACCCCTGAAGGGGTGTTCCCTATAAATCCAGAGACTGGTCAGATTATGCAGGTTCAAGATCCAGTTGGCACTGAAGAATGGAAGACTAAGATCATGATTCCAGGGAAAAGGGGCAAAAAGAAAGTTATAAAGCAGGAGAATATTTAGCTAAAGTTGAGTCAAAGCATGTCTTATGAATTTAAACGAGGCTACACGATGAGGTTTACCATCTCTTAGAATATACAGGGTGGGCCACGAAACGATGTCCAACAAAAATTTTTAGAAGCCTCTTTCAATAATAAGCCATGTTCGAAGTCCAATTTCTCCTAATAATGTCCCAATAAGTACGTATTATTTGTATTGCTATAGAAAGCTGAAGGTCCGCGACAGTTTTTAAAACTACTTCGGGTCATTGCCACCCTTCTTTTTTCTTTTTTAGGGTTCCGTACTTCAAAAGGAAAAAATGGAACCCTTATAGGATCCACATTCGCACGGACCTAATAAAATCGCGACAATTTTTTTTCGTGCACTGGATTTTAAACGCTCTGCTTAGCGCCGAGAGTTGAAAATCGAACAGTGTGTTTTTTCAACGCTCGGCTAAACACCGAGGGTTGAAAATCCAGTGCGCGATAAACTCCCACCGCGATTTTATTACGTCCGTGCGAACGTCGGCTAAGAGAAAAATAAAAAAGTCTGAAGTCATCTGAGAATTTACCTAAAAATATTAAAAACCCGTCTAGCTTCTAAACTGTAAATAATCGCTGAAGATACATACATGGGACTGTTTCGCAAGCCCTTGGAGAGGCTTCAAAAATTTTGCTTAGGACCTCGTTTCACGGACCACCCTGTATAAGTTTGGGCAATTCCATCACCTGCCGAGCCTTTTCGCAACCATGTTGAGGTCGGCTTCCAGTCTAACCAAATGCAGCTGAAAACCAGTATTTTACCTGGAGCAACTGCGACTGCCTATCTGACCAAAAGTTTGAACTGTTTACTGAGCTAAAATTACATTATAGTTGAATTGTCAAGGTTAATTTTGCATCAGAAAATTACTAGTGTGAAGGGTACACACGGCTACACAAGCTATACATTTCCAGTTTATGCTGATCTCGCATTGTATAGGATATCCGTACAATGCGAGGTCAGCTTATACTGGAAATGTATAGCTGGATGTGTAGTCGTGTGTACAGACGCCAGCACATCAGGCTACTACAATCTGTCAAATTTATGTAATAGATTTTCAACTTTATAACTGAAGCATAAGGTTCAAAGTTGATTGGGAAAATTTGACAGTTTCGGGTAGCTTGATGTGCTGGCGTCTGTACATGGCAAACTCCGATGTTAAATGGAGTTGTGATTCGTCTCAAGCCAGTTCAGACAGATTTTAACACTGAAATAGGAACCTTATTTAGTACTCAATGAATTCCATTTTAGTTTGATTAAGCAAAAGAACCATAGATTTCTTTTTTGCAAACAAATGCGGTTATTCTGAATGGTTGTGTACTCCATATTATAATAATGATATAAACCTGTAACTGCTGCAATGCAAAGATCTCTCAAGTACAGAACAGAACCGAGCATTGATCACCACGCATAAGGTCCGGACTCCATCAAAGCGGAGATGTGCGGAGATGTCCGAAGCGGAGACGAGATATTTTTCAGTTAGGGAGTATCCACCGAAGCTGTGCAGAGATGCGTACTGACTAGACTAGAGCGGAGATGTGTGCTAGCTAGAGCGGAACTGTTACGTCTCCGCTGTGTACCGTCGCCAGCTTGCGACGCACAGTTCACATCTCCGCGTTGTTCAGCCGCCCAGCCCTCGGCGAGACACAGCTCACATCTCCGCTTCGATCGCGCCGTACAAATATGACACATCTCCGCTTAGTGGTCTCCACTGAAGCTAAGAGGAGATGTGTGAATAACGAAATTCTATTGATTGTTTAAAACACATCTCCTCTCGTTTCGTCTCAGGTTTGGCACAACCCAGCAAGTAAGTCCAGCACACCAATTGCGTAACACACTTTAAATCACAAACCGAAGGATTTTGAAGGAAATTGCAAATTCATTGCTTTATGTAGTCTGTTCGACAACGTAAATGACTCAATTCAATGTTGTGGAATTGTCGAAATGAAAACCATTGTAAATGTGTTATGCAATTACCCCGCAACTTTGCTCAAAAGCAATAGATTCTACTATTTTTAATAAGCTTCTATAAAAGTGTTCAAACTACAAACGCAATAATATTACAATGACGTCATTTTTTACAGTTGACACGCACTAATGTAAAAGGTATAATAAATTATAATTTAAATGTACTATGCGATTTAAATGAGAATGGAACAGCTTTTCTCCGATAAATCTACGTTCTTTAAAAATCTTTCTAAAAGATACAAGGACGTTGTTATCAATCGACATTATCATCATCAGCCTATAGCAGTCCCCTGCTGGACATAGGCCTCTCCAATTGCACGCGATTCAGCTCGATTCTCGGCAACTCTCATCCAGCTGCTACCAGCCACCCTGCGAAGATCGTCACTCCACCTAGCCCGAGGGCGTCCTACCTTACGTTTGCCAACTCGCGAGCTCCACTCAAGAACACGTGTACCCCAACGGGCATCGGTTCTACGGCTGATATGGCCGGCCCACTGCCACTTCAGAGCTTGCTAATTCTGTGAGCTATGTTGGTTCTCTGCCGGATCCCCTCATTCCGGATTTGACCCCTCAGAGAAACTCCAAGCATAGCCCGCTCCATGGCTCGCTGAGCAGCCTTGCAATTAATGGACCAGCCGTTCCGTGAGTGCCCAAGTTTCAGCTCAGTTTTTGCATAACGCAATTAGGGTACAGGTGCAATTGGAGGTTGATAAATTTATTCATTATCTAGCCCTACTACGGTATGCGTTGCTTGGACGACAATGACAAAAAAAGCACTACATTTCCATATTTAAGCAGACCTCTCCTTGTGCGGAATGCGAGGTTAGCTCATACTGGAAATTATAGCTTGATAATACTATGTCGACCGATCGATGCGGTGATGATTAACTGTGGTTCGGTTGTACAGACGCCAGCACTTCAAGCTACTACAATCTGTCAAATTTATGTAATAGATTTTCAACTTTATCGCTGAATAATAAGGTTCAAAGTTGATTGGGAAAATTTGACAGTTTCGGGTAGCTTGATGTGCTAGCGTCTGTACAAACGGCTAAACATCAAGCTATACTTTCCAGTTTATGCTGATCTCGCATTGTATAGGAATTCCGTACAATGCGAGGTGAGCTAATACTGGAAATACACACCCACGTAAGTTTATAAGAAGTCAATACGGGCTAATCTCATTCTTATTTAGATCGCATATAAGAAATTGTTGATAGTATTATCTAATAGTGATTTATTTATGTAATAGTTTGTACGTACAATAACCGTAATTTAAGTTGCACACAGCTTTCAAAAACGAAAATGCAATATTATATTTTTATTATTAAAAGAATGTAAAGCACAGAATTTTAGTGTTAATAAAACGTTTAGTAAAATACGGGATTTTAATTTACGAAAATACAGTGCAGTCTGTGGCGCATTTACCCAATGGCCAACAGGGACAGGGAATCTGCTTTATTTCCCTAAACAAGCACAATTTTTTATCTTCCTACCTTGCTGCCTCGTTTTTTTTTTCCTGATACAAGCATCATCTTCTAGCCAGCTTTCAAGCTCTAATCGCTCGTTCTCGCATATTATTGGTTCCTTTTGTAAAATCACCATTAAATCACTACCATTTCCGCGGTAGCGAAGACTTAAACCCCACATTTCATGATTTCAGCTAGACACTGGGATTGCCCCCCCCACAGTGTGTCTAAAGGTAGTTTTATACCGGCGAGGCGAAGCGTGGATGGGATGGGCGAGAATTGAAATCACGCTTACCCTTTTACACCGAAAGATGTCCAGCGCTACCTCGCGATGTCTCGCGCCGGCTCGCGATGTCTCGCGCCGGCTCGCGATGTCTCGCGCCGGCTCGCGCTATCATGCGCCGCCCGGCCAGCCGAGAATTTAGTATGCAGAGATATCTCGCGATGGTCGGAGCGAGCCGGCGCGTGCCAGTGCGAGACATCGCGAGTCAGCGCTTGGCGGAGAGAGACCGTGAGATTTGTATATTCGTTTTACAAAGTAAATAAATGCTCTATTCATACAGAAATAAAGTTCAATATTGTACTAACAAATATTTACTTCTACCTTTTACACCAAAGATGGGCAGGCGTGGATAGAAATTTTGCCATACAAATTTCAATTCTCGGCCATCCCATCCACTCCTCGCCTCGCCGGTTAAAACCACCTTAAAGGTGTTAGTCTCCACAGTGTGTTGTTAGCCACTACAAAATGTCGTCGCGTTTGCGCAGCGCATACGTTCGACAAACGCCAACGCTACGACTAATACAAACGTGGAAATTGGGCCGAGCCTCTTTCGTCAGTGTCTCAGCCGTCAGGAAGAGAGTGGTGTGTCAACCGTGTGTACACTCTCTTCCTGACGGCTGACGAAAATCTTATACAATGCGAGATCAACATAAACTGGAAATGTATAGCTTGATGTGTAGCCGTGTGTACAGACGCCAGCACATCAAGCTACTACAATCTGTCAAATTTATTTAATAGATTTTCAACTTTATCTTTGATGTCTAAGGTTCAAAGTTGATTGGGAAAATTTGACAGTTTCGGGTAGCTTGATGTGCTGGCCTCTGTACCTTAATGTGTAGCTTGATGTGTAACCTTACAAAGTTCGGCAGCGCATCGACGAATTCTTTAGTGTTCGGCTGTTCATGGCCTGCACGGGCGGTGAATCTGCGATGGCTCTCTATTAGGCGACCGACACAACTGCTCGTAAACATTACTTATTACTGAATAAAAATGTACGCAATTTAGAAAGAAATCATCCAAAGAATATAGGGATTCCCCTTCCTGATAGGTCACCGGAAGCTGCTAGGTAGCTAGCATTTTCAAAACAAAAGCCAATACAGTTGAACAAGGTAGGTATTTTGGTATACAGGCAGATAACTTGCAACTATTTTGAAATAATGATGTGAGTGTGGAGAGTAGTTCATCAGAAAATAGACGCCCCCAAAACTAACTTGAAATTATTTTTAACCGACTTCCAAAAGGAAGAGGTCCTATAAATGTATGTTCATCGATATTTCTTTGATCATTTGATACAGGATAGTTCTGCGGTAGTCCCATATTTTGAACTTTTCTTGGGTACCCATATTTTGAATTAGCTTCAATAATACGTATTTTTCCTACTTAGTCTTTATGGATGGATGATGTTAAAGTTCATGTCACTGTTATTTACTAAAGCTACGGTTTCCTAGAAGAGCGTTAACCGTAACGCAATGTTGAATGACGTTGTCTATAGAAACAAGTCTTACGTTACGGCATTAACGTAGCTTTAGCAGGTAGTATTTGAATTAGTGTGGGGTAGAAGTAATCACTACTAAAAAATAAAAATAACTTTAATTTCGGATGTCGGTGGCAAAAAACGAAAATTCAAAACCAGACTCCGCTTCCGCAATTAAAGTTATTTTTCACTTTGTAGTGTTTTTGTTTTGTAAAAAGTTTTTAGTGTTGTACGATAAACCTCAAAGCCTGTTACCTCCGTGTTACCTCCGTCCATAGGTTAGGTAAAAATAATATTATCGTGTCTATGCCATTAGTGATGAACCAGAACCTAACCGGTTCTGGTTCATCCTGGTCCATCCGTTTCACCATTTTGGTGTTTGTTTATTTTATTTAAAATTCTTTTAAAAATGATAATGATAAACAATACGGGATATGTTTTCACCACAACCGTAATGAAAATCGCACCATTTCTGACTCCTGTTTTAGCCGATTTTATGTGTCCGACTTAGTCTGTGGTACAGCCATTGACACGATGTCATCCATCCATCTGTCAATGTCAAATACCTAAGTTCTACTTTCGTTCTACTTTTGTAGTTCTTGAAAAATATGTCGATCTCCGCACAATAACAATCGCCTCAATATTCCAACATGAATACCAGCGAAAATGTTTACTGTCGCCTCTGTGCAGAGTTGATGCCTCAAAACAAACTCTTTGACCTGCAAACTGACGAAGAAAAATGCCGAGACATCATCACGAAGTTGGCTCGTTTCAATGTACAAATGAATTTCAATGATAATATTCTGCCGAAAATGGTCTGTTTCACCTGTATCATGTCGTTAAACCGTACATTTGATTTTGTTGCTACTGTGGAAAGAGCCCAATCAACCCTAAACGATTTCATTTTAATGCGCCAAATAAAACAAGAAAAAAATGGTTCTGAAGACGAAATCTTTATTTACGATTCTTCTGAGAGTTGTGAAAGTGATGAACCAATCTTAAATATAAAAGTTGAATCAGACCAGAAAAGAAAATCGACTTCCAAATCAACACTGAAAAATAAAAAGAATTCTGCATCACCCAAAAAACAAGAAACTGGCACTAACTCGAATGTTGCACACTTATCACAGCTAAAACTAACTTGGAAGAGCTATAACTGGCTATGTACTTACTGTGAAACTCAGTTTCCAACAATTGATGAGTTACGGACACATGCCATGGAATACCACAGCGCCTGTAACCCATACCGTTGTACGGACTGTAAAATAAGAAAGTTACGTCTTGACAGTTTCATTCTGCATGTAAGAAAACACAAGAGGTTCTTAAGATTCTCTTGCTACAAATGCTCCATGGTATTTGGGTCAGTGATAGCAGCGAATAAACATAAAGAAACACATAAAACATCAGATATTGTTTGTTTCGGATGCAACATGTGTTTTGAAAGCAAAGAGGAATTAGGTAATCATACCGCCACATATTTTAGAGGGACACGCGCAAGAAAACCTCGACCTCCGGTACAATTGCAAGGTGACAGTTTAAAATGCCCAATATGCGAAAAGGTTTGCAGAACTAAAACTAGTTTGAGCACACATTTATTGATACATACGGACCGGAAAAAAGACCACACTTGTGAGGTTTGCGGCAAATGTTTCTTTCAGAAAGGATCTTTAGCAGGACACATGCTTCAGCATTCCGATGTCAGGCCATTCCAATGTGAAATATGCAAATCTTCCTTCAAATCTGCAAGACGATTACGCCTCCACATTGCTATTCACGACGGAGGGAAACCATTTTCTTGTGACCAATGTGGCAAACGCTTCCGAATTAAACGACAACTTAAAAACCATGCTATAATCCACACGGACTCACATCCTCATGTTTGCACATACTGCGACAAAAGTTTCCGCTTCAAAACAATACTGAATCAACACATACGCCAACACACTGGAGTTAAACCTTATTCTTGTGCTCTCTGTCAACGGGACTTCACAAACTGGTCGAATTATAACAAGCATATGAAACGGAGACATGCTACAGATATGGCGAAGAAGAAACGCACTCCTGGTGGGACATACCCTATTGACCCAGTTACTGGAGAAGTTGTAGTACCAGCTGAGGAGAAAATAAGTGAATGGAAGAAGAGGATGATGATAAAAGAAAATATGTAGGCAGCCGCTGCTAGAGTCTGCATTGTCATTCACACTTTCCATACACACCAACACTTCGTTTATGAGTTCAACTGTCACGAGGGCTCATTGAGATCGATAACAATTAAAATTCTATTGTGAATGCTCGCTCAGGGCACCCCCTGTGGGTTACGAACCGGCGGAACTCTGCTTAGGGCGTCAACCGGAGGGAGGACATCAAGGATAGCACGGGCTGGATCAAAGTTTTGATCATGATTATTAGTCGGGGGAATTTAAAGCTACGTGCTCAGCTGCAACAACTGCTGACACCTCGTTATCGAGCAAGTCCACTTCAGTGGAAACACCACTTTTCACTGCTCTTCGCTCCGCACCGCCCAGCTCCGGCTCAGTGGAAACGCAGCCTTATGGTGAGACTTTGATGTACCTACATCTGTATGTCGCATATTTGTATGCTTTTCCAGGTGTTGCCCCTTTCTAAGCTCTAAACTGTAATTAATTTTTCAAATAAGCACTTAATGTTATTAAAAAATAATTATTAATTCGGTATGGGGGACAATGAGTTATGTTAATATTTTGTCTCTTTCCTTTTTGTATTAGTTGGTAAGAGATAGCAATAGGTAATTAGGTAGTCTAAGAATATATTATTATTATTAATGTACAGAATAAATGAAGAATATTTGTTTTAATGTAACTGAATAAATAATAAACAAAAATACTGCATTCATTTTCTTTCACCTCTTGTAGCTTGTAGCCAGTAGCGTAGATTAATTTATTTTATTATCTAAGCCCACGTTCGCACGGACGTAAAAATATCGCGGCGGGATTTTTTAGCCCACTGGATTTTCAACGCTCTGGTTAACACCGAGAGTTGAAAATCCAGTGCGCGATAAAATCCCGCCGCGATATTTTTACGTCCATACGAACGTGGGCTTACTATGGCTGTTAATACACACTCATACAAAGGATGGAACATTGCAAGGTTATCAATTTCTCTCTCTTCCTCATTAAGGAATGACCCTTGCTAAAAAGAGAAACCATCCTTTAGTGGCGTCGCTTGTCTAGCAAGAGTTTTGGTGCTCCTTCGATGTTACATACATATTTGTGTAACCACTTTTAAGCATGCAGCCACTTATGGGATGACTCAGTAAAATATCAACGGCTTATAGGCGACGAAACGTTGGTAGCTAGGCTTCACAGCCTGGCTCATCGACCTAATGTTGCTTGCCTGTCGGTCTTCTACAGACTGTACTTCGGAGAGTGTGCGCAGGAGCTCCATGACCTAATCGAATCGCCCTTTTATCAACGGACTACCAAGCGTACTGCAGGGTGCCATCCGCACTTGGTTGATATCCCGTCCAGTCGTACTCAGCACTTCTCCACATTTATTATGCGCACACCCAAAGTGTGGAAGTGGAACTCTGCCAGCGCGCAGCGTCTGTGTTCCCTTCCACAAAATTATAACCCGTCTGTCCTCAAAGCAAAAGTGAATAGGCATCTTCTGGGCACGCTCGTTCATCATAGACCTCATCCATGGCATTCCATCAGGCGAGGTCGAGGTCAAGGGCAAACCCATTCTGTAATAAAAAAAAAACATGTGTGCAATTCACACGTGGTAGAAATGAAACCTTTAAAAATTTTGGCTTTGAGATAATCAAAATTTCGGGAAGAGGATAATTGTAGGTTTTAGTAATGATCATAGTGATACAAAGTTTGATAATTATTTTACATTTTATTCGTACATATTACATAGATTTATTCAGACTCAAGAGCTTACATTTTCGATACACATCTACTACGCGCGCATTTATGATGACTTAATCATTATTTTGCTGCGATGTTATTTTAAAACTGCGATATCTCCTAAGATATTCATTGAAATCGAATGATGTAATGGACAATTTTGTTTTAAATTAAATACTTGTGATGAATAATCTATTTATTTGGATAAAGATTAATATCGTGTTTATAAAAACACCTTCGCAAATAATGCATTATTTTAGAACAAATTTGGTTAGCATAAAAAAGGTTACAAGGGCGGATCCAGGGGGGGGTCATGGGGTCATGACCCCCCCCCCCCTGGGCTGCCTTTAGGTCAACCACTGGTATTTTTTCTAATCTCATTGATGCATTAATCAAATAAATACTTTGTATGATGTTGCCACGTAGGATGTTTGCCATTGACACACATGCGAACGACATGCAAAATGAGACTATGTGCTGTTATTACAATTATGATGATTGACCGTGGAGTTTTCTCCCGGCTCTTTTCCATAGAAAACGACCAAGTGAAACGATTCCTACCTTCTGACGTTTCATAAGTGTCCATGTAGGTTTATCTGAAGCTAGCAACTAGACGTAGAAATTAAAGACCCCAGAATAGTGTTAGGACAAACCGCCCCGGCCCCGGTCCTGGCGGCCTCCTAAATCTTAAGAAGTACTTTTTAATGATATCCCAAACACGGTCAACATAAATACTCCGCAAGAAGCAGTTTAGAGTTGGAGGCTAAGGATGAAAATTTTCGAGCTCGCTCCGCTCGCTACAATCTACATTCTCAAGCTTTCTGCACAATTCGACAAAGGAACTCATATTTATATATGACTTTAAAAAAACCTTATCTCCTACACAAGGCGGTGTGCTAAAATTTTCGAGATCGCTACGCTCGCTCTTGAATTCTATATTTTTCTAACTCTCAAACTTTTCTGCTGTCTGGATGTTGAATAGAAACCTAACCGAGAATTCCGAGACGAGGTGCAAAAAAATTCGCATTGCTCGCGCTCCCCTACATTTTTGCTTGTCGTATCCTATTGATGAGGAGACGAAAATGCACCTCCCTGAAAAAAATTCTCCTGCCTGTTGGAGGTCCATGGTGTAGTTAGATTATAATTAGACACGTTATACATACTTGTTTTTTTTTTGCTGTCATTATAATTTTTTTGTGAAGTGTTAATAGAAATACCTACATATAATGAGAAGACCGCCGCCGGCCTTATTTTGTTTTACTCCCTTGGGCCCCCGACAGGCTAAGTCCGCCACTGATTGGAACCTGTCCTGACTGACCCCGACAATGTGACCCCCCCTGACTCGAAGGCTGGATCCGCCCTTGAAAGGTTATAGTGAGCCAACCTTAAAAGATAGATATATGCTGTCCCGCCGGACTTTTTTTTAGAACTTTTAAAGGGGAACAATTCTGTGATACATAATTTTTGCGAAACTTTAACCGTTTACGCAGCGCATGCAGCGGAAGCTCTCAAAAGGAAAAATAAAACCCTCGATTTTGAAACATTCTTCATTGGTGCTCCGCTCCTATTGGTATTAGCGTGATGATATATAGCCTATAGCCTTCCTCAATAAATGGGCTATCTAACACTGAAAGAAAGTAACTAACTAACTTTTCCAAATCGGACCAGTAGTTCCTGAGATTAGCGCGTTCAAGCAAACAAACAAATTCTTCAGCTTCAGAGAACCACGAACATAAGAAACACTGTATAATGCTTCCTATCTCATTTTCTCCCACGTTAAATCTTATGAGTTTGTGTCTGTCTCTTTTACTGTCGCTTTTTCGTTTCATCGACTTTCAAATCACAACGATGCTAAAGAAGTTTTCACTTCAAAAATAAACATTTTGCTAGTGAAACTCCCCAATTGCGATGGGTTTATTAATATGTATAGACATGATTGTTTTTTTTAAGTTTTTTTTTTCTGTATGTTCGTCATCTCATTTGTACTCACTTGAAATATCAGTTTTAAAAAAAATTGTTTTATTGTGTAAACTTTACAGACGTGCTTAGCTCATTATCTGTCACGATGTCTCGTTAATGACACAGTTGAAAGGTTAATATCGATATTTAAAACGATAAAACTTATGAAATCAGATTCTCAACTCGTACCTACTTCAAGTAACAAATCCACCAACGGTTGTTCGCTCCAAAACAAATCTATTTTATCGTGTCTAGTTAACGATACAAATCACGTCTTCAGTTTCGCTAGTTATTTAAGTTGACCTTGTATATTTGCCGTCTTAGTAAATGGATGAATCTCGAAATCAGATATTATTGTCGAGCTGTTCATAGTAACATATTATGTTACTATGAACAGCTCGACAATAATATCTGATTTTATGTTACTATGAACAGCTCGACAATAATATCTGATTACATGATTCATCCATTTACTAAGACGGCAAATATACAAGGTGTGCAGTCACGGCATAAATTATATTATAATTTATGCCGTGACTGCACACCTTCACCGATTTCTCACGGCGCATGGCGGCAGGGCAGGATAGAAAAACTTTATAAACTCACTTCCAAAACAAAAAATATTGTTGAAGTGAAAACTTTAGGCGCGTTGGGCATTTTTGAGATGGGAAAAAACAATTGAACTTGCGACATTTTTGTAAACGCGATTGTGCTCTTTATTTCTACAACTACGTTACGGATCAATGTTCTATACAAGTATTTTTACTTTAAAGGTTTTTTAAGTATTTTTTTTTTGTAAACGCGATTGTCACATCCCATGTCTTCGAATGATTAGATCTAAGAGAAGCCAGTCTCCCCATAATGTTTTCCTTCAACGTTTTAAGTGCAGTGCTGATGAAATAAATTGCACAAAGTAAAGTGCATACCTGGGTTCGAACTTCGAAACTACTACTTGTTACTATACCGGATAATTTTTTTACCGTCTCGATATTTTTGTGTTCCATCCATAAATATAAACAACTATCACTATGGGAGCATATCTGAAATCACGAAAAAAAATCTGCTGTTTCATACATTTTGGTCAAGTAGGTATTGAAATCGATTTTTTTTTCGTGATTTCAGAGTTGCTCCCATAGTGAAAGTTGTTTACATTCATGGGTAGAACACTCTGTAAAAATTTCGAGACGGTAAAAAAAAACATCCAGTAAATCTACATGATATTCCCGTTACCACTGGGTCAAACGTAAACGACAAACGGAGCGTATTGATTGGCTGGTCGGCGGCTAGCTTTTGGTAAATGAACGCAGCTCTCAAGTCCTTCTTCGTTTCATTTCTACGGTGTAGCCGGTGCCGGTAGTAGGTGCCGTAGCTGGCCACGTTTGTTGCGGAGTCAGAGGCGTTGTTCAGATTGTCAAGGGTGCAGGTGAACGGACATTTGGGACACTCCAGCAAATGAGACGTCTGTTCAGGAGCACCGCACTCGCACTGGGTCTTGGATGAATCGATCCCATTGTGCAGATTATGCACAGCAGCCTACTTACTTGAGTACACAATCGATTCAGTGCTTTCCAAATAAACCACTGCATTTCACGACCGAAAGGCTTGTGTTTGTAGAACGAGTCCTCAAGTTTCTCTACTTGGATACACTGCTAGGAAATCTGAAATTGACATTGGCAACACTTTAAAAATGTCAATGTCATAGTTGTCAATGTCAAATATGTTCGGTATTGTCTGTTCATCTGTTGTCAAACTTGGATTGAAAATCGAATCGTTTGCGTGTTTATTTCGAAAAAATCATAAATTGTTACCGGCATTTTTTTTTTAAGTATACTATACTCTTACTTAAACTCATTTGAGTGATGTGGCCGTTCATAAAGTGTATCCTTATCAATAACCTGTGATCTTAATACTCCAAAATGAATAACACAAAAGATGCATTATACTGTCGCCTTTGCGCCGAGTTAAAAAAACACAATACCCTCACAAACCTGCAGACTGACGAAGAAACGTGCCAGAAAGTCGTCAATAAACTGTCAAGATTCAACATAATCATGGATTTTCAGGAAAATATACTGCCTAAGACTGTCTGCTTATTATGTGTAAAATCCTTAGAACGAGCATTTGTTTTCGTTACTGCAGTCGAACAGGCGCAGGCATTTCTTAATGACTTTATTCTTGTACAAATAAATACTGCAAGTGATTCTCGTGTTGAAAACATTTTATTTGAGCCTCCAGATGATAAAAACGGTATAATTGATGTTAAAGAAGAAAAAATTCAAAATTCAATGGAAGTAAATGATGATGATGGTACAAATTTAAGTGGAAACTCTGAAGAACCTATATTTGAGAATAAGCATAATATACAAGCTTCTAATGAAATAATTGAAGAAAATACTGATTTAAAACATGAATATTTTGTTGAATTCCTTGATAAGAACCATGTTGAAGACAATAAAAAAGATCTCAATTTGGAGTCAATTATTTTAGACAATACAGTTAATTCTGCAGATTACATAAATAAACAAAATTATGTACAACAATTCCAACCTCAAGAATGCAATTCTAAACAAATTGTACCCAAACAATTGTCTACTACTGTATCTTCTAAAACTAACATAGAAAAAAAACAGAAAACTAAAAAAAATAAACAAAAGACTAGTAACATGTCTGCCAAAAATACAGACACAGATGTAGAAGATATTATAATGTCATGGAAGCATTATGAATGGAAGTGTTATTATTGTGAAACACTATTCCCAAATATTGAGGAGCTACAGAAACATTCAATGCAGTACCACAACTCCTGTAACGCTTACCAGTGCACTGACTGTGTAATCAAAAGCTCAAATCTCAATCGTTTTTTGAAACATGTGAGACATCACAAATATTACTTAAATTATTCTTGCTATAAATGCTTGAAAAAATTCCCTAAACTATACCAAGCCGGGCATCATAAGAAAGTTCACGAAGACTCTGACTACGTTTGCTCGGGATGCAACACTCCTTTTCACAGTAACAGCGAATTAAAGGAGCATGTTAACAAATATTACAAACTATTCATAAGAAGAACATCATTTGATTTAACGAAGAATACTACAAGTGGTCAAGCTTTGCCATTTCACAAAAAGAAAAGAGTTTATGTTTGTGAAACTTGTGGCAAATGTTTCGGGGATAAAAAAGTATTAAGAACACACATAGTTCTGCATAATGCTGTAAAGATCTTGCATCCCTGTGATATATGTAACACTTCCTTTAGTTCTATATACAAATTACGATACCACAAAACTATTCACTCTGGAATCAAACCGTTTACCTGTGACCACTGCGGCAAAAGTTACAGGACGAAAGAGTTTATTGCTAGACATGTGAAAAATCACATGGAAAAGTCCCTACTCTATCCTTGTACAGTATGCAATAAAAATTCTCATTCAGCCTCCAATTTGAAAAAACATATGCTTCAGCATACTGGAGAGAAACCATTTTCTTGTAACATTTGTCCGAGAGATTTTACAGACCTGTCCAATCGTAACAAACATATGAGACGTATTCATGGTATTGAGTTGGTAAGGAAGAGACAACCTAATAAAAACCAGCAAACAGCTGATGACCTGACTTCCTCTGACCTGCCTACCAGAGACGCTAAATTTGCAAATGTGGACAAAGTGGTCAATCAATTTGTGAAGCCTTAACCAATCTGCCAAGTATGTTGTGGTCACCACGAACTGAGCTGACCGCGGCAAGCAAAGCTTGACCTTCCATCGACCCGTGCAA
The DNA here is from genome assembly GCA_963680765.1 of Agrochola lychnidis. NCBI lineage: Eukaryota > Metazoa > Arthropoda > Insecta > Lepidoptera > Noctuidae > Agrochola > Agrochola lychnidis. The sequence continues at coordinate 1,640,762 of OY796874.1, read as the reverse complement.
AAGCCCCTCAAATCTTTGGCGAATGTCTCTTCCAATTAATGTACTTATAATTTGTCTATCAAACCGAATGAAGGGAAAAACATAATCACGGAACATCGAAAAATTTAAAGGCCGAACAACAAAATAAAAAAAACTGAAACCGATCCCGCAACAGCAAACAGCAATCTTGACAGGTGCTGGATCTGGCTAGCTGCTGTTTAAGGTTCAAATGCAAGAGCCAGATAAAATTAATTAACTAAAAAATAATATGGAAAGTGAAGTAAAAAAAATTTATATGGTGCATCAGTAAAGGTAGCCCGCGAAATTCAAATTTTCTTTAGTTTTTGCACTTTACAGATCAGCAACCTAATTGCGTAACACACGATCAATCACAATCTGAATTCATTGCTTTATATGTTAGAATAATTTATCTACTCAACAACGTACATATCGCAACAAATGCTGTTGAACTTTCAAAATGAAACAGATTGTGATTGAACGTAATTAGGGTGCAGTGTCAGGTTGTATCTTGATCAAAATATGATTGGTGACCCTATAATTTTTTTTTAATGTTCTTTATTTACTACAATCTGTCTCCTTCGTGGGACATTCAGAAGTATGTTGGTTGGTGCTATCGCTGGCTCGCTCAGTATGTGACCTGTCACATCCTCATTGTTTAAACAGTAGTTATATTTACTGTGATTGGATTAGGTCTTGAGGTATTTTGCGCTTTAATCGTCGCGCTTTGTTATGATTCTCCATTAGTGACCGAGCTAGAGTATTTGGGTGTTGTTGGATTCGTTCTTTATAGGACTTGGTATGGCGTACAATTTCCTGCTTCACAGTGGGCATTCGTAAGTCACGGTGTAGTAGTTCGTTGGGTACAAACCAGGGTGCGTTGGTTATCATACGCAGTGGCGTAGCTACCTAGGGGCTAGGCAGGGCAGTGCCCCGGGGCCCTCAAGCTCAGGGGGCCCTCGAATCCTTACCAGAAAATCTCGATCGAACTAAACTTTTGAAAATTACTCCCATTTTCAAAATAAATATGACAGGTTGCAACCCGACTTTAATCATGGCAACTCAGTTGAGAGAAATTCGACAGTTATACCTAGAGAATTCCCCTAAATTCTTTCTGTGGGTTGGCAGTGTTGTCAATTTGATGGATAGCGATTAAGAAGAAGATAAAGGTGTAAAATGTCATGATTTAATGAAATCATGACATTTGACACCTTTGCTAACTTATGGAGTTGTATTGCTGATTGTAATGATTATAATTGAGTAAAGCCATATTTGTTACGACCGCGAATCATATTTTAATCAACATAAAACCTGACACTGACCTGCAAAATGCAAAAAAAAACGTGAGAAAATTTGAATTTCGCGGGCTACCCGACTTATATTTTTATTACCTGCCCTGCAGTGCATGAAAAAGAGCTGATCATAAAGCAGCTTAGCATTTTTAAAATATTTTTATATTTAATATTTTTACTTGATAAAACCTAACCAGTTTAGACAGCAGTGGGGCCCCATTTTTTGATTCGCCCCAGGGCCCTTGGTTACCTTGCTACGCCACTGATCATACGCAGAGCTTTATTTTGAAACCTCTGTATGATTTCTATGTTTGAGTGAGATGCGGTGCCCCATAATTGGATCCCGTACGTCCAGATGGGCTTCAGTATTACCTTGTACAAGAGTATTTTGTTTTCGAGAGATAGCTGAGACTTTCGCCCTATGAGCCAGTAAAGTTTTCGTGTTTGGATACCAAGTTGCTTCCTCTTAGTGAAAATATGTTTTTGCCAAGTAAGTCTTTTGTCTAAATGCAATCCAAGATATCTCACATGATCTGCTTGTGGGACTTCAATGTTGTTTAGTGTGACTGGAGGACAGGATTCTCTTCTTAAAGTAAACGTAACATGGGTGTCGATTCCCTTGTTCACAAACTAAACTAATTAAGTTCAGTGCATCTTTTTCTATCTATTTCATTAAGAAAAGGATAGAAGATAAATTTTAGTTTAGTCCTGTCGAATTAATCAGCGCTTGACGTAATTTTAGTTGGCAAGTTTTTAATCACGTCTAAACTTGTATGGAGACTGACAAGCACTGATTAATTTGACAGGACTAATTATTATTATATTAATTTAGTTAAGTTTGTGCACAAGGGAATCGACACCATTGACTGATTTGGTTTCGTTGGCTTTTATCCGCCATTTTTTAACCTATCAAATATGTATTTAGAGAATTATAATCTCTAATATATTAGAATTAATACATCTCTATAATGTTAGATTAATTTTGTTCTCAAATGTCATGATTTCATGAAAAAGTCGATTCTATTCATTGTAAGTCACCTGCTGCTTATGTACAGACGCCAGCACTTCAAGCTACTACAATCAGTCAAATTTATGTAATAGATTTTCAACTTTATCGCTGAAGTGTAAGGTTCAAAGTTGCTTGGGAAAATTTGACAGTTTCGGGTAGCTTGATGTGCTGGCGTCTGTACTTACCATCGGGGTTACGCATATCTAACCAATTTGAAAACAAAATCCCGTGCACACGACCCTTTTTTAGGGTTCCGTCCGTACATCAAAAGGTAAAAAAAGGAACCCTTATAAGATCACTCTCTTGTCCGTCTGTCCGTGTGTCACCTCCGATTTTCTCGGGAACGGTTGGACCTAGCAAGTTGACATTTATATCAGATACCTACTGAGGTCTATAGTCCCTATTAGGTGTATAAAAATCAAAGTCTTGAGTCGACATGATATAAAGAGATATGGGCTAATTAGATTTTCGCGAAAACTTGAAAGTACCAACCAATTTTTTTTTTTTCTGAATTTTCTATTCTATTGTGTCTCGTTAATGACAGTTGAAAGGATTGTGAGATCAGCATAAACTGCGAGGAGGCGAAACGCCGGGGCTTAACTCCGATGCCGCAAGAAATTGCGGCACAGCGGACAGAGCTCCGGCGGGATCTCATGGCGTCATGGAGGGTGCGATTGTCGCAACCCCGCGCTGGGCACGCCACAATCGCGGCGATAAGACCCCTCTTTGAGGAGTGGTTGGAGAGACACCATGGCGTTCTCACCTTCCGCCTGACGCAGGTCCTCACCGGACACGGCTGCTTCGGGAGGTTCCTGTTCAGGATAAGGCGGGAGGAAACACCCGGGTGTCACCATTGTGTAGATCGGCCTGAGTACACGGTGGAGCATACGGTGGAGGTCTGCCCGGCTTGGGCGGAGCAACGCCGTGTTCTCGTAGAGGTGATCGGCGGCGGTGATCTCTCGCGTCCGGCCCTGGTTCAGGCCATGGTACGGAGCGAGAGGAAATGGCAGGCCGTCACCTCCTTCTGCAAAGCGGTAATGCTCGCGAAGGAGGAGGCGGAACGCGTGAGGGAGAGGCAAATTTCGCGCCCTCACGCCCCTAACCGCCGCAGGAGGAGACGCCCGGGGCGGGAATCGCGAGCCGATTTCCGGCCACCGTAGGCGCGGGCTTGCGGACGGTGAGCAATGGGTAGCTCGTCGTCCGATAAGAACCAAGCCCGGGTCGACGGCGCGTTGTGTTCCACGCGCGCCTCAAAGAGATGTCAGCAGAATTGACGGGGTCCGCTAGGGCCAATGCCTGCCGGGGGTTCGAAGAAAACCGATCGGGAAATCGTGGCTCCCGGCAACAGGGCAACCGAAGGAACACGGGTGGGTTTTAGTCAGTAAGAGTCTGACACGCCCTCCCGCTCCGCCCAGAGCGGGAGAAGTTATTTGATAATTTCCCACCCAAAAAAAAAAAGACCTTGCTTTAACCAAAATTGGCAATTCTATGTCAACCAGAAGTACCCTATAGGTTTTGGTTTGAAAACCTATATGGTAGTTCCCGTTGACCTAGAATCACGAAAGGCAAAAAGCTAGGTCTTACAGCACAAATGAAGGGAAAATTCCGAAAAATAAAAAAAATTGAAAATTAAGGTAAATTTTGGTACTTACAAGTTTTCGCGAAAATTTAAGTTTTCCTATATCTTTTACCAATAAAAATGATACCAATTTTATTATGGCGGTATAATGGGTAGGTACGGAACCCTCGGTGCGCGAGTCCGACTCGCTCTTGACCAGTTTTTTTTCGTAGGTAAGCGATACTATAGCGGCCGAGCGTTACAAGCAAGAATAAATTCAAATTCAAATTCATTTATTAATTTTGTGAACATAGGGTAAAAGATTATACAGCTGTTACAAATAAATATCGGTCCATACTACGTCCCGCCAGAAGGCATACAAAATTGTTTAGGTTAATAGAAAGGTAATCAAATGTAACATTAACAAAATGAAAATAAAATAAAAAGTCAAGGTACATGTCACAATTTCATGCCAATAATAATAAAATGTCAATAAATTAAGATGATACATAAACAGATAGGTATTTAGTCACATTATCTTCTAAAATAATAAATTAAATAAAAATAATAAAAATGTCAATATGAAATAATTATTAGAATATTACCATAAGGGTTGCTCCCTTATGCATTTCAGCAAATGAATTTCTCTGATAAAAACTCAGTCAGTCAATAGTCCTTACAGTGTACAGATATGCTTTTCTTCGATAGTACTTGTAATAGTTTCATTAACAACTGATATGTCATAAAAAATAATTCTCGTTTAATAAATTTATTAACATATCATGACTTTGCAACACCAAATATGTACAGACGCCAGCACATCAAGCTACCCGAAACTGTCAAATTTTCCCAATCAACTTTGAACCTTATACTTCAGCGATAAAGTTGAAAATCTATTAAATAAATTTGACAGATTGTAGTAGCCTGATGTGCTGGCGTCTGTACTTATTTATCACTTTTTGACCAAACACTTATATGTAAAAAAACGTTCAAGTGTCAATAAATTGTCCGTAATAATGTAGTATCAAAAGAAGTATTTTTTTTAGCTTCTACAAACTCTATGAGAATTTATCCATATTTATCCAGTTTGTTTAAACCCTCCGCGATGAAGTACTATTGTGCGATTGGTCGAGTCGCTGGCTAGGTGGCTAGGCTCTTGATTGGTTGAATCATTTATTTTAGATGCGATTAAAAAAGGCAAAGAAGTGAAGGGTTGATGTTTGTTCAAATGTTGATACGTGCATTATTTTGTTTCAACTTATATTTTCCTGATTCGTGTATATGTATGTATGTAACTGTGCGTTTGCACTGGCGAAACATTAACATATAAACATGTTGAAATCTCTATTTCCTGTCAATGTTCGATAAAATGTTAGAATGAAATAGAAATTTCAACATGTTTTATATTTCGCCTTCTTTGGAATGTTTCGCTAGTGCAAACGCACAATTACACTAACTCTTATGCAATAGCATTTTTTTTTTGTTTACTTTATACTTTAATATGTAACAATAAAGACATAAATATCACCCATTTGTTTTATTATATACTTACTAGCTGACCCCAGCAAACGTTGTTTTGCCAATTATTTGTTTGGGGTGGACAACCCTTGTCACTTAGGGGTATGAAAAATAGATAGTAGCCGATTCTCAGACCTACTGAATATGCATATAAAATTTGGTAAAAATCAGTAAAGCCGTTTCGGAGGAGTAAGATAACTAACATTGTGACACAAGAATTTTATATATAACATTTCGAAATGTAGCATTTTTTAAGATTCTAATGTTCTGTGTGTAAAATCAGATTTTTGGATACGTGCAATTCTTGTTTACCTATACATGTAATCTGAATCTCGGAAACGGCTACAACGATTATCATGAAATTTAGCATGCAGGGGGTTTCGGGGGCGATAAATCGATCTAGCTAGGTTTCATTTTTAGAAAACGTTAAAATAAAAAATCGGTCATCCAGATAGTGGTGCCGATTCTCTTGTTCACAAACTAAACTAAATTTAAGTTCAGTGCATCTTTTTCTTTCTATTTCATTAAGAAAAGGACAGAGCATAAATTTTAGTTTAGTCCGGTCAAATTAACGCCTGTCACTCTCCATACAAGTTTAGACATGATTAAAAACTTGCCGACTAAAATTAGGTCAATTTACGTCAAGCGCTGATTAATTTGACAGGACTAAACTAAAATTTATCTTCTATCCTTTTCTTAATGAAATAGAAAGAAAAAGATGCACTGAACTTAAATTTAGTTTAGTTTGTGAACAAGGGAATCGGCACCATTAACATTTAAATACCCATACTGTGCGTTTGCACTGGCGAAACCCTCACATTAATAGTAGTTTATGAAACTGTTGCATAATGAGGGGTATTAAAACGTGAGTTTGTGTTTAAAAACCGAGCCGTAGGCGAGGTTTTAGTATCACACGAACATTTTAATACCTAGTTATGTGCAGTTTCATACACTATCTACTCTCAAACATTGGGATTGAACCTAATATTAAATAAAAGATCAAGAATAAATTAAAAAATCCCACGAAATTCAGTACTGCTGCTGATGCAGGCGCCATTCATTTGTTTTATGAATAAAAATTGTTTTATAGCATTATTTTGAAGAAAAAGTTTTATAATATGATTCTATTTTTAAATTTCGGTATGGTGTTTATAAAGTAGGTATGTCAATATAAACTCATTTTGAAGTTTATAATTTGAATATTACGATATGAGAGTAGATAAAAACATGTTAAAATCTCATGTTTTTATGTGAGTGTTTCGCGTGCAAACGCACAGTTATACTGACCTGCAAATTGCAAAGTACAGACGCCAGCACATCAAGCTACTACAATCTGTCAAATTTATTTAATAGATTTTCAACTTCATCGCTGATGTCTAAGGTTCAAAGTTGATTGGAAAAATTTGACAGTTTCGGGTAGCTTGATGTGCTGGCGTCTGTACAAGAGTAAATTTGTATTTCGCGGGCTACCCTGACTTTTTCGCCACGACAAACGGAGCGTACTGATTGGCCGGACAGCGGCTAGCCTTTAATAATAACTGAACGCAGCCCTTATCTATTATATATTCTTCGTTTCATTTCTACGATACATTTTACACTGTTTGGGCCCAGTAGCCAGTAGGTAGCCACGCTCATTACGGTGTTAGAGGCGTTGTTCAGATTGTCAAGGAAATTGATTTGGAAGGGCAAGGGATTTGAACGGACATTTGGGACAATCCAGTAAATGGGACATAGTCTGTTCAGGAGCACCGCACTCGCACTGTTGGATGAATCGATTCCATTTTGCCCGATTATGTTTCAAATGCTCATAGTGTAAAATCAGATTTTTGGATATAACATGTAGATAATACACAGTTGCCTATTTGTAATGGTCGCGAATCTTATTTTGATGAAGGTACAACCGACTACAATCTGATACCTACCTACAAATTGCAAAAAACGTAAGTAAATTTGAATTTCGCGGGCTACCTTTGCAGATGAACATTATTCATTAAATTTAGATGCGTTCATTATGATAATTATTCTCATTTATTCATTTTTTACATAAAATACATTTTTAAATATTTTTATAAAAATCATTAAAAAACATTTAAAAATATAAAAAATAGTGGCCCATCGGCATCAGGAACAGGGTCCAAGCTGCCGGTGGTCAGGGCTCTAGAGAGAGGAACCTCCTCACTATGCGTGCCGTGTCTAGGAGTACAGCTTTCTGAATCAAGCCCTTGACCCAGCCGCGCAATGAGAGCCTGCTGAGGTGTTGGTCGAGGCTCTTCGCTATTAGGCCATTAACCGTAACGATTATCGGTACAATGATTGCAGAGTCCACATCCCACATGTCGACAACCTCGTGTGCTAAGTCAAGATACTTGATTTTTTATCTTTCTCAGCTTTTACGAGATTCTCGTCATGAGGGACAGTGATATCAACAATCATTGCACGGCGCTCTCGTCGATCTATCACCACAATATCAGGCTTATTAGCTACAATAGTCCTGTCAGTTATGGTAGATCGATCCCAGTACAATGCCTGCTCAACAACACGCATCCAATCACCTTCATTCAGTGTGACTGACGGGCACCGACCAAATGCTTCGCCAAAAAGCTTTCATGGCATCACTATCCGGTGGACGTGCGTCAGTCACACCTTGATTGGGAGTGGGCCGCTCCCATGCTCTGTATACCCAACTTTCATCGTTCTGGAACATGCGGTTCTAAGTGTACCGATCTACTCTTCGCCTGTACCGACGGATACGGTTTGCCCATGCATAAACTTTCTGCTTCAGGAAGTCGATGCGCTCTGTGACATGGGATACATATTCTCGGGGACTAATACTAGTTCCCGAGAACGCCCGCCTCACAAAGCGCATCACCCTTGGGCGTGTATTGCCCTCCCTGAAGCAGATGAGCTTCCCGATGAGTACCCTGGCCTCATTAATACGACACTCAATCCTGCACTGCCAAGCTGGTGTGGCGGGTTTCGGTCGTACAGCTCTGTTATGATCATTATTTATTTGTCTTTGACATTTCTCGGGACCCAGGGGTCCCGGACCTTTGGAAGGCGTACGAGAGGCCGAAGCCAACTCGCAGAGGCCCCTTAGACGTTTTGAATGAAATGAGGTACCAACCGACGATTATCCCTGTTCGCACTATGCAAGTGCAGCCAAGGACAACCCCCAGTTGGTGTAGGACTATTGTAAAATATGGAAACAAAGATATCGGACTATGGGTTCACCTATATTCAATTGCCGTATCACAAAATACGGCAATTGAATATAGGTGAAAAAAATCGTTTTTACACAAGAAGCGTAATGAATGAAATGAAAAAGAAACTCAAATATCTGTCACCTGAGGAGGCTGCCACAAAAATTCGTCAATGTTGCCAATAACCCAGAAACTGCCACTATTGTCAAAATTATAAAAATACCTTAAAAAAATCGATAATCAAGGCAAAAAGTCAAGGATACCGTACAAAGTTTAAGGTGTCGCGCGACATGTGCGAAAAACAAAGGACAAGTACACATTAGACAAACATGAATCCAAAGTAGAAAACGATGAGAAACCTTTATGGAGAAGAAACAAACGATGAACACATTTTTTTTTAATAAATTCGGCAAACCACTGTGACATACGGCAGCTCAGATTTTTACAATAACAACACTGACACTGGCCTACTGTCACTCTGTCATCATTGAATGGTTTGTCAACAAACTATTGAACTCGCCTTATTTTTGAGGTTTTTACCTATTTTCTAATTAATTGTTATTCGTTTTTATGTTTTGATCCTGTCTTGACTTACTGGGCTGTCATGGCCGTCCATAAAATAACTGCGCAATAACAACCTCTTAAAACAACATTCCAAAACCAGTCAAAATGAATACTACAAATGTGTATTGTCGCCTTTGCGCAGAGTTAAAACCACACAATGAACTAACAAACCTGCAGACTGACGAAGAAACGTGCCAGAAAGTCGTCAATAAACTGTCAAAATTCAACATAATGATGGATTTCCAGGAGAATATGTTACCGAATTCTGTCTGCTTAATATGTGTAAAATCCTTAGAACAAGCATTTGCTTTCGTAACTGCAGTTGAACAGGCGCAGGCATTTCTAAGTGACTTTAATCTGGTTCAAACAAGAACTGTGAAAAGTGATTCTTATGATGAAATCACCTTTTATGCACCATCAGATGTTAATAAAGAAATTATTGACGTTAAGGTCGAAAGCCGTCGGGATCCAATGGATGTAAATGATAACAATGATGACGGATGTGATAACGAGGCCGATTGTAATGTTTACAATGCTGATGGAAACAATTTAAGCAGCGAAAAAGTTAATTTTGAGAATAAGGACACTAGACAATATTCTTATATTATTGTTGAAGAAAAAATTGGTATAAAAGATGAAACTGATGAATACACTGTAAAAAATAATGTTAAAAATATTGAAGATAATGATTCTCTTAATTTTAATGACTGTAGAGAGAATCAGTACATCAATGTTAGAGAAAATGATTTGAATATGAATGATACTAAAGTACCCTCTGCTTTTAAAGAAAAAATCCGAAAAAATATAATAACAGAACACAATTCTGAACCAATCCCACCATTAGAAAATTCAGTTTATTCTGCAGATTACATAACTAAACAAAATGACAGTACTGTGGGCACCAAAACTGTGGAAAAAAATAAACATAATCAAACCATTTCTAAACCAACCACACCTAAACTATTGGATATTACAGTATATTCAGAAGACTACATAAATAAACAAATTAATAGGTTAAGCACGGTGCCCGTGCAATACCTTAAAAAGACATGGATGGATTACGAATGGAAGTGTTCTCACTGTGGAACACTTTTCTCAAATATTGAAGAGCTACAGAAACATTCAATGATCTATCACAACACCTGCAATGCTTACCAATGCACAGATTGTAAAATTAAAAAGCAACGTCTCAATGCTTTCATCAAACATGTCAGATCACACAGGAAGTACTTACATTATTCGTGCTACAAATGCTTTGAGAAATTCCCTAAAATGATGGAAACCATTCATCATAAGAAGAAAATCCATGAGAACTCTAAACACATTTGCTTGGGATGCAACACTACTTTTTCAAGTAACATTGAATTAGAAGATCACGTCAACAAGTATTACAATATTCTATGGAGGCAGAAAACATTTATAAACAGTGACAATTTAACTTGCAGTACATGCAATAAAGTCTGTGCAAACGTTACCTCTTTGAGGAACCACTTAAATAGGCACAAAGAGAAGAAACGAGACCGTGTTTGTGACAGATGCGGCAAATGTTTCGATAGTGAACCAAGTTTAAGAACTCACATGGATACACATATCGAAAAGGTTTTATATCATTGTGAAATTTGTAAAACTACCTTCAAAACTGTATACTCACTACGATACCATGCTAGCATACACTCTGGAATCAAACCGTTCACCTGTGATGTCTGCAGTAAATGTTTTAGAACGAAAAGCCAGATCACTAACCATATGAAATTTCACACAGACTATTTTCCAATAACTTGCTCAATTTGTAACAAAAAGTTTCGTACAGACACTTATTTACAAAATCATATGCTTCAGCATACTGGAGAGAAACCATTTTCTTGTCACATTTGTCCGAGAGACTTTACAAACTTGGCCAATCGTAACAAACATATGAGACGGAGACATGGTATTGAGATGGGAAAGAAGAGGCAGCCTATTATAAAACAGCAAACAGCTGATGACCCGACTTCCTCTGACCCGGCTACTGGAGACGCTAAATTTGCAGATTTGGACAAAATGAATGAATGGAAAAACAAAATTATGGAACATCGAAAAAGTCAAAGGGCAAACAATAAGATTAAAAAACTGAAAGTGATTAGCAAGGAATGCAATGAAAATTGATGTTCATAACACCTGGAACTAAAAGGGTAAGATCCGAAGACGTACGAAGGTTTTCAATAACGGAAAACGAAAGGAACAAATGGAGTTGGGCAGGACACCTCGCAAGGCGCGGAGATGGCAGGAGGAGTAGGAGTAAGGCAGTGACCGAGTGCAAGACCGTAGGCAGGGTTGGGGGAGGTTTGGGGGATAACACCCCCTGTCCCGAAATCTTTTATACCGGTGATGCCACAGAAGTTTCCCACCAACACCAGCGACCTGCATACCGCAGTACAATTTGACAGGCCGCTTCTCTGTGACGTAGCAAGTTATGAAGGGGACTTTATGATGTCGCGAGTGAAGTGGTTCAAATTTTTTGCGGAGCAGTGACTCACTACACGACTAGAAGCCCTGGACAACTGTAACGCATTAGTGTTACTATATAAGCCGATGTACGCACGGACGTAATAAAATCGCGGCGGAATTTTATCGGGCACTATATTTTCAACTCTCGGTGTTTAGCAGAGCGTTGAGAATCCAAAGCGTTGGGACGCATTCTCGTCCCAGCGCGTTGAAAAAACACACTGTTAGAATTTCAACTCTCGGCGCTAAGCAGAGCGTTGAAAATAAAGTGCACGAAAAAAATTGCGCACTTTTTCCACGTTGAGGAAGCTGAAACATGGAGGAACAGCATGAGACAGTAACTGACTGGATTGGCCTCGATGAGCGTTTACGTTTATTTATTTATAAATTATAATATAAGCTTATTTTAAAATAAAGTTGTTATATGTATATTGTGTCTGCACTCTATTCTATCTTATGTCTATTCTCCATTTCTTCCGTCGACAAAACCCGTTTCTATTGTGGCTATGCTAAAGGGCTTGCTACACAGCTGCCAACCGCTTCCCGACAGGTGACCTTAGTGGTTTACGACCAAATTTCAAACGGCTCTGCCTGTCGCTAACCAAGGTCACCTCTGTCGGAGACACAGTTGGCAGCCGTGTAGCAAGTCCTTTAGCATAGCCACAATAGAACCAGCACCCTAATTGCGTAATACAACACAATCACAATTTGTTTCGATTTGAAACAGATTTCTAATCCATTGCTTCATCAGTTAGAAAAAAAATCTGTTCAACAACGTAAATAACGCAATGAATGTTGTTGAAATGTCAAAATGAAACAAATTTCGCGAAATTGCTTACGAAAATGAGTTACGCAATTAGGGTACGGGTTTTGTCGACGGAAGAAATGAAGAATAGACAAAATGATAGATAAACAATCACAATCTGTCATTTTTTGTGTATTCTTCCGTCGACAAATCCCGTAAAAAACTCCTTTTTATGGTTGTCATCATCAAGCTGCATGTGCAGTTCCAGTTTGACCCGTGCCTTTCTATAAAGGAATAGCCCTTTTTTGCTCTTCAGCGGGACAATAATAGGTTGGTATTTCGCCCGCGTGTTATCTTTACAAATTACTAGCTGCACCTCGCCGCGGTTTCACCCGCATAATTCTCGATCCCGTAGGAATATAAGTATTAAAAGTACCCTATGTTCTAATCCAGGTCATGGTCTACCCTGGTGCCAAATTTCAGTTAAATCTTTTCAGCCGTTTTAGCGTGAAAGCGTAATAAATAAACAAACTCACTTTCGCATTTATAATATTAGTTAGGATAGACTATGTTACTCAGTGATATTAAAGGTGATTTAATAATTTTTTAAGTCGGTCCAGTCGTTTTTAGGGTTCCGTTAAAAAACGGAACCCTTATAGATTCGTCATGTCTGTCTGTCTGTCTGTCTGTCTGTCTGTCCGTCCGTCCGTATGTCACAGCCACTTTTTTCCGAAACTATAAGAGCTATGCTGTTGAAACTTGGTAAGTAGATGTATTCTGTGAACCGCATTAAGATTTTCACACAAAAATAGAAAAAAAACAAATAATTTTGGAGTTCCCCATACTTAGAACTGAAACTCAAAAATTTTTTTTTCATCAATCCCATACGTGTGGGGTATCTATGGATAGGTCTTCAAAAATGATATTGAGGTTTCTAATATCATTTTTTTCTAAACTGAATAGTTTATGCGAGAGACACTTCCAAAGTGGTAAAATGTGTGTCCCCCCCCCTGTAATTTCTAAAATAAGAGAATGATAAAACTAAAAAAAATATATGATGTACATTACTATGTAAACTTCCACCGAAAATTGGTTTGAACGAGATCTAGCAAGTAGTTTTTTTTTAATACGTCATAAATCGTAAACTTATCGTTACTTGCTGCTACGGAACCCTTCATGGGCGAGTACGACTCGCACTTGGCCGCTTTTTTAGTTTATTCATTACAAACAAACGTAGTAAAAGTCAAATCTTTCAATCACCCGCAGGTTTTTTTAGGGCATCTCGTAGTTGACTTCTGAGATCATGTCTACCTAACCGGGCTTTCCTGTGGGTGCCTGGAGCTGGAGTTCACCAACTACAACATAACCATTGATTAAGTAACTGTTCTGTTACACTTAAAACCTCCAGCCAGGGGTTATTCAACTTCGGCCTGAGGACACGGTGGAGCATACGGTGGAGGTCTGCCCGGCTTGGGCGTAGCAACGCCGTGTCCTCGTGGAGGCGATCGGCGGGGGTGATCTCTCGCGTCTGGCCCTGGTTCAGGCCATGGTACGGAGTGAGAGGAAATGGCAGGCCGTCACCTCCTTCCGCGAAGCGGTAATGCTCGCGAAGGAGGAGGCGGAACGCGTGAGGGAGAGGCAAACTTCGCGCCCTCACGCCCCTAACCGCCGCAGGAGGAGACCGGGAATCGCGAGCCGATTTCCGGCCACCGTAGGCGCAGGCTTGCGGACGGTGAGCAATGGGTAGCTCGCCGTCCGATAAGGACCAAGCCCGGGTCGAAGGCGCGTCGTGTTCCACGCGCGCCTCAAAGAGATGTCAGCAGAATGGACGGGGTCCGCTGGGGCCAATGCCTGCCGGGGGTTCGAAGAAAACTGATAGGGACATCGTGGCCCCGGCAACAGGGCAACCGAAGGAACACGGGTGGGTTTTAGTCAGTAAGAGTCTGACACGCCCTCCCGCTCCGCCCAGAGCGGGAGAAGTTATTTGATAATTTCCCACCCAAAAAAAAAAAGGGTTTATTCAACTATACTAATTAAAACTATACTCCGTTTGAAATAAGATTAGACATTTAACTAAACCTTTTTTACAGGCCGTTCAACCGATTTTGACTTTTATTGCGTTGATCGCATGACAAATGGCAGCTGCAGTAAACAGTTGGTGTTAGATATTTAAGTATTGTGTATCCGACCTAATATAGTTTTAGTGATTTTTTGCAATGGTAACACTAGTTGGTAAGAAAAATGTAAGAAAAAGAAGAGTCTGTGAGAAAAATATAATCGGGGTGAAAAAAGTTATGGTGTTGTTTTAATAAAACCTGCAAAGGTAGGGGTGGGTCGTTACGTGATTTTTGCGAAACGTAACGTAACTAGTGACTACAAGGACGTCACCGGTTTTGAAAACTAGTGATTTTAGTAACTAGTTATTTTTCAACACGGTGATTCTAACGAAGTGTTACAGTTATTTGCGAAACGAAAATATAAATGGTTACCTACGTAATACGTTATTTGTGGAACGAATACTTTTGTTTCGTTTCACTCTTTTCATTCGATCACTGCATTGTGATGGAACTAGTTACAAAAATCACGTCTTTATGTGTGACTCGAAACTAGTTATTTGGTTACATGCCCCGTAGCCAGTTATTGTAACTAGTGACGTTAAATAACGCCCATACCTATGCAAAGGACTCAATAAAAGGCTATCGAGAAAGAACAGAAACATCAGTTTCTTGATATATGGCGACCGTGACCGAGAAAAATAAGATGGAACAACACCAAAGATTACGTGCGGCGCTCCGAACACAGTTCACAAAAAACGCAAATAAATTGAGCGAGCAAATGGACCAAGGGGAAAACAAGCAAATTATAATGGAGAACCTTGGAAAGATTTATGGAAAGTTGGAGGAAGTAAATGAACAAATCCAGTCAGAAATTTTGAAAAAAGATGATTTTAAAGAATCAATGATTTTGACGGATTTAGAAGAATGCGAAAAATACACACTAAAATGGCTGAAAATAAAAAGAGAAATGGTGCCACAAACGGGCTCAGAAAATAAAGGAAGCACCCAAATGAAATTGCCAAAAATAGACATCCCAAAATTCGACGGGCAATTAAAAAGTTGGATGCCATTTTGGAGCCAATTCAGAAAAATTCACGAAGGGAATATAACTACGGTAGACAAGTTTGTGTACTTGGTGCAAGCAATGACCATCGACTCTGAAGCTAAATCACTGGTAGAAAGTTACCCTATTACTGCTGAAAATTATCCAAAGTGTATAGAGCACCTGAAATCTAGATATGGGCGAGAAGATTTACAAATTCAAGTTTACGTAAGGGAGCTTTTGGTACTGGTACTACAAAAAGTGAGTGGCGATGGAATTGAATTGGCCATATTATATGACAAGTTAAGTGCACATTTAAGGGCATTGGAGACACTTGGAGTCACAAAAAACCATGCTGCTTTCCTATTACCGCTAGTAGAGTCGTCTCTTCCCCAAGAAATATTAAAGACATGGCAAAGAACAAAGAGTAATGTCAATATAGATGAAGAATTGAACAATCTATTGACATTTATACAAAAAGAGGTTGAAAATGAACAAAGGATAAAAATGGCTAATACATTTTCAGAAAACCATGTAACAAACAATAAGAAAGAAATGCCAACTGCAAATTGCCTTGCTGCAACGGTGAAAGAAGAACCAAAAAATATTTGTTTATGGTGTGACAAAGAAGGACATAGCAGTATTGAGTGCTACAAATTACAAAAATTATCGGTAGATCAGCGTAAAGAGATAATAATGAAGAAAAAAGCTTGCACAATCTGTTTGAGAAAAGGACATTTCTGGAAAAATTGCAGAGCCTCACTCAAGTGTCTGATCTGTAATAAAAGGCATTCAATAGTGTTGTGTAGGACAAATAAACCAACACCAAACAATAATAACAATGAGTCACCGGTATCAGAAAAGAAAATAACGGCAGCATCATCTACTATACAAGGAACCACACTTCTTCAGACTGTAATTGTTGAGATACAATACAAGGGCAAAAAACTTCATGTTCGTGCACTTTATGACAGTGGTTCACAGAAGACCTACATTAAGCAGGACATCATTGAAAAACTCCAAATACCAGCAATGAAAGAAGAAGTACTTACCCACAACCTGTTTGGTGGAGTGCAGACAAATTCTCAGCTTCATAAAGTTTATAACCTAGAAATAAGAAGCTTAGATAACAGTTTCCAAATTAATCTGGAAGCGCTAGGGCGCTCATGTGTTTGTACTAATGTTCCTAGATTCAATTCTAATGACACTGTTATTTGTAATTTGTTAAAGTCACACGAAATATCTCTGACTGACAAAGGTGATAGTACTGATATTGGGTTATTAATTGGGGCAGATTTCTCAGGTCTTCTGATGACTGGCACAATAATTCAGTTGCAAAATGGACTTGTTGCCATAAAGACAAAGCTGGGCTGGACACTACAGGGCAAACAAGTAGGTGCTTTAAGTAATATGACAATCTCTATGTTTTGTTCTGAGTTGACAGGTTACTGGGATTTAGAGACATTGGGTATCCAGGATCCAGCGGAGACAAAATCAAAGGCCACAGTCGCAGAGGAGGTATTTGCAGCGTTCAAAGAAACAGTGAAGATCAATGAAGAAAACAGGTATGAAGTTCAACTTCCCTTTAAAGTAGGTCATGAAGATTTATTATCTAACTATGAAAGAGCAAAACAAAGGCTTGATTCAACTACTCGAAAGCTAATATCAGGAGGTAAATTCAAAGAGTATCATGAAGTTTTTCAGGAGTGGCATCAGGAAGGTATTATAGAAAAGGTGCCACCATCACAAGTAGATCATGATACAGGTCATTACCTACCACATAGGGCTGTTATTAAAGAGTCTAGCCTGACCAGTTCAATCAGACCAGTATTTGATGCATCGGCTAAAGATAAAAATGGACTGTGTCTGAATTCTTGCTTGGAAAAAGGTACCAATTTAATTGATCGTATTCCCAACTTACTTATCGGCTTTAGAACAGGGGCAATTGGTATTACAGCAGATATACAGAAAGCATTCCTTCAAATTAGCATTCCTACAACTGATAGAGACTATTTAAAATTTTTGTGGTGGGAAAACGAGGACTGTAACAATAGGGTAGTATACAGACACTGTAGGGTAGTATTTGGATTGACATGTAGCCCATTTTTATTGTCTGCCACACTTATAAATTACCTTAACAATGTAACAGGAGAACATCAACAGACTGCACAGCTTCTGAAAAAATCGTGGTATGTAGATAATTGTTTAACAAGTTTAGACACTGAAAAAGAAACAACAAAATTTATAGAAGATGCCAAGAGGATCATGAGTGAGGCGAAATTCAATTTACGCATGTGGGTGACATCACCGCTGAAAATAAATGAGTCAGGTAAGGAAATAATACCAGTACTAGGTCTCAACTGGGATACTTCATCTGATCAGCTGTACTGTAACATGGAAAACTTTCCTGCCCCAGAAGATGTACAATATCTTACAAAAAGAGATTTGTTGTCACTCACACAAAAGATTTTTGACCCGATTGGATATACTTCACCAATAATGTTGACACCAAAACTTATATTGCAAGAAGCTTGGAAAAGAGATCTGTCATGGGACACTCAGCTTGACGCTGATCTGATGAAAAGATTCCATGATTGGTATCAACACATTAATTGTTTAAAAGAATGTAAAATACCACGAAGATTAACTGAAAATATTATGAAAAAGTGTGAGGTAAGTTTACATTTATTTTGTGATGCTAGTAAGGATGGGTATGCTGCAGGTGTGTTACTAAGGGCTGGAAAAGATAAAATAAGCATACAACTAGTTTCAGCCAAATCACGTATCACACCACCCAAAAAGATAAGTATTCCCAGACTGGAACTATTAGCTGCTTTGATAGGCGCAAGACTACTCACACAGGCCAGAGAAAATCTTAATTTAGAAAATTGTCCAGAATACTGCTGGACGGATTCCGCGGTTACTCTGTGCTGGATTAAACGTGAATTACCTCTAAACACATTTGTAGGTAATAGAATAAAAGAAATTAGACAACATACTAATACAAAAGATTGGCGACATATTTCTGGTGAACACAACTGGGCCGACCTAGCGTCCAGAGGCTGCAACGCGAGAACCCTACTCGAGACCCGATGGTGGAAGGGACCGGCGTGGCTGCGCCTGGAACCCGAACAGTGGCCGCAGTCCGACTTCACCGTGGACGAGCTGCAAGTACACCTGGAAACTAAGAAAACCGTATGTAATGCACAAGTATGTTGTGATGAAAGTCTGTTAAATAAAATACAGTATTTCTCCAAATATTCAAAAATCATTAGGATGTTGGCGTGGATGTTAAGATTTACATATAATACACAACATTCACAGAATAAAAGAAAAGGAGAAATAACTTATAATGAGTATAGTAAGGCAGAAAAAACTGTGATCAAATTGATACAAAAGGAAAACAGTGAAATTAATGGAAAAAGGAGTGAACATTTAACACAGTACATAGATGAAGAGGGATTATTAAGAATCAAAACTAAACTTACAATATCAAATTTTCCAGAGACCACCAAGGCACCTTATCTATTGTGGGGTAAGAATCCAATTGTTATGGCTATGGTGAGACAACGACATGAACATCTACAGCATGTAGGGGCCAATCAACTCATCATAGATATACGGGCGAGGTTCTGGATAATCGGAATACGTCGATTAGTAAAGTCAGTAATCTCTGCATGTGTTATTTGTAGACGTTATAGAGCAAAAGCCACAGGCACCAAGGTTCGTCCAATCCAGAGGCTTTATAAACTGGAAGTCTCCAATCAGACAGGTGACGAGGTACCATTGGTAAAAGCGACAAGTCAAAGTCCAATTTGTTCTAATTTGGAAAATAATTTAGAGCAACAAAAACACGACAAACATTCGTCGTCTGAACTGCTTGGAAGACCTCAGAAATCTACTCGTTCCGGTAGAATGGTAAAAATGCCTAGTAAATACAATATTTATACTTAATAACTAATTACTAATAAGTAATAAATATTTATTCGATTTATCTTTGAAAGTCGAGATATTTAGTAGTTTCTGTGACTTAAATATTGTAATAAATAATA
Organism: Agrochola lychnidis; assembly: GCA_963680765.1. Taxonomy (NCBI): domain Eukaryota; kingdom Metazoa; phylum Arthropoda; class Insecta; order Lepidoptera; family Noctuidae; genus Agrochola; species Agrochola lychnidis. The sequence continues at coordinate 1,621,244 of OY796874.1, read as the reverse complement.
TGTGTAAGATAAAACTCAAGACTGTTGTGTAACGATATGCTATTTTTAAAACGATAATTGTATTAATAATTATATTTTATAATATTCTAATTCATAGTTAAGACATCTAGTGTTGAATAGAAGATTATACTCGTTTCAGGTGTGTTCGCTAGATGGCGCGTTATAATATTATTGTGTAAAACGCCCTCTAGACGCAAGTAGCAATATTAAAATTTGTTAATGTTAATTTCGGACACATCCTATTTTTTTTATTATTTCCTTTTGGCGTTGGAGGATGTTAGATATTTAAGTATTGTGTATCCGACCTAATATAGTTTTAGTGATTTTTTGCAATGGTAACACTAGTTGGTAAGAAAAATGTAAGAAAAAGAAGAGTCTGTGAGAAAAATATAATCGGGGTGAAAAAAGTTATGGTGTTGTTTTAATAAAACCTGCAAAGGACTCAATAAAAGGCTATCGAGAAAGAACAGAAACATCAGTTTCTTGATAGTTGGTTTGTAACCACTTTTTTTGCTTTTAATGCCATCCTTATGCCTACGGTATAGAAGTCGAAATCGGTTGAACGGACTGTAAAAAAGGTTTGTTTAAATGTCTAATCTTATTTCAAACGGTGTATAGATGAACGCTCGCTAGTAGCTCGTAGTAATATTTTGAAACGTGCAATATGGAGGTAACATGAGAGTCAAAAGTAACGTAAAATGTTACAAAAGTAACATTCTGGCAACGCTGGGTTCGCCAGCACTGCGCGAGGTTTGTTTGTGTGTACTTTTGGTAGTGTCCTGAATTAAAAAAAAATATTATTCTTATTTATTTATTTATTTGATTTACACGGCTTAAGATAACAATTACATAAATCAAAGTATATTTAAGTACAAACATAACACATAAACGAATAACAACAATTAAATACAATTATTATCACAAAAATATAGGCACATAACCATTAAATTGTCGAATTTATCATCGAACAGATCACATCCGGGTTGGCTTCCACGAGCTTATTTAGTGCGGTCAACACGCGCGGTAGGGGAGACGCAGCACGGGCTGCTGTCCGACACGAAGGCACGCCTAGCAGTCGATGTTTTCTACCACGGAGATAATTATTCGGTGTGTATAGTCGAATCAGCTCATTATGGATATCAGGCGCATCCATCATACTCTTCCATACCTTGAGCATAACGCCTACCTGGCCACATGCCCTTCTGGTCTCCAGCGTATGATATCCCAGACACCCTAAGAGGAACTTGATAGGATAGAGGTAGGGATAGTAACCGAGAGCTCTTCTGTAAAGAAAACGCAGGAATGCTTTTTGCACTTTTTCTAAAAGAAGTGCATACTTTGCTTCGTGCGGATTCCATACAGAAGAACTAGCTTCTAGCTTGGTTCGTACAAGTGTGCTGTATAAGAGCCTTATTACATGCTCGTTGTCAAAATCACGGGCATTTCGGAGAACAAACCCTAGCCTTTTAAAAGATTCTTTGGCAACTGTAGAAATGTGATCATGAAAAGTAAGCTTCAGGTCAAATGTGACACCCAAGTCCTTTATGTTCGTTGATCTGGTTATTTAAGTACCATTCATTTTGTATTCAAAATCAATCGGGTGTCGCATTCGACCAAAGGTCATTACATAACATTTGGAAGAATTGAACTCCATTTTATTTTGAACTCCCCATTCATGTATGGCGTTTATATCGTTTTGCATAGCTTCGCAATCCGATACGGTGTTGACAGCAGTATAAAGTTTGAGGTCATCTGCGTAAAGGAGACACTCAGCAAATTTTGCAACAGCTGGTAAGTCATTTACCATGAGTAGAAATAGCACAGGCCCGAGTATTGACCCTTGACTTACACCAGAACGTGTATGGTAGGGACGAGATACGTAGATACCCAGCCTTACAAACTGCTGGTGGTCCCGGAGATAGTCAGCTAAAAGTCGAAGTAAGTATGGACAGACACCAATGGCGCTAAGTTTCTGAAGCAAGATATCATTATTAACTCTGTCGAAAGCTTTACAAAAATCAAAATAAAGTACATCCACCTGTCGCTTCTTATGCTAATTTTAAAAGAAAACTTTTTACAAAAAAAAAAACAACCGACCTCCAAAAAAAAAACACTACAAAGTGAAAAATAACTTTAATTTCGGAAGTCGGTGTCTTGAGTTTTGTATTTTCGTTTTTTGCCACCGACTTCCGAAATTAAAGTTATTTTTCACTTTGTAGTGTTTTTTTTTTGGAGGTCGGTTGTTTTTTTTTTTGTAAAAAGTTTTTATTTGTCACTTTTTAGTTTTTAGTACCTACCCCACATACATTCAAATACCACTACCTGCTACCAGTGACAGAAACTTATCATATCATCTACATATTAAGTGGGAAAAAAATACGTTTTTTGTAGCTAACTCAAAAACTATCCAAGCAAAGTTAATAAAATTTATATGGGACCAATTCCAGAGCACACCCTTTCAAACAAAAAAATAATTTTCAAAATCGGTCCACAATTGACGGAGAAATCGGTGGACATACTCCTTTTTGGAAGTCGGTTAAAAAGTAAAACTAGCTGGAAGTATTTATTTAAAAATAACAGAATAGAAAATGAATCACAATAACATGTACTCGTTACTGTGCGTTCGCACTGGCGAAACATTCACATAAAAACATGTTGAAATCTCTGTTTTCTGTCAATGTATCGACTCGCGTTCGCATTGTCACTCAACTTGTTGACGCGAAACATGTTTGACGTTTCTTATCATTTGACATGTTTCGCCACACGTTTTTACAAACCAGTTTCGTATCAAAATGTATCTGTATGAATCTAGCAACATGTTGTAAGATTTGTTTTGACATTTCATGCCGACTATGGCCGCATTCCGAGTTACACTAAAAGTGATAATATCGCGAATCCAACCAAATTTAATAGTCACAAAATATAAGGGTTATTGAGTATTAATTGTGACTTTGAACTTTGGTCGGATTCGCGATATTATCACTTTTGGCGTAAGTCGGAATGCGGCCTTTTATGTTCTGTGAATCCTAATGATGTTAACAGTGATTAACTTGTGGCCAAATCGTAGCGAAGGCAAAATTACTTATAAATATACTTACTAAACAAAGTCAAAAATATTGCAACGTTTATTAACTGGGTAATGGTGTCGATTCGCTTGTCACAAATGCCTCTAACTAGACTAAAAATCACCAAAATATCGTTTATTCCAGTCAAACGACGATTTCCCATTCTGAAATAGACTAAAGTGATACAACTTGAGTATATTTTAGTTTGAGAGCACTAAGATGGCACTGGTGCCGATTCCCTTGTTCACAAACTAAACTAAATTTAAGTTCAGTGCATCTTTTTCTTTCTATTTCATTAAGAAAAGGACAGAAGATAAATTTTAGTTTAGTCCTGTCAAATTAATCAGCGCCTGTCACTCTCCATACAAGTTTAGACGTGATTAAAAACTTGCCGACTAAAATTACGTCAATTTACGTCAAGCGCTGATACTGGCAGTATTGCATACCTGGAACGGCAAAAACCTAGGAAGAAACCTAGATACTGGATGCGCGACTTTCTAAAAAAAACTTCACCGTGTCTACTTTGGACTTTGGACCAATCCATGTTTCGATATAAACACGAGATGTTTACCACCATACTCGGATAACACAAAACATCAAGCAATAGACAAGTTGCGAGACATAATTTGACCTAAACAAACAACAGTGCGAACGCAAACGTGACAAATCTCTATACAAAACATGTCTGTTGTGTATGTTTCTAGACAGTGCGAACGCAGATAACAACAAATCTTAACATCTGTCTTATGACTTACTCATGTTTCGTGCAGTGCGAACGCAAGTTCAACAAAACAAGTAATGAGATTTGCTTCATGTGACAAGTTTCGAAACATCTACATGTTAAATGTTTTTTGGTGCGAACGCATAGTTACTGTGCGTTCGCACTGGCGAAACATTCACATAAAAACATGTTGAAATCTCTGTTTTCTGTCAATGTATCGACTCGCGTTCGCATTGTCACTCAACTTGTTGACGCGAAACATGTTTGACGTTTCTTATCATTTGACATGTTTCGCCACACGTTTTTACAAACCAGTTTCGTATCAAAATGTATCTGTATGAATCTAGCAACATGTTGTAAGATTTGTTTTGACATTTCATGCCGACTATGGCCGCATTCCGAGTTACACTAAAAGTGATAATATCGCGAATCCAACCAAATTTAATAGTCACAAAATATAAGGGTTATTGAGTATTAATTGTGACTTTGAACTTTGGTCGGATTCGCGATATTATCACTTTTGGCGTAAGTCGGAATGCGGCCTTTTATGTTCTGTGAATCCTAATGATGTTAACAGTGATTAACTTGTGGCCAAATCGTAGCGAAGGCAAAATTACTTATAAATATACTTACTAAACAAAGTCAAAAATATTGCAACGTTTATTAACTGGGTAATGGTGTCGATTCGCTTGTCACAAATGCCTCTAACTAGACTAAAAATCACCAAAATATCGTTTATTCCAGTCAAACGACGATTTCCCATTCTGAAATAGACTAAAGTGATACAACTTGAGTATATTTTAGTTTGAGAGCACTAAGATGGCACTGGTGCCGATTCCCTTGTTCACAAACTAAACTAAATTTAAGTTCAGTGCATCTTTTTCTTTCTATTTCATTAAGAAAAGGACAGAAGATAAATTTTAGTTTAGTCCTGTCAAATTAATCAGCGCCTGTCACTCTCCATACAAGTTTAGACGTGATTAAAAACTTGCCGACTAAAATTACGTCAATTTACGTCAAGCGCTGATACTGGCAGTATTGCATACCTGGAACGGCAAAAACCTAGGAAGAAACCTAGATACTGGATGCGCGACTTTCTAAAAAAAACTTCACCGTGTCTACTTTGGACTTTGGACCAATCCATGTTTCGATATAAACACGAGATGTTTACCACCATACTCGGATAACACAAAACATCAAGCAATAGACAAGTTGCGAGACATAATTTGACCTAAACAAACAACAGTGCGAACGCAAACGTGACAAATCTCTATACAAAACATGTCTGTTGTGTATGTTTCTAGACAGTGCGAACGCAGATAACAACAAATCTTAACATCTGTCTTATGACTTACTCATGTTTCGTGCAGTGCGAACGCAAGTTCAACAAAACAAGTAATGAGATTTGCTTCATGTGACAAGTTTCGAAACATCTACATGTTAAATGTTTTTTGGTGCGAACGCATAGTTAGACACCGATATTATTGAAATCTACAATTTCTAATACTCGTCCGTCGCTTCCGAGCTCCCGAGTCAAAGTGAGCCGCATTCCGAGTTACGCTTAAAGTCATAATATTGCGAATCCGACCTAAGTCCAAAGTCACAATTATTACTCAATAACCCTTTTATTTTGTGACTATTAAAGGTTGGATTTCCGATATTATCACTATTAGCGTAACTCGGAATGCGGCCTTTGTAAAGCCTCAAGAACCCTTGTCTCCCGGTCGTGAATTGCAGTGGTCTATTTGGATAGCACTGAATCGATTGCGTACTCAAGTAAGCCGCTGCAAACATAATCTGGCAAAATGGGATTGATTCATCTAAGAACCAATGCGAATGCGTTGCTCCTGAACAGACTATGTTCCATTTGCTGGAGTTTCCCAAATATAGACCAATTGGAACCGTGCACCTAGCTTCTGACGTTTCATAAGTGGTTTATGTTTTTTTTTTAATGTGATAGAGTCCTAAATGTCCGTTCACCTGTACCCTTGACAATCTGAACAACGCCTCTGACCCCGCAATAAGCATGGCCACCTTCGGCATCTACAAGCCACTGGGCTTACTTAAATCATACCTGACAAATAGAAAGGTTAAAGTTCAGGTAAACGGCGTAAACTCATTCCGTCTTATTCCAAAACACGGTCTAAATTTGGTACTGGAATTAGTACTAGCTTTAGTCCCATGACTAAATAAAACGTTATTATAAAATGAAGTTTATCTATAGTTACTGAACTATCTATGGTACTAAAGTTAGTCCGCCGAGTCCCCTAGTTTATCTTTGGTACTTATTTATTTGACGTTTGCGTTGATTAATGTTGTGTGTCAAATAATACAAAAATCGTTAAAAATGGATATTAATATGGTTATCTTGATGGATTTTGAAGATTTGGATATGCTGGAGATGTCTCGGCATCGTCGACGACGATCGTCGTCGTGTGAATCCTTTTGAATTGAGTGACGAAGATTTTAGAAAAAGTGTAGGTTCACAAAACGTTTTGGAGAAAAACTAGTGGATTTTTTACATGACGATTTATCCCACAACCCTCGAGGATGCTCACTGAGTCCTGAAGTGCAAGTGGTTTGCACATTACGCAACTAGGCTCGCCATTAAGTATGTAAGTACCTAACCTTGGTCAATACTAACCTAACATTTGACAAAATCCAAATAATATACTGATATTATTGTTTTATTCGTAGATTCAAGACGATACAGCTGATCAACATGGTGTGTCTCAACTAGTTTTCAGCAAAACATGTAAAAACTCGTCATGGATGTCCCGAAGATTTATAAAATGCCTATTACTCTAAATGAACAGGAGGAAAGCATTAGGGAATTCCACTGTATTGCTTATTTTCCTACAGTAATTGGGCCAATAGAATGGACACATATTCACACACAGACACATTTCCTACATAAATAATGTAAAGTATCTAAAATTAATCAATTTTAATTAAATGTTATATGAACTGTATATGAAATTTTATTAACCAATGCATCGCTATCGTAGTCATTTAACATCACGCCTGTTTTCCCCGAAGGGTTAGGCAGAGGTGTATCATGTAAATAGTACACCCACATTTCGCCAGTTATGTTTGTCTCATGTAATAGGGGGCGAGCCTATTGCCATCAACCGAGCACAAATCCAGGATCCAGACAACTTCAATGACGTGAGGAGCAATCATCATTATTTCCAAGTCCTCAGGAGAAGGTGATGGTGGTTTTTCGCCACAGGTGTCTTTGTTTGTTCCCTTCTTTACGTAGATAAGTTGGATTCAACTCGCGAACAAACCATGTCACAGTAAAGCTCAACACACACACAAGGCGGGGTTGTCATTTGTCGGGCGCGGGTCAGAACGGCAGTACGGCGGGCTTGTATATATTGTAATTCCTTGTTGTATTATATGGATGTCAGCACATGAATTTTGGCCGGCTGGAGTTGTGTTTAGATGTTACAAAGAAGCACCATGACCAAAACTAAACTCCCATGTGTAGTGTGAATACGTTTTTGTTGTTTATACTTGGGTGTACACTGAATTTATTTATGAGTCTAAGGTATTTATGTAAAGGTTCTTTTATCACTAGAAACAAATGATATACCTACCTACTCGCCTATTATTATTGTACCACCAACATGATGCACTGTTGCAAAAGCATTTAAAAAAAACGAAAGATTTCAAATGTTTTTATTTTAATTTTTTCAATGTAAATCTTATATAACTAAAAAAATACTACACGTAAACAATACATTATAACCAATATTCACAAGTTCACACGAATAGTCGACGTCATGTATCACGCACTATCCGCGAGCTTAGGAATCACCATTTCACCTCTCGCCCAGTCTTCATGAATTTCGATAGATGTTTGTAAGTACAGCAGCGTTGACTTGGTGCTGTACCCAGTGCCGCACTTTTTACGAAAACCACACTTCTTCTTTTTCTCGATATTGATAACCCTTGACGTTATTGTGATAGTCATCAGCTCACTTATAATAGCATTGTTATTTCAGTCATTCTGTTTCTGTAAAATTACTTAATTTATGTAGATAGCCAAAGTAAACAAATTAAGACATAATTGACGTGACATCTTATCGTTGACATTGACAATTAATCAGCCATGCATTCCGTTGTAAGAAATATGTATCAAAGAGAACTTATTTCAATGTTAATAATAAAATATAATTTGGATAGGTATATTACACATCTTGTTTTAAACAAAAAACATGGTAAATATCCCGTTGTAAATAACTTTTGTGGTATATTAATTGTTGTAAAAATGTTTGTGCTCGCGAGGTCTACTGTTCGCAGAAATACTAGTATTATCAACATTTAGAGAAACAGAACGTTGCTTCAAATAAAGCCTGTGTGAACGAATGAAAGAATGCCATTTTTGTTGCTTATCTGTGGATATTATTTAAACCATGAACCTTCTTTGGTACTAACTGATCCTCGAAAAGTCTTCGTTTTGTAATAAGAACGCTTTTTGACTCTGGTACTAGCTTTATTACCGTAACAATCCTAGACCTATAAGTCTTGGTTTAAACCAGTACCTAAGCAGTTTTTTGTAATAAGACGGATTAAGGTTTAAAATGGCAATGGGCTTCCTCAAGTTTCGATATTGGGTCCATTCCTCTTTTTAGTAACATTAATGATTTACCCCAATGGGGATAAAAACTGCCATTTGCTCACTTCAGATGTCGCTATCATTGTCCGTCCGTAAATTTGACAGCTAGCTGTCAATATCCATACATTTTTTGTAAACAATCAACTTCATTTACGCCTAATTAATTAATATGCCCCTTTGCGCAGCTGTTGACTGCAAAAATCCGGGGACCCATGTATTCCCCAAAGATCTTAAAAGAAGAAAAGTGTGGGAGAGAGCTCTCCGAAGAAAAAATTGGAAACCAAATAATTCGTCGAGGTTATGTGCTATACATTTTAATCCTGAAGACTTCTATCAGACAAATGCGTATACAGGTGATGCTCTTTTTCATAATACAGAGAACTTAAGTGTGTTTTCATTATAGGCATTTGTGGATATTTATTTATATACATTATACTAACGTTGTGTTGTTAAGATTATCTTTTAATCGACCAAAGTAAATACTCGTATGTCTAAGTAGCAAGCATCTATGCAGCATTCGCTTTATTGCATTGAATGAAAGGACTGGCCCGCAGTGGCAGTGGACAAACGTGTGTGGAAAAGGGAATGGGAGGCCTTTGCCTAGGTGTGGGACATTACGGGCTAAATAGATAAATATATCTTCCACTCATCATATTTGTATTTTATGTTTCGCACATAGATAAGTAAATCATAGATCCTTTTTATCTGTTCTAGGTGATGAAAATATTTACAAAAGGCACAGGAAGACTGCTGTACCCTCTATTTTTTCTTTTACTAAAGTCAAACCAGTCAACCCCTTAGCTGAAGACAGAGCAAATAGACTTACAGAGAAATGAGAAAAAACAATGTTTTGATACATATAGTAATCAAATTGCTGGACCTAGCCATGTTCAAACCCGTGATAGTTATGAAGAGCAATATAAAGACGAGGAACTTACAATGTTTAACTAAATATAAATTTTTCCTAGCACACCATTGGAGCCAGATGATGTGAGATGATCAAGACATACTCAAGTGAATTTTGTGTACATTTATGGATCTATAAAGAACTATAAAAACAATGACAGTATCATTGCTTTCTACACAAGTTTTGAAACCTATCAAAAGTTCTATTTTGTGTGTTCGACATTAAGTGTAATGGCTCACAAAATAAAGTATTATGGAACTCATGTGAAGAATGTTACTATTGAAAATGTTATTTATTTCAGTGTAATTTAATTTTTAATTTATTATTTAATGTAAACCAAATATTTGATCCTAGTTTATTGCATTATTGCTTTGTTTTTCCATAATTCTAATATACAGTGCATGTTGTGTTAGCTTTTAAGTAATTGTTGCACTTATAAATGTATATTGTGTAGTTTTAAAAGAAATGTAATGTGTAAACAATTGTAGGCTAACCTATTAATAAATAAATAAATAAGTCAACGCGTTCATGTTGAACGTTTGTTAGATTTGACAAAAACATCACAGTTTTGTGCCCCTCGCATCAAAGATATTTTTTATTTGTCTTATGTGCTGTAACTTTAGAGAATGTATTATGTAATATGCATTGTGTATAAGGAGATAAATAAAACATTGTATATAATATTAATTTGGTTTTATTACAGTATCATAGTATTTATACAAGTATTTATCGTAAATTGCTGGTTGGAGATACTCAGTATAGAATGTTGTTTTTGGTTGTTTGAACATCATTAATTTTTCTGTGCATATTTTATGCATAGGTAATTATAATCTTTGTACATACTATATCCTCTATACCGTGGAGGACTGTGAAGATCTGTTTACAGTGTGCTTCCAAGCCACTTCCAGCGGCACATTCACAATGACTTTCACATATCATACCAGTTTTATTCATCTTGAGTATAACATTATACATTAATCTTTTCATTTGTGCCTTGCATTGTGCATGAAAATACGCATAGTTACGATCATTAGCTTGACCAAGCTCCTATTTTCATAGAGGATTTTCCCTTTAGGAGGTATTTGAAACCTGGAATAATATTAACATTAAATTAAGTATATTACACGCTTTTTTTATAGTTGAACTGACAAAGGAAGATGAATGCATCAGCAGTTGATCACTGTATGAAAACTTACCTTCAGCAAACTCTTGAATGTAGGTTTTAGATAGCGCTGGAAGATCAGTGCTAAAATTGACATCCCTGAACTTTTCCAGGGCAGGAATGTTAGGGTTATCATCCTCAAGCTCTTCTTCAACTCCGATCAAGTTATTCTTGTCGTATGCCCCCAGTCTTCAACAAAAAAAGGACTTTTAAATAATGTAAACAAAACAATCTATCAAATATAAAATGGTCATTATTTATTTAACTTTCCACTAAAACTGCTTTTTTATCCGTGGTAGACGCATCTCTTTTCCTTAACTCCGCTTTTAATTGTACTACACTCCAAATCGCATACATTTTTGTCTAGTTTTCGTATAAACGATATCGACACAACAGTGAAAACATAAACAACAATGGCGGACTAAAGACGCACAACTGTGCTGCCATCTGCTATGAGCTTTCAGTTTTTAACCCCATTACTTCAAAATCAACCGAAGATGATGTTAAGGGCCTTAGTCCCGTTTAGTACCGTAAAACGGTCACTTTTAAAAGCAATCTTCTCATAAACGGCTTGGTTAAAAGATTTGAAAAAAATATATGTTTGCTATAGATTCATGAACAACATTTTTGAAACTGGATTTTTTCGTATGGCTAATACTTTAGCCTTAAAAAAATATTTAGCAAAACGCTATTTTTAGCTAATATTCCCTACTACTTCTAAACGGCTTTGATGTTTGTAAATATTTTTACACTGAAAAATTGGTGATTAAAAGTACTACAAATTTGAAACTGGAAATGTAAATCAATCAATATTTGCAAAGAAAATGTCCCTAATTAGAGATAGAGGGTCAGAGGCGCTCTGCGCGGGACGCGGGCGGCAGTCTTGCGTTAGCACTGAGACGGGACGGTTGTGTCGCTCGCTGCTCCGCTCCGGCTATCGTCGACTATGCGCATACGTATGTGTTAGTGCGAATGTTTACGAACTTATTGTATTAATGTGCATTTATAGACTAGCTCGCGCTGCAGAGGGTCAATTCGATTGTGCGCGTAGGCGCTTTATTGTTGACTATTTTTTATGTGTTTTTGTCGTAGTTGGGTTTTATTTTGTGTAACTTTTATTTTTATTGAATTTTTTTTGGGGTTGGTTTTCTTGGGTTTGTTTTTAATACGTATTTTTAAATGTGCTAATAACCCTTTCATTTTAGGTGTGACTTCCGTAAAAAAATCAATCATCAAAATGAAAGTCTTACCGGTTGGAGTGTAGCCTTTTAACCTACGGAGCGAGGATTTTTATTATTCGGGAAATAATAAAATTATGAAATACCTAATTTTATTGCAGTATCGTAAGCTTGACCATGACCATGTAGGTTCTGAGAAATATGGCCCTACGATGCACCTTTTTCAGTTAGGATCTTTAGATTTTTTTTTAAATAAAAATCTCTATATTTCCAAAGTTGTGGCTCGGATGAAAATCTTTTCTGGAAATGAATTGTTGTTCTAGTCGAAAACCATGAGATGGTGTAAAAAAAACCAGAGATTTTTGGTTTTTCATGTTGAGAAATATAAAAAAAAAATTTTTTTTCCTTAAATTCATGTTGGGATGCTGCTTGCACGGGGGACACATAGGGGGGGTAAAATTTCGGTTATTTTTTGTCTAGGACGCACCGTTTTCGAGATATTTGAATTTTGTTTTTTGCCTATTTCTATTAAAAATAATATCCGTAAATTTAATAAGTCCTCTGCCCCTAACGATACGCAAGCTGAAAGATCGACCGAGCGCGTTGAAAAATCAAGTACATGAAAAAAAATAGCCGCGATTTTATTACGTCCGTGCGTACGTGGGCTTACTATTTTTTGTTTTTTTTTTTTTAAATTATTTTCCGAATATTTTAAGGCTCCGTGCACAAAATTCACTCGACAGAGTTTAGGTAAACTCTTGCGATGCAATGTTTGTGTGCACCGATCACACACACACGCCTAAACATTGAGCGTAGTGATCGCTTAAACAGTTTTGATCCTATAGATGGTATTTTGTTAAGTTACGTGGAAGAAATAAGTCTGGAATGTTTGTGTATATTCGTTTATGTTTATATTTATAACAATCAACATAAAAAAGCTATAAAAGCATGTATTTCAGACAAAAAGTCCATAGCCAAGGCAATTTGAGGTTGTTAGTAACAATAATTTCGCTTATGGCTAATGTTAGTAACTAAAAGTAAAAAGAAGAAACTGGATACACCGTCTACCGTCCGTCCGTCTTCGTTTTTTACTTTTTGTATAGAAAACATGAAAAATGATTACCTACATGTTGAGTTTTATAGGTTTCATAAAGGGGGTCGAAATTTTCATTATTTTAGCGATAGGACACACCATTTTCGAGATATAAGCAAAAGAACAGAAAAAAGATACAATACTGTTTTACACCTGAATGAGTTTTAATTTAGTGAAAATGGCAATTTCGCTATTCCGAATTTGACTTTTTACCTAAAGTTTTGATTGGTGCCGATTCTCTTGTACACCGAACTAACTAACTAAACTATAACTAAAATTCCTTAAGTTTGCCTATGAGAATCTAAAAGCAATTCTGTAAAATAAAACCTCTAAATTTAAAAATAATTTTGACACGTGTAAATCGAATTTGATAATCGCGACTCCACACGACTAACCTAACCTAACCACGTGAATCTTTTTAGAGCCGGAAGCTCACAGGGGGGCAGCTGCAACGTGTTTTATATGGAATTTTTCACTTTTTGTATGGAAAATAAGAAAAAATATTACCTACATGTAGAGTCTAAGATTACTCCATACAAGTTTAGACGTGATTGAAAACTTGCCTACTAAAATTACGTAAATTTATATCAAGTGCTGATTAATTTGACAGGACTAAACTAAAATTTATCTTCTGTCCTTTTCTTAATGAAATAGAAAGAAAAAGATGCACTGAACTTAAATTTAGTTTAGTTTGTGAATTTAATTATTTTACTTAATTATTCTCTTGTACACCGAACTAAACTAACTAAACTATCACTAAAATTTCCTACTTTTGACTATGAGAATCTCAAAGCTATTCTGTAAAATAAATTCTCTAAATTTAAAAATAATGTTGACACATCTAAATCTAATTTGACAATCGCAACTCCACACGTGATACCTAACCACGTGAATCATTTTAGAGCTGGAGGCGCGCAGGGGGGGCAGCCTCGACGTGTTTTATGTGGATTTTTTCACTTTTTGTATGGAAAATAAGAAAAAATATTACCTACATGTAGAGTGTTAGGGGTTTAAAGGTTTTATAAAGGGTGTCGAAATTTTCATTATTTTTGCGATTGGGCACACCGTTTTCGAGATATAAGCAAAAGAAAAACAAATATTCAGTACTGCTTTTGCATCTGAAGTCGAGGTGTTGTTGTGAATTTAAAGTTTCAACCAATTTTATTCCACAAGTTTTAAGTCGTGATTAAAAATAGTCAGATTTAGTTAGAAAATCTAAATTTTAGGTGAAAAACGTCAAATTCAGAATAGCAAAATTGCCATTTTCACTAAACTAATATCTCAGTACCATCTTAGCGCTGTCAAACTAAAATATAGTTAAATTGTGTCATTTTAGTCTATTTCAGAATGGGAAATCATCGTTTGACAGGAATAAACTAAATTTTGATGATTTTTAGTCTATTTTAGAGGCATTTGTGACAAGAGAATCGACACCAGTGTCTAACTAAATCTGATTATTTTTAATCGCGACTAAAAACGTGTGGAATAAAATTAGTTGTCATGAACTTTAAATTCACACCAACAGCTCGACTTCAGATTCAAAAACAGTACTGAATCTTTTTGTTTTTCTTTTGCTTATATCTCGAAAACGGTGTGTCCAATCGTAAAAATAATGAAAATTTCGACCCCCTTAATATAATCCTTAAACCCATAATAACACTCGTTATGTAGGTAATAATTTTTCTTATTTTCCATACAAAAAGTGAAAAAATCCATATTAAAAACGTCGAGGCTGCCCCACCCTACGCGCCTCCGGCTCTAAAAAGATTCACGTGGTTAGGTATCACGTGTGGTGTCGCAATTGTCAAATTCGATTTAGATGTGTCAAAATTATTTTTAAATTTAGAGAATTTATTTTGCAGAATAGCTTTGAGATATTCATAGTCAAAAGCAAGGAATTTTAGTGATAGTTTAGTTAGTTTAGTTCAGTGTACAAGAGAATTAAGAGCAGTGGTGGCCCAGTGGTAACGGCCGCGACTTACGAGTTGTAGGTCGTAGGTTCGAACCTAGACAGGCGCTTTACTTTGTGTAAATTATTTCATCACCACTGCTCTCAAAACGGTGAAGGAAAACATCGTGAGGAAACCGGCATGTTCTAGAACCGAAAATTTGAAGACATGTGACATCTACCAACCCGCACTGGGCCCGCGTGGTGGATTACGGCCCACTCCCTCTCACAGAGAGGAGGCCTGTGTCCCAGCAGTGGGAACATTTATAGGCTGATGATGATGATGATGATGACAAGAGAATTGGCACCAATGGTGCCCTGTGCGCCTCCAGCTCTAAAAAATGCACGGGGTAGGGCAAACAAGTACCACGTGGATTCGCGATTGTCAAATACAATTTTAGTGTGTCAAAATATATTTAAAGGAGAATTTTTGTTGCAGAATAGCTTAAGATTGAAATTGATGGCGTGATTTTATGAAGAAATGTGTAAATTTTCGCAGCCGCCATCTTAGATTTACGTTTTGACACCAATATCTGCTTTAGAATCCTCGAAAATTTTGAAAAAGACACCCAAAACGAAAAATTTGAAAATTGTCACAGCCGCCATCTTGGATTTATATTTTGACCTCACTATCAGCTTTAGCATCCTCGAAAACTATGAAAACGACACCCACGACGAAACATTTTTAAATGTTCGCAGCCGCCATCTTGGATCTTTATTTTGACTTAAAGTAGTCTTCAGTAGCTTTAAAGAACTTAGTTCTAAAAATACTTCACTTATTGCTACTACAGCATATCGGCGCGGGCATGTCGGTGACGCGAACCCATAACTTTATCCCACCCGGCAGGCAGACGTTGTTCTGCGACAACAGCGCCACGCTGGTCCAACTATAGCTATAAACCATCCAAGTGACACAAAAACAATTTAAAAAACATCTAAATCAGTCAAGCCGTTTAGGATAAGAAGAATTACGAACATACGTACACCATTATTGTATTTATTGCCAGGCGTGCAATATTTTAATGTTCTTCAAAAACAAGCAAAGTACTTTAAAATAAAATACGGATCAAAATGTGGTAGTCGATGTACAATTTCTGGAATATGTTAACATCAGACACGTGCGTGCGTGTGTGCGTGCTGCGACGCAGTGATACGTCCTCACGCTGGGAAGGCCCATTCGCTACTGACAGGATGGGTTTTCCGCGATCGTTTATATAGTTCACTTTGCTATTTATTTACGAAATGAAGTAATTGTTTATTTATAAAATAAAACTTAGATTCTATTAAACGGTTAACTTAAGAGTAATAAGTAATTTTAAAAATTTCTTAAATGTGTTTCTAAGTACTAGAAAAAAAATATATTTGTCTTGAAGTTTTCAGAAAGTTACGTTATTTCAAAAAAAAAAATCTTCTGCTATATTTTGTATAAAAGTTGAAAAAAGTGGTTCCTCTATGTACAGACGCCAGCACATCAAGCTACCCGAAACTATCAAATTTTCCCAATCAACTTTGAACCTTAGACATCAGCGATAAAGTTGAAAATCTATTAAATAAATTTGACAGATTGTAGTAGCTTGATGTGCTGGCGTCTGTACAAGTAGACCATAATTATAATGATGTTGATGAAATTTTCTTCTAACGAAATGATCAAACGTCAGTTTCGCGTAATTTTTTGGAAAACTTGTTGCGAATTTTAGTGATTTTCCACGAATCCTTAATTTATTTGAAAAATCCTTTTCCCTATGTACAAGACAAAGAATTGGACTTTTCAAATCACAAAAATTTTGTTTAAATTCTGGTCCCCTTTCTCACAACTAATGATCAAAATTGATCAAAATCAGTGATTTCGTGCGGTGCGGCGGCACGGAGCCTTAAATGTTTTTTTGTCTTTTCGATAAAATCGAAGATAGAATATATTTTATTCTCCTTCGTTTTTCACATGATAGATGTTATTATAAGTTTACGTTATTATTTCCTTTATTTCATTATTTACATATAAATTATATTTTTAAATATTAGAATAAAATAATATAAAAACATTTAAAAATATAAAAAATAGTGTCCCACCGGTATCGGGAGCAGGGTCCAAGCTACCGGCGGTCAGGGCTCCAGAGAGAGGAACCTCCTAACGATGCGAGCCGTGTCCAGGAGTACCGCTTTCTGAATCAAGCCCTTAATCCAGCTGCCCAACGAGAGCCTCCTTAGGTGTTGGTCGAGGCTCTTGGCAATTAAGCCATTGGCTGATACGACTATCGGCACAATGATTGCTGAGTCCACATCCCACATGTCGACAACCTCGCGAGCCAAGTCAAGATACTTGATTTGTTTATCTTTCTCGGCTTTCACGAGGTTTCCGTCATGCGGGACCGTTATGTCAATAATCATTGCGCGCCGCTCTCCTCGATCCACCACCACTATATCAGGCTTATTGGCAACAATAGTCCTGTCAGTGATGATGGATCGATCCCAGTACAATGTGATATTTTCATTTTCGAGAACTGGGTCGGGCACATACCTGTAGTACGGCACTTCCGATACCACAAGGCTGTATTTCAGGGCAAGTTGCTGATGGATAATCCTGGCTACAAGGTTATGTCTATGCAAGTACTCTTCGTTAGCTAGACGAGAACACCCGGAGATAATATGTC
Organism: Agrochola lychnidis; assembly: GCA_963680765.1. NCBI lineage: Eukaryota > Metazoa > Arthropoda > Insecta > Lepidoptera > Noctuidae > Agrochola > Agrochola lychnidis. The sequence goes on along the minus strand of OY796874.1, from coordinate 1,603,898 downwards.
GGATTGATTCTCCCGGACGGTGGCATGCCCGACAGATGTCAACCGTGCCGTCCTTCACAATAAATCTCCGATAATTGTTCGTCATCATAACTTCGTCCATAATTGCACAGACAAAACCTTCGGTTTCCCCAAAGAGGTCACCAAAGCGCAGCCAGGCTACGGACGCTAGTAAGTCTACATCGGGCCCATGCAGGGCCCGGAAGTAGTGCCCGTGAAGCTCCTTGCTCTGCCATATCTCCTCCTTGCTCTGCCATATCTCACGTTATTATTATTATTAAGTGCCGACTTTTCAAGCCTCAGTTAAGTCGTTGAATAGTTATCTAGCGTATGCATTATTTGGGTGTTTATCAGGCGAATAAAAATTTTCAATTTTTCAATCGTATAATAGCTGAAGAATAGTTTATCTGTGGTCTTTGTTAACCATCAACTTCACACTATCATGTGCAAGTGAGATGCACAGATACAGTATTCAACGTGTTAGACAAGAATAGAAACAAAACTTATGTTTGACATTTTGACATAATCATAACACAAAGACATAATCATCAGACACTGACTATCTGACTATTGAAAAATCCAGAATCATGCTATCTATGGAATAAACGCTTTACGATTCTTTATCTGAGGATTGAAAAATCAGCCCTTAAAAAACACGAAATAAATAGCGACCGCATGACACTTGTATGAAAAATTCGTACCCAATTCTCTCTGCGGCGAACGACGAAAGAAAAAAAAAACATAAATAAATAAGCGCGAGAGAATGTGACAACCGGCGACGGCGGGCGTGTCTGAATAAAACCGGTTTATTCAGGTTAGCACGAGTTTTAAAATTATATTCTCTGTAATAACCAATAACCAAAATTAATTAGATTTAGTCGAAACCGTTTTTGTAATTAACCGATTAATCAATGAACGGTATTATAACGGTTTTAAGAACAATATAAACCGGTTTCAAGCCCTGATCTATCTATAAAAAATATCAACCTTGCATCCACCATTCCCTTCTGGAATTGTAGGCAAAAACAGCGACCCACGTGTGCGTGTCTGCGCCCCTGCATATTCTTTGGCCGTCGTTTTAGTGTAGCGCGCCACCGCGCGTTTCCAGGAGTAGGGGTTTAGCTCCGCCCACATACGCAAGGTCAATGAGCCTACTAATCACCTTAATTGCAGATAACATATCATTAATCTTTAAAATAAATAGACGGTCACAAAATCTCGACGACGTGAATTGCTCTATTCTGCCAAGAATAGTTTACGGAAAATAATTTGGTACTAAATTAAAAAAAAAAACAAACGCATTAGATTTAAATTACCTAATGTTAGAAGTAGCGAATGAGACATCATATTGAATGGAGAAAAACTGGAATTTATTAATCAAACAGTTTTCCTAGGAATCACGTTCACGCTAGACGAGAAGTTACATACAATGGGGACCTCACATAACATTCCTTGCGGGCGGCTAAGCTCGGCCGCTTATGCTGTTAGGAAGACATAGAAACCGCCCGTTTGGTCTATTATTACCCGACTACGGCGAAGCAAAAAGGAGGGTTGTGATTTTGACCGGTATGTATGAATGTATGTATACAGGGTGGCAAGGACATCGACGCGAAAACTGTTATCATGGATTCAGTACATGATTCTGAACCCCTCTACATTACTTTTATAAAAATCTATTATATACGGTTATTTTTAAAAAAATCTGCTGTTCCATACACTGACCGCGTAGGTATTGCATTTTTCTATGAAAAAAACAGTTTTTTTTTTTAAATAGCCGACGAAAATTTTCAACGCAGCGAGGTTTAGAATCATGTACTGA